>CM032418.1:15359056-16670955 GCA_019049465.1 Dryas iulia moderata | reverse complement strand
TGTATGACTAATGTATGTTTTGCTTCAGCCGCAGAAGAGGCGCAAGCGAGTAGGTCGGACGGGTCGACGGCGGGCACGACGCCGGCGCGTCGCCGCCGCGGCTCCGGTCAGCACGCTTTTATTTATCTAAGCCAGTTGACTACGACACATATATATGTTTACATTCCAGTGACACTTACACAACTCAACACATTGTCTTGTACTGACAGAACTCAAAAATTTGATGCTGGTTACTTTGAGTTATGTTTTATTGTTCTTTGTCATGAAAATTTCCAAATTTTTAATAAGTACATATCAATGAATGTAAAAATGGAAAACACCCATTGCGTTGACCTGTTTTTCTTAAGCCGGTCTTTCCTTGTTTTTATAGTTTACGTGTTCTACTATGGTACTTCATAAGGAGTGCCTGCCTTCAAAATTTAATATACCCTACATTTCACCCTACAGTTCAATAGTTACGTGGGTGTACAAACAAAAAAAATTGGCAAATTCTTACATCTCTAATATTTTTTTAAATATATATTTAATGATACAATTAAACTCACTTTTAACGTTTTACAATAGTATACATATAAATGTAAAGATATTTATTTGTATTGACAGATGCTACTTTTGACAGCAGTGATAACAGCGACTCTGACGAAGACGACGAGCGCAGCGCGCGCGCCGTCGCCACCTCCACGCCCGCCGCCTCACCCGTCACCCCCGTGACCCCCGCCGCCCCCGCGAGCCCCGCGACCCCCGCCGCCCCCGCCGCCCCCGCGAGCCCCGCCGCCCCCGCGAGCCCCGCGACCCCCGCGACCCCCGCCACCCCCGCCGCCCCCGCGACCCCCGCCGCCCCCGCGACCCCCGCCGCCTCGCCCGTGCAGAACGGCGACGTGCAAGACACGCAAACTCGCGTCACGCAATCTGCCAGCGACGGCGTCGTAACTCTAAACCCGGACCAGTTACCGCAAGACGACGACAATACTCAGGTACAACAACTCTTTAAAACGCGTGCTGTGTACTAACAGACTGGTAGGTAGACAAGTTCACGGGAGCGCGAGTGGACTTTAAAAAAAAATAAATAAAGTTTAATTTAAATTTAATTTAATTAGTTAATGAACAGAATTTAAACATGAACAGAATTAAAACTTAAAATACTGAAACGACCAAGCAGAAGCGCATGCTCTTGTCGATTAAAAATACCTAAGAATGTTTCCCATGGCTTGAGAGGATTCGCGTTACCATACTTAGAATGCTGGTTAAGCTTGTACTTGTACCGTTCTCATGCCACGAGCCAACATGACTAGGTACTAACAGAGTTGACATGTGTGTGTGTGGGCAGGCCCCGTTCGGTCTGCCGGCGCAGCTGCGGCTGGCGGCGCTGGCGCGGCGGCGCGGGCGCACTCTGCGCGCGCGCTCCGACCGCTACCTCTACATGCTCTACACCGTCGCCGTCTTCTACGCGCTGCCCGTCGTGCAGTTCGTCATCGCCTTCCAAATCGTAACTTGCCTTTTTTTGTTTTTGTGTGTTCTTGTACGCACAGTACGAGACTTAGTGTTAACAGTGTGTGCCTGTGTGTTTGTGTAGGTTTTGAACTTGTCGGGGTCGCTGGACATCTGCTACTACAACTTCCTGTGCGCGCACAGTGCGGGCGCGCTCAGCGACTTCAACCACGTGTTCTCCAACCTCGGCTACCTGCTGCTGGGCGCGCTGTTCCTGCTGCAGGTGCGCCGCCGCCGCCTGCGCCGCAAGCGTCAGCCGCGACACCCGGTACAGTGCGACACCCCCTCCCCCTTTGCCCCCCCCCCCCCCCCTGCCCCGTGCCCCCTGTGCCCCGCACTGACCCCCCCTCTGTGCGCAGGAGTACGGCATCCCGGCGCACTACGGGCTGCTGTCGGCGCTGGGCGCCGGCATGATGGTGGTGGCCGTGCTCTCCGCCAGCTACCACATTTGCCCCAACAGACTCAACTTTCAGTTTGGTTTGTCACATGTTTTATTATATTTTTTGAAGACTAACTGTTAACGTTTCAAAATTAAAACAAACATAGATTTTACAATAAAAAGAAGTTTAAGTTCGAATAGAATATCACCTTTCGTGGTTGATTTTCATCCTATACTGAGGAATTTTGTGATTTGTGTGTACAGATACGGCGTTCATGTACGTGCTGGCGGTGCTCATCATGGTGAAGATCTACCAGTCGCGGCACCCCGACGTCAACGCGCGCGCTCACGCCACCTTCGGGGTGCTCGCCGCGCTCATCGCGCTCGGTAACGTAGCTATAGTAGGGCTAGGCCATGCAGTGCACCGAGGCCCTGGCGCTGAGGCCTCCGTAGAGCTAGCTCCGTAGTGGGCAAAATATTTGAGTGGTAGTTACAAAAAAAAAATCAAAATATTTGAGTAGTAGTTACACAAAAACAAGAGCCAAATTATATGCAAAAAACGAGAGTTAATAATTTTGAAGTTCAATCAATATATGTAAGTTCAAGCTACGCGTAAACAGGGGATGAGGTGCCCTTGCACACCTACCTACGCCACTGTTGTAGACTCCATCCCTATTCGGGGAAGGTTTGTACCGCCAGTACACATTGGCTTCACTAACGGTGTACGTCCGTGTGCAGTGGTGTGGGGCGTGCTGGACGGCGGCGCGCTGTTCTGGGGCGTGTTCACGGTGCTGCACGTGTTCACCTTCCTGCTGCTGTCGCTGCGTATATACTTCGTGGGACAGTTCAGACTTGGTGAGTTTTTAGATTCTAGTCAAAAAGACTAGCTGTGTCCGCAATTTAGTAAGCGAGAAATTTGACAAAAAAGTTATATTTCTAAAATAAGAGTAAACTTAATTGTTCCTTATTACATTACATTAGCTATATACCAATAAAAGTTCTGTCAAAATTAGTCGAACTGTTTTTGAACTTAGTCGGAGTAAACACACACACACACAGAAAATAAATAAATAAAAGTTGTAAACGAGATTATTTTGATATTTTTACCGTTTATACATGGATATTGAAAAACTACAAACGGACATTCTAATTGAATTCGTTTGTCTCGTTGAGAGGAGCAGATGGTATTATTTAATTTGTCGCACAGAGAAGGGCAGCCTGGCGACGGCGGCGAGCTCGCTGCGGCGCGGCGCGCTGCCGGCGTACCGCGCGCGCCTCGTGATGCTGGCGGCCGGCAACGCGCTCAACTGGGCGCTGGCGGCGTACGGGCTGCTGCGCCACGGCGGCGGCGGCGGCGACTTCGCGGGGCACATGCTGCAGGTGCTGCTCGGCAACGCGCTCGTGTACATGGGCTTCTACCTGGCCATGAAGCTGGTGCACGGCGAGCGCGTGCGCGCGTACGCGTGGGCGCTGCTGGCGGCGGCGGCGGCGGCGTGGGCGCCCGCGCTCTACTTCTTCCTGTCGGGCTCGTCGGACTGGTCGGCGGCGCCGGCGGAGTCGCGCCACCGCAACCGCGACTGCCTCGTGCTGCAGTTCTACGACGCGCACGACCTGTGGCACATCCTGTCCGCCGTCGCGCTCTACCTCTCCTTCAACGTGCTGCTCACGTGGGACGACGGCCTCTCCGCCGTCAAGCGGACGGACATACCCGTTTTTTGATATCTTCAATATATTTATAAATCCAAATCTAGTATTTGTTTATTTTTCATCTTGTCACCTATGTAAAATATTCATTGAAAACTAGGGGCCAGTCGTGGCGCAGAGGCACAAAGAGCGACTGTAAAGCGACAAGTTGTGGGTTTTTTAATGCTACTGATTACTACAATGGAAGAGCGTAGATCATAAATATGTATTGCGAATAGTATATAAGTAAACAACTAAAGATGTATGTTACTGTCGGAACTTCAGTGTATACATTAAAAGTGATGAATAACAAACCTAATAATTAAAAAAAACCATATGATGAAATTTCGAAACGTTTCCAAAATTTAGAAACAAATCCATGTACTATACATATTAGACGCTATTTAATATCCACATGAGTAAAAAACGAAACAAAAAGTAAGAATGTTAAATTATTAATATGTAAAAAACGTTAAAACAGCTTGTACCTGTATACAAAATTATTTTATGTAAATACTTTAATTGGTCTTTTAAAATTTTAAATCATTTGGTATTCCTAATTATCAAATCAAAAATATAAAATTGTAAAGCTTATAATAATAATTACAGATTGTTGTCCATCCTAGTAAAATTTTATATATTTTTAATTCATAAATATAAAATTGTAAAACTAATAATTATAATTCTCAGATAATTGCCCTTCCTATAATGCAATACTATCAAAGTACTATAATCAACAACCGCCTTACCAAGTTACTACATAGATGTTGCCATTAAATAAAATCCTCAATATTTTTGTCTAATTTTTACAACGAATATTTGATAAACTTGAAACAGAATGAATGAAACATTTTTTATGAATCACATTTATAACTAATCAAATATTTAATAAATTAGAGTGTTACAAATGTATATTATAAGATCGCAGTAATTATATGAACTTTATTTAGACCTGACGAGCTACGACATATATTACGAGCTAAATATATATAGCTGTTTTTTCTACATTAATATTTCAAATGATACACAACCATATACCATTTTATTTTATTTTAATTTAAGTAGGATGTTTTGTTGTGTACGCGCTCTGCAAGTGCACTGATAAAACGTCGAAAATGAAATGTCAGTGACGTCACATGATCGACAGTCTTGTTCTCATTATTTTTATTTCGCAATTTCCAGAATATCTTTATACTTTTAAGTGTTTTTCTTTTAATTTAGTTTTATAACGATAGTAAGTGTCATGGATAATCAGTACTACTATAAGTTGATGGCCAGCTACCTGTCGAAACGGAACTGTGACGAATCGTTCATGAGGTATTTTTTTGGAAAGAATGCAACAAAGAAAACGCCCGAGGAACTGGAGCGAGCGGACGAGCGGAAGCGCAGGCTGCAGCGGGAACGCTCGCGGAGGTACCGCGCGCTCAAGAACGCGAGGCGCCAGCACGAGGGAGCGCGCGACGCGGCCGACGGCGAGCCCGCGCGCAGCAAGTCGCGCGGCGTGTCCGTGGACGACGAGCTCAGCGACGCCGACGAGCCTCCCACGCTCTGCAACCTCTCCTACGACGACAAGTGGCGGGACGTGCTGTCTTCGGACTGCGCTTCCGACGACAACTCCGCACACAGCGCCGCTGAGCTGCGAGAGGCCGCGCTCTCTGGGAACGTCACCCTCAACCTGAAGGAGTTCCTCAGCTCGCCCAACACCGAGCTCGACTACCAGACCGTGCACAGCCTCATGTTCCACTGGCTGCAGACGTAGCAGGGCTGCAACACACTACTGTCTGTATGGCCGCCCTTAATACAGACATAACTCGCATTGGCCCATATCATTTTATCACAGTTGTACTTGGACATTGGCTATATTGTTTACGTATGTTTGAATATAAACACAACTTCAAAAACAAAACCACTCAAACACAGCAACTGAATGGTGAGTGACTGAGTATAGCTTACACATATCAAATTAGAGATTGCTTTTGTACAATAATAGCACATCAGTTGTAAAACCGTCCTGTCGTAGACTAGAGAAGAACATTATGCAATTTAATCATTTAATGTTACAGGCTCTTTGTGATTATAAAATTTTATGACTATATATAATGCCAGTTTTTTGTTTGTTTCTAGTAACATTTGATGTATATCACATACATAAACAATAAAAATTTACTCTTATTATAAAATATGAGAATGTAATTGTGGTGATATGTCTATTGCTCCCACTTATAAAGTATGCAGCTTAGATACTATTACTAAATTTATAAGAATAATATTCTTTGTAAATTATGTTGATTGGTTAAAGAGTAAACACAAAAACTTTTTTTTTTTGTAAAATGAATTTATGTCAACTCTTTTTGCTACAAATGTATAGAAATATTTTCACAGTTGTAACTTGTTATATTGATTTTATTTTAAATTTTGCAAATGAATCTTTCTTTTTATCGACTGTAGCAAAAATAGTTAATATAATTTTGTTACTCTAGAATTTAGGTGTCAATGAATAAGTGAAGGTTGTTTATACTAAAAATGAGCTTGTGTCGTTAAGATCCACACTATGAGGCTGACATTGGGATGTGTGTAGGATGTCAGCTCTACACTTGACACTAGTTGATAAATATTCCACTAGACAATAAGTTGTTATTAAGTTGCCATATCCTAATATTTAGATACTCAATTATATTATATATGCATATAGAGAAGTATAGAGTATATATACCTATAGTTTGTGATACAATGAATTTACATTTTGTGCGAAATCTACAATATTAGCAGTGTTAAGAATTAGCATAAGTAAATAAGATGAGGCACATTCTGTTACTGGTGTTGGCTCCACTCCACTCCACTGCGAACACTGCCACCCCTCCGCACTGTCCAACTGTTAGCACATTCCTTGTTCTCATTGAAATAATGTTTATCTCATATTAGTTGTCTTTCTTTTCAACTAATACTAATGTTGCATTTAAAATGTTAATACTCAAAAATGCTCTCTTATTTACATTAAGGATATATTTAGACACTCAAATTATAAATTTAAATTGGTGTTATCGATTGCTGAAACACTATTGATTGTAGCAGGTACTATTACATCAATCTGTTATAAACATGTTACTTGAGGATTTCATGTGGTGACACATTTTATTACGTGTTGTTTTTTACATTACTGAAGTGGAATGTATCAAGAAGCAAATTAATTTTGATATATTCATTTTATATTTGAAAAAAAAAGAACAGTTAGTGGCCATTACCATTCCTTAGGGGATTAATTATAGTGTGAGTGCCTGTTGTTAGATATTATACTTTGGCCATATGAGTTAGAATAGTGCTAAGAGCAAATTATACAATGTAGATGGCGCTAATAGGTCTAGTAAGAATCATTGTAATATTCAAATTTACTGGTGCTTAAACTCAAACAACTATATTATCGTTTTTCATATGAAACAGAAAACAAATATTTAGTTGAAGGAAAATAAAACGAAATACTGTTGCAAGCTTACCGTTATAAAACAATGTTTCTAATTTTGCATTTTATTTGTTGTGTGTTTATGATCTGATCTGAATAGTATATGTTAAGGCCATTTCTTTTTACATTATTTGTATATAGTGCATACTTTTAAAACTATTATTAAGGTCGAAAGGATTTATATGGAAGGTCATCGAGCAAGTCTTGTTTATAAATACTCATTTTTTTTTCAAATTTTTTGAACCTGATTATTGATTAATTTTTAGTATAAACAGATTATGTAACATAATATTTTAGGCACTCGGTTTATTCGGTTTATTTAATTTGTTCAACGAAAGGCCGTCAATTTAAAACAAGTAATAAAAGTGAATTATTTTAATTATATAATGAGTGCATCATCACGAATTTGTACGTTGGCGGCGATGCCTTCGATATCATTGTATCTCGCGCATAGACATTAGGTAGGTACTGTAAGGTAGTGCCATATTAAAGAGCTTCCTATTTTCTAATTATTGTTTTATTTTATTACATGTACTTTCAGCCGTACGAAGATGACACAGCTTCTGCACTTACATTAGGTTTTCTATTACTTACTATAATATAATAGTAAAATTATATCTGTACTTTGAATATACTTATGAGAAAATAGCAAAAAAATGTGAATCCAAAATATTTTTTTATTTGTTGGCTGTAGGTAGTAGACTTACTGACGTTAGGTTTATTTGTCTAGCTTTTAAACTTGTGCTTTATTTTTAAATTGATTTAAATTACTAAAGTTTTAAATGACTAAAGTTTTTCAATATGATGTTGACATTTATAAATCTTAGGCCTGAAATCCCCGAGTATTCGTGGCAGAGGCATAACGTGTGACTGTAAAGCGACTGGTTGTGGGTTCAATTCCCACTCGAGGAGAGGAAATGATATTTCCATTTTCTTCGCTCTGGTGTCGAGGTAGAGCGTGGCGTTAAGTTCCGCCACTTAACACGCAATGCCACCGAATTCAGCGGAAAATGGGAAACCGAGTGTCTTAACACTAGGTTCCCTTTGCCCTTCTGTGTGCGGGATATAGCGTGAAGCTAAAAAAAGAAATACCCAATGTGGAATTCTAGGAGTCGACAAGAAACCTCTTACCCTCTTCTTACCTCATTTCCTGCATAGCATTGACCTAATATTTTAAACAGTTTGTTTTCGACCGCAATCAAATATTGCATGTTAAGTTGTAGAACTCACCGAGTCCTATCAGAGCGGTAAATAAAAATGATTTAAATATATAATTCCCCCGAGTGGTGGTCGAACCAACAACTAATAACTAGAAGTTTACAGTCTCTACTGGCTGTACTGTTATCCCGCTGCACCACGATGACTTTACATGTATGTACATATATAACACACAACACAGCCGGGAGCGCAGCAACGCTAAGCATTTACTTAACAATCATTTTCAATCCTGACATCGACGAACTCCACGACCGCGCACATTGTTAATATTAAACACCTCTCGATTTTCACATCGAATACGTTATTCTATATATTCTTATAGGATAATATATTCGGCAATTTATGTATTATAATAGGCAAATTTCGACTGTTTGTGTATACAAGAATGTATCTACATATATTCTTAATGCAAAATTGAATTATTCTTCTACTCTGTTTAAAGGTGGCATTTTACGAACTAGTCATAAAATGCAACCCACACGGTGTGGTCATTATTAATTTTCAATGTCACAATCTACCTACATATACCTATTTTAACATTTAATAATTTACATAACCAAATGTACACAAATAGCGATATTTCAACATCACTGATTTGTAAGTATATCACAATATTATTTAAATTCCACAGTTCCGTAGTCCGCACTTGCTGCGGCGTTATACTATTTAACAAGGTATAGCCGATAGGGTTTAGGGCTTTTAAAACATCACTTAAGATTTAAATAATTTAATTTGGAACATAGTAACATTATAAATTATGATAATAATATAAACTATTCACAGCCACAGAATACGAAATAGAAAACAAAACGTAATCACATATAGATGCGTATACTTTATTATATATTTCTTTCTTTAAAATTTGTATTTTATTAGTGAAAATACTACAATTTAGGCAAATTTCAGTACATTAAATTATATTTTTTTAGATATTAATAACATTAGTTTTTAACTTATATCATAACGGGAGCCTCCGTGTTACGACTTGCATGTCGCAGACTCACGCTCAAAACTGACTTGGATTCCTACATAGATATTTATGGCAAATGTATGGAACTATGAGTTTATTGATATCACATACATTTTGAAGTTTTATATCAATTTCATCTCTAATTGCAATTAAACATAAAATATAAATATAACAAATAATATAATTATGAGCTACATTATATAACAAATAACAATCCCCTACAGCTGGACTGGTAACAATAAGTTTAGTGTTTTTACGCGAGTACAGTTAGATGAGGAGTAACTGTCAATATAGTATTTTATAATTAGCTAATTAAAGTTGCGTACAAGTGGGCTGCGCGTGCGCGCGACTCCGGTCGAGTGGAAACCCCCACTTGCTACGGAGCAGTTGCTTTGGAGCGGTTTCTTATGTTTTTTGTAATTGTAAAAGTACGGTATGCGATGAATGCGGAGCGTGCCGAGCGCGGTTCTGTGCGGCTGAGCGTGGGCGCCGCTGCTGCCTGCCTGCCTCGTCGCCCGTCGCCGCTATGACCCTCGCCGCCGCGTCTCAGAGTCACACACTAACATGAAATCCTGTGCAATGTACAAAATCACATATGTGACCAGGAAAAAAAAGGTACGATATGCATACTTACGTAAATTGGCAAAAAATTATAAACTTGTGCTTTATGTCTCACAGTATGTGTCCACCAGAGCTTGTCTTTCATTGAGGGCATTTTTAATACTAACAGAGAGTGGGAACTTAACCCGGCCTGATAACTTGTCGCAAGCCCCATTGTAGTCATCAGCATTTAATGAATAAATCATTGCACCTCGCAGTTTATTGTCTCTAATATATTTAGCTTTTGCTATCACACTCTCAGTGTTGTCGAATGATACCCATTCAGTATCCTTGTATAAATAGGGCACCTTAGCATCTAAGTCAACTTTAACTGTGGTACTATTTTCATATGTTCTTAAGAAAGCACATATATCAGGATAGTTCACAAACCCTAAACTACCGAGGCCACCAAACCCTAGCACAGGACTGCCTATTTTGTTGTTATTAGAGTTGACTAAGGTGAATGAGTGCCCATAGGTAGGTATTCCAACAACAATTTTCTTTGGATCGAGTCCTTTGTCTCTATACATTTGCACTGTATAATTAATATTGAGTGTACCAAAGTACAGCTCTTCATCATGTTTGGCATAAAGGGGAGAATTAAGACCAGTAAAGGGAGTATATTTGGTGTAAGTGTGAAAATCATATGTCATTATGTTAACATAATCTGTGTACATATTAATTTGATCGACATCATATGCAGCATCCACAATAACCTGCTGAGCAGCCACAGCCGCTGTAAGCAAATAATTCCTCTTTTCTCTGATATATTCAGTTCTGATTTCCCGCAGTAACTGTGAAAAATGTTGTCTTTCTCTTTTCTTAATGTTGTTTTGATCCAGGCCTATAGCAGGAAACTCCCAATCCAAATCTATACCATCTAATGAGTAATTTTTTAGCAAACCTTTGATAGATCTAATGAAAGTTTTCCTTGCAGCATGGTTTATAACCATTTCCGAAAAGCCTTCATGACTCCCAGCACCCCCAACAGATAGAAGAATTTTTAGTTTTGGATTATCTTTTTTTATTTTAACTATATCACGCAAAATATGATACTGGTAGTCTTCTAAATATATTTCTTTACTTTTTATCTGTGCAAATGCTATATTGATATGAGTGCACAATTCAGGATGTATATTATTAGGCATGAGCTGAGAGCTATTTGGGGTTTGTGGGTCTGGAAAGTTATAATAACAAGAAACTACACCATTATCTTTAATATATTCACTTTCATCGTGTACATATTTTGGTATGCTCCAACATATTAGTTCTCTCAGTACAGGTACTCGTAGATCAGTGAGTAAGCTAAACGTCAGTAACAAACATGGGAAAGCTATGATTACTAGTATTGTTATGAGATAATGTTTACTTGCAATAGATTTTACATTCACGTTCGTATTGCCACTTAAACGTAGTCCAATGTGTTTTGTACTTCTAATTTTTCTAAAAACCATAATGCTGCACTTTGCCTCACAAGTATATTAAATACACTATTCAACTATTACATGAATATAAAGTTGTAAATTAACTAAATGCTATCTCAATACTGGTAATGTAATAAAATGGTCACAACTATACGAATATAAAGTTAAAAACAAAGAGATCAACGAAGATTTTATTGTTGAATTAACAACAAGGTCACCGTTCCTAAACTTTGATATTTACAAACGTCATTGGAAATTCATATTGAAGGATTGAATTGTACTCATATTGTATTAAAAAAATATGTTTTGAATCAAATAGGCAACTATTATTATATTTCATGAATAATTTAAGACTCGGTAGTAAATGTTTACCTGAAAATATTAAATAAAAAATATAATAAAAATTATATTTTTGAACGATAATAAGTATTCATGAAGCAAGCCAATTAATGCAATGCTTTAATAATGAAAAACATTTAAAATCCAAATAAAAAATACTTTTTAATTAATTCAAAAGTGCTAAAGAATTTGAACGTGGATATTATGTATCTTATCACAACTTTCTAAAATTGTGTGAATGCTTCATTTATTGACATGCTGTCACCTTGACTCGGGACGTTTTGTTAGATGTCATTTGTCAATACTTACAATTGCACTGACGGATTCTTACTAAACCATGTCGTTTGTAATTTTTTTTACTTTAATGCAACATGTGATCCTTAGCATGTAAATATTAGGCTACATTAGTTTTAAATGGTTTACCTTCTGTGTAAACGATCCCAAGATATGGCTAGCGCGTCTATGAATCACTACGAAAAACAGCTGTACAGTGTGTTCAAAACCTTCGACGTAGATAACGAGGAAGCCTTAGACAGATCAGCAGTGCTTCAGCTTTGTGACACGTTGCAGCTAGAGGACCGCGGTGCGGTGCTCGTCGACACGCTTTTCGAGCGACACTCGGACCGCGTCACGTTCACGCAGTTCCGGAACGGACTGCTGTCAGTCCTCGGCAACGACTCCGTCCCGCGACCGGATCTCCCGGTGGCGGCGGAGGCCGACGCGGCGCACCACAGCGACGACGACTCCTCCGGGAGGGAAGTGGCCCCTAAGTTCGTGTTCGGCTCCAAGAAGTACGGGAGACGCTCGCGCCCGCAGCGCGCCGCCGCCGACGCGCCGCGCCCCCGCGTCGCCTCCGAGTCGCGCCTGGACAGCGCGCGCGCGCGACAACGCATGCGGTGCAAGCGCAGCGCCTCCGCCATGGAGAGCCGCGACGACGCGCGCGGCCTCGAGGACGACGCCGCCGACGAGCTGCACCACGAGCGCCGCGTGGACCGCGAGCGCGCGCTGGCGCTGTGCCGCGGCCTGCGCATGCACGGCGTCGACCGCGCGCTCGTCGATCGCATATTTGAAACTTCCTCCGCCGACGACATATCTGTTGGTGAATTTTTCGACAGGCTGAACTCTTCCCTTTCGACTTCTATCGCCGCGTCGATCGACGGAGTGCTGGTGGACGACAGTTCCAAGTCGAAGACTGACATAATCTCCAGCGACGCCGTCGTGGACGCCTGGGAGCGCGCCGGCGTCGAGAGGCCGAGGCGCTTGCTCATCGAGTTGGGATTCGCGGCTGCCGGCCTGCGACCGCACGAGCTGGAGCGGGCGCTCGACGACGAGCTGAGAGCGCTCACCGCCCCCGCGGACGGCCCGGCCGACGCGCGTGCGCTGCTGCTGCTGGCCTCGCACGCGCTGGCGCGCCTGCGTCTGGAGACCACCTGGCACCACCTGGAGGTGGCGCGGGCGGAGCGCGACAAGCTGCGCGACGACCTCGCCGAGGCCAACCGACGAGCGCGTCTGCTGGCACAGGACGTCGACGAAAATCACGCCCGCATCGAGGCAGAGCTGAAGTCGAGTCTGCGGCAGGTGGAGGCGCGGCACGCGGAGGCAGCGCGCGCCGCCGCCGCCGACGCCGCCGCCGAGCGCGAGCGCGCCGCCGCCGCGCGCCTCGAGCTCGAGGAGGAGGCCGCGCGGCGGGCGGAGGCCGAGGCGCGCCTGCGCACCGAGGCGGCCGCCCTCCGGGAGCGCATGGACGACCTCCAGGTGCGTTTCCTTCGTTTTGTGACAAGTTTATCTTAAGTGAGTGTATGAGCAATGGTGTTTCGTGTGACAGGAGCGCGTGCGTGCGTCGGAGGCGCGCGCGCTGCAAGCGGAGCGCGAGCAGGCGCGGCTGCAGGAGGAGGCGCAGCGCGCGGCGGCGCGCGCGGCGCAGGCGGCGGAGCGGTCGCGCGGCGCGCTGTCGGAGCTGGAGGCGCGCGTGCGCGACCTGCGCGCCGACAACCAGCGCCTGCGCGACCGCAACGACGAGCTGAGCGCGGCGAGCCCGGCCGCCGCCCCGCCCGCGTCCCCCGCCGCGCGCGACGCCCCGCAGGAGGCGCCCTCCTGGCGGGACGAGGTCGCGTTGCAGACTAACCTGGCTAACAAACTTGAGGTGCCTTGGGCTTACGTTATAACATATACATATGTAGCATAAACATGTTTGAAATGTACAAGCAACTTAACAGGAAAACATTAACTCGCTCTACAGTTAAAAAACTAATAAGATTTTTATGAACTAATAAGATATTTAAGATTCACATATTAAACATAAAATTTGTATTTATAATATATTCTAGTCAAAAAAAATGCATTTTCAGATGACAGATTCACCGTTGTCACCGAAAGAAAAGAAAGCTGTACATTGTAGTGAAAATTTGCAAAGGATACGACAAATTTTGGGCAGCATTGCGAAACTGCCTTCACAAATTAAAGATAGTTGTCACTCGTGCGGCGCCGTGGGGAGCGCCATCGCCTCTGTGCAGAAAATGGTGCAGGAATTGGATGACGAAATTATATGGCCCGATACATTGTACCGGCACGCGGCCACCTGCGACGTCGCGCTGCAGACGGAACCCGCGGAACATAGTGACACTGTAGAGGCTCTCAGGAGAGACCTAGGTGAAGCCAAGCAACAACACAAGACAGATAAACAAAACTTGACCTCTGTCATAAAGTAATGTTAATTCCTTATAAGTGTTTGCAAAGTAATGTTTTACAAAAAGAAAATTTAAATAATCACTAAACGCATTACAGAGAGCTGGAGTCGAGCTTGGAGCAAATGAAGCTGGAGTACGACAAGTGCGAGGAGTACTGGTCGTGCAAGCTGGAGGACGAGCGCGAGATGTTCGCGGAGGAGCAGCGCGCCGGCGACGAGCGCCTCGCCGACCTCGTCGCCAAGATCGCGGACTACGAGCGGCAGTTCGCGCCCGCCGCCCTGTGCGCCGCGCCCGCCGCGCCCGCCGGCCTGCCCACCATCGACGAGACCTACAGCCTCGAGCTGCAGTTCAGCGACCTGGAGGACGAGTTCGCCAAGTACAAGACTGAAAAGGAAGCCGAGCTCGCTGCTAAGGTATACTCGTAGTGTCCACACAACATACTCACACTCACTATAACTAGCGTAACCTGAATGCATTGTACTATAGTAATGGTGGTCGTTTTGTCGTGTAGTAGTCATTTTGTTCGCTAACATAACACATACATAAAATTTCAAGGCTCAAATTATAACATTGCAGATGGAGGAAATAGAACAGCTCAAAACCAAAATAGGCGAGCTCGAGCGCCGCCTGAGCGCGTCCCCGCCGGCGTGCGCGTGCGGGGGCGCGGGGAGTGCGGGCGCGGGGGGCGGGGCGGGCGCGGGGGCGGCGCGCTGGCGCGAGGCGGGCGCGCTGCGGGCGCGGGCGGCGCGGGCCGAGCGCGCGGCGCAGCGCCTGCACGCGCGCCTCGCGGCCGCCGACCTGCTCGTCAAGGACCTCTACATAGAGAACTGCCGCCTCGCGCACCTGCCGCGCCTGCCCCGCCTGCCCTGACCACCGCCCCCCCCCCCCCCCCCGACCCCCGCCCTCCGTCATCATACAAACACCATTTGTATACTTGCATAGGAGTGCTGCTGTGGACTTTACGAAACCGATTTCACGCGAAGGCATAAATTCAGCTCGCTTTAGTTCCTCTGCGATAGACAGTATCGGTCGACCGCGCCTCGCGTAATGTGATTACGGCGACCGCCGCGGCCGTGACCTTTGCCGTAGTAAACTATAATACTTCATTGAATGGGTTCAGTACTTGTATATTCAGTATACAGGTGTCATTGTAGTCTGTTTCAAGTAAATAGTGCATAAGTTAACGATTATGACAGCTCCTTTATAACACATCCCACATACTGAGATACGTCCCCGCTAGAGTTGTGCTGTTTCTAATTGATAATATTGTTCATTATGTGTCAACATAATTGTTAAAGCGTGAGGTACCACAGAGATTAACCAGTAATGTATGTAATTCAGTTCAATTACATTTGTTTTTCACTTTTTAAATGTAGATCACTTCTCATATTTAACAATCCAAGCATAATTAATAAAGCCACTGCGTATTATACCTGTAGATACTTATGTGTTTAGTTATTTTGGCTAGTATAAGTTTATAATATGTTGTTGGTGAAGTAGGAGTGACTCGTCCGTTAGCAAAGTGACCGCGGACACGCAAGTGCCTTTGTAGTTACTCTCCAAATGAGAATAATATATAACTAATTTTGTACATAATAATACTATTTACTATGAATGTACACATTATAAGAAAATGTTATATGTTAAATAAAATTTATTATTACATCATGTTTTTGAAATTTGTAAAAATGGATTCTACAAGAAAAATGTTGGCAGTTGTAACTAAAATTATTGTTTAAGTTTATAATAATAGTAATATTATCGTTTAGGAGATGTAAGATAGGACACTGACCTGTATTGAGTTCTGGAAGATCTCTCAAACATGTTAAATTGTTAATCTTTTGTATAATTTTAGAGCTTATACAGCAGAAGCAAACTTCTCACTCGATGTTTTTATTATTTGGTTCATTATAAGAGAGATATTGATGCAAATAGTAAAAATACTATCCAATTTTAGTCTCGATGTGAAAGGGCTATATTATAACTATATATTAATCGACATTTCTGTAATGATCTAACTAAAGTCAGTTTGTAGTATTCACATTAAAACCTACATGTAAAATTAGGTGTACTATTATAAATGACTTAATCGACTTGTGATGATTTATTTTAAGCAACAATTATTACTATTGTAAATACTTGATTGTGATATTAAAACGGTTTTTGACGACCGTCGCACTCTTATGTAGCGTAGTACATAGTAGTAGCGTAGCGTACGAGGAGGCCTTCACCATGGAACTCATGTAACTCTTATTTGCTTTTTTTGAAAATTAAATTAATAAATAATATAATTAATATTAGAATTAACTTTTTCAGTCTGGTTTAAGCAAAATCTGAACTTACATATGTTGAATTATGTCGCTTTAATTTTTACGGTGCAAATCTCTTAATAACATTATGCAAAGTTCATAAGTATGCGAGACAGTCGGCTAAAATGAAAGTTCTGTTGGTCACACGCTACACTCGACGACGTCTCTGTCGACGAGGCAGAGGCGGACAGTGATTGTGCTACTGCACTGACAGTTCATTGAATTTTGGCGAAACTCAAAATAACTTTATAGAGTAGTGCATTTAAATTCCAAAAGACGTAACTTTAGGAACATTTTAAATTGAGTTTTTCCTATAAATGCTTGTAAGCTAAGTGAAGTGCAATCGAGGTCCAAATAGTAAACGTAAAGTGTACTTTTTATATATGTATATGTATTTAATGCTTCGAGTTCCTCCTTTGATATACACTTTTATCCAAACACTTTGAAATTGTCAATTTGTTGATCTTAGTTAGTCTCCAGTTATATTGTATGGGCCTAAGTCGGTGTGTGTGTGCGTGCGTGTGTGTGCGTGTCGTCTCAGAGACGCGCGCGGGTAGTTTTAAGTGATCGTGATTGACTCGTTGTGAAGTGTACACTGGATGTACGCCTACGTGATTTCTTATCATTTTATATTATTTAGTTATATTGTGTCTGAAACAACATAACATAGTTCAAGTTGGACAGTTATTAGTTACAAATAGTTGTTGTCTGTTGTACTCGTATCAGAAGGCAGGAAGGCAACGAACGAACAACGATGTCGATGGTGTGCGACGATTATATATACATATTTTATATGTTGTGTGTTAATCATGATAATTATAGTCTTATGGAAGTATCGCAATCTCCCGTATATTTGCCACTAAGATAACACCTCCGTATCGCACTGTTATCAGCCACGTGAGTTTGTTAGCGGTTTTTTCAAGTCTCGAACTTTTGAGCTGCTTTACCTCATCACGTCCCAGTCAAAATTTCTTCCTGATAATTATTGAACTACTTGTTTTTTATATATAATAAAAAATCATTTCATTTCAAAAAATACATTTGCCAATGTTTCAAATATTAAGAAATATTTTGTTTAATGGAATTAAGGCCTAATATTTTCATCATATTCATGTTACATTGCCTTCCGTTACGTATACTTTAAATATCCAATTGACTCATTTTGAATAGCGCTGTAAGGAAATCATTTTATTATATAAATATTGATTTTGTTCATCATAGAAAGTGAATTGACATTGTAAAAAACTTTATTTTTTATTTGTAATCTTATATCAATAGTAATTTCCCAGTTCTTCCCGATGGTGACGTCACTGTGCTAGGGCTAATTTCAAATCATTTATGTAAAAAACATTCTTGGAAAACTAACAAATCTTTGAATACAGCGTTGAAATTTCAAAGACATGTTCAATTTTTTCTAAAAATGTTTTTAACACGTTAAAATAGCATTTATGTAATTGCAACCAATATGTTATTAAATCATTTATTACATTACGTTTATCATCATTTAGTTACTTACAAGACGCGTGGTGTGATGTAAGTCGAGTCTATTCAATGATTTAGATTGTTCCATTTGTATTCTCATATTTTTATCTCGACCAAGTTAGTTGACGTCTTGTTTCTAAGAATTTGTCATCAAAGACGGCGCAGCCTTTGTTAGAATTTAAAAATCGTCTTGAAAAGCTTTTTCCTAGGGTCTACATATGTTACTAAATCATTTCATTACGGCACTTGGCATTTTGCATCCTACTTGGTAGTTGCGCATGAAGCCGCGCCGCCCGCCGCAGTGACCGTCCCCTCGCGTGCACATTATTTGTTCACTATCATGTGACGTGTATGGAATTGTAACACATACGTCTAATAAAATGTTGATCTTAATTTCTCGTTTTATTTAAAGTGGTGCCTTTGTTAAAATTATATACAAACTGTATATACAGTAAAATCCGTTTAATAACATCTCTCAGGGGCCCAGCAATTATACACTGAGTAGTTTTAATCACATCTTCAGTAAGGTTTTCGAGTTGGTTAGGTTTTGAAACAGTAAGTATTCTTGCAATACAACATCTTTATAAATCGCCGACTGGAGCCATATATATAGAGTATGAAAGGTCGATAAATGGTATTTTACGTGCAAAAATATTATAAAAGTATGTTTCTGGTTACAGGGACTCAAGTAAATCAGCTAATTGTGACACATACATGCACGACAAATTGTCTGAGGCGGTTTTTCAACTAAATACTTATAACATGTATCTCTGTCGGAGACACTCGTGAAGATGATGGTAAAACGAAGCTCATCACGTTCCAGAGCGAAGGATATACCGTGGCGAGTCTGTCAATACTGAAGCGGCGATGAAGACACGTTATTACAAAAGACACGTTCTCTCGCGCTTGGAAAAGGAATATATACTATCAAATAAAAGGAAGACAATTGTAGTCGCTATCCAACTCGATGCCCAACGTTTACGCTCATGGAATGTTCACCATTTTCCAGACAAAAAAGGTGATAAAATCCTTTATACTAGAGAATTTTGAGAAAAAATAATACAATTAGCAATTATAATTCTTTATTTAATTATTATCTATATATTCAAACTGTACAAACAATATGGTCTAACTCTCATACATAACTCTAATGCACGTTAAACAAAAATAACTTCGGTTATATTTTATGAAAATGTTTATAATACATTACACTGAAGTTATAATAGAAACAAAAATAACATTTGTTACATAATGATTACATTGTTTGTTTGAGATTGTTACTTTATAAGGCTCCTCGGGCTTTGCTCCTAAGTTTAATTTCATACATATTAATAAACAATTTCTTATCAAAATATTTGTACAATGAAATGTTTACAGAAAGCAATAGCGACTTGCTCCTTGCCAGAGAATAATGATCTTTAAAAAAATTATGCTATTTATGTTTCTAGCCGAAGTATTTATCTTTAATTTGTTAACAGTAAGTAATTGTTTGTATAGTACGCGTATCCTAAGTTGTAAGGTTGGAATATGCTACAATTAGCGTCGCAAAACCGTCTGGAGTGATTGGTGATAAGGCAAGATGCATATAAACCGGTTATATGTATATATATCTTGTGTCTCAGTCACTGGTCAACTCTTGGCTGGTCGACTGTAAATCTGACTAGTCAAGATAAAATACGCGTACTATATCTTGCGAAGTTCGTGAATGTTCTAAGGCTTTGAAAAGTACGACTAGAGAAAGATATGAATATAATCGATTCAACTTCAGCGCCGTCTGTACACCCACAGCGACTTCTGTAAGTACTCTGAAGCGGGCACCGCGTGATGCCCGGATGACTGGTGACACGGTGTGTCTGCGGAGACCAACGCCGCTACAGGTACATGCCGTTGACGAGGTAGTCGGCGTCGAGCGCGAGGCGCGGGTGTGCGCGGCGGCGGCGGCGGGCGGCGCGCGCGCGGCACGCCAGCAGCGTGCCCAGCGCCGCCGTCATCAGCGTGCCTGCACCACACATCACACGTATAAAGCACTAAAAGTAAATGGTAATCGATACCAACACCATAGTTATTAGAAACAGAGTTGTTACCGAGCACCAGCAGCATGACGGCGGCGGGCGGGTGCTCGCTGAGCCCGTCGTGCTCGTCGGGCGGCCAGCGGTCGCGCGCCGCCAGCGCGGCCGCCGCCACGTCGTGCACGCGCGCCCCCGCCCCCGCCGCCCCCACCTCCGCCCCCACCGCCGCCCTCGCCGCCGCCTCCGCCGCCGTGCCGCCTTTGTTTGATATGCTTACTGTTTTTGCTGATGGTATACTCTGTAAATATATAAACGTAAAAAAAATTGCTCAAGTTTGTTTTAATATTGTAACTTGTTTGTCATATAATTGACTTAAATTATAACAAAAGACGTAATTAGACTATTATAAAATTATTTACAAAATATATTTTACTCAACCAACAACATGTAGGTAGTTATATATATATGTAGACATATATATATATATATATATATATATATATATATATATATATATATATATATATATATATATGTAGGTAGTTATATATATATGTAGACATGCTTACAACGTCTTTCAAAACCTTCTTTTTTGTAGTATTTTCCGTGACAGAGGGCTTCTCCTCTCTCCGGTCGACGACATCGTCCGCGAGGGGTGCGAGGGGCACGCGGGGCGGCTCCGTCGGGAACTCCACCATCTTACTCTTGGTCATAAGCTCGAAGCCTTTCTTTGGGCTATCTCTCAATGTCTGCTGTTGACTGGAGTATACCATGGGCAGTTCTGGCATCGTTTTAGGCGGTAGATATACGGGCATTTCCTAAAATTGTAAAAAACAATATGATATTCGAGTAGTGTTTTAATTAAATTCAAAGTTAAATAATTTTATTCAAACTAAGAAGTTACATGTTTCATTTTTTGAACGTCAAACAATTTACTACCGGTTCACTCAACTTAATGCTTCAGACCTGAGAAGAACCGGCGCAAGAAATTCAGCGGGATGATATTTTATAAGTTAAGCATTTACGGGTATTAGGTATATAATTATAATTAAATATAGACAATGATACCTTTGAAATAGACTAGAGCGAGCATTCTATTCCCAAGGCGTGTTATCAAAAACTCATTAATTAGGTAATTAATTACCCTTAACACACAAACGTCTTTTCACAATTTTTTTGAATTGTAATATGGAACAATATGATATTCGAGTAGTGTTATAATTAAATTCAAAGTTAAATAATTTTATTCAAACTAAGAAGTTACATGTTTCATTTTTTGAACGTCAAACAATTTACTACCGGTTCACTCAACTTAATGCTTCAGACCTGAGAAGAACCGGCGCAAGAAATTCAGCGGGATGATATTTTATAAGTCAAGCATTTACGGATATTAGGTATATAATTATAATTAAATATAGACCATAATACCTTTGAAAAAGACTAGAGCGAGCATTCTATTCCCAAGGCGTGTTATCAAAAACTCATTAATTAGGTAATTAATTACCCTTAACACACAAACGTCTTTTCACAATTTTTTTGAATTGTAATATGGAACACTCTTAGACGTTTTCTGGGATCGTATTGTAATCCTAGGATCCTACCGACCTACTGGGATCTTATCTTATTGTATTAAATTTTATAAGTATCTTGGGATGATGAATAGTGAAAGTGTTTGCTTACAGGTTCTGGACGCGGCTGAGGCACGGGCCAGGAGCGACGAGACTCTACGTCGGGCCAGTCCAGTCGCCCGTATGCGTTCCATCCCTCCATGCCATCTGCAACTTATAATTTCACACTATTTATTAAAACGTTAATATATTTAACGTTTCCAGTTCTTATAATGTATTCATGTAAATTAAAAAGAACTTACAAAATAAATTATATCTAATTGCACAAGAAATTTTAGGTAAACACTTTTTGTGATGAAATTTAATCAAAATCAAATAAAAACAATAAATAATGATGATGTAACAATTGATAAGAATAAGTATTTTACAACAATATTATGAAGACAGTGATTTCATCAAAAAACAAATTATGATTAAAATTATAATATAAAATTATAATAAAATGAAAAATAAAATTTGAAAATAAATAATAAATTAAAAAAAACACTTCTAACGATGTCGCGCCTACACAATGATTTAATGTATTTTTAATATTTTGGAAAGCCCACAAAAATATCAATATAATTTTCGCCACGTTTGATTGTTACCAAGGTTTATTCTTGTAATTAGGAGCAAATAGGTCCTGTTTTTGGAGTTTCAAATATTTTAGGATTTAATATTTAAATATTCGAATCTGGCGGGGAGACTGAAATTAATTGACTCCAGGACATTTATGTTTATTCAGTATTAGTGTAATATCCTTTAGGATATTCTGTATGATATTACGTTTCCTAGTTAATTTGAGCATTTTACATTCATGTACCTACACTATTTAAATTTTCTGGCCATATAAAGACATCATTTTAATGGAAATGTGTAATTTTTATTTGATAGAAGAGAAATAATAGTCACCTGGTTGTGGCGGCGGAGGTTGCCAGGCGCGGTGCGGCCACGGCGCGTTCGGCGCAGGCGGCTCGAAGGCGCCCTCTTGCAACAACCCGCCCTTGTGACTGAAGATATGCGAGCCGCTGAGACCGTTACCACCCACTGTACAATATTATATGCATTGTTTATATTCGTGAATAAAGGGTATTTTCGTAAATAGGATCTATTATAGTTTTATTTGAGCCTACCTGTGTTATACCTGTGTTGCGGCTGCGCTTGCGTGAGGCGGTGCGGCCAAATATCAGCGCCTTCCACCAAAGCGTCGTTACTCACTGCTATAACAGGTCCCCCAGACTCTTCGCTGCTGTCTATAATTTGCGCTTGCTGAAAAAACGTCGAAGGAAAACGTTTATATACTTTTAGAGCTAAACTAATATTAAAGGAGTCACCATGTACGAGTATGTGGTAGAGGTATGTGTACCTACCTGTGTCAATGGCGGAGGAGAGGACGGGCGCGAGACGGGCGGCGAGTGTGGCGAGTGGGGCAGGCGCGCGGGCGAGGCGGGCGGCGGCGACGGCGGGCAGCCCAGCTCGGGTGCCTCGTCGCTGCCGTCCGCGCACTGCGGCACGCCGTCGCACGCGTTGTACACCGCGATGCACTCCCCGCCGCGTCTGCACTCGAACTGGTAGCGGCTGCAGCGCCCTGCTTTATACAGTATCTACATGCTAATTATATCCATTTACACATTAAATATGTTTCGTTTTTGAGAGAGAGTAAACAAGAGTGACCAGGTTATTTTATTTCACTCGGCCACCATTCAACAAACCTAGAGTAGAAAAGACGGTATATCAGGTATACTATCTATACTGCGATGTGTACCTAACTACTAACATGTACCTAAGTAGCACTATAAAGCACATCCTAAACATATGCTATTTCGCAATTTCGCCAAATTTTCTTCTGGATTATTAGCTTGGTAACTATTGGAAATTGTGTAACTCCACACAAGTAATATAATATAGAATAATTTTATATTCTTTGTTGGAATAAACTTCAACTTTATATGTAAATTTGAACCATTATTAAATTTAATGATTTGCAGTTTTAATTAATGTAATATTGTTTTATTCGTTTCTTTTTTCTTCGCCTCTCACATTACGCAATTCGCGTAGACGCAGAGACGGCCGTCAGATCTTATACTATACGAGTTATTCTTCATATCTAGCTGATTTTAAAGCTTTCTTTAAATCTTTCTTTTTTAATGAAGAACCACTTCTATATTGTGTATGTAATCCCTACAGCTTCTGTCATTTTGTACTTCGATGAGTATAGCTTTGAGTAGAGCTGGGTACAACACCCGCTAAATTTAAAATCTTTCGCGAACCAGTTTACGACTTCTGCGGACCACCAGTGGGCCGCGGACCACTGGTGGGCCGCGGACCACTGGTCGGGAACCAATGCTTTAAATAGTAAGATAACAAAACTTTACCGAAAATGTTGTATATTATATACTAGCGACCCGCTCGCGGCTTCGCCACGTGAACTACCACTTTCATCCTCTATTGCCTCTTTGGGACTGGTTTTTTTTATGAAAGGTGGTAGTCTATGTTTGACCTTGCCTCATTAACTATTTTCCTGAGAAAATTCATTCAGTCAAGGAGTTCAGATCTTTCATTCTCACTATATACTAAACATACATAACTTTTATCCACTGTTTCAACCAGTGGCGTAACTATACCGTTTGAGGCCCGTGGCAAATTCGCCGGATGGGGCCCTCCCTTCTTTCTCTCTTCCTCCAATATAAAGAATTAGGATCCTTCTGTGTTCGCGGCCCTCTCTGACCAGGGGGCCCCTTTTGGCTCTGGGCCCGTGGCATTTTGCCGTTTTGCCACCCTATTGTTACGCCGCTGGTTTCAACCTCATAGGGTTTGATTTTTTAAAAAGTAGCCTATATTTGACCCTGCGTCTTCAACAATCTTCTTTACGAATTCCATCTTAATCGGGCCAGTAGATTACCCGTGAAAACATAACAGATAGAAGAGATACAGATTTTTGCATTTTTATAATAATAATATTAATGAGTACGGATACATCTAGTATAATGTTAACTAATGGCGCTACCCGTTCTAGAAAACGTAGTGACATCTGCTGCCATATAGATTATATAAAGTTTTATAGACCGGTCAAGTGTATCTTTGATTAATGTTATGCTTATTTTATTTTATAATTATTTAATTTAGTGATATTGAAACAAATTTAGCTTCACTCGTGAACTATCGACATAGTTTGAATGTTTTTTTTAAATTTTATTTTTCTGCGAGAGTTTTGTTGAATATCAGGATGAAAACTATCCCATATGTTGCTCTACCCTTTAGGCTAACTCCATACAAAAATTCATCAATTTCTACCCGGTAGATATCATTATACAAATGATTTACTTATATCGGTTTTAGGTCAGGGATCCAATGCTTCGCGTTCGACGAGGAGGGCGCACGTGCTGGAGACGGGCGGCCCGACTGCATCGTGCGCGTGTGGAACCCCATTCGTGCCGGCAAGGCGAGCGTCGCGCTGCCCGGACACCACGCCGGCGTGGTCGCGAGCTCGTGCTGCAGAGCGCGGAACGCGTCGTGTACTCGCTGGCGCGGCGACAGCGTGCTCAGGTGTGGGATGCAGGGCGCAGGCGTGCGTGCAGGTGAGTGCGTGCGTCACCGCGGCCCGCACACCCACGCCGGACGTGGTAGCGATCGTGCTGCATAGCGGCGGACGCGTCGTGTACTCGCCTGGCGCGCGACCGCGTGCTCAAGGTGTGGGACGTGCAGGCGCAGGCGTGCGTGCAGGTGGTGCGTGCGTAACCGCGCCCGGCACAACGCAACGGCGTGGTCGCGCTCGTGCTGCAGAGCGGCGGACGCGTCGGTACTCGCTGGCGCGCGAACAGCGTGATCAAGGTGTGGGACGTGAAGGCGCAGGCGATGCGGAGGTGAGTGCGTGCCGTCATTTGTGACTGCGTGGTATCCCTAAGGATGACCTCCGAGTCTTTATTAGTTACCTATTTTTTAAGCACTAACAATACGTAATGAACTTAATCAATTTCAGACGTACATCGACATACCATCACAAATAGGCGAGCGTACTCCCATATCGGCGGTGTACAACCCCGCCACGCGGGAGCTCATCCTGGCGGCCCAAGATCGCCATCATATAGCTGGAAGGGAATTTGACCCGCACGCACACGGGACGGGTTCACGCACTCGCGCGCCGTGTCCAAGGGTGCTGTTACAACAGATGTTACAAGGTGGTCATACGTGCGGCATGGACAGCATTATTATCAACTGGGATCCGATTACAGGTTAATTGTAAATCACATATTATTAAGAATTATTTCCTTATTTATATAAAGCAAACCCCTTGTTTGTGTTTTTATTAATGTCCGGCCAAGGGTTCGGTTTCGGTTACGGCTAATTTCAGCCAAAAATCGACCGAACCTTCAACCGTGCCTTCCTCACACATCGCTTCGCTACTTTGAGTGATTTTATAGCTTGTGGTCCTGATCCCAAGATACCATAAGCAATTTTAATGAATTACAAATTAATATTGAGGATTCTGTCAACAGCTGTATGCTGTGATGTGCTGTGTGCCCATTAAGCCCACTGTCTAATGCTGATACATGGTTAACAGTGCCTAGAAATTTTGTAACTATGTTTATTTGAATAGACGTTTAATATTTATATTCTTACCTGCATCTTTGTATGCAGGTAAGATTATAAATATTAAACGTTGCTCTTGGAAACAGGCTTTTGTAGACTTGGAAGGAAGGGAAATAAATTGTAATGAAGCGTATAAGAATTTAAACGCATCTGGTAGTAGCGCTTATAGCTTAGCGGTCATAACACTTGGACGGTTTCCAATAGGCGCGAGTTCGAATCCCCCTGCGTTCATATATTAAACGTTTTCTTTATATATATTTTAGGTAAACGCAACGCTATGGTGCGCGATGCCCACACGCGCCTCCTGCACGGGGAACTCATCCCGGTGGAGATCACAGCGGCCTGCTTCGACCCCGGATTCCAGCTGCTTCTCACTGGGGCCAGGAACGGCACACTGAAGGTTTATTTATAAATATTTATTATTAAAAGCCTTTATTTGACCATTTCTGCAGTTAAACTTAAAAAAACTAATTACACACGTATACTGATAACATATTTTTTTGTATTTAATATATATATTTTTATTAAATTTAAATTTAAACAAAAAATATTAAAAGTTATTTGTTAAAAAAGTTTCTTTATCTTTTTTTTTTAATATAATTATTTATGGTCCCCAAACTGGGTAAAGGCCTCCTCCAAATATGTCCCCTTTTCTCTATCTTGTGCAATTTCCCACCAATTCGATCCGGCGATTTTTTTGATATCTTCTTCCCATCGTGTCGTTGGTCTTCCTCTACTCCTTTTACCATGTGGACCTCTCCACATCGTGATGTTGTAGGTCCATCTTTTGTCTTGAAGCCGTGCTACATGACCTGCCCACTTTCCATTTTGTGCGTAGATTAAGACATCAGTAGCTCTCGTTAGCGCTCTTATTTTGGTGTGTCGGATCTTGTCTAGTCTCTTTACCTTGAGCATACTTCTCTCTAATCCTCGCTGACAAGTTATAATTTTATGCTTGGCTTTTGACGTAAATTTCCACGTTTGGCATCCGTACGTCAAGCATGGTAGGAGACTAGAGTTCATGACTTTCGTTTTTAGATTTAGTGGCATGTTGCTTTTAAAAATTTCTTTTAAGCTCCAAAATTTGTTCCATGTTTGCTTTACTCTCCTTTCAATTTCCATTTCATTGTTTTTTCTTTCAAAACTGATAGATTTTCCTAAATAAATGTAATTATTAACATATTTAAGTGAATCGTTATTGGCTATTATTTGTTTTCTGTAGCTGTTAGTCATTATTTTGGTCTTCGTGGAATTTATTTTTAGTCCTACGTTAGAACTTGTTGTTTCTAAAGCGTTGATCATGAGCTGCAGTTGGTTACTTGTCTCAGATAATATCACTATGTCATCCGCGAATCGTAGGTGACTTAGATAGGCTCCTTGTATATTTATTCCTATATTGATCCAGTTTAGCTTCTTGAATATAACTTCTAATATTGCTATAAATAATGTTGGCGATAGGGGGTCCCCCTGTCTCACACCTCTCATTATTGGAAAGCTCGGACCCTGTGTTTCCAGCTTTATTCTGCTCATGTTGTTGCGGTATATATTTCTGATGATGTTTATATACACTGGGCTTACTCCTTGACATTTTAGACTGTGCCAGCTGTCATGGGTTACTGTATCAAAAGCTTTTTGGTAATCAATAAATGCCAGATACAGTGGTCTTTGCTGTTCTCGATATTTCTCTATAATTAATTCTAAGGCGTGTATGTGATCCACAGTAGAAAACCCCTTCCTGAAACCAGCCTGTTCTACGGATTGTCTTGCTTGGATTACTGGGCTGATTCTGGAGTTTATGATAGTGGAGAACAGCTTGTACAAGCTGGGGAGTAGGCTTATGGGTCTGTAGTTACCAATATCTTTTGGATCACATTTCTAATATATTAAAATGATATCAGATTTGGACCATTGTGCAGGTGTTTCAGATGTATACAATATTAGATTGAATAGTTTAGAGAGTGGTGTGGCCAATATATTACACGCTAATTTTAGAGCTTCGTTTGTGATTTTGTCTGAGCCGGGGGATTTATCTATTTTTAGCTTTTTTATATTATCTATGATTTCGTTCTCGTCTATCAACTTAATGTGCTTTTCATTTTCACGTTTAGTATGATCGACCTGTGTATTTTCAACTGTCCTGGTATGATTGTTATAAATTGAGGATGCTCGAGTTTTACTGCTGTATAAGTTTTTGTAAAAATAAGTTGCCATCGTGATAATGTCTTTACGTTTATTTAGGTCCTCATTAGATTTCTTTAAACTCTCTATCCAAGTTTTGGTTTTCTTTAATTCTTTGTAGGCTTTTTTCGTGCTTCCTGTGATGTGTAGGTGTTTTTCTAAAGTGTGCTGTCTATATTTTTCATAATCGTTTCTTATATATCTATTGGCTAATTTAAAGAGTGCTGTTAGTTTATTTTTCATAGATCGTGATTTATTTTTGGTGTTTTGTAACTCCTTTCTTCTTCGTAAAAGTGTTGTTGTACGAGTCGATAACACCTTATGGTGGTTCTGAGCGTTTGTTTTTTGCTTTGCTGAGCTTAAGCTTTCTATTATAGAATTTTCAATTTTGTTGTAGCAGGCTTGTACTGAGATATTTTTATGACAAGAACGTTGATTAGTTAGCATATGAGACAAAGCTTCCCTATATCTTGTAATTTCGTCTTCACTCTTCAGATCGCTTATGTAGTTATTTGTGTAATTAGTTCTACTTTTTTTCTTCTTCTTTAGATTTATTGTAGCTCTGATTATTCTGTGGTCCGACGGGTAGTTAAGATTCAAAGTACCAATGTCTTGAAATAGTCCTGGTCGGTTTGATAGTATAAAATCTACTTCATTCTTATGGTTACCATTTGGAGACTTCCACGTCCATTTTTTATTTGGTTTTTTTTTAAAGCATGTGTTTATTATAGTAAGTTTATTTTCTAAAGCAAAATTGATCAATCTCTGTCCTCTGTTGTTTCTTATTCCATATCCGAATTGTTTTGTTATTCTTTCTTAGGGACTCCAATCTTTGCATTGAAATCTCCCATCAATATAATATTCTTATGTGCCATGTCTAATGCTTTATCAACTGTTTTGTAGAAATTATCTATTTCGTTGTCACTTGCTATATTTGTAGGTGCATATACTTGTATGATTGATACCAGAAAACCTTGAATATTCATGTTTAGTACTGCGACTCGTTCCGTCAAGCCGGTGAAACTCTCTATATTATTTCTATGTAATTTGTTTATTATGAAGCCTACTCCATATTGACCTGGCGTGTGGCCCACGTGACAGATTATATAACTTTTATGTTCTTCTGTGTTAGTACCTAATCGTCTTGTTTCTGATAATCCTATAATGTCGTATTTTATTTCCTTTATTGCTTCTTCAAGCTCTAATAGTCGTTCATAGGACGACAATGACCTAACATTATATGTTGCTATGTATATTGGTTGTCTTTTTTCTTTAATCTTGCCCTTTATTGATGTGGTTCTTTCCCTTGGAGGGTTGTGGTCATAATCTTCCACGGTGACCAGCCGGGTTGGAAGATGTTGTGTATTTTTTATTTCTGTTTCATTTGTTTGTTTTATCTTAGAGGAGGCGTTTAATTGCTATTGTTGTGTATTTTGTGTATTATTTTTATTTACTGAATTTTTAACGACGTAATTTAACATTCCCTGTTTTGTAACTCCTTCCGAAAAACTTCTTGACCTGCTGGCCGCTGCATCAAGTTGTTGTAATTTGTTCTTTTTATTTGCTTGCTTATTTTCCTCTACAATAGTTATGATGTTATTTTCAGGTGAGGTAGGTAGTTTACGCTTGGCATTGTTTTTCAATACTATCAGTTTATCATACTTGATTACGGCTCTATTTCCTTTCTCTCTTTCTAATTTTAATTCCTGTTGCAGCTCTTTTCTCTTTTCCAGTACGTATTTAGGATAGTCCTCTTTAATGTAGTAATGTGTATCTTTTAACATTCTCGTTTTTTTCATAATTTTTATTTTCGTCCCTAAAGTTAAGAAAATAGCTATTATTGGACGTATTCTTCCTTAGTTTTTCTTTTGGATTCTTTTTACCCGCGACGGAACGGCGACTGTATATGTGTTTGGGGTGAGAGGTTGTTTGTTTGTTTGTTTGTTTGTTTGTTTGTTTGTGTGTTTGTGCAAATTACTATGTCAATTATTTCCAAAACTATAAGTCCGATTTTGATACGGTTTTCTATGATAGGTTAAGGTTCAATTGGCGTATGTTCTTAGATATGTCTTATTGCCTTAACTCACCAGGGGGCGCCGCAGTAAGCATTTTACGTGAAAACGAATGTTTTCAATTATCTCAAAAAATAATAGTCTGATTTCAATAGATTTTCAGTGATAGATTCAGGTTTAATTGGTGGATGTTCTTGGATACGTTTTATCGTGTCAAACCACCAGGGGGCGCTGCAGTAAGCATTTGTTTGTACTTTTTTTGTATTTATTTGTCTAAAACCGAAACTACTACTCCGATTGAAAAGAGTTTTCATAAAAAGATTCATCTTTGCTTGATGCATATTTTAAGTTTTTCTTTTTTTTGTTACGGGGAAAACTCACCAGGGGGCGCAGCAGTAAACATTTGTTTATGCAAATCAAAAACTACTGGTCCGATTTACATGTAACTTTCAAGGATAGGTTCAGGCTTAATTGGTGCATCTTTTTATATATGTGCTACAGTGACCACTCATCAGGGGGCGCTGCAGTAAGCATTTGTTTGTACTTTTTTGTGTAAAACCAAAATTTTTCTTGTATTTGTTTGTCTAAAACCGAAATTACTAATTCGATTAGATAGAGTTTTCAGAACTAGATTAAGCTTTGCTTTGTGCATATTTTAAGATTTTTGTTTTTTGGTTACGGTGAAAATTCACCAGGGGGCGCTGCAGTAAACGTTTGTTTATGCAGAGCAAAAACTACTAGTCCGATTTAGATGAAACTTCCAACGATAGGTTCAGGTTTAATTGGTGTTTCTTTTCATATATGCGTTACGGTGACTACTCACCAGGGGGCGCTGCAGTAAGTACACTTGTTTGTGCGAAACTAAAACTACGAGTCCGATTTGAATGCAGTTTTCAATGACAGATTCAAGTTTACTTAGTGCATATTTTCATATATGTGTCATGTATGTTTACTTAGTGCATATTTTCATGTATGTGTTAACTCTCTAGGGGGCGCTGCAGTAAGTAGCTGCTTCTATTTTTTTGTGTTAAACCAAAACGACTAGTACGATTGAAAAGAGTTTTCAGTATTAGATTCCGCTTTGCTTAGAGCATGTTCCTAAATTTATATTACAGTGACAAGTCACCAGGGGGCGCTGCAGTAAAATATTGTTTGTGCAAAGATAAAATGACGAATTTGATTTGGATGCAGTGTCAATGATAAGTTCAAGTTTAATTACTGCATGTTCTTGGATATTTTTATCGTGTTAACTCACCAGGGGGCGCTGCAGTAAACATTTGTTTGTAATATTTAATGCAAAGCTACAACTACTAGTCCGATTGCGCAGAGTTTTTAGTATTAGAGTTACCTTTACTTGGTGTAAGTTTTTAGGTATTTTTTTACGTTATGAACACGCCAGGGGGTGCTGCATTAAACATTTAATTATGCAAAGCTAAAACTACAAGTCCGATTTGGATGCAGTTATCAAAGATAGGATCAGGCTTAATTAGTGCGTGTTCTCGTATATGTGTCATGGTGACACCTCACCAGGGGGCGCTGCAGTAAGCATTTGCTTTTATTTTTTGTGTGAAACCTATTTAGATGCAGTTTTCTGTGATAGGTTCTGGTTTAATTGCTGCGTGTTTTTATATGCCATATCACGAACTACCACGGGGCGCTCCAGTATAAATTAGTTTGTTCAAAATCAAAACTACTACTGGGTTTTGTGATTTTCACTGATTTGGTTACACTTAAGTTTCGTGGAAATGTTACGGTGACAATCTGCCAGGCGCTGCAATAAGCATTTGATAACCAGAAAGCATTGGGTTTATAATTTCTTTTGGATTTGCATGAAGATTAATATAAAGTATTTCGATATTATGTAATAATATATAATGTGTATCTATTCACTTTAAAAAGTTTAAAATAAAAAGCAAAATTAAAAATTTTGAAAAAACCCACGACGGTTTAATTGTAATTGAAAAAGGATAAAATAACTGTAAATCCCCCGCCTAAAAGAATATATGTAACGAGATGATGGGGACGACTTCGTCGGGGGCTGCCAGTTGCAATCCCTATTTTAAATATAGTAGCTAACAGTATAGATTTCGTTTTAAAGTTTTTAAAATACCAGTTATCAAAACTGTAAATTCATATTAATATTTTAATTTTTTGGGAATCTGTTTTAACAGCAAGAAAACCTATGAGAAGGTTTGTGCAAACTTAAAGTAATGACAGCCCCCGACGGAGTCGTCCCCATCATCTCGTTACATATATTCTTTTAGGCGGGAGATTTACAGTTATTTTATCCTTTTTCAATTACAATTAAACCGTCGTGGGTTTTTTCAAAATTTTTAATTTTGCTTTTTATTACTTCTTGAATGTCGCTACAAATTAGTTTAATAGAGAGATATCGATCCACCCAATCAATCAAGTTTCTTTCTAAATTCTCATATGATTCTTCCTTTTCTTCTATACCAAAAATAACCAAATTGTTTTTTCTTCTCTGCCTTTCTAAAGCTTTTAATCTATTTTCTTGATCTTCCACCCTTTCTAATAGGTTGGCGTGATTTCTTTCTATCGCTAAAAACTTTTCTTCGAATATCTTACTAATATTCTGCGTTACTTGTTCCGTAACATTTTTTCCAGTTTCCCTGATTGCTTGTCTTTGTTCAGTCAGTTCATCTGTTATTGCTTTAAGCGCGCTAAGGATTTCTTCCATAGTTTTTAACGCTGATTATTTTTATTTAAGAACAAGTGTTGACCTCTGCCGTTAGCTTTTATAAGATATTTTTTAATAATCAACGCCCTCTAGTTGTCAGTAGGCAGTTAGTCGCTTATAGATATAACGTTTAAAGTAAATCTAGGCTTTTAAGCCTGTCAATCACCTTTCCATACAAATAAACAATACTAATTGTTAAATCGCAAAATTTTAAATAAATCAAAAAGTTTTGTGTATTGGACTTGGGATTGAACTCAGGTCAGTTCGACTGATTTATCACTTTTACACCGTTAGGCCAACGTGCGTATTAACAAAACGGTCGAAATATTGTTACATATTTCAAAAAAGAGTAACAGAAAAAATATTAGAAAACAAAATCAACATTAAAATTAAGTTAACATTTAAAAAAAGGCACAACACAACTCTTTTTACACAAAAAATAGTCACTGGATATAATAGTCACTGGATATAGTAATCACTTAGAATAGTTTTGTTAACGTTTTTCACTGCCACGGCAAAGTTCGCGTTACATAGTTTTTTAATTATAATGAATACTTTAAACACTGAGATAACATTCACACTTGTTTTTTAGCATATGTTATTACTAATGATGCAATAATTGGGGATAAAATCAACGTATTTATATTTTTAAAACAGTTTTAGTCGCGGAGCTAATCGATATTACGTTTCACTTCTACCCTCCTCTCAATTGATACCTATAAATATTTATTATTAAAAAAAAATTAAGTTAAGAGGGTCTTTTTTTTTGTGCTTTTTTTTTTTGTATTTTTTTTTTTTTTTTTTTTTTTTTTTTTTTAGGGTCTTGAACTACTATGCTTTATTTGTTTAGTCTTGTAAATGCTTTATTTTAAAATGTATTTTTTATAGTTTCACGCTGTATCCCGCACACAGAAAGGTAGGCAGAGGGAACCTAGTATTAAGACACTCCGCTCGCTACACTCCGCCGAATTCGGGGGTATTGCGTGTTAAGTGGCGGAACATAACGCCGCGCTTTGCCTTAAAACCATACGAAGAAAATGGAAATATTAAATAGTTCCACTCCTCGAGTGGGAATCGAACCTATAACCAGTTGCTTTACATTCACACTTTGTGCCTCTGCGCCCCGACTGGCCCCTAAATGTTATAATGCTAGAAATAACTTTTTACTCTTAAATATTGAAAGTTTAAGTAATGGTATTTCCTGTTATAGGTCTGGAACTTCAACACGGGAGTATGTTTGAGGAACATGGCGATAGAGCACATGTGCGAGGTTACTAATTGCTTCTGGGTGGAAGGGAGGTTTGTTTTTTTTTAACGTTTACTTTTAAATTGTTTACATCGTTTTTTTTTCATTTTCATTTGTTTTACATATTCTACGTATATGATTCAGTGTTTTCGGAATCCCTACTCGGACAATTTTAAATTTATTCCTCTGCTTAAGTACTTTTGAGATATTTTTCGACTAATTCACGATAACCTCACGAGGATCCACTATTGTGGACATGGTGGGTCCACAATCCATATTGAGTCACGATCTCATATTTATGGTCTTACTCAATAACGCGGAATTACAGTATCACTCTATCACCTTAATAAAATAAAAAAAATACAACCGGTGGAAGTTTCTCGATTGTAATTATCCCCGGTTCGCACTTGGTTGATTTTAAAGTAGTTGTCATTTATTTTGAGGGATTAGCCCTCGTACTTATGCATAACGTGTTGTGGTATAGGATCCTAGCAGTGGGGTGGAACCGTCACGTGACAGAGTTCGAGGAGGAGGGCGGCGCGGAGGAGGCGGGCGGCGGCGGCAAGAGCTGGGAGACGCGCCACGAGGAGGACGTGATGGCGGCCGCCGCGCGCGTGCCCTTCACGCTCGCCACCGCCTCATACAACTCCGAGCTCATATTCTGGAAGATGGAGACTGGCCAGCCGTACAGGTATCGATGTAATTTGGATTTCAACTTTGATGTTGAGTCCGCCGTGGTGCAGTGGGAGAACGTCTGACTGTAATACGTTGGTTTTCATTCGCTCCATTTTGGTTCCAAAAACGCGATGCGGTTGTTCTGATTTTGTCAGCTGGTGTGCAATGGCTCCAATTCAGGTGGGAAATCTAGAATGGAGTCTTGGCATTATTAGGTTCTCTCTGACTACCCCGTTGTGGGAGAAATGCAGGAACTGGTTTTTTATTATTTAAATTTAATTAATAGACTTTACAAGATTACCCCCTTACGTAAAATTACCTGCCTGTGTTATATTTTCTTAAATTAATTTTTGCTAAAGATAAAAACATCAATAAAAACGCATCTAGGCGTTTTTGTTAATAATAATAATAATAATAATAATAAAGCCTTTATTTACCCGCAGGGCAGCTTGTGGCGAGCTGTTGGGGAGTGGCGACCCCACGGACCTGAGACCTCCAGAGGGGAATTGATATTTATCCCCCGCCTCTGGCTTGCCTTCGTTGGCTGGCAGAGTGGAGCGCAAGAGCTATACGCTCGGAAGGGTGGAAGTGCTCAATCTGCGTAATAGCGGGGAAACCCGCTCTCGAGCTTGCTCGTGATGGTGAAACCGGTGCACACCTCTCTACACCCTTAGCCGACCACGCTGATGTTGCGCCCGAGGCACTACGCCGCTTTGTGGGGGCCCATCTAGTGGGAGGCGAGTCACCGTCCGTCAACCATTCAATTTGAGACTGTTGAAATGGCGGACGTCCGTTAGTCTCACTCAATAGCCCAGTACCCAGTCCATCCAAACTCCATTCCATAGTTCTAGTTTAGTTTTCTATATTTTCTATAGTTCCTACGCATTAGCCGGCGACCATCTCTGGGCAATTTACTTTGGTTACTCAGAGATGGATCTCGGCTGATGCGTCACAGTAAAACATTTTATTATCTCTAAGGGGCCTCTACGTGTTGGACCTGTGTCCCCACGCAAGCCTTCCAAAGGACCGGGTTCTTTTGAACCCGAGTTATCCTAAAGGAGATACATAATAAAGCCTTTATTTCAGATTTAAGCACTTAATTTACATGTACATTTTTTTTTATAAAGATATTTTAGGTAATTGAATCTGTTTGTCCAATTTTGACAAAGGCCTCTTCCAACTTTTTCACTCCTTCCTGTCTTTTGCGGTTCTCGACCATAACGGACCTGCTACCGCTTTTATTTCATCTTCCCATCTTTTAAACTGTCTTCCACGTTTTCTCTTACTACTTCTAGGGTACCAGTTGATTATTGCTTTACTCCACTTCTCGGTTCCTCGCAGGGTATGGCCCGTCCATTTCCACTTGTGTCTTTTGATTATATATGTAGCATTTTCTAGTTTAGTTTTTCCTCTAACTGTCGTATTTCTTATTCTGTCAGATTTTCTAAAGTTTAACATACATCTTTCCATTGACCTCTGGCAGGTTTCAAGTTTTCTATTATGTTCTTTTGTGAGAGCCCAAGTTTGGCATCCATATGTTAGGACAGGAAGCACACAGGTTTTATAGAGTTTTGTTTTGACAGCTATACTTGTTTCTTTGTTTTTCATAATTTCTTTGAATGTCCAAAATCTCCTCCACGCATTACCGATTCTTGTATTTATTTCCTTTGTATTTTGGTCCTTGTGCGAGATAACTTGACCTAGGTATATATACTCTTGAACATATTCGATAGGGTTGCCATTTATCGAAATCGGCTCTTCTATAGTATTGGTCATAATTTTCGTTTTTACAGTATTCATTGTCAAGCCTACTTTCCGACTTTCATTGTCTAGATCTTGAAGCATTTTTGTTAGTTCAGCTTTTGTTGAAGAAAATATAATCAGGTCGTCAGCAAACCTTAAATGGGTGAGGTTTACGCCGTTTAAGTTTAAACCGTAATTTTTCCATTGTAATAAGCGGAATACTTCCTCTAGAACAGCTGTAAAGAGTTTTGGTGATAGGGGGTCACCTTGGCGTACACCTCTTTCTATTTTAATTGCTTTTCCTTCCTTTTCCAATTTTACTTTAGCATAACTGTTGCTATAGATGATTTTCAGGATCCTGATGTATTTTCCTTCGATGCCCTGGTTCTTAAGTGCTGACCATATTTTCTCGTGTTCGAGAGAATCAAAGGCTTTGCAGTAATCCACAAAACAGCAATAAAAAGGTATACAATACTCCTTACTTCTTTCGATGATTTGTTTGACGACATGGATGTGGTCTAGTGTAGAGTAGCCACTTCTAAAACCGGCCTGCTCCCTGGGTTGATTCTCGTCGAGTTTTTTGCTTATGCGATTAAGTAATACCTTAGAAAATATTTTGTATATGTTAGATAAATTGCTGATTGGTCTGTAATTATCTATGCAAGCTTTGTCTCCTTTTTTATGTATAAGTGTTAAAGTAGACGTTAGCTATTGTTTTGGTATCACTTCTTTTTTTGTAATGTCATTAAACAGATCTGTGAGTATTGGTACTAATATTTCTTTATTTAAAATCAAGAACTCGTTGCTGATATTATCTGGTCCGGGGGATTTGTCTTTCTTTTGGGTTTCTATTGCTTTTTCGATTTCACTGGGCAGAATATCCGGCACAGTATCTGTTCCGGTAATTTCTGTCTCCTCGGTAATGTTGACTTTCCTGTATAAATTTCGATAGAATTCCGTGGCTGTAGCTAATATATCTGATCGGTTTGAAGTGGGTTGTCCTGAATTGCTAATTAACTTGGGTATCCATTCTTTCTTGTTTGTTAAAGTGCGTAGTGCTTTCTTGACTCCTCCTGTTTTGGTAATTTGTCTTTCAAACGTTCTTAATCTGTATAATTTTCTATCTTTTCTTAAACTCTCCTTTATTTGTTTGCTTATGGAACTGATTTCTACTCTTATACTTTTTGTCTTGACTTTAGACAGTAGGAGATTTCTTTTGTCTAAAAGCATTTCGGTATTTTCCGATACGTTCTTATTTCTGCTTATTTCCTGCGCTTCAGTACATGAAGTTATTATTTCAAATAAGATGTTGTATTTATCTTGTACGTCGAGCTCTTTCATCTCCTCATTAACGGTTTTAATCTTGGCGTTTAATTCTGTAGTTGAAATAAGTTGATCTTTTATTACCGATTTAGCTTTGAATGGCCTGTTTTTTTGACAGTGCACTGTTGCTACTTTAGCTCTTACCATTCTGTGGTTACTATTAAAATTTATGATTATGACGGTTTAGGCGTTCTTATTACTACTGTGCAAAGTTTGAAATCGGGCGCCGCTTGTCGCTCAGCTCTGCACTAAATTCAAATCGTGCTAAGTCCATATCTTTAATTCTGATATATTTGAAGGTGTTTGTACGTGTGTATACTGTCCGCAGACGCTTCTCGTGCACGGAGCCGACGCTGCGCATCAAGATGCAGTACAGCAAGCGCGCCGCCTCGCCGCAGAGCGCCGCCAAGCGGAGCGGCCCCGCTGTGTCCGGCGCCAGCAGGCACAGGTAGAGAGCTCTATTGTGTTGTACATTTTGTATACGAATACACACTTCAATGGTACAATCTCATGCAATGCCAATCTAACATGACGTAGTTCTAGGAGTACCTCAGGTTAATACATCTGCAGTCGTCGCTTGACAGTCAATTGTTAACTGCTAAAGGATTTCCTTCTTCTCGGTCTTGATAATGCTATGGATTTATGCATACCGTTTTTCTCGCAGCCTAGAGAGGTAGTAAAATACGCCGTGAAATCACTTGGCAAAAGGAAATAATTATAAAGAAAAAGCTGCATACGTCCCGAAAGAGTCGTCTTATACCGTAACATTAAATTTAAGGGGCTAACAGAATTCCGAACGGAACAAGGTTATTCATTTAGATTGCGAAGAAGGATATGCTTCTTAAAAAAAAATCACTAATCGTAGAATAGGAGTCACAATCAATGCAGTGCAGTCTTTGTCTAAGTTCTAAATCGAGGATGTGTTCCTATATTAATGACATGAAGCCCAGACATTGGCTCCCGACTTTCAATTTACATAATTTTAAAAGTAGGCGGAAAGTAAAGAAAGTCTACTCTAAATTTTACTGATTTTCTAAATATGATGACAAAGTATTTTTTTATAATCTACGACTAGTCATGCCTACGCTTTTCGAAGTTTGGCATCGGTACAGGCCAATGAGAGTTGCAGGGTAATGGAATCATCAGCATTTGTTTGTTGGCCACCTCGCTCACTGCCACTTACAACTATCATTCCCTAAAAGTGAGTTCTGCGACGTCTATTGTAAGTATTATAGGTTCCGGCCTTTCAAGTTAGAATACGTTTATTACATAAGAAAGTACATTATAATATTTCATATTGCAGCGTGTCGGGAGTGCGCGCGTCGCCCATAGACTCCGCGTCGGCCATCCAGAAGGCGCGGGCGCGGCGCGCGTCCGCCGTGTCGGTGGCGGCGGCGGCGGGGACGGGGGCGGGGGGGGGCGGGGGGGGGGGGGGGGAGGCCGCTCGCAGTGCACGCCATTATATTCCTTACCACCAGACCATGTCATATGCAAGTTGGTTAGAAAACTCTGATTACTTTCTTTCCGTTATAAAATTATATTATATAGTTTTTGCTTTATAAAGCAATTGCTGCTTCATTCTTTATGGGAATCAAACCCACAACCATCGTGTCTAGTCAGACGCTGTCCTCCTGCACCTCGATAGCCTCGTACATTTTTTTCTTAATATTAAACAGCTTTGTACGCCTTATGATAGAAATTTCAAAGAACGTGATTGATACCTTTGCAAATACATAATGTATAATCATTACAAATGTGTAGTAGTTCTTGTAATATAATTAACAATTTTTATATGAATTTAGACTCGATTTCCACTGGATTCAATTATTGTACATGAAAGACATTTGTTTCATTAATTACAAACATGACAATGTTGTGTTCTATGACTCTACACATATAAAACGGATAAACAATTGATCTGAGGCCAGTTCTAGCATACCAGCACAATGTGTGACTAAACGCGACTGAATGAGTGGAAATATTTTCACTCCTCAAGTGGTAATTTTGTTCGCTCTGGTGTCGAACCAAAACGCGGCGTTAAGTTCCGCAACTTGATACCCAACGCCTCCAGAATTCAATGGTAAATAAGGAACAGAGTATGTTAACAATAAGCTTCCTCTGGCTACCCCGCTGTGTGTAGGATATGGCGGGAAGTTAATGAAAAAATGATCACATACACCGTCAATACAAGTTTCTTTTTTAGTGAATATGTGATATTTGTCACCCTAATAAAAAAATATCATATAGAAAAAGACATTTAGGAAACGTATAAAAATGTAAACGTAGCGAGATTTGATCCCCGCGTCTTCTGGAAACCGTCTGCCTAGACGGTTTCCAGAAGAGCTTTGACCGCTAAGCCATACGTTCTACTATGCTGCGTCGAAATTCTTATACGCTTATTACGATTTATTTTTTATCGTTTTCTGTTGTCATATAGAGTTTTAATATTAGTAATCTCTTTTAGTAAGTTGGGATCCGCTGCCTTGAGGGAAGCCTGTCGCCAAGCTGGTCAAAGTACGAAAACCGTTCGGATGAAACTAAACACAAGTGGCCAGTCGTGGCCGAGTGGCACAAGCGTGTGACTCTAAACGACTGGTTGTGGGTTCGATTTTCACTTGAAGAGTGGAAATATTTAATATTTCCATTTCCTTCGCTCTGGTGTCGAGGTAAAGCGCGGCGTAAAGTTCCGCCACTTAACACGCAATGCTTCCGAATTCGGCGGAAAGTGGTAACCGGAGTATTTTAATACTAGGTTTCCTCTGCCTACCCTGCTGTGTGCGGGATACAGCGTGAAGCTTTTAGTAAATATACAATGTATAATAATGCCCACAGCATCTCTCATGGTATCGCTGGAGGACGGGCAGGTGCAGGCGTGGTCGGAGCACCCCGCGGGCGGCCTGCAGGGCGCGTGGCGCGCCGTGCACTGCGACGGCGACTACGTGTCCGCCTTCGCCACGGACATAGACAACGACTACCTGTTCACCGGGACCACCGCCGGATACATCAAAGTGTGGCTTATGACCGACTATTTGGTTAATAAGGAGGTAAGTGCCTGTTTATTAATAAAAAGGGGTTAAGGAGCCAAAAAATCATGTTAAAATAATACGAAAGTAACTACTTACCTGGCTGTCTCTTCTACCACCAAATTTTTTTTAAACTGTTTTTATTCAGAGACTTTTTAAGTAAATATACAAAAATGTCAGCCCCATCGTTTCCTAAAATAAATTTAAAACACACAAACATAACATTTTCTCTTAATTCTACGAACACTATTTCTACTCAAATTTATACATTTTTATTTATTTTAACCACTACAAAACTAAATTCAGACATTAAACAGTGAAATAAATTCAAATTGTAACTACGTATTACTTTCTAATGAGCTTCGGCATTTCGAATACAATTAACAAAATAAAAAACAAAATTAAAAATTTTGAAAATACCCACGACGGTTTAATTGTAATTGAAAAAGGATAAAATAACTAGAAATCCCCCGCCTAAAAGAATATATGTAACGAGATGATGGGGACGACTTCGTCGGAGCTGCCATTACTTTAAGTTTGCTAACTTCTCCTAGGTTTTCATGCTGTTAAAACAGGTTTAGGAAAAAATTAAAATATTAATATGAATTTACAGTTTTGATAACTGGTATTCCTTTTAAAAACTTTAAGAACGAAATCTATACTGTTAGCTACTATATTTAAAATAGAGGTTGCAACTGGCAGCCCCCGACGAAGTTGTCCCCATCATCTCGTTACATATATTCTTTTAGGCGGGGGATTTCTAGTTATTTTATCCTTTTTCAATTACAATTAAACCGTCGTGGGTATTTTCAAAATTTTTAATTTTGTTTTTTATTTTAAACTTTTTAAAGTGTATAGATATACATTATATATTATTACATAATTTCGAAATACTTTATATTAATCTTCATGCAAATCCAAAAAAAATTATAAGCCCAATGCTTTCTGGTTATCAAATGCCTATTGCAGCGCCTGGCAGATTGTCACCGCAACATTTTTAGGAAACTTAAGTTTAACCAAATCAGTGAAAATCACAAAACCCACTAGTAGTTTTGATTTGGAACAAATTAATTTATACTGGAGCGCCCCGTGGTAGTTTGTGATATGGCATATAAAAACACGCAACAATTAAACCTGAACCTATCACAGAAAACCGCATCTAAATAGGTTTCACACAAAAATACAAACAAATGCTTACTACAGCGCCCCCTGGTGAGGTGTCACCACGACACATATACGAGAACACGCGCTAATTGAGCCTGATCCTATCGTTGAAAACTGCATCAAATTCAGACTCGTAGTTTTAACTTTGCACCATCAAATGTTTAATGAAGCGCCCCCTGGTGAGTTCTTAACGTAAAAAAAACTAAAAACATACACCAAGTAAAGGTAAATCTAATACTGAAAACTCTGTCCAATCGGACTAGTAGTTGTGGTTTTACATTAAATATTACAAACAAATGTTTACTGCAGCGCCCCCTGGTGAGTTACCACGATAAAGCATATCCAAGAACATGCACTAATTAAACTTGAGCTTATCACTGAAACTGCATCCAAATCGAATTCGTCATTTTAGCTTTGCACAAACAATATTTTACTGCAGCGCCCCCTGGTGACTTGTCACCGTAATATAAATTTAAAAACATGTACTAAACAAAGCGGAATCTAATACTGAAAACTCTTTCCAATCGTACTAGTCGTTTTTGTTATACACAAAAAATGGAAGCAGCTACTTACTGCAGCGCCCCCTAGAGAGTTGATACATACTTGAAAATATGCACTAAGTAAACATACATGACACATATATGAAAATATGCACTAAGTAAACTTGAATCTATCATTGAAAACTGCATTCAAATCGGACTCGTAGTTTTAGTTTTGCACAAACTAATGTACTTACTGCAGCGCCCCCTGGTGAGTCATCACCGTAACACATATATGAAAAGATGCACCAATTAAACCTGAACCTATCGTTGAAAGTTTCATCTAAATCGGACTAGTAGTTTTTACTCTACATAAACAAATGTTTACTGTAGCGCCCCCTGGTGAATTTTCACCGTAACGTAAAAACAAAAATTTTAAAATATGTACGAAGTAAAGCTTAATCTAGTTCTGAAAACTCTAGCCAATCGGATAAGTAATTTCGGCTTTAGACAAATAAATATAAGAAAAATTTTGGTTTTACACAAAAAAACTCAAACAAATGCTTATTACAGCGCCCCCTGATGAGTGGTCACCATAACACATATATGGAAAGACGCACCAATTAAGCCTGAATCCATCCTTCAAAGTTTCATCTAAATTAGACTAGTAGTTTTTGCTCTGCATAAACAAATGTTTAGTGCAGCGCCCCCTAGTGAGTTTTCCCCGTAACAAAAAAAGAAAAATCCTTAAATATGCACCAAGCAAAGATAAATCTTTTTATGAAAACTCTTTTTAATCGGAGCAGTAGTTTCGGTTTTAGACAAATAAATACAAAAAAAGTACAAACAAATGGTTACTGCAGCGCCCCCTGGTGGCTTGACACGATAAAACATATCCAAGAACATCCACCAATTAAACCTGAATCTACCACTGAAAATCTATTGAAATCAGACTATTATTTTTTGAGATAATTGAAAACATTCGTTTTCACGTAAAATGCTTACTGCAGCGCCCCCTGGTGAGTTAAGGCAATAAGACATACATAAGAACATACGCCAATTGAACCTTAACCTATCATAGAAAACCGTATCAAAATCGGACTTATAGTTTTGGAAATAATTGACATAATAATTTGCACAAACACACAAACAAACAAACAAACAAACAAACAACCTCTCACCCCAAACACATATACAGTCGCCGTTCCGTCGCGGGTAATAAAAAACAAAATTAAAAATTTTGAAAAAACCCACGACGGTTTAATTGTAATTGAAAAAGGATAAAATAACTAGAAATCCCCCGCCTAAAAGAATATATGTAACGAGATGATGGGGACGACTTCGTCGGAGCTGCCATTACTTTAAGTTTGCTAACTTCTCCTAGGTTTTCGTGTTGTTAAAACAGGTTTAGGAAAAAATTAAAATATTAATATGAATTTACAGTTTTGATAACTGGTATTCCTTTTAAAAATTTTAAGAATGAAATCTATACTATTAGCTACTATATTTAAAATAGAGGTTGCAACTGGCAGCCCCCGACGAAGTTGTCCCCATCATCTCGTTACATATATTCTTTTAGGCGGGGGATTTCTAGTTATTTTATCCTTTTTCAATTACAATTAAACCGTCGTGGGTTTTTTCAAAATTTTTAATTTTGTTTTTTATTTTAAACTTTTTAAAGTGAATAGATACACATTATATATTATTACATAATTTCGAAATACTTCATAATTAATTTTCATGCAAATCCAAAAGAAAAGAATTATAAGCCCAATGCTTTCTGGTTATCAAATACTTATTGCAGCGCCTGGTAGATTGTCACCGTAACATTTTCAGGAAATTTAAGTCTAACCAAATCAGTGAAAATCACAAAACCCACTAGTAGTTTTGATTTTGAATAAACTAATTTAAACTGGAGCGCCCCGTGGTAGTTCGTGATATGGCATATAAAAACACGCAACTGCAGCGCCCCCTGGTGAGGTGTCACCACGACACATATACAAGAACACGCGCTAATTAAGCCTGCCCCTTTTTTTGATAACTGCATCCAAATCGGACTTATAGTGTTAACTTTGCATAATTAAATGTTTAATGCAGCGCCCCCTGGTGAGTTCTTAACGTAAAAAAGAACCTAAAAACTTACACCAAGTAAAGGTAAATCTAATACTAAAAACTCTGCCCAATCGGACTAGTAGTTGTGGTTTTGTTTTAAATATTACAAACAAATGTTTACTGCAGCGCCCCCTGGTGAGTTAACACGATTAAGCATATCCAAGAACAAGCATTAATTAAACTTGAGCTTATCATTGAAACTGCATCCAAATCGAATTCGTCATTTTAGCTTTGCACAAACAATATTTTACTGCAGCGCCCCCTGGTGACTTGTCACCGTAATATAAATTTAAAAACATGCACTAAGCAAAGCGGAATCTAACACTGAAAACTCTTTCCAATCCTACTAGTCGTTTTGGTTTTACATAAAAAATGAAGCAGCTACTTACTGCAGCGCCCCCTAGAGAGTTGACACATACATGAAAGTATGCACTAAGTAAACATACATGACACATATATGAAAATATGCACTAAGTAAACTTGAATCTATCATTGAAAACTGCATTTAAATCGGACTTGTAGTTTTAGTTTTGCACAAACAAATGTACTTACTGCAGTGCCCCCTGGTGAGTGGTCACCGTAACACGTATATGAAAAGATGCACCAATTAAACCTAAACCTATCGTTGAAAGTTTTATCTAAATCGGACTAGTAGTTTTTACTCTGCATAAACAAATGTTTACTGCAGCGCTCCCTGGTGAATTTTCACCGTAACAAAAAAACAAAAATTTTAAAATATGCATCAAGCAAAGTTGAATCTAGTTCTGAAAATTCTATCCAATCGGATTAGTAATTTCGGTTTTAGACAAATAAATACAAGATAAAATTTGGTTTTACACAAAAAAACTCAAACAAATGCTTACTACGGCGCCCCCTGATGAGTGGTCACCATAACACATATATGAAAAGACTCACCAATTAAGCCTGAACCCATCCTTGAAAGTTTCATCTAAATTGGACCAGTAGTTTTTGATTTACATAAAAAAATGTTTACTGCAGCGCCCCCTGGTGAACTTTCCCCGTAACAAAAAAACAAAAATCTTAAAATATGCGTCAAGCAAAGCTGAATCTTTTTCTGAAAATTCTTTTCAATCGGATCAGTAGTTTTGGTTTTAGACAAATAAATACAAAAAAAGCTTACTGCAGCGCCCCCTGGTGGTTTGACACGATAAAACATAGCTAAGAACATCCACCAATTAAACCTAAATCTATCACTGAAAATCTATCGAAATCAGACTACTATTTTTTGAGATAATTGAAAACATTCGTTTTCACGTAAAATGCTTACTGCAGCGCCCCCTGGTGAGTTAAGTCAATAAGACATATCTAAAAATATAGGCCAATCGAACCTAAACCTATCATAGAAAACCGTATCAAAATCGGACTTATAGTTTTGGAAATAATTGACATAGTAATTTGCACAAACACACAAACAAACAAACAAACAAACAAACAAACAAACAAACAAACAAACAAACAAACAAACAAACAAACAAACAAACAACCTCTCACCCCAAACACATATACAGTCGCCGTTCCGTCGCGGGTAAAAATCGTGAACATCATAATCCATTCCACATAGTTCACACTTTGGAGTAGATACCCTTTTCATAAGGAAACCAAACTTCTTTAGAGAAACATGTCCAGAACACAACCTAAGGCTTATAAAAATGGGTTCCTGTGTATAGTTCCTATTCACTAAACCACGTAATATGAGAAAGCTCATTTTAAATAATTCTGTATGATATTCCTTTCAATTTATCTTCATTAAAATACTTCTTTCATTAAAATACTTCTTCCAAATGCTTCTGTATTTTAATCAAACCTAAATAGTCGGACAATATACGAGTATTCACCTCTCTCCGTCCCACTAAAACCCGCTTTGTCAATTTGCTAACTTTCTCATTTCGCCTCAGTACAATGTGAGAAGGAACCGTAATATCTCTGGTATACAACTAAATAATTTCATTTAATATACGCTGCTGATACTTCTCTCTTTACTTTAGCACAACTTCCTAAATGAAGTTATGTATTTTTGCTGTCACATAAGAAAACAATTCTATTACAATTAAGAGTGGAAACATATATAATTGTCATAATACAAGTTATTACCAAGTTGTGAAGTGAAGGGGAATTGTGTTTCTAATCTATTTTCTCACGCGTGTGCGTTTATTTATATTTTGTAATGATATTTTTCATCGTAATTTTCTCTTTATTAAGTTTAGCGCTGCCTTTCTGTTTATCACACTAGAAATAAAGTACAAAGCAAAAGAGTTGAAAACGTAGTTTTATAAATAGAAGTAAATTAAAATAACATATAAAAATAATAGTTATAAATATGTGGAGATTCAATAGACAGTATGTAAGTGTGTCCGCACAGGTGCAAGTGTGCATGCCGCGCCTGCGCCTCACATTCCCGTTCCTCTGGCGACAACGCATACCGGGACGCGCGCACCGCGCCGCCGCGCGCCTCCCCGCGCCCCACCCCCTGCTACTGTCGAGTGCGCGCGCGCACATGCGCTGCGTCACCGCGCTCACCTACATCGACAGACTGCGCCTGCTGCTCAGGTACCCACACCCAACCACCCCTCACACCCCTCACACCCCTCAGAGGGAACCTGCTTTCTTCACTAGAAATGCGCGAAATTTGGTTGCGTCCGCGGAACTTTAACGTAGTCACTGCTGTGTCACCGCGCTCATATACATACATTAACCAACTTCGCCTGTTGCGATAGTCTCTCGAACCAGGGCAGTCCACCACGCACCGCTTGAGAGTTGAGACCATACCTCGTGTAGAATGTGAAATGTAATTTTTAATATAAACATTCGACGAATACTCGTAGGTATAGAACCCGCATCTATCGCTCTTACAGTCAAACGTTAATATACAACAGCGTAATGCGACTGGCCCTCTTATATGGCGAATATAAGAGAACGAACAAAGCTAAACTAACAAACTAATACTAAAACAGCAAATGTTAGCCTTTTTGAAAAAACTCACGACGGTTTAATTGTAATTGTAAAAGGATAAAATAACTATAAATCCCCCGCCTAAAAGAATATATGTAACGAGATGATGGGGACGGCTTCGTCAGGGCTGCCATTACTTTAAGTTTGCAAAAACCTTCTCATAGGTTTTCTTTCTTTTAAAACAGGTTTGGCAAAAAAATTAAATATTAATATGAATTTACAGTTTTGATAACTGGTATTTTAAAGACTTTAAAACGAAATCTATACTGTAGCTACTATATTTAAAATAGAGGTTGCAACTGGCAGCCCCCGACGAAGTCGTCCCCATCATCTCGTTACATATATTCTTTTAGGCGGGGGATTTATAGTTATTTTATCCTTTTACAATTACAATTAAACCGTCGTGAGTTTTTTCAAAATTTTTAATTTTGCTTTTTATTTTAAACTTTTTAAAGTGAATAGATTCACATTATATATTATTACATAATATCGAAATACTTTATATTAATGTTCATGCAAACCCAAAAGAAATTATAAATCCAATGCTTTCTGGTTATCAAATGCTTATTGCAGCGCCTGGGAGATTGTCACCGTAACATTTTCACGAAACTTAAGTCTAACCAAATCAGTGAAAATCACAAAACCCACTAGTAGTTTTGAATTTGAACAAACTAATATAAACTGGAGCGCCCCGTGGTAGTTCGTGATATGGCATATAAAAACACGCAGCAATTAAACCAGAACCTATCACAGAAAACCGCATCTAAATAGTTTTCACACAAAAAATACGAGCAAATGCTTACTGCAGCGCCCCCTGGTGAGGTGTCATCTAGACACATATACGAGAACACGCGCTAGTTAAGCCTGATCCTATCTTTGATAACTGCATCCAAATCGGACTTGTAGTTTTAGCTTTGCATAATTAAATGTTTAATGCAGCGCCCCCTGGTGAGTTCTTGACGTGAAAAAAAACCTAAAAACTTACACCAAGTAAAGGCAACTCTAATATTAAAAACTCTGCCCAATCGGACTAGTAATTGTGGTTTTGCATTAAATATTACAAACAAATGTTTACTGCAGCGCCCTCTGGTGAGTTAACACGATAAAACATATCTAAGAACATGCACTAATTAAACTTGAACTTATCTTTGAAACTGCATCCAAATCAAATTCGTCATTTTATCTTTGCACAAACAATATTTTACTGCAGCGCCCCCTGGTGACTTGTCACCGTAATATAAATCTAAAAACATGCTCTAAGTAAAGCGGAATCTAATACTGAAAACTCTTGACAATCGTACTAGTCGTTTTGGTTTTACACAAAAAAATAGAAGCAGCTACGTACTGCAGCGCCCCCTCGAGAGTTGACACATACATGAAAATATGCACTAAGTAAACATACATGACACATATATGAATATATGCACTAAGTAAACTTGAATCTATCATTGAAAACTGAATTCAAATCGGACTCGTAGTTTTAGTTTTACACAAACAAATGTACTTACTGCAGCGCCCCCTGGTGAGTGGTCACCGTAACGTATATATGAAAAGAAGCACCAATTAAACCTGAATCTATCGTTGAAAGTTTCATCTAAATCGGACTAGTAGTTTTTGCTCTGCATAAACAAATGTTTACTGCAGCGCCCCCTGGTGAATTTTCGTCGTAACAAAAAAACAAAAATCTTAAAATATGCAGCAAGCAAAGCTGAATCTAATTCTGAAAACTCTAGCCAATCGTATAAGTAATTTCGGTTTTAGACAAATAAATACAAGAAAAATTTTGGTTTTACACAAAAAAATGCAAGCAAATGCTTACTACAGCGCCCCCTGATGAGTGGTCACCATAAAATATATATGAAAAGACGCACCAATTAAGCCTGAACCTACCCTTGAAGGTTACATCTAAATTGGACTAGTAGTTTTTGATTTGCATAAACAAATGTTTACTGCAGCGCCCCCTGGTGAGTTTTCCCCGTAACAAAAAAAGAAAAATCTTAAAATATGCATCAAGCAAAGCTGAATCTTTTTCTGAAAACTCTTTTCAATCGGATCAGTAGTTTCGGTTTTAGACAAATAAATACAAAAAAAGTACAAACAAATGCTTACTGCAGCGCCCCCTGGTGGTTTGACACGATAAAACATATCCAAGAACATCCACCAATTAAATCTGAATCTATCACTGAAAATCTATCGAAATCAGACTATTATTTTTTGAGATAATTGAAAACATTCGTTTTCACGTTAAATGCTTACTGCAGCGCCCCCTGGTGAGTTAAGGCAGTAAGACATATCTAAGAACAAACGCCAATTGAGCCTTAACATATCATAGAAAACCGTATCAAAATCGGACTTATAGTTTTGGAAATAATTGACATAGTAATTTGCACAAACACACAAACAAACAAACAAACAAACAAACAAACAAACAACCTCTCACCCCAAACACATATACAGTCGCCGTTCCGTCGCGGGTAAAAACAGCAAATGTTAGCCTTTTTGGGCTGACAGTATCTACTAACATTTTTTAACATGATTAAAAATTACTCTTTTATTAATGTAAATTAGTAAAATGTTAATTTACATAATGTTGGTATTAGTGGTTCGTCGGACTACAGCGTGCGCGCGTGGCGGCTGTCGGGCGAGTACGTGGGCACGCTCGGGAGCTTCCTGCCCTGGAACCTCGACGGCACCAGGTTCCCCGCTGACGTCAGGAAGGTGGCCAGCTCCACCACTCTCAGGGTTGGTTCATTAAATGGATATATCTGTATTTGAGATTTTTTTTAAGAAAGAAATTAACATTGATAAAAGCTTTTCTGTTCAAGTGTTCTGATCTCTAAGACTACATGGAATTTCTTATATATTTATTAAAACTTATTTATTACATGCGCGTGCACAACCGTCCAAGAATAACCTTAGAAAACTCCAAGAGGCACGAGTTGACATTTCGTAGCATTAAAATTTTAATGTTTTCTAAAAATAATTTTTACTTTCTAAGTGTAACAAAAAATATTAAATAAATGTATCTGATTTATTATAAGCGCACCAATTTTATGTATGTAATAATGTAAGCTTGCACACTATCTAATTACTTCGACACAATATCATCATGCTCTGTTTCCAGGTGTGGTCGGGCGGCACGCTGGAGCGCACGCGGCGGCGTCGCCCGCGCTCGGCGGACGAGGAGGGCGCGGGCGCGGACGCGGAGCTGCCCGCCGCCGCGCGCGCCGCCCTGCCGCGCCCGCCCGCGCGCCCCGAGCCGCAGCTGCCGCCCGCGCTCGACGACTCGCTGCAGACTGTACGACTTGTTTGTTTTACTTACATTTTATTACTTGCTTTATTTTTATCAAATTAATATTTTTAATTTTTAATATCGGCAGTAATATAATGACCTAACACCTAAATAGAATTGTCAGTGATCAGTTTTTATTTCGTAAAATCATTCGTAAACACTATTTTAGTAAACCTCTTTGGTTATAGTACTTTTTTGGATACTAATCCAATATGAATTGACAAAAAAGCTTTATAATATATTATATTCTTTTTTACACTTACATATACGAGTAGAACAACACTATAATTTAACCCACCCTACAAGTAACAACTACACCTTCTCCGCAGATCCCCCTGTACGCGCACCTGCGCCTGTCCAACACGCAGCCGGTGCGTCGCGCGCGCACGCCCGAGCTGGTGCGCGCGCTGCGTCTGCGCCGCGCCTCGCCGCGCGCGCACCGCACGCACTTCGAGGGCAAGGGGAGGGCGGGGGCGGCGGAGAGGAAGGACGACGCTTACTAGTATACTCGTATAGTGTAGTAGAAGGTAAGTGTGCCCAATGTGTGACTGGAAAGCGACTTCGATTGGAGAAATGGAAATATTTACTATTTCTATTTTTTTCGCTCTAGTCTCGAGGCGAAGTGCGGCGTTAAGTTCCGTCACTTAACACGCAATACCTTCAGAATTCGGCGGAAAGTGGGTGGGTGGGTAAAAAGTTATACATAATAATTCTCTAACAGAATTATATTTTACATAAGAGATGTAGGGAGATTTCTTTATTTATGATATTTTTTTATATTCTTGATGAAAACATAATGATAATGATCAAAAATTTATACAAAAAATGTTTTTATATTTCCAAACTTTTTGTATGGTGTCTTAAAAGTGATTATCATTATTTATGTCATGTAGTTTATCTAGTTTTCGTTAATATATATTTTCTGATATTGTTTTTTTTATTATTTGAATGAGAACGAATGAATGAAAAGAAATTTAAATAGTTTACACATTTTTCATGGGTTAAGGAACAATCGTAAGAATCGTAAAAATGTACAATTTTTAACACACTTATTAGCTTTATTTGTAGTATTCTTATCTATTTCTTGTTTGCTTTTAAATTGCTTAAAAAATTGCATGTTTCTGTATTTGTTTACAATTCTATATATTTTTATAGTAAAAACTTAACATCTTTGCTGTAAATAACAGGAAAACGGGATAAATAATGTAAAAAAACAAAATTAAAAATTTTGAAAATACCCACGACGGTTTAATTGTAATTGAAAAAGGATAAAATAACTAGAAATCCCCCGCCTAAAAGAATATATGTAACGAGATGATGGGGACGACTTCGTCGGAGCTGCCATTACTTTAAGTTTGCTAACTTCTCCTAGGTTTTCGTGTTGTTAAAACAGGTTTAGGAAAAAATTAAAATATTAATATGAATTTACAGTTTTGATAACTGGTATTCCTTTTAAAAATTTTAAGAATGAAATCTATACTATTAGCTACTATATTTAAAATAGAGGTTGCAACTGGCAGCCCCCGACGAAGTTGTCCCCATCATCTCGTTACATATATTCTTTTAGGCGGGGGATTTCTAGTTATTTTATCCTTTTTCAATTACAATTAAACCGTCGTGGGTATTTTCAAAATTTTTAATTTTGTTTTTTATTTTAAACTTTTTAAAGTGTAAAGATACACATTATATATTACTAGCGACCCGCTCGCGGCTTCGCCACGTGAACTACCACTTTCATCCACTATTGCCTCTTTGGAATTGGTTTTTTTTATAAAAGGGGGATGGTCTAAATTTAACCTTGCGTCACTAATTATATTCTTGCGAAAATCATCGATGCATCTAGTACAATGTCTATACTATTTGATAACGTATAGTGACAACTGATCTAGTAAGAAAACGTACGAAATCTGCTATCATATATCTATATGATAGCAGATTTGGTACATATATACCATCAGGTATATAGTATTATAAACTGGTCATAATATCTTAAATAAATTTTAGACTTTTTATTTTATTGTACTATTGTGTTACTTACTGGTATTAAAAAAAAAACCTTTACTTGCAAATAATCAATATAACTTGACTTTGGTACTTTTTATTTTTCTGTGGGAACTATATTGAATACCAGGGTAAACTAACGACCCTCTCGCGGCGTCGCTGGGTGAACTACTACTTTCATACCCTATTTTAGCACCTCTGGAATTATTTTTAAAAAAGAGAGGTAGCCTATATTTGACTTTGCCTTATCAACTATTTCCTGAGAAAATTAATCGAAATCAGTCAAGGAGTTTAGATCTTTCATTCTCACTATATTCTTAACATACATAAGTTTCATCCACTGTTTCAACCTCCTAGGGTTTGATTTTTTTTAAAAAGTAGCCTATACTTCTTCTTTAAGTTCCGCCACTTAACACGCAAGCCTCCGAATTCGGCGGAAAGTGGGGAACGGAGTGTCTTAACACTAGGTTCCCTCTGCCTACCCTGCTGTGTGCGGGATATAGCGTGAAGCTATTTTAATTTAATTTTTAGCCTATATTTGACCCTACGACTTCTTCTTTTCGAATTTCATCTAAAGCGGGCTAGTAGATTACCCGTGCAAACAAAACCTATAGAAGAGATACAGATTTTTGCATCTTTATAATAATATTAATGAGTACGAATATATCTAGTACAATGTCAAATATATAATAACAGATGGTGACAGAAAACGTAGTGACATTTGTTGTCATATAGATAATATAAAGTTTTGTAGACCGGTCAAATGTATTTTTAATAGCAAATTATCTTCAATAAATGTTGTGCTCAATTTATTTTATAATTATTTTAAGTAATATTAGTGATATTAAAACAAATTTAGTTTCACTCGTGAACTATCAACACAATTTAAATGTTTTTTTTTTTATTTTATTTTTCTGCCGCAGTTGTATAGAATACCAGGATAAAAACTATCCCATATGTTGCTCTAACCTTTAAGCTAACTCCATACAAAAAATCATTAATTTCTACCCGGTAGATATCAGTATATAAATGATTTACTTATATCGGTTTTTTATTTTTTCCAAAAAAACTACATGGAAAACCGGGATAAAAACTATCCTATATGTACCTTTGGACTATAAGCTATTACTATACCAAAATTCATTCATTTCTATCCAGTAGTTTTTGCGTGATTGGCGAACAAATTAACAGACAGACAGACAGACAGACAGACAGACAGACAGACAGACAGACAGACAGACAGACAGACAGACAGACAGACAGACAGACAGACAGACAGACAGACAGACAGACAGACAGACAGACAAAAATTCTACTGAGTGGTTTTTTCGCCTCTGTTATCGATATATTAACATACCCAATTAAAATTTTTCCGAAATTTTTCATGTACAGAATTGACTTTTCTACTCTTTTATTATATATATAGATTACATAATTTCGAAATACTTTATATTAATCTGCCCAATGCTTTCTGGTTATCAAATGCCTATTGCAGCGCCTGGCAGATAGAAACCTCTGTCCAATCGGACTAGTAGTTGTGGTTTTACATTAAATATTACAAACAAATGTTTACTGCAGCGCTCCCTGGTGAGTTAACACGATAAAGCATATCCAAGAACATGCACTAATAAAACTTAAGCTTATCACTGAAACTGCATCCAAATCGAATTCGTCATTTTAGCTTTGCACAAACAATATTTTACTGCAGCGCCCCCTGGTGACTTGTCACCGTAATATAAATTTAAAAACATGTACTAAACAAAGCGGAATCTAATACTGAAAACTCTTTCCAATCGTACTAGTCGTTTTTGTTATACACAAAAAATGGAAGCAGCTACTTACTGCAGCGCCCCCTAGAGAGTTGACACATACTTGAAAATATGCACTAAGTAAACATACATGACACATATATGAAAATATGCACTAAGTAAACTTGAATCTATCATTGAAAACCGCATTCAAATCGGACTCGTAGTTTTAGTTTTGCACAAACAAATGTACTTACTGCAGCGCCTCCTGGTGAGTGATCACCGTAACACATATATGAAAAGATGCACCAATTAAACCTGAACCTATCGTTGAAAGTTTCATCTAAATCGGACTAGTAGTTTTTACTCTACATAAACAAATGTTTACTGCAGCGCCCCCTGGTGAATTTTCACCGTAACGTAAAAACAAAAATTTTAAAATATGTACGAAGTAAAGCTTAATCTAGTTCTGAAAACTCTAGCCAATCGGATAAGTAATTTCGGTTTTAGACAAATAAATATAAGAAAAATTTTGGTTTTACACAAAAAAACTCAAACAAATGCTTATTACAGCGCCCCCTGATGAGTGGTCACCATAACACATATATGGAAAGACGCACCAATTAAGCCTGAACCTATCCTTGAAAGTTTCATCTAAATTGGACTAGTAGTTTTTGCTCTGCATAAACAAATGTTTAGTGCAGCGCCCCCTGGTGAGTTTTCCCCGTAACAAAAAAAGAAAAATCTTAAAATATGCACCAAGCAAAGATAAATCTTTTTATGAAAACTCTTTTTAATCGGAGCAGTAGTTTCGGTTTTAGACAAATAAATACAAAAAAAGTACAAACAAATGCTTACTGCAGCGCCCCCTGGTGGTTTGACACGATAAAACGTATCCAAGAACATCCACCAATTAAACCTGAATCTACCACTGAAAATCTATTGAAATCAGACTATTATTTTTTGAGATAATAGAAAACATTCGTTTTCACGTAAAATGCTTACTGCAGCGCCCCCTGGTGAGTTAAGGCAATAAGACATACATAAGAACATACGCCAATTGAACCTTAATCTATCATAGAAAACCGTATCAAAATCGGACTTATAGTTTTGGAAATAATTGAAATAGTAATTTGCACAAACACACAAACAAACAAACAAACAAACAAACAAACAAACAAACAAACAACCTCTCACCCCAAACACATATACAGTCGCCGTTCCGTCGCGGGTAAAAAGGTGAAATTTTAGTTGAAAAAATATTAATAGTAAATGTACTAATTAACAATCAATACATCATTGAACTTAATATTTTTAGCAAATAGAAAAACATAAGATTACTTATTTTATTTCTCATTTGAAAGATTATAATAAAATAAAACAAGAGCTTCGCCTAAAACTAATTTATTAATTAAAATATCTGAAACTGTTTAATTTTGCACCAAACATTATTGTAAAATTCACTACTTATTTAGTTTGAAAAATAAGTACAAGTGTTACAAAGTGGGAGAGAGGTGAGACTGTAGTAATAATCATCAGAAATTTTAGTGAAAAATTTGGAAAAAGAACGATATTTCATATTTATTAAATGAATTTTAATGTATCAATATTACATAAAGTAATTAATATGGTAAAAACTGTAATACTTCTTTATAATAACAAAAAATATATTAAAATTACATATTAATGGTGAGCCAAAGAACTTTATTATTTAAAGAAAATAAAAATATAATCTGATCAGTATAGAGGTTAGTGTAGTGTTAGTGTGTCAGTTGGCGGCGTCTTTCTTAGCGCCGGAGAGCACGACGTAGGGCGACTGCGTCTCCTTCTGCTTCTGCTGCAGCATGGACAGCGTGCCCAGCGGAGTGTCCGTCGAGTTCATCTTTTTCATCAGCTGTAAGTAATAAAACTATGAAGATTACTCATTTATTTTAATTGAAAGTGAGATTGTAGTATCATTGTTATGGTACATATGTATAAATATGTATATATACATATGTAAGGAATATATAATCCTTATGAACAATGTTTCATTTTCATCAAAACATTTTTTAATAGGCATTTTCTACATTCTTACCCTGGTAAGTATTTACTCTTGAGTAATACTGACAATTTTTTTTTTCTCGATAGATTTTTTAGTAGTAGTAGAATTTTCTACTACTACTGTGTTATTTTTGATGTTATTTTTGGGGCATAAATTAAAATCTATAATAACCACTGACTGTTTACATGCTAATATTATTTTATTTTACATATAAATCTATCGGAATTAAAATTTCTTGTAAGTGTATAAGAGAAGCATGTTCTCACTACTGGTAACATTAATATATAATAATAATAGGTAAAGAGTTAAGTAAAATGAGTGTAAAGCATGACGCACCCCCTCCTGCACTTGCTTCTTAATGCGCTTCTCCTGCTTGTTCTTGCCGGGCCCCTTCCCGTGGAACTTGTGCGACAGGTAGCGGAAGGCCTCCTTGGGGCAGAGCGGGCGGCCGTCGTCGTCCACGTACTCCAGCTTGACGGCGGGCCGGAAGCCGGGCTTCTCGCGGAAGTCGGTGAGCGGGCCGGCGTGCGCGTGCGCGTGCGCGCGGCGCCCGGCGCGCTCGTCGTCGTGCGCGTGCGCGTGCGCGTGCGCCTTGTCCTCGATGCTGTAGTGGTGCGCGGCGAGCGCGGCCAGGCGCGCGGGGCGGGCGGCGGGCGCCTGCGCGGCCCCCGACCGCTCCAGGTAGCCCTTGCTGAGCGCCAGCCGCAGCGCGCCCGCCACGCCCGCGCCCAGCGCCGGCTCCGCCTCCAGCCCGACGGCAGCGCCTGCACACACATACACACAGTGAGGGACTGACTGACACCCTTTTGTCAATTAATTAATTATGCATTAAATCTATTAGTGAAGTAAAAAAATAAACGAAAGTATACCAGCGGCGAGGTCAGGAGGCTTCTCGCTGTCGACGTCGACGCGGCTCCAGGCGCCCGCGTTGAGCTCCACTTCGGGCTCCGGCTCCGCCTCGTCACGCTCGAAATCCTATGATAACAATAATTAAAATTTAAAAAAATAGTACACTTGAAATGTGTCGTTACTGGCGACCACTGCAGATTCAATTCGTTATTATTTTTCCAGCTGGATGTAAATACAATGTTTGTGAATTCCAGTTCAACACAGAAGAATAAACGAGTATATTTATTTTTCTCCCAAGTACCAAAATATGTTTTTAATAAGTGTATAAGTATTTTCAGTCAGTTAGCTTAGCAGTCGGAGCGCGTAGACAGTTTCCGAAAAACGCAGGTTCTAGCGTTCTAGCTACGTCAATTTATTTAATTTATATAATGATTTTTAAAAGTATTTTCTATAAAATTGAGACGTGTATTACCATAATCTCAGCATGATGATCCCGGTTCCCGGCCAGCCCGTACGTGGGGATGTCCCCGAGGGTGCGGCAGAACTCTGCCGTCGCGTCCAGCACCATGGCGCCCTCCTCGCCGCCCTCCGCGCCCTCCGCACTCTCCGCCATCTGCTCCTCTTGCTCCTCCTTCTTCACTTGCTGTAGGATCTCTTCCACCTGGTGTGTCAATTGTATTGTTTATATTAAATTGAAATGTTAAGATTATTTTTGCAAACTGGTTTCTTCGATTTGTTTCTGCTGTTACCAATTATAATTGGTTAGTCATTAGTATAGTTACTTCTATAAGTTTGGAGTTTTTATAGCAAACAATAAATATAAAGAAATATAAAATGTATTTAATTATGACTACTATGATAAATAATGTAAGGAAGGTAATATTTACCAGATGCAAATATAAAATATAAAATTAAAATTAGTTTACTAAACAGCTAAAATCCTATTGTCGAACGCAAGAGACAAGTTTTATAAATAATGATTATAGTCCTTATTTATAGTATAAATAAAATTAATTTGATAAAGACGACTTTATATGTCCTTAGCAGATGATTAAAAAATTGATATATCCTACCTTGGGCACGACGCCTCCCCCTTCTTCTCCCCCTGCGGTGACGGGGGCGGAGGCCTGGCGCAGTCTCCTGGCCCTCGCCAGCGCGGCCTGCAGCTCCGTGTCCACCTCCACCTCGTCCTCCTCCGCCGCCGCCGAGAACTGCTCCGGTTTCACCTCTGGATATCAAATTACACTATTATAGATTATCAATTATAAAAATTAACTTCATTTTGAAGATGTTTTCAATGATATAATAATACTCCTTATGAAATCCTTATATTATTTTATACATATTTTCTTCCTCAAATGTTTTAAAAATAAAATTAATAAATAATAATAATAAAGCTTTTACTAGATTTTTCAATATTGCTCATTCTATTTAAAACAAGTGGATCAGTGAAGATGAAAGAGTGATTGGTGGTAAGAGGCAGTGAGAAGGAAGGGCGAGAGATAAATACTACTAATTCCACATGTTGTGTCTCAGTCACTCGTCAACTCTTATTGGCTGACTGACTGTATCTGCGAGGGATTTCGGGAAACGTAGATAAAATGTGCATACTATAAGAGTAAATGTGATAAGTACCAGTGTCGTCAGTGTGTAGGGGGGCGTTGCCCGCATCGTGCTCCTCCACGTCTATCGGCTCCTGCTTTGCCTTCTTTCGGATTTTACCCTGAAACATAAGTTAGCAACTAATAAATATACTGTAAAAATACCTAACTTAACATACTACTTATAATGAGTAAACAAGCTTTATGTACTTTTTTAAACATTTTTAAAGTGTTATTCCACACTTAGGAAAATTGAAAAAGACATTTAAAGAAAACGTATAAAAATTTGAACGCAGCGGGATTCGAACCCGCGCCTCCTGAATACCGTTCAGGCGCTCTCACCACTGAGCCATGCGTTCTACTAGCCGCTGAGTTGAAATTCTTATACGCTTTATTACAACTTATTTATGTTGTTAGCAAAAAATTTTTATACGTTTTCTTTAAATGTCTTTTTCAAGCTTTATGTATATTTTAATTCGGGCATAGAGAATAAAATTAGAAATTATATTAAAATCTGTTTTCTTTTTGACATGATTATTATAACATTAATTACTGTAGGTAATTTTATACATATGCTGCAAGATGTTATCAAGCATTGAGCATATAATTGTCACTTTGGTACTGTATTATTTTTATTGTCACTTTGGTATTGTTTTGTCTTATAAACGGAAATTTTATATATTTATATTAGTGGGAGGTAATTAGTGCCGGCTTGCGCGCCAATTAAAAGGTAAGAAAATGAATTGGTGTGCAACTGACTATCGCTAAATTTGCTTGTTTTCTTCCTATTACCTTAACTACAAATTTATAACAGAAAATAAATTTACAGATTTTTACTTTTAAACACTATCTAATCAGTTTTTTAGAGTAACTTCAAAAATCAAACTGGAATAGAATCTATGACAAGTATACATATCTGTGTGTAAAAAATATATCCCATAAGTCACATCAAGCAAAAGCGATATAATTATAAAAAATATTAAATGTCATAGCATTTTCAGCATTACCTTCCGTTTGAACTTCTTGAACTTGGCCTGCACCTCGTGCTCGTCCATGTAGTCGGAGGCGAGGCGCAGCTGCGGCAGCACCAGCGACTCCAGCCGCTTGTCGGGTCCACCCGCCATTAACTCTGCACGCTGGGGTTATAATAATATTACTTTATTACTCAATTATAAAAACATTTGTTACACATTATAAAGAATCATTTGTTTTTATAATGTAGTATATATTGAGGCCACTTGTGGCACAAAGGGTGAAAAACGTAAACACGTTGGGTATACTTGTGGAATGGTTGTAGGTTCGATTCCCACTCGAGGAGAGTAAATGTTTAATATTAGCATTTCGCTCATCGCGCATCTTCGCTCTGGTGTCGAGGGAAAGAGCGACGTTAAGTTCCGCCACTTAAAACACAATTAACGGAACCGAAATTACACGGAAAATGGGGAAAACAAACAACTCCTTATAAACAATATATGTAAACTGTAGTAATAATAAATGAAAACAAACTGTGGCATCGCCTAGCTTTAGCTGTTGTCAGAGGGTAGCTGTTGTCAAGTTTCCTCCTTACCTCCCTAATTCAAGACAATTTTATATAACTGTTCAAAACTAACATGGAAATTGTAAATGTTATAGTAGTGCTCACCATCTTATCGAAGACGCGTTTATTCTCCATGAGGTCGTCGTCCCCAATGCGGAAGCCGGCGGCGTGCGGCTTGTGGTCGTCGTACTTGGCGAGCAGCGGGCGCTGCAGGCCGAGCGCCGCCGCCACCTCCGCCTCCTCGTCGTACGCCTGGTAGCCGCTGCGCGCCTTCTTGCGCTCCTCTATGTTCTGAAACACGATTGTATATTATGTTATTGTGTTTAGATTGCAATTACGGTCGATATGTGGAATTTTTTTTTTTTTTTTTTTTAGCTTCACGCTGTATCCCGCACATAGCAGGGTAGGCAGAAGGAACCTAGTGTTAAGACACTCCTTTCCCCACTTTCCGCCGAATTCGGAGGCTTGCGTGTTAAGTGGCGGAACTTAACGCCGCGCTTTACCTCGACACCAGAGCGAAGAAAATAGAAATATAATTTCCAACCCTCGAGTGGGAACCCACAACCAGTCGTTTACAGTCACACACTTGTGCCACTGGGCCACAACTGGCCCACGATGTGGAATATGTAATTGTATATTGTCAATTAAATGTTTGTATTATACATAAAACTGAACTGACTAGAAAAGTGTAACTAATGAGATAATACAATTTTATAATTGGCAAAAATAGTTGAAAAATACTGAAAAGACATGTATTACATCTCATAAGTTAAATAATAATAAAGATTTCAGGTGACTTCTTTAAAAAAAAATAATAATAATGCAAAAGACATATCACAAGTAAGCTTATTTTTATATTGTTATTATTTGAACAATCATACCTTCTTATATTTCTCGTCATCGACTATGTTAACATTGACGAGCACGTCCTCCGCGTCCTCCGCCAACACCTCCTTGTCGGCCAGCGTCAGCACTGTCACGTGCTCATCCGGCAACTGCCAGTATAAAATTAAAACTTATGTATTTAAGAAAGAAAACAACATATGTAAGGTGATAGGAACATAATCGCACTCCATTTTATAATCATCAACATTTTCTAAAGTAAAACACAAATCTACATTTAGCAAATTGTACCAAAGTTACTAATATTTTAAATACAAGATTACATTTAGATTTTTTAATAGATATTTTATATCAATATATAAAATATCTAGCATAAAATGTTAGGCATAGAGGATCTAGTGTCATGATATTGCGAAAGTTAGTTAATAGGAAGAAATCAATCATTAAGCATATCGAGCTTTGTCTTACCACAGTAGAGAAATCACAGTAATTTAAATACAACCATTTTCTAGTGTATAAAATTAGGGAAATGATTGCAATAGATCTGTTTACGTAATACTTGAACGATCCTTATGGGGTAGGCTAGACGGGCAGGTGGGTAGGGGGCATGTGGTAGGAGGTACTGACCGCATCAATGTCATGTGCAACGCGCAGCCCGCGCAGGTGCGTGCCGGCGTACGCGCGCGCGCGCTCCCCGCGCTGGTCGGCCGTCACGAGCGCGCCCACACCGAACTCCTCGTCCAACTCGTCCAGCGCCGCCGCCTGGACACCATTACACATTTTAATATTAGGCAATTATACATTTTAATATTAGGCAATGTTAAAAGTCAGTCAGTCATTTCTTATCAGCAAGATAGGCAGAGGGAGTGTGTGGCATAGTGTGTGCTGCTTACACACCATTTTGTTCCCCACTCATTTATTTTCAGAGTACATTTATATTGGAAAATCTATTTTTTTACTATGATTGTATGTTAATTTTATTTTATTAAGAACTGAAAATCGAAAAGTTATTCTAAATAAGATGTTACATGCTCATTTTTTTAATGTTATACAATAAAATTTATGTCTCAGACCCCTGGTTCAATTAAATTTATGTCTCAGACCAAAGAACATGTGCAAAAGTGAATAGTCCTAAAGTGAATTGTAGACCTAAGAAGACCTTTTTTTAAGACAATTCACAAATTATCATGACTAATATATACTAATCAACAAGTCTGATTTCAATAATTCATACATTACCACTTTGAAATACTTAATATACAATTAAAATCATATTACATACATAGCTTCACACTCTATCCCTTGCACAGTAATCACTTAAAGAACACATTAAGACGAAATACAAAAAATCATTACCCTCTTGGCAGCCTCTTGCTTCAGTTTCTCAATGTCACGTGACTTCTTGACCCACGCGATTGCGTCTTCATCGTCCGATTCATCCGCCAGTAGAGTTGTTTGTAACCTTAAACCATTCAAAATATATTTTAATAAACAAACTTTAAAAATAATTATTAAATAATAGCACAGTAAACAATTGTGAACTAAATTAAGTACGCAATGTGCACAAAGTGTAACTGTAACGCGTGACTGGTTGTGGGTTCGATTCCCACTCTACGAATAAAAATATTCAATATATCATTGGTTTAGCTCTGGTGTTGAGGCCAAAAGCCGTTTTAAGTTTCACCAATTAACACGCAAAATTTTGCCTTGCCTTGCCTTGACCATTAGATCTCCTCTGCCTACCCTGCTGTGTGCGGGATATAGCGTGACATTCAAATGAAAATGTTTATGTAAAGGTACATGTATATTTGCAAAACGTTATCTTACTTGTTCTCGAGCTGTCGCCTCTCGCGGCGCGTGGCGAGGCGCTCGCGCATCTTGTCGGCGGCGCGCTGCTGCGTGAGGCTGGCGGCCGGCACGTGGTAGAACTCCCCCAGGTCGTCCTTGATCTTGCCATCCTCTAAACATTATGCCATTCATTCAAATAATTGTTTAAAGAACCTACACTCAACACTTTAAAGTACTTTCTGATAATGCCATTGCAAATCAACTTTACGCGTTTTCGTACAGAATTCAGATAAGAGTGAAAAAATGTAAAAGTATTTTTAATATAATTGTTCTCCGTTTAGGAATCCAACCATTACTACTTCAAATGATATCCTATTGCTCCACAGTGTCCTCAATATAGTGAATGCTGGTCTTAAGTAATTACCAAGATAATTTTAATATAATAACACCCAGATTGTAGTAATGCAAACTCATAAATTGTTTTATTACAATAGTTATTTCACCTATTCATATAATGTTTTTAGCTTGCAAATAAGAGCTAGTTACTCCTATTCAAAAATTATTTAAATTCATAATTTTCATCACCTAATAAAAATACAGCACACCATACTTTTTTACTACACATTTATTTTTTTAAGAAATCTTAACCAACATTTACCTGCAGGTTTCTCAGCCACCTCCAATGGCTTGAGACCAAGTTTAGCTCTCAACTTGTTGGTCTCCTCAATGGACAGACTCTCCTGAGCAGAGCCGGATGCCACCACTGGGGACTGGTCACGTTCCGACTCTTGGCTTCTGTCTTGACTCCTAAAATTAAGATGTTTATGTTAAATTTTTATTATTTTGGTATGTGCTCCATTACCATATTAAAGTCTGATACGAAAGCTTCACATTTACCATCACCTTTAAATATAAACATAATCCATACACAACCATAACACAGCTTAGAAGATAAATGATTGATAGTTTGCTTTATTCAAGTAAACAATAGAATATACATGTGGTGCAGTGATACAATATCTGACTATTATGCTATAGTAGTGGGTTCAATTTCCACTCAAGGGGATGATTATATTTAAATTATCATTTCTTAGCTCTGGTACTAAAAACAGGATGAGTAAAGTACAGGGATGAGTTCTGCCACTCAACATGCAATGCCTTGCCAGTAGGCCCTTCCTGACTACTCTGGTAAGTGTGAAAAAATGTAAATCTTCCAAAAAGAATATTACTCACACTACAATATGTTTGGCATACACATGTGTCCAGGTTGAGTCACTTTAAGTGACATGAGTTTAACATGTTAAGAAGGCTTCAAGTATTATTACATCTATAAAACAAAAATGTTAGGAAACAAGTCTTTTTTTCATTTTCTCAAATCTTGCAATCAGTCATTGAGACTATATGCAGATGAGGTGTATGTGAAAGGAAACAAAGTAATAATTTTTAATAATTTACCCATTCTCATCTTCATATGACCTCCGCTCCCTTGAGTCTCTGGACTCCTGTATAGCGACACTGGCACTACTACTGCGGCTTCGGGAACGGACACCATTGTCCTTCAAATGTGAGTCTACTGGTACCTCCTCCACTATAACAACAATGGTTTACTATGTACAATATGTACAACATAACTTTAACAAAAAACTTAAGCTAATTTGGATTGTATATTATTAAAGTATACTTAGTATAGAAAAATATAAAGAGTATTGACATTATATTTAATATTTTAATTTATAACAAAGTTTGACACTTGAATAAGTGTAAAAGTGACAATTTAGAATGAAATGCATGTGAATTTTCCATATAAAATGTATAAATTAAGATATGTAACAATTAATAACAAGACTCTTTAGTTATAAACATAAGTATATATTGTCCATATACATATATGCATATTTCACACATTAAACTAAAAATACAAGACTACTTGTTTTCACTTCTGTTGTTCAATTCAATCATACTAAAATATAGCCTATAGCCCTCCTAAATTGTGTAGCTTACTAATTGTAAAGAATTTTCCTAATTGCTTCAGTATTTCCAAAGATTAGCATTATTATAAACAAAGTTACAGACTTTACGTTGTATAGATATAAAGATAAAATAGTATAGATTTAAAAAAGCTACTGTAATCATTACATACATTTTAAACATTAACAATAACTATTGCATAATTATAATTCACATATAAAAAGTTTAATATTATTATTAGATTTATTAATCAGGCTTAGATTTTATTAATAACATATTGCAATTTAAATCTTTGATCATACTAACTCTTCCCATGCTCTTTTTTTTATTTTGAACAATAATTTATATAAGAAGATATATAACACCTAAATAAATTGTATGAAATATAAACATTTGATATAAAAAAAAAATTGTGCAGAGATGTTCACACGACTGATCTGACAATTTAAAAACAATTATAGCTTTGTACATCAACACTATTAACAGATGAACATTACTCTTTAATGTTTCACTTTTAGTCTGTAAAAAGATTTAATTCTCATAGGCCTAGTTTTGTTAATTCCATTCCATTCATTGTTGTTTGAATTTGAATCCAAAAATGCCAGTGTATAATATCCAATATAGTACAGTAGAAGCTCTTTATTCGCGGGGTATATGTTCCGTAACTATGCCACGAATACAGAAACCGTGAATATGGAAAGGTAATTTATATGGAGTTATAGGGGAAAAATTCCTAGGTGAAGAAATAAAAATAGCAAAGACATAACAAATCGGTTTAATTTAAGCTTTTGACCATACATTATGATAAGTTACATATTATCTTTAGGTTTAGGCAATGGTTTAAAAAAAATGGTATCTTTTTCTTGCTGGGTATTTCTTCAAACCTCCTTCGATTCTGACTGATATTCAGTAGTGGCATTAGCAATTTGCCTCTTTAAAGTACAACTTTGTTTCCTTAATGGCTCAATTTTCATAAAGAAATCACAAAGATAATTTGCCATTCTTAAGCCATTACTAAGATTTTTCATATTAAATGTTACCTTTTCAGTGCTTGTCGAAGCCTCTTCTTCAATGGGTAGTGAATTTAAAATTTCTTCTGAGTCGGTTTCAGTCAAATCTTCATCTTGCAGTTCAAGCAACTGTTGAAAGTCACTTGATTCTATTTGTTTGAAACCATCTCATCACCGTCTATCCCACTCGCAATTTCGGCAATGTTTGCAGTTAAAGATACCAAATGCTTTTAATTTAGGTACTAAAATAATATGTATGTACCGATTTAATCCGCGAATAAAGAAATCTTAGACCGCGAATATAGGAATTGAGTTGCAATTTTTTAATCCGCGAATAGTGAAAACGCGAATGAAGGAAGCGCGAATAAAGAGCTTCTACTGTATTAAACATTAAGACGAAATGTCTGACACAATGATAGAACGTAGAGATTCTACGCTCTTTGAAATTGAGTCGATGACATACCTACCTCGCTGATGCAGCACTCGGAAAGCAGTTTATCTCGAATGCCACCATTCTGAAATAATGAGCAAAATATGCCATTATTATGCCAACTTTAGAATACGCCAGTACCAAAAATGACCCTCATGTTATTACAATTCGAGGCAATGTTTGTATATATTCATAATGGAAACGCCGCGTGATATTGAAGGTTATAATAACAGAAGATCATTTTTAGTGCTTAGCGTTTAAAAATATTTATAAATTCCTACTAACCATCGGGGGAACGATCCTTCTTGCGATCTTTGTGTTTCCTATGTCTTTTACGTTCACGTTCTTCGCCTTCGATAGGAGATCGTGATCTACTTCTATGCTTCCTCTTTTTAGATTCTTTTTTATGTTTCTTGGATCCCATTTTAATTTAAGTCAATAACGAAAGATCGACGAATAGTTGTTTTTATAGTCACAATGAAAAAAGTTATTCCAAAAATAACAAAGTTATGAAATGCGTCACAGAATTATACTTTTCACAAACAATGAACGAATGACGCCATTTGCAAGTGTTTTGTTGTCAATTCGTATTTCGTATTATAGTCACAGATTAGCACAGAACACATTAACCCAAAAGGAAGAATGTCCACTTCATACAAAAAAGTAGGGGACAAAATTGAAACTAACGCCATCTATTATAGATCCACCGGAAACAAATATGTCAAATTCAGCGGTAAATTTCAAATTTTTCAGCGGCAAATTTAAAAAATATTGGCGGCAAATTTCAAATTTGGCTTTAAAACATTTTTTTTATTTAAAAACCCGAATGATTCACTCTTTCAAAATCATGGAAATATTGATTTAAATACCAATACTTCCAAATGATTTTGAAAGAGTGAATCATTACAGGTTTTATAATAATAAAGAACTAAAATAAAACAAATAAGTGCTTTACAATATTTTTATTGCTAATAAACATAGTTTATATATTTTTACAAGTAGTATTCCGATCTGGGGAATCGCTATTTATACAGTCAAACAGCTTGTCCATATTTGATACTATATCTGCAGTACCTGTGGCTTCCCCCGGGTAGCAATCCTAAAAATTACAAAAGATAATTAATAAAGGTCATTTTACAATTACTGACCTTACTGGAATCAACATGTTATTGTAAGATGAATAGCAATATTTACTTGGCTAAGCAATAACAATACAAACCTTGAGATATTCTAGCAAACATCTCTGCTGCAACCGAGTGGCTTAGCACTCGAGCAGCAAGATTCACTCTCAGTTTCTGTTTGGTGTTTGGACACATGTGGACTTGTTTTAATTTGGATGCGAAAACAAAATTTCCGTCACTATTGGTATATGTATGCAGAAATTTTCAATGTTCCCATTTGCCATAACCTGTAATGACATTTTATGCAAAAAAAATGTTTATTAGACTAGAAACTTATTCAGATTTTATTAGACTAGAAACTCCTACTTTTAAGTGGGTTATAATTTTATTTTCTAATTTGATTGAAACATAAAATGTTTATACCATTTGGTAGAAACATACAAATTTTTACCTACTTTTAATAATTAAAATAATAAAGTAAATACCTTTCTTACCTTTAAAGTAAATGCCTTTCTCATTGTTTGAAGGAATATTCGTATAAAATGTTATATTATATTTCTAAACATTTTAGTAAGCGAGGTGGATCAAAAATTGGAACAACTTCAGTAACAATAAAAGTAACAGGTTGCAATAATAATAAAGGTAAAAATGTCTTGATTATTTTTAGATAAATCGTATACCATATCAGTTGAAAGCGCTTAGTTACTAAAATTCAATACTTATTTTTTATTATTATTTTTTATTTATAATGTATAGTCAAAGCTTAGCCCATCCTAAAAAATCATATACGTCTACTTAAAACTATATATTAAAGAAACTACTAATTGGTAGTTTTTTTTTTAATATGGCAGTACCAAGTATTTTTCAATCCCCTGTAGGTATGTCGCCCAAGCCCCTAAGGAAGTCGACCGGGCCTGCAGATTAGTCTACAAACTACGAGCACAGATAAGTAATTTATTATCGATAAGCGATAACAGGTTATTGAATATGAATACGGTATTCTACCAGTTACCACAGATTACAATGTAATTAACGCATTAATTTTACAGTAAGTGAAATATAATTTGTACTTAATAGTAATACATACCAAGTACCAAAACACGTAAGAATGTGTCGAAATTTACACGATATTTTATTTAAAATCTATTTAAGCAAAATTAACGTAATAAATTATTTCGTACTAATTTAATTATTGTGATCCGTGCAATATTTGTAATAATATAAATTTACAATACGATTCACAATATAAGGCATTGTTTTCGTTAGATTATGAACTCTCTAAATGATAGCGTTTGAGAATAATTTCTCACTCAATAAACTACAAACTAATTAAAATAATTAAAATTAGTTGGTTTTTTTGTAGAACCTTCTGTGGTCATATAATTATGAATCAAATATAGGTAATAAAAAAAAACACTATAACGCTATATTTTAACATTTTTAAGTACTATTTTGAACGCGTACACGATTAGAACTTTGAATTTATTTGAAGGCATGGTGCTGGTTTTTGAAAAATGTTTTTTAATGTTTATATTTCCAATGTTTCAACTATTCGAACCATGTCCCATAAGCAAATGCTCTTCTTCGTGGGACAATGTAACACCGCCGATGAAGCATTATTCCACACAAAAAGACTTCCATTTTATGATTCTGTTTCCTTTCGCCCCCGGCTAACAGTCAACTACTCGTATTTCCTTATATTTTCACAAGGAAGAACAAAACAAATGTTTTAGTAATACTCAAATGAATTAAAACGTATTTATTTCATCATTAACAATAAACAGTCAACAGATCATCGTCCGCAGCTATAAAATTAAGAGATATGTATTTTCTTCACATATTATTAAGAAAATAGTTTTTTTTGCAACTGTAAATATATACCTATTATGTTATTTTCATTAATTAATTAATAATTTAACAAAATAATATAGGCATGGAATGTTAAAATATTTTTTCTTTTATAAAACAAACTCTTATTCCTTATCATAATGCCTCATACAAAATTCATAAAATAAATCTATGTACATTATATTTTTATAGTATTTTACATAAAATCTAATAATAAAATAACATAGGATGCCATTAGATCTATTTTAGGATACACACAAACATCAGTGGGAAACTGTGGTTCAAATAAATATACCAGCTATTATATCATGATGAGAGTGGTGATAAACATTTACATACAAAATATATAGCAGCAAAAACAACATATACTTTGGAAGACATACCCTTCTACAAATTAACGCTAATATAAACTTGTCTTTAATTTTTTTTAATTCATATTACGCTATTCTAAATACATGATATGATGTAATAATTCTTTTACTGTATATACTATATAATATAGATCTATAAAAACGTATTTAGTAAATACAAAGGCAAGCATTCGGCACCACTAAGCTTACAAGTTACAATTCATACATTATTTGGTTTTCAACGCTGATTACATAGCACACCAGTCATGGATTACTTTTGTTTCATTATTGCTTTCGTTTACAAATTATTTTATTGCATTTAAGGTAACATCACAGCACTGACAATCACACATAGCACGTTTATTAGTTTAAAAAACAATATTGTTTTAATCTATCTTATCCAAGAATTAGAAACAATATCATTTCAATTCCGCAAAGATCATATTCTTATAAAATTTAAAACTTTAAAGTTTAATTTTGGCAACTATAACAACTGGCACATCAATGTTCATCAGACTCAAGCGATTCTAAAGTATACATATAATATTATTCATAATTCGTCTTAATGTGTTGGCGACGTAACTTATTGCATTGACTTTCTTATATACTCCTTATTCTATCAGCCTATACGTATATATATGTATATATTTATTATTTATTACATTACGATAAATGTGTATAAAAATATTTGAATTTTAGCGATTTATGAGTTTTATAAGTAGAGATTGTCTTTATTTTTCTCTAACATTCTACACTAGTATGAATATTTTTTTAAATATCTCTTGAATTGAATACAAAGAGATATCTTATGTTAAGACATTGTTGACTATAGATCGAGTCTCGTAAAAAACCGCTGGCGATAGACTCGGGAACTGTTTCCTTTTTTTAGTTTTACGACAAACCATTATTTTTTGTTTAAGAAGATTATGATATATCGTATATCGTTCTTAGTTAGCGCTCTGACTAATTTTATTAGATAAAAGATCATATTTATTAATATATATATTTCTCTTGTATACTTTCTCTGTAACTAGTATTTATAAGAAATGAATCATATAAATACAAAAATAAATACTTTTTATTTTTTTACATCTAATATTATTTATTATGTCATTATAATTACTAGTACAGTCGCGACATTATCTATGCGTAAATATACTTCCTCCACTGACGCTCAGCGGCTTTTTTATGTGACGGCATCTATACTTACTAGTGTTGTACAAAAATTATTTGCAATTAACAATTAAATATTAACAACACAATGTTTTTTTGTGGGGAAATCTTATATAAATCACAATTACCTGAAAATAATTAGTTCTTAATGTTTATACTAGAATTAACAATGAATCAATTGATAATTGTGATTTTTGCACAAACAAATGATCAATTGTTAATATTTAATTGCTAATTGCAGTTAAATATTGTCTTAGCACTGCTATCAATTAATCAGTTGAATATGTATAGCACATTCATTACACACTCTGTACTATTTTATATATTATTGTGTACTGTTTTTTGTATTGGCTTTGTGTGCAATAAAGTGTTTGTATCTATTTATTTATGTCCAGTATGGTATGATACATTAACAAGTAGTGTCCTATCGATCAATACAGATCCAGTGACCCAGTACATGAGTGGCGCCTACAGCAGCGCCCTGGCGGGCAGCAGGCGCACGGGGGCGGCGCGCGCGCCCGCGTCCACGCTCTCCCACGCCACCAGCGTGCCGTCCGCGTAGCAGCCCAGCAGCAGCTGCGAGTCCGCGCTGTACGTGATGCTGCCGGGAAATGTTTCATTAGTTTACTCAGTTCATCATTTTCAGCTCATCATTTTCAGCTTCATAATTTTAATTACATTAGTGGGGAACGGAGTGTCTTAACACTAGGTTCCCTCTGCCTACCCTGCTGTGTGCGGGATATAGCGTGAAGCTATTTATTTATTTTTATTTCATAATTTTAATTAAATGGACCGTGTCATAACACTTCGTTTTTTATTTTCCGTTCAGAATCGGGACAATGACGATCAATTGATATATGTAACTATTATTTGTTTACTTTTATTAATAGTTGCTATTAAATGGATTTAGTCTATTTTTATGACACTATTTAATCAAAAATGAGTCTATTTGTTCTATAGTTTCCTGATTTCTATCGGTGACATAATTGCAACCAATATTGGGGAATTATGGCTAAAAAATAAGCCTATTATTAAGTAGAATTTCGTGACGTCACTGTAACAGAATAGAGTAGCATAGTGTCTCACTCGAGCAGCGGCAGCGGGCGGGGCAGCGAGTGGGGCGGCGGCAGGTAGGCCACGGCGCGCAGGTCCCAGGCGGCGTAGAGGCGCGCGCCGCCGCCCGCCAGCGCCGCGCACACGCAGTTGGCGGCCTGCCCCTCCGCCGCGTTCGAGTAGCACGCGCGCGTCACCGCCTCCGACACGCGCACGCTGCCTGCAACCACACATCCACATCGAGTAGTCAGATAAAACAGACCATTTAGCGCTACAGTTATTTCAACTTATAATATTATAGATTTCAACTTAGAACTCATTTGTTTTCTATTACGTACATCACTTGGCACTTACCGACAAACTTCCCGTTGACAGTGTGTACTCGTATCAACGACTTGTACTTGTATGCATCACGCTCGTACTCCTCCACGTCGCAGTCCCCGGCGTCGGCGGTGACGTCGGTGTGGTCGCCAAAGAGGTCCGCGTCGTGCGCGTCGTGCGCGTTGCGCGCGCGCGGCTCGTGCACCGTCGCCACGTCGCTCAGCGTCTCGCTGACTGCCACGCAGTGCACGGGCAGCATGTCGCGATTTGGCAGCGTTCGAATGTACGTTAAACTAGAAATTTATATATTTATATCATTATATAATCTATATTACATTACACATTAAAATTTGATTTGAGTTGAATTAATAAATATAAACTGACTCGTTGAGATCCCAGAGTACGATTACGCCGTCGACGCTCGCGGAGACGAGCAGACTGGCGCGCGGGCACAGCGCCAAGTCCGCGATGGGGGCGCTGTGCGCGTGCAGCGCGTGCGTGCTGACGCGCGCGCCCACACGCAGCGCCAGCACGCGCCCCGACGTGAAGCCCAGCGCGCCCGTCGCGCCCCAGCCGCCCGCGCCCGCCCAGCCGCACGCCGCCGACACGCCCTCCGCCGCCGTCGCCTGCGCCACCACCTGCGCGCCGCCCTCGCGCCGCCGCCGCACGCGCACCGCGCCGTCCGCGTGCCCCCACGTGAGCGCGCACACGGCCGCGTCCTCGCCCTCGGCCTCCGCGCCGCCCGCCCCCGCGCCGCCCGCCGCGCCGCCCTCGCGCACCGCCAGCAGCACGGTGTGGCGCGCGCAGGCGGCGGCGGCGCGCGGGTGCGCCAGCGCCTGCACGCGCGCCGCGCCCGCGCACGCCCGGCGCGCCACGAGCGCGGGCGCGGCGCAGTCGGGCGAGCCGCAGTAGCGGCCCCAGCGCGCGCCCGCCACGCCCGCCCACACGGGCGGCGGCGGCGGCTCGGGGCGGCGGCGCGGCTGCAGCTCGGTGGCGCGGTGCGGGTGCGGCGCGCGCAGCAGCTGGCGCGGCGCCTGCCCGTAGGTGCGCACCATGGCGGCCGCGGCCGTGCGGTCCAGCTCGTCCTCCAGCTGCTGCGGGTCGAACCCGTAGTACGTCTGCGCAGAGAGCGGGCGGTCACGCGACGGCACACGGGGGACGGGGGACAGGGAGCAGGGGGAGAGGGGGAGGTGTGTATACTGACGCAGGCGGGGAAGACGTTGAGCGCGTCGATGGCGGGCTGGCCGGTCTGCTTGTAGCCGAACACGAGGTCGATCCAGGCGGGCAGGTGCTCGGCGACGTGCGGCGCCTCCAGCGCCTGGCGGTGCAGCAGCGTGAAGAGGCGCGCGTCGGGCGCCCAGCGCGGCAGCTCCACGTCGTCGACGCGCGCGCCGCACTGACGCACGCCCAGCTCCAGCCCTGCACGCCGTACCATCACACATTATACACACCACACTACACCGACAAATAAAAAAATATATTATTCTCTACAGTGTCAAATTATTCATGTTAATTATATAATTTTACCTTCGTTATTATAAAACAGTTCAGGCAAATAAAAGAGTTCCGGGATAAGCTCCTTGACGTCGGTGGGGGAGTCGTTCGTGATGAGGCGCCACGTCGTAGCTAGCGAGTGGAACGTTCGATCCGGCATGTCAAAATTATTATCTACAAAAACATATAAAAAATGCCTTTATAACAAATGTCACAAAAAATATAGTACGTGATAAGGTAATTGTGCAAACGATGTTACCCTGGTAGTTGAGGAAGAGCTCGGTGAAGGGCGGCAGGCGCACCAGGTAGTGCAGCACGCCGCCCGAGTTGGAGTACAGCGACGCGTAGTGGTGCGGCTGCCGGGACAGCAGCGGGCTGCAGCCCTCGCGCCGCGCCGCCTTCAGGTCCTGCGAACGATTATATCATTTGTACAAACACTCTTACTCACAAGCCAATTTAACATTTTATTTAGCAGTTTAAAAATTTATTATTTTATTTATAAAAACAAGGTAATAAATAATATAATACGCACATTATAAGTATTGATATAATGCTGCTCTCTATTCTTATTCTGTACAGCCATAGGCTTGCTGAGGTCCCTGAAGGAGGCCGGGTCGGTGAGGTCCAGGATCTTGGAGCTGTAGTCCGCGATGACGAAGGGGAACACTGGATACTGCATCAGGTCGTTGTAGGAGCGTCCGGCGAGACCGTTCAAGATCATCAGATACTCCCAGTTGGTTATTGTTCCGTTGCGCCACTGGTTCATTGCCTCTGTTAAGCTTTCTGGCTCAGTTCTGTTGACAAAATATTTTATTAAAAAAATATCTAATATCAAACACTACATCTAATATGTTTTAATGAAGCTGAACTATGAATCAGTTAAGTACCTGTTAGGCAGGTGTGCTCTAGAGAGGTGCGTGAGGAAGTCGGTCCTCTCGTCGGTGTCGGCGAAGGCGAGCAGCAGCGCGTGTCCGCAGCACAGGAACAGCTCGAGCGCGCGCTCCTGCAGGCACCAGCGCCGCGTCGCCACGCGCGCCACCGCGCCCAGCGCCCAGCGCGCCGCCGCCGCGCACTCGCCGCCCGCGCCGCCCTCGCCCCCGCCCTCGCCGCCCTCGCCGCCGCCCTCCTCCGGCACGAAGTGCAGGTGGCGGTCCGTGAGCAGCAGCTCGCCGCGCGTCTCGCAGTCCACGGTGACGCGCACCACGCGCGCCATGTACGCCACCACCTCGCCCGGCGCCAGCTGCGCCGCCGCGCCGCCCGCCCACGACGCCGCGCCGCCCCCGCCGCCGCCCAGCACGCTGCGCAGCGGTGACGGGTAGCTGGCCGTGTCTGCAATACACAGTGCCAATGTTATTTAGTAAAATAGAATAAATAAGCGATCATCATTAAAGTATTCAGTAATAGTTCAAATTATTTTATTAATATTACCGGCTTTATATTTGTTTGGTCCTTGGAGATGTCGCGGTGAAACACGCAAATGCGCTCGGCGTAATCGTACTCGCACGCGTCCCGGCCCCTCCGTACTGTCTAGCTGCCACGCCGCCGGGTAGCCGCGCGGGTTGTGGAAAATTCCTTCAAAAATAATAATGTTAATATATTTCACAATTTTCAAGTTAGTAAGCTGGAAGTATCGATACTAAGAATTAATTAGATTGACATTTAGTACGTTCACACCTCTCTCGTGCGTATGTCTATTGATGACGGGCTGCCAGCGCGCGGTGGAGTAGAGCGAGTGCGCGCGGCGCAGGTGCTCGAGGAAGGCCTTGCGCTCGGCGTTCTGCGCCTCCACGACGCGCCGCGTGATGGCCATGGCGGCGTCGGCGGCGCGCGTGGCCAGCGCCTCGCGCGCGCACGCCGCCCGCGCCAGGGCGGCGCGCAGGCGCGGGGCGGCGGCGCTGCGCGCGCGGCGCTTGCGGTCGGCGCGCAGGCAGCGCTGCGCCGCCGCGCCCACCGCCTCGCCGCGCACGCTCTCCGCCAGCTCGGCCTGCGCCGCCACCGCCCACGAGCGCGCCCAGTCCGTGATGGCGAGCTCCACGCCCGCCGCCTCGCAGCCGCCCGCCTCCGCCGCCAGGTGCACGTGCTGCACCATCGTCAGCAGGTACACGGATAGCTATGTGAAAACAAAACACCTTGTTATTACTAATATTGTATTTTTTGTTAAATTTATATTTTTTTATACATTGTGTTTTGCAATAATATATTTTTGCAATAAAATATTAATATATTTTTATATTTTTATACCATAAAATACAATAGTTTATTGTCTTTTATGGTATGGTTTTAATGGATGTTATTTTAAGCTTAATTCTTTCTTTTTTGATTTTAAGTACCTTATAAATTTTATACAAGTTATATTTTTTATTTTTTAACATATATTTTATAAAAAACGTTATATTTTTTGCACTTAAACCCATATGGTTTAAATAGTTAATTTTAATAGTTATTTTTTTATAGAACGGTTTTGGTATAACTTTTTTTTATACTCTACTCTTTTTTATTTATTCTTTTTTATAATTTAGGCTTCAAAAGTAGTGTATGCTATCCTAAAAATATCTAAATGTAACCATGTACAAAAAATAAAAATACTATAGGTATATTATGTAAACTTCTTAAATTATATAAAAGGATATGGTGAAAAAGCACTCGTATAAAGTATGTATTTAAGACTATAAGGCACAAAGTTAAGTATAAGTACCTTTCTGAGCGCATCGGGGTCGCGCGCCCCGGCCAGCACGCGCAGCGCGTGCGCCGGCGCGCGGTAGAGCGCGCGCAGCAGGCGCGGCTGCAGCGCGCGCGCGGCGGGCTCGGGGCTGGCGGCCCACCACAGCAGCGCGCTGAGCGCGCTCGTGCTCTCCGACGCGCCGCCGCCGAACAGCCGCGACGCCGCCGCGCCGCCGCCCTCCGCGCTCGTTACGGCTGTCGACAGGGTCATCCAGCAGTTTTATAATATTATACAAAAATAACAGACGAGTTAAAATTTATAAAGGTGAAAAAATAAAAACATGATGGAAATTATGTAAAACAACATGATAATTAAACGTCGGGAGTAAAAAAGAAAATGATGAGATGTTTGGTAACATTATTTGAACCGAATAATATAATTTTTGATATTTAAGAAGTACTCATCTAATCTAATAATTTCATCAGCACTAATCATTTTAAGCAGCTTGTTACACCTGCATACACATAATCAAAATGAACAGTTATGAATTCATAATAGTTGTACTCACAGGCGAGCAGCGTGGCCAGCAGCCTGTCGAAGAAGTCGGCGTCGGGCTGCAGCGGCGCGGCGGGCGGGCGCGAGCACAGGAAGGCGACGGCGCGGGACAGCGCGCCCGCCAGCCGCGCCGCCGTCTCCGCCGCCTCCGTGCGCTCCGCGGACGGCAACACTACACATCACACAAAATTCTTTATATTTTTTACATTCACTATGTAGGTGAAACATTTTTTAAGCTACACATTTTTTCCCACATGGCAGGCAGGGAGAACATAGTGCCCAGACACTCCAATTTCCACTTACCGTCGGAAATCGGGACATTATATGTTAACATAATGTATTGATTTTCGATGGCAGTAGTTTTGTATTATTTTATTTCTCGAGTGGAAATCAAATTCACAACCAACTTCGGTTACAATCAAACACTATCCCCCTGCACCACTATAGCTTTTATGTACCCACATACTATACTAAAACAAAACGAATTACCTGTACTAAAGTAATTAAACGTCTTAGGAGTATGATGGTGCAGGCTGCGCAGGCGCACCTCCAGGTAGTCTAGCTGCGCGGTGTAGAGCGCCACCTGCGCGTCGCGCGCGGCTCGCTGCACGCCGCCCTGGTCGCCGCCCCCGCCCGCCCCGCCGCCCTCGCCGCCGCCCTCGGGCGTGACGTCGCCGCCCTCACCGTCCGCGCCGCCGCCCCCGCCTCCGCCTTCGCACTCGATGTATCGCAGCATGTTGTGTATGTCTATTATCATCTAACCAACAAAAAATTTATTAATTTTATTGCCTATACCACTACTACCACTGTGTAAACCACTTATTGTAATGTTTTTCACTTTTATGTTGTAGAGTAGTAATAAAATAATAATAATTTTATTATTTATAAAATCATTTGAAATAAAAAAAAAAACATCTAAACTAACCCCAGTATAAAAGGCAAGCAACACAGAAGCAAAAATATTTTCTACTTGTACTTACATAAAGATTTTTTTAAATTTAGATTAGACATTTTTTTTAGTTTATATTCAACATACAAGAAAAAGCCAGTTTATAGTTTTATTAAATATTTACATCGGTTATTTTATTTACCTATTTAATTAACTAAAAAAATGATTTATTTAGTTAAAACATAGCAAAAAATAAATATCATACCTGGGTACTGTGGTTTCCAGACAACACTTTGATTGCCACTTTGCACAGCAAATCGTACAGGTCTTCCAACAGCAAATCTCTTCCTTCAAATTGTGTGTTCTCCATGCCCACCGCGCGTATGGCGCGCACCACTACCTCCACGAAGGCGACCTCGTTGAGGGCTCTCAGAGATGCCTGCAGACATAAACAACGTAAACGTAGAGCGTATTTCACTTATTATAAATAAAATGTTATGTTATAGCTTCAAGCTGTATCCCGCACACAGCAAGATAGGCAGAGGGAACCTAGTGTTAAGACACTTCGTTCCCCACTTTCCGCCAAATTCGGAGACATTGCGTGTTAAGTGGCGGAACTTAACGCCGCGCTTTGCCTCGACACCAGAGCGAAGGAAAATGGAAATATTAAATATTTCCACTCCTCGAATGGGAATCGAACCCACAACCAGCCGCGTTTATGAACTTTAGAAATAGGAAATTCTTTGAGGCTCTTGTGGCGCAGTTGGACAACGTCTGACTTTAACGCAATGATTGTAGGTTCGTTTCTCCCTCGAGAGAATGATTATGTTTAAATTTTCATTATTTCTAACAAAACTGAAGATCTGAATCTGGCTGACCGCTGACTATCCCGTTATGTGGGAAAAAGCGTGACGCTGTGTCAAATGTGAAATTGTCTGACTGTATCGAGAGATATGAATAGACTTATTTGTGTTATGTCTTAATTTTTGTTTTTAATTAAACAAAATATTGACATGGGTCTGATATAAAAGTATATAACGTAAACTCAAAAGTATACCTTGTGCAGGAGGCGGCGCAGGAGCGCGGCGAGGTTGTGCGCCAGCGGCACGGACGCGGCGCGCGCGCAGCCCGGCAGCAGCGCCAGCAGCGGCGCACAACGCTGCGGGGCGTCCTCGTCTAGGCGGGACCAGATCTCCTCCTGGATGGTGGCATGTCTACTTTATACTACAATGTAGGCTTCAGTCTGGTTTCTGTGATAACGGCTCGAAGGACCATTTAATAAAGTATCTTTTATTGTTAACTAATACACTATTAGTTATTTATTAATAAAATATATGATATATGTATGAGTTATTTATCAAAAAAACAAAATGAGTAAGCAATTTATCCGTCAAGGCAAGAATTATTGATTGAAAAGTGTTATAGAATTTAGAAATGATTGTTGGACATGATGCTTGCTAATTAACAGCTATTTGTATACGTTTTGAACTTTTTGTTACGTATAAATCGTTGATAAAATAAAGTGTATATTAAATGAATGTTTTGCAAAATATTGAGTTGTAACTAAGTTGCAATGTATGATTGTACCATACATAACATCAACATCTTGCAAATAACATTAACATTAACCGAATCTGTACAAATGTACGTAATACTAACGTCTAACTGATCTTCTAGGGGCACGTCGCACTTGGTGAGCAGAGCTGCACACGCCGACGCCAACTCCCATGAGCTGGGATACATCGCGATCTAAACATAGAAAGTTGACACACAACTTATATACTATAGAGACAGTAACAAATAGAAAAAAAATTAAATGAAACAATTTAAACAAAGCTAATAATTTTTAGTTATGCTAAGGAATGAAGGCTACTGGTTTGCACGCGCTCCAAGTATGCATGACACTTATATCATTAGCGCCGGCGTCAGCGGTCAGTAGTCAGTCAGTCGTCAGTCGGCAGTCGTCAGTCGGCAGTCGTCAGTCGCCAGACGTCAGACGTCAGTCGCTCACCTGGTTGGCGAGCAGCAGACAGCCGAGCGGCGCGAGGGCGGCGGCGCGGCGGCGCTGCAGGGCGGCGGCGGCGCGCACGAGGGCGGCGCGCACGCCCGCGTCGCCGTGGTTGGCGAGCACCACCAGCCACTCCGCTTGGATGGCCGTCGACACCGCCTACACACACATAAATATACAATACACAGATACAATACATTTTACCGACCCGAAGTAGCTAAAATTATTCAAACTGTTGGCAATACCTATAAATGTTCAAATCTTTTTTAAATTATAACACATTATTAAATATACAATAGTACACTTTATAAAAACAGTAGAGTAACTGAGCCCAGTACCTGCGCGAAGGTGTCGTCGGGCAGCGCGACTATGGCGTCGCGCAGCAACAGCAGCAGCCCCTCGCACGCCTGCCAGCCCGGCTCCGCGCCCGCGCGCACCTGCCGCTGTCCCACCACCGACTAATACTCATTATACACTCAACACTTAAAACATTATTATTCATATCATAACTGTGTCATGAAATAGAAATGTTTATTGGAAACAAAATTAATACATACATGAATAAAACGTATGTTGCCAACTGTTAAATGGCAAAAGCTACATCAGTGACGAATTACTTAACCAATTATCTTAAACTTAAACTTTTACTTTAGATAACATTATAAAATATAATATAAACAGAATTTTCTACAATATCTTGAGGAATATACTATTTAGAAAATAAAATTAAAACTAAAATGCCAAAAGTGTTAAGTGTCATGTTTCCAGAACTTTTACAATAAATTAAATCTAAAGCAGTGACAAAAAGAAATAAACGTGATTTAAAACTTAACGTAATAAAAACGGATCTTAAGAATAAAAAAAATAGACGTCCTGTACTTTCTTTTATAAATAACGTAAATTATGGAAAATAAAATAAAATACAAAATAAAAAAATAGTTTGTAATGTTTCAAAATTTTTAAAATAAAACTAAGGCGAAATTAAAATATGTAAGTTGGACTTGTATGTCATTATATACAATGTGTAAAGTACCTGATGTGTACCGGAGTACACGTCGCTGGCGGGGGGTGGCGGGGACAGCTCCACTACTACGCAGTCCGCGTCCTCGTACGCGCCCTCGCTCACCTCCTCAGCGCTCTTCTCTTCAATTATATTACAATTATTATTATTATTAAAAAATATTTGTAGAACATGTAAAACAATTTAAAAGCAGCGATTTCGAATCCGGGCTCGTTAACAGGTCCAGCACCCTGACCGCTAAGCTGTGCATTCTATTTCCGGCTTTGTCGAAATTCTTATACGCCTAATAAAGTGATTCCATTACGCTTGGTGTATTGTATGTATTGTATTGTATTGTATAAATTGCGCATACTATACAACTAATTTAAAACTATCAATTTTTCTTAAATATACTTATTATAACTGTACATTGCATTGTCACACACCTCTACATGCTTAGTAAACTTAATAAATTATTATATTAATGCTTGTAACTCACCAGTGGCACCGTCAGATGTCTCCGATGTCGACGAAAACTTTTGTCTATAAAAAATATATATAAGAATTCTCAAATAAATTTTATTTGCAGAAAAATCTAAATATAGCATTTTATTTAAAGAGAAAAAAGTTGTACCTATTTTCTTTAATCTGCATATTAATAAGTGCTTTAATATGCTTATCGCAGTCAGTATCCGCGCGGTCGCTGTCAGGCGCGGCCTCCTCCGACACGCTAGACGAGCTGGACTTTTCCATGACGTCGTAATACCTTCGATTGTCCGGTACCAGGGACTTCTTTCTCTTACTGATGAAATTCAAGAAATTGAATTCGCTAGACTCCGGCGTGTCCGTTGTTAGTAGGAAGTAGAAGTTGGCTCTGGAGTGGGTGACGAAGGTGTCGCTGGCCTGATGCATGAGGAGCAGGAAGTCGCAGAGCATCGCGAGGTGGCTGAGTAGTGGTGGGTCGCCGAGTAATGCTCGCACCAGTCCCACTAACTCTCTGCTGGCAGCGCCACTGAGCGCAGGACGTTCTGATGTCAGGAATCGTTCCTGGGAAATAAACACTCAAATGATTTATATTATGCTTATTATAAGTTTTAATAATGGAACAGAAAATAATTTTATATTTTTGTTTCGATTTCTCGCTTTATTATATATTACAGTGTAAGCAAAAAAAAATTATGATAACATTCTATTCATTTTCCACTATAATTTGAGACTTAGTGTGTCGAATGGTGCACGTTAACGAAGCGTTTCTTATCAAAGTAAAGAAATAAAAATAATTACCAAATGGGAAAAATACATTTTATTGGCTTTATGCTGTATCCCGCACATAAAGGCAGAGGGAACCTAGTGTTAATACACTCCCTTCTCCGTTTTCTGCCGAAATGTGGAGTTATAAATGGCGGAACTTAACGCGGCTTTGCCTCGACATCAGAGCAAAGAAAATGGAAACATTAAATAAGTAAACTCCCACTCTTCGAGTGGGAATCGAACTCACAACCTTAATTTTTTTTTGAATATAATATAAAAATAAATGAACATATCCAATACCTTGCAAGCGAGCAACAAATGCCGCAACAGATCCACCCGACAGGCCTGGTAGTGGTTGAAGGCGCGGTGCGCGCCGCCCAGCGCCACGCGCAGCGCCGCCAGCGCCACCACCCACGCCGAGTCGCGCCCGCCCTCCCGCTGCGGGCCCTCCTCCGCGGTGCCGTACGACACCTCCCATGATACCTCCTATATATACAAATATATGTATGTATATGGGACCAGTTGTGGTGCTAAAGTGCAATAGTGTGATTGTAAAGCGACTAATTGTTAATAAATATATATTTTTCTTTTCTTGTTTTTTCTTATTATAAATGTGAACGTCTGTCTGTTTGTCAGTCACCCTTTTACGGATAATCTACCGGTCCGATTTACATGAAATTTAAAATAAAAGTAGTAAAAGTCACTGGGTTTAACGTAGGCTACTTATTTTTCAAAAATCACCCTCCAGAAGGTTGAAATAAGGGATGAACGTTTACATGAAAAATCTAAACCGCTTGACCGCTTGTAATGAATTTTAGCATAAATATAGTCGATAATCTAAGTTTAAACAGACTATTTTATTTTATTTTTTAAATTTATCCCCGAGTTTTGCAATATAACTAAACAGTTATATTGCAAAACAGCGGAGCCGCAAGCGAGCCCCTAGTGTGTATATATGTAAAGAAAATCACGACACAATTCGTTGTAGTTTGTTTTCTGTTGATCAAACGATCATTAAATATTATTTTTGTATTCTATATTAGAGTTTTTATGTAATTGAAATTTATCACAACTAAAAAAAAACAAAAAAAACAATTATCCAAATAAATTTCTTTAGAACTGTAGTTGAATTGTAACAAAACATACCTCTGAATGCCTTCAGAAATGGGAAAAACATCATTTAATTTCAGTTCACCCAAATTAAGTTGCGACTTACGCTATTTGTATCGTAACAAATAGAATATTAAGCAAAATAAACATATAAAAATATTTTTTAAGTTTAATTAACATGGAAGTAATTTGTTGCTATAATATTGTGCACAAGTACCTCGTCAGTATCAAAGCACCGCCAGGCCTGCATGAGCAGCAGCAGCAGGCGCGGCTCGCGCAGCACGGCGTCCGCGCGCGCCGCCAGCGACACGCCCGCGCTCCCGCACACCAGCACCGGCGCGCTGTATGCTGCGTCTAGTATTACCTGCAGGGTTGTATAATGTTGTTATTTGGAAGACGAACAGTAAATTAAAAATGAAGAACAAAAGCAATGGAAAAGTATCACATAAAACTAATTAAGTCTCCACATGTCAATTATAATATTATAATGGATGAGGTAAATTAAATTATAACAACATGTATAAAAATTAGGAGCTAAATAGACATTATTATGTAAAAAAATTTTTTACTTATCTCTGAAACATTGTTAATTAGGTAAATTAATTTAAAATGTTATTTATAATAAAAAAAATAAAAGTTGGAAGTTTGTATGAAAGTTTGTTATTATTGAAGCTAGAAACAATACATTTTTTTATTTGTTTTAAACTTAGCATTTAAATATATCATGACCTTTGTCATATTAATTTTAAATAAATAATCTTACAATGTGTTAAATTTTTATAAGATTCTATGCATTTTTGTATAGGTTATTTGAATGTAAGTTTTGCAAGCAACTTTGTCATCTTACTTAGCGTATAAACTGCAAATGTGCCATGAAACTAAGACATTTGCAGTATATTTATTATAGTGTAGTATATTTATTTTACATAAGCAAACAAGTGTAGTATAGTAGTATAGCAGTGTAGTGCAGTCGTACCTTAAGCATATGGTGCGTGACGCGACACGCGGGCGAGGCCAGCACGGGCGGCAGCAGCGCCAGCGCGGCGCCGTGCAGCAGCGCACGCAGGCGCGCGTCGGCGGCGCACGCGCGCAGCGCCACCTCCAACGCCGTCGCCTGTTGCTCCGCGTCGCCGCCCAGTTCCACCACCTGGGATTAGAAAAATTACTATGTTATATTCTTTTGTTGATTCAAATATAATTATGTAAAACTTTAGTTAAATAATAAGTTACTTGTTAAGATTTTTATTACCACTACATAACAGCACGTTAAAATTTTCAAACTCAAATCGCATTGTTGACAACGATTTGTAAGATCCGTGGTTTAAATATTGTTAACAAAAAATTGTATTCAAAAAAGTTATTTTAAAGTGATTAATAGCAAATGAAGTTCAATCAAAAAAGAATTAGATCAGTGATTGCTTTGCAAAGGAAGATCGCTATGACAAGTCGAGTCGTTAAAACTTCATGCTACCAAAACTACTAGCTTTATCCATTTAAACTTTAACTACCAAACATTGCGTTTAGTAATTTAAATTTCTTCAGATTTATTATTATAATAATTGTCAACTTTTCCTGTATTTTTCATGCAATAAAGAGTTTTTATTATTATTACTGTTCAGGCTGCAGCCAATACGTAGCTTATAAAGTTAATAGCCTAGCCAATAGTTTTAAGATTTTATTGCTTTTTTAATTGTACAGGCGCTTCGCCGTTTAGTTATTCATTTTTGTTTCTTACCGCCAGTTAAGCATTGATCATTAAAGCATTGTAACGTAAGCTGCGTTTTATTCAAATGCAAAAAACATTGTCAAATTCATGAAGAAATCATTATTCATATAAGCGTAAACAAATTTTGGCGACCGTGTAAATACGAATCTGCAAAAAGAAAACGAAAAATCAAGAAGAATTTTTGAAAATTAGCAATATTCACTATCAAGATTTAAGATAATTATATCGTATACGAAGTAACGAAGAACCGAAGGCCTAATCCTGTGGCAGCAGCAGTCCATTCAGTCTTACAAGAACTACAATCGTAATTGGAGAGAAGAACGGAGGGAGCGGATGCAGTGTGACCTTGGCTTGGTGCGGAGAAGCCATCGTGGATCACTCAGTCTACAAAGATAAGTGCCCTAAATTCCTTGTAATCTTTCTTTTACCTATTCCGTCATCCTATATCCAATTCTAGCTTCGCTTGTGCAAATTAAATACATAAATTGTACGTTTTAGTCATTTACGAAGCACGTGCATTGCTTACCTACATTCATTTTGTTACAAGTTATATTTCGTTATTTTATACTAATCTCATTCAACACAATTATGATGCAATATTTTTAAACATTAAATATTTAATTATTTAACAAAACTAATAAAGAATTATTCAATAAAGCTTTAATCTTTTAAATTCCGGTAGGTAAGGTGCTTAGGAGTAGTATTATTTTGTTTTTTGCTTTGTTTAAATAATAATATAACAATTATTTGTGTTTATTATTTTATTACGTAGTTTTACAAGTTTTTTTTTCATCTAAAGTTATTATTTGTAGTCAATGTCTCCGAAATTAAATGTTTTTTTTTTTTTTAGTACATTACGCGCATAGGTTTTTTTTTTTAATCACAAATTAACGTAATTGTATTACCGGGAAATTATATTGATTTATTCGCCGAATATTTCAGAATTTTTGCAACGCTGCGCGTACGCGTGGCGCCGGCCGGCTGACCTTGACCTTGTTTACGAGCGCTGAGCGGTGCGAACGCGGAGTCCTGAGTATCGACGAATTGAGGAGCGTGAGACAATAACATTTACCTATTTAATTAATTTTCAATTTGCCTATTAACATCTTTGCATTTATTTAGATATTTATTTACAAATTCTTTACTTTAATTAAATATTTATATATAATTTCTTTACTTTATAATTTACATGAATATTTTCTTTATTTAAATATTTTTTTTTTGTGATAGTTTATAAAATTAAATTATTACAATGACCGAAGCTAGTAGTATCTCAACAGTTAATGCAAAGGAGTTAAAGGATCTATGCGTAAGACGTAGTTCCGTAAAAGGCCGTATAACTAAATTTAAAACTCATTTGAATTCTATTTCCTCGGCTAATTTGACTGCACTTCAGATAGGAGAATTACAATTGAAAGTAGATAAAATTAAAAAAATGTCAGATGATTTTGATATACTGCAATCTCGAATAGAAGTGCTCAATTTCGAAAATATGGCCAGCGAGCTTATCGAGCGCGATAATATTGAGCAGGACTTTTGTATTACAATTGCAACGGCTTTACAGATAATTCAGAATAGTCAGAAAGACACAAAAAACACTAGCTTGCCGCGTGGAGATCAAACCGTACTCGAACATTCTTGTTGTAATCATGATCGTCACGATGGTCACGTCAATTTTAAACTTCCACAAATTCAGATTACCAAATTTGATGGGACTTATTTTAGATGGTTAGATTTTCGGGATACATTTTTATCGCTAATACATAATAACGAACGAATTCAAGCGATTCATAAATTCCATTATTTGGTATCATATTTGGAGGGTGATGCTGCACGTATAGTTTCTAATATTGAGATTTCCGAGGCAAATTATAGCGATGCCTGGCTTTTACTTTGTGAGCGTTATGATAACAAAAAACAACTTATCACTCATCATCTCAATGCTCTTTTTAACATTGAAACAGTGGCTCGTGAATCCGAAAGATCATTACGATTTTTAGTAGACCATGTAACAAAAAATCTTCGTGCGTTAGCTACTTTAGGTGAACCTACTGACAAGTGGGACACACTCGTTATTCATATGGTATCCTTAAAATTAGACGCTGTTACTATGGCTAAGTGGCAGGAATATCGTAACGCACTGGATAATGTACCTACACTTAAACAATTTCACAAATTCTTATCTGATCGTTCGGATGTACTCGAAAGCTTAAATCGAAATAAACCAGATAAAATATTGTCACAGTCACGACCGGCAATGCCAATTTTTCGTAAAAATAATTATGGCGAACGACAATTGAAATCTTTTGCAGCTACAAGTCAAGTAAATTATCGCTGTGTTCTATGCAAAGGAGAGCACCGAATATATAATTGTCCTATATTTTTAAATAAAAGCGTAGAAGAACGAAAAATCGAAGTTTCTAAATTTAACTTGTGTCCTAATTGTTTAAGATTTGGTCATCCAATTCGTGAATGCCATTTAGGATCTTGCCGTGAGTGTAATAAGAGACACAATACTCTTTTGCACATCACCACAAACAAAGCTGGTTCTAAAGTTGCAGCAGAAAATAATAGTAGTATTAATAACAATTATTCATTAGCAAATTTTTCTAAACAAAATCTTAATCAAATCATATTGTCTACGGCATTAATCAAAGTTACAAATCCAAATACAAATCAAAGTAAAACTGTCCGCGCGCTGCTAGATTGCGGCAGCCAATCGTCATTCATTACTCAATCACTTAAACAATCATTGTCTCTAGATTCAAATCCAATCAATACAATCAACGTTATAGGCATAGGCAACAACCCTTGTGATAAAGTCACAGAGTCTTGCAATTTAAAATTCAATTCATTAGTCAACAAAGACTTTAGTATTTTATTTTCATGTTTAGTACTAAAGAATCTTTCAGGAGAAATTCCTATTCAATCCATCAACATTCAGCAACTCAAATTACCAAAAAACATTCAGTTAGCAGATCCGACCTTTCATCAACCCGCACCAGTAGATATTATTATCGGTTCTGATATTTTTTGGGACATCTTAGGCTCTGAGCAGAGGTCTCTGGGCCCTAATAATCCTAAACTAAGAAGTTCCAAGCTAGGGTGGTTGATCGGAGGCCCTATATCTACAAATAATATTCATAAAAATAATAATAACCAATGTCTGTCTAACCTGTCTTACTTCAATAAAATTGATTCACAATTATCCAAATTTTGGGAATTAGAATCAGTCCAACAAAATCCAATATTATCTGTTGCAGATAAAGAATGCGAAAACCATTTTATTCGCCATACATCCCGTCTCCCCTCGGGTCGATTTTGTGTTAGGCTCCCATTAGCTAATACACCCGATGTTTTAGGAGACTCTTATACATTAGCCAAAAGGCGCTTCCTTAATTTAGAGAAGCGATTAAACAAGCATCCAGATATGAAATCAGAATACAGAAATTTTATTCATGAATATGCGCAGTTAGGCCATCTAGAAAAGATATCAATGTCAAATCTAGGTACATCATATTTCTATGCCATCATGCTGTATTTAAAGCTAATAGCGAATCCACAAAGTTACGAGTAGTTTTTGATGGATCGGCACGCACTTCCTCAGGCTTATCTGTAAATGACATACAGCTAAAGGGTCCAAATATTCAAGACTCTCTTTTCTCAATTTTAATTAGAGCCCGACAATATAAATATTTGTTGACAGGGGACATAGAGAAAATGTACCGCCAGATTCTCCTCCATGAAGAGGATCGTAATTTGCAGCTTATATTGTGGAGAGAGCATGAGTTAAAGCCTTTAGAAACGTATCGATTAAATACTGTCACTTACGGGTTTAAAAGTGCCAGCTATTTAAGTACTCGGTGCCTTTGGCAACTAGGAGAGGAATGCGATGACAACCTCATTAGAACAATTATTCAACACGATTTTTACGTCGATGACTTAATAACTGGTGCAAATGAAGAAGAAGAACTTCTTTATATTCAGAAGTTTGTAGCTAAAGAGCTAAAAAAGGGTTGTTTTAATTTAAGAAAATATCGATCAAATTCAAAGGCAATTTATCAGTCTAATGTAGTTGATTCAAATGATAATTTAAGCATTAGTAATTCTTTAAATACGCTAGGTTTAGGTTGGAACCCTAATACAGATAATTTACACGTTTCTATACAGATACCTACAAGTAATGTGTTAACAAAAAGAATCATATTATCTTCATCATTTAAAATTTTTGATCCTCTTGGGTTATTGAGTCCATGCATAATCAAACCTAAACTATTATTACAGCTTTTATGGACTGAAAAACTAACTTGGGATGAACCAGTATCCGATCACATTAATTTAGAGTGGAAAAAAATTACTGATAATTTTCATTACTTAAAATCACTAGACATACCTAGACGTACACTTTGTGATTTTCCACGTAAGATGGAACTGCATTCTTTTAGCGATGCATCTCAGTCTGCATATGGGGCGTGCATATACATGCGATCTCTGGACTCGCTAGGTAATGTAACCGTTACTTTATTATGCGGAAAGTCCAAAGTGGCGCCAATAAAACCAATAACAATACCACGTCTTGAGTTGTGTGCCGCCTTATTATCTGCGAGACTCGTAAAATCCACTGTTGATTCTTTAAGATATCAAAATATGCGTCTCATTCATTGGTGCGATTCTAGCGTTGTTCTTGGGTGGCTCAAAGCAAACGTTAGTAATTTAAAAACTTTCGTAGCCAACCGAATTGTTGAAATTTGCGATTTAACACACGTTGATTCTTGGCGTTACGTACCATCCTCTGAGAACCCTGCTGATCTTATATCAAGAGGAGTGCAACCCAACGAAATTGTTAATATGTCATTGTGGTGGTCAGGACCTTCATTTCTTTTAAAACCAGAGTGTGAATGGCCACAATTAATTAAAATTTCAAATTCCACTTTACCGGAAATAAAATCACATGCAGCCACAATAAATTCAATAAAGCCTGTCATAAATATAGAAAATTACTCTAAGCTTAATAAACTAAAACGCGTAGTAGCATATTTAAAACGATTTATTCATAACATAAAAAATCCTAAAAATAAAATAGTCAGTAAACTTACAATTGAAGAATTAAATCATTCGTTTTATTATTTATGTACAACAGTTCAGAAACAACTATTTACACAAGAATATAATTCACTAACTAAAAACAAATTGATAAATTCTAAGTCAACCATTTCATCTTTGTCTCCATTCATTGATACAAACGGTTTAATTAGAGTAGGTGGTCGAATAGATGCCTCTAATTTAAGCTATGATAGGAAGCACCCTATACTTTTACATGCCTCTCATCATCTTACCAAGCTAATTTTTGAGGATTACCACTTACGAAATTTACACGCAGGCCCACAACTACTGCTTGCTTCTGTACGAGATCAGATATGGCCTATCAATGGTCGACGATTAGCTAGAAGCACAGTTCAAAAGTGCATCACATGTCGACGGCTGCGAGGTAAAACACTAAGCCCATTCATGGGAAACTTGCCATCGCAGCGTGTTACAGTCAGTTTTCCATTTCATACTGTAGGCATTGACTTTGCAGGTCCATTTATGATACTAAATAGGCGGGGTCGCGGAGCTCGGCTTGTAAAATGTTATTTGTGTCTATTCGTATGCCTTCGTTATAAATGCATACATTTGGAAGCCGTCAGTGATTTAACCAAAGATGCATTTATAATGACCTTACGTCGTTTTATTGCTAGGCGCGGTAAGCCGCTAGAAATATTTTGTGACAATGGTCGCAATTTTGTAGGAGCAGCTAAAGAAATTGCTAGGTTTTTAAAATCCAATTCTGATCTGTTGTTAGATTTTGCGATTGGAGAGGAAATAAAATTCAAATTCTCACCTTCTTATGCTCCTCATTTCGGCGGTGTTTGGGAGGCCGGCGTAAAATCAGCCAAATACCATATTAAACGTATCATGGGTAACACCCACTTAACTTTTGAAGAGATAATAACACTATTTGCACAAGTGGAAGCAATCCTCAACAGTCGTCCTTTGTGCCCTTTATCCTCCAGTCCTAACGATTTTTTACCCCTCTCTCCAGGGCACTTTCTTATTGGACGACCAATAACTGCATTACCAGCACCTGAGTTACTAGAACAGAAGATGACCTCACTCCAGCGCTATGCGCGTCTGGAACAGATAAGGCAACATTTCTGGCAGCGCTGGCGTAAGGAATACATCTCTGAACTGCAGCAACGTTCTAAATGGAGAACAAAGGATGGACCAGTCTTGAATATTGGAGATTTGGTCTTACTTCAGGAAGAAAACTTGCCTCCGTTATGCTGGCGACTTGGACGAGTTGTTCGCCTTTACCACGGACCTGATGGTGTGGCACGAGTGGCTGATGTTAACACAACCAGGGGCTGCTTGAGAAGACCGCTCACCCGCATCTGTCCACTTTTGGATGATGACTTCGTTGAAAGAAAATCTTTCAAAGCGGGGGAGGATGTTCAGGCTGCAGCCAATACGTAGCTTATAAAGTTAATAGCCTAGCCAATAGTTTTAAGATTTTATTGCTTTTTTAATTGTACAGGCGCTTCGCCGTTTAGTTATTCATTTTTGTTTCTTACCGCCAGTTAAGCATTGATCATTAAAGCATTGTAACGTAAGCTGCGTTTTATTCAAATGCAAAAAACATTGTCAAATTCATGAAGAAATCATTATTCATATAAGCGTAAACAATTACTAACAAATAATGTTATACTATTATTTGTTTATTTTACACTATACTTTTTAACTTATTCATAAAATTTTAATATCATTCATATGGATCTATAAACAATGAATTTTATTAAACTCAACAAACAACTAAAAAAACAAAAGCAACATTCCTATGCAACCGCTCTCACACACCGCTCAACACATCAACACACAGCACTCACCCTAGCGAACAGATAGAGCAGCAGCTCGGGCCCGCCCAGCAGCAGCAGCGCGGGCGCCAGGCCCCGGCGCGCCACGCGGCGCGGCGCCCCCGCCCACGCCACGCGCAGCGCCTCGGGCGCGCACCACGCGCCGCCCGCGCCCGCGCCCGCCACGCCCGCCGACAGGGAGCCGCGACCGCCGAACACTACGCAAATATAGTACAAGCATTTTAGAATTAGCAATTAAACATGACTATGAAAACTATAACTAAAAGTTACTTCATGCAATAAAATATTGTTTTTTTTTCGCATAGTAGACCAGACGGTAACAAGATATAAATATAAAAACTATTTTTTTTTGATACACACTGTATCCCAAATACCGCAGGGTAGGCAGAGGGAGCCTAGTGTATACATTCCGTTCCATTTGAAAGCTTTATGAGTTGTGAGGCGGATCTCAACACCAGCTTTGCCTCAACACCAGAACGAAGAAATTGAAAAAACTATATCTATGATAACATAAAATTTGATAGAAAACGAAACAACATTAGTTAATATCCTAATACATTTATATTTCAAGTACTTATAAATAATCTTCAATAAACACACAAAAATCAAGTGATATACTAGAATAGTACACAAAGTTAATGTTGACCAACCAGTGGGCGCGGACGGCGCCTGGTGATACAAGTTCATGGTGTCCGGGGTGTGCGCGAAGTACGACACTAACAGGTTCTCGTGTAACTCCCGTAGAGTCTGACTCGACACTTCGTACACCTAAAATAAAACAGAATACAGAATTTATAAGTTTAAAAAGGAACTCCTTAGTAGCAGTGCGTGTCCATCATATTGAAAGAAAAGTGTAAGCTTTAGGGGTCCTTTCCAAATATGCATGAACGCTCGCCTTCACTGTTCGAAATCTTCGCTCAAACAAATTTAGAGTAAAATGTGGTGTTTATTGCTATATCGTCCTATACCGTAGTATACAATTTGTCACAATTGAATAACGGCTAAACGTTATTGATCGTGGGTTCAATTTCCACTCGGGAAGGTTTTATTACATATTTATATTTCTTCGTTCAGGTACCCTAAACAGATGCCAGAATTAAGATCTGCCATTCAACATGCAATGTGTATTGATACTAGGTTTTTTTTAGCTTCATGCTGTATCCCGCACACAGCAGAGTAGGCAAAAGGAAGCTAGTGTTCTTAACACTCCGTTCCCCACTTTCCGCCGAGTTCGGAGGCATCGCCTGTTGCTATAGTGACAGAACTTAACGTCGCGCTTTGCCTTGACACCAGAGTGAAGAAAATGGAAATATTAAATATTTCCACCCCTCGAGTGGGAATCGAACCCACAACCAGACGTTTGCAGTCACACGGTTGTGCCACTGCGCCACGACTGGCCCCGAATATTTTCAATATATTTAACTCCAGTGAATTATTTGATTTAATAGAGTAAGAATAGAACGTATAAATTGGCGTGAGCCAAAGCTTACCGCATCCCAATCAATATCAAGTTCCAGTAGTTCCGGAGTTATGATAGAAGGAAAATTAGCTGTCTCACAGGGAATCTGAAATAATTAATTTAACACTATTATTTAATTATAAACACATATTAAACGAGATAATATAAGATAAATACGTACCAAAAATTTTATACTACAATCAAAAACAAGACGTCTCATTCGGAGAAATTATCTTTTGAATATGTTTAGCAAGATAAACATTAATATATATATATATAGAAATCGGTGTAGCATTAATACCTGACAGGGCTGATCAGGTCCGTGCGCCGCCACGTGCAGCGCGGCGGCGGCGTTGAGCACCGCGCGGCGGTACACGCGCACGGCGCCCATCTGCAGGCTGCCCGCGGCCGCGCCCGCGTGCCCCACCACCACCGTGCTGGGGGTGGCCTTGCGCACTAGGATGCCTGTGGGGAAGTGTGTAATATACTATGTTGTATATTTTTAGTAAATGATATTTGTTTTTTTTAATGTTTTTATTATTCTATTTTATCACTCTACGGACATAAAAGGTCTGTACCTTTTTAACACGAATCTTGATTTATCATATGCAATACAATTTTTTTGTTTACGATTTCATAAAGAATATACCTCCTCCTAGTCCAGTTATTACAAATTTAGGTTGCCTGTTTTCATTTTATACAATTTATGATATGAAGTTAATTGTTAAATGTAACCCAACTACTATATTTGTTGTACACGTTAGGAAATCAATTTTGGGATTTATCAGGGAATATTAAAAACATCTTATTTATTATATTATATTTAATGACAATTTATTCTCTATACTTCCTCATTTCTTCATTTGTAAGGGTAATCTTCAGAAATACTGAACCGATCAAGAAAACTTTTTCACAATCAGAAAACTGGCTATCCAGGAGTGCTATATACTATTTTTATTGTTTTTTTTTATTATTGAACAAAACACATACATAATTTAAGTATCAATAAACATTAAATTGATATTAAAATTATCTATGTTTTCATGCATAACTAACTACACTATAAAAACATGAAATGTTTCCTTTAAAATTAGATTCTCTTTGCCTATCCTGCTATGACTATGCTGATAAAGTGGGAAGTTAAATAAATAATCCAGTAGAGTTTACCTTGAACTGGCAGTGACAGTGTTTCACATTCTCGACCATTTATATATAAAGTGACCTGGAAATAAAAAACACATATATAAATTATGTTTTATTTGTAATAATATAATAAATTTAATTTAATTCAGTAGCAATAATTCTTACGTATCATGTATTACAACCGGTTTACAAAATATCTTAGATTAAGATTGATTGAGTTCATTAGCAAAAACTCGATTTGACCCAATTTTTTTACTTTATTTTTAAATATTTATTTATAGTCGCGATAAAGCGAGTTTGAAATGTCAAATACTTTATTAGAATATAAAACGTTTTTGTTTAATGTTTGGAATGTTTTTTATTCCATTTAAGTTTACATATCTTTCTTATAAAGTTATAAAGTTGTATGTGTGCTTACAAAATAATTGAGCGTCCATCTTCATGTAAGGTAATTACTTACCTTGCATAAAGATAGACGCAGTTTAATTAAAAAATATATTTAAAGTATTAGTAATGGTAAGCTGGAATTTCCTCTGGGGGAGATATATGAAAATTTTTATGACGGTTGTAAGAAAATTCATCTAAAACTATCAAACTTTAAATTTTTCAAAAAATAGTATTTATTCGACCGATGGTCGTACTTATAGCCATCGATTGTCAAACATTTTACATGACGACTGAATCATGACGACGTAGTTATGTATAGCAATCCCCCATAGCACGGTACTCTTATAACTAATTTTCATATTACGCTATTTCAGTCGTTCGTAAAACGTGTGTATATCCCCATATAACGCGAACGTTATTTGAGATAGCGATAGCTAATAAGCATGGAATAAAAATATTTATGGAGTTATGTAACTTATTTAAAATTGAACTGTTTTATAGTTACATATGCATCAGTTTTTAACTTAAAATCTTTTTATATATAGTTTGATTAGTTAGAATTTTACATATTTCATTCACAACATAGTCCATTTTAGTCCCCTTAGACATTTATACGTAACGTGTCATGCAAGGGACAACAGTATTCCTTTCCCATTCGCTTCCAGTATAAGTTTATTCGTAGCCCACTACATTCAGTATGAGTTGACTTATAGCCCACAACACCCAGTATGAGTTGACTTATAGCCCACTACAACCAGTATTGGCTAACCTGTATATGTATGCGTCGCTTGTAGACGCGCTCGGCGACGTTGAGCGCGAGGCAGGCCCAGGCGCGCGGCAGACGGGCGCCGGGGCCCGCGCGCGCCGCGCTCACCGTGCGGTTGGCGCCCGCTTCTGGGCGCGACAGACGCGCGGTTATCGCACCTAGGGTGAGGGGATACAATAGATAAGTAATACTCAGAGTTAAGAGCCGAAAAGAGGAACCCGAGGTATACGTCATATGTTTTTAAAATGCACGCCCATCCACTTATTTTTTTTATTTTAATGTATAAAGGCAAGTAATATTGCATATACGAGTATCACTTGTGCGAGTGTTGCGATTTTACTCTACTCGGGACTTACTCGCACATTAATGAGTTAACATGATCGAGCTATTAGTTTATCAATTAACTTTGTATGGTAACGATCACACGTTATATATGAAACTAACGACAGGCACATGACTTCGTCTGCGTGAGTTACACAAGTATATCTATTTCTTATATTTATCGCCATTGTTTTTAATTTAGGTTTTTACGTGATTTATGCATTAAAATTACGTAAAAAGATATTTTTTGCTTAGTTACAGGTTCAAATGTCCAAAGTAACATTGAAATTGGTAAATTACTATATACAATAATTTCTTTCATAGCACCAGACAGCTTCGTAACACCAGACAGTTTTATAGCACCATCATTCTCTTCTTTGAATGATTGTCCCCATAATAATCATTCAAAGAAAAAAAATTAATATCGCATACCTCTAACACAATCGACTGCTCTAACGTGTCTGCCCCAAAAAATATAATAAATATATAATTACCATTGCTAGTATCTATCCACAGTTCAAACATAAGGGAGTCGTGTCCTATAGAGAACACGTGCATGAGCTCCGACTGCTTCGACATTTGTTCCTTAGCAGATTCTCTATTCATATTTTCATCTGGATCCGGTGGATCGTTGTGCCAATCGTCTGTTTCATCTGAAAATAAATCATGTTCATTAATAGTTAAACCATAATTGGACATACATATATGCAATATTGTAATGGAATTGTGTGATAAAGTATGGAGTAGTTTCGCTACTTAATCTCAAGCTCAATCATATTGTATAATATATCGTGAACTTAAGTCTGTCAGTATCATAAATAATATATCTGTTCTATTATGTGCGGGATGTTTTAATTTAAAAACGCACCCAACACGCACACGCACGCGCCCACGCACACGCACACATGCGCACACGCACGCACACACACACGCATGCACGCACGCACACGCACACACGCACGACGAAAACGAGCCTGAAAATACATACAGTCACGTGTCACTCACCTCTATCTCGCGCGTTGTGCTGGTGGTGTTGGTGGTGGTGGTCGCGTCGCAGCCACACGGCGAGCGCGAACCCCTGCAGCCACGGCGCCCAGCCCGCGCCGCCCAGCGCCGCGCGCGCGCCGCCGCACGACCACGGGGACGACACGCCTGGGAGGAAAACCATGGTTATAAACATGCCGATAAATAATCAATGTCATGCTTTATCTTACAAAAACAAAATCATTCCTCGATTCATTGTCAAGTAGAGATGCTAACAATAAAAATAAGTTGTTGCGCTTGGACGTTTTCTGAAAGGCGCGGGTTTAAAGCCCGCTGCGTTCAAATTTTTATGTTTTCTAAATGTCTTTTTACAAAAATCCAATTTATGTCTAGAGACCATCGTGGCGCATACAGGCATCTGACTATAAAAGCAATGTTTGTGGGTTCGATTACCACTCAGGGAATGAATTATCTCGCCCCTGAGGAGACGGGTTAAGAATACCAATTTCCCTCCGCTGCAGGGTACCGTCCAGTAAAAGGCAGGCAAACCAGTAACTTAGTGGTAAGAGATTTTCTCCAACTAGCTCGCGACAACCATCATGTCAAAAATGAACCGTGAAATATTTGATGATGTGTTGCGGTTCGATGACATAGCTAGCTTTCTCTTGACTCTGCCCATTCCACCCTATAAAAATAACTAAAATAATAAAATATACCTGCACGTATATGTGAGTAGCGTAGTCGCCGAGCAGCCTGCTCCGCTTGTTGCGCAAATGACGATGCCATCGGCTCGTCGGTTATGAAGTCTTCTGTAACATATAATTTACATAATAAATTAAATTCACATCAATAAACTTATTTTTTATATTTAACAATTGTTTTTAACAAAAAATATTTATTTTATATAAGCTTAATATTATTGAGGTTATTTTGAATAAGCAATATTTTTAAACATTGTCTGATCTTTTTAATCAGAATCAAATAAACAAAATAAAATGACAATAAGCAACATTTTATTGTCATTTTATTTAGTGTGCACTAAATAAAATGACAATAAAATGTAATAAAAGTGATATCATCCGTTTTAAGCTTAGTACCTAATAGCGTAACCTAGCTACAATAGGTGTTGCAGAACTACCTCTTAGGAACGGGTACAAGAAAATACTAATGACGCAAAAGGTCTGGTCAATTCTCATTGGCTGGCTAACGTGAAATTTCGGAAAGCATAGATTTGACTGTTTAATTTTTTTAACCTGCACATTTGTTAAACACGACAAATGATTACATATAAGTATACGCACCAGGATCAGCATGTATAGGGTACATGAGCGCGGCGTCCGGCGCGGGGTCGGGCGCGTCGGCCAGCAGGCGGCGCAGCGCGGGCAGCAGCAGGCGCAGCGGGGGGCGCTCCGCCGCGAACAGCCGCAGCAGCGCGGCCGCGTCCCCCGCGCCGCCGTCGCCGCCCGCGCCGCACGCGCCCGCCGCGACCACTAGCTCCAGCACGCTGCGTTGTAGCTCTGTTTGTGGAGACATCACAAGCATATGTTTGTCGTGACATGTTAAGGCTAATCTTGGCGTAAGGGCACAAACGGTGACTGTGAAATAAAACAGCGTTAAATTCCGCCATTTAACAGGCATTTCCTCCAAAATTCAATGAAAAAATATTTTAGATTTAACAATTTTACAAAACTCAAGTTTTCGAAAGTTAATTTTAATAAAAGGTATTTTATTATTTAATAGTAAGGTTAAGTTATATAAAAAAATGGTAAGGTTATATGTAAAAGATCATGACAATTACAGTTTTCATAAAAAGTTTTCTAATAATTCTAAAAATAGCATCTATACATTAGGCCCTATGTATTTTGCCTTAAATTTTAATTAATACAAATAAAACACAGAATAATTTTAGAAAATATATAGAAATAGAACCCGCGTCTCCTGAAAATCATTCAGGATACTTGTTAAAAAACATGGACTATGGATGCATAATAATTGAAACAAAAAACTTTCAAGACAGATGAGTATAAAAACAATAGCTTAAACTAAATAATAATTGGCAGCAAGTAGCAAGCTCACGTACCAGTGTAGTCAGGGTTGTCAACGGCCAGCAGTCGTGCGGCGGGCGCGGCGGGCGCGGCGGGCGCGAGCAGGCGGCGCAGCAGCGCGGGCGCGCGCGCGGGCGGGCGGCGCGCCAGGCGGGCGGCGCACGCGCGCGCCAGCCCCGCGCACACGCGCCCCACCTCCGCGCTCTGCTGCCGGTCCACGCGCGCCTGCGACAACACCCTGTGGACCACGGAAATTATATTTATTCATTGTTATTACTAGTATTCTTGTTGACGCATAAAGTATGTACCTTTAGGGTTGGGCAAAATTTAATTGTAATTAACAACTAAATCTTTGTAAATTGTAGTGTAAAACTAGTCTCTAATTTATTTTCGACTAATAGTGTTTTTAGGTAATTTTTTTATTAATTTAGTATATTTCTGACGGATCGTAATGGAATATATAGGCCTTGTGCACTTCTTCAACATATAAACTTAGAATATCCCAAATTGAATACTCGACCATTTACATAATTACTACAAAAAGGGATTTCAAGTCTTTCCTTCATGTATTAATTATGGGACTTTAATACACCACGAAGTTTCGGAATACATGTTCTTTTCTGCTCTTTTATTTTTTGTTACTGCATATTAACACAGCATGTTAGCGATTTTATTACATGTTAGTGGATTTTACAACTGAACAATTCACACTGGACCACTTTTGCTGTGTTAAAAATACTGTTTTATTATAATATGGGATTGGATATGGAACAGTTCGTTTCTTATACTTATACTTAAATTCACTATTTCGTTATTCAAATAAATATATTAATTATACATTCGTAAATAATTTATGTAAAAATTGACAAATATTAACATTTACTTATTTAATACATTCGCATACTCCAACAGAAAAAAAACTGAAGGTTTTGAAGGTTTTGAAGAATATCAAATAAAAACAAAATAAAAAAATTGAAATTGAAAACTTATATTCCAGGGTGAGAAAATAGATTTAATTTACTTATTTACTTAAAACAAACTTCCTTAGGCCGTTAATGAAAAGAGATTCCCACAGTAAAGTAGTAGTACAAGCCTATAAGTCGGTAATAGTTTTATAACCATCTTACTGACTTGTACTCATTGTTTAATGAGACAGAATAATAAACAACACAAGTGTAACAATGTCTAACTGTAAACGCAATTGATTGTGGGTTCGATTCCCACACGGCGTAATGGTTATATTTAAATGATTTTCAATCTGATACCTAAATTAATGCGCGGCGTGGAGTTCCGCTATTCAACACGCAATATCTCGATTTTGAGCGGAAAATGAAGAACGGAATGTCTTAAAATTTATGTCTGACTACCCTACTATGCGTGGATAAACGTACAGTTTTTGAGACTATATACTTACTTATCAATTAGCTGCGACAATATATCTACGACGATGACGCACAGCTCGGGGTGCGCCACCTGCGCCTCCTCGCCTCGCTCCACGTCCAGCGCGCCTTGCGTTTGTGAATCTGGAAAGACCAAAGAACTGTTATGAGAACCGTCTTATCATCAGTTTTTGTAGCTTCACGCTGTATTCCGCACACAGAAAGGGCGACAGAGTATCCCACTTTCCGCTGAATTCTGGATTCATTGCGTGTTAATTGGCGGAACTTCACGCAGCGTTTTGCCTCGATACCACAGTTAATAGTTAAATAATTCCATTCCTCGAATCGAACCCACAACCGTTTACAGTCACACCTTGTGCCCTTGCGCCGGGACTGAACGCATGTATTTATTATTGTCATGTATACCCCCCCGTCCTCTACTTTCGTCCAGAAGAGGACGAAGTGTCTTAACACAGAGGACCTACCTCTCTGACTGTTCTGTTATGCGGTCAAGCTAAAAAAATGCATATATATTTCAACACTTCCTGATTGGAGGTTTCGAGTACAGAATGACAAAACATAAAGTCAATATTCTAAGTCAACTTACAAAAAGTATCTAATTAATAAATATATGTAAATTAATCGGCGTCAAGCTCAAGTTATTATAAAATAACAACCTTTCATTACGTCATCTTTTATTGTATCTCTGATCGTAAAAATGTGATTTGTTTTTTTTATATAAATATGTGTATTCTAATTTTGGAATGTTGCCAGTATAAATATTAGAGGCACCACAAAATAGTGTCTGACTGTAAAGGATATAGCCGAAAGGCTATCCGTTCAATTCCTAATCAGGGGAAATATTTTTAACAGCTCCATAAAGTAAATCTGATTAGCTTTATTGATGAGCAAATCGTGAAAATGTGACAGAATAATTATTTATTTTAATGGACGAATATGTTACATGTTAAGTAAAGACATTAATTACGATAAATGGGAACCTTTTTTAAAATGTTCCCCTTTTTGAAATAATATATATCTTTTAGTTTAAATAATGCAGAGTAGCGTAACTTAATACCACGCTGTCTTATTAGAGCAAAGAAATGTAATTAATTTAAATAGCCTTAGCAATAAATGGAACCCGACATCTTCGGGCAGCCACAGGTTTACTTCAGGTTATGAATGCTATTGATTGTGGATTGGATTTCTATTCGGGTGAACTATTATATTTCATTAATTTTCATTGCACCGCTCTGGCGACAAGACAAAGCGTATTGGGTTTCGCTATTGAACACATGATATTGGACGAAAGGTGGACAAGGAAACGTCATGACATTAAGCTCTCTGTGACTAACGTAATAGGAGATATCGGTCGTCTTCTTACCAGAGTCAAAAAATGAAAATAAATTAATTATGAAACTATAATGTATTTGAAAATTAGTAGAAATATAAGTAAATACACTCACACGTAACATCATCTAAAATGGACAGCGACTCCGACAACTTCTGTGTTTTCAAGCACGTATTTATATCCAGTTTGCTGATCTCGATGTCTGCCTGTAAATGATATTTTGTTGAGGAAAAAATATTTAATTTTTAATACTTACACTTAAAGCAAACGTTCGAATAGCTATATGTACTATTTTTTTATATTTAAATAATAAATATTTTTCAAATGCAATCTTTTTTTTATTTGTTATAAATATTACAACCAAATCTGAAGGAGCATAATCTCTAAAAATTATAAATACTATTTAAACGCTGATAAATGATTTCTTTATAATATACATAATGGTGAAGTGTACATTTTTTGTAGAAGTAGGCTGGCCTTAAAAAATATATAAACATCTAAGTTCGCCTTGAACAATAACATAAATATTCCGTTAAGTTTATTTGCATAACAAACAATCTAAATGTTTTGTATCATATAAAATAAATTCTGGTTTTGAAAAGACTCGACACCAGAGCGAAGAAAATGGAAATATTAAATATTTCTACTTCGCGAGTGGAAATAGAACCTACAACCAGTCGTTTACAGTAACACGCTTGCACTGCGCCACGACCATTGGGATACTTCTCCTAATACCATTGGGATACTTCTCCTAATACCACCTGACCTCATTTTTTTGCTTCTAGCCAAGATTGGCCATTAAAAACGATGGAAACGTCATCAGCATACCTATAGTTAAATTACATATACTATATGCATTTTAAACGATTTTACTAACTTCTATTAGGCGATAAGTGTACCATGCATGATGCAACAATGTTGACATATTTGTTCTAGACCGTGGTTACTTTAATCGTATTAACCTTCACCAGCTAATGACATAATTATAAGCTTCGGTCAACTTATTATTTTTTACCTTCAGTGCATATTTAACACGGGTTTGGGAGATTTTTAATATTTTTTTAAAGTGCTATTCATATACTTAAGAAATTGAAAATAAACATTGATATACATATAAAATTTAAAATGGATTTGATACGAGCCTCGAATCGAAGGAAGTATATCATGGCGGACAGAGTGCTTGGAGTTAACTTGAGATGAGTTTGCAAGAGGCGCGAGTTCGAATCTCGGTGCGTTCAAATTTTTTATACATTTTTTTAAAAATTTTACACCTATTTTACGTCTATAATAAATGAATCAGTAAGTTAATTGGTTGACGCCATCCTAATACTATTTGCATCCCGAGCAGAATGATAAAAACTAAAACCTTTCTTAGACGAAAGTCTGTATATTTCGGACTACTAACGAGTTCTTACTTTTGATTGAATTATAAAACGTGGAAATTTCGAGGAAATATCACAAAAAAAAATATAGGCGTTCACAGTTCATTATACGTAAATGTATACATTAGCGACATCTTACAAATCCTATTGACTTTTGCTTTGGAACAGCGTATGTATGCAGATTGCAGAGTAACAAAGTTATGTTAGAAATAATACTAGTATGACCGGATTAATTACGTATTTTTTGGTTTTCTAAAATGTGTTTTCGAATATGAAAATGTACATGGTTTGTCTGGTGAGATTAGTTACATTTGAAAAAAAAATAGAGTAGGCCAAATATTCATTAAGGCTACGTTTACAGCATAGAGCTTACATCTGCAGAATCTAATACAAGATAAAAAAATACGTGAAAAATATTTTCAAAGGCTCAAGGTAATTTCGATTTTCACTAAAAGCACTAATAAACTTTTTACTTAATTAATATAATTATTGTTACCTCACTTTGAGAGTTCAACTGTACGCAATAGTAACCATATGTGCTGTTATTGATAAAAAAATTGATAGTAAAAGCGTCAAAAAACAAGTATTTTAAAATGTTTAAGCATTTTTTACATATTTTAAATAAAATCCCGCTATGTTCAATTTCAAATTATCGTTTTTATTCAAAATTTGAGTTTTATGATATTTTTTGGACCTTCCGTTTACACTTTAAATACTACATAAAAAAAATCCTGTGCTTATATATTTATGTAAATAAAGTTATTTCGCTGTTCATGGAATTCTCCTTATTTCTTCCCGCGCATAATCTGACAGATACTTAATAGATACTTAATTTCGCGCCAAATAAGATTTTTGTTTAGTTTTGTAATCTGCGTATTTTTTTATTTATAGTTTCAAATGTTGTTTCTTTTTTCAGATAGGTAAATATTTTTTATATTTTAATTTATAAACACAAATAGTAATCACATTATACGCTATGTGATATTATCTATACCGTAATACAACAGTAAAAACAGAATGAACTTCTTCGGAAGCAATAAACAGATTTGAATGAAACGTTTTTTGTTGAATAGTACTGCGGGAAAGGTGATCAAGTCCACGCAAATAAAGTGGTAGAATGCTATAATTTTTTAATAAAAAAACATCTATTTACAGAGCAACAATTTGTTCTTTTTCTTGTAATAAATAAATAATCACATTTATACATATGTTATTTATTGCTTAATCAGTATAAATCTAAAGAAGGTCACTACGGGATTATGTGAAATAAAAAAAAGAAGATTTCGAGTGGAGGTAAAAGTAAAGTTCGTTTGAAATAATAAAAATGTTCCAATTCGCGGTAACTTTGAAAGTTGAAACAGGAAAATCTTGTTGCCAAAACCATTGCGTAAATTACTATTAGTAGTTTATTAAATGTCACGTTCATTGATTATCTATCAAGATAGGTCAGTAATAGATTTAAATTACATGTATTACTGTTATACGATATTTATAATTTTAAAATTTAATTAGGCTAATGTCGGCGTTAAATCAAGTCAACACCATGCATAACAAAATGTTTATAAAAAAAAAACAATTATAAGATTATATATATTAACTTTTACTGCCTTTAAAAACTAACTAAGAATTTCACCTTTTTGAAATAAAAAGACACTTACCAGATACAATTTTTAGACATAAAGTGTTAATTGCCAAAAACAAAACAAACCCTTAAAAAACTAAGTTAGCTACAATCATATAAGCATATAAACACATAGACATACACATACACATATATAATATGTAGCATATCGTATTACCATTACCTCGTAACCGTCATCGGGGCGCGGGTCGCTATGCTCGCTGGCGTAGGGCGCCGCGCTCTCCTCGCTGGAGGAGCATTCTGGGGAACTGCTCTCTGACCCGCAGTATAGTGGTGGTACCTGGTATAGAAAATTAAAATTATGATTTTTTTATTTTGTACCGAATATGCAACACTAATAAGGAGAGGCATAGTTTCAAAATTGCCATCCGTTGTTTGTTAGGTTGTTGAAATAAATGCCGTACTTAGTTTACCAGAACAGAAAAAAAAGATACTTAATATATTTCTGTTTCTATGGAAATCAAACCCACAATATTGTACAAGTATGAACAATCTATACTGATAAAAATAATAAAGATGTAAAGTTTGCAACTTTGTTTTTAAGGGTTAATCTTTGGAAATAATGAACCGGTTATGTGAAAATTCTCTGACAATTAAAAAGCTACACTATTCAAGAGTGTTATAGGCTATTTATTTATTTATTGGGAAGCCAACGCTATATACTATGATACAATTTGTATTATCACATTTAAACTATATAAACCTTATTACACAGTATATCTCAAATACAGGCTAACACATCATGAAAAATTTAAAAATAAAAACTAGGCTATGTTGTATTATGATAAAACAGAAAGTTCAAAGACTCCTAAAGGAGCCTAAATAGGATAAAAGAGGCAAATCACGCGGCGAAGCCGCCAGCGGGTCGCTAGTTTTGTAATATATTTAAAAATTAAGCAGATATTCAGGATATAGGAGTTTCATTCAGGAGTTCTATATTCCTATTTGAATATGCACTGATCGCTAAGTAACATTGTACTTAATATAATATGTTATCGAAATGTCTTACCAATAAAAAGCTTCTGATGACGTCTACATGTATATTCGACGATTAAAAAGTGCTTACAAAAGTCTATTGGAATAAAAATATTTTAATTTTGAATTTTACAATTTCGTAAGTAATTGTTTTACGACAATCTTCTTACTTTTATACAAATTAAAAAAGAATAAAATGAAACACCAACATTGATAATAAAAACCTAAAATAGCTCGACTACACTATATGGAAATATTGTAGAAATATAAAATATTAAAAAAATCTATAAAATAGTATTATTTTTGAAATCTGTTTACAAGAACGGCCAACCTTAACTTGCACATTTAATTGGATTTCAATAGCGAGTAGCCAACACCGGCGCGTCGCGGCGGTAAACAACTCAGCGGTTAATTTTTCGCATAAACCACTTATCCAATTATTTACAAATAGGTTTCACTTTGTGTAAAATGATATTATGTCATGGTTAATTATTTTCTTGTAAGGTCACAACTTGCGGGAGTGTCACGACACTCTAATACTCAGTTCTTCTTTCTTTTATATTCGTGTGACTATGACAAATTCATTGGCTCAATTCATGGTAACAATTTTATATAAAAATTTAGGTTAATAAGTAAGAACGGGAAATCTGGTTTTAGTTACAAGTTTCTATATTATTATAATCCCGTCCATAAGTTTACAGAACCTGTCCCAGGGCCCGATCGGCACGCAACGATGTGTTTACTGCTTCATGCGTCGAAATAGTTACTACTATCTTTAAATACTTAAGTCAAAAAATAATAAAAAGCTATTCTTTAATTTAAAACACTGTTTCTTTTTGTACATAGGCTGAGAACGTAGTGATAATTGAATATTTCATTTTGATGACATACAATGCTGAACTTTACTAGCCATACCCCGGAAATACTTATAGCATCCTCATTAAAAACAGAAAAAACTCTTTGCGTTCAATCCAACTAACACCTTTAACAATAACGTTTGATACATGTCATTTTTTTTAAGATAACATTAAATCTTTTCAACTTACGCAAATATGTAAGAATTAATCTGGATTCATTCATAACATTATTAAAGGTTTTTTTACACTTTTGACCTTTTATTACTTTTATTACTTAACATTCCACTTTACAAATTAATTGTTTATTACTTATAGATGAACGTGTAATGAATGAGCACGACTTCAATGAAGCAAACCACAATTACACGTTGACAGATTACATACACCTACATACTTCAACATAATATGTAGGTAGGTGAGGAGCTGTGCTTGCCTCGTGCCTACACTACCTTGACATATACGGAGCTAAATCCTAAATATATATTTATTATACCCATTAACTTCAAACTAAAATACAGCTACGAAAACAGTGATACATATCCTTTAAGTTCATGATTACAATATCATCATAGTATTTTTGAGCCTCACGCTTCTTTCCGCATAGCAGGATACGCAGAGAGAAACTATGAAATGTCACTCCGTTCGCTATTTCTGCCTGACTGTATGGGATTTGGCGTGTTGAGTGACGGAAGCGACATTACATCGCTCTTGGACTTGTTAGCAGAATGGAGACATCAAAATAATTAAAATATATAATCCATCCCCCGACTAGAAATCGAACTCCCACGGACAAACACTGCGCACTGCTCTACGATGGCCGTTTTAAGTATTCATTGACATTTTTTATTTCATTTGAGTAAGTAATAAGACAAGTACTGATAATATGCCGGTAGGTGGTAAAACCTTCCGGCATATTGGAAATATTCGTTCGTCGTCGTCGATTAACTTATAAAGATAAATTATTTTATAAAAAAATTATATTCTCTAAAGTTCGATTACTATTCATAACTGTTGTTTGAAATAGCTATTAATGAAACACATGTCTAATTTACATAAATGTAAGAATGAGAAATATTGTGTAATTTACGTCTCGTAGAGTCGTATTTCGTAGGCGACGTTAGTAGGATCTTTTCAAACTTGGTTAGGTAAATAGAGGAGCTCGGACAATGTAGACAAACGTTAATACGCATCTTAAAGGGGCCCCTTTAGCCTATATTTGTGTCGCAAGTCCCTCCCGCTGCCTCAAGCTTCTCTCCTTGCAAGACAAACGGACAGTGAATTCACGATATGGTAAGGAGTTTCTTTTCCTGTATAGTTTTGTGTGTCTAATGGCATAGTTTTAACAATTCAAATATATTTAGATTTTTGTACAGCATGGGTTCAATGGGGGAATGAAATAAAGTAAATCCACGTTCACTATGCTATGTTCAAGATAAGAAACTGTTCTATAACTTGAAATATTGACATATAATGTCATATACCAACTTCCGAAACACATTAAAGTTTCCCCTTTTATTTATTACACTGGTCTTTGATATGTTTATAGATTATAATTTAACTGTATACTGTTCGTAAGGAAAATACGAATATATGTTACAACGACGACGACGTTTTACGAGTTAATGTATTTATTATATAAAGGTTTAGATATAAACTTTTTTTGGTAGGCACACGAGTGTTGTCATCAACGCCCACAATACACCTATTGAGCAGAGGTTTTAGAGGCATCTCATTTGAAAACTAGATGAACAAGTTTCAAGGAAGTCTCCGATATTTTTATAAACTGCACCGACTACGTTGTTATACTGTGCGTTAGATTATATTGTTTTTAAACAAGTAAAAGTACTGGAATCAATTTAAATAACTAGTAGACCTTACAATTATATTTTTTTAGTTTAAGCTTAAGTAAAAAATACTTCATTCTTCAGTTAGTACATTAATTAGAAAAGGAACTTTTTTCCTGATAATTTATGTGGGAATACAAAAATAAAGGTATAGTGAGTTGCAGTTTCGTATTCATAGGTGTATAATTGAAGCGGAAAATCTCTTTAGAAATATTTACCTAGAGTATATATGTTATTTCTGATATAGTAGACACATTAAGGGTCGAGGTAAAGTGCAGCGTTACGTTCCGCCACTTAACACGCAATGTCTCCGAATTCGGCGGAAAGTGGGGAACGGAGTGCCTTAACACTAGGTTCCCTCTGCCTACCTCGCTGTGTGCGGGATACAGTGTGAAGCTAATAAAAAAATAGTATTGCATATATAAATTATTTAAATTTCATCAAAATGTATTAGGCAATAGTAATGCTTGAAGCACTCTACACCATTAACCTGTATGTTCACATACGTAAAACAAAACACCTTGAAATGGTACTACATTTTAAAATGTTAGACATTTTCTTATTAATATTGTTACTAAATAAGAAAGTAGTAAGAGAAATTATTGCAAATATTATATAAAATGTTTGTTTACATTTACGTTGTACCTTAGATAACAACTAGAGTTTAATTAAAAACAACAAGCCCGTAGTCTCACCTTGTTTTTGATTATTGTTTATCAAAATGACTTGTATTTTTGTAAATAATATTATATTCTTTACAAACGACATTGTAAAGTGTAAGTATTCCATCCTTACTACTAAATACCACGTGATAAATCTATATATATAACTTGTATCAAAGATATTTTTTGAATAAGCTTTTGACTTTTGATTAATAAGTTAATAAATAAATAAGTTTATTTCGCACTAGAACTTTCGATTTTTTGACGTCATTTTGCATTACGAAAATAATATATATTTACTGGTGTTGTAACAACAACAAGCATATGATATATTAACTTCCTTACAAAAGCATAGCATTGAGACTTCAATTATCCGCTACAATTGATCACTTAATGCCAATATTAACCAATGTGTTGACTGATACCAACTGCCAGTACTTACAACAATAGACACAGCTCCATTCACAGGGGGCTCCTCAATCCGAGACATGTTATCACTTTCACAAGCACCTTCACAAACAAATATAAAAAAAAACTAATATAACATTATAGACGAATAGAAACCGAACAGGTTTACAGCTCTATGCCATCATCTAGCTATTTGGTATTTCACAACACTTAATATCGTAGCGCCGCTAGCGAGAGTCTCTTACGTGGTGGTCTCGCGCACACGTGCTCGGTGGACGAGGGCCGCGCTTCCAATGGGTAGCAGGTTGCAAGACGCGACCGGTCCCGCCGCCCATTGATCGATATCTTCCGGTATTTTGCTTCTCGTAACGTTATTTGTGTCAAATGAAACCCGAAACTACTATAATATATTTGTAAGTCTTCTTAAGGCCGCATAATATTGTAATTTGTTTTTGTTTTAATTACATAAGTCAACAGATAATTGCTTTAGTGATTAATAAATTTAACGAATACGTGCGTCCGGACACGGCTGGGACTTGTCAATACCACTTTAATACTCTCCACGAGACCTTTTTCAATATATTTAACAATATTATCCTTAAATTTCGCTCATTACCGTCTCATCATTTTGTATATGTATACAATGTATCGCACTGTTGCCATGTATCCTTTTTGGGAGACAGTTTAATTTTAAAACGAAATGATAAAAAAGACTGATACGCGCTCTATAGAGTTCCGCTTTACTTTTTGCTTTCATTGAGCGAGGTCGTATTGGACGTGCATTTCATTGAATTACCATTATATCTGATGCTGGGAGACAGATTTGGGCTAATCTTATATAACAATAATAATAAGCTGTAGAATGAATAGAATGCGACCTTGTGAGTTGTGAGCCGAATGCCGATCCTTTTGCCGTTAACACGTAAAGTGTATAGTGGGAACAAATAAAAGCGCGTAACTTTTGCTTTTGTTGTGAAGACGCCCCAAGCATTATAGCCCCCATATTTATTGATATCGGATTAACATTTTATGGAAATTAATAAAATGATTATAGTATTTTATAAATGTTAGAATCTTTTTATAAGCTTATTTTAAGATTATTAAAAAATATCTACGAGTATGTATCTGTAACTTGTAACTATCTGTTTATAATGATATCTTTATACTCAAACAAACAGAGCGGTTCCGGTCTACTTTTTCACCCATAATACAAAATATATGGACCGATTTCGAAGTAGTTTTTTTCATTTGAAAGCCAGTTAGTCTCCTTGCCGTGGCTTGCTATGTTTGGTAATAATCGGGGAAGCAGTTTCAAGAGTATCAACTACATATATCAGGATGTAAGCATTTTTGGCATAAATTGAATAATTTTTAAGGCTGTATACTATATTTTAATTTGATGTATCTTGTTCGCATCGATAACCTGTCATCAATACCTTTACAGATGGTCCCAACTGTGGCATGTTTCGAGTGAAGGTCCCAATTAGTTAGCAAAATAATTATGATAAATATACTATGTAAATTTTCTTGCTAATAGCTGCCTAACAGAGTAAATAAAAATAAAGAAAAAATAAATCTATTTTACATATTCACTTAATTCTTTCCAGTTTCATCTTTATTCTTTAATGTATGAGTATAAAGTTTGAGATATGGTATCGTAGAAATTTACTAGCCGATTTAAAAAACGTTGTTTTGTATGTAAAGCTTATTACTCTTTAGAAGAATATTTAAAATTTAAGTTTAGTGGTCTATAGCGACAATTGTATTAAATATTAAAATTGTAACTTTTTGAAAATTTGAAAGGAGCAACTGTTAAATGTCTTTACCGACACTTCTCAGCAGAACTGGCTTCCAAGCTGACGATAACTATACAATTTAAAAGCAGTCTAATGCAGAATAATTTATTATGTTAAAATAATTTAGACTAGTATTCGTGATATGAACACTTACCCTAACATTAAGCGGCGTGAGCGTGGGCACGGCGGGCATGGCGTGGCGGGCGCTGGGCGCGGCCAGCGCGACGCCCACCAGCGCGTCGCACAGCGCGCGCAGCCCGCCGCCGTCCAGCGCCGCCCCGCCCGCGCCCGCGTGCGCGCTCAGCGCCGCCCGCACCACGGAGCAGCTCGTCTCTTTTGAACGACCGCTTGTTGCGTCTGTTCATGGGAAATTTGTTATTATGTACAAAAATTCGTTCAAATATATGTATAGTATATAATGATGGTCGTGTCTCGTAAGCAACATATGAACAAATCAAATTTTAAACATTTTTTAGCTTCTTCTTCATTTTATTTGGCTTCACGCTGTATCCCGGACACAATAGGGTTGGCAGAGGAAACCTAGTGTTAAGACACTCCGTTCCTCTTTTTCCACCAAACTTTGGAGGCATTGTGTGTAAAGCGGTGGAACTTAAAGCCGCGCTTTGCCTCGACACCAGAACGAGGAAATTGGGAAAATTAAATATTTTTATTCCTCGAGTGGGAATCGACCACCAATCGGGTTTCTATCCCACTTTGTGCCGCTGCGCAATGACTGGCCTCTTGCATATAATATACTGAATTTTATATTTTTTAATACTTTAGTGCACTATACCTACTACGTTTTAAGCATAAATAAGTTTTCGAAAATAACTTTTTGAAAATTTTTAAATGTCACGGTCGCAACACTCGGTTATCGTGATAAAATTTTTATAAAAAATATTATTCTTTTGTGACCATGCAAGATCAAGGTCTGTGTTGGAATATCGACATAGTGTGTGAAAATAGAAAATAAGTGAAAATTATTACATGATACAGATACCATTTAATTAGTTACATAAATGAAGCTAAAAGTCATTAATTAATTTGTCTTTGAGTCGCGAAGGTAGAGATGGATAATCTTTCTTTAAGTACGCTTTGTAAGCCTGGTGTAAGGTTAACAGTTCCTACTAATTATATTAACTATATATATTATACTCTTATAATTAACCAGGTGTGTATTATGTTTTAGTACAATGTCTCAGTCCGCAACCTTCATAGGAAAAGGTTTTTAAAACACATACCTACTCAAATTTATTTTTATTTATTAAGGATTTTATATTTTACGGAAGAATCAACAGCTTACGTTCATATATACAAACACTATTTGCTATAAACAATCGTAGCCCATGAAGTTAGTTTAGACTGAAATGACCAAGACAGTATATCGGTACATCGGTTCAATTCGCACTAAACTTTAGAGCAGTGATTCTCAACCACTGTGCCGCGGCACTTTTGTGTTCCGCCAAATTTCCAAATTTAATATTATTCAATTATATAATTTAAAATCTTCTTCTTTATGTGCCGCCAAATTTTGAAATCGTTAAATATGTGCCGCAACAAAAAAAAGGTTGAGAACTGCTCTAAAGAGTACATTTAAAATCATATTTCAAACATTTTCTCCGGCCTGGCTATACAAATTTTTACAGTCGGTTCAGCTAACTAGTATCTACAACTTAAGAAGGCGCTGGGTCGAAAAGAAAGACTTATCATTAAAATATCTCGGCTTACCTATCAATAATACTAGAAACACATTAAAAAAACCACGAAAAAACGAAAATAAGTACCTACATGTTAAATTACAATGCTAGTAATGGGGTTTTAATGGTCAGTATGATCGTAGGGGCAGGGCCAAGTACAGCTAGTAGCGGAAACCCAATCAGGTGTGTAAGACTTGACGCGGCACGTTGCACACACGCCGGCACGTTGTTAACCTTACGATGGCTACTCGTGGGGTACTCGTGTGTCGGCTGGAAGCCCGTTAAGCTCTACCATACATATCTTATTACGCGGTTTTTTCATTACAAACGACAAATGATTAATAGATGTTACTGCGTATTGAACGTTTGAATCTAAACGTTATAAATATCTATGGAATAAAAACAGTGTTGGTTTGTAATATTAAAATAACCGCATTTTACTAATCGCATATGTATGTTATATACAAGATAGATATAATACATACACAAAAATAACATTTTTTACAATTTCCGCCTGCCGAAACAAACAACACAAACAACAAACAGACCGATCTCTGTAACGGCTAGACCGATCTTGACTGGCTATTAGCTGATGTAATAAGGAGGACTTTTGCTTTGGCTTGATTTTAGACTTATAACATTTTGTTAAATAACACGACGGAGATTCGAGGGCACAGCTAGTGGGCACATCTTAACATTTAAAGTATGAAATTTTACTAATAGTGGTAGCTTTTAATTAAATTAATATATTGACACTTACACGTTATTCACTTTTCGCTTTTTAAGCCTTCCAATTCTACATGCAAGGTTTTTCCACCTTTACCACATCAAATATATATCACACAAAATAGGAACCCAGAACCAATCGCGTTTATATTCAGACGCTGCCACACTGCGCTACGGTGGCCTCTTAATAATAATTTAAAATCACATAAGACGTATATAATTTAAGTTAGAATAACCTTGGCGTGTTTATATAATTTACATATTAAGTTATAGTAGCAATCAATTCTAACGTAGACAAAGATCGTTAGATGAGTCATTTGCAAAATATCGTGTGGAATTTAAGTTAACCGCAACCTATCTAGTTACCTGTTGGGCAACGCGAGATATTATATGTAAGGTATATACAATAAAGAATTATTATAATTTTAAACTCATAATTATATTAATGTTGTTACCAATCAACATCTCATACACTTAAACTAAGTTCATAACACTTACTTTTGTTTATTAACGTTGTTCGACAACACTGCACTGTTAAATATTTCCAGAGTAAATGTTGTATCGTATCGCATTCTTAAGCCCTCATAATTTAAGTGGTCACCAATTTACTTTAAAACGACACTTGTGAAATATTCCCAAAGTAAATCTTACATTGTATCGCATTCCTAAACCGCCATAATTTAAGCACTCCAGAATGACGCTTGTATCACTTAGGCTTACTTATTTGTAAGTGTTATTATTGTTTAGTTTCTGATCCTTGTACTTTTGACCCTCTTACTGTGAACAACTGATTGAGTATTATAGCACCAATATTTATTTAACCAGTCTCTTCTGTTTCTGAATTCGTTGTATAAAGAATACACCTTTATACAACGTATTCAAACTAATACTAACAGTATTTGTAATAAATATTTTAAAATATAAGTTATAGTTCTTACTACGTAACGCAGCCATTCTGAGGTTACACGTTTACATATACCTGTAGTTTGTAGCTTTACGTCTGTTAAATTTTCCATATAGAATAGGCTAGAGAGAATTTACGTTAAGACTAGGGTAGTATAATATTGTAGTGTAGGAAATCCTGTTGCATTTCGTAGTATATGTTTTTGAAGAAATATTTAGTACTCGAAAATTTTATCTTTTAGTATAATATTCAGTATAAAAAACAGTATATAGCCTAATTTTAAGAAATTGCGCATTACATGACTGAACCCAACATTACCCTTCGATTTAACAGAGAAAAAAACAGCTAAAGGTACATATATTCCATTCGCAATGATTAAAACTGCAGTTCTAAGCATTACCTTTAAGGAACGTTATGGTGAGGTGAGGTAAACTTGGAATGTAGGAGGACATCAAGATATCTTTAATATTTAACTTAAGGTTGCCGGGGTACGAGTTTTCTTTGCTTGAAAAATGAGAGGAAACAGTACAACGACGTTATTTTCTGAATTAAAACGTAATTTACATCTAATCACAAGCAAGGATCATAGAACCCACAATTATTCTATTTATAATCAAATACTATACCGCTGCGCTACGAAGGCTTCTTATTTGACACATTATGTGACAAAAAAACAGTAGACTAGAGAATGGCAATTAACGCGATACGTCATTATCAAACTACTACGCAATCCATTATAGAAAAAAACAAGTTTCCTATTAGAATTTAATTTAAATGGTTACAAGTTCACAATACGGTAAACCGTAAATCTATGAAAAACATAAATCTGGAAAAGGAAGCCAAGTTCAATATGAACAATGTTGGTTTTTATTTTATTTACTGATAAAATAATCGAAATATAAATGGGCGCCAAGTAATATATATATATAATCGTAAAATTTAATTATAAATAAATTGCCATCGTGGCGCAAACACCCAGCATCTTACTTAACGATGACAATTAATTCGGAGTTCGATTTACGTTCAAAGCGCAATTTATTCGCATTCCGCCAGACGACACGCAATATTTCGATTTCGGGTGAGGCCAGTCGTGGCGCAGTGGCACAAGCGTGAGACTGTAAACGACTAGTTGTGGGTTCGATTCTCACTCGAGGAATGGAAATATTTATTATTTCCATTTTCTTCGCCCTGGTGTCGAGGCAAAGAGCGGCGTTAAGTTCCGCCACTTAACACGCAATGCCTCCGAATTGGGCGGAAAGTGGGGAACGGAGTGTCTTAACACTAGGTCCCCTCTGCCTCCTCTGCTGTGTGCGGGATACAGTGTGAAGCTAAAAAAAACTCCATAAAAACGAGGGTGGAGAGTAAAGAAGGAAGTATCTTGACACTCTCTCTACTGAAAAACGTGGAATTGCTTAAAAAAAATGGAACTTTAATTTGAAATATCTATATAAATCATTTTGTAATAATTGCATTTGCATGTAGCAATGTTGCATTTGAGTAATTGCCTTATCTTTATTTATCTCTATCATAATGTTCTAAAATGGTAGCTTCTTAAAAAAAATAAGCCAAGTCAAAAGCTGGGTTTTAATTTGTTTGTTTTCTTTTAAATCAATTGCAAGATTATCTACAGAACTTGGAATTCATTTAGCTTGTATTGTTTTTTTTTTTGTTGGAAGTTAGAAACACGTATATTAATAATGAACTTGAATTGCTTTATCAGATTTATGTTTTTTTAGTTTTTGTAAAGGAATAATTTTATCGCATTACTAATGTGTGTGTCTTGTGTCTTCAAGAGAATAAATGCATATTTTATTTTACAAAAGAAATCCTTTTACTGTTTTGACATAACATGACATGACAAAATAAAATGCAATTATTACAGAAATAATGATGTCCCAAAGAACAATTGTATATAAACTGACCTGACACCGCGAACTGCACCGTGAGCAGCGCCTCCACGATCTTGAGCAGCACCTTGGCGTCGGCGTCGTGCGCGGCCTCGGGCGTGCACGCGCAGTGCAGCAGCAGCCGCAGCAGCGCGTACCCGCGCGCGAACACGCGCTCGCGCGCCGCGTGCTCGCGGAACTGCGGACTGTGCAGGCACAGCCGCGCGCAGCACCGCCAGAACGAGCACGCCGTGCGCAGCGCCGCCGCGCCGTCCGCCTCGCCCGCGCCCTCCGTCACCTCCGCGCGCCCCGGACCAGTAGGAGGCGCCTCGCCCGGCAGCCCCAGCATTTGCTTCTCTTTGTCGATATTGCACAGTTCCTTGAATTTCTCCGGTGATAATTTAGTTTTATATACTTCGAAACACTTCTCCGTGGTGTCGGAGAGTGATTTGAAAAGTATTTGGACGGACGACAGCGAGCCCACCTCCCGGTAGTACGGCAGCTCCTCGTTTTCTTTTATTAGTTTGAAAATTTCCACTATTATCGCCACCTCGAGGATAGCGCAGCACTGGTTCGAAAACTCGGGCATAGATATCAACTCCAGCACGTAGCTCAGACCGCCCTTCTGTATGAACTGCTCGGTGAACGTGACGGTGCTCAGCAAGCTGGAGATGATGTTCAGACACGACGCGGTCAGGAAGTGCGCCGACTCCTCCGAGCGCATCACGTAGCGGTGCTTGGCGACGATGAAGGTGGGGTAGATGACGCTGAACAGCAGCTCGTACTTCATGTCGGTGCGGCAGCGCGGCGTCACCTTCAGCAGGTGCGCCACCGTCGCGTGCAGCACGTTGTTGTGGTTGTCCAGCTGCAGCAGCGAGTTGTAGTGGATGAGGAACGAGCACGCGCTGCGGCGCTCCTCGGGGCGGCGCTCGCACACGGCGCAGGGCGCGCGCGGCGTGCGGGGCGCGGCGGTGTGCGGCGCGTACACGGCGCGCTCCAGCAGGCGCAGGCAGGGCGCGGCCAGCGCGGCGCGCGCCAGCACCACGCGCACCACGGCCTGCATGAGCAGCGCGCCCGGGAAGCAGCAGCACAGGCCGCAGCGCAGCAGCGCGCGCAGCACGCGGCGCGCCGGGCCCGCGCGCGCCGCCAGCAGCCCCGCCAGCGACGCGCACAGCACGGCCACGGCGCAGGCGGCGGGCGCGCCCAGCGCGTCGTGGTGGTGGCGGCGGCCGGCGGCCACGCGCGCGCGGCACGCCTTGTGGCGCGCGCGCGGGCACGCGGCGGCGTGCAGCACGTCGCTGCGCACGCGCTTCATGGCGGCCACGAGGCGCGCGACGGCGTCCACGAGCGCGCGCACGAGCGGCGCGCCGGCCGGCCCCGCCCCCGAGGGCGTCTCCAGCATGAGCTCGATGCACTCCTTGAGGAGGCCGCCCTTGAGGCACTCCGCGTAGAGCGCGAACTGCTCGGTGAACTCGCGCAGCTTCTCCACGGACCGACACTGCATCAGGAGGCAGTGGAAGAACGCCGTGACCGAGTAGGCTATTCCGAAAACAAATTTGAGCAAATTTTCGGATTCTTCGCTTCCCTCGCTCTCCTTGACGGCCGCCTTGTCAGTTTTGGCGTTATATTTGACACTAGTCTTGCAGACGACGTCCTCCAAAATTCTGAGGAGCATCGGCAAAATACCGTTATTGATTAATTTGGCACACAAGTCGGAGTGAATGAGCACTTGATCCAGCGACACCATGAGTAGTTCGGTCAGCGCCACCTTCACGCTGGACGTCTCGAGCGGGTCGTGGGACGCGGAGTTCGGGAGCGACCCGAACTGCAACGAGCACAAGTTCTTGAGAGAAAAGTTAATGCACTGCATGGATATCTGCGAGCCCTCCGAGCCCGACAGGCTGCTCTCCGCCTTGCAGAGCTCCTGCAGGAGATCCGTTATTATAAGGGTGAACTCGAACGTACTAATTTCCGAGTTAATAATTTCTCGATGCTTGTCCGTCATGTAGTCGTCGGCTTTGGGCTTTGGTTTGCGCGGGGAATAAAACGGATCAGAGTAAAGGGAAGGGGGATAGTCGTCGGAGGAGCGGAGCGGCGAGTTGAAGTATTCGAAGTCATCGTTAGTCGTGCACACTTTGATGGTCATCGAGCGGTTGAACATCTGCAGGTCGTCGTTGGAGTCCCCCGAGTCCGACGACACTTCACAACTTTTAATCGATCTCTTGTTATTCCTGCCATCTATCTCTGAACGAGGTCGTCCATTCATTCGTGATCTATAAAACAATATTTTTTTATTATTGTGTACACATAATGGAAAATATCTTAAAATTTTTAAGGGCGTTACCTTGAAACATAACTTTTCTCCGAAGACGCTGCGGAATGATTAGATCCAGTAACATTAGTAGATTTTTGTTTAGACCATATTCTGAAACGAAAAATCGAAACACTCTTTTAAACATTTTTAAAGTAATTCCACACTTAGGAAAATTGAAAAAGACATTTAAAGAAAACGTATAAAAATTTGAACGCAGCGGGATTCGAACCCGCGCCTCCTGAATACCGTTCAGGCGCTCTCACCACTGAGCCATGCGATCTACTAGCCGCTGCATCGAAATTCTTATACGCTTTATTACAACTTATTTATGTTGTTAGCATCTCTGTAGAGAATCTGAATTTCTTTAAATGTCTTTTTCAATTTTCCTAAGTGTGGAATAACACTTTAAAAATGTTTAAAAGTATTTAATAAATAGCATTCTCTCTTGCCAAATGATTGTTCGTAGAATAATCTTTGGGTAGCAGAAATTTGTAAAAATCTCTCTACAGAGATGCTAACAACATAAATAGACTAACATAGTTTTATAAGTAAAAATTACTAACAAGTGGGCCTATGTTGCACAAATAAAGAAACTATTATTATTATTATATTATTATAAATAAGTTGTATAAAGCGTATAAGAATTTCGACGCAGCGGCTAGTAGAACGCATGGCTCAGTGGTGAGAGCGCCTGAACGGTATTCAGGAGGCGCGGGTTCGAATCCCGCTGCGTTCAAATTTTTATACGTTTTCTTTAAATGTCTAGAAACACTCTTTATTTATTTTATCATTATTCTACTTATTAGAATAAGCAACAAGCAGATACTTGTTACATACCTGTTAGAAAACAGCTGGTGTATGGGCGGCCTCTGTGCAGGCCGCAGCGCTAGGGGCGCAGCGCGAGAGGCGCGGGAGGGGGCGGCGGGGGCGGACACACCCGCGGGGGAAGGGCTCGGGCCGCCCGTACACGTCTCCCCGTACACCCAGATTAACACTGAGCTTAGCTGTCGACAGCATGACAGCCCCTGCATAGTATAATGGATACCGTGTTGTTATCATTGTATATTAATAAGAAATTGAGGAGTTCCTCAATCCTCTGGTTGATTTATATAACTACATAAAATATTCCCGAGAGTGAGGATTGAATCTAGATCTACTATCGTGGTTACTACCACTAATTTCATCTACGCAACGATAGCACTAAATAGTAATAGTAAAAAAGGAACATTTTAAAAATATTTGTCTATTTATAAGTAACTTTAAACTTCGGAACTACCGAACCATTTTCATTAGCAAATAAAAATCAAACATTAAGGTTATTGCGTCAAAGTTGCGAGTAGTAGCGTCTTACTGTAAATACCATGGTAACACAATCGATTCCCACTCGACAGAATGGTTATATTTATGTTATTAACATCAATATACAACATCTCGAATATTCTCCCAAAGTGGGCAACAGAATGTCAAAAACCCATCCGTAAACCCGTCTCGAAAAGATGAGTACATACCATACTCAGTTTCACATACAACTGTAATATTACTATACAATAATAATTATCATATGAACACAAAATTATAAATCTCCAGGGGTCAAAATACAAATTATTTATTCTCATAATACTCGTACATTACGGGCGATATGTAACGGTCAACGGGGTCGCGGAAACGGCTCGCTACTTACAAACTTTAAATATGGCATGTTTTAAACTATCCCAGAATACCACATGTATCTGTTACTCACAATAATATTATGCAATTCTGCACTTAATTTTTGGTTACATAAAGTAGAAAATAGCTTAAGTCTAAGCTAAGATAGTCTTAGATCGTAAAATGCTTTGACGTATGTATTTAATTGATTTTATCGTATTATATTTGTTCCGGGAGTGCGTACTGAAGTTAATAATGCCAAAAATGCTATTAAAATCAATTTTATCCATTAGTTGGTGTATGGAATTTAGTTATATAAGCTACGTTCGCAGAAATTTAAAGAAGTCTTGTGAAATATAGTAAATAAATTTTAAGTGTTTAGGGCAGTGATTCTCAACCACTGTGCCGCGGCACTTTTGTGTCCCGCCAAATTTCAAATGTGTACCGCCAAATTTTGCAAATATATAATAATGTTAATATTATTAAATTATATCATTTAAAATCTTTTTGTTTGTGTGCCGCTAAATTTTGCCACAACAAAAAAATGTTGAGAATCACCGGTTTAGGAGTATGTACTTCTAATGTTTAAACTCACGCTTACAACGTGTATAATGCTTTTAAGAGCGCTATGAAACTTATATTATCTTCAATTTTACCATACATTTTCGCGTTAGGCGGTTTATGTTTTACATACAAATTTATAGTCTCTTCGGGGTTGGTCTTTGAAAAAAAATGATAGCATATATTTGACCCGGCATCATAAACTATCTATTTTATAAAATTCATGACTTGAAATTTTCATCCCCTATTTTCCATTATTTATTGATAGATTTTCGAAAAAAGCAGTCTTATATCTGACCCTCGTTTTTTAACTATTTTCATTCCGAATTTCATTCAAGTTAATCCAATAGATTACCCGTAAAAGCGTAATAAACAGACACACAGACAGACAAACATACTCGCATTTATAATAGGAATAACTATAAATGCATATAAGACATTTAGAATATCCTTAATGATTTCACAACTAACCTCAACCCCCAAGGCGCGCAGCAGCAGCAGACAGCGCCAAGCGAGCCCGCCCAGCAGGTACGCGCGCAGCACCGCCGCCGCCGGCTGCGCCTGCATGCGCGAGAACGCGCTCAGCGGCCCGCGCGCCTCGCGCACCTCGCGCACCTCGCGCACCTCCCCGTTAGGCACCTCCACTGTGTACGAGGAGACTAGCTTGATGTTAGTGCTTTATACAACTCTCCTAACGTGGTAGGTAAAGAGAAGGTAGTGTTTACATATTCCGCCCCCCGATTTCCACTAAATTTGAGACACGAGACATTATCCCAGTCGTGGCGCAGAGGCACAAAGTGTGACGGTAAAGCGACTGGTTGTGGGTTCAATTCCCACTCGAGGAGTGGAAATATCTAATATTTTGTTTTCTTCGCTCTGGTGTTGAGGCAAAGCGCGGCGTTAAGTTCCGCCACTTAACACGCAATACCTCCAGAATTCGGCGGAAAATCTAGAACGGAGTGTCTTAACACTAGGTTCCCTCTGTCTACCCTGCTGTGCCCCACACACATCAATCATACAGCATAAAGCCAAAAAAAAGAAACAATTAATTCATTGTTAATTCAAATGTGAAAATTGAGAAATAATTAATTTTCATGATTTTTTATGAGATTTCACCACAAATAAATAATTAATTGCTAATATGGGATTGTTAATTGCACTTAAATTTGGCCAAAACTATCTATAAACTATCTGAAAATACTAATAAATTCCGAGTGCGGTGCGAACCTACAAGCATTGTGTGTAGTCTATCCCTGCTTTTCAACGCTACGAAAGCCTAACATATGGAGTAAATGAGACAAAACCGAGTGGAATATTGTTTAGTGGCAATAGTGAGTAATAATGGAGGACGGAATATCTATACACAGAATTTTCCCTGTTACATTTTTTAATATTATTAATCTGAATAAAACGGTCCAGCTGCTAACGAATATGGCATTTCTATTGTTTATTATATAATTTGTAACATAATATGAGGAAGTTATTTAAAGTTGCCAGAGGTTAAGGTGAAACCTTTGTTATTTAATGATGAAATCAAATCAGACTATTGTATACACACAAATATATCATTGTCACAAGGATTTAAAAAGCCATAAGGATTTAAAAAAATAAAAAATTGGGACTCGAACCCGCAACTCTTGAACGTTTCCATACTTCTTTATTTCCTAAGTGTGTAAATAATACTAAAAAATGAACGTTGCTTAGCGGACTCAAACAAACAAATCATTAAACTACAAAATAAATATTAAAAAATAGCTTATACATATGCATGCATCAAAATAGCGAATTTATTTTAGTGTGGTAAATTATTTCCCAAGGCGCGGCGATTTACCTTAATGCAAGCACACGTTCGCCTTACAAAGTCGTCTTTATTTTTTTTTTTTTTTATTGAGCAAAGGAGGCAAACGAGCAGAAGGACCACCTGATGGTAAGTGGTTACCTTCGCCCATGGACATCCACAACGCCAGAGCAGTTATGGATGCGTTGCTGACCTTGGGGTTAAAGGAGGGAAGGAGGGAGGTAGGATGGGGGTGGTGGGATAGGGAGAGCTGGCTTACATGCCATCGAACCGGTACACATTATCAGATGTTTGGCGGTCCGTCTTTGACATGATAGTGGTCGCGAGCCAGTTGGAGAACGAATCTCCTACCACCAAGCTACTGGGTTACCCACCTTTTATGGGACGCCATCCCAGCTGCGTAAGGGAATTGTATTCGTAACCCGTCCCCCGCTTATACATATGCATGTCTCAAAATATCGAATTTATTTTAGTGTGATAAATTATTTCCCAAGGCGCGGCGATTTATTTTAATGCAAACACACGTTCGCCTTACAAAGTCGTCTTTATGTAATATATTTATCGACATTCGTTATATATGTCAACATTCGATTTAAATTTCCAATAAAATTGATAATAGTTATATTTCCTGACAGTTCTCGTATGTTATATCTCGAGACAATATAAAACTGAGTCTATTATATAGACCTTACCACTGGCCCTATTAGCATACGTATTTCTGTTTTAAAAACATTGAACAGTTTACGTTTCCGAAGTTTACAAGATATGTGAGGCCGAATAAATAAATATATTTATTAACACTTAAAATTAATTTTATTTTTTTAATTTCACTTTACGATGAACTTTAACCTCGATTTAAACTTATATATGGATGAAGGCAATTTAAAAGGGACGACAAAAGAAATTTGTCATCATTCCCGAGATTCACCGTGCCAGTGTTCAAGGAGGATCATACTCTTGTATGTTAGGTAGAGAGTAGAGCTCGCACTTTCGAGGCGAAGGTTAATGCGTGTAAAGGGGTTCCCTAAGTCTACACGTTGGGTTGCAAATCACAAGCAATGCCCCGAGCTCCTCTTTCTACACAGATCTCTTGATCTGTGTAGACCTAGACCTAGTTAACCTTCGCCTCTAAAGTGCGAGCTCTACTCTCTACCTAACCAAATTTGAAAAGATCCTACTACGGCCGCCTTTGAAATACGTGTTGGAAATGAACTGATAGTATACTTAATCTAGTATATAGTATTGTAAACATTACGAAGATGAATTAAATTATTTTAATGTATTTCAAACAAATTTAAATAAATGTCAAAAAACTGAATATCTAAAAGTGTTTTCCGTTATGAAACTTACAATATTTGCTTTTAATGATAATATTTTACACGTTAAATTATAAATTGTAGCTTATAAAGTTTATATATATTTACAAGGCCAAACTAAAAACATAGTTATTTATAATAGATATAATACCAACCAGCATTATCAGTAACATCATTAGCGACGGGCACGGGTTCGATGCTCGACAGCGAGTAATGCGTGTTGATGGACGACGTGACCCGGTGTATACCGCAGAGCAACTCGCATCCCACTAGCGAGACCACTCCGCTTACTGGACTGTAAGAATTTCACATTTATTAGTATATTTATAAATCCGCACACAACGGGGCAGGCAAAGGGAAGAAAGGCTTAGTGTTAAGATACTCCGTTCTCCATTTTCCGCCGAACTCTGGTGGCATTACTGATTACGTGGCGGAATTTAACACGCATTGCCTCAAATACCAAAGAGAAAATGATAGAAATATTAAATATTTTCATCCCTCGAGTAGCAATCGAACCCACAACCAGTAGTGTTTACCGTCACAGTTTGTGTCCACAAGGCACGACTGGCCTTACCTGTATACCTGTATACTTATAAGTATATCGAAATTAAGTAAATAAATAAAGTAAGCTTAAATGTAGCTATTTAAATTCAGACATAAATAAAAAAGTATGTTTTACAATTTAAATAAGTTGTTTATTACTTCTACTTAAATAAGTGACTGTCTTATGTTCTACTCCGGTTTTTTTTATATTTTGCGATTTTAGGCGTGCCACTGGACCACAATTTACTTCGCTATTATCACGTAAAATGAACAAGTGATAGTTACAACAAAATATAATAAAATATTAGATTAAAACTTTAAAAAGATGTGGTCTTGACTCTGGATAAACATAACTTCTTACGACAACAGGGATACGATGATAAGCAATAAATTTAGCCAACTAACTGGAAACTAACAAACAAGAGGCCAATCGTGGTGCAGATGGTACAAAGTGTGACTTTAGGGCGACTGATTGTGGGTTCGATTCCCATTTGAAGAGTGGAAATATTGAATATTTCTATTTTCTTCACACTGGTGTCGACGCAAAGCGCGCGGTAAGTTCCGCCATATAACAAGCAAAGTCGGCAGAAATGGGGAAACGGAGTGTCCTAACACTAGGTTCCCTCTGTCTACCCTGCTGTATGCGGGATACACGGGATACCTAAAAAAAAACTAGCTTGACTTACCAAAAATTAATTAACTTTTTGGGATTTTGACCGTCATTGAGGCGGATGATAAACTCTGCCAGAAACAGCTCCAGCCATGTGGACTTCTGAAAACAGTGTTGCGCTGTAACTACTAATCTAAATGAAGGTTTGTATTACATTTTGATAGCACACATGTAAATTACTTAATAATTTCATTAAATAATAGGAGAAATCTCATTCAGAAATTTGTTACATTGTTATTTTTAACCACCCCACAAAATGGTTGTGATAAACATTTTTAGTACTTGTATGAAAATTTGAATGTAGCAGGATTTGAACCAGCACCTCTTGAGAACAGTCTATGTGCTCTGACTACCAAAGCTATGACGATTTAAGTAGCGCTGGTTCCAGTACCACTGTGTTTCATATCATCATTATAGTCATTTATGAGGAAAACTTTTAGATTCCTTTTTACAAAAATATGCAGATGAAGTATGTATATGTAAAGCTTAAGCTATAAAATATAAAGCTTAAGTGGAGAAATTCAGTTTTTATTATGATAATAATACATTAAATTAATACAAAAAAATATATGCCCGCTACTACGTATCTCACAAACATCGCATTTGAATGAAGTGTAAATTTAATCGACAACCGGTCTTTCAGTAATTAGAAATATATAAAATGGATATGTAAATGATTTTAATTTTTAATTCACCATTTCAAGAATAAGTACAATTCCTTTACGATTTTATTATAATTCATATTCACCTCATAAGTGCCGGTCTCCGCTTTGAAGAATCGATCCCAGTATATTTTTAGCGCGTCCGGCTCCTCCTCGGCCGCCATGCTCGCTGGACACTAACTTGCACATGTACCTGTAATTATCATTATTTTCATGATAAGATCTTTCGATTCGCGATTTTTGCATATTTTTAAATTAAATTATTTTAACCGGATTCGCGTATATTTTTGATGTTCGAAAAATTATTAAAAAAAAAACATCGTTTTAGACAAACCTTAAATGTAGTCTGTGGTCATAGGAAGATTATTAAGGAAATACGGGGTTAACCCTATTGAAAGTTTCAGTCCAAAATTGTTTTTATAGCTTATAGTTAAAGTTTTTGTAAGTTAGAAGAAGAGTTTAAGATATATTGTTTTTATTTATTAAGTACAATCTAATAAACAGGTAACAAGCCAGACAGACAATAATCTCCAAATATCATATACATGGGTTCTGTTATTTATACAAAGATGAAATATGTGATGAAATGTTATTTTTGTTGCTTTAATCGAAAAAGAAATGGGTTTTGTAATTGACTTTAACTTAACTACCATCTTATAAACATCCAATATGATATTAACATAACGAAGACGCTTAATTAAATATTAAAAGTTACGATTTGTTATTACATTCAACGTGAAAGTTTTATCTACAAAAACATCTCATTCATTTAAGCTTACGATACATTTGATAAAACTTTTGCCTTTAAAAACTTAAACCTTATTGAAGCTTAAAAGCTACACATATTTACATTTTTGAACGGGACCCTTGGACGTATGAGAATTTGGGGTCCAGTTACTACTTTAATTTGTGACAAATCATAACAGTCTACGTCAGGGGTGAGCAACCTTTTTGAGTAACGGACGTATGTATATAAGCTTTGAATTTTTTTGGCGGGACAAAATCACACTTGATAGAAATATTTAAGAATTTAATGGAAGAATTCTATAAATATAAAGCTTCACGGGACCTATAAATTTATTAAACTGACCGCAGATTGCTCACTTCTGGTCTACTTAGTATTATTTACTGTATATTCTGGGCCCCCGTGAGATCGGAGACGCTTCGCACGCACCCTGTGTACTCTAATTATTAAAACAAAAATGCTTAAAAGAAAATACATAGTTTAGACTATTATTGATAGTTATTTTGTAACAGATATATTATTCCGAAAATGGATTTTATTACGTAAATTTTATACGATGGGGTACGATTTAATTGATAATAGTTTAAAAATAGACTAATATTAAATGAAAGAAGCATCACAGTTAATATGAAAAATGTGCAGTAAGCCAATATTAAACAAATACCTTACAAATATATTACATTAATAAATTAAAAATTACACAAACTTTCATGTTAGAAAACAGACCTTGCCAAATCAACGCGTATTTTAGGCGAAAGACGACTACGACTACGCAGAAAATGTGAGCTCTTGTACTTAAAGTTTAAACGCAGGTAGCAGTTTGTGAACATGACAAGTGGTGCAACGATAGGTAATAAATGTGGCCCACTTACTTTCTTTATCACTAAGTAATCATTGTATATCTACAACTGTATTATAACTAATATATCGGTTTACATTTTTTGTTACTTTACACACAATTATAAAGATATATAACGCACGCTGTGTGGACCGGTCGTGTGGATACTGACTTGGAGAGACGTTATCAGTAATGTTAAAATATTTGCTACATGTTCAGCGCGGTAGCACACACTTAAAGCCCTTAGGTATATATGACGTATAAATATTATTTACACCTTCTAGTCAATTATTTACCAGATAAGTGGGAAGCGGAAGTACCCGTCATAACGCAACATTGTATGAAGTTGCTCTTCAATTACACATCAAGAACAAATTGAACTTTTGAATAAAAAACAACACATTGAAATAAAAAAATATACAATAAATACAAATATAAGTAGTAACATATAATATTAAAATACAAATAATTTAAATATATTAAATTCAAGACACAAACTAAATATTTTATTTAAGATCATTAAGTTTATCAAGAAATAATCAGTGGCCTTGACATCAAACCGAAGAGTGTAGCGTTTGACATGAAGGTATAAAAAAATAATGGTTTCTTTGACCTTTTTTTAGAAAAACAATTTAAATGTGAGCTTATTTAGACTTGGTGATAAAATATACATGTACATATGTATACATTGAAGTAAGAAACTTGTAAGAGACGCCAAGTGTGCGTAAGGCGTACGGCATACGTGCGCACAGTACTGTGTAAGTGTTATCAGCAAACGGGCGAGATATCGGCGCGTCCGCACTCATCCTCATTGTGAATGAACATATAATTGGAAACTTATCAGTTTATGCGAAAGATTTCAATTCAATTTATGCAAAAACATATTCATATTATAATATGGTCATACCAACGGACGTTAAGTAAATAATGTTTTATTTAAAAGACTTTTTATATGCATAATAATAACATGCAATATTTAAGGTATTTTAAGAGGATGCACCGTCATAAGAACCTCTCATTTTGGCAAATGAAAAGCCTTTTTTTACAATATAATATTTAAAATATTGTTATTTTTTTATTTCATTAAAACATGCCAATTATCTAATTTAATGTTTATTCCTATATATTCAGGAGAGGCAGCCAAAGATAATCTAATATCTAGGTTACCTAAAATCTTGATATTGCGTGTTAAAAGGTGGAAACCAACACTGCGTTTTGTCTTAGGCACCAGAGTAGATATAACACAAGGATAACACAAGCAGTTCCAGCAAAACAACACACAACATATGGATTTTAGGTGAAGAGTAGAAAATGGATTGAACTGATACCTTCTCTCTGACTACCCATAATGCAGGAAAAAAATAAAAATATTTTTTTTAAATAAACAAAAAATGTTACAAAAAAATTCATATATTTGTTTATTCGTTAGGAGTTCTCAGAAATTGCAACACATGGAAACTCACCATTTTGTTTTATTGTGGTTTTGCAAGAACAGGTAAATTCAATATGACATTACAAATGCTCATGTAAAATACTATATTAGTCACTTAATTTTTTGTTAAGTAAAATCAATTTTTGACAAAGTTTGTACACTTTTAAGTACCTATGATGATTCAATTGCTACTTTATGAACATTTAAAATGTATGTACATCATAATGTGTATCAATCTGTTTCAGAGCTATGGATAGCTGATATTCAAATATTGCATAACCTAATAAGAATTACTAGTGCACTTATAAATAAAAAAACACCCAGTTAATCTAGCTTTCTGATAATATATAAAAGTGGATTATAATATCTATATTTGTAGTTAATAATTCCAAGATTGTCTTCTTTAGCAAAATCAAAAAAATGTTCATTGTCCCAAGAAGATGGACTGCAGTAAATAAGCTTAAAAAAAAAATTATTAACTCATTGCACTCAAGGGCTCCTGAGCTGTCATTCTAAATTTTTATTTGTTACAGAGACAAGGCAAATAATTTTCACTTTTCAACAAATTATCCAATAAATATATCTTATAATTAACTATTTCAGAGAAGTTTTTTCTAACAATATTCTTTTTAAGTCAAAATGTTATTTTTATTGTTTTTAAAATTGCTTTATGTTGCTGGTAATATGAATGTAAAATAACATTGAATGCAAAGGAGATTAAAAATACCCATGACAAGATTCATTGCAATCCTTTTTAGTCAATATTCCCAAATTTATTAACAGATCATATTTAAATCAGTTATTAATGAAGATTTTCAAATAATTGGCTACATGCCAAACAATAAATTTCAGAGGGTCAAGGCAAAGCATTCTCATTATATGTTTGTACACAAAACAGCGTATATACTTTAATGATATGTCACAATTACATACTTATATAAATTTTAGTACCATTTAATGTGTTTTAAATATTAAAAAAACAAAAGAAATCGTTTACTTTATAAAATAAACAATAAGGAAAATAGCGAATTTCGTAAAAAAGTTACAAATTTACGCTGAACAAAACAACAAATACGAAATGCATTTATTTTTATATTTGTACGAGAATAAACAAAATAAGCATTGAAGAAATTATATCTTGTTAAGTAATAGAGTGATATTTTACACTTATATAATTTGAATTGTAATCTATTCTTATTAGAAATCATTTTTAAGCATATACTTACATCCACGATTAATAAATATTGCGCTTGTTTTTCAGCTAGAACTTGAAACTAGAAAGTTTTTGAGATGAAATTATTTTCAATTTACTGTCCTTGTCAGTATATAAAATAATTAATATATAAATTATCGTTTAAATTAGATAATTTGTAACTTGATTAACTTTTGCGGTCAAACACACTTTGTAGTTGCAGAGTTTTGAAGTTTGAACTGTGTTGATTGTCAAGCTGACAGCAACAGATAAACATTAAAACTGTTATATTTATGTCATTTATTAGAATAATAATTATCAAATCAATTATAATTTATGATGTGCACTACATTTCATTATTATGAAAATGTAGGAAATATGGATGAAATAACTATAGTTTAGTGTACTTTTTAAAAAAATAACAATAACAATAATATACAAACTTAGCTATAGCTTCATCCTGCTTCTCCTTCTGCTTGCTCCTTAATCTATTCGTCCCTGCATATTTCTTTCGCCTCGTTCACCTCTGTCATCAACCTTGTTCATATGTTCCAGTATGATGGATTCTGTATTCTCAAAGATCAAACGAGGTCTCCACCTCTCTTACCCCTTCACCTTGCTTCATATTTATCTTTCTTACCATTTCTTGGGCACGTCAAGAGGATGAGTGACAAAAGGTATCATTCATCCTCTTGACGTGCCCAAACCATCTGAGCTATGCTCACGTTCTGTCGTCGCATCAATGCAGATGATCTGCATCGTGGACCTCCACGCTGCGCTTTATACTTTTCGTCACAAAAGAAAAAAATAATAATAATCATTCCAATAAGTGGGAACTGAACCGCCAACCATCACGTCAAACCCTGTATCGCTGGACATGTTTTTTTAATCATTTAACTAAACAACCTCTAGCGTGTGTTTTCCATTCTACGTGACATATGGATAGTAAATGATACTTTATTATCACGCCTAACAGCCGTAAAGTATACAATAGCAAACAGATTTTGAACGATTATGTCAAATTTATTCTAATGTTAAAATGTCCTTTGCATAAATTATTTGTATTTATGGTTAAGATATGAAGTAATACTATTTAAAGTTTAATAAATATTATCTTGAAGAACTTACGACAGGGCAGTCGTTTGCAAGAAATGGTCTTGGGACCTAAATAATTGTCATGTGAACAGTCAGTGATTATCAAATGTAAATCTTAATTTTATCTTAAATTTATAATCCGTAATTAGTGTAACGAAAAGATTTAATATCTCAAGTATTATCTTATACCCCAAGAGGTAAAATTTAATTCATTATCGGTCCAAATTATTAAAATATAACTTTATTTTCACAAGAGAACAACTTATAATAAATTTAAATAATAGTTTTATTTTAGGCTATGGCACAATTTTAACTAACGAAATAAATTATATATAGTCGAAAATGTGGGACAAAATAATCGAATATTTAAAAGATCCTCTTTTAGTTGTTAAAGTGCAAAACTTTTTTGGAGTTATTTACAAAAAGAACAATGTTGTACCAAGTGAGGAATCAATTTTGCACTCTGATAGGCACGAACGCGAATATGAAAACGACATAAAACAACATAAAAGAATCCCCAGTGACACATCTGGGACATCACAGTCTTCTTGTGAAACAGATACATCAGCCGAAAATCAAGATGAAGTTGTCTGTTTGATTAATAATAAATTTTGGTATTACCTATTTGTGTTGGGAACTGAGCTCGGTGATGAATTATTTTATGCCACATTTATACCATTTTGGTTTTGGAACATTGATGGTGCTGTTGGAAGACGAGTGGTTCTAGTTTGGACCATTGTAATGTACATAGGTATGTTTGATATTAAAAATATTAAATAATACTCATACTTCAATTATTTATTAATTTAAAAGTGATATGAAAATGTTAATTTTCTTTTAAGTAATTTCTGTGTGTTATATGAAAACAATTTTCATATTCCAGATATGAATATATGTCTATGCTTAATGCTGGTTTGTAACATTTAGATAAAACAATTTTGGTGAAATATGATTTTATTATAATTATATTTTAAAAACCAGATATATATTTAAAACATAACATGATTACTTTATAGGCCAAGGTTTCAAAGACATAATTCGATGGCCGAGACCTGGTTACCCAGTGAAGAAGCTGCAAGAAAAATGGGCCATAGAATATGGCATGCCATCAACTCATGCTATGGTGGGAGTTTCCATTCCATTCTCAATCCTGTTCTATACCATGGATAGGTATCAATATCCCATACACTGGGGTGTGCTGATATCATTTGCATGGTGTACATTGATCTGTGTGAGCAGGGTGTATCTTGGGATGCATAGTGTTTTAGTGAGTATTTTTTTTATTAATATTAAAGTATTATAATATATTTTTCTGTATTAAGAATTTGCAAAATCAATGAATATTAAGTTTTTTTTTAACAAACCTAGCAATTTTTTAATATGGAACAAAAAATGTTAATCTGTATAGGTTTTTTATCTTTATGAATCTCATTTAATTTGAATATTCAAGAACTAAATCCTTATTTATGTATTATTTAATATTGTTAAATTTTAAAAGTATTGTAGTGTAAAGATGGCTTAAAGATAACAAAAATATTGAGATAGCAAAAATAGTTCTAAGTAACCATTTGTGTTAATGTAAGTTAAACAATAAAAAAAAAACATAATCCTTATTGTTATCACATTATTCTTCCCCTTTTTAAAATATTGTGGCAGTCTTCAAATTGTTCCATCAGACCTAGGGCATAACTAAATATACAATTGTAAGTTACCTGGATGCCAAATATTTAATTATAACTGATTTTATATGTTATTTTATGTCTATATATTTATTTTATACATATACATATATGCTTTAAACTGAAAAATATTTTTTCATTTCCAGGATATTGCAGCGGGACTCCTTCTATCTTCAATTTTAATAGCAATTCTGATCCCTCTAGTGGATCAGCTGGACGGCTTCCTGCTGACTTGGGAGTGGTCACCTCTGCTAGTCATAGCTGTATCAATACTTGTTATAATTTACTATCCACAATCTGATAAATGGACTCCTACCAGGTGAGTGTACAGACATTATAGTAATATAAAAATATTTAAAGCACAGTGGATGTGAGTTCTATTCCCACTTGAAGGAATATACTCTGACAAGAAAAAATGTGAATTGACCATGCATCTTAAAGAGAAGATAGAAACAAAACAGAGAGTGTCTTGACACTAAGTTCTTTTTACCTACCCATAAACCATAAACTAGATAAAAATATAAGTGAAATAGGTACCTAACTTATAAGTATTATAAGTATAATTTTTTTGCAGCTTGAAAGAGGTATTTATAAATATTTGTGTATGAAACCTTCCCAATCTTTAAAAAATATATATTTTTTCAGCTCGAAGGTCTATGACAACCTTCACAAAGTCTTATATGCAAAGTATTTTTTTGTATTCATTAATAAAGATGTCTAATAAGCAGGAGGTAGAAAAATATTCCATGCTTCACGAATATTACAAGTACATTTATACACATTTATACACAAATGCTATGTGTGATAATTGTAATAAACTTATACATTATTCATAAATTATTTATTCTGTTTTTGTAAGAAAATTATTCAAATATTGTAGTACAATTTTTTACTTATATATTTTTTAGTAGATTTATATAAGTTAATAAATTACATGTTTATGGCAACATGTTATATAAAAAAGTATCGTTATAAATTTTGGAAGTATAGTACACTGTATAGCGGCCCGCTCGCGGCTTCGCCCGCGTGAACTTTCAAGCGAACAAGCGTTTCGTTATATTGCAACCTTCGGGTGTGGATTTTTGAAAAGTAAAGTACCCTATGCTTAACCTTGGATTATCAACTATATTTATGCCAAAATTCATTATAATCTGTCAAGCGGTGTATATTTTTTATACAAACTTTCATTCCCTATTTCAACCCTTCAGAGGTTGATTTTAAAAAAAATAACTAGCCTATGTTGGACCCAGTAATTTTTACTACTTTTACTAAATTTCATCCAAATCGGACTGGTAGATTAGCCGTGAATGCGTGACAGACAAACAGACAGACTGACATTTATAATATAAGTATGGATGATATATTGTAGATATCTAGAGTTAAAAACATCTATAAATTATTAAATTGTCATCAGTTATGCTGACGTGATTACAGTCATAAGTTTCTTAATAATTTTAATTGTTTTTGCAACTATGACGTGAGCTGTCTAGTATGCAGGTGCCTACTTGATACTTCAGGTAGGCTGCGATGACGCCATTATGAAATGATTCACAATATTATCACTGAAAAACAGTCCTTTGCCTCGACACCAGAGCGAAGAAAATTAAATATTAAATATTTCAATTTCTCGAGTGGAATCGAACCCACATTGTGTCGCTTGTATAGTTACACTATGTGCCCCTCTGCCACGGCAGGCCACATCATTTTTAAATCCATACTTATATTAAAAACGCGAAAGTCTGTGTGTTTGTCTATCACGCTTTCACGGCTAATCTATTGATCCGATTTGGATGAAATTTAGAATAGAAACTAGCAATAGTGGCTGGGTCTAACAAAGGCTACTTATTTTTTCAAAAATCCACGTCTAAAGGGTTGAAATAGGGGATGAAAGTTTATAAGAAAAATCTAAATCGCTTGACCGATTGTAATGAAATTTGGCATACATATAGTTGATAATCCAAACTTAGCTAACATAGGATACTTTATGTTTTAGAAATCCACCCTCGAGGGTTGCTATAGAACGAAACAGTTACGTAGTTTACGCGGCGAGGCCGCGGGCGGGCCGCTAGCTTTATTATAAATATGTTAATTTTAACTTTTTAAAGTGTTATTCACTCACACACTTAGGAAATTATCAAAAATATTTTAAGAACACTTATAAAAAATTGTTCTAATGCATGTAAACAATGCGTTGAAACACATGGATTAGCGGTCAGAGCGCTTGGGCGAATTTCCAAGAGGCGCCGGTTCGAATCCCGCTACCTTCACGTTTTCTAAAAAAGTATTTTACAATAAATATGTTAAAAAAAAAAATAGCTTCACGCTATATCCCGCACACAGCAGGGTAGGCAGAGGGAACCTAGTGTTAAGACACTCCGTTCCCCACTTTCCGCCGAATTCGGAGGCTTGCGTGTTAAGCGGCGGAACTTAACGCCGCGCTTTACCTCGACACCAGAGCGAAGAAAATGGAAATATAATTTCCACTCCTCGAGTGGGAATCGAACCCACAACCAGTCGTTTACAGTCACACTCTTGTGCCACTGGGCCACGACTGGCCACAATAAATATGTTAATTAATATTAACGTTAAATAATTTCAGAGGCGACACAACAATGATAGTGAGCGTATGCGCGGGCGTGCTGCTGGGCGCGTGGACCAACTACCAGCTCGGCAACATGGCGGCCAGTGACCGCGCGCCGCCCTACCGCATCATATGGCCCTCCGTCGAAATGCTTGGATGTACCATACTCAGAACCATTCTAGGCTTTTGTGGAGTCATCGCTACCAGAGCCCTGGCCAAATCCTTCTCATATGGCCTTATATGCGCGTTACTGGGCAAAGATAAGAATGAACTAAGAAACTCTGAAGATAGTTTGGATAATTATAACAAAATCATAGTGGAGTGCAGCTACAAGTATTTCACGTATGGTCTTATTGGGTTTAACACGACGTATGTGTTTCCTAATGTGTTCGATTTGCTGCAAATCAATCGTCCTACGTATTATACTGAGATTTGATAGTTTGTGGTTCATAGTGACTGTTCCAGTGATTGTTTCTTGTTATTGTTCTTTTTTTTATTAAACACTAGATTTACCGGGTATTTAAATATATTTTTTACTAATTACAAGAAATAGGTTTATTTCTGTTATATATAAAACAATAAACAAGTTCATAAAATTAACAAATTAGTTACAGTTACAAAAATCATGATATCATTACAAAGAAACAACATTACTTGAAATTGTAAGATCAGTCTATTTTATTGGTCGGGTAAATCTAGTGTTAGTTATACTTAGTAGCTCTGAGAGCATTCCAGAAATAAATTTCCATTCATAATATAAACAGAAACACTAATATTGTGAAAATTTATTGCACAATATCGTTCAATATTAGAAACACCTTTGATTTTGTTGTACTTTATATTGTACAATATAGTGGTGCATGCCGTAGTTGCTTAAGATTTGCACAAACTTTGTGATCTACTTGTATATGTATATATTGTTGTTAGTTGTTTTAAACAATAAGTGCCTTTTTAATATAGTATGTTATTTACACAATTTAATTATTTGTAAAATATAATGAATAATCGAATTGATGAATAGAGTTGTTTTAATAAATGAGGAATTATCGAATTATTGTATGTATGTATATTTTTAGTGTAATTATGTATGCAAATGGAGAATATTTTGTAGTAAAACATTCGATTTTCAAATACAATAATTTGTTATTTATAAGAAAAAAAAATGTGCAACGATAATTGTTCATAATATGTAACAATATACCCCATTGCCCTACGGTTGTGAATTTGATCATAACACAAAGAGCATTTTTTTCTTTTTTTTTAGCTTCACGCTGTATCCCGCACACTGCAGGGTAGGCAGAGGGAACTTAGTGTTAAGGCACTCCGTTCCCCACTTTCCGCCGAATTCGGAGGCATTGTGTGTTAAGTGACGGAACTTAACGCCGCGCCTGGTTAACGGAACTTAATTCCTCGAGTGGGAATCGAATCCACAACCAGTCGCGTTACAGTAACACTTTGTGCCTCTGCGCCACGACAAGGAACGATTATCTTTAAATATTCCGCTCTGGTAGCTAAGACCAAGCGCGGTGTTGAGTTCCGTCACTCAATACGTAAATGGAGACCAAAGTGTCTTAACACTACGTTCTCTGACTACGCTGCTTTGCTGACTAAGCTAAAAAAAATCATTCATCCACGACCAGCGCGTTTACTGTCACATTGCATCATGTGTACCTTTCGTGGCTTCTTTCTACTAAAATAATTTAAATCCGATGTGAATTTTGCACAATAATAGTCACAACTTGAAGTTAAATATATTTATTTATATAAAATGTAGTTTATTTATTTCACGACTTATCTACTTAACTTTCAACTTACTAGTTGCGTATCTTCTGTTTTCTGGTACATCATAAAATCCATATTTTAACATGTAGTACTTAATGAAGTTAGTTGTGAAATATATACGCGAATAGTAAAGTACCTATTTCTTCTACACCGGTAAAAGGTCATATCGGGGCCAGTCGTGGCGCTGTGGCACGAACGTGTGACTGTAAACGACTGGTTGTGGGTTCGATTCCCACTCGAGGAGGGGAAATATTAAATATTTCCATTGGTATTAGAGGCAGAGCGCGGCGTTAAGTTCTGCCACTTAACACACTATACCACCGAATTCGGCGCAAAGTGGGCAACGGAGTGTCTTAACACTACGTTCGCTCTGCCTACCCTGCTGTGTGCGGGATACAGCGTGAAGCTAATAAAAAAAGTTCATATTAACTGCGTTAAGAATATCTGTATTTTGTTAGTCTAGCTTATGAATCTATATTTTTACTTTAACTGTTATCCGATTACAGATTGATAATAAAGGCAATTGTTGAGGCGAGTTCCTGAAAAAAAAAATGCAGCAATATTTTTTGAATTGGGCAATTTTATTAATATAAATTACTATTTGCTTTTGCTTTTTGAATAAAGTATGTTTTAACCTTAATGTTGTGTAATTGTAACCAGATTAAATTTTGGGGATAAAGTAAAAGTTATAACTTTTAGTAGTTTCAAAAAATACTAGCGAAATATTTCTACAGCCCCTGAAATTTAATATTTAGTTAAAGAAGTGGAAAGCCATTTACACGTGTTTGCTAAAATAATTCGTGAATGTTTTTATTATAAATGTTTAATTATAGATGATTGATTAGAAATGTAAATACTTATAAAAGTAATTGATCAATCTCTTTTAAGGCAATTTTTGTAATTAGAATTCATTTATCGCTACTACTTGACTCAAGTATTTACGTTTTTGTGTATTATCTAGTCAGTCATTAGTGTCGCTAGTCAATCAAATTTATAGCTTATTCTACATGAGTATTAAACAGGTATACGCTTTCGTAAAGTAATCAGAGAAAATCTAGAGTCAAAACACTCCGTTCTGCATTGAGTTGTGAGTTGATTACCCGCCGCACTTGTCTTAGGTACCAGAGCGAGCGAAATAAAAATAATATCTAATCATTTTCTCGAGTGGGTGTTATTTTGAATTTTTGAATTCTGAAACTATGCTTGAAACAATTGAGTGAACCTGAAAAGAACGAAGTATCTTAACAGTACCTTTATTGTACACTAGCGACCCGCTCGCTCGCGGCTTTGCCGCGTGAACTACACAGCTATTGCTTTTTCGTTATATTGCTTCCCTCGGGAGTGTATTTTTAAAAAATAAAATAATCTATGCTTAACTTTGGATTCTCAACTATATTTATACCAAAAATAGTTACAATCGATCAAGCGGTTTAGATTTTTTATATAAGCTTTCACTCCCTATTTCAATCATTTAGAGGTTGATTTTTGACAAATAAGTATCCTATGTTTGACCCTGCATTTTTAACACTTTGAATCTGAATTTCATCTAAATCGGACCGGCAGATTAGCTGTCAAAGCGTGACAAACAAACAGACAGACTTTCGCATTTATAATATAAGCATGGATAATATGTGTGAAGTATAATTTCTCTACAATTAGAATAAAGTAGTTGAAGGATAATTATGTAGTATGTCCGTACATTGCGCCTACTCCTGCCGGCGCCGCGCGGGGTCGCGACTCTGTGATAGCGATACGAATGGAAAATAAATAGTTACTACGCACCTACAATCTAACTCTACACCCCTCTGATAACGCGACAAGTGTTTTATGTACACATAAATATAAGTTTTTAGCCTTTTTATTTGAACATATCAACGTTACAGACACTTACCCCTTGGTCCGTCAACATTTTTATATCTTTTTTCCTTAATGTAACTATTTATGTTTTAACTGTTAGCTTACATTAAGAAAATATTAGTCAGAACTACAGCTGAGTGATGTTTAAGCGTGTTATTTCTATTTGAATATTTTTTCAATAATAACAGTTATTAAATATTTAACAAGTAGTTTTTTTATAATTGTCATACAAATTGTCATAAAATTTACCCGTGGGGGGACGAGTTAGAATACAATTCCCCTCCGACGCTGGGCAGCGTCCCGTAAAAGGCGGGTAACCCAGTAGCTAGGTGGTAGAAGATCAGTTCTCCGACTGGCTCGCGACCACTATTATGTCAAAGACGAACCACGAAACGTCTGATGATGTGTTCCGGTTCGATGTCGTGTAAGCCAGCTCTCTCTCCCTATTCCCACCATCCTCATCCTTCTTCCCTCCTGTCCTCCACCCCCCTTAAGGTCGGCAACGCATCCACAACCTCTCTAATGTTGTGGATGTCCATGGGCGAAGGTAACTACTTACCATCAGGTAGTCTTTCAGTCCGTTTGCCTCCTTTGTTCAATAAAAAAAAAAACAAAATCTTCTAGGTTTAGGTGTGAGGGATTTGGTATCAGTAAAACAGCATGATGGAGGAAGTAACGCCTTGTTTCTGTGTTTTACGGCTATCTTAAGAATTAATGTAAAATACCCTTTATAAAACGTTTTTTTTTAACTTTTTACTGAAATTAAATGCTAGCTCCTGTCTCTTTCAAAGACATCAGTGTCAATCTTCTTCAACCTGTCAATATATAATTATAATTGTACTTGTAAGTTGGCAAATTTATAAAAAATGTCCCTTTGAGTTTCTTGTGCCGGTTCATCTCAGGTCCGAGTCATTAACTTTGTTCAGTGTACCTGTTTCCGGTGGTAAATTGTTTGACGTTCAAAAAATGAAGCATGTAACTTCTTAGTAATAAAATTATTTAATTTTGACTATTATGTCAGTTATAAAAAATAATTTGCCGAAAATGTCCACTGCAGGATAAAGCTCCTCTCTTAGATCACAATTTATAACTTTTTTCATATACCCCGTAGTTCAAACGATTAAGAAGATTAGAAAAGGATTCGAAGTCTTCATATCGTCATCATTGTCGTGGGGAATTTTCGATGTTCCGCTTTTCGGTTTGTAATTGCAATAGGGAGATAACATAAATTGAAGAGCAGAAAATATGAGCTTTTAATTCACAGCTCATATATAGACATATGTGATCCAATGTTAATAATAAAGTCGTAAAAAAGTATAAATATAATATTTAATGTTTTGCTATTTTATCTTTGTAGGCGCGTCATGATACAGATATGAGTTGTGACTATAAACAAAGTAGCCTATGTGAAGTGGATCCCAATTGATAACTTACGAGGAATTATTGTATTGAACATTTTTCCTCACTTAGTAGTACCGCCACCTATAATGCCCCTAAAATAGACTAAAAGCGTGGACCAAGGTGTGTTAGGATTATATATATTATTATTCTGCATTATATATATATTTTAAAATTACTAGCAGACCCACTAATGAGTAAAACTACTATATGTTATCTTAGCTTCGTTTATGTCTAAAATCAGATAACATATCCTTCATGTTTTAATATATAATGGTTCCTTATTTTCAGCTTCACGCTCTTCTGCATAGTTTATTTGATGCCTTTTTGTACCAAAGTTGGATAACGATTGATTCTTCTGAGCAGTACACGTTGACCCCAGCCTCGTCGACCAATAGAAGGGACGTGTTGACGTCACGCCCAAATTGCGTTCCTTTTTCTTAAGAGCGGTAACACAGCGGTACTCGTACCAAACTCAAGAAAGACATTGTTTTCCACTTAGCACCGCAAATCAAGACATTCCTTGGCGTAACTTAACACCGCGTTTTGTCTAATTAGGTTGTATCAAATCATACAAATGAAAATAACTTAAGTAAAATCATTACTTCGAGCGGGAATCGAATCCACGACCACGCGTTTGCGTGGACGCTGCCTACTGCGCCTCTATGGTTTCTCAATATTCTCTTTATTACATTAATAAGGATATGTTATATATGTATTAATAACAACAAATGATATACGGATAGCATTACATCACCGCAACAGGATAGTAACATGTCAGCTGACTAACTGCCCTAATGGTGCCTCGACGAGAGGTCAAAGGTCAAGATTAGCTTTAAATTGTATTTATAATTCTTTAATTATTTAATTAAAATTTTTCTTAAGTCTTCTAGTAAACTTTCATATTAAACTCATTAAAAAATATTATTATAATATTAAAAAAGAAATCGTTTTAAATAATTATATTGCGATTGACGTTATACCGTGAGTCAATCATAGCCACTTGAAACGAGGAAAATCAAAGAACCTCTAATATAATATAATATTCTGTATATTAACTGAAATCATCATATATATTATACAGTTACTCGAACTCCAGTACAAGACAAAACTTACAAAAACTAATTGCTAGCTAAGGTTGGCGTACACACTGTCTAAACACAATAAAATAAAACTCAATTAAAAAAAATCACCTATAAATTAGAAAAAAGAAATGGCATTCGGTGTCAAAAATTGCAAGTCGAGAAATAAAATATCTGATAAACTGAATCAATTATAATTTAATAAACAATAAAGACTAGCAGGACAAAGTGTTTTTATCTTACAATAGTTTGAACACTACACAGTGGAGTACTGCGGTGTACGCCGACCTCACTCGGCGGAGTGTTACGTCACTACGTCACTACGTCACTACGTGGGAGACGGTAGACGGGAGACACTAGACACGTCTTAACTTCCGCTTTCATCGAAAGTTAGAGCAAGACGATTATTGATAGATTCTCATACATCCTTCTTACTACCAACCAGTGTTGGACAAAATTTAATTGCAATTAACAATTAAATATTTGTTTGTGCGACTAAATAATTTTCAGTTAATTGTGATTTTTATGTAATTTCCCCCCACAGAAAATAATTAATTGTTAATTGCAATTATTTTGTGCCCAACAACCGCTACTAACAGATTCTCACATACAAACATAATAATAAGAGATGTACAATATAATAAATAGTAAATTATCATAATACATGTTTACGATAGGTCCCTTTACAATATATGAATATTATTTGAAATTACATACACAAGTGTGTCGTCAGCCTAATATTGAAAGAAAAAATAACAATATTTCAATTTCAGATATTAAATATTGCACATATAGGTCAAATAATTATTAAAACATGGTATAACCATAATTTTTTAAATTCATGTCAAAGTTGTCAACTAGGCCGACGATAACTCTTTTAAAAAGAGAGTATTATCAATAAAAAAAAAGTAATAGAACAGAGAAAAGAAAAGAAAAGATATACAAAGATGTAGAAAGAGGAAAATAGAAAAGTAAAGAAATATTAAAATTCAGGATAACATACGATCTAAATCTAACTATATACTTGCAGGAAGACTACCCCCATGTAACACACTACATTACACCCTTAAAATAAAAATGGCATAACTTAAAAAAATACATATGTGACAATTTTACAATATGCTTTGTTTTCTATAGATTTTTTGGTAAAATCAGTAATAATATAACTTTAAAGTTTTACCATATTTATTCTAAGATTGTGTAATATATTAAAACACATAAATTTTGCACATAATATACCAAATACTACACATAAATGCTTTCACAAGACAGATTTAACTTTAGATATAAATAAAATGGCAAATATACGAAAAAATCAAATAAATATAATATAATATAAAGTCATTTTCAATGTAATTCTGATAAAAGCATTCATATGTAGTATTAATATATAGTTTTGTCAGCATTTGGCCTCATCACAATTACGACCGGTGGCTCAGTGGTTACAGTAAAGTCCAGGATGCAATTCCAAAGGAATATACAGACGTCATATGTTTAACGCCACAGTTAATATATAATAATTCGATTACAAATAAAGATTAAACTAGAACCATACAAAAAAAAGAAAGTTTTAAAAACTTTCTCATGGATTACTTTATATGTATGGTGTATGTAAAATGAAAAAGAAATGTTTCCCATAATATAATAATAAAGTTGACAACGAGATAAAATATTAATCAGTTAGTTACCGAGTCACTAAACTATCAACAATTACGAGTTAGTGACTCATTTGAATTTTAGTGATGCATCACTCAATTTCCTTAAAAAAAGAGCTTATTTTGAACATAATACATATATCAATATAAATACTTAGTCACATATATAATTATACAACACAAGGGGTGATGCAATATGGTTAGAGTTAAAATCGCGAGAATAAAACCAGGCTTTCCCATTTTACAATGTACATGAGGAAAACGTGTATTTTTATACAACGCAATGCGCCTCCAGCGGAAACGGGCATAACTATAAAAATGTAAACATTTAAATCAGGGGTGATCAACCTTTTTAGGAGTTTACCAAAAATTTAAAATATTTTGGCAGATATAAACTTCTTAATAATATTTAAAAAGTAGTGATGAATATCTGTAACATAAATAAATGCTTGGTGGGTCTCATTAAAGTTGCAAAATCGATCACCTTTGATTATTACTATTTTGGCATATTTAATGTATTTGAGTAAAATTTAAGTTATATCTTTTTACACTGAATGGCGCAAATATATAAACTTTTATACCCTGATATATATTTCCGCTTTTCAAACAGATTCTTTCAGAGATTTGAATTGAAATTGAAAGACAAAAATTAATATTCATATCGTTAATTAGTAATAAGTAAGTAATATTTTATCTCGCTGTCAACTAGAAACTAAAACATATCGCACGTTTAGAATTGAAGTGACTTATCAAAAAAAATCGATAAAACGATATTAATTAATTGACCACATGTATTGTATATTTTACCAGTTTATTTAAACTAAACCGACTCATTTGGCCACAAAATGACAAACGTCATTTCTCCAGTTATACTAGGGTTAGATTTTCGATAAGGTCACTACAATTCTAAAGCTGCGATATAACATATAATAATAATAATATATAAGATATTTTTTTATAAAATACATATCTACTAGAGGGAGCTTTTAAAATCCGTTCAACAATTTCCAGTTCAGCTAAAAGCTTGCACTACCAAAAAAACAAGCTTTTATTTTTCATAATACTCAAGTATTACGATTTTTTAAATAAAATGGTGTATTTCAACATTTTTTTCTTTTCCAATAGTTTTCATATGTCCCCAGCTCCCCCTTATCCCTATGGTGCAGTGGTCAATTCCGTCACTTCAGGCGACGTTAATGGGGTTCACACTCTGTCGAAGTCTCTCGAACAAAGTCTCGCTGTCGCTGTCGTACGTGCACGGACAGGGCTGTGGAAAGAAATGTTTAAATTTAGTTACAAAGTACTAAAATATTCACTATTAATATATCCATACTTATATTATAAATGCGAATGTCTGTGTGTTTGTCTGTCACGCTTTCACGGCTAATCTACTGGTCCGATTTGGAAGAAATTTAAAATGAAAGTAGCAAAAATGTCTGGGTCTAACATAGGCTACTTAATTTTTCAAAAATCAACCTCTAAAGGGTTGAAATAGGGGATGAAAGTTTATATGAAAAATCTAAACCACTTGACAGATTGTAATGAATTTTGGTATAAATATAGTTGATAATCCAAGTTTAAACATAGGCTACTTTATTTTTTAAAAATGCGCCCCCGGGGGTTGTAATAAAACAATGTAGTTCATGCAGCGAAGCCGCGAGCGGGCCGCTAGTCTATATATATAATAAAAGAGTAGAAAAGTCAATTCTGTACATGAAAAATTTCAGAAAAATTTTAATTGGGTGCGTTAATATATCGATAACAGAGGCCAAAAAACCACTCAGTAGAATTTTTGTCTGTCTGTCTGTCTGTCTGTCTGTCTGTCTGTCTGTTAATTTGTTCGCCAATCACGCAAAAACTACTGGACAGAAATGAATGAATTTTGGTATAGTGATAGCTTATAGTCCAAAGGTACATATAGGATAGTTTTTATCCCGGTTTTCTATGTAGTTTTTTTGGAAAAAATAAAAAACCGATATAAGAAAATCATTTATATACTGATATCTACCGGGTAGAAATTAATGATTTTTTGTATGGAGTTAGCTTAAAAGTTAGAGCAACATATGGGATAGTTTTCATCCTGGTATTCTATACAACTGCGGCAGAAAAATAAAATAAAAAAAAAACATTTAAATTGTGTTGATAGTTCACGAGTGAAACTAAATTTGTTTTAATATCACTAATATAACTTAAAATAATTATAAAATAAATTGAGCACAACATTTATTGAAGATAATTTGCTATTAAAAATACATTTGACCGGTCTACAAAACTTTATATTATCTATATGACAACAAATGTCACTACGTTTTCTGTCACCATCTGTTATTATATAGTTGACATTGCACTAGATATATTCGTACTCATTAATATTATTATAAAAATGCAAAAATCTGTATCTCTTCTATAGGTTATGTTTTCACGAGTAATCTACTAGCCCGCTTTAGATGAAATTCGAAAAGAAGAAACGACTTCTTCTTTTCAAGGGTCAAATATAGGCTACTTTTTAAAAAAAATCAAACCCTAGGAGGTTGAAACAGTGGATGAAACTTATGTATGTTAAGAATATAGTGAGAATGAAAGATCTAAAGTCCTTGACTGATTTCGATTAATTTTCTCAGGAAATAGTTGATAAGGCAAAGTCAAATATAGGCTACCTCTCTTTTTTAAAAATAATTCCAGAGGTGCTAAAATAGGGTATGAAAGTAGTAGTTCACCCAGCGACGCCGCGAGCGGGTCGTTAGTTTACCCCTGGTATTCAATATAGTGCCCGCAGAAAAATAAAAAGTACCAAAGTCAAGTTATATTAATTATTTGCAAGTAAAGGTATTTTTTTTAATACCAGTAAGTAACACAATTGTAAAAAATAAAAAGTCTAAAATTTATTTAAGATATTATGACCAGTTTATATATACCTGATGGTATATATGTACGAAATCTGCTATCATATAGATATATGATAGCAGATTTCGTACGTTTTCTTACTAGATCAGTTATCACTTGGTTACTACTATTGTACTAGATGCATCGATGATGTTCGCAATGAATGATGAATATAATTAGTGACGCAAGGTTAAATTTAGACCATCCACCTTTTATAAAAAAAAAACAATTCCAAAGAGGCAATAGTGGATGAAAGTGGTAGTTCACGTGGCGAAGCCGCGAGCGGGTCGCTAGTATTTAATAAAAGGATTCCCATTTATTTGACAAACTAAGACTGGTTGCCAAGTGACATTAGAACATACATTACACATACTTGTATAATAATATTATAAATGAAAACGTGTTTGTTTGTTTGTCACATCACGACAAAGCGACATTATGTTTTTTTTTAGATATAGGAGGCTGAAGAGTGACCTATAGTCCTATAGTTAGATCAATAAGGATGTATAATTATTATTTTAATTTGCAATATTTAACAAACAAAAGCGCGGTTATATTATTCTTCAAAAATAAAGACCATCATGGCACACTGGTACACCGTTTAACTTTAATCGCTATTTGTTCGCTATAGGTTCAAATCTCACTCAAGAGAAATTACATTAAAATTAATATGATTTCTCCTCATTAATAACAAAAGAAAACACTCCTTTCAATACTACCAAACAAACACAGTATCCAAATTCAACCACGATTTAGAGAACCAAGCCATCTACTTTCCCTTACTAAGAAGCTGAAAGCCAAAAAAAAAACAAAAATCAATCACCAACCTCATCATCACTGTCATCATCATCCACCTCTTTGGGCAGCAGCGCCAGCACCCGCGCGTCTCTCGTAGTGACCAGTGACCGCGCGCTGCGACCAGCGTAGTCGCGGAGAGATGGGACACTACCGCCGCGCTGTAGCACGTGTATGAGAGCCACGTCACCGCGCCGTGCCGCTATGTGGAGGGGAGTCCACCCGCTTAGGCCTTCCTGTTAAGTTAAAAAGTGAGTTAGATACCGGTTGTAACTTAGAGACTATATATTAGGGAAAAATATTTTCGTTATATGCAAGGGGACCTCTTTTATGTTCGTATGGTACATTAGACTCTAGATATCAGTGATTATAGAAAAAGTAGCGGGATTCGAAACCGAACCTCCTGTAAACGGTCTAAGTGCTCTGACCGCTAAGCCGTACGTTAAAATATTTTACCCTTGTTACAATTTACTTTGAAACACTTAAACATAAAACGTTCACGTTCATAAATGTTACTGGATTTCTACTAATATATTAATATAGCATTTCTTTTAATCGGTCTCTATATTTTCTTTCATACAAACAAGGAAACGAACCTACAACCATCACAATCGCAGCCAGACTCTACCTAACTTCTATATAATGTAGTATTATATTAATGAATATAATTCAAACACTTAACAGATAACGCGTCGAGTGCAAGCCTTGTACACAAACGTTTGCACTACTATTTATAATTGCTGTAGCGCTTACAATATATTAACACCTAATCATTATTTTTACTTCACGCAATGTCTCCAATTTAGACATTGAAGTTAGGTAGCGTAACTTAACTCCGTGCTATGCGTTATCAAGACTGAAGATACGAAAAAAAATAAAAAAAATCCAGGTGGAAATCGAACCCACCACTTCATAGTCAGAATCTATCCCACTGCACCACTAGGTTGTATTTATATGCGTAATTTTTATTTTTCAACAAGCTTATGATAACGTTGTGTGGGCATTTTAATTACTGTCAACTAATGGCGCGATACTGAGCGGAATAACCCAAATTAAAACAGATAAAATATATAAAAACTTTTTTGTAATTATCTATATTTAGTTGACATTTTTGTTTATTTTTTTTTAAATGTTAAAAGTTCACGAAGTCAAAGAGTAAACGTTAAAAAAAACTGTTTGGTTAATAAAATTAAGATTAAACCATCATTATATTTTGTAATACGAAAGATAAAAAAAACAGCTTCATGTTCTTGTCTGTATAACAGGATAATTAGTGAAAAACTAGAGTCAAGATTTTCTGTTTTCTACTTTCTTAAATTTGAGATTGAGCGTTAAATTGTAATACTTAACGCCCCGGCATCAAAGAAAAAAATAAAATAATCTAAACCTAAACTCATTCCACCGAGTGGGAATCGAACTTGCAACCAGTATTAACATTCAGACGCTGTCTGTAAAGATTAACTAACCTAACTAACCAATTTTAAACATTGACCGAAATAACATTAGGAAAACGCGGGTTTTCCGCAACCTCGAGCAGACCCTGGTACATTTAGCTGTGTTAGACTACATTGCAAGGTTTACAGCGAGGCAAAAAACCCCGGTCTTATCGTTATCAGCTGATTAGAGCGGGTTTCCCATCATTGTGAGTACTTACCGCCGCCCCCCTTGCCCCCTAAAGAGAAAGGCTGCGATCGCTTCTACACTACAGTACAGTAACAACCGGTAATATGCGAGAAAAAGTTAGAAATCGTCATTTTAAACTATTTATTACTTATGCTTGAGTATGAAAATTTGTTGATTTCGAAGTGGATGGACGTCAACAAATAATTAACTATCAGAAATAATAATCTTTTGATCACTTATCGCTCATTTAGTTCGTATTTTTTTAATGTTTATTATTAGGTTATTATTATATGTTGTCTATTTATCATTAATAATATATATTAGTCAGTATAATGTAAATATCTGTAAAATGACTGAAAAAAAAAGGAATTATGATAGATATAAATAGATATTTACCCTGGCGTTAACATCTGCGCCGAAACGCAGGAGCGTCTGTAGTGTGTCGACGTGACCCGCTTGCGCTGCCAGGTGTACACAACATTGTCCTGTAACAAAAAACAAAAAATACTTTAAAACGTGCTTTTAGCTTTACTAAATACAATTAATTAACCAGTATTTTGAAGCAAATGAGGATTTAATTCAAATATATTTTTTTTAACTGCGTTAAGTTAAGTCTTCCAACAAGTTACAGCAGGATCTTACAGCTTTTATTCTAATAGAGGAAAATAATTTCACAATAATTAAACATTTTAGTGTGAAATTTAAATATAATTAATTATATAATAATTTTTTAAATGTCAAAATAGGATTTTAGGAATATAATTTTAAATATTTTTATAATTTTAGGCACTCAATAATTGTTTAAAATATTCAACAAATACTCATGAAATCTAAATCTAGAACGAACAAGAATAGATAAACTATTAAAAACATAACATATTAATGAGAACGTTTAACTATCGGAATGACTTTCAACATAAAATAGTACATATTTATTATTATTTTCCTTAAATAAAACCAATGTTGGCTTCACGATGGCCTTTTGACTCGCACAATCTATCATTATTCAAATCACACGAATCCTTTTTTACTTACTTAATAATAAAAAATAGTTAATTAATATTCACTTTTACGGTTAATAACCGGTAATAAGTTTTTGTTCCGGTAAATTGAAAGTAAAATCGCTCCACCAAGATCTGCAACACGACGTTATGTTGAACAGAAAGTGATGAAGTGACGAAACACTTTACTTAATGAGATAGGACGAAGCTATGTTGAATCTATATGTGTATGTTGATTGCAATCTAATTGGTAATAGAAGGAGTTCCGTACGTTTCTATGTGGTGATAAATTTGGATAAATACTTTAAATTGAAGAAAATAATATATATAATATAGTATTTTTAAGGCGCGGCGTTAAGTTGCGCCAATTAACACGCAATATCTTGATTTTAGGGGATTAAAAGGAGTGTCTTGACACTAGGTAGACTCTAAATACCCTACCAATAGGGAAAACACGGAAAGCTAACAAAATACATAGCTTTAAAAAGCTAAGAATAATTGAATAATTTACAAATCTTCTGTCTGACTAACTGGTTCAATTGTGGACGTTGGAAGTGCTCCAACGCTATTTACAGCTACATCAAAATAGATCGGGCTCTGCGCTTTTTGAACATCACGATTTGGAACAAACATGTCCTTATTATAGTCTGCTAATATTTTTAGAAATTCTTTACAATATATATAAATTAAATAGAAATGTTTGATTTACTTTTGAGAATGAAACTTTGTAGGTACAATTATTTTAGGAAGTAATTATTTTTAGGAAGTTATTTAAGCAATGTAACACGTACTTTTTACCTATATTGATAAAATAATAGCAGCAATGAATCAGTTATATGTTAAAGAACATTCAATCGTTCCATAATTTTACATACATCCACCATCTTGTCATAGAGACAAGTGGAACGTGTGCGTATTTTATTGCAGAATAACCATCGGCGAGGCGCACGACAACATAAACAGACCTACTCACGAATGAGGCTACACGTGGAGCCTAGAACCGTCTAACGAGATACGCTCATCTATTATGTATTTGTTTTACATTTAAAATTCAACTAGATAGTTGAATGTTTATATTTCATCTCGATCGTTGTGCCTATCTAGATATAAGAGATCGATATCTCTTGTCTTTAGTAGAGTAGCTTAATTTTGTTTACTTGTAGTAAACTGCGTTTTGAATGTTATAGTTACTTCTAGTATAGTAGTAGAAGCATGTTACGAGATCCATACAATAATAATAAGCAGCGGTATTTAAATTACGACACGACGTGCGCGCGCGCAGGCGACGCGGGCGCGGGGGGGTGCGGGGCGTCGCGGGCGGCGGGGGGCGGGGCGGGAGGGGCGCTTGGGGTTTTCCCAACAATGTGACGCCGGCGTGCCAGCGAACTGCCCTCACCATATATGGCTGACGATATTTTTCAACCGTTTCCGTAATTAGCCAGTCGTCTAAAGATTTTAATATGATACAATATACTTTGTACAATATAGAGATACGATCAAAACACGATTAGATTAAATTATGTTAGTATTATTCATTACTTGTTTTCTTCCGTTAGGAAACGAGTCGAAGTAATAGATCTTGTTTTCAGAGTTCAAGCTACATTTTTGTTCTAACAATTACATCATTCGTCAATCAGGACGTCAAGAATGCGACTAAACGATGGAAAACTTCAACTTCAATAAAAACAATTACACCTGATAACGATTACTGTCAGATAAACTGTTGTGGCTGATTAACAATGTTTTGTATTCTCTCATGCTTTGAATGCTAATTGGGCAAGGGCGTGACTGAGACTCGCTGATTGCCGAGCAATTTGAGGAAGATACTACGAACACCGACGATGTTACTACGAACACTAATGAATCAAATATTTCCTTTTCGGAAATGACATAGAGATGCGTATATTTTAGTACAGTACTTATTGCAGCTCAGTATATATTTATTATTTATCTGAACTTGGTTTATTATTAAAAACAAGGCTGAAGTCAACCGCCAACAAAAAGTGGGAAATTATTAGTTTAGTTAATTTAATTATTAAATACTGTCTAACGTGTATCACAAGGAGTAATATTTCTTCAAAACCGGATACTCGGTGGGGTTTTCACAGATTCTCGTGTGATCATCGCTATTCACTAAAGTCGTTGACCATTTGTGGTCCTAGGAGTGTGAAACATCAAAATTAATCTGTCACTTTTAATTTCAATGTCCTCATTACTTATGTCGATTCTTATGTATCTACTTGAGAATATAATGTACCGCAAATTCCTCCTTTCCTAACAGTTGTAAAACGTAATTGGACAATTATATTCTAATTCAGAAAATCAGCGCAGAATTAAACTTTCAGGAACAACTATACTCGTGATGTAATCACAAACGGTAAAAGTAACGATTGTGTTCACGTAATAATATAATGATGACAGGCTGGAATTTCCGAGGCTTTGTAAGAAAACTTTCACGTGGGGATAACCGGAGAATAATGATGCCAACTGGCATTGTCAGCTGCTGAGGCCGCGTCGCCTCCACGCCTTGTGGTTTTCCTGAGTGCCTCAGGTGTTTTGCCATTTAAACAAAAAGGTATGTCAATGAAATCTGAGAGGTAAAGTCTACTCTTATTATAATATTATTCAAATTGATATTCTAACTGTTTGTTAAACAAAAACACTGTATTCCTTATATAAGGAAGTGATAAAGATTTTAAATGTGCAATATATTACAGTGTAAATGACACCACTTTATCTAGAATAAAACGCTACAAAATAGTTTCTCCAAGGCCGTAAATTATGGTGTAGCCATTAACATTTATAAAATGTCACCTCGAAAGAACATCATGTGGCAAACGTTACATCGTCCGCTGACTTTATATAAACCGTAGGAAAACCCACGATCTCTTAACATTCACGTAACAACGTTTCAATTAGCGGCGCGGTGCTTTCACCGAGAGCCGCCGCTTTGTTACGCGACCAGCTCGGGAATACCCACCGACCTGAGCGAGTGTGAAGTGCGGGCGACTGACCGCTTTTACATTTTTGGTGCCATTTTTAACCGCTGGGTAATTCCAAGTTTCTTATTCGTTATTGTAGTCGAGATTCGTGTATCATTCACTCGCTCGGTCGTTTCTTTTGATTATATAAATAAAAATTAAAGGAAAGAAGGTCTGATGCATTGCGTCGTCTGTAGGAGAGGTTGCAACGATACATAAAACAGTCAATAAAATGCCAATACTCGATGAATACTGAAAGTGTTGATGCGAACGAGACATTGTATAACTTTGGAAAACCCGACCGTGCAGGTTTATTATTTCGACCGACACTAATACGTTATTAATGAAATTCTCAAAGTCGGGGAAAACCGAATTTACTTTAAAACACAGAAGTATGTTTTATTTATGGCAGGTTTTACTGGTTTTACGTTTGTGTCTAAATGTTGGTACTGTATGCTTTATCTCTTCGCGTACCTAATTATGTAAGATAATGATTTCTAATATTGATGATAGATCCATTATATTACGCAAAATATTAAGTAATTTTTCCGTAAACAATATTCGATTTGGAAATATAGTTGATGATTCAGATGCACAGCATTCTAAGTAAAGCGTGACGAATAGGGAGAATTGAGGTTTTGTAGTTTTCATAATTATAGCATTTTCCCTGATGTGGGAATTTGATGGCACACGCGCGGTCTAGGCCTTGAGTCGCGGCGACCGAGCGCGTAAACAATGTCTGCACAAACAGGTTTCTATAACAATTCAAGATCCTAGTGAAACTGATTTTTTTATCGAATGACGTGCACTCGCGTGTTAGGTATGTCCTGATGGACAATTCCTGAGAGGACAATGGCATCCGGTGAAGGTGAACCAGAGCTAGATATCCGCCTTGCATCCGCTCTCAAAGCAACCAACAATTGATTGATTATAATGAAATACCGTTACGTGGATATTTACGACCTACTGAGACTTACAAAAGGACTACTGTTTTAAAATCGGATAAGACGTAAACGAACCGTTGAGCTCTATATATATATATTTTTGGTTTATCTGTGATTTGAGGTCATCGAGACCAAAGCTTATCATACTACGGATGGTAGATAGCAGGATCACTCTGGTCAATGTGTAATATAGTACATATCTATGTACAATGTGTAATATAGTAAATGTATCTTTAGTAAGACAAATGTTTAGTATACCAGCCTCATCTCAAGGGCGCGTTACTAATCCTAAGAGTGGAATTTATCCTATAGGGCAAGACAATACCCACTTCTAGTTCCAAGAAATTTGGAGTTCAAGCCAATGCTATGGGAAAACCTATAATTGGGTATTTACTTCTTGAATCATATGGCACATATAATAGTACATTGAAAACAATTAATAGCGTTGCAGAAGCTGGGATTTCCGTATTCTACTTAGCTCAATGGCGAGAATGAGCGTACACGTGTACTTTAATTATAATTACATAATATGACAGGGCTACACCGAGACACCAACATGTAACTAACCCAAATAAATAAATTAATTATAAATCGATGCTCCACACTTCATGTGAAAACGAAATATTAATGCAGAATGCTATCATCAACGACCTCGAGTGCTGATGGCTCGACGATGACGTCACATCGCCTCACTTCTATACAATTAACTTTTTAATTTCCGTAAACATTACTCCACCATATTACTTTATTCTTGTTTACTATAATAACTAGTTTACAAGTCCTTAAATTGCAAAAGTTGTTTGGTTCAAATTGTTTAATAACATGTAATTATGTCGTTCAACAGAGGCACATATTGGATGTCACGGTCCATATATCATATAGTGTTTACGATTCATAATGTATTTCAGACATACTTTATCTCATTCAGTGCAATAACCAGGCGGCTGTTATCTACAAAGGCAGCTGTGATACGAGTCGGCGCTTTCAAACATTATAAATATGCAACTTAAAAACCTCTCCTAACATAAAGAGCTACAATTAAAAACCATACAAGACCAAAAAGCCAAAATAAAAATGGAAAACCAAATGCAACCTACCTTTATAATTTCTTTGATTGATTACTGTTGAAAGCATTGGCGATGCGTGGTCTGAGACAGGCGTGAGTAAGGCTTGAATGCACTCTAAGCTTCTCACACTAACTGCTTTGTGAAGTGGAGTTTCTCCGGTGGTGTCCCTCACGTCTATGGAGGCACCAGCTCTAACCAGCATTCTCGTGACCACTGCATGACCACTCATGGCGGCAAGATGTAAGGGTGTGTGGCCGTAGTCATTTGGTATATCTAACCAAGCTGTGTCAGGACACAATCTGATTATAAGACCCACTCTGCGTTGGCATCCTCTTACTGCTGCAATGTGTAGATCCCTGCAAAATGACATATATGAAATTGCAGCCTTTTAGCATGGTTTAAACACAGGTTCAATGAAATAAAATGACTATAAGTGAAAGATGTTATTGTGAATACATTATTTTATAATTAGAGTGTACATAAGTAATGTTTTCCACAATAATAATATGAAATCATGGGTATAAGGTATTGTTATATATTTTATAAGTATAAGACTTGTCTTTCTTCTAATAAGAATAGATAGAGAAAAAGTGCCTAATAAAGGTAACTAAAAGTGTTTCATATTTTGCATACAGCTTCAAATTTTTCCCACATAGCAGGATAGTCATAAACACATACAACATGTTAAGTAGTGGAACTCATTGCCAGACTGTCATACTATAGCAGAGAAAAGAAGTAAATATAATCATTCCTTAGAGTGGGAAACTAACCCACAACCAATCACATTTACAAACAGTACCCTACTGTGCCACAATGGCCTCTAAACTTTAAATGAAATGAAATAAATAAGTATATAAGCTATTAAATATTTACTCTAATAAATTAATTATAAATGAAGTAATAGATAAGCTATTTAAATGATTCCTTATTAAGCTGCAAAGATTATGTACCTATAGATATAACACAATGATGTAGGCATGTAACTGATCACGTCGGGAGCTGGGTTTTCCAATCTATTGACCCTTACAGAGCGTTTAGAATGTTCAGTGTGAGTCTCTTGGGTTTTTTATTACTTTTAGAGGCGTAAGTTATTTAAATTGAGTTTTGTTTTAAATAAAGTAAATGATTAGAAATTGTTTTTTAAATTATTGTTGTTATTGTAACTGTAATTAATTATAACTAATTAAAAATGTTGCAATTTCGAAACAGTCCAATAATTTATATATAACTAATATAAAATGCTCAAATTTGTTATAGTAAAATGATAAATAGGGATAATTGAAGTCTCTTAGATGATTAACTTTGAAATATAGGTTAACCAAAACTAGGCTTTATGGTCTACAAAATAAAATCCAAAATAGAATGTTATTACAAGTACGGTCATCTAAATGAACTCTATGTTGATAAGAATAATATTACACTGATAAAATATATCCATATATGGAGCTGGGCACAAATTGAACTGTTTGTTAAAATTATAATGGCTAATGGGCAATATTACGTAAAATACACAAACATGTAGTAATAATTATAATTAGAAATTATCAGAACATTATAGATTATATGAGAAGGCTGCGTTTTAAATAGATGCATTAAACCATTTATAAAGTATAAACAAGACAATAAAGTATATGCTGAAAGATTCTAATAAGAATTTGTATAAATTTCAATAGTGAGAATGCTATAATAAAACAAGAGTTCTATAAATGAAAGTTTAAGAAGCATTGAGTAAATACTTTTTAAGCCATTTAGTATATTAATGTATTAATATGCTTCTAACTCATTTAAGGTCGTGTAGAGTTAGATATTTTGTAAAATGAACCTATAAAATTTATAGATTGACAGAATATCATTATCTAATAAGAAGTTAAGAGTCCCATTAGTATAAAGTAAACAAGTCTTTAAACTTACGTATCACCATCGTAGTCTTGCTGGAACAGTCTCGCGAACGGTGGGATTTCTTGAGGTTTGTTTTCAGAAAACACAATTAAAGGCCCTTGTTCCTGGGGCGTGGGCGTAGCATCACTAAGGTTAACTTTAGAAAGAGACTCTGACAAGCACAAACCACTGTCCAAATCTGTTTCACTGATCACTATTTTGTTACTTTCCACTGGTGTATCTTCAGCTTTGTCCAATTCTTCTGATGAGAACAGCTGTTCACTCAACGGTCCGGACTCGATTCCAATGTCGCTCTCCTGGTCATCGTAAATTTTTGTTTCAAAACCCTTTTTGGCACTCATTTTTATAATCACACTTGTATATATAACAGTTAAAACATAAAATCAAAAGAAGCTATTTAAGTTATACTCTAAAACAGCACAATAACATGGTTTATTAATTACTGTCTTTCATTTACAACAACAACCGTGTCTCTGCAAGAACGCGTGCGCAATGATTAAAAATTCAACAAGCAAGATGGTTATAGCCTACGCCTCGGAGTCACAACGACGTAAGCGACGCCGCCATGCGACGTCACACGCAGCAACTGCGTACATGCGAAAATATTCCATTCGGATTCCCGCACCGGAATATTTTATATTTATCTCACAAAATTTACTTGAATTTCATACAAATATTTTTTTATGTACAAAATTTTAAATAATTTTTGAATAATAAATAGATGAAAAGCCTATTCAACAAATATATTGTTTCTTTGATTATATAATTTTATATTTTTATTGAAGTTACTATAATGACATTGACGTTAACTTATTCAAATATTTCATCAAACGTTGATTCGTTACTTAATCTTTAATTGTCAACATTAAACATTGAAAATTACAATTTTAAAACAGTTAAAGAAAAGAATGAAATAGTACTTTTCTAATTACTTCAATCATCTTTACACTTAACTTCATAGTTTTTCAAGTCTTAATGAGATAAAAGTTTGTTATGTATTAAATTCAAAGTAAATGTAAACAATAATGTTTGGGGAAAAGGTTATAGAGTTATTAAAAGAAGCTGAACGGAATCGTGAAACTATAGATCAATATAACGTAAGTTTCCTATTACAAAACCTGCTAGTTCTTAAGTTTTAGTTAAAACAGTGTCTTCTTTTCAACTAAACGAATTTGATTCAATATAACTTGTTACAGGATGAGAAAGTACGTCAGATCATACAAGAAATGCATGCATTATTTAAAATGAACATGACCGACGCGTAAGTAAAGTTAAAACAGAACATTTTAAAAATCAGTCGTCAAGCATTATTTATTTTAAAATAAAAAAAAAATCATGCTATTTTTCAGTAATGCAACCACTGAGAATAAATCGTTATGGACCACAGTTCAAGTAAGGCACTCAGCATTAGAGAGGAACAAAAGATGTCTTATTGCGTATCTATATAATAGAATGAGCAAGATAAAAGTATTACGTTGGGAATTTGGTTCAGTTCTGCCGCCTGATGTAAGAGAACTACTGTCAGATAATGAATATCAATGGTTTTCTAAATACTCAACAAACCTTGCCAAATATATGAGGTCTTTGGGAGAAGATATAGGCTATAGTGGAATAGACCTGACAGAAAATTTACGGCCACCAAAAAGTTTGTATATAGAAGTGTTATGTTTAAGTGATTATGGTAAATTAGAATTAGAAGATGGTGATGTTATAACTTTGAAGAAGAATAGCAGACACTTCTTACCAACGTCCGAGTGCCAGACTCTTATAAGACAGGGTGTTTTGAAACAAATTTCATAATGCAGATTTTATTGTGTTGTCATAGAATATTTAAGAATAAGCTCTAAAGGCTGAATTTTTTTTAAGTGGAAACAACAAACAACATTAAAAATATATTTTTAAGTTATTTGTATTTTTATTTCTTTTTATTTTTTCAAAACCCTTAATATTTAAGTAATTCTATAATTAATTATTTTGAAAAAGTTTTACCATATTTTTTCTTAGTTCAATAGATTTTCAAACAAAATTTAATAGATACAACAGTTGCCGATTAAGCCAAAATGTGAAGTGATTGTCTAGTTGTAGTGATTGCTCACCATTACAATTTTGTTTGTATAAAATTTACAATGATTGGCTGTTAAATGATAACAATTTGTTTCTGCATATGATGTTGTAGTCTAGAGTAGGCATATTGACCAATATTTAGATGTGGTTAGTTATTTCCAATATATGACCATATACATATTATCTTCCTCTCCTACCTGCATATTGTAGGAAATTGATATTTAAACATGAACTCTTTGCTTTACTAGCTTTTATTATAATTCTAAGCCAAATGTGGTGTTGGGTGAGTGTATCAGAACAACAATAAGGCAATGTATATATTGTAATACTTTTATTTATAGTTTATCTATTTTTCTATTTTTATAACATTATTTGCAAATAATATTATTATGAAACAATTTCTAGTATATTTCTTTTTATTAATTTTACCATTCTTTTTGAGAGATGTTTATTAGAGTTTTTATATTTATTACTTAAGTAAGCGAATTACATTATAAAACACTAGTTGTCGCACACAGCTTTTTTTTTACGAATGGGGTGACATGAAATTTTTTAAAATGCCCCCTAATTTGCAACCAAATTATAGTTCTCTAATCCCAGTAGTTACAGCCTGTATGTTGTCTGTTGTCCTGTCAGTAAAAAAATCTTTAACATAGATACAGTTGAGACTATTAACAGGACTAATTCGTGTCGTTAGACATTCGAAGAATCGAAAATTATATTATATTTGTAAAGAAAAGCATTTTTTGGTTACATTATTGTACAATTCTTTATTTTTTACTGCTTTTTGGTTGTTCCTGCATAGCGGGGTATTCAGAGAGGACCTAGTGTCACTAAAGACGCTCTTTTTACCTCTTTTCACTCGAAATCGAAACCTCGTTTTGTCTTAGAGCGATGAAATAAAAATTTAAATAAAATCATTCCCAGCCTGGCCACATTGTGGCCAGTCGTGGCCCAGTGGCACAAGCGTGTGACTGTAAACGGCTGGTTGTGGGTTCGATTCCCACTCGAGGAGTGGAAATTATATTTCCATTTTCTTTGCTCTGGTGTCGAGGTAAAGCGCGGCGTTAAGTTCCGCCACTTAACACACAAGCCTCCGAATTCGGCGGAAAGTGGGGAACGGAGTGTCTTAACACTAGGTTCTCTCTGCCTACCCTGCTGTGTGCGGGATACAGCGTGAAGCTAAAAAAATAAAATCATTCCCCAAGTGGGAATCGAACCCATAACCATTACAGTCAGACGATGTCTTACTGCACCACGACGGCCTCTAGCATAATACATAATGTGAAATAATTATTTAAAACAACAAACATTAATCAAACTTATTGATTTGATAATTAAGAAAATATTAGGAGATGACATATTTTCTTGAACTACTAATAATACTGCAAACTTAATCGTATTTACTAGTTTAATTTGTTTCAAATATGTATTTGGTAATTTCCATTCGATAATGATTAGATATATTAAATGTTTTTTTATTGTATAATGGAGGCGAAGGTGTAGAAGGGTCACCTGATGGTACGCGGTTACCTTCGCCAGTAGTCATCCACAACATAAGAGGAGTTTGGATGCCTTCTTGGCCTTGAAGGTGAAGGATAGAGAAGGATGGGTAGGAATAGGGAATAGACAGAGCATACATGTTACCGAACCGGAACACATTGTAAGATATTTAGAGGTTTAGACGTGCAGCTAATCACTACTGAGTTTGGTAACCAAGTAACTTTGTTTTTACGGGACGCTAGCCGGCAGCGAGGGAAATTATACTCATAACCCATCCTCTCACGGGTTGGGAAATAACAATAAACATAATACATAATATGTACTTAGCTATAAGGGTCAATTTATTTGGTTATTTTCGTTTGTGGTAAGCCAACGCGTGGGCAAGAGATACTGCGGGGCACGCCCGGTGAGTAATGCTAGCTGAGACATGTCCGTATATGTATAGATCAGATGCGAATGTAAAAGTTATTTGACTATTGTCGATATTTAGAGCCGGATAATCGAATTTCTACTGTATATTGAGTATGAAATTATGGCCATCGGCGCAGTGGGACGGCAATTGACTGTAAATGTGATTGGATGTGGTTCGATTTTCACTCGGGGAAGTTGTTATATTTAAATTATTTTCATTCGTCTAGTCTAGTGCCTGGGAAAAGCTGGGCGTTAATTTCCATTATTTAACACGTAATATCTCGATTACATACAGAAAGTTGAAAACGCAACATCTCAACACTAAGCTCGTTCTGTCTGCACACGGGAAATGCGTGAAGCTGCTGCTAAAAAATATAATAAAATATGCACAGTTTCCTTTAACAATTTAGGTAACTTTCCTGGGAAATACTAAAATATATTAATCATGTTTCAGTTGTACCTAAATAGGCGTTTTTTAAGGAAAAGTGTTTTTAAATCTTTATTGACCAGAAAAACCCGGTCTGGCGGTCTTAACTTACAGTACGTGTGAACTAACTGCACTCGCTGCGTATGACTTATAACTTTAAAGGTTTTAGAAACAATTACAATGTAGTATTTGTGTCCTACTTTTCCCCTTGGCAACTGAGCGTGAGACATATTTTAGAAGTTTAATAATTTAAGCGTTATGGAAGCTTATTAGAAGCCGCAATGCATCCGCACCCGATGGTTGTGAAGTCAATTTGGTTGGCGTATACTAAAAAAATCGTCTTATTGGTTTGGCAAATATGAACGGAAAGTTTAGACAAAAAGTCCAGTTGGTAACAAAATCATCAGTTTATCCTTAAAGTGAATATAATAACCTACTAAATTCGGATTGGATTTATAACATATAAGTTTTTCTAATTTAGATTAGGCAGAAGCTTTATCATAATTTGTGGAATGAGTGGGACTGTGAAAGCGAGTCATACATATATGTACTTTGTAACTACTGTACTATGTTATCATCTTCATGGAACCATTTAGTTATATTTGTAAAATGTCTTTGAACTAATTAAAAAACTTATTCATTTTTTATTTTATTAAGCACAGAACACAGTGGCGCAGTCAGACAATGTTTGACATAAGTGCGACGGCCGATGATCGAATGTGAACTCAAGGAATTTGTTATATGTAAATAATTTTTAGTTTCTCAGTCTAGCATGGTAAAGAAAGCATTAAGTCTCGTCACTCTGAGTGACTCACTTATGCAATATTTCCAATTCGAAGGCAAGCTTCGATGGAAAGCTGTAAACAGAGTGTGCCACTTACTGGTCACTCCGCAATGCTGCGCATAAAAGGCGACCGTGTTTCTTTAGATTTAAATTGCATTCGGGAAATTTTAATATTTAATAAATATGAAATGTACCTTCTCCTAACCAAGGAGTAGGTGGGTGGGTAAATGTATTTTCCACGGTATATCCTAAGAATTACGCTTACATTTTAGTCAAATTAGTGACATATTTAATATTATAAAATAACATTTTTTTTAGTTTCACGCTTTATTCCTTGCGAGGTCGTCAAAAAGCCCGTGCTAAAGCGCCAAACGTTACAGTCTGAGGAGTATTAGCATATACTATGTAATGTAATAAGTGTAATTTATCGGTACTAAGAAATTAGAACTTCCTCATTAAAACATCACCGCAAAGCGGTAAATTCCTTAATTTGCCGAGGCTGATGAGGATATGAACAGGTGTCCAATGGGTTTTCAATAAGAAAAACCAGTAACAAATTATATTTTTACTAAAATATATATAATACTACTAGATACCAAAGTGGTATAGTTGGTGCTATTTTTTTAATATATTTTTATAATTTCTTTTTTTTTGAAAAATACACTTAAAGAACATTTAAAGAAAACGTATAAAAATTTGCAGCGGGATTTGAACCCGCGCCTCCTGAATACCGTTCAGGCGCTCTCACCACTGAGCCATGCGTTCTGCGTAACTTATTTATGTTGTTAGCATCTCTGTAGAGAGATTTTTACAAATTTCTGCTACCCATAGTAGTATCAACAGTATATGGTCGTGACGTAAAGTTTCATATTTAGTCACAAGTTATATTTATCCTGATTAATTTATGTCTGACCAAAGCCCTCATTATGATTATTAGGTAATAATGCATGCCAAACAAATGTATACCAGTACATATAAGTTGGATATTAATAATATTTTTAATTTATGTTTGAATTTGAGTATTTAATTTTAAAAGAGAGCCGTGCTCTCTCGATCTTGATCATGGTAGTTTTATATGCTATATAAAAAATCTCAAAAAAATGCCATTTTTTTACAAGCTTTTTATTGTATAATTTAAATTTGTTCGGTGGAAGCCTAACACTCAGTTTTCAAGCATATATTGCGCAAAAATTGTTTGCACGTTAAGTTTGAATTTTATTTATGACGTCATTCAACATACTACTGCTTTCTACAGTATGTAGATAAAAAGAAGCACACCGCTGAGAATAATTCGATATAATCTTTTTTTTTTTTAATATTTTTAGTTTTTGTAATTTATTAAGTGAAAGAGTTCTCTCTGATTACCCCCCAAGGGATAAAACGTGTAGCTATGTATGTATGTATTGAGCGAACAATTTACTTTAATGTAATTGCATATAATGATTTGTAAATTCAAATTCTTACATTCTTCTGTTAACTTCACAGCCATCGTTCAGGCATAGTATACTTAAATATATCCTTTTAAATATATACTTATGTATATCCTTTTAAATATATATCTACATATGATTAATAATGACTAAGACACACTAAATACAAACGCGAAACATGCATAACTCAAGGCGGTTTAAAAGCCGGCTATGAGCACGAAGCTCAAACTTGTCTGTTTAACTTTAGTTCGAAGTTTAGCAGTAATTTAAGTTTATGTGACGTAACGCGCGGTGATAAATCCGCAGGGCGATCGGAGATACCTGCTCGTGGCACGTAGCCTGCGGAACCGACCTCACTTATTTATTATTTATAAAGATTTACGAGACGCGAAACCGATACAAATAAATTGCATCAAAATGTGTTTAGTTTAGTTGCTTTTTTTTAAATTATTCAAGATGTTGTTTTTTTATGTTATTTGGCTGTGCCCTTTCGTAGGGCAGTTCTTTAGTATTCAAATAGATATGCAATGGTTATTGGTTTGATTTCTGTTCGGCGAAATGTTTGTTATATAAGACAATTATTATATAACTCTTGTTTACATTAGGTCGTTCCTCCTTGTCACGTCTACGTCCTTCACGGTCTGTAGCGGTCATGCCCTTTTCTCACCTAAGCCTTAGATTTAGTTTTTGTATAATAATAATGAAAATGGACGTGTGTAGTATAAATATTTTTAGATTTGTAAGTTAAGTATTATAATGTAGTATAGATCCGGGGTGAGCAATCCAAGTCTCCCTTAATACATTAATGTGGCCAATTTACAATTGCTAAGTTACAGATATACGCTACTCTTAAAATACTTAAAAAGTGAGATTTTGGATGGCCAAATCATTTATATTGAAGGGGGAGAGATGTTCTTTCACTTTTAAAAACTATTTACATTAGTATAAGTGAACTCAAATAATACTTAATAGGGGAAAAAGGCTATGGTAAGGTAAAAAACCAAGTTTCTGTAATGTTATATATTTAAATAAAAAAAATATCATGTTATTGTCTCTGCATATACAAAGGAATTGCGGGAAGACAAGTAAAGTTGGACCATATATGTTATACATATACAATGTAAAATTCTCACATCTTGTGAAGACTGTACACGATTGGCGTCGGTAAAATGTTTTCTTAGAACACATTAAAACTTTAAATAGAATTGAAATTGGGATAATGAGTGGTTTTGCCCGAGTCCAATTTCCTTTAAAATTTAAGGTAGTCAATATTAAAATATTTGATGATATGCAAGTGTAATTGGTAAATACAATATCTCTATATATAATAAAAGAGTAGAAAAGTCAATTCTGTACATGAAAAATTTCAGAAAAATTTTAATTGGGTGCGTTAATATATCGATAACAGAGGCCAAAAATCCACTCAGAAGAATTTTTGTCTGTCTGTCTGTCTGTCTGTCTGTCTGTCTGTCTGTCTGTTAATTTGTTCGCCAATCACGCAAAAAGTACTGGATAGAAATGGATGAATTTTGGTATGGTGATAGCTTATAGTCCAAAGGTACATATAGGATAGTTTTTATCCCGGTTTTCCATGTAGTTTTTTTGGAAAAAATAAAAAACCGATATAAGTAAATTATTTGTATACTGATATCTACCGGGTAGAAATTAATGAATTTTTGTATGGAGTTAGCTAAGAGGTTAGAGCAACATATGGGATAGTTTTCATCCTGGTATTCAATACAACTCCCGCAGAAAAATAAAATAAAAAAAAAAACATTTAAATTATGTCGATAGTTCACGAGTGAAGCTAAATTTATTTCAATATCACTAATTAAAATAATTATAAAATAAAATAAGCATAACATTTATTAAAGATACATTTGACCGGTCTATAAAACTTTATATAATCTGTATGACAGCAGATGTAACTACGTTTTCTGGAACGGGTAGCGCCATCTGTTATTATATAGTTGACATTGTATTAGATATATCCGTACTCATTAATATTATTATTATAAAATGCAAAAATCTATATCTATATCTTTTATGTTTTCACGGGTAATCTACAGATTTCGTACATATATACCAGATGGTATATATGTACGAAATCTGCTATCATATAGATATACTATGATAGCAGATTTCGTACGTTTTCTTACTATAACAGTTATCGCTATATGTTATCAAATAGTATAGACATTGTACTAGATGTATCGATGATTTTCTCAAGAACATAATTAGTGACGCAAGGTCAAATATAGACTACCCCCTTTTATAAAAAAAACAATCTCAAAGAGCAATAGAGGATGAAAGTGGCAGTTCACGTGGCGAAGCCGCGAGCGGGTCGCTAGTAGTATAATATAATATTGGTAATAGGTATCCGTAAACACGTTTTTTTATGTTAGCACTTTAATATTAATACTTAAGATAATGAAAAGAAACAAGCTTTATAACATAGTCTTCTTATTCTGAGTGTCGTGGTAAAGACACCATATGCATACCATGATACTATTGTTTTGAGATTTTCTTACTTATTACGTAGTGTATTAAATTTTTATTTCGTTTTCCCCTTTCGCCTATCTTAGCAATGCTAGGTTCCGTTATTTAACACATAATGTCTCTCATACAGGGGAAAAGTGGAGGACGCAGTATGTAGATTCGAGGTTCTCTCTGCCTACCCTGTGTACAGTAAATGCAATTAGCAACTAACAAAGCCTCAAACAACACAACTGAAAAGGCTAGGCTTTCCTTAAAAAGGCTATCAAAATTTAACCCTAAATAGATACTCTATAATAAATTAAACTTAATACGTCTGCCATAGTACTTTAGTAACTTAAGCACGAGGCAATCTGTATAGCAATAAAAGCTCGAGTGGTTTTTATAAAAATGTGCAGTAACAAGAACACCTGCGCCGAGATCGAGAATATGAGCTTGTACCTTCGCAGATAACAATAAAGTGTAGATATTGGATAGCACTGAAGCGGTCATGAGCCCCTTTCCGCTCTTCTGCTTCAGATAAAGCATTAAATTGTAAGTTATATAATAAAACTATTTTTCTAATGCCCACCACGCCTGTCCGAGATTTGTTTTAGGTCAGTGTTTAGGCCCACGGCGTTGAGTTACGCCGCTTAATAAAAAGAAAAAATCATAGTATGAGACATTTAATAAAGTGTTTTGATATTATATTATTGCTATAACGCATTTTGATCAAACGGATTTTCACAGTAAGGCCGTCCGCATTGAATTTAAGAAAAAATACATAATTATAAATTAAAGTAGTTACTACTTGTTACGTCACCTATATGCCAGTAAAAGTTTTACCAAATTTGGTTTAGCCATTCCAGAGATTAGTCAGAACAAACAGATAGATAAAAATTGTAAAGTGTTAGTTTGATATACATATGTACCGAATATACATACGTATGAATTTAGCAACAGTGGGTTATTATTATATTACTTAAAGATAATTATTATATTACTTTCCCCAATAAACTTTATCTTTGGCCAGTCATCGTTACGCGTGTGATTTAGTGTTTTTTTGTTATAATTTAAGTATCAAGGATATTCATCCGATTTATGTTAGTTTTGACAGATTTTCATTTTAAACAGAAAAAAGATATAAAGCAGTGTTGGGGGCCTGTCGTGGCGTAGACGTATAAAGTGTGACTGTAAAGCGACTGGTTGTGGGTTCGATTCCCACTTGAGGATTGCAAATATAATAAATATTTCAATTTCCTTCATTTTAGTGTCGAGGCAAAAGCACGGCGTTAAGTGCCGTCACTTAAAACGCAATGACGCTGAATTCGGCGGTGCGTGGGGAACAGAGTGCCTTAACACTAGGTCTCCTCTGCCTACCCTGCTGTGTGCGAGATATAGCGTGAAACTAAAAAGAAATATAAAGCATTTAGTGTCGAGTCTCTGCTTTCCGCCTGAATTTGCGACTTAAGTAACAAAACTCAACGCTGCGCTTTGTCTTGTCATCAGGATTATTGAAAGAAAAATAATTCAAATATAACCATTTCCCCGATTGGGACTCGAACCTACAACCATCGCGTGCGCCATTGCGTTACGACGGTGTCTTCGGATGTTCGGTTAGGTTTTACCTAATATAATAAAATTAAACCTTTTTGTAAGATTACAAAAAGATGCATTCGAAGAAAATGACTTATCGGATTTTACCGAAATATTGGAGATGGTGATGATTAAATATTAAGAAATACGTAAAGGCATGTGAATCATATCGGGAGTGCGTATTCCTTTTGTTACATTAGCACATGGTTACTACTTTTTTTATGTAGATTCACGTTTTTTCCCGTGCGTCCCGTAATAGCGGGGCGGTCAAAGGGTGCCTAGTGCCAAGACACTCCGCCTTCCGCTTTCTGCGTGGAAACGAGACATTGGGTGTTTTGTTGCGGAATTCAACGCCGCGCTTCGTCTTAGACACGAGACTAGAGAAAAGAATATTTAATATTTATTTAAAAAGATGTCATGTATCCTTTATATTGATTTCTTTTCCTTTTTTTTGTAGCTTCACGCTGTGTCCTGCACATAGCAGGGTAGGCAGAACCTAGTGTTAAGACACTCCGTTCTCCACTTTTCCCAGAAGTTTGGAACTTAACGCAGCGCTTTGCCTCGGTACCAGAGCGAAGAAAATGGAAATATTCAATATTTCCACTCCTCGAGTGGGAATCGAACCCACAACCAGTTGCTTAAAGTCACACGTGTGTGCCACTGAGTCACGACTGACCCCAACTGGCCTTTATATTGATAGTTATTCTAAACCAAGTAATCAAAGTATAGGATGTCTATCTTTAATACATATTATGACATACCACATGTAAAAATATGTACTTTAATTATTACGTGACCAGTCGTGGTGCAGTGGCACAAGCGTGTGACTGTAAACGACTAGTTGTGGGTTCGATTCCCACTCGAGGAGTGGAAATATTTAATATTTACATTTTCTTCACTCTGGTGTTGAGGTAAAGCGCGGCGTTAAGTTCCGCCACTTAGCACGCAATGCCTTCGAATTCGGCGGAAAGTGGGGAACGGAGTGTCTTGACACTAGGTTTCCTCTGCCTACCCTGCTGTGTGCGAGATGAACCGTGAAGCTATAAAATATATATATATTATTACGGTGTACGTAAATATTTATAGAGTAACTATTTAAGCGACTGGAGTTCAAACTGATGATGATGCGACATTTTAAAATTAAACACAGTTCTATATATAATTTTAAAACAGAAGAAAAACATAATAATAACAACATTTTTTAAAATTAATATTGATTCACATCAATTACTTCTAACAATATTATAAAAAATGTTTACTAAATAAATTCACAACTTTCGCATATCAATTTATTTATTTAATTTGTCTAAAGTAAACATTGACTTCCTAATAATAACAAACAAACAAACAAACATAATATGTACATATATATAGAAAAAGCATCCGTGTGGATTTTTAATTTGTGGTTTTGGGAATTTGTAAATTAATTATTATATATTATAATAGCTCGTGTTTCGAACTAAGCCGATAGCGTATTTCCCGTATGAATAAGCGGGGTGTTGCGTTGCGCAGCAGAAAAGTAGAAATAAATAGGGAACGGGGATCTGACTTAATGGTGGAATTTGAGGAAATACTCGTAAGACGTGGTACTAATTCAGAAAAATTATTAAGCGTGAAGCAGGTTTTTCCCGTACAACAGGGTAGTCAGAGAGAATACCGTGTAGAGCACTGGTTCCCAACCAGTGGTCCAGACGGATAAAGTGGTCCGCGAACGATTTTAGATTTACCGGGTGTTGGTAGCCGCGCAGTGAGCGGCAGGAGTAATTGCACATTAATTCATTGATATTATAAAATAAGTATGTCAGTTGGCATAAGGAAGTTAGGATGTCCTATAGTATGTTTTAACAATTCGCAAAAAGTATAGGATTTGACTAATTGTTAAAAATAGTGCCACGACAACCACGCAAATGACACAAGTTTCTCATTAAATATTATTTATTTTTATATAATTTCATCACGAGTTTTCAAGTAAAGTTTTCGTTTGACTACTACAGTTTATTTTTATTATACCTACATACATAGTGGTCCCTGTTAGGAAGAATAATGTAAAAGTGGTCCATGATCAAAAAAGATGGGGGACCCCTGTTGTAGAGGTATTCCGTTGTCTACTTCCTGGTCGAAATCTAGATATTGGGTGGCGGAATTCAACGCCGCGCTTTATCCAAAGTAACAGAGTGGAGTAATGAATATAGTTTGAATATAATCATTCCTTGCCTACGGGCACGGTGGCCTTCAGGAGATTATAATAAGATTTTGACGTCTTCGTAGTGCATTGGGACAGTGTTTCGGTATACACGCGATTGTGAATTCGATTCACGGTTGAGTGAATTGAGTGAATATTTACTTTATACGCACTTGTCGTTAGTTCGATTCCCACTCGGAGGAATTGTGGTGATTCTGATGTATGTGTGATTGATTCTCTGGTGTAGACAATGTGCACCGTTAAATTTCCAGCCACGAAATGTTTTGGATTCGGATGGAAGGTATAGAACAAAATGTCTTGACTCTAGGTTCTCTCTGTTTTTTTTTTTTTTTTTTTTTTTTTTATGGAATAAAGGAGGCAAACGAGCTGAAGGCCCACCTGGTGTTAAGTGGTTACCTTCGCCCATAGACATCCACAACATTAAAGTTATGGATGCGTTGCCAGCCTTGGGAATGTAGGACAGAAGGAGAGAGGAAGGATGGGAATGGTGGGAATAGGGAGAGCTGGCTTACATGCCATCGAACCGGAACACATCATAAGATATTTGGCGGTTCGTCTTTGACATGATAGTGGTCGCGAGCCAGTCGGAGAACGAATCTCCTACCACCAAACTACTGGGTTACCCGCCTTTTACGGGACGCTACCCAGCAGCGGGGGGGAATTGTATTCTTAACCCGTCCCCCCACGGGGAAAAACGCTTCCTATGCAAATTAAATAAAACTTAAAACACTTTCTAAATTTGTTAATTGTAACCTTGTCGCCGAAATACTCGTACTTACCACAATTAGATTACACACATATTACATATATTTATATAACACTTACCTATGTTTACACACTCCCATGACTCACAAACTGCTTAATACATATCATTACATTCTAACTCATTATAAACACTATTAAGAAAAATAGTGAAAACAACGCAACATTGTTTGTTTGTGGCGCAGCGGCCGTACAGTACATAAATAATGTTAATGAGAGGTTTTTCCGGCAAGAGAAAAACCCAGCTTGTACCACCGGCCAGTGTTATGACATCCTATGGTTGACGAAAGGCTATAATAATAATAAATAATAAGAAAACGCTTTGCTTGTGGTGATTTGAATTTACATATACTTAAGAATGGTAGAGGCTACCGTGGTGTGGTGAGGTAGTGTTCAATCGAAAACATGGTGGTTGCAGATTTTATTCGCGTTTGATGAATATTTAAATTATATAAATTTTTGCACACTATTGAGACAAAAGCGAGAGGCGTCCAAATCTGCCATTTAATTCGTAGTGTTTTAAATTCGGGTTAAAAGTGCAGAAGAGACGTCTTGATATTAGATTCTCTGTGCCCATACTTCTACGTGATAAAAAGCTAAAAGCTGTAACTATAAGATAAACAGCAAATACCTTTTAAAAAATAATGATTTATAAAAATATTTAAAATTTAATTTTTGATTTGATATTAATATTCTTGCATTAAAAATAACTAATCCACCATATTGGATGTTCTGATATGTAGGCTTTAGAATAACATCACATTACATCTAATAATGTTTTAACATTTAAACTGAATGTGTATACAAAATTTCAGCCTAATCGGTTTATGACATAATTATTCTAAATTCAGTTGTAAAACTCGCGATCATACAAACATTGCAAGTTAAATAAAAGCTTGCAAAATAAAAATGAGTGCATCTGTGTACAGAAAAGTCCCCACAACCGATCCTAGAAAAAGGTCACGTACAAAGCGTAAGACCCTCCGGATTCATATATTATGTGTTACTAGAACTCGATGAAATGACATATGCATGAATTAACTTATTTAAAATTATTGAAATTTGTAAAAACCGTACACAGTATATCTGTATGCTATTTAATATAGAAGGTATTTTTTTTAGCTTCACGCTGTATCCCGCACACACAGCAGGGTAGCAGAGGGAGCTTAGTGTTAAGATACTCCGTTCCCCACTTTCCGCTGAATTCGGAGACATTGCATGCTAAGTGGCGGAACTTAACGCCGCGCTTTTACCTCGGCACCAGAGCGAAGACAATGGAAGTATTAAATATTTCCGCTCCTCGAGTAGGAATCGAACCCACAACCAGTCGTTTACAGTCACACGCTTGTGCCACTGCGCCACGACTGGCCACGTATATATATATATTTAATAGTATTTTTTGTATTGCTAATATTTCATACATGTCTTCAGCTTCAAGCTCTTAACCGGGAGAAGGAGGGAGATAGAACTTAGTGTCAAGACATTCCGTTATTTACTGGTGAGTGACGAAACTCAACGCTGCAGTTTGTTAAGTCACTAGAGTGAAGAATCATTATCATTAATTAATGGAATATGTTGATATGCCGTAGAAACCCCATACATCGTATGCTTATACAATCCACCACGACAGCCTCATTTCACATACTCGTATATCTGTTCTGAAAATATAAAAAAAATGAATATCAAGAATTACTTTGTCCTTAGCAAATAAGAAGAAAATCTATGACTTTAATAGCTAGTTCATACATATGATATTCTTTTGAATTCAATAATTTATTCTCAGTTCCCGTAACAACGTGTGGCTTTTCCCACAACCACTAGTTTCCACGTCTTCAGTTGGGAAATTAGTATTTTTCCCAAGCCCGGGACTCCCTCTTATTTTATTATACATATATAATATATTCTATTTGCTTGTAAAATCCGAGATTTGAATTTCACATGAAATATATAACAATTATTATAATTAATTTTAAGTGGGTTTTTTAGTCGTTCTTGACCTAAATTCAAAATCGACAGCCCTAAGTCATGCTGTAGAGCATGTTGTACAGTAAATGGCAATCGTTCTTGGCCAATCTTCAACTATTTCAGGTGTCTACTATATTTCTATGACATGGTTTAAATTATTTACGTATATTACTATTTAAGTCAAAGGTCAGTCATGGCGCAGAGGCACAAAGTGAGACTGTAAAGCAACTGGTTGTGGGTTCGATTCCCACTCGAGGAATTGAAATATTTAATATTTCCTTTTTGGCTCGCTCTGATGTCGAGGCACAGCGCGGCGTTAAGTTCCGCTACTTAACTCGCAATTCATGCCAACTCGGCGGAGAGTGGGGAGCGGAGTGTCTTATCACTAGGTTCCCTCTGTCTACCCTGCCGTATGCGGGATACAGCGTGAAGCTAAAAAAAAATAGTACTAAAATCAGATGTGGCCAGTCGTGGCCCAGTGGCACAAGCGTGTGACTGTAAACGACTGGTTGTGGGTTCGATTCCCACTCGAGGAGTGGAAATTATATTTCCATTTTCTTCGCTCTGGTGTCGAGGTAAAGCGCGGCGTTAAGTTCCGCCACTTAACACGCAAGCCTCCGAATTCGGCGGAAAGTGGGGAACGGAGTGTCTTAACACTAGGTTCCCTCTGCCTACCCTGCTGTGTGCGGGATATAGCGTGAAGCTATTAAAAAAATTAAAAAAAAAACTAAAGTCAGATTAACCATGTAGAAAATGCTATTTAGCGTTAAGCTCGCCTTTTGTACATATTTATTTTTTAAATTGTGTGCAATAAAGGATATAAATAAATAAATTAACGATATATCCGGCGTTAAGATCTACCACTTAATACATAGTGACTTGAAATCAGACGGAAATAGGAGAACGGAGTGATTTCACAATGAAAGGAAAAGCGTGAAAATTAAAAAAAATATATATATATGGCGAACTATTTAAGTGGAGATGACATAAAAACACTAATATGGCGAAAATTTGATTTAGATGCTTGTTTACTAAATGTAGCCATATTTTTTACTTTTCAAGCATTATCTTTGTCCTTTTAAATGGAAAAAATCATTTAAAATACTATCTCTTATAAGCTCTTATTTTTTATGTGAGAGTTCTAACTCTCTTTGCCTCTAGGCAAATATAATATGGTAAAACTTACTTTTACACTCGAGTCCTAAAATATCCTATGGTTGACGAAAGGCCATTATAATAAAATAATTCGAAAATTCTTTTCTTGTGGTGATTTGAATTTACATATACTTAAGAATGGTAGAGGCTACCGTGGTGTGGTGAGGTAGTGTTCAATCGAAAACATGGTGGTTGCAGATTTTATTCGCGTTTGAGGCATATTGATATCAATTATATTTCCCCACACTATCGAAAATGAAAGCGAGAGGTATTCAAATCTGCCAATTAAATCATAGTGTTTCAAATTCGGGCGGAACATCAGATTCTCAGCGCCCATTCTTCTACGTGATAAAAAGCTTTAAGTTGTAAAAACAAGATAAAAGGAAAGAAACTTTATAAATATTTGAGCAAAATTTTCATTGGATATTGTTACTTTAAAAATAACTACCATCGTGGCGGAAAGTGCCCAGTGGCACAAGCGTGTGACTGTAAACGACTGGTTGTGGGTTCGTTTCCCACTCCAGGAGTGGAAATATTTAATATTTCCATTTTCTTCGCTCTGGTAACGAGGTAAAGCGCGGCGTTAAGTTCCGCCACTTAACACGCAAAGCCTCCGAATTCGGCGGAAAGTGGGGAACGGAGTGTCTTAACACTAGGTTCCCTCTGCCTACCCTGCTGTGTGCGGGATACAGCGTGAAGCTAAAAAAAAAAAAAACTACACTCGAGTCCTAAAATATTCGGTCATAAATAATAGAGCACTCATTTTATGTCCACACTCGTATTGGTGGTCCTTAAAACTTCAAAATTCATGGCCGCCGGATTTTTGAAATATTTCCCGAAATAGGTTTCGAAGAAGCGACTATTTCATATGCAGCAAACAACGTCCTACTGCACCGCAATGACGTCAAACATAAATTAACATAATTAATCTTTGTTTACATTAAAAGTGTTAATGTTAATATAAAAAATCTTTAGCAATATATTTTGACACAATTCTAATAACTGTGATGGTGGTCATTGGTTCGATTCTCGCTAAGGGGAGTATAAAAAGTTGAGGTTCGATAATGAAAGACATTAAATTACGCCGTTTAACCCTCAATATCACTGCTTCCAAAGGCTAGGCTTTCTATGCCTACCTTTTTCTTATATTATTTCTTATTTTTTTCTAAAATCAGAATTCTTCTATATAATTTCTTGACAATAAAAAAAATTAAGTAATTCTAAAAAATGTATCCCTAAGGTAGTGAAATTAAAGTTGAGAGTCTGGCATTGTATAATTATGAACTTATTGTGGATTTCCATTGATCATGTAAGCGAAGCCGCGGGCTATAACAGCTAGTATCCAATACAACTGTAGCCTCATGCATAATAACTTTATAATAACCTTAAACTTCTTACAATTAATTATATGGTATTGAAGACGAGACGAGATCTGATGAGTAACGCGTTCATAGAAAGCGAGGTACAGTATTTTCCTGTAGGCACGCTGCGCTAGGAGCGGCGTGTTTTACGTTGTTTTTGATTCATCGTTTAGTGTTACAATATAATATAACCCCAGAAGTAAAGTGGCCTAACTCAAAGTTTTAACGATTAAAAACGACTATAAAATGTCTATTCTAAGATTCCATTGTATTTGATAGCAAAAAGTATTTTTTTGTTATAAATGATTCTTTTAATGTTATAAATTACAGTGACATTTATTATTTTAAATTATTAATAATTATCTTATTATTATTATTATAAAAAACAACCGCTCATTGTTCAGCGCACGTAAACGTTTTGAATGGTACCATGATATTCGAAAAATACAACTAGAATCTCTACAAATAGGGTAAAACTAGGTAAAACGCCCCCAATTGACAAAACGCCCCACAGCCATAGCAGGCACATTAAGAAAGCTAGATGATACACGTATTGCACGGAGAGTAGCCATAAGTTGATAAACAACATAGCTAATGTGCACGTGTGGTTTATTACGCTCCCTTAAAAAATATTAATAAATTTAGTGTTTCAGTGAAGTTACAATTTGTGGTAAGTTGCAAACATTTTTTTATATTTTAATACTCATTAAATATAAGTTAAATTGATATTAACTGTTGAAAATACACATAAATACACTTTATTATAAATGTTCGTTAAACGTGATAACTTTGAAATTGAGGCTTTTTTCTTGATAGGGCGTTTTAAAAAGCAAAATTTGCAATACGCCCCACCGCATGTTTTTTAAAATGCCCCCGTACCGAAATTACATAGATACCAATTTATATTGTATTTTAATTACAGAGTATGTCTCTTAAATATAAACGCAAGACTCTTCTAGCTTCTTGGAGGCAATGCGATCTGTATGAAGTAAAAAAATGGGAGAGAATGAAGCTTCAAAGCACTTCAAAGTTCCATCTTTGAGAAGCACCTTAAAACTGTTCGGATATGGACATAAATAAAAGCGTTGAATGTACAGAAAATTACTACATAACAAAGTCTCCTGAAGACTGAATTCAAGTTTGACACGTTCAGGGTACCACGTTTGTGTAACAACTATGGGCAGAAAGCTGAGAGAGAAGCTGTTAAAAGCAGCAAGATTTGATTTTATTCTATTCAACTATTTTATGATGATTTTAATTTGGTTTATGTTAAAGTTAATTGAAAAGACTGTTATGTTAATCATTAATTTAGAAGACTGGTGTTTTTTATTGTTACAACTTTTCTTTTAATTAATTACTTAAAATTGAAAATATTTTTTTTTTATTTAGAGTTTTTAAGGACTTTTAAGTCTTGCCTTACATTTGTGTTATGTTTGTAAGTTATTAAACTATTGATATATTGTGTTTTTTTACGTTTTGGATAAAATTTAGGTATGGACATATATGAGGACATTTTAAATTGCATGGGGCATTTTATAATACAAAACGAGGCGTATTAGGTAACATGTACCTGATAAAACGCCCCACTCCATGTCTGCAAAAAAATTGAAATAGATCTTTAACCATCGTTCCTATTACGTTAAGGTTTTGTAAAATTATTGTTAACGAACCAATTAACGTCCAGGAATAAAAGAAATAATTAAATCTATGATTATTTGGGTTTTATTGAAGGTTAAAAAAAAGTGGGGCGTATTACCAAGTTTTACCCTATAAAATTTTATTACAATCCATGATTAAGTGTCATTTATTTCTATTCGAAATTTTAAATTTCCTACACACTTCTGATCAATAAGAGCTTTGCTTTGGTCAGCTCAAAAAGATTATTTTTTGAGTTAGGCCACTTTAATTATATGCCGGAATATTATATTGGAGGATAATTACGGAATTCCAAAAAAACACAAAATTCACAGATTTACGTGTTTCCCACATTCATATATGTAGTTAATAAAGTGGGTCGCGCAGAAGATTGTCCTCTTCAAATATAACGAAATAACCGAATTCAATACATCTATACATTTAATTAAATGTAAAGGAAAATCCTCTGACCTCTTTTTATAAAAAAAATATGCAAATAAGTATCAAATTTAGTATAGAAGAGAAAAGTTATAGAAAGTCTATATTTAATTTTTATAATCTATTGAAAATACATTAAATTAATTGAGCAAATATTAAATACAAAATTAATTTAGCAAATATTAGACATGCACTTATATTAAGTGTCATTCGTGTATTTAGAAAATATACAAAAATTTGACATATGAACATGTCGCCAAGGCGACGCGCATTTACGCGTCAATGAGTCAATTTATTACGTTCGAAATAGATACCAATAATTCTATCGTGAGAAGACGTGTGTTTTAAGTGTAATTCTATTCATTGTTTATACTTCAATTTGTTTTCTTCTCTAGTTTTGCACTTTTCCGTCATAACATAGCAGTCTGGGGCCAGTCGCAATAGCGTGTGACTGTAAACGACTGGTTGTGGGTTCGATTTCCACTCGAGGAGTGGAAATATTTAATATTTCCATTTTCTTCACTCTGGTGTCGAGGCAAAGCGCGGCGTTAAGTTCCACCACTTAACACACAATGCCACCAAAATTCAGCGGAAATTGGAGGACGGAGTGCCTTAATACTAGGTTCCCTCTGCCTACCCTGCTGTGTGCGGGATACAGCGTGGGGCTAAAAAAAACATAGTAGTCTGACAGAATCTAGTGTTAAGACACTCCGTTTCCGCAGACACATATATATTGCTAATATCTGACACATTTTTGAGGATAATGTAATAAATATAATGTGGCAAAATTCCAAAAAATGAGTGAACATCATCAGAAGATGTATTTATGTATTTCCCATGAGTTTCTAACTTGGTCACACAAAACAATGTACTGCAAGGTTTTAGAAGGATAACTATTATAGAGTATTGTGTTTTGCATAAGTCAATAGTACATCTAAATTATATGTAACAGAAATCGCTACATTTTGAGACCATCGTTGTGCAGAAACGCTTACCGTTTGATTGTAATCGTGTTTTATTGTAGGTTCGATTCCTACACGGGGGATTGATTATATTTCCCTTATATTTATTGTTACGATATAGCTCAGATACAGAGGCCTAGTTGAGTTGAGTTCGGCTACTTAATAAAGAATGTCTTGATTTCGGGCGGAAAGTGAAGAATGGAGTGTCTTTATATTAGGTTCTCTCTAACTACTCCTCAATACGGGGAAAATGTCAAACTCTCCCTTAAGCCAACCCTTTTCTTATCATTGACCAAAAGCTTAGAAGCTATTAACAATAAGCCTATTTATGATTTCTATCTACCTCTTCAGTTTTTAAATAGATACCTAGTATAGAACGATATTCTTTTAGGTATGAAGTTACAAATCATTACAATAACAATGCGACGGACGCGGCACATTGTTTACGACGGGTTTTACCAATTAATTATGATAATTTTGTTATAAAATACCTTATGGTCTGATTCTTTACACATGATAGTGAAGAGTTATTCAGTCGGAATTAGTTTTCAAATATTTTTTTTTATTTTTTCACGAAATTTTTGTGTTTTAAAGGTAGCCTTACCATCAATTTCAGGTTCACCGTATTGCCCATTTTTATTGGTACTGAAAACCTATTTGCATTTATTATACCTACACCTTTTCATAACAGTTCGGTTGGGGACTTGGATGTGGTTATGTGGGACTCTGGATTGTAAATATGGTGAAACTCTTTATACCCACTGAAGCCTCTCGGTGCTCTTCAACTGTCGCTAGCCGAGGTCACAGGAACCCCTGACTACTGACTTGTGGAACTTAACGCCGGACTTTACTTCATCAAAGTCAAAGTCAAATACTTTTAAGCATTATAAAGTGTTATTCCACACTTAGGAAAATTGAAAAAGACATTCAGAATGAGCTATTGAACGCGTGGTTAAATGGTGAGAGCACCTGGACGGTATTCAGGAGGCGCGGGTTCGAATCCCGCTGCGTTCAAATTTTTATGTATTCAGAATGTCTTTTCCAAAGTCAAGTAAAAAAAAGTCAAAATAAGAAGTTACAAGCTTCATTTTTTGAACGTCAAATAGTTTACCACCGGTACACTAAAGTTAATGCCTCACACCGGAGAAGAAACGGCGCAAGAAACTCAGCGAGATTTCTTTTTTTAAGCCAATTATAATTTTCCGATTTAATGCTGACTATGCTCTTGAAATAGACTGGCATTTCATTCGGGTGTTCCAAGGTATTTCATCGTTTATATTTTTTTTATTTAAAATTAGGCAATAACCTTTAACATTAGATATATACATGCTCTTTACGGGACTGTAAAAGTGTTTGCAGTCGGGTTCTGAAAAATAATAAATACTATACTTACTTCAGATTGCAGTCGAAGTGTAATGTTGAGCAATAACTCAAAATTATAATCAATAATTTGACTTTGAATAGGTTACTGACTGATATAAAATGTGTATGTGGATATAGTATGACCCGATCAATAAATTAACGTGAAATAATGTACGAAAATGGTCTACATTTTTATACATACCTAAACGTTCCGTAGTCTTTTAAGTGTTAAAAACCAGAGCGACAAATACTGCTATAAAATTGACTATTAGCTTGAGTGAGGATCGAACTTACAACTTGCAGACTTACAGTCAAACACTGCCCCACTGTGCCATGATGACCGGGTTAGTCAGGGTTAGGCCCTTTTTGTTTTATTTTTTTATTTTCACACTGTATCCTAGGCAGAGAGAACCTAGGCGAAGAAAATGGAAATATGAAATATTTCCACTCGAGGGAGTGGGAATCGAACCCACAACCAATCGTTTGTAGTCACACGTCTGTACCACTACTGGCGACTGGCCCCAATTAATCATGTTTTCAGTCACGATAGCTTCTAAATGAATTATTCTTATTAAAAGAAAATCAGAAGAAAAGCTTAATTATAGAATTAAATTATGATATATAATATTAAAAATAAATAAATGAATATATAAATAACTATATTAATTTTAAGTAATTAAAATAATAATTATATAAAATACGAAGAAAGGTTATAAGTTTAAAACCCAATTAGGGGAATGTTTCTATTTCTAGTATAGGTTTTTCCGCTGTCTGATAATATTGGATTTGGGGACTTATCAATGGACAGCGACATGAGCACGAGTTATCGTGAAGATAAAAATAAAAAAAATACATTATTTATATATTATCAAATAATGTTTAATATACATAAATATACTGGTATATTTAGTTACTTAAAATATAAAAATACCACAGTGGGGGTCAACACATTTTTTGTAGCTCTCGATAAATGTACTCCATTTTTCTTTTCATTTTTGCCTAAAATATTTCTTTCTCTCTCTTTATCCTTTTTCAATAAAGGTAGTGAAATAATCTAGAGTTTAGACACTCTATTCTCCATATTACATCCGAATCTTCCAGTAATTCCAGGATAATGTATAAATATAAACATTTGTCCAAGTCAGAATCGCCTACAATCAATCTTGTTATAGTCAGACGCTGCCTTACTGTACCACGATGTTTATTATATTCTCTGAGTCTGAGTGTTAAGTGGCGGAACTTAACGCCGCGCTTTGTGTCGACGCCAGAGCGAAGAACATGACATTATGTATTTTTCAAAAAAATAGTTCATAGTATGGATAAAATTTCTTATTAGCAACTTGGCCACCCCTGACATAATATATATTTAAATTTTTATTATAATAATATTTTTACAAATTACTTTATAAACAATATTAATCATATTGGTTATGTCAAAGTTACATCGACCTCGGCGCTTGGGTTTTTTGAAAAGCAATTAGGCAATAATAAAAGCAATTACATACAATAACTATATTATTTTTACTATGAAAGATAGGGATTTCACATTAATATTATATTGAGACTAACTTTGAATATAATTTTATTTTTGTAGCTTCACGCTGTATCCCGCACACAGTAGGGTAGGCAGAGGGAATCTAATGTTTTTTTTTTTTTTTTTATTATTATTCTATTTTACTCTACGGACATAAGGTCTGTACCTTTTTTAACATGATTCTTGTTTTATCATATGCTTTTTTTTTTGTTTACGATTTCAGTACTTAAAACTAAGAATATACAATAAGAGAGTCCAGTTATTATAAAACGTTGCCTTTTTCATTATATACAATTTTCCTATCATAATGGAGTTAAATCTAACCTAAATTAATTTGTTATAAGTGTATAATTTATTTTATTTCTTACGTCTATAACACATATTTCTTACGACTACATACATACATATTTTTTTATTTAAGGATGGGGTGTGGATGGCATTAATGCTATAGTAGTGGATATGACCGCTTCGTTCCTATCTTTTATGGCCATCTTCAAATTGTACTCCACAATACCTTTGGTCGTTGCTCTCGTTGCATTCCGTATTAGTCTCTTTATCGCGTCGTCCTCACCACCGCAGTAGTAGAAACAGTTGCTGGTATGGCGCGTTATCGCCACGACTGCGTGTGAGACACTGTCGTGCAGCTTTATTTTCTTTGGTTTTGTATTCACTACTACAACTGTGCTGGTGGTCAGTCCCTGGGCCTCGTGAATTGTTAGTACTTTTGCACCCATTTCCAAGCCGTATCCCTGAGTGATCAAGGATTCCTTCTCCTCTTGAGTGAATGTGAGGTAGAGGGTATCCTTTAGGTCTCGTGGTATTGGTGTCACCTTGATGTTTTCTATCCGGAGGGAGTGTACTGTCCTCTTAGATGAGTATATACCAACATATATTTCTCGTAGGGCATACGCAACATCCATGGGGCTTCTATGGGTGCATATTAGATTCTGGGTGATATTGGCCACTTGATAGGGAGCACGGTAGAACATATCGAAAAGATTCTCTCGGTCAATATAGGGAAGTTGATTAACATCTCCGATTAATAGAATTTCTTCTGCTTCGGTGATTCTTGCAGCCGTCACTATCGCACCAAAGTGGTTCATTAGAGCCTCATCCACAATCAGGCGTGTGTACGTTTCTGATTGTCTCATCCCATTAACCAATAATAACAATCTAATGTTAAGACACTCCTTTCCTCGTTTTCCGTCGAATTCTGGAGACTAGTGTCGAAGCTTAATGTCGCCTTTTACCTCGACAACAGAGAGAAAAATTGGAAATATTAAATATTTCCATTCCTCGAGCGGAACATACAACCTATCGCGTTACAGTCACACATTGCTCCCCTCCGCCACAATCAATATCAATATTATTTATAAATCATGCTAACAATAGCATGATTTATACTTAGCGTTAACTTAAACATAAAATATTTTTGCAAGCATATCACTGTATTTTATCTATGCAATAGGAGTGTTATAATTTGGAATGGAAATGAACTAATTCATTGCTTATTTCCTCTTTATGAATTTTTTTTAAAATGGCGGTAGGCAGAGAGAAACGTATTAAAATGTTGCAAAACTAAGGAAAGATAGTCGAATAATGGTGAAAATATAGAAACGTCTCACATTTGTCTTTGCACCCGTTAAGAATTTAACTTTTTTGTATATTGCGTCTAAAGTTGGACCAAACATAGCGTGAAAAGTGTAAATGAATGAAGTTAGATCTTATTTTTTTAGGAAACATACAAATCTTTAAACGTAAAAGGACTCGAACCTGCGCCTGTTGAAAACTATTCAAGCGCTCTGATGCAATTCAAAGCCATGTGTTCTACGTCAGACTACGTCAAAATTCTTATACGCCCACGAGCATTGTAATTTACTTTTCTTGTTAGCACCTCAACAAGATATGCAAAAAACAAAACTAAAATGTAATGAGCATATAAGAAATTCCGAAAAAATATTCAATTTGACGTGACAAATTAATATATAGAATTTGGCTAAAATTTCTCCTAGTATCATTAAAATCGCATTTACTGAGGTCCATCAAGTTGTCCTTCCATTTTTGGCCACTTGGATCAATCACATAGTTATTTATACAACGTATAGCACTTTTCTTTCTCACATCCCCGCACTACCCAAGCACATTCTTTATCTTTATTACTAAGGTAAACTGAAAAAGTAACGCATTTTCTTGTGTAGCAGAGCAGTCAAGAATTTGCTCAAGCACTCCGTTCACCACTTTTCGCACGAAATCGTGACGTTGCAGGTTGAGTGAACGGAATGCTGCGCTTTGCTATAAGATCGGAGATTTGAAAATGACTTAACTATAATCATTTCTCCGAAAAGGAATAGAATGCACAACCCATCTCGTTTACAGTCGGACACTGGCCCACTGAGCCATGATGGCCTAAACTTATATCGGGAATATACGAATACTCACTGTGTACAGTTTACGGTATACGTTTCATTACTACACACCATTTCGATATCGTACGTGAGGGATAATCCGAACCGCGGGCAAAAGGAAATCTTAAATAAATAAACTTAATTAACTAATTCAAAGATATATATCGAAACGCGCGATAAATTGTGGTGTAAGCATCGCTGAGTCGCAAAGCCACACATAAAGCGGCGTATTAACCATAGTAAAGCGATTTACGAGGGATATAAAGGCCTTCCCTAACCCATTGGTAGGACCACCATGCGTGTAGGCTTTGCCGGCTACATCCCCGTTCTGCTTTTATACGCCAAGAAGATTGAATGGATTTAAGGATATTCATATCGACAAATAGTCTGATAATTTTCCGTATTTTTGTGTGTTACGATAGCTTGAATCTTTTAATTCAGCTTTATGCTTTATCGTATAGCCCATAAGGTAGTCAGAAAGAAGTCAGTGTCAAGACACTTCTTTCTTCGTTTTCCACCTAAGATATTGCGTGTTAATTGGCAGAATTTAAATACGATTTGTCTTAGGTACCAGAGCAGTTAAATGAAAGTAATATATAATCATTCCCCGAGTGAGAGTAGAACCCACAACACGCGTTTATGTTTATAGAATCGTAAGGTTAAAATCCGTTAGAAAAGTATGTCGTTGCATTAAATTGTCTCCTATTTATCTCTAAGAAAAAGTTTTCTGGCTTTTTTCCTAGTGTTCTAGAATTTCCGTGTCTATTATGTGAATGATGTCCAGTTAAGTATGTATGACAAGTGATGTTGAGAAATTAATTAACAAGAAATCCAAAACGAATAACAAATAAACCAGCGCACGCGCAATGAGTGTATCGTTGCGCGTTTCACTTATGTACTAGTAGTTTAACTCATATTTTATCGTTAGAGTTTTATGAACGACTGGTTGTGGGTTCGATTCCCACTCGAGGAGTGGATATTATATTTCCATTTTCTTCGCTCTGGTGTCGAGGTAAAGCGCGGCGTTGAGTTCCACCACTTAACACGCAAGCCTCCGAATTCGGCGGGAAATGGGGAACGGAGTGTCTTAACAATAAGTTCCCTTCTGCCTACACTGCCGTGTGCGGGATGCAGCGTGAAGCTAAAAAAAAAATATTAGTATGCAACTAAAAATTTTATATATAGTTTAAATAACGAGAAGTAAGTACCTGTTTTTACGGAGGTGTTAATAGCACCAAATACATGGTATGGCAAGTATCGTATTTATTATCGAAGGGGACGTGGATTCAAATTAAGTCACGTTAAAAATTTAAAACTGATTACATTACATTTTTCAACTTTATTTAGAGTTTATCCATATAGCAGAGAGAAATTAGTATCAAGATACTCCGTTTTTCCTTTTCCTCCTAAAATCACCACATTAAATGTTGAATGGTGTAACTCGACGTCACGTTTTATCTTCTCTTCAGAACGCGATTTCAAACGCAGAAAGCAATAAAAAAATAAATATAATCTTTCCTCCGCGTGTTTACAGTTACACACTGTTCCACTACACTGAAATAGCTTTTAACGACTTGACTAACTTGACTTGTAGCCAGTCGTGACCCAGTGGCACAAGCGTGTGACTGAAACGACTGCTTGTGGGTTCGATTCCCACTCGAGGAGTGGAAATTATATTTCCATTTTCTTCGCTCTGGTGTCGAGGTAAACGTTACATAAACACGCGGCGTTACATACACACACGCATGCCTCCGTATTCGGCGGAATGTGAGGAACGGAGTGTCTTAACACTAGGTTCCCTCTGCCTACCCTGCTGTGTGCGGGATACAGCGTGAAGCTAAAAAAAAAAGAAGTTATTCATACGATTACATATGTTTACAAAAACCAATCGATCCCGATTTCAGTTCCCCAGACGAGGGTTACCTTATTCATCAGTTTATAGCATCCAGATGAACTGGAAGGTTGAACTGGGGCTCGTAATCGCGCAAGAACGATTTAAGGCGCAGTAAAAAGCTCCGACTAAAAGTGGAACTACTACGCGTTATTTGAAAACTTTTCCGCTCCAAACTTATACCAATGATAGTTGCTTAATTGGTTCTAGATTGTGTACTGTAATTTGATTATACTTTTTTCCGCTTTTGGTATTTAAATTGTTTTTAGTCTACTTTTGTAGTTTTAATGTTTATAACATTTATTTTAGAAGATGTATTAAATTTGAAAGCAGTGGTATTCGAACCCGCGGGAACCGTCCAAGCGATTAAGCCGCTAAGCTATGCGTTCTACGACAGTCTTCGTGGAGATTCTTCTGCGCTTATATAGAACATGCGCCTCTTGTTTCCCGTTGCTTCAGATTTTGATACGTTTTCTAATGTCGTTTTTCATAACCTAAGTGTGTGGAAATAACTTTTGAAAAATCGTCTACTGGAGAGCAGAACTCAATGTCGTATAGCTTTTATTATTCTATCTTTATTATTATAACAGGTAAAATATGGGAGAGCAGATAACAGTTCTAAGTGGAGGATGAAGTGTCTTAACACCAGGTCCTCTCTGACTACCCCGCAGTGCGGGAAAAAGCGTGGAGCTGCTAATAGAATTGAATTGTTATATCACTAGGCAATGAAAAACTTTTTACGAAAAACATAGCGGCGGAGGAGGGAAGAGCAGAGAGCCAACACGTTTTATAATAATTTTTAAAAATCGATAAATTACATATTAAATTATAATAATACATACTTATATAATTATATTTTAATACATACATAAATTATAATAACACATACATACCCCGGAGGGTGTGCATGAAGAGGTTGATGACAGTGGACGAGGCGAAAGAAGTATGCAGGGACCGTAGCGTTTGGCGCTCCATTCTCTCTGACTATCCCGCAAGGAATACAGCGTTAAGCTAAAAAAAAAGAAGAAATAATATATACTAACCAATATATAATATCAAGTGTCAAGTGCCAAGTGTATTTAATACTAAGTGTCATACACCTATGCAGTTGTGAGTAAAGTGACAAAACACGTTTCTAGGGAAACGCATATTTTACATGTTTATAAATCTATTCTACAAGTAAATATACTCGTAAATGTTCTACGTAATCAAATCGGAATTCACATCCGGAACCTTTAATAGACTACGCCACTAGCATTTTTGTAAAAAAACCATCCATGTTTACCTAATAAGTATACTCTCAGCGAGTCTACGAGCAACTATGAGTTTATGATGAAAAATTTCATTTCTGAAAATTTTCTTTGTCATGACACTTGCTGTTATTCAGTTGTGGATAATCTTTACTGCATCGGTTGTAGATAGTGTTGTACACCTAAAGTAACACCTAGTTGGGTCAGTTTGTACTTCTGATGATATCAAATAGCTGTGAAATATTTCAGGCTAATCGATTGCCTAATTTTTCGAATTTGACAACATTACTAACATTTACAAGGAACGTTTTATTGTGATCAATATTCGTTACTATCGATCCTAAGTTTAGTTATAAGTAAGTAAGCAATATGATAACACATAAAACGTTAATGACACTCAGAAACCTCAATCAAATATTATCTCTTATTAAACCAGTACACATGTACCGACTAAAAAAAAATGTTCTCTAAAATAAAACAAACAACATAATTAATGTCACTATAATAGGTAACGTTAGAACATAATTACGCGGTAGTGCTTCAATTATTTGCACTTTTCGGTTTTACCAGACGCAATAAGATTAGATGTTACTCGGCCGCTATCTGCGGGTTTCCCGCTCCTCACGTGGTGTCGGTGTGACGTCGACGCGCGTCAAATTATCATAGATAAGCTTTCTTCTATTTGTTATCTTAATCTATTGAGCTCGATTGCTAATTTTGTTTTTGTTGTGGACTAACACTTAGTAGCGGTGTTTTTTTTTTTTTTTTTTTTTATTAAATACTGAAACTCTACAGACACTCGGTCTCGTATCCTTTTTTTCTTTAATTGTTTTTTTGTTACAAATCTTAAATTACATGCTACTCAAAACTAAAATGATGTTTTAAATTAACCTAAGCGAGTATTACATTTACTATACTTATGTCTACATTTAAATGAACTATTAATTATACAATATACAATTTACAAAATTAGCTATATCATAAAATTTGTTGGCGGGAAAAGGTGTTAAAAACTGTCGCTTAACAAGCAAAGTCCCGATTTCGGAAAGAGAAAAACGGTGTCCTGACATCAGAGCTCATTGACTAATTTCCTATGCGGGAAGGCAAGACAAAATCAAAAATACCACTTAGTTTTTTCTTACAATTGGATACAGTCCCTTTTATATTTTAGGTTCAGGTTCACGGGAGACTCGAGAGAGGTCCAAGTTGGCGCAACAAACAAAAGAAGAAATGAAACTATTTTTAACCGGATTAATCGCGTATATTTTTGGTATTCGAAAATACATGCTTAGAAACCCGACGTTTCGAATACTTTACAGTAGTCCATGGTCACAGGTAGACTCATCTCAAAAAAAAGAAAGTTCATGAATCATAAGAAATCGGAGGCCAATATTATTATTTAATATTTTAAGAAGCTCAGCGACTGTTATTTGTAAAAAAATACATATTTCATATTCAGCACTGTATTGCTTATAGGAGGTATATTGGGTATAGGCATAAAGTATAGTTGCCTCTTCGTTTCTCTTTTCTCCCCAAGTTTGAGGGAGACATTGAATAGTGGATAATATTTGATTAGATTAGAAAATTCGGAGGATCATTCTAAATTTACATTTGAATTATTTACGTATTTTGTTTAGTTTGCATTTGAACGACGGAGTGTCTTAACACATTGTTTTGTCCTTATATTTTGACATATCCTAAAGAAACATTTTCACTCTAAGAGAAAAAAATACAGTTTCCCAGATATAAAACCGGAAGTATTTTAACGTAACCATCGTCCATACGCCGTTACAGGGGTGGTCCCTTTTTCCTATGGGACTAATACCTAAATGTAAATATATAAATGAAATAAAGATATTGTTATTGACTTACAAAAGGCTTCTATCATAACGTCGGCTTACTTTGATAATGTTATATAAATAACAGCATTGTAAAGTCATCAGATATGACTTATTGTTTATGATACAAAAATAATTTTGTTTTATTGTGTGTATTTTTAAAATTTTATATAACTAACAGCTTTGCGTTTTTTTTGCATAGCAGCGTAGTCAAAGAGTACTTAGTGTCAAGATATTCCACTCTCTGCCTGAATCATCAATTATCGTTCAATCCACAAAGATCATTTGGCGTTGAGCAAACTTTCCTTTCTTGCTTTGTCTTTTTGACTAGAGTGGACAAATGAAAATAATTAAATTATGGTTTAGGGGCCAGTCGTGGCGCAGTGGCGCAAAGTGTAACTGTAAAACGACTGGTTCTGGGCTCGATTCCCACTGGAGGAGTAAAAAAAATTAATATTTCCATTTTCTTTGCTCTGGTGTCGAGGTAAAGCGCGGCGTTAAGTTCCGCTTAACACGTAATGCCTCGGGAACGGAGTGTTCTAGGTTCAGAGGAAACCTACTGTAGTGGGATACATCGTGAAGCTAAATTATGGTTATTTGACCGAGTCGGAATCGAACCCGCTATCGATTGTGATTACAATCACACACTGTCTTACGCACGCTGACGCACAATTGCCACTGACACATAACGGGATTAGTCACGTATATTTTGGTATTTCAAAATGTAAATATTAGAAAATCCATTTTGAACATTATGCAGTAGTTAGTCTGTTGTTACAAATGACACAAGAGGATAGTCTGGTTAAAAAAAATTAAATGAAAATGTGTAAAAATCGCCAAATCCAAAGTCTCATCCATTTTCGCTTTATTTGGCTAAAAAAAGAAAATGTAAAAAAAAAGAATACAGGTTATTAATAGGATTTGAATCATCTGCTAGTTAGTTTTTACTGGTAAGTAGAAAAATATAGGGTTAAGAAATGTTGTTTTCTATTTTTAGATTGCAATAAATAAAATAATAAGTGTTAGGTACATGGCAGTATCTAATATCATGACTAAAAATAAATATAGGTACACATATGTTTCTTTCCTTTTTTTTTGGGGAAGTGACGAATGGAGTGTCATTACACTAGGTTCGCTCTGCCTACCCTGCTGTATGCGGGATACAGCGTGAAGATATACATATAAAAAGACTAAAATATAAATAATTCGACAAGGGAGAGAATCGAACCCACAAAAATCGCAATCCCACCAAACACCTCACAATAAACTCAGACACTATACAACTAACTAAGCGCTTGTCACTTCCAATATGAAATACAACCATGAGATATAAATAACGTCCCATATCGGCGTAAAACTGAAAAATACTATCAAATATTTTTATGGGCAACAGTTTGAAAGCCCTCTTTGACAGTGACGTAGTGTCGTTTGGACTCTCTGTTCACAATCCATCATATTGTGCAATGTCCTACTGTTGCTGTGTTCTGGATAGTTTTGACCATATGAAACTATTCCCTTAATAGATTATGAAGGATAGAGGATTTTTACGAGTATATACATTTTTGGTATATGGAAGTAGTATTATGCATTAAGTTAACGTTGTATGTACGGCGTTAAGTTTCGCCACTCAATACATACGTATATTGATTTCAGGTGATAAGTAGAGCAAACGGAGAGTCTTGACATTAGGTTCCTTCTACCCACTCTACAATGGGGGAAAAACATAATGCTGAAACAAAAGAGATCTCAATTGTCATTGATTTATTAATGTATTAAATGGATTTTAAATGTATTCATCTATAAGTTGGTATTAATATCAACTCTAATCACACAGTATCAACCTGAGTTTACGAGTAATATGATCTTTTTTTTTTTTTTTTAAAGCTTCACGCTATATCCCGCACACAGCAGGGTAGGCAGAGGGAACCTAGTGTTAAGACACTACGTTCCCCACTTTCCGCCGAATTCGGAGGCTTGCGTTGTTAAGTGGCGGAACTTAACGCCGCGCTTTACCTCGACACCAGAGCGAAGAAAATGGAAATATAATTTCCACTCCTCGAGTGGGAATCGAACCCACAACCAGTCGTTTACAGTCACACTCTTGTGCCACTGGGCCACGACTGGCCACAATATGATTAAATATCTATATAATTTGCATTAATGTATTCTAAAGTACAAGGTTCCATTTGTAAGAACTCACGCAAAAGGCCGCTTGCGAAAAGTCTCATTAAGCTGGATCGTATTAACGGGGTTTTAATGTATTAAAATAATGACATGATGTAAGAATATAAAATTTTGTTTTCCAATTTTTCACTTTTTCCGTATAGCATATACGATAGGAAGAGAAACTATTGATAATAAATATATTTATTGTACCTCAACTATAACAACAAAATTACAGTAAAATTGAAAAATACACTTATTGTGGGAATAACTTATTTGAGTACGAAACAGCGCTTAAAAATATAAAAACTGTTATCGCTCAGAGTAGCGTCATAAATGCTAAATTGTTGTTAAATAACAAATCATTATGTTCCTCCACTGAGAAATCGGGGCGTCCCCTTGTTTTATAATATATTATTATAAAATTTGTATTTATCTTTCACAACAAATCTATACTATCTTTGTGTCAATGATAAGGTCAATAGGTATATAACATTACCTTTGTTTGTGTCAATAATTAAACAAAGTGGTTTCTATGGTTTAAGAAATCGTATTATAATCTATACTGCCGTATTATATATATTATACTGATAATTATAAAAATGCAGTAGTGTATGTAAAACATTCTCTATTTAAGGAGTTTAATGAAATTACTTTTAAGTTAGGAATTTGTTGGGTTGGCTTTAGATAAATCGTTATCTTTCCGTCAATGCTCTTAAAGTACAATAATTTGTGTCAATAATTTTTGTCAATAATTAATCAAAGCAAAACCTTTATCACAATCGGTACCGTTATATTAGATATTCAATAAATCCTTGTAAAAATACAATAGTGTATGTAAAACATCTTTCTTTTATTTGAAAGGAAAGAACGAAGATCAGAACAAGATATAAGTTACTGAATTAAGGAATAGCTTTTCTTAAATAGTTTTTCTTAAAAAAAAATTAGCAAGAATGTGTACTGCTATACATTATACGTTATATTATAATACATTCGTATTATATATTACTTTTTACGAAGGAGGATGAGCATTCGGGTTACTTGATGGTAGGTGAACACCGTTGACCACAACCCTATGACAGAGGAGCTACAGGGGCAATGCCGGTTTCAAGGTGGAGATGCTTAAACCCCGTTCTCCAATATCCGCTTAAAATTGAGACATTGCGTCTTTCATGGCGGAATTAAACGCCGCGCTTTTCTTATATACCAAGCGGAGAAATAGAAATAACTTAAATAATACCATTTCCCCGAGTGGGATTCGAACTTAAAACCAATCACGTCCCGCTGGACGCCATCCCGCTGTCTCACGAGTGCCTCAATTAAAATATATTAGCTCTCATACGTAGCCTACACCATTAAATCTTAAACTAAACAAACAGACACTGGTCTACGTCACATAGTTTATTTATCATTTATAACATTAAAGTATCTAATATTAAACAAAAGTTCAATAAATACGCGTTAATATTTACAAAGCTACGACACTGGCTGAGTGACGCACACATGTACTGATAAGGAGCAATTCGAAGAAGATAAATGAGTAATTAAATGTAGCCATCGCCGGGAAGCTGTACGTTTGTAAGATTAATTTCGTTATTTGATTACGGTTAAATGACGCTTATTGTGTATTCTGATTGCAATTGTAATGTGAATATAGGACAGGAAAATAAAAAAAAGAATAGGGTTTTTTTCGTTGGATATTTTAAAAGGAAGAATTTATATCATAAAAAAATATAGCATATAATAATAATAATAGTAAGGCCAGTTGTGGCGCAGTGGTATGAACGTGTGACTGTAAACGACTGGTTGTGGATTCGGTTCCCATTCGAAGAGTGGTAATATTTAATATTTTCATTTCCTTCGCTCTGGTATCAGAGGTAAAGCGCGGCGTAAGTTCCGCCACTTAACACGTAATTCGGCGGAAAGTGGGGAGTGAAGTGTCTTAACACTAGGTTCCCTTTGCCTACCCTGCTGTGCACGGGATACAGCGTGAAGTTAAAAAAAAAAAGAAAAAATAACAATAACAAACAACTTCATCCTTTTTCGGCATAAGAGAGTAACCGGAGAGTGTAGTTTCATGACATTCTGTACTCTACTGTTTTCTCAATTTCGACACATTGAGTCTATGAGAATGATGACGAGAATTTCTCCTACGAAGAAATCAAACCCACGACCGATTATTGCTTCTAAAAATCGTAAGGAGCTAATCCTTATCTGTGTATATAATCGTTACCCCGAGTGGTAATCAAACCCACAATGTCAGTCGCTGTTACACTACCGACAGTCTCGTCGGCGGCTTCTAATTGACTATGTACATTATTATGAACTAATGATGACTAATGGCGATCAAAACTTCTTATTCATATAAAATGTAACTATACCAAATGTCATAGTTTTCGTTTGCACCGCATAATTTCCGTAAAAAGCTTTGCCTCGACACATTAACATTTTATGAATTAATGGATTTAAATATTTCACCCTGTTTCCGGCATAGAGGGGTAGTCAGAGAGAAGTCCACTTTCTGCCTGCCATCAAGACATTGCGTGTTGAGTGGTGGTACACTCCGCAGTTTGACTTAGGCACCAAAACAAACAAACGAATATTTAAATACAGTCATGTCCCCGCTAGTCGTGGTGCAGTGGCACGAACGTGTGACGACTGGTTGTGGGTTCGATTCCCACTCGAGGAGTGGAAATATTTATTATTTCCATTTTCTTCGGTCTGGTATCGAGGCAAAGCGCGGCGTTAATTTCCGTCACTTAACACGCCAATGGCTCCGAATTCGGCGGAAAGTGGGGAACGGAGTGTTTAGCACTAGGTTCCCTACGCCTACCCTGCTGTGAGCGGGATACAGCGTGAAGCTAAAAAAAAAATCGTGTCTCCCAACTGGGAATCGAATCCACAGCTATCGCCTTTTAGTCAGATTCCATCCCACTGCGCCACGACGGTCTCAAACAATTAATTTAAGCATTAGTTAAAGATATCAATCAACATTATATGATCTATTTTCCTTCTGCGTAGAAATATATCTTTGTGTGTATATTTTGTTTACTCCAATGTTTAATCAATTCTTTGTAATGATAAGAATTGTTCTTTAATAAAGTACTGAGCGAACAATAACATTGTTTTTATTCATTAAACGTTTTAGATGGAACGAGATGACGTATGTATTTTAATTAGATTGTTTTGATATCGTAATGATGAAATATACATGATGAAACAAGGAAAAACTTTTGACCCCCAATCTTCACATTTGTGGAATGTAACACACCCACTGGGAAAACCATTAATTGTTTTAAGGAAACGTATAAAAATAAAATTGCAGAATTTGAACCCGCGCCTCTAGGCATCTCTTCAATGACTGTTTTGGATGATTTACAGAAGGTGCGAGTTCGAGCCCCGTTAAGGTTAGGTTTTGTTTTTTATTTGTATTAGCTTCACGCTGTATCCCGCATACAGCAGGGTAGATAGAGGGAACCTAGTGTTAAGACACTCTGTCCTCCACTTTTCGCCATTCTATTTCGGAGCCAGATACCAGATATAGGATACCAGAGCGAATAAAATGGAAATATTAAATATTTCCACTACTCGAGTGGGAATCGAACCCATAACCAGTCGTTTTATAGTCACACATTCGTGCCACTACGCCACGATTGGCCCCTAATGTTTATGTAGGTTTTCTTAATGTATTTTTTTATCCCTCGTCATAAAAATTAAACGGATTGTAGAGTAGGAAATTTGGCATAAGAGTTAAAGTTTATTTGATGAAATGTAGATCGATTACCACTCGAAGGCATCATTATATTTAATCTTTGTATATTTAAACTTCTATGGGGAGAATACGTGGGCACAGCTAATTTTAAATAAAGAGTATTTGACTTTGACTTTGACATTGACTTTAAAAGCGTTTTAAAATCTAAATGTTTTACAGATTAAAATCGTCATTCTTCCCATTTAATAGGCTCTGCATAACGAATGGCAAAATGCGTCACGAATGCGTCACTCACGGCCGCGTTAAAAAATTAGATACCAAATTAAATTAATTTCACTTGTCGAAACTACTAACAGTTAATATATTCATATGACGTACGAAGATACAAAGGAAGTTCGCATAACAATAAATTTTAATAACTATACATAGTTTTACTACGTCATGACGCAGTGGTACAGCGTCTAACTGCATACGAAATAGTTGTAGGTTTGATTCTTACCTCGAAGATATGACATATTTATTTTTTTCAAATGTATAATCGTCATATATAATTACAATTGTAAAAAAAGTGAAGAATGTAACTGCTTATTTTGAATAACATTATTGGATTTTAACTTTGACTTTACATAATTTGTATCTTCTTGCTGTGCTAAGATGAAACGCGGTGTTGACTTCTGATTCGATTTCGGGTTAAAAGTGGAGGGCAGAGTGTTCTAACTCTAGGTTCTCTCTAACCACCCTGCTAAGCGAGAAGAAGCGTGAATGGATTTGGTTGAAGAAATTTATTAAAGGCCAAGGTCCTCTATAACTTACTATAGAGATTGTGATCATAATGATATAGACAATGGGGCCAGTTGTGGAGCAGTGGCACAAAGTGTGCCTGTAAAGCGACTGGTTGTGGATTCGATTCCCACTCGAGGACTGGAAATAGTTAATATTTCCATTTTCTTTACTGTGGTGTCGAGGTAAAACGCAGCATTAAGTTCCGCCGCTTAACACGCAATGCCTCCAAATTCGGCGGAAAGTGGGAAATGGAGTGGCTTAACACTTGGTTCCCTCTGCCTACCCTCCTGTATGCTGGACACAGCGTAAAGCTAAAAAAAATGATATAGAAATTTAACACTTTTTGCGCATTACCTTACTCTTTATATCATTTATTTACTATTTCCCTAAAAAAAATGTAATAACTTTTACAAAATCGTATTACAGTGGTCTTCGTTGAAGAAATACTCGTATATAAGTTATAAAATAAAATAAGAAAATATAAATCTGGCGTCGGAGCTGCCGCTGGTCCCGACGTGTCACCGACAGCGGGCTTTAGACGACGTAATGGTCAAGGATACTGGAGCTTATAAAGAGGTTTTAACATTTTAAAGTATTTACTTTTAGACTTTGAAATTGTTGGTAAGTTTCAGTTAGTTTATATTTATTTCAGATTTTGATATGTATTAGTAATGTTTTGTTGTAAATTTTGGAAATGAAGGAAATACAGACAATTTGGAAGGGGCCAGTCGTGGCACAGAGGTACAAAGTGTAAAACGACTGGTTGTGGGTTCAATTTCCACTCGAAGGGTGGAAATATTTAATATTTCCCTTTTCGTTCTGGTGTCGAGGTAAAGCGTGGCGCTAGGTGTGAGTGTTTGTGGAGATAGGAGTGTCTTAATGTTGGGCTTCCTCTTATTTAAAACTTAATAATATTTTGAATTGTCACAGCTTCACGAGTAGCAGGTCAATCCAGAGACTCTAATGTCAAAATACTCTGCTCTCCACTTTCTATCTGAAATTGAAACTTTGCGTTGTCGAGTGAAGAAAGTCAACGCCCCGCTTTTCCTTTAAGTAGCAAAGCCAAGAAATAAAAATAAATTACCAGTATATCTAATCATTCCCCGGGGCGCGAATAGAACTTATAACTATTCGCGCTTACCGTCAAATCTTCACTGTGCCACGTGCATTCTTGCCTTACACGACAGACAATATAATAAAAATACACATTATTTTTTAATAACTGAATGTAATCATTTAACTATCAATAATGACCTCAGTATTCATGAAAATTTAACCGTTTCCTTTTGGGGTTTTTAAATTTAATTTTACCATTTATTTCAGTATTATTTTTAAGTAGATAATAATGTGTATTTATAAAACGTATTTTCCTTTGGGCGAGGGATATTTTTTCCAGTTTATATTGGGAATTACAGAAACTGGTCATTATAATGAGTAAGCGTTAACTGAATTTATTTAGCCATTTTGGGAGTAAAGAGGAGGCTGTTTAATTGTTATGTTATTATATTATATTTTTTTAGTAAATGACTGGTTGTGGGTTCATTTCCCATTCGAGGAGTACCAATATTTAATATTTCCATTTTCTTCGCTCTGGTATCGAGGCAAAGCGCGGCGTTAAATTTCGCCACTTAGCACGCAATGCCTCCAGAATTTGGCAGAAAGTGGGGAATGAAGTTTCCTAACACTAGGTCCCTCTGCCGCTCCTTCTGTCTGCAGTTTTACGCTTTTTCCCGCATAACAGTATAGTCAGAGAGGACTAAGTGTCAAGACACTCCGTTGCCGCTGCTTAGCAAGCTAAGTGGCGGAACTCATAGCAATAATCGGAACTCGTAAGTTAAATATAATAATTTTTCTGATTGAGAATCGTATCTAAAAGGAATTGCATTTGCAGTCAGATGCTGTCACTGTCACAATGGCATAGGGAAAAATAGTCATATCTAAACCTTTCATAGAATTATTGTTATCATATTTTGTTTAGATTATATAGCAGCTTTTATTAATAACCTAAATAAATATATCTTGTTATTATTTTTTTGTTACCTTCGTTATATGACTTTTATACGTTGAATTCGATCGATGAAACTATTCATCAATCGAATTCAATTGTTACTAAACATATGGTACAATAGTTTAGAGATATTAGCAATAAACGAGTAAATTTTGCGTGTGTAGAACGAAGTGTACTTGCAATCTCCAACAAGCAAAGTACACAACTAAATAACGTAATGTCTACTTAAGAATATATGACATTTATAGATTTTGCTATTTTTTTCTCAGCCCAGTATTAATAGCAAGAATAAATTTAATGTCAAAACACTCTTTTTCAATATCCTCCTGAATCTGAAACATTGTGTATTGAATGGCGAAAGCCATCACAGCGCTTTTAATTTGTTTTGTCACCAGAGCGAAGAAATGAAAATAGCTTTCCCCAAGTGGAATTGAACTCAGGACCATCGCGTTATACAATCAGAACCCTAATTTTAGTAATCTATATGTCTTTATCTATAGAAAAGCTGTGAACAGTTGTGGCCCAGTGGCACAAGCGTGTGACTGTAAACAACTGGTTGTGGGTTCGATCCACACTCGAAGATTGGAAATTATATTTCCATTTTCTTCTGGTGTCGAGGTAAAGCGCGGCGTTAAGTTCCGCCACTTAACATGCAAGCCTCCGAATTCGGCGGAAAGTGGGGAACGGAGTGTCTTAACACTAGGTTTCCTCTGCCTACCCCGCTGTGTGCGGGATACAGCGTGAAGCTAAAAAATAAAGCTAGCATATAGAAACCTATACCCTAGGTGTCACGTTGCAATTGTAAATAAGATTATGCCGAAGTTAGTTTTCAGTTAGAAACCAATCAGCAAGTTATCTCACGCCCGGTGTGACCCTTAAGCGAAGCATACTAAATTCATTTCACTCCATCTGGCTGTTCTCGGTGCATCGATTTTCAAGTCTTCAAACTACTTGTTAATACATCGTTACTAATCGAAAATCGTTAATATCGATGGCCCGGTTGGTGAGTAAATTACGAGTTATCTTAGCGATATGCTACCCTACTTTATATTAAAGTGTAAATATATGTAAAAAATATCCATTTATGTGAAAAACATTGTTTTATACACTTTTTTTATGTCAGCCATGTATGTAAACTTTAAGAATGTCATATCTTATTCTTCTCCGTCTGCATTTTTTATAAATTTGTTTGGTGAGATTGGGAGCTACTCTCTACTTTACTTAGTATGGGGGAAGTGCACAAATTAAATCTTTTTTCCATAATAATGCCTATTTGTTCAACGACGTCGTTTGTATTACTACAAAGACTAAACTAATATGATTTTTTATTATAAAAAAGCTACCAGTAAGAGGGTAGCCAGTAGTAGTAGTGAGAGAGAGAGAAAGTAGTCAGAGAGAACACTATTTAGTGCAAGGACACTCCGTTCTCTACTTTCCCCTCAAAATGGATCATTACGTGTTAATTTGCGTAGCTCAACGCCGCGATTTGTCTTTGGTACCAGAGCGAAGAATATAAGTGTAATCGTTCCCCAGAGTGGGAATCGAACCCACAACCATTAGGCTTACAGTTAGACACTGTCACACTGCGCTACAATGGCCTCATTTAAACTATAAACTAAATATAGCAATTATCTCAACAATTAGCTACCATAATAACTATTTGTCTGGTTCAGGAAGTCTCGGACCCCCGCGTGGCGCCCCGCAGAGCGTGTAATGGCGTCTAAATTTGTACTACAATAAAGCGGTTGTGGTGTAAATAGTGAAGGAATATAGCTTATATTGTTGTATACATATACACTTAAATATATTTCTTATTATTACTTATCAATCTTTAAATATAAGTAACTTTAAGGGTTTAAAAATATATATTTATTAATTTCCCGAATGTGTGAATAATATTTTTAAAAAAATTAAAAAATACACATGATACTTGTTTTTCGTTTAAGGTAAGCAATTGAAAGCTAATATTTTATCGTTTTCCATTTATAAAGACCAAAATAAATAAGAATATTTGAGATATTGGCGTAAATTCATTGGAATTTGTAATTGAACAACATATTTCACTTTGCTTCATACCGATACAACAATTAGAATTGAGGCAGAGGGTATACAGACGAGTCGTTATTTTTTGCAAATAAAAATTCTTTGAAATAAAAAAATCGATCCCATAATCAGTTCCAGCTGTTGCCCACAAGACAATATCTCTTTAGCCACTCAAGCATTAGAGAGATACTATTAAGATATTCTTTTCTCCATATTCAGATTTCTGGTGTCGAGGTAAAGCGCGGCGTTAAGCTCCGTCACTTAACACGCAATGCCTCCGAATTCGGCGGAGACTGGGGAATGGAGTGTCTTAACACTAGGTTCCCTCTGCCTACCCTGTTGTGTGTGGGATACAGCGTGAAGCTAAAAAAAATACAGCGTGAAACTTTTCTACACTTTCCGCCCAAACTCGAGACATTGCGTATTTACGGGCGTTACTTAAAGCGGCTCAGTCAAAGTATCGATTAATTTCATTAATTAATAACTCGACATCACGTTTCCAATTTTCTTTCACCTACCGACTCATAATATACAAGTTATAAGACTTATTTTTATGACACACCCTTCACATTTCAAGTAACTTACGGAGACAGGCTACAGGATGCAGGCTACAGGCTACAGGCCACTTCCTTTGAACTCCAGGCACGTATAATGAAACACGTCTGAGCCGGGCGCGCCGTTATATCACCGCGCGGCCATCGGCGGAAAATAAACAGAGTCCCACATTGATGCACATTGCGAGTACGTACGTGATCTCATTGGATGCACTCACACGATTTGATGGGCTAATAAATATAGTTTTATGTCACATTTTAATGAGTTTCAGTTCGCTGGTCCTTCGGCGGAGGCTTTAAGACGAAAAATCTTCGCTTGGGAATTCCCGAAAATCTTCTCTTAATCCTCCCTTGTAATGAGTAGGTACATCTGAGACAAATTAGATCTTTTCACGTTCAGTGATTCAGCTTTCGTCTAATAATCTATTCAATTTTTTTTAAAACCCCATGGCCCATTCTTTTTATTAGTCTTTCCTGAATTAATAATTACATAACTTTGTTTAATAGAAAAAAAAAATTTTTTTTTTAGCTTCACGGTGTATCCCGTACACAGCAGGGTATTCAGAGGGAATCTAGTGCCACCAGTACAATCCATTCCCCACTTTCCGCCGAATTCGGAGGCATTGCGTGTTAAGTGGCGGAGCTTAACGCCGCGCCTGTCATGTCCTCTCCTCGAGTGGGAATCGATTCCCACTTGAGGATTTCCACACAACCAGCCTTTTGAAGTCACACGTCGTAAAAGTTTACTATTAAAATATTGCTATAAGTATTACACAACTATATAAGGTTTAAAGAAGTTTATTTCCAAAAAGAACACAGTTCGCTTACAAAGGATATTTTAAAATTATAACTACAATTTAGATATTACAAATAATAAACAGTAGTGATATTAAACAATATCAGTGAAATCATCTAATATATGGGTTCTGGTTTTATTATATAATTATATTAAATTCTAATATTTATCCACAGCAGGCTGAGTTACCAGCGGTGACCTACAAAACAAGCTGTTTATGATTCTCCAGCTTATTGTGATTCTTAAAACTGTGTCAAGATATTGTAACTTTTCTCATATCGAACGAAAAAGGCCGTCGCGATCACATCGAAACTGCTCTGAGAGTTGAACGGCGATTGTTTCAGCCCTCCAATAAAGGATGTTCGTGTCGCACGTCGAGTGCCGGCCAGCTCTGGAAGTATGTAGCGTAATAATATAATGTGACATTGCTTTGCGAATGTTTGTCAGAAATATTTTTATATTTGGCTGGTTTAAGGAAGAAATGTTGATTTTATTTTTAGTGTTATTAAGTTATAATTTCAAAAAAGTACTCACAATCAATTAAGTTTACAGTGAGAAGCCATCACACTGTGCCATGGTGGCCTCGAAGTTAATAAAATATATATAATAAAATATGTATAATAAAATAAGAAAAATAATTTCAAATTAAGAGTTTTCATGCTTTCTGCTACCGAGAGCAATACGGATTAGGAAATTGAGGAAATAATTAGGATTTAATTATTTCCTCAATTTTCATAAATCTTTAACTTAATGTCAAGCTACTCCGTTCTCCACTTTGCGCCCGAAAGCGGGACCTTACGTGCTAGAAATGAAAATAATATATAATAATTCCTCCGAGAGGTATTCTCTCTCAAATTACGGTTACAGTCAATATGACAGCGGCCATATTGCGCCACACCGGTATATAATAAGTAAATCGATACTATAATATATTAAATAAATGTTCCTATATTACCTTCAGCTTTGCCTTAGCAACGTGTGTCTCATTTAATATAAAAATGAGCATCAAACCAACATCAATGATGACAATTTAGATGAAAAATCGATTGCTATAAATTTGGAATAAGTATAGTTTTTTTCAAAAATCCACCCCTGAGGGATGCAATATAACAAAACAGTAAAGCCACTAGCAGGCCACTAGTTATTAAATATACGCGATTAATAAAAAAGAAAGTACTTAAATTTTTCATATATAATCTAATTTATTATTACATAAGTTTAAAGTTCCTCATGATGAGAACAACAAACTTTGCATTATCCTTATAATATATTGAATATAACGGTAAAAGTTGAAAATTTCTAAGCGCATAAAACTTGTTATACCACGTTCATACAGGATATAACAAGTTCATACAGGAAAGACGTTAAAAAATATAAGAATATTTTGCTAAATGTAAAAACCAATGTATATACCCAATATGTATACAAAAATATAACAGTACGGACAGCAAAAAAATTCGACAAAAACAGGATATTTTAACATTAGTTTAAATGTGCCTATCTCACTTTTTGTGACAAATTTGTGGCACAGAAAATAAAAAGTTCTATCGCAGAAGCTTTTGGAAGCTCTCGTTCGTAGATAGTTTACTGTTTAAATTCTCAATTTCGACCACTTCTACTTTACACTGTAAAATCTTTTTTTTCTCCTGTAACTCGTGTAAAACATTAGGTACTATATAGCAAATGAAAATATCATACTACACTAAGTGATAATATATATTTTTTTTCAGCTTCATGGGATACATCCCGCACACAGCAGGGTAGACAGAGCCAGAGCCAGTAGTGGCGCAGTGGCACAAGCGTGTGACTGTAAACGACTGGTTGTGGGTTCCATTCCCACTCGAGAGGTGGAAATATTTAATATTTCCATTTTCGTCGCTCTGCTGTCGAGGCAAAGCGCGGCGTTAAGTTGCGCCATTTAACACGCAATGCCTCCGAATTCGGCGGAAAGTGGGGAACGGAGTGTCTTAACACTAGGTTCCCTCTGTCTATAATATATTTAATCTAGTATTTACATATTGATGGAGTGTTGATTTCCCCATAGGGAAGAGGTATTCTTTCATAAGAAAATAGGTTACAAGATAAATATTATAGGATACTTTGTCATAAGTATTAGGGTATTCTTTCATAAGAAAATAGGTTACAAGATAAATATTATAGGATACTTTGTCCCAATAAATTATTAAGAAATTTTTTTTTCAACATCAATAGTTATGAATCAATAGCTTGAAAAATCAAAAACGAAGGCTTTAAATAATTTTCTTGAAGCTTGTCTCTTCTCTGTACATATTATATTGTAGTCGATCGATATAGGTGTGCATTTTTAACCCAATCGAACGGCACTTCGCCTTACTTGCATGAAATCATTAAGTAAATTATACTTATTATTGTAAATTAATACTCGTGTATATGTTTATGTACGAGGAAAAAGTAGTTGTAAAAATAAAATAAGAAAGTACTTGGTAATGATTTGTTTAAAAGATATAAAAATGCGACAACAGAGATATACAACACTAAGTTCCTCTTAGTTAGGTTATGTTTAATATTCATATCATAAATTGTATAAAATGAAAACAGGCAACTTAAATTTTCTAATAGCTGGACTCTCTTAGGGTATATTCTTTAAGTCTTAGTTTTAAGTACTGAAATTGTAAACAAAAAAATGTATTGCATATGATAAAACAAGAATTATGTCAAAAAAGGTACAGACCTTATGTCCGTAGAGTGATAAAATAGAATTATAAAAGAAAAAAAAAACAATAAGTTTTTTTCTTATCAAAGTCTCTAAACTAGAAAAAAATAGGAATATATTTAAATTTACAAAAACAAGCATATTTTATCAATTTCAATATTTTGTCGGCTAATAAGGCTCTGAGAGAGATGACCTAGTGTTAAGACACTCCATCCTACACTTTTCATCCTAAATTGACATTGTGTGCTGAGTTGTGGAACTCAACGCCGCTTTGCTTGCCAGGGGGCACTAGAGCCAAGAATTATTTAAATACCCTCAAGTGGGAGTCGAATTCACAACCATTTACATTCAGGCTCTGTCCTACTACGCAACACCATTTTTTTTTTTTTTCTATTTTTTTTAGCTTCACGCTGTATCCCGCACACAGCAGGGTAGGCAGAGGGAACCTAGTATTAAGATACTCCGTTCCCCACTTTCCGCCGAATTCGGAGGCATTGCGTGTTAAATGGCGGAACTTAACGCCGCGCTTTACCTCAACACCAGAGCGAAGAAAATGGAAATATTAAATATTTCCGCTCCTCGAGTGGAAATCGAACAAACAACCAGTTGTTTACAGTCACACGCTTTTGCCACTGGGCCACGACTGGCCACACCATTTCAAGTATGAATACGTAATATTGTATAATATACTAAAAATGATGACAAGTAGCGCACAGCGTGAGAGAATATATCAAATTAACTTACGCACACGTCTCGAGATATTTTTATTAAGAAATTCTCTGAATACACCCCCCGTGTGCGACGACTGACGAGAGCTGGCACATGACAAGACTCACGAGTGACATAACCTTTGAACATTGACATTATGCTAACTATATGAAAAAATGTATTTATATACATACATAAAGAAGATGCAACTAGTTGACTTTTTAGAGATAGCTTTGATATATATTTTCAAAAGAGCTTTTAACACAGTTCGTTTAAATAAATTAACTTAAAACAAACAGCTTTACGCTTTTCCCACATAGCAGAATAGGTAGTCACAAAATTGTTAGTGTTAATACACTCTGTTTTCCCCTTTCAGCCCGCAATCTATATATTACCTGCTGAGTAGTGGAACTCAAAGCCCTTCTCTACACAAGGAGAGCCTTAAATTGTTCTTATAATTTAATCATAATTCCTCTGACTGGAAATCGAACCCATAACCAATTGCATTACAGACAGACGCAGTTATACGTTGGGTTATTTATGTTGACTTAAATAGCCTGTATTTTTTGTTGCTTTTATTATAAGTTTAGTAATATAGTGTGTGAAAAAAATAATAAGCATATAAACATGATCTAATAAATTGTGCTGGAAACAACAGTTGTGGGTTCGATCGTCGTCTCATAAAATATTATATTCAAATTACTTTTATTTCCTTCAGTCCTTGTATTATATAAACCGCGGCATTGAGTTCCGCCATACAACAGAGAATGTCTATAAAATAGACTAGAAGTAGTTTGTGAAGTGACTTAACACTCCGTAACACGCAAGAGACACCAATTGTGTGAAACTACAAATTCAAAAAATTAAATACAATACACTGGTCTATTCGTGGCCCAGTGGTACAAGCGTGTGACTGTAAACGACTGGTTGTGGGTTCGATTCCCACCCGAGGAGTGGAAATTATATTTCCATTTTCTTCGCTCTGGTGTCGAAGTAAAGCGCGGCTTTAAGTTCCGCCACTTAACACGCAAGCCTTCGAATTCGGCGGAAAGCGGGAAACGGAGTGTCTTAACACTAGGTTCCCTCTGTCTACCCTGCTGTGTGCGGGATACAGCGTGAAGCTAAAAAAAAAATACAATATAACTAACATCCCTTAATCAATAGGATTATACTCATCCAGCCCATCTAAATTACCCAAATGAGAGTGTGAACTTCCCGCTGATTTATAATCGTGTGCCGCCCTTTGTAATGTCGGTATATATTGCCATTAATTTGCCCAAATTTGCTCTGAAAACGTTCTCTTGGCTATTAAAATTTTGTAAAATATTATCAAATATACCTTTTATTATGATAATGGTGGCGTATGTTTTGTATTTATGGGTTATAGGTATTTTATTAATTATATTAAAGTGATTAAGTAACTGTTAAGGACTTTGTGTAGTTGCTATTTTCACAATGTATATTCAGTTTTGGTTACAAATAAAACCAGTGGATTTTTTTTCTATTTTTAAAGTAAAATACGATTTTAATGCGCGTGGCTAAAATATGATGGGATATATGATGAAATGTAAGAGGATTTTATCACTCAAGTTACATTGAAGATTATAGAAAAACGTAGTAACAGAACGTTTTGTTTGTTAAATTTGCGACATGCACCGATAGAAAAAAATACTGATTTGATAATAAAATGGGTGATTTATGAAAATGCTATTTTTTAATTTCGTGCTTCCTTCAAATAGGGATAGGCAGACAGAACCTAGTGCTAAGACACTACGTTCTCTGTTTTTCACGTGAATTTAAAACATTATAATAATGTTGAGTGGACATCTCGATTCAACACAACTCGACTTGGGTGTGCAGATATGTATATCTGGTTACGGGTACTTGTATATCCACTGAATCATTGTCCATTGTATCCCTCAAATATAATTGTCGCTCGAATATAACATTTATGTGGCCAGTCGTGGCCCAGTGCCACGAGCGTGTGACTGTAAACGACTGGTTGTGGGTTCGATTCTCACGAGTGGAGTGGAAATATTTAATATTTCCATTTTCTTCGCTCTGGTGTCGAGGTAAAGCGCGGCGTTAAGTTCCGCCAATTAACACGCAATGCCACCGAATACGGCGGAAAGTGAAGTACGGAGTGTCTCAACACTAGGTTCCCTCTGTCTACCCTGCTATGTGCGGAATACAGCGTGAAGCTAAAAAAAAAAGAAAAAAAATATAATATCACATTTATTATTTCCAGTTGGTCATATTGTAAGTGAAATAGGAGAACGGAGTATTTTGTCACTATAATATATACACACTATAACTCCATCCCATCAGATGTAACCTCCAGCTCTAAACATTCGAGGCTATATATTCTGAGTCAAGACGTTGACTTTCACGTTAGCTAAGTAGCTTTTATGTTTAGTAAAGCACTTAGCTTCATAACGTCTTGCTAGCTTCAGGGACAGGTTTTACCAATTACAATATTATGCACGTGATGTGGATGACATATGGCAGGTAGGTGAAGATTTTAATGGAACTATGTTATATGAAGTTTTATTTTTTTCTTCTTTTGTAGTTTCACGCTGCACCCTGCATACAGAAATTTTAAATATTTTTTTAGCTTTACTCAGTATCTCGAACACAGCAGGGTAGGCACAGGAAACTTAGTGTTAAGATACCCTGTTTCCCATTCTCCGCCGAATTCTGAGGCATTGCGTGTTAAGTGACGAAACTTAACGCTGTCCTTTGCTTCCATACGAGGACGAAGAAAATGAAAATATTAAATCTGGAATACAAAAACATGGAATGGAAATCCCGTTAATATTATATTTATTCATGTTTAAGATTTCAAGTGTTTTAATATTCCAAAACATTTGAAATCCTAATAAGGACAATAACAGCATTTATTATTACAAAACGCCTCAAGAAGAAAAGTTATATCTATATTTCTAGACGTTCACGATAAAACTGTAAATTTCTTTATTCCAGCATTCCCTCCCAGCGGCAGCAATAAGGATAAAACCGCTTTACCTTTATTAGTTGAACAAAAGCTAAAAGTATCTAATCTAAAGTTGAGATCGCCAAGTTCGCATCAGGAGGCTCTCCAGGAGTTGTTGTAACGTTATAACTTGTATACGTGAGGGATTTCCTTCTGAACAATAATCTTTCCGCGTTGTTGCAATCTGCTGGAAATAATACCGTTTATTTTATAGTTTGAATTGAGTTTTTGCGTAATATTCCTGTTGGAAAGGCGTAGTGACTTGTAATGTCTTAGTCAATTTTTTATACTTTATTTCTTTAATAAGTATTTTAATGTAAAAGAAAGACTTATCTAAAAGAAAACTGAAATAAAAAACGAAAAATTGATATAATTTTATACGAGTGAGTATAAATTTTGGTTTTGCTATAAATATTCTAATTTCAACGCGCGGTAGCCTCTTATACCTCTGATAGAAAACGCGATTAGTTGGGGATTTGACTTCCAATAGGGAAATGATTATAATTAAATTACTTTTAAACATTTTTAAAGTGTTATTCCACACTTAGGAAAATTGAAAAAGACATTTAAAGAAAACGTATAAAAATTTGAACGCAGCGGGATTCGAACCCGCGCCTCCTGAATACCGTTCAGGCGCTCTCACCACTGAGCAATGCGTCAATGCTCAGTGGTGAGAGCGCCTGAACGGTATTCAGGAGGCGCGGGTTCGAATCCCGCTGCGTTCAAATTTTTATACGTTTTCTTTAAATGTCTTTTTATAATTAAATTTTTTTTATTTCTTCATTACTCTTGACTAAAACAAAACGCGGCGTTCAGTTCCGCCACTCAGAATCAAACAATTAAAATCGAGAACGAATAACACTTTTTTTTAGCTTCACCTAGTGTTAAGATACTCCATTCCCCACTTTCCGCCGAATTCAGAGGCATTGCGTGTCAAGTGGAGAAACTTAATGCCTCGTTTTACGTCTTATACCAGTGCGAAGGAAATGGAAATATTAAATATTTCCACTTCTCGAGTGGGAATTGAACCTACAACCAGTCGCTTACAGTCACACGTTGCCATTACGCCACGACTGGCCCCAATCGACTGGTCTAATTACCCTGCTATACCAAAAAATACTTAAACCTTTTTTTTCTTTTTATACCACACTCTTTAGTATGAATGAAGTGTGACTGCCGAATGCCTACAAATAATAACTAGACTATTCCATTCCACGAATCCATTTCAAAAGCGTGTCAAGTGATGCAACTTTTCCTCATATGTACCAAAAAGCTCTCGCGATCGCCCATTCAAACTGTTCCCGGAGTGGAGATGATTGTTTCTGCCCTTCAATAAAGAGTAATGGGCTTTAGTCGCCATAGTGCTTTTACGCCATAGTCTACAACTAAAAACTACTACTAAGTTCTACTTTTGGAGAAATGCGACTTTACCCATTACTATAGTATACGTTAATGTATAATTGCATTCAATATATAATTGCATCTGAAGTAGCAAAAATAAATAGGTTTCGAAAAATTTCTAATATTATTGATGGTATCGTGGTGTCAGGAAACGACTTGTATGTGGTTTCGATTCGCCGTGGGCTCGCAGTAATGATATATATTTTTTTCTCCGTACTCAGACAAGGTTTTGTGTTTCGTTATTCAATACATAATTTTTCAATTTCTGTCGAACAGTGGAGAAAGTAGATTTTTTACTCTAACCTACTACCTATGTGAGGAAAGATATAAAGCTAGACAAAAAAATATACATGATAAAATTCTAAAAATATGAATAGTACGTATTTTTATAAACTCAAAACCAGTTTTCAATTGTAATTTTATTGTACAAAAATTCCTGGTCCCCCGGGTAACTGATATCCATTTACCAGGCAAATATTCACACAGGCTTCCTCGTTATCTCTGGGGGTCTCTTTGTCTATTGAGTTACGTGTGCAATAATTGTTATTCAATTACTAAGTAACGGTTGATAATGTCTTAGAAGACGGTATAGTGCAGTTGAAATAAAGTTAATTGTACTTGATAAGTATAGGTTCAAATTTCAATCAGAATTATTACTATCCGAATTATTCTGAATTCGGAGGAAAGTGGGGAACGGAGTGTTTTAACACTAGGTTCCCTCTGCATACCCTGCTGTGTGCGGGATACAGCGTGAAGTTAAAAAAAATATTACTATTAGGAAAAGAGATGAGTGCGGCGTTGAGTTCCGTCTATTATAATGGCAATGATACTTCGTACATGAAAAATACAGGGACAGAGTGACGTGTCATCTTTTTCTGTGGTCTGTCTGTCCTGGATAATTGTAAAATTAAATGTGAAACATAATAAATGTACGTGTGTATGTATATCAGGTGATTTTATTTACTTTTGACTATTATGTCGTTGAAAAACCTTTTTTAGCAATCTTTAGCTGAGCCATGCAAAGCCCAAAAAACTTTTTTTTTTTTTTTTATGGAATGAAGGAGGCAAACGAGCTGAAGGCCCACCTGGTGTTAAGTGGTTACCTTCGCCCGTAGACATCCACAACATTCAAGTTTTGGATGCGTTGCCAGCCTTGGGAATGTAGGACAGAAGGAGGGAGGAAGGATGGGAATGGTGGGAATAGGGAGAGCTGGCTTACGTGCCATCGAACCGGAACACATCATAAGATATTTGGCGGTTCGTCTTTGACATGATAGTGGTCGCGAGCCAGTCGGAGAACGAATCTCCTACCACCAAACTACTGGGTTACCCGCCTTTTACGGGACGCTACCCAGCGGCGGGGGGGAATTGTATTTTTAACCCGTCCCCCCACGGGATGACAAGAAGCATTAATAATTAAAGAAGCATGTATAATTGTAGAAGCATAGACTTGGCAGTTACAGCGATTGGGCAGTTTTTAAGTAATGCAGGTTTGAGACCAGCTACGTTCATATCTTAAAATAGGCTTTATCATCTTAAACTTAAAGTGGAGCTTATAATTTTCTATGAAATATAAAGGTTATATTAGGTATGTATTATTGTAGTGTATTTTCCAGTATCTGTCTATTCATAGTCATATTTGTTTATCGATAATTCATAAGAAGATTATAATTTCACCGAAAGGCTATAAGCTATGTATTCTAAAGTATATCAAAATATTTTGATTTTCAAAGGGCAAACGTGGCGAACATAATAATGTTTTATGCTTTACACATCTCCGTCATAAGGCAGAGAGGAGCAAGTCTCAATCCACTCATTTTAAAACAAAGTGGTCAAAAAACTTCGTTGTTCTTGAATGAATATAATTCTTCGTAAGGTCATCATTGTGCAGTAGGACAATGTGAGTGTGACTGTTAAGTCGATTGCTTCTGATTCGATCCAAACTCGGAGGAGTAATTACATTTAAATTTATTCCATTTATCGGCTCTGGTTAGACATAAAGTTGAGTTGAGTTCTGCCATTCATATAGAATGTTTAAATATCCGGCGGAGAGTGAAGAAATCTTGAAACTATGTTCTCTCTGACCACCTTACAGTGCTAGAAAATACGTAAAGCTGCTTCACATAACAATACTTACGAAAATGGATCGAACCCACGACTACTAAACTACCACTACACCACTATACCATTATAAAAATGTAAAAGAAAATCAATAATAGCTTCACGCTATATCCCGCACACAGCAGGGTAGGCAGAGATACCTAGTGTTAAGACACTCCGTTCCCCACTTTCCGCCGAATTCGGAGGCTTGCGTGTTAAGTGGCAGAACTTAACGCCGCGCTTTACCTCGACACCAGAGCGAAGAAAATGGAAATATAATCTCCACTCCTCGAGTGGGAATCGAACCCACAACCAGTCGTTTACAGTCACACGCTTGTGCCACTGGGCCACGACTGGGCTACATAAAAATGTAAAAGAAAATCAATCTTAATTATATAACTAGCTATTATATAACATTAAATAGTACAAAATGAATAGTTCCCCAGTAAAAGCGGGTTTCATTCAGCACGCGGACGTGTTTCACTGAGCGCGCCGCTACGGAAGGAATGGGGCTAATGCGTTCTATTACGATGCTATTTTTCTGCACATTCACTGGACATTATATTATATAATAGAATAACGCAAATCATTTCTATTTATTTAGTTTTTTTATTAAAAACATATTAATGTTTATTAAAGGTACTATAGACGTCATGGCGCAGTGGGACTGTAAATGGGAGGGAAGTGGGATCGATTCACGCTCGAAAAGGAATGATTATGTTTAAATAATTTTTATTCCTTTTTTTATACGCTGTATCCCGCACACAGCAGGGCAGGCAGAAGGAACCTTAACGTCTGCATAATAAAGCTTAGTACAATAGATTGACCATAAAAAACAATAAATAAATTCACAGCTTTTACATGTTACTTTGTTTTAAGCTGTGCTCTAAAATGTGCTAAAAAAGCAGAGGTATTTGAAAAAAAAAATCTGAAAATGTACATATAATTTCAAAATACTTCATGTATTAGTAATTAGTACGGATACAATTGCTCCCATATCCCCATCCTGTCTTCCTTCAAGTTGTGATGCACAGAGCGCTCGCTGTCTATTCGCAAGTAGCGCCGGTGAGTGGGCGTCATACACGGCCAGTGCAGATCTCTTAATTCTGGTAACTTAGCCTTGTTTGGATCTCTGTTGGAAAAAGATATAATTTTAAAATTATATTTTTTGATTTTAGAGTAGTTGTTCCATTTCTAATTTTTTTTTTTTTAGCTTCACGCTGTATCCCGCACACAGCAGGGTAGGCAGAGGGAACCTAGTGTTAAGACACTCCGTTCCCCACTTTCCGCCGAATTCGGAGGCATTACGTGTTAAGTGGCGGAACTTAACGCCGCGCTTTACTTTGGCACCAGAGTGAAGAAAATGGAAATGTTCAATATTTCCACTCCTCAGGTGGTAATCGAACCCACAACCAGTCGTTTACAGTCACACGCTTGTGCCACTGGGCCACGACTGGTCACTTATAATGTTGTTTTATATTTTGGCGTTCATTTATAATGTTATTTGTATATAGTAGGGCGATCGTGACTACCCCGCAAGGGATCGCGGCGTCGTCAGACAATGTCTAATTACTAAACGTGAATATATAAATAGTTATATTGCTATATTGAGGAAATGATTATATTTTAGTTATTTTTATTTTTCTTCTCCGATGATACAAAGCGTGTCTAATACCACATATCGCAACGTTTCCATTTATGGCAGTAAGTATAGAACAGAGTTAACTCTCTGTTTACTCTGCTACATATGCAGGCAAAAGCTTCGTGCTTTGCTTGCTTGGTTATTTTTATATAGTGTTATAAGATTGTTGAGAATTTTAGTTTGTATTGTCGGCAACAACACACGTTGTCCTAAGTTGATAAAGTCGATTAAATACTCGAATATAGAAACGCTTTAGTGAAATTGAATTAGGAAATTTAAAATTTTACTTTGTGTTCTTTTTCATTATACATATGGATAATGTAGAACAAAATAATTGTAAAATGTTTTTCTTTTTTTAATATAGCTTTAATATACTAAACATTATTTGGTTTTTTTCTTTTAGAGTGAGATTTGGGACGTCAGTTATTTCCCTTAGAAATTGTACATGTCTGAGAAGAAATTCCTTAGTATTTCATGAATTCACCGAGTGGGTTCTCACCGCGTTGCAGAGGGAAGAGATAGGAACAATGTATGAGATATATCGTGTGGAAACCATTTTTAAATGCGCATTAGTGATCATCCCCCACTGTATGAGCTTCTCTATCTATCTAACCAGCTTTTATTAAAATATTATTTTTTTAATAATCAAATCATTATTAATAATCATATAAACATAGCTTCACAGCTTCACATATCCCGCACAGAGCAGGGTAGGCAGAGGAAACCTAGTGTAAAGGCACTCTGTTTCCCGCTTTCCGTCGAATTTTGGAGGCATTGCCTCGGACACCAGAGCGAATAAAACGGAAATACAAAATATTTCCACTCCTCGAGTGGGAATCGAACCCACAACACCAGTCGCTTGACTGGTATGGGGCCAGTGGGGCCAAACATAGTGGAAAAAAATGAAAATTTGGCATATAAAGAGCTTACCCATATTTAGCGAAACTATACCACATAGCGGTCATGAAGTCAGCCATGGCGGCGTCCTCGCCGGAAGTGCCGACGCTGGGGAAGCGGTAGTCCAACGAGAACAAGTAGATCAGGTCGTCGTGGTGCGCCACACCTTTTTTAATACACGCATTTTATTATTATATATATGCAGATTATATTTTATCGATCTTGTTTAAAAGAGTCTTTATTTGTAAGATTAATGTTGTAACTGTTAAAATATTTTTATTGTATTAAATATTTAGTAATTCTGTGAGTTTTTATTTCGTAAAGAGATTAACTACTTCATTATGAAAAGTCACTCGGTACAACGTTTGCGTGGAATTTACGTATTTGCTTTTGCTATTGACATATAATTATTCGGCAGCTTCGGTTGTGAAATATATAGTACCCGGCAATAAATAATGCCCATCGTTGCTTAGAATGAAACTATCGGTCAGTTTCGACTTCGTAGAGCGTCGTCTCTGTCGCTAAAATAATAACAGTCCGGTATCTATAAAAAGCTGTTAAAGCGATAATAATAGTTGTCAACTTCAATGAAGTTGATTCCTTTTTTTTAATAATTAAATTTGACGCTTGAAAATGAGAAAAAATCTAAACGAGTGGACTACCTCCACCTTTTTTTAAGGTGGTTAAAAATAAAGAGAAATTGAAACTAATCGGGACCCGTTATAATATTCATATTTATTTTATGTGTATATGGATCTGAATTAATTCTGTTATTTGTAGGCTTAACAGCTTGTTTTTTTTCATTGTACATAATTTCACGTGATTTTCACTGACCGTGTATATATATATATATATATATATATATATATATATATATATATATATATATATATATATATATATATATATATATATATATATATATATATATATCTATATATATATATATATATATATATATTTGAACCTGAAAGCGACCGTAGTCTACCGTATGTATACAAAGACTGACGAACTAGGGAGAAACGTCACATATCAACTGAGTGACCAAGACAGCGCTCTACGAAACCGAAACTGACCGACTGTTTCATTCTAAACGTCGATGTGCATTATTTGTTACCTTCTTCCCTCTTTCGCTTAGCATATCGTAAAATTTTCATCAATCAGGGCCGGTTTTCACATACTTGTCAAATTTCAAATTGCCACTTTTAGTTGTTATTTTATCTTGCTCGCCATTCTCTTAGTTTAGTAATGAAATGCTTTGGATACATACCGACAGGTTTCTTAGTTTGAGGGTCTTCATAGTGGCTGTGGTTTCCGATGTAAGCGAACTCGTAGTACCACACCGGCGCTTGCGAGTGACGACTCATCAGGTTTGCTGATCTAGATGGTTTTATATTTGAATTTGTTACTTTAGTTTTGTTAGTAAATACTCATTAGAAAATACGCCATCGTATTTTTAAAGAAATGTGTCTACTATGATTGCTGTCAGGCCGGTTCGTTCACAAAAGAATGATTATATTTAAATTATATTTTTCACCAATTTAGTAAGGCCTATGACAATATTGGCATTGGGTACCTCCAATTAACATGCAATATATCTAAAATATAGCGGAAAGTGGAGAACAGAATGTTTAAAACATACCCTCTGTTTACTCAGCTTTTTGAGGGGGATGAACAAAGTAAAATTATTTTGCCCCAAACAGCAAACAGAGAAAACATCATGTTAAAACACTTGTACTTAAGACTTTGAATTCGAGGCGTAATACAACACCACGCTTTATGTAGCAGCAAAGTAAAGATCTTTCCTCACTCTGGTAACAAAAGAGTTAAAATGGATAGAATTTTTTTATTATTTTCATTTTTTAGTATATATTCTACCAACTGACCCACTCCATTTGACATTGAGTGGCGGTAGCCAACTGTAAACAACTTTGTTTAGCCAAAACTAGTAAATTTATCTACATTTTAATAGACATTTCTCCGAATAGAACAAAGAACAAACAAAAAATGTTAAACAATTTACAATTACGCTACGACAGCTTCAAATAAGGAACGATATTAATTAGATAGAATTCACAAGTGCTAATTAGTAAATAAAAAACGTTATATATTTTATGCCAAGACCACCGTGGCGCAGCGTCTGACTGCCAACGGAATTAATTGTGGGTTCGATTCCTCCACTCAGAGGCAAAGCGCTAAGTTGAGTCCCGCTATACCAGACGCAAAGTCAGGATTAATGACGTAAAGTGGAGAACGAAGTGACTTGTTCGAGAATAAGTCACTTCGAGAACGAATCGTGGCGCAGGGGCACAAGCGCGTGACTGTAAACGACTGGTTGTGGATTCGATTGCCACTAGAGGAGTGGAAATATTTAATATTTTCATTTTCTTCGCTCTGGTGTTGAGGCAAAGCGCGGCGTTAAGTTCCGCCACTTAACACGCAATGCCTTCGAATTTGGCGGAAAGTGGAGAACGGAGTATCTTAACACTAGGTTCCCACTGCCTACCCTGCTGTGTGCGGGATACAGCGTGAAGCTAAAAAAATAAAATAAAAAGAAGTGACTAGTCACTACGTTCTCTCGGACTATTTTACTTTGAAAAAAATATATATACTGAGTGACTTTACTGTTATGAGCATTTTACAATGTATTTAATAATACATAACAAAAAAACTTCTATAAAATAATTTTTATGACTTGTTTACTCTTTTCTGTTATAATTCATTAATGATGCAGCGTATTGACTAATAAAAGCTTTTACTTACTTACTTACTTAAAAATATTAACAACATTTCATAGAAATAAATTTATACTATTTTAAGAGTTTTGAGGAAAAAGTTAATTAAATTTAATATTGCATTTCGTTATAAGACTTTAAAGGCCATCGTGATTGTGTGAGAGCGTCTGACTGTAAAGGCAATTGGGTGTGTGTTCGATTCCTCGGGGAATGATTATATTTAAATTACTTGTGTTGCTCCGCTCTGGTACCTGAGACAAAGTGCAACGATGACTTTTGTCACTCCACACTTAATGTCATGATTTCGAGAGGGTATTCTCTCTTCTCGAAGCATTGCGTTCTTTTAAACTACTTCTTAAATCTAATGAAATAATAAATTGACCTAAAAAAAGAAGCCCCGTTAAGTTTCTTGCGCCGGTTCTTATCAGGTCTGATGCATTAACTTTAGTGAACCGGTCAGTCAGTCGTGGCCCAGTGGCACAAGAGTGTGACTGTAAACGACTGGTTGTGGGTTCGATTCCCACTCGAGGAGTGGAAATTATATTTCCATTTTCTTCGCTCTGGTGTCGAGGTTAAGCGCGGCGTTAAGTTCCGCCACTTAACACGCAAGCCTCCGAATTCGGCGGAAAGTGGGGAACGGAGTGTCTTAACACTAGGTTCCCTCTGCCTACCCTGCTGTGTGCGGGATATAGCGTGAAGCTATTTAATTTAATTTTTTGAACCGGTGATAAATGATTTGACGTTCAAAAAATAAAGCATGTAAATTCTTAGTGTTAATATTTCGCAGACTTTGATTTTGACTCTTTAAAGATATGAGACGTAAAGCTGCCTTTTTAAAAGGACTTCCAGCGATAATTTTTGACCCCGAAAGTTATAAACATAAAATGTTTTTCTAACTTACTTGTGTACTTGATAACTCTCAATACCATCTTGGTACAAGAGTCCCAGGTTTCTTTCGTTTTCCTTATCATTTTTCAAAGGTTTATCATGAAGATAGACTCTGCGTAGAGCTCGAGCACCGCGGGTATCATTTCTTGGCAACAGAAAAGATATTGGAGCGATTTGGTCCCAATTGTTGTTCATAGTGTCCAGTAACGTTTGGTTTCTCAGTATTGCTATGGTGTAAAAATAAAGAATTATTGACTGTACTCAGAGACGTTAATTAGAATTTAAATGACTTACTTTAGGATGCATTGATGGATTAGGACTTAACTATAAGGATGTATCAATTTAAGCTTTACAATCAATAATTTTAAGCTTTTCGCTTTTTTAAACTATAGAAAAAAAGTATAGTGTTAAGAGATAAACCAATATCAAAACCTTTGGTTCTTCACTTTCCACCTGAATTTGGGACAATATGTGTTGTGTGTCAGAACTCAACGTCACATTTTAGTTTACATTAAGGAAAATTTTAAATAGATTAGGTTCGATCCCTGCTTGGGGTAATTTTTATTCATTACCCGAAGTGGGAATCGAACACACAAACAATAGCAGTTAGGTCTGACGCTGTTTCACTGCACGACAATTATTATTACCCGTTAATATACACATACACGTATTGATATACATATTTTAAACATAACTTTAACTAGAAAAAGTCATAAAAGAATATAAACGTTTATTGTTACAAGAACTATGACCTTTGCAATGTGTAGGTGCTTTATGCGTGAACGAGAACTATATATAAATTTTCCCCAAGTTTCATTCTCCTCTACACTCATACATAAAACAAATAATAACTTACTGAATGCCTTCCAGAAGAACTCATCTGTCGTCTGACTCACAATAAACGGTACTGAGTGTATCTTCCCCGCTTTGATGACGGCCAGAGGGTCGGTAGGTAAGAATCTCTCTTGTCCAAAGTCCTTTTCCACAACTGGTAGCCATATGCTTAGTGGATCGTAACTGAATTCCTGTAAAGCGAAATTTCTATATTATATTTTATAAAATAACATAAAAAAAAGTACATTTAAAGAAAACGTATAAAAATTTTACAAATTAAATAATAATTTAAATTCAATTTTCCTAAGTGTGGAATAACACTTTAAAAATGTTTAAAAGTAAAAAAAAGGATTTTAAAAGAAAAAAATTGTAAACAGTCACTGTGCTCGTTATTTATCTTACAAATAGAGATGTTACTTATTATGCCAAAGTAATCCTAGATTTTGAAAACAAAATAGTTTGAATAATTGCACCAAAAAGAGATTTGAAGTTTCGAATATTGTGTACCAGCATTGCAATCATCTTAATGTTACCCAAAAAAACTTAACATCGTTAGATTTCACTTCAAAATAGAAAACTTTTCGAGCTTAAAGTAGAACACGGAGTGTCTAACACTTTGTTACCCACCATACTACAAGGAGTAGAAATGTGAAGCTAAAATAATACTCACATAAAATCCATTCAAAGAATAAGCAAAGTCTCGATAGTGCCTGGTTTTCAAACAGTCGACTATAACCTTGGAGTTAGTGGTGGAACAGTTGAGGAGCTCCGCCTGCCTCACCGCCAAGTGGTACAAGTTGTCTTGTACCGGTAACACTTTGAAAGGAGAACCACTCATTGCGATTGCTCTATGGAATAACCCTGTAAGTAAATAATAATGCCATACAAAATTTTAACGTAGGGACGTTAAAATTTCATAATGGGTTAATTTTTTTCTTCATATCACATCACATAGATAATATCGAACAACTTATATAAAAATAAGCTCTTTAGTATTTCATCGAACCACAATGCAATCGAACCACAATGCAAAGAAAGGAGCTCAGCGTAGTGTCTGAGACTGGCCACTCGAAGTTGCAAAGTAGTTTTATGGGGCTACCTTGCGTCCTTCCAAAAATGCCATCTTCAAAATATTTGCTGGCCGAAATTTGAACTACATTATAGACAGATATTCACCGTTTCAAGTGATACATTACATTAAAAATCCCATAAAAAGAAAGCTCCTTGCCCATCACTACAAAAAATCCCTATCGCAAGAAATTCAGTATAAAAACAGTATACAAATTCTAATATTATCCCGTCATCATATTCCACTATAGTTTGGCAGAACGATACTCCATTTAATTCAATATACAACTGTGAAAGCTCTTTTTTTTGTAAACGGCCAATTATTTAGAGGCAAAGAACTACGAAATGCACTGATTTGGATAATTCCATTCTATTCGAGCTCTTTTAAGTTTATAAAGAAGGGTATTTCCCTGAAGACATCAAAGGATACGGAACTACTCAATCGTTTAGGAGATACGAGCAGCTTTCATACATATGTTATATACTTGAGTATCTGTTTAACTCTGTTTTTTATTTAAAATATTTTTATTGTATTTTTGCAGAGGATTGAAATCAATTTAATAATTTACTTTGAGTTTTTAAAAGTATATGATTCATCATTTAATTTCAATTAAAATTATTATAGCATGTTAGAAAACATTCGTAAAATAAGGTTTGTCTCTTATTGCCAGACTATTTCCAATTACTTGGTAATGGCTAGGATGAGTGAAGATACAACATACATATGTTCATATAACAAATTTATTTAATAAAACTTGATTAATTGTGGAAAAATTGCTGATACACCATAAATTTAGTATAAAATCAATTAGATTATTGGACAAGAAAACGCAACTTTAATTTATTAATTGATAAGAGTTTCACGCTTTTTAAAACTACCTCAACCATATAATTGTTAATACTCACTAAATAAGCTTATATGTTTTAAAAAACTTAATGCCCCTAAAAGTTAATTCTTAAGTTAAACTAACGCTTACCTTCAGACATAGGTGATATTAAATGCAGAACTACACTGATAGAACCCGCGCTGTACCCCGTGATAGTGACGCAGTTGGGATCACCACCAAATGAAGCTATGTTTCGTTGTACCCACTTCAAAGCAGCCACTTGATCTTTGAACCCGTTGTTACCTGGCGCTAGCTCATCGCCAGTGCTTAGAAAACCTGTGCAAGGTGATAATACTGTTAATTAAGGGGTATATATATTTTTTAATACTCATTAATATCAAAAATAACAAATGTCTTTGCTTAAATTTTGTAGGTTTTACAGAATGTTTAGTTATAATCGCTTTTGGTTGTAGCTTCAAATCCCATTTGGCGAAATCATTATAATCGGTTTATCTTTTCTCACCTTTGTTAAAACAATAATATGATTCAGATTTTGGCAGAAAACAGAGAAGGTAAAACAGAGTGTTCTGATAGAGGATTCTCTTCGCCTATGCGGAATTATCTCCGCGGGAAACTAACCTACTCATTAAATTCAGAAACTAGTATTTCAAAACACTAATATATAGGTATAACTAATATCCGATCTAAAAGACTTGATCCAAAAATGATAGCACGTAATGTTCGCTCGTGTATTTTCTATACATTTTCAATGTTTGTCACATGTTACGCTATCAGCTGTAGCGCAGTTGGGATATTACTGTATTACCGCCTCGTTCTATGCTACGGTTAATGAACTTTATTTTGATTTGAAGGAATATTTATACTTATTTTAAAAATAAATATAAGCAAAATAGAATTTTTAATTTAATTTTTAATTAATTTAAAATTAATTAATGATTTGAAGGAATATTTATACTTATTTTAAAAATAGTACGAATAGATAAAGTATCTACAGCATGAGTTTTGTCACATAGCAGATAGTGTGTCCACGGTATACGGAAAGAAAGGAATAATTCACAATTAAATTCTGGAAGCCACCGCGACGCAGTTCGATAGTGCCTGACTGTAATGGCGATTGGTTGTGGGTTTGATTCCTATTCTGAGGAATGATTATGCTTATTGTTTTCATTCTCTATTCTGGTACTGAAGCCAAAGCAAAGCCAAGAACGGAATGTCATGACACTAGGTTCTAGCTGCCTCAATTCGCCGTGTATATATTAGAATATCCTGAAGTAACTTTTAAACAAACGAAATCTCCATGTAAACTAACCAAGCGTCCCAAGACGGTAGTTGATAGTAACAAGTACAATGTCTCGGTCGAGCAGGTAGTGTGGTCCCGCGAGGTCACTCCGCCCCGACATCGCGTAGAACCCGCCCGGGTGGATGAAAAATATAACCGGGAGAGGCTCCTTTCTACAAAATCATGTGTTATATATAGTTAAGTAAGTTTTAAGATCCGTCGTGGCACAGTGGAACAGCGTTTGACAGTAAACGCGATGGATGTGGATTCGATTCCTAGTCGGGGAAATGATTATATTTACATTTTCATTTTTTCATTGGTATAAAAGATAAAGTACAGAGTTAAGTTCCGTCACTCAACGCAGTATGTGATAACGAAAAAAGAAAACGGATTTTTCAGAGTCATTTATGTATGTCAATCTTAGTGGCCAGTCGTGGCCCAGTGGCACAAGCGTGTGACTGTAAACGACTGGTTGTGGGTTCGATTCCCACTCGAGGAGTGGAAATTATATTTCCATTTTCTTCGCTCTGGTGTCGAGGTAAAGCGCGGCGTTAAGTTCCGCCACTTAACACGCAAGCCTCCGTATTCGGCGGAAAGTGGGGAACGGAGTGTCTTAACACTAGGTTCCCTCTGCCTACCCTACTGTGTGCGGGATACAGCGTGAAGCTAAAAAAAAAGAAATTATGTATTAAGTGGTGGAACAAATGATCGCATTTTGGCTATGCTTTTGGCTTGCCGGGGCGAACAAACGAAAATCATTTAACAAAAATAATGACCTGGGGTGGGGAAAGAAACAATCATCATGTCATCAGTCAGACACTGTTACACTTCGCTTTTACAGCGTAAATATTATAAATGAAAAATAAATAATAACGATCGTTACGTCACTAAAAACGCAATGTTTCTTTTTCGGGCGATAATAGAAGTGAAGACGTTTTGACGCTAGGTTCTAACTACTCTGCTGCGGGAAGAAGCGTGAGGTTGTAGATATACTATATGAAATGTTAACGTACTATTGTGAGCATAAAAGACTTCTAATAGTACATTAGCTTCACGCTGTATCCCGCACACAGCAGGGTAGGCAGGGGGAACCTAGTGTTAAGACACTCCGTTCCCCACTTTCCGCCGAATTTGGAGGCTTGCGTGTTAAGTGGCGGAACTTAACGCCGCGCTTTACCTCGACACCAGACCGAAGAAAATGGAAATATAATTTCCACTCCAGTTGCATTCAGAAGACTCTAAAACTAAGAATTGGTTAAGCAATGTATGAAATTTTATATAACAATAGAAAAATATCTAAAAATAGAACATCCATTTACCTATCTTTCTTTAAAGGCGTGTATACATTAATAGTTAAACAGTCCTCGTCGATATCCACTTTGACCGCTGGGAGCGGGCATGCAGGGCCTTCTCTAGATGCATCTACCGGTGTCTTGTATTCCAGTATGGGTTTTGGAGGCTGGAGTATAAAAAAAATATTATGTTATTTTAATAATTTTAAAATTTTAGTGTTACAGATTTGACTTTTTTAGCGTCATGATTTTTCCTGTATTGCAGGGTAGAAGAGAAAAATGAGAAGACACTTGGTTCTCCACTTTCCGCCCGAAAGACAATTCATTGTGATCAAGACATTGCGTGTTGGGTGGTGGACCTTAACACCACGCATTGTCAATTTTTTTTACCTTCACGCTGTATCCCGCACACAGCAAGGTAGGCAGAGGGAACCTAGTGTTAAGACACTCCGTTCCCCACTTTCCACCACATTGAATAGTGAATCGAACCCACAACCAGTCGCGTTTACAGGCACACTTACGTGCCCTTGTGCCACGACTGGCCTCATTCTCAATTTTATTGTACTAATTTTGTTGTTGGGCAAAGAAATGATGTCATAACACTACCTTCTGTCTGACTAGACTCTGCTAGAAAAAATGTGAAGATGTGTTTTTTTATTGACTCAACTTTGTTGTTGAATATATTTTATATACATACCTGAAATCTAAGATCTTCAACAGGCGGTTCTGCATAACGTATGCCTCGGTAGCTTTCGAATGTGCGTCCATATCGCGTCACGTTGTACCCTCCACGTATTTCACCCGATGGTGTTATAGTGACAGGCTGTTGATCTGTAATTCATGTCGTAAAAATAAAATTTAATAAAGAAAAAACAGGTGTTTGATAAATATTATGATGATTTGTAAAAATTTTTAGCGAAAACTTGTTTATGTAAAGGACCCGTAGAACAGGATTTTATTCAGACTTACGTCAGCCTTTCTCAATCATTGTTTCTATGCGCTGTTAACCAAAACTAGTTGATGAGTTTTTTAATTAATTTATTTGTTATTTTTTTAAAAACAAGCATTGTGAGGCCAAAACCAAAGGAATCAATAAAGTTTTGTCTAACCAAAATCTAAGACGAGAAGAATATACAAAATTTCTAATACTACTATTATGAAAAGTCAAATGCTCTACTACTGTTATAGTTAATTAACAATCTTCTTTTTTTTAGCTTCACGCTGTATCCCGCACACAGCGGGCTACGTAGAGGGAATCTTGTGTTAAGATACTCCGTTTCCCGCTTTTCGCTGAATTCGGAGGCATTGCGTGTTAAGGAGCGGAACTTAACGCCGCGCTTTGCCTCGACACCAGAGCGAAGAGAATGGAAATATTAAATATTTCCACTCCTCTAGTAGGTGGGTTCGATACCCACAACCAGTCGCTTTACAGTCACACTTTGTGCCACTGCGCCAAATTAATAATCTATAAAAGAAATTTGCAGCACTCATTGTTGCTCTTTAACTTATCACCAAAGAGGAGAAATGTAAATAATTTAAATGGTGTCTGTTCATTTCTACTGGTTGCAGCCGAACCCAAAACCAATCGCATTTATAGCAGAACCCTGTCCCAGTGCACCATAACGTCCTCCACAATCATTTCTTAAAAAAATAACTTAAAAATCTTTAATTAAATCATTTTAAACAATTCGAGTAATTAATTTATAAAATACAATTCTCTATTTACGCCAAATTCGAATCCGAAACCTTTGAATTCACTTCACAGAGAAACAATACACCGTTTCTAATTTATTATTAATTTGGCAAAGAAAAAGAGCGGGGCTTTATTCTTTGAACAATTTATTCTTAAATGCTATTGATTGTATTATTATCCTCTACAAATTTACGAACACAAATACATTAAGAAAGGTAGCTCGTACTTTTCCTCATTCTAATTTAATGTTTAAGTTAGGAAGTAATTTATTATATTTTTTTTGTTTTTACTTTACACAGTTTACACAGACGTTACTTTAAAAGAACGATGTGTGTGTTAAGTGATAAGTCAGTAAGTCTTACAGTTGGCTCTAATTGTGAAGGCAGCGGATTCGATTTTATTCGGTGGATAGATTGGGGCCAGTCGTGGCACAGTGTCACGAGCGTGTGACTGTAAACGACTGGTTGTGGGTTCGATTCCCACTCGAGGAGTGGTAATATTTCTATTTTCTTCGCTCTGGTATCGAGGCAAAGCGCGGTGTTAAGTTCCGCCACTTAACACGTAATGCCTCCGAATTCGGCGGAAAGTGGGGAACGGAGTGTCTTAACACTAGGTTCCCTCTGCCTACCCTGCTGTACGCGGCATACAGCGTGAAGTTAGAAAATAGATTGATTACTTTAAATTTATTTCTTTTCCTATTCTAGTTTGACAATGCAAGGTGTTAAGGTCCAACACTCAACACACAGTGTTTTGAGTTTAGCCGGAAGTTGGAGAATGAAGTCTTTTCACATACTTCTCTCTTGCTAAGCAGAAAAGAATAAGTTAAGATAAAAAAATACACTCAATGTCAAACAAATGTCTTGTTTACATTATAAGTGTTTCACCATATCAGTCGTAGTTAATAGTGTTAATTATATTATTTAAACTTTATCCTTATTGATAATATTTATTTATTAATCGTGATAACGCAAAATAATTTAGTTAATCAGTTATTATTACAACTTAAAGCCGTTTTTTTTCTTAAAAAATGCTTAAATCAATTTTTTTTTACAATCACCCTGTATCGCGCACACGGTAGGGTAGGCAGAGAGAACCTAGTGTTAAGACACTTCGCTCCCCACTTTCTACGAGTTTTGGAGGCATTGCGTGTTAAGTGGCGGAACTTAACGCCGCGTTTTACCTCGACACCAGAGCGAAGGAAATGGAAATATTAAATATTTCCACTCCTCGAGTGGAAATCGAACCAACCACTAGTCGCCTTACAGTCACACTTTGTGGCACTGCGCCATGACTGGCACCAATTTTATTTACTGACTCACTATTTAAATGTCTTATACTGACTTTACAAGCAAAATACAAGGAACACACATGACGTATAACATAAAAATAACATTGATAACTAAACTTTGAGAGATTTATATAAATTATTATTTTTTTTATTAAATTTCAGTTCTAATTATTTTGTTCTGGTATCACTAACAAAAAACACAACATAAACAAATGACGTATAACCTAAAAAAATGAATTATTAACAATTATTTTTTGACACATTAACATATTTCAGTTTAAATTTTATTTAATTTCACTAACCTGTCTCACTAGAAGTATGACGGACATGACGATGATGTCCATGACACGAGACACTCGCCACAAAGAACAGCACGGCTAGCTTCATGTTGGATTACTAACAGGAAAATGTATTCACTTCCATATATATTCATTCGAAGAACTAAATTAATTGCATTATGTGCAGCGTTGTTTACATTTAAAATACCAGCTTGGCGCGTTTTTCCGCATAGAGGAGAGAACTTAGTGTTAAACTCTCCGTTCTCCACTTCCGTCGAAAATCGAAATATTCCGTGTTGAATCGTAAAACTCAATGGCGCGTTTTGTATACCAAAGCAGCTATAACAATTTAAAAATGTTTAAAGTATTTAATAAATAGCATTCTCTCTTGCCAAACGATTGTTCGTAGAATAATCTTTGGGTAGCAGAAATTTGTAAAAATCTCTCTACACAGATGCTAACAACAAAAATAAGTTGTAATAAAAAAGCATATAATTTCGACGCAGCTGGTAGTAGAACGCCTGGGTCGCTTCACACTCAGTCACGCATCTCACTCAGCGGTGAGAGCGCCTGGACGGAGTTCATGAGGTGCGGATTCGAATCCCACTACGTTCAATTTTACATGTCTTTTTCAATATATAATCATTCACCCGAGTGCGAATCGAACCTACCATCATCAAGGTTTCGTACACTGGGACAGTGCGCCACTATGGTCTTATAAAAATCTATTTATTAAAAGAAATTATTGATTCTAGTGAATGAATTAAATTGGTTTGAATGTTTATATATGAGTACATGAGTTTTAAATATGTGCATTTATTAGTTTATTCGTATTTATTGGCGCACACACTAATACAACAGGTCAATAAGTAAGTAAAAAAGAAAGAAATTCTCATCATAATAATTTTGTATTATATAACTTCAATAATTACAATTTTACTGTGATATTACCCTAATGATTTACTTCTTCACTTAAAGAAAAAACAGCTTTGCGCTCAGAGAACGCATGGCTTAGCTGTCAGAGCGCTTAGACTGTTTCCATGAGGCGCGGATTCGAATCCCGCTGCATTCATATTCTTATATGTTTTCTAAATGTCTTTTTCATTTTTTTCCTAATTGTGTGAATAACAGTTTAAAATTTTAAAAGCGTTATGCTCTTTATAGTTGTTATTTACTGTGGTCTCTACTCTTCGCCAGAATTTAGGACAATTACATATTGCGTGGTGGAACTGAAAGCAGAATTTTATGTTATAAAGCGGGAAAGTAACAATACTTAAAAATGGTCAAATAAAGTAAAAATTACTTGCATATTTTACACCCTAATGAAAATATAATAATTACTAATGTTATTTATTTATATAACAATTATATTATGTAGAATATCACGTCAAAAGTAATGGAAAACAAACATCAATATACATAGTTCGTTTTAATATAAAGCTATAAATTATAACACTTAAACGGTGTAATTTTATGCAATTCACAAGTAGATAAGCGTGTAATGAAATGTGGGTTACTAGAAATTATTGATAACAGTTGAAGGAAAGAGGCAGAAGAATAATGGAAAGTAAGATTCTAATTAAAAACCAGAGAAAAGAAAGAACTTCTTACTTGTTTTGAATTCGGGCACTCAGGGTGAACACTTTGTCAACTATTAAATTATATATACCTAGCACATGGAACACGATCTTAAAAGAGACGAATCCACGAATCCACATCAGAGTCTAAGTTATAACCAGCTTATTTTTTAAGAATCAGAGCAGTACGTCAGGCAACTAAGAGCTAGATGGCGGTAGTTTGATATAATAATTGTATCAACTGACAAACGAATGTCATCTTAATCTACCCGCAAGTGTGACCACAGACTACTGCAAAGTCTCTAAAACGTGAGTTTTTCTTTTGAAAAATGTATTTTCGAACATCAAATATACGCGATTAATACGTTTGAAACTATTTTCTTTCAAAACGTGTAAAAATCTTAAAAATAAGGGATTTTATTATAGAATCTGCATTTTATTAAAAAGGAAAACAAAACCGTAGGTTCATGCAAATAGTATACTTTCCTTTTCCAACTGCCCAATAATTTATAAGGTAACCTCACCTCCCATGCTTCATCACCCATCTAAACGTGTACAATATGTTTTGTTTATCTCACTTCTGTTTTCCCCATCGGTTTTCCTCAAGTGACATCGTATAAGGAACTTGTAATAATTTGTACTATTTTTTACTACTTGGGTTCTTTTTTAAAACATCTTTTAATGTAAAATTATTGGGCAAGTTTACTTTAGGTGCATTTAATAATAGAAAATATTTTTTCTGTTTCACTAGTTATTAAAGTGAAGGAAAAATAGTGGACCTTTACTAGAAAATTATACAAACAAAGGAGTATGAGTAATGTGACATGAAAATCAATATTTTAACGAATGTTGATGCATTGCAAACATTTAACTTTATAAAAAGGCAGTTTCAATAAATAAAATTATAATCCATGTAACTTACCACCCCTAGAATATCGATCCTTAATACTAATTAAACTACCGGCTACAACAATTCCAAATAACTGAAATCTGTACGACCAATTGAAATGGAACTTATTCTACGAATGAACGACTCTCCTAGTACATAAATATATGAAAAATAATCCACATAGCACAGTAATAGGGTAAAGGTATAAGTGACATCATCAAAGACATGTACCGCGATTCCGTTTCAATGGTTAGGACTGCTGTTGGCGATACAAAACCCTTTCCGATATCTGTTGGGGTTCACCAAGGCTCGGCTCTTAGCCCGTTCTTGTTCAATGTAGTGCTGGACACTGTCTCGGCTTACATCCAGGACCAGCCTCCATGGCTGATGATGTATGCCGATGACATAGCACTCATTGACGAGAGCCGGCTGACGCTGGAGCGGAGAGTGAACCTCTGGAAGGGTACGCTTGAGAACGGCGGTCTTAAGCTAAATGTGACGAAGACCGAGTACATGGCTTGCGGGAGCCCGGACTCATGCACTATCCAAATAGGTCCTGAACCAGCCGTTAAGTCGGAAAAGTTCAGGTACCTTGGATCTATTCTGCACGAGTCCGGAGGCATCGATCACGATGTCCAAGCCCGTATCAGCGCTGCTTGGGCGAAATGGCGTGAGGTCACAGGTGTGGTCTGCGACCGCAGAATACCGCCCAAGCTCAAGGGACTAATATACAAGAGCATAATCCGACCGGTTCTCTTATATGGCAGCGAATGTTGGCCAGCACTGTCCAGGCACACTCAGCAGCTTCACGTCACGGAGATGAAGATGCTAAGGTGGATGTGTGGCGTTACGCGGGCTGACCGCATACGCAACACATTTATCCGAGGTAGTCTTCGTGTCCGTGACGTAGCGGATAAGCTTCAAGAGAGTCGCCTGAGATGGTATGGCCACGTTGCACGCCGGCCTGAGAACTACGTCGGAAGAATTTGCCTTGATATGTCTGTCCCTGGAGCAAGGCCCCCAGGACGCCCAAGAAAGCGATGGCTGGACACCGTGAAGGAGGATATGAGAGCCAATGGACTTACCACCGGGGATGCCAAAGACCGTGCAAAGTGGAGGAGGTTAAGTAGGAAGGCAGACCCTGGTTAAAGCCGGGATAGTGCCAGGAGGAAGAAGAAGGGTAAAGTATCAAACATTTACACAAGTAACCCTTATAATTCATAACATCTATTATCGCTTATTCTTTTATTGACTTTGCGGAAGAATGGACTGATCATCACTTTACATTAGGCTAATTCAAAAATCTTTGTGCCAACATAATCAAAATATGTTTCTTTTTTTTAGCTTCACGCTGTATCCCGCACACAGCAGGGTAGGCAGAGGGAACCTAGTGTTAAGACACTCCGTTCCCCACTTTCCGCCGAATTCGGAGGCTTGCGTGTTAAGTGGCGGAACTTAACGCCGCGCTTTACCTCGACAGCAGAGCGAAGAAAATGGAAATATAATTTCCACTCCTCGAGTGGGAATCGAACCCACAACCAGTCGTTTACAGTCACACTCTTGTGCCACTGGGTCACGACTGGCCACTAGTTAATGTATATATGAAACATAATCCACATAGCACAGTAATAGGGTAAAAATATCATTATCGCTTATTCTTTTATTGACTTTGCGGAGGAATGGACTGAACATCACTTTACACTAGGCTAATTCAAAAATCTTTGTGCCAACATAATGAAAATAATGTTACCTAATATTTTCAATGAAATTCATGTAATTTTCCACCCACAGAAAGTCAATCTTTACTTATTAAACTACCGGCTACAACAATTCCAAATAACTGAAAGCTCTATGGCCAATTGAAATGGAAGTTGACTGTTTTTGAGTCGTTTCAACAGTGCCCGTCGTTTTGACAGGCGGACAAACCGACGGAATCCACTAACTTGTTCATTTTGCTTACCGTTTCTGAACTGAAACTGAAATTGCTCCTTTATTTATTGTTATGAGTCGAAGGCTATATGACGTGTATAGATGATAAATGATTTCGGTGTATACGAGGTGGTAGTGGGTTCAGATTCTATTAGGGCAAATGTTTTTATTCTTTTGTATATTATGGGTTTCATGAAAAATGTTGAAATTTTTTTAAGTCTTTTATATAACTATATAAATCACAATCTTATTATTATGGTCAATTTATATTATTTTCATTGTAGTGTTATTTTTATGTATAAAATGTGTTTTTGTAAAGTTTTATCGAAATGTGCATAGTATTTTTGGCATTAAAGATCATACACAAACATTTGAATTTACAATTTTTAAAAACCTTTTTGAAAACATTTGTATATTGGAAATCGCTCAAGAACTCAATCGTTTAAACTTTTATAGATTTTTTATAAACTTTTATTATATTCTCTGTCTATTCAGATACTTTAAAAAATAATAAAAACAACATAACATATATAGACTACAATGAGACTCACATTACAACACTTTTAAAACATACAAAATTCCCATTTTTTTCATATTATAAACCTTCTTAGCATATTATTTCTTTAGTTGCCTAATAACAAAGTTAAAACAATTTTTCAAATAACATGATTTGTGTTTTTATTCACCGTTCAACACTTGAAAGTTAAAGACTAAATGCTTTAGATAAACACTATGTGACCTGTTCACAAGGGACCTTAAGGGCCTCCAAGTTAGGTCACAGACACTGCCTGCTTTTATATTCTGATCATATCTAGCATTTTTAAATAACCTAACCTAACCTTAAGGTCAAGTTAGGTTAGACATGCCCTAAGGGAGTAACGAGTGAAGTAGAAATTTAAAAATCGTAAATATTTTGCATTTTTCAAATAAATTATAAGATTTATCTTGAAAATTGTTTTCTTTTGAAGCTTTTGTGTATATTTTTTAGAGTCAATAAAATTAATACTTAATTTCTATACTTAAATATTAAATATTGTTTTAGTTTTAATAAGATGGAGTAGGTAGCAAGTGGCAGGACCTTTCTCAGACCGGAAGTGGTTGGAGATTATGATAGCGTAGCTTACTGGTTGGTGATACTTTTAATTAAATTAGTTTAATTGAAAATACAATTTATAGGAATTAACTATGTAATTCTAAGGTTTTATTTATGTTTGCTAAATTCATACTTATATTATGAATATGAAAGTCTGTATGTTTGTTTGTCATGCTTTCACGGCTAATCTACCAGCCCGATTTGCATAAAATTTATAATGAAAGTAGTTAAAAATCCAGAGCCAAACATAGGCTATTTATTTTTTCAAAAATCCACCTCTAAAGGGTTGAAATAGGGGATGAAAGTTTAAATGAAAAATCTAAACCGCTTGACTGCTTGTAATGAATCGCGAAGCCGCGAGCGGGCCGCTGGTAATATATATGTATGTATGCTTACATATATGTTACTTGTAATACTTTGTTTGTAGTATCATCAAGCGTTTCTACGTAATACGTGGTAGTAGATCTCTCTCTCTCTCTCTCTCACACACCTGGTGTCAACATCCTCCGCTCTCCACTTTCCAGTAGAAATCACTTTGTTTGTAACAGGTATAAAATGAAAAGTTAATTCATGTATACTATCTTGTTTTAGAAGTTATTTTATTTATATATTATTATTTTTATAATTATATAAACTACATCTGTGACAATGTACAATACAAAATATGTAAGTTCGAATTTACGTTTCTCTTCCTTTCTTCCTCAAAGGAAAAGGGGAAGATTGACAAATAAACACTTATTGCAGCTTAAATATTTTCTGGAAGATCAATTTTCCCTCGAATTATAAAATTGAGAGTGTGCAGTTCAGCCACCCAATATGAAATATCTCAACGTAGTTATCTAAGTAAACTAACTAGCCCAACGTTTTAACATTTTTAAAGTTAAAAATTGTTATTCCACACTTAGTTCAGAGCGCCTGAACGGTTTTCAAGAGGTGCGGGTTCGAATCCCGCTGCGTTCAAATTTTTATACGTTTTCTAAATGTCTTTTTAACTAAACCTATTTATATATCTAAAAATATATATAACAAGACTTATAAGAATTGATCTAATATTTCTATAAAAGCAAAAGTCCGTATCAAGTTATCTCTAATAATAAAATATAAGGAATAAGGAAAAATAAAGTCAAAAGTTCGACATTATTAAGTGTATACTTGTTTTACGAAACATAATTCATGTTTATGGCATACTAAGCCAGAGTACTCGAAAACTAACTCAATTGTTAAACAAAAAAGCATTTTATGTTATAGAAAATAAGGTTTATATTTAAATAATATATATCTACATACTTTCATCGAATGATTGACAATGGAATGGGCGAGGAAATTTATCGCATAGTTCAGTTTTCAGTGTTTCAGCTAAAATTGTTTGCGATAAACTGTAACTAGATGTTACGTTCTGGTTTACTTGTGTTTTTTTGGTTATTTTAAAGCCACACTCAGAGTTGTTAATTAGTGTTTAATACGAATTTAATATGCATTATAAGTGCCTTAAGTGTTCTATACCCTACTGCACTAAACCTACGCTACCGGTTCTTAACTTTCCGCTCGACATTCAGACATTGCCTGTGGTGCGAAGGAAGTCAAGGCTGTGCTTAGTGTTTTCAGAGTGAAAAAATTAAAATATTTATAAAACATTGTACCTGTGAGTAGAATTAGAACCTACTACCTACTAATTGATTATAACATTATATCCATTTTTTTTTTTTCATAGTCAATTTTTTCCGCAGAAGGGCCTAGTATCAAGACACTTTGCACTCCACTTTTTCGCCGGAATCCGAGACATTGAATTATTTTGTGTTAAATTTCAACGCCCTATTGTCTTGTCAGTATATCGGAGAAATATAATAAAGTCAAGTTCTGCCACTTAACACGCAATGCCTACGAATTCGGCGGAAAGTGGGGAGCGGAGTGTATTTATTAACACTAGGTTTCCTCTGCCTACCCTGCTGCGTGCGGGATACAGCGTGAAGCTAAAAAAATATATAATAAAATTGTTATGTATAATAATTTATTATTAAGAATAGAACCCATGACCATCACGTATAGTTGTACAGTCACATACAGTCACACTGCACGTCGACCGTTCCATATTTAGTGCTTATGTACCTGCTTATTATTATATAAGCACTAAATTCGAGCGGTCTTATTCATAAAAAGTTATAGAACAGTTAAAGTGTTCTATAAGCACACTATAAGAGAAACGTCAAAAAATGGTATTCATAACAGCATTTTAGCGCTAAACAGTACTATAAGCGTACTATAAAGTTATCGTGGCCAATACCCTACTATAGCGGATCTATAAGATAAAAAATGGCCGATTCTCAACAGCTGATCATTGAAAATGACATTTGACGTAGGTGACTCGTCAATGTTAGCTAATCGAATTTGCATAACTTATTAATCCAATCCACTAATAATTATTGCTTTGTGTCAATTTTCCACTTTTATATTTAAATGAAAGCTTTACAAAGCATACATGCTTCGGAAACGATAGCAATAATGGAGAAGAGTTCGGAGCGAAGAAAAGTATATAGAAGCAGGGGTTGACCCGTTTTCCTTATACGATGAAGAGTTTCGAAAGCGTTACCGCTTTCATAAATATACTGCTTTTATGATAAACCTTGTGCGTAGATTAACCATGAAGACATGCAATTAGACAATATTATTAATAAAGTGATGTTTTAACTAGGAGAAATTTTAGTTAGTAAATTTTATAAAATAGTAAGTTTAACGCCGAGCTTTCCCTCAACACCAGAGCAAAGAAATGAAAATATAAATTGAAATAAATATTTTATTGCCTGGAGTGAGGATCGAACCCACAACTAGTAGTCTTGTTACATGTTCACTTTGTGCCCCCGCACCATGACTGACCTCAATTTGTTAGATTTTGGTTAATAAAAAACAGTTTATTTCTATAAATTTTATTCTTTAGATGTGTAATACAATAATTTCCGTTTGAGTAATTCTTCCTTTAATAGTGAATAATTTAATTTTTGTTCTAAAATTTTTAATTTTTGCCTTTCTACGGCCATCTGGATCTCAGGAAGCTCCTTTCTGTAAGCAATTACATTTGCTGCTATTCTTGAGCTTATTGTCATGCTGTAACCAAAAAATATATCTATTATTCTTTTTAATATGTTTTCCAAAGAAGTATGTATTATAAATTAATAAAACTTATTTTGTTGAAAGCTTAACACATTTTATTTATTATTTCAATTCAATTTAAGTTTGTTAATCCAAATTTAATATTGCTTGTAGATATAAGATAGTACTGAATGATTTTAGTGAATCTAACTTAGTAATATATTATTGTAATAAAAATAAAGATAAGTTCATTCAACATAGACATACATAACAATAGACATTTCTTTAATCTACCAAGATTGTGTACTAGTGCTAGTGCAGGTATTTGGATGCACCATCTAAAAAGAATATAATCAGATTTACTTGCTGAGCATTCTTTAGGTAGTATTAGCTATTTAATGTATTATAATGGAAAATAAATTTTGTCTCGCTTCCCATCAAATTATTTGTTGAAAATAAAATTGAACTAAATTGACTAAAATTATAAAATCAAAATGACTTTCTGGGTATTGTGGTATTATCATTCATTTAATATTTCATGCACTACAATTAATTATACTTAACATGTCTTATTACTTATGAATATCATTTAAAATAAGATAGGTGACAGAGTGAGATTTGTGTGCTGCTGTTTATTTCATAATATTAATATATTACACATACTTTTTTCTTCTTTTATATTATTTTCTGTTCTATTCTTAAACAAGTATTGATAATAATTACATAAATATTTCTTTATTCAAAATGAAACACTAATTGGCCAAATGTTTGTATTTTTATATGGTTATCTGAGTAAAATTAATTTGAGTATACTGTGAACTGATGAGGGAGCCAAACTGAATTGTCGTCACCAGTTGCTGGTTCTGTAGTAGGTGGTGAGCTACCAACTGTTTTTAGTATTTGTTTTTTTTTTCTATAAATATCAGCTTCTTAGCTGACATTTTTATAATACCCATTGAGCCTTAATTTGTCCTTCTTCTTCAAGGGGTTTTTGCCATATTGTTAAAACTGAAACAATAAGTGCCGTGTTAATAAAATAACTACACAAATACTTTTCCTCAGCAATTCTTTCAAGATCATCTATGGAATAGAAGCATAAGCATTAAAACAACATGCGTATGAATGTTTACAAAACAAAACTTACGTGTTCGAATTAACTGTATCAGTAAAACCAACCTTATCCTCCTCCAACCAATTCTCACTTCTCTGCCTTTTCTTGCTCTCTACAATTTTTGATTCCGATGCCATTTTATAAGTAATGGAGTAATATTTAAAATAAAATAAAATAAACACGTACGTACTACTAGTAAACAAATGTCAATAGCTTATCGCACCACAAACAACAAAATATGGTTTTTATCCTTAATAATGTCTATGATCAGTCGAATTTAGTAAAATTATACACATTATCTGTGGTCAATTTGCAACGTTTGACAAACTTTCTTGCCAATTTCATCGTAGTGGCAACATTTTAGCTTATAAACAGTATATTAGTTATAGTAGGCTTATAGTACTGTTATGAATACGCATTTTTATGGAACGTTTCATAAGCTTATAGAGCATTTTAACTAATGAACGTTTTAAGCGTTCTATAAGCATTTTTTATGAATAAGGCCGTAGATGTTTAGCCTCTTTTTTAGTGTCTATGTGCTAATTACATAAACACCAAACGAGAAACCCTTGGCATTTTAGCTTCACGCTGTATCCCGCACACAACAGGGTAGGCAGAGGGAACCTAGTGTTAAGACATTCCGTTCCCCACTTTCCACCGAATACTGGAGGCAATACATGTTAAATGGCGAAACTTAATGTCGTCCTTTGCCTCAATACCAGAGCGCATGAAAATATAAAATGAAATATTTAATCGATACTTTTAAACATTTTTAAAATGTTATTCCACACTTAGGAAAATTGAAAAAGACATTTAGGGAACGTATAAAAATTTGAACGCAGTGGGATTCGACCCCGCACCTCCTGAATACCATCCAGGCGCTCTCACCACTGTGCCATGCGTTCTACTACACGCTGCGTAGATATTCTTATATTATCGCTTTATTACAACTTTTTTATACGTTTTATAAATGTCTTTTTTAATAAATAAATAATTTAGAAACAGTAATTTTAAGCGCTAGAAACTAAAACACATACGTTTAAATATCTAGTATCCATCTACATAGTGATAGTTTCCAACATTCCACCATTTACATAGGAGAGACAAAATGACTCCTTTTCGGACGTTAATAAGCGTTCCTTGCGCACACTGGGGGCGGAGCGCAAACACTTTTTCACAGGAGCTTTTTGTTCGCGAGATGAGAAACTGTCAAAGCTGTGTAGTATTCGTATATATACTGTATACAGTATATACTAACTTTTATAGCACTACACACTTTAAATATAGTCTGAGTGTATATATTAGTATATTTTTGGATGTAGCAAAACGTATTTAACCTATTCAAACTTCAGCCCAGGAAAATTTTAAGAGAACAAACAAACAGACAAATAGAAAAACAAAAAAATACGATTTGGGGTTTACTATTCTGATGCATAATATTTTTTCTTATTATATTTCTTTCATGTACTGACAGCGATCAGTTACATCGGTATTATATGCCTTAATTTTATTGTTTTGTGTTTATAATTTGTTACAGATTTGAAATTCATATTGTTGAGAATTCAGTTTTTGTGAACTAAAAGATTTTTTACCCTTTGCAGTCCTTTCCTAACACTTTTAGTTAAAGTATGTAAGAAAAATATTTATTATTTTTAAATAATATATGTATATTATAGTTTAGATTACTCACTGATAATAGGGTTTCCTAAGTAACGTAAATTAAAAAAAAAAATGTCAAAGTAGACTAAGTAGTTGTATTTTTTCACTTTTTTACAGACTACCTACCTGTCACAGACTAGATCCACTTTCAAGATACTTTATCCCCTACTTGCTGCCAGAACTCCACACATTAGGTGTCGAGTAGGCACAATAGTTTCCGAACAATCTAAAACAGTAAGACACACAAAGTAAGTTTTTTCTAAAAAAATACTTTAGGACACCGTATACTTAAGTAAGTAAACATAAAAAAATCTCTAATCAACTATGCTATACTACAGTAGAACCGTAACGAGATTTATTCATCATAACAAAGGAGGGAAGATAAAGTTCGTTATCGAATCGTAATGTCACTTGTACAAACAAGTTCATTGTTCTCAAAATTTATTGACCTTCATACATTATGGGCGATAATAAATTTGATTGATCCTGAAATAATAAAAGTATTATTGGATTCGTGGTTAATGTAACTACTTTATAGAGGTACTTTGTTGCTAGATTTACATGTAGGGCAGATTTTAAGTGTTTTTTTAAGTAACTCGACCTATTTTTTTATAATGTCACAAGTATTCTTTTTTCGTCCGAAAAAGGCTGTTACGGATACCCGCCCGGGGTCTCCCGGGTCCCCCGGGACGGTGCTCCTCTCCCGCCACTAGGCTAGGTCTCGGGTTCTGCCCCAATCGTCCGCGGACCTGGGCGGCAAACGACACAACTACCTAGTCCTACTAGTCTTAACATTAGCTTCCCTCCGCCCTACTGTGTGTGGCAGCGTGAAGCTAAAGAAAGTTGTCTAAAGAAATATAGTGGATCTGTATACAGTACACAACGCTTGGAATTTCGAATTCGCTTGAGGTTAATTATATATTTAAATATTTAACAAAGCGTATATTTTTGCTTCGCTTCTCGTTGGGTAGCGGAACCCAAAGCTACGTTAAGCTGCTGTTTTTAAAGGATCCTAAGCAAAGAAGAAACTAACTTACTAAATTACTAGATTCATTCGTATATGTAGACTTTAATTGTAAATTTCATTACTAATAGCTTTGTACCTTTATTATATGAGAATTGAGAACCCAAAAGTGTTTTATTTATTAAAAAAACCAAATAACCCTCACTTGTTCACAATTATGTATATTGGGTTCGATACGCGGGTTCAAATCTTACGTTATTTTCCTTAGCAGCTAGTACATTTGTATACGAGCACTCTTTTTCTACTTTTTTTACTACTCTTTTAGTTGCTCGCACCCCTAAAGTAAATCCTTGTTATCCTCCACTGATTAGTTCTAATCTGATAAGTTTCTATTCGAAAATAATTTTCAAATTATAATGAAGCAGTGAATTTACCATATAGGTTGATATGCCATATTAAAATCTTTAGCTTCATAAGTTACAAGCCAATATACCACGTCTATTTATTAGCTTATAATATGTTCTCTAATGTAGTTTTCTTTTTTTTTTAGCTTCACGCTGTAACCCGTTCACAACAGGGTAGGCAGACGGAACCTAGTGTTAAGACACTCCGTTCGTCACTTGGTCAGTGAGTGGGGAATGTAGTTCTAATAGTTTTAAATTTAAAATAATTGGAAATAAATAAATAAGTTTTACGTTACATTCATTCTCAGTAGAAACTTGGGTAATTCGACACGAATTAAGTAAGTATTGGAGTCATTCAAGCGCTGGGACTAGCGACAGTTCTTGCGGTCTTATTCATAAAAAGTTATGGAACAGTTAAAGTGTTCTATAAGCCCACTATAAGAGAAACGTCAAAAAATGGTATTCATAACAGCATTTTAGCGCTAAACAGTACTATAAGCGTACTATAAAGTTATAGTGGCCAGAACCCTACTATAGCGGTACTATAAGATAAAAAATGGCCGATTCTCAACAGCTGATCATTGAAAATGACATTTGACGTAGGTGACTCGTCAATGTTAGCTAATCGAATTTGCATAACTTATTAATCCAATCCACTAATAATTATTGCTTTGTGTCAATTTTCCACTTTTATATTTAAATGAAAGCTTTACAAAGCATACATGCTTCGGAAACGATAGCAATAATGGAGAAGAGTTCGGAGCGAAGAAAAGTGTATAGAAGCAGGGGTTGACCCGTTTTCCTTATACGACGAAGAGTTTCGGAAGTGTTACCGCTTTCATAAATATACTGCTTTTATGATAAACCTTGTGCGTAGATTAACCATGGAGACATGCAATTAGACAATATTATTAATAAAGTGATGTTTTAACTAGGAGAAATTTTAGTTAGTAAATTTTATAAAATAGTAAGTTTAACGCCGAGCTTTCCCTCAACACCAGAGCAAAGAAATGAAAATATAAATTGAAGTAAATATTTTATTGCCTGGAGTGAGGATCGAACCCACAACTAGTAGTCTTGTTACATGTTCACTTTGCCCCCGCACCATGACTGACCTCAATTTGTTAGATTTTGGTTAATAAAAAACAGTTTATTTCTATAAATTTTATTCTTTAGATGTGTAATACAATAATTTACGTTTGAGTAATTCTTCCTTTAATAGTGAATTATTTAATTTTTGTTCTAAAATTTTTAATTTTTGCCTTTCTACGGCCATCTGGATCTCAGGAAGCTCCTTTCTGTAAGCAATTACATTTGCTGCTATTCTTGAGCTTATTGTCATGCTGTAACCAAAAATGTAATATATCTATTATTCTTTTTAATATGTTTTCCAAAGAAGTATGTATTATAAATTAATAAAACTTATTTTGTTGAAAGCTTAACACATTTTATTTATTATTTCAATTCAATTTAAGTTTGTTAATCCAAATTTAATATTGCTTGTAGATATAATATAGTACTGAATGATTTTAGTGAATCTAACTTAGTAATATATTATAGTAATAAAAATAAAGATAAGTTCATTCAACATAGACATACATAACAATAGACATTTCTTTAATCTACCAAGATTGTGTACTAGTGCTAGTGCTAGTACTTGGATGCACCATCTAAAAAGAATATAATCAGATTTACTTGCTGAGCATTCTTTAGGTAGTATTAGCTATTTAATGTATTATAATGGAAAATAAATTTTGTCTCGCTTCCCATCAAATTATTTGTTGAAAATAAAATTGAACTAAATTGACTAAAATTATAAAATCAAAATGACTTTCTGGGTATTGTGGTATTATCATTCATTTAATATTTCATGCACTACAATTAATTATACTTAACATGTCTTATTACTTATGAATATCATTTAAAATAAGATAGGTGACAGAGTGAGATTTGTGTGCTGCTGTTTATTTCATAATATTAATATATTACACATACTTTTTTCTTCTTTTATATTATTTTCTGTTCTATTCTTAAACAAGTATTGATAATAATTACATAAATATTTCTTTATTCAAAATGAAACACTAATTGGCCAAATGTTTGTATTTTTATATGGTTATCTGAGTAAAATTAATTTGAGTATACTGTGAACTGATGAGGGAGCCAAACTGAATTGTCGTCACCAGTTGCTGGTTCTGTAGTAGGTGGTGAGCTACCAACTGTTTTTAGTATTTGTTTTTTTTTTCTATAAATATCAGCTTCTTAGCTGACATTTTTATAATACCCATTGAGCCTTAATTTGTCCTTCTTCTTCAAGGGGTTTTTGCCATATTGTTAAAACTGAAACAATAAGTGCCGTGTTAATAAAATAACTACACAAATATTTTTCCTCAGCAATTCTTTCAAGATCATCTATGGAATAGAAGCATAAGCATTAAAACACAACATGCGTATGAATGTTTACAAAACAAAACTTACGTGTTCGAATTAACTGTATCAGTAAAACCAACCTTATCCTCCTCCAACCAATTCTCACTTCTCTGCCTTTTCTTGCTCTCTACAATTTTTGATTCCGATGCCATTTTATAAGTAATGGAGTAATATTTAAAATAAAATAAAATAAACACGTACGTACTACTAGTAAACAAATGTCAATAGCTTATCGCACCACAAACAACAAAATATGGTTTTTATCCTTAATAATGTCTATGATCAGTCGAATTTAGTAAAATTATACACATTATCTGTGGTCAATTTGCAACGTTTGACAAATTTTCTTGCCAATTTCATCGTAATGGCAACATTTTAGCTTATAAACAGTATATTAGTTATAGTAGGTTTATAGTACTGTTATGAATACGCATTTTTATGGAACGTTTCATAAGCTTATAGAGCATTTTAACTAATGAACGTTTTAAGCGTTCTATAAGCATTTTTTATGAATAAGGCCGTTAGTCTTTAATCATACTCAGCGGATTGAAGAGGCCACTTATATACCTATAATGTATATACATATTTCAATTAATTAATGAGTTAAACAGATTATTTTTTTTTAGCTTTCTTAAGTAAATAAGCATCATATTTTATAATATTAAAGTGTTGTTAAAATATTTAGGAAATGAAGGACTTGTTTTTTAGTTTCACGCTGTATCCAGCGCAGGGCAGGGTAGGCAGATAGAACCTAATATTAAGACACTCCGTTCCCCACTTTCCATCAAATTCGGAGGCCTTGCGTGTTAAGAGGCGGAGCTTAACGCCGTGTTTTGCCTCGACACCAGAGCGAAAAAAATGGAAATATTCAATATTTCCACTCCTCGAGCAGGAATCGAACCCACAACCAGTCGTTTACAGTCACACGCTTGTGCCACTGGGCCACGACTGGCCACATAAAATAAAATAAGTGTAATGTTCTATTAATAAAGATTCAGTAACACTAACTCACGAATAAGTCCTATTGTTACAGTCGGCTCGACTGTGAAACTTCCTGAGGACTCGAAGCAACCAAGTTACTTTCCGTTCACGCTTCATATATTAATTAAAGTTTGGCCTGTTCCCACACTTTGACAACTGCAGTGTACGGAGCTCTTTATTGTGGTTTTAATATCACTTTACTACTGTGGCTCAGTTGTAGGTAAGAAAAGTTATTCTATCTGTATGTAGATCGAATTCGGGTTATTTAAATAATAAATAAAAAAAAAATATTTCGGACGATTGATCCGAGATAATGTTAGTGTGTTAGTTACAATATTTCCTTCTTTATTTTTTTTTAACTTCACGCTGTATCCCGTATACAGCAGGGTAGGCAGGGGGAACCTAGTGTTAAGACACTACGTGTTAAATGGCGGCTTAACGCCGCGCTTTACCTCGACGGCGGACGGAAAGTGGGGAACGGAGTGTCTTAACACTAGGTTCCCTCTGCCTACCCTGCTGTGTGCGGGATACAGCGTGAAGATTAAAATAAAATCTATTTGTTTCTGTAAGAATAATCCTCATACTATTTTAAGTAAGAAAAAACCCAAATATAGTAGTAATTGGCAAAATTCACCGCCACGCTTTGTCTTGTTCAGGCCGCACGTTGTCAAAGTGAAGAAAGAAAAAATATTAAAATAAGATTACTTAAGCAAAAGGAACCGAATCTACATGTAATCACAATTCCAGTCAAACAGCACAAAACTTAAAAAAAAAAACTACTACAATTTTGAACGTCACATTGAAATATATATATGGAAATTCAATAAAAATCACATAACCCTGCAAATAGACAAGAGCCAAGACACCGTTAACAATTTGTTTGGAGCGGACGAGCTACAAAGATTTCGTAAGGGCGCGCCAGTCGATGCAAAATGTTTCGCAATACAAAATACTTGCAGAGTTGCAGCAAACAACAAATCAAAGTTACCCCGAGGACAGTTACACGGGTGCAATTTTGCTAAGGCCGCGTGTACAGGCGCGACATTTGTGTATTTGGTGCTGTAGACATATTAGTCTTTTTAACATAGTTATGTAAGTGTTGATAACATCTTAAAGTCAGGACTTATTTGTAGGGCTTTGAGGTTCAATAAATTAGTAGGAGGACTATTTTTTTTAATTTAACTCACTATTCCTGCATTTTAAACTCTGTATTCCTACGGAGTAGTAAGAAAGAGCCTTAACTCCAGTGTCCGCATATTCAATTCGCCTCACTTATTACCACTCATTACATTATTAATATCTATCTGCCTATCGCAAGCTTACCTTCATAAATGTTAAAAAATACAACAAAGACGAAGGACCATATCAAGAATGTGATGTTAGTTCAAGTCACTTAAGTAAAGGTTTCCCAATACTACTATATAAAGAATCAACTTTTGCTACTAAGTATATCTTCAAATTCATTCAACGAATTATAATATTAATTAAAAGAAAGAAAATTAAAAAAGGAAACGGTCAGGAAAAGCAAGAGTCTAAAAAGACTCAAATAACGAAGAAAAAAAGAAAAAAATGAATTTGTGTTACATTCAAGTTTTGCATGTAAATTCGAAAATATAATGTTACAAATGCCATGCACTGTATATATATACAGCATATATTATATTAGATCACAACGACAAATATAGTAAAGACTTGGAAATCTTTGGAAATTGTTAGTATTTTCAGCTTAAAATAATATCTCACAATAGTAAATATTCTCTCTTTTGTATTCCAGTTTTTATTTGCACTATAACGTGTACAGTCCGCCTTAGGGGCATTTCTAAGGAAGGGAAAGTTGTTTCCGGCCAAAACAAATACTTTACCTTGGCTAGTGTTTGAGAGGTTCGGTACAATTCACATTGTATTACATGAATACTTGTAGCAAATCGATGATTTCGCCTGTCTCTTTTACTTTACCCTTCTGAAGGGGAGAATATCAATACGGAAGTTTGTTTCTTTGAAATTTATTCTGAATTGTGGATGTTATTTTTATGTAGAAAGATGATGGATTATATATTTGTTTAAGAATATGTCGATGAGATCATGATAAAGTATGTTCTTTACATATATAGTATAAAGCAAAGTCGCTTCCCGCGCCTGTCTGTATGTATATGAACTTAGATCTTCAACACTACTTTTGATGCGGTTTCTTTTAATAGATAGAATGAATTATAAAGAAGGTTTATATGTATAATACATGTATAATATATTAGAGAAACACTAATTATTTTTTTAAGGTAGACAAACACTGATTATTTTTTTAAGGTAGACAAACACTGATTATTTTTTTAAGGTTTTTATGTGATGTCGGAGCGCGGCGGGTGCTTATAATGAAAAAGTTGTATAGTTCACGCAGGCGAAGCCAGGAGCGGGCCACTAGTACAAAATTATCCTTTTAAAAACATTTTAAGCAAACGTATAACAATATAAACTTAACGTGATATGAACCAGCACCCCTTAGATACTGTCCGGAATGGGCTTTGAAAATGTTAAAATTATCAAAAATATTTATTTTTTCATTTTCAACCTAACCTTTTATGTTTATATTAAAAGTAGTGGCTAAAAACTATTGTGGGCATGCATATTAAAACGTCCTCTGAGAAAATCTTGAGACTCAATACTATTAAATTACAATACAGTATATCGGTAAGCGTTGTAATAGGGCTCTTATTTTAGTTTGAAGGATGATTCTACGAAATAATTGGACATAGATACAAGTTAATTTGTGTATAGAGAATGTAATAGCCTTGTTATATCTAATCACATTGAAAAACAGTTCGAGTAAGGAAATTTATCGGTTCAGTGGGGAACGGAGTGTCTTAACACTAAGTTACCTCTACTCTGCCTGTCCAGGATACAGCGTGAAGCTATAAGTAACAGAAAGCTTTATCCGTTATTCTGAGATTGGAACTCCTACAACAAGGCACGCATTTAGAAACATCGCGGCAACTGTGGGTTCGATCCACCATTGGAAGAATTATATTTGATTTATTTATGTATGACAAATCAAAAGGTGTTGCGTTTTCCCAATCACACACACAAAATTGTCTCAATGTTAGATGGAAAGTGGAGAAGCAAGTGACTTAACATTCTGTAACCAGAGCATAAATAGCTTCACGCGTTTCCCAAAATAGGCAGAGATCTCCAACAAAACTAAACCGTTCTTCAACTTTCGCCTTACTTCGAGAAACTGTCTTGAGTGGTGGAACTTAACGCCGTATGTAGCGTGAAACTAAAAAAAATATTCTCAAAAATATTGGAGCCAGTCGTAGCACAGAGGAACGAATTGTGACTGTAAAACGACTGGTTGTGGCTTCGATTTCCAGTTGAGGAGTGGAAACATTTAATATTTCCAATATCTTCACTCTGGTGTCGAGGCAAAGCGCAGCGTTAAGTTCCGCCACTTAACATGCAATGCTTGCTGTGTGCGGAATACAGCGTGAAGCTAAAAAAACGTTTAGATTTCAGGCATAAGCCTGAATCTAGGTAATTTTCTTAATTCTGTCATCAAATATAAAAGTTACTTACTTTATTTGAGTTAAAGAATTTCTTCGGGACAGTAATAAGGGAGCCAACGCAAGTGAGGGATAAGAGAAAATAGTTGTCTAATGAAGCACAACTATGTGACGCTTGTGCCTTGTATTTTAAGGATAGTTGTATTCTACTTAACCGAGTGTTTATTGTGTGTTGGGTTTCGTTGTGGCCGTTTTTATTTGTATAAAAATTTGTATTTTTTTTGAGAAATATTCGGTTAATATTTTTTTCATAATTATATGACTTTAAAATCGTAAATAAATTTTTTTCGCTCTGGTGTCGAGGCAAAGTGCGGCGTAAAGTTCCGCCACATAATACATAATGCCTCCAAATTCCGCAGAAGATTCGCTGAAGGGATTCGGAGAAGGATTCCGCAGAAGGAACGGAGATTCACGCAGCATCCCGCACACAGCGGGTAGGCAGAGGGAACCTAGTGTTAAGACACTGATATAATCCAGAATTGAAAATAATAAATATTTCCACTCCTCGAATGGGAATCGAACTCACAACCAGTCGTTTCCACTCACACCGTCGTGCCACTGAGCCACGACTGGCCCCAATCTATTTCTAACACATTATATTGGAAGATATTAACTTTCTACATTTTTCCTGTATATGAATTTCATCTATGCCTTTATTCATAATCCTCCCTCCGGATAATTACGATTTTTCTTCACTTATTAATATATTCAATAAATTATTTACTTTAACAACTTAAACTACAATTCTTAATACACAGTAGGTAATGAGAAGTGATATGTCACCTAGCCTTACAATTGGTGACCTTCACATTTTTGACTTAGTTCTTGTAGTTACGATTGAAATGTCATGATTCATACGTAATCGTAATTATAACGCGTAAATGATACATAAAAAAATCCCAGTGGGTTTTTTATTATATAAAAACCTAATACGACAATCCTTGGAACTTTTTTGTAACTTAATAAAAAATAGTGGCCAGTCGTGGCTCAATGGCACAAGCGTGTGACTGTAAACGACTGGTTGTGGGTTCGATTCCCACTCGAGAAGTGGAAATATTTAATATTTCCATTTTCTTCGCTTTGGTGCCGAGGTAAAGCGGGGTGTTAAGTTCCACCACTTAACACGCAATGCCTCCTAATTCGGCGGAAAGTGGGGAACGGAGTGTCTTAACACTATGTTCCCTCTTCCTACCATGCTGTGAGCGGGATACAGCGTGAAGCTAAATAAAATATAAATAGTTTAAATACAAAAGTTTCCGAATATGAGTCTTTATTTTATTCAAATTTGACTGTAAACTTTAATTCTTACTTTTTTAGTAAAAATGAATTTTGGAATATATAAAATTAGTAATTTTGTAACTACACGACCATAGCTATATAATATTTAATTAAATATGTTATAATAACTAAAATTATAAAGTGAAAGTGAGAGTAGTTAAGTGGATACTATAATGAAAATGTTATCTCCAAAGCTTTTATTTGTCTCCAAGTTTATCTCTTAGGTATTATGTGCAGAGAGAAACTGCTTATCATTTTTTGCCTAATTAGGTACATTTTCATTTCTTCGCTCTGGTACCAAAGGCAAAGCTCGGCGTTGTGTTCAAAGCTCTGACCTCCGTATCCCTAAAAACCAAAAAGCTGCAAAAAAGCTCACTTTTCCTCATTTCTTGTAACATATATTTTAAAAGGATACACTATATACTAAGTATAACATTATTCAGGATAACAGAACGAGGGCGAGTCAGCGGATGCGGTACATTTTGATTTCCCACAAAGTTCAACGTGCCAAGGTCTGACCGTTCGAGGTTTTGTTCGGGGTCCCTTCCCTCGGGTCGGGTACTTTCAGAGATTTCCCTTGCGAATAACGAAAACATCGTGAATGGAAACTTATCAATAATATAATTAATAATTATATAAAACATAAATACCGTCAATTTATATATTCATTAATTAAGGACAAACTTTGGATCCATTCTTAGAAAAATATGAGGATGGATGAAATTTGGTATAGGTAGGTTTTATTTCTTTAAAATTACAATAAGCAATACGATTTACGACTAAATCAATAAAAATCAAGCTAATTGGACAATTTAAGGTAAAAAGTATTTAAATAATATGCTCATTAAACAGAATTTTCATTCAAAACTTAAAATTTAAAATACCCACACTGAAAATATAGTACGGATGGAATAGTATGGATTTTTAATAATGTATTAGAAATAAATAAATGAATAATTTAAATAAAACACAATCGTATGTTACACAAATTCTAATGTGTATATATACTAATATACATACGTTATAACGAAGCAAAAACATAATTTATATTTTAAATCATATTGAAACAGAAAGTAACGATTGTAGTTTTAAGTGCTCAGATCATATTCAGCCTTACTTATTTTCCGCCGAATTTTGGAGGCATTGCGTGTTAGTTGGCAGAACTTAACGCCGCGCTTTGCCTCGGTACCAGAGCGAAGAAAATGGAAATATTAAATATTTCCACCCACAGATCTCTTCTTTCAGCCCTAACTGGAGATATTAAGTGGCGGAGTCCAACGCCGCGTATAATCTCTCACGAACTAATCAATGAACATACATAACATGCGATGTAGTTACTCTAAATGGGAATTCGTTGTAATATCTGTATTATTTACATATACCTATACAGCTGCGTAGCGTGGACGAATAAGGACGCGAGCGAAGTTACACCAGCGAGGCTCTTTATCTTTCATATTTTTTGTTCGAAAACTAAGCTCTGTTCTTAAAGGTTGTGCTTGAGATTAACAGCGGGATAATAAACATAATTTTCAAATAAGGTCTAGTGAAGAGCACATTCCATTCCCCACTTTCCACCGAATCCTAGATGCATTGCGTGTTAAGTGGCGGAACTTGACGCCACGCTTTGCCTCGATAACATAACGAAGAGAATGGAAGTATTAAATATTTCCAGTGTCTTAATACTAGGTTCCCTCTGCCTACACTGATGTGTGCGGGATACAGCGTGAAGCTAAAAAAAAGAAAGCATAAGATAATTAGTGAGAATACAGTTACTTTAATGTTTTTATTTCAGGGGCCATACTATAGTAAAAATGTATATTTTTAACTCAATATATAAATAAGTACCAAAAATGAATCGTCGTAAGATTTATTTATTTTATACACACACACGTTTGGCAAACGTATATGATTGAAGATTGCTTGGGAATTGATCTGCAACGTGTATTACGTACATCCGCGACCGTCAAAGGAATCTCAATAGCAACGTATCGATATGTGACATAAGAGTTTGAGTCGAAACGTCATATAAAATACTCGTATATCAAAAGCTTTAGATGCATATCTATCTATAGTATCATATGCAGTGATAGTAATAAAAGTATTATTATTGGGGTATTATTGGGGCCAGTCGTGGCGCAAAGGCGCAAAGTGACTGTAAAGCGACTGGTTGTGGGTTCGATTCCCACTCGAGGAATGGAAATATTCAATATTTTATTTTCTTTGCTCTGGTGTCGAGGTAAAGTGCGGCGTTAAGTTCCGCCACTTAACCTTAACCTCCGAATGCGGCGGAAAGTGGACACGGAATGTCTTGTCACTAGGTTCCCTCTGCCTACCCTGCTGTGTGCAGGATACAGCGTGAAGCTAAATAAAAAGACACAATGGTGTTACGTGTTGAGTGGCGAACTCAACGTCGCGCTTTGTTTTGTCAAAAGAGCGTAAAAATGGAAATAAAATTTTAATATAATCGTTTCCCCCAAATGTGAAACCACAACTATTTTTTTCAATCAGATGCTGTTACACTGTGTTACTACAAATTAATATATGTATTTATATATATATATATATATATATATATATATATATATATATATATATATATATATATATATATATATATATATATATATATATATATATATATATATATATATATATATATATATATATATACAAATTAATATATGTATTTACAAACTGTTTGACTATATGTATATACGATGTTTGTTTCACGCACATGATATAGATACATTACAAAATATTAATAACAAAATATTCAAATATTTTCTTTACGCCATTATACGTTTAATGTCTCGAAATTAAATAAAAACCAGAATACAGAGAAACAGAGAAAGTCTTTACTTTTAAACATTTTTAAAGTGTTATTCCACGCCTAGGAAAATTGAAAAAGACCTTTAGAAAACGTATAAAAATTTAAACGCAGCGGGATCCGAACCTGCGCTTTCTGAATATCATACAGGTGCTCTCACCACTGAGCCATGCGTTCTACTACACGCTGAGTCTTAACGAAAGTCTTAATGAGAGTAGTAACACATACAACAACATTTTTTGACCTACGAAAATCGAACCCACTGTCTCCAACAAAAAAGGTCAAGCTTTTACGTCATACATTTACACTCAGCCCATTTTGATATAAAATAAAACTCCATAAGATATTTGCGAACAGGAAATTGTTATAGCATTTCAATTTTCCTTTTTTTTTCCGAAAAATTAAGCGCATTATCTTGTTCGACGTAATCGGATTATTTTGCTTACATTATCTGTACCCTCTTAATTTTTAATGGAATTTTCGTCTACATGAATAATGTACTGCTATTAGTTATTTAAACATAATAAAAGGAAAAAACTTTTTATGGAAATTATCCTGTAAACTATATTATAAGCCATAAGATCGTGTTCGTTTGGTGAATTTGTGTCATCTTTCCACGTATATCTTTATGTCGCTGCTTTAATATGATAGCGCCACAAGTCAAAATTAAAATATTACTGAAGAAAAGAATCATAGAAAAACATTTTATTTGTCTAAAGCTTTCTTTATGTAGTATTAAATACTGCATGTGCATTTCATGTATCGATAAAAGCGCATTTAATGCGGTATTAAAGTATCGTAACCCATATTTATATTATAAATGCGCTGTCACGCGTTCACGTTTAACCCACCGGTCCGATTTGGATGAAATTTAGAATGAAAATAGTAAAAAAACCCAGGGTCAAGCATAGACTACTTATTTCAAATATCCATCTTTAAAGGGTAGAATAGAGTCATTTAATAAAGTATATCCGATATTAATAGGTGTCTTTTAAGCAAAACATATTAGGGGTGAAATTTGTATTTTTGAGCTTTGTCTTAGAACCTCGTCTTTTGCCCGAGCGGTGATGGAACCGATAACCGATCGTGTGTACAGGCAGACGCTGTTTCACTGCACCAATATGGTCATTTTATTTCAACTAGATCATTTCGTGTAATTATGTTACGTGTTACTAGCAGTCCGCTCGCGGTCTTGTCGCGTGAACAGCATAACTGTTTTAAATTAAAAAAAAATAAAGTATCCTATGTTTAAGCTTGGATTATCAACTATATTTATGAAAAAAATTATTACTATCGATCAAGCGGAATTAGATTTTTCATATAATCTTTCATCCCCTATTTCAAACCCTTAGACGATGATTTTTGAATTTTTCCAAATCGGACCGATAGATTAGCCGTGAAAGCGTGACAGACGAACAGACATACCTTCGTATTTATAATATTAAATTAGAAACTCGATATATAAGGTAATTGCTTGCATTTAATGTAAATGGTATGCAGCCAGGACGCGACGTCGCGCTAAGATGACGTGACGCGAGTACATCAGTCTCAACTGCACTGTAATCTCCTTATCTAAATTAAATTGACGTCTTTAGTATTCAAATAGCTAATTATATTCTACTTACGTTTATATGAGCTCGTTGAATTGAAGTAACATTTGTTAGGCTATTTGTTTTAAGTATTTTGTAATATAATTAAGCAATTCTTTAGTAAATGTAAAAAAATAAATATTTTTATATCCTGATTCAGTTCCCTTGTGATGGTTCTTCGCAATTTATATGGGAATTGTATTCTTAACTCAAGACGGGTAGATAGATAGGTTATACATGTGTATATACGACATAGTGATAACACTGATCGTTTTATATATCCTACCATTTTTCAAAGAAAACAGTGTTTGATAGACGATGTGTTACTAACTTCGTCGAGTTATTATTTATTTCTACCAACGTGACAGCGTCTGTCTGTAAACGCAATAATTTTTGATTTTTACTTAAGGGTATGCGTATATTTAAATAATTATGATATTTCTGTTCTCGTAAGAATAAACGCATTAGTTCCCCCAAGTATCCAGAGAGAATATATAACCTATTCATGTCAACACAACAATTTCAGACTGAAATCACATTTCGCGTTAATTAACAGGACTTATCGTCTCGCTTTGTTTGATTGACCAGAGCAATAAAATGAAAATAATTTAAATATAATCATTGTGTCAAATGGGAGTCGAACTTGCAACTAACACGTTTCTAGTTTAGTCGCTACCCCCACGGAGCTATGATGGTCTCAAATGCATATATTTATACTAGCGGCCCGCTCGCGGCTTCGCCGCGTGAACTACATGCCTGTTTCGTTGTATTGCAACCCTCGGGGTGGTTTTTAAAGAAAGGTAGGCTATATTTAAGCTTGGATTATCAACTATATTTATGCCAAAATTCATTACAATCGGTCAAGCGGTTTAGACTTTTCATATAAACTTTCATCCCTTATTTCAACTCTTTGGAGGCTTGCTTTTGAAAAAAGTAGAAAAGACACAGAAACTTTTACTACTTTCTTTCTAAATTTCGTCCAAATCGGACCGGTAGATTAGCCGTGAAAGCGTGACAGACAAACACACAGACTTTCGCATTTATAATATAAGTATGGAAGTATGGATAAGCCACGGTCGACAACGACTTTATATAATTAAAGTAGCAGCTAGTTCTAAACCTAGTTAGACGTAACGATCATTATAACTTTTCAAATTATTTCCCTTGATATGCGTCGAAGCATATTAAAATGCAGTTATATTATTTCAGGCGTAAACAGTAATTTTCTTCACACGAAAGTAAAATAAACTTGGTAGTGATAAAATACTACTTCATTTTTAATACAGTAAACGTTCTTTTAAATTAGGTTTTTTTATCTTCACGCTGTATCCCGCATACAGCAGGGAAATAATAATTATTTATAATAATAATATTTATTTATTGACTTGAACAGTGTGTACATAATAATAACATTTTATAACGATAATAACTGCGTTAGTTACTAACTGTGTTGCAGTTATCAACGTCCGCCTCACAAGCGCCGTTTCTTAATGTAAATTATCACTGACAAAATATCGTACATAAAAGAGAAAAAAAAAATAATAATAATATAAATAAATAAAACAATTTAGAAAAAAAAGCAAAACAACATACATATCTTAATAATACAATATAATAATAAGTAAATGAATGTAAGTGTTACATACACTTACATACCATTCCATATAGAAAAATGTGTGTGTGTGTGTGTGTGTGTGTGTGTGTGTATATATATATGTCGGAGTGAGCGATCGTCTAGGCATCTCCACGGGCGAAAGATTGTTCGCATCGTCGCCAAGAAGATCCAACATAGTGGGCGTATGCGAGAGTTTTACGTAAATAACAACGCTGTTACGTTGACTTACAATATTTAATAAAACTATTTAGTTACAAAATTAACAAAACAATATAAGATGTTTAAAATATAAATGGATAGAGCCAATGGTTTTGACAGCGTGTACTGTGACAATTCAACTCATAATGGCGACCTTTATTTTCCTTTTCAAAAATCAACAGTCACACACTGACAACTCCATTCGGTGTTAACCGCTCTAAAGAAATATTATTTTAATACAATTTTACTAATGATATTTTACACACAGTTCATACAAATAAATTATTAACGACTCAATAATGTAATCGCGCCGTTACGGCCGTCCTGCGTATTCACACGTCCTCGTGGGATCTTTCTCCTTCTTCTGCAAACAAACAAAATTAGCATTTTGCTAACATCATCTGGTCATCACTCGGTCATTCTGACAAATAATTATGCTCACTAAAATTTCAATCATTCAAAAGAAATAACATGTACTCTTTATATACCTCCACGCTGTATCCCGCACACAGCAGGGTAGACAGAGGGGACCTAATGCTAAGACATTTCGTTCCCCACTTCTATTTGTTCACAAATAAAATAAATAAAACCCAAGCTATAAAGGCACCACTTAGGCGCATACTCAGCCAACTGCTGCCGTAAATTTCATCAAGTATTACCAAAATTGGAACTCTGATCATCAGTTATATCATTGTATGCCACGAATCCATCCAAAATATTACATCACTATTACTCATACACCAAAATCAAATTATTGCCACAAAGGCGCATTACATTACCTAAACGAAGTACAGCCACACAGGCTCGTACAGCGACACAGGCTCGCATCGCCATACTGGCTCGTATTGCCACATAGGCACGTTTTGGTCACACAGACACGTTTTGGTCACACAGACCCACTCTTTGGTCACACAGACCCACCCTTTGGTCACACAGACCCACCCTTTGGTCACACAGACCTTTTGGTCACACAGACCCACCCTTTGGTCACACAGACCCACCCTTTGGTCACACAGACCCACCCTTTGGTCACACAGACCCACCCTTTGGTCACACAGACCCACCCTTTGGTCACACAGACCTTTTGGTCACACAGACCTTTTGGTCACACAGACCTTTTGGTCACACAGACCTTTTGGTCACACAGACCTTTTGGTCACACAGACCTATTGGTCACACAGACCTTTTAGTCACGCAGACACGGTTTGTCACACAGACATATTTTTTTTTTTTTTTTTTTTTTCACACAGACGTATATTTTCACATAGACAAGTTTTGCCACACAGGCTTAAGAAAGTTACGCAACATTGATGTCACTACTCAAATAAGTATTTCACGATAACGATGCAAGAAACAATATAAATTGTAACATTAATGCACAGTGTCTCTCTAAATGAGCTGTACTTACTAGGCGCGCCGTTATTGGCATCCTGACTGCATCCTGATTCTATACTGTTTATAGGAGGTTCAAGTCCAGCATCCAACTCCAAAGGAACGTAGCATTCTGGCATACGTCGTAAGCGGTCATGCGCATACTTATACGTTCGTTTAGAGTCCAATGACTGCAGTAAATATCTGTCACCATCAAGTAGCTCAGTAACTCGATAAGGTCCTTTAAACTTTGGTTCTAACTTTGTTTTATTGCGCTCATGATTTTGTATCAAAACAAAGTCACCTACGCTGTAATTCTTAACTTTGGCTTTGTTTTTATCGAACCTAACCTTATCTGCCGATGCGCTAACTTCTATTGCCCGTGCCGCTTGCTCTCTGATAGTCCCTAAGTCTATGTCAGTCTCGTCGGTATCAAAAGTCATCAATTGAAGAGGTCTCGCAATTTTACCTATCAAAAGTTCAAGAGGACTAGCCCTAGTTGTACGGTTCATGGTGCAATTCATAGAAAGTTGAATTTCAGGTAATGCCGTCTGCCATGATTTGTTTACCCCAGACTCGACTACCGTCAACATATTTTTTAAGGTGGACATCACACGTTCAAGTGGAACGTTAGCGCGACTAGAACCAGTAGCGATCAAATGTAAGCTAATATTGTGTGCGGCACAGAATTCTTTGAAATCATTTCCAGCAAAACACCTTCCTCGATCTGCTATTACACGCACGGGGGCACCAAAAAGGGATACGCTTAATTCGAGTGCTCTTATAGCACTTCTGGTATCAATTTTTAAACTATGATGCAAGAGAACGTATTTTGTGAAAGCATCTATAGTCACGAACACATACTCTTTAGTATCGCTTTTACCACTGAGCTTTCCTGTTGCATCTATATGTATAGTGTGCCAAGGTACAGTCACCTTTGGAATAGAATGAAGCGTCGATTGAACCTTACCCGAATGCGACTTGGAAATTTTACACGTTATGCAGTTTTCTACAAATTTACGAACATACTTGTTCATGTTTGGAAACCAATAGTGGCAAAAGGTCTTTTCTAGAGTTTTCTCCCAACCTAAGTGCATTATGCTTTCATGAACGTGATTTATTACAGCCCATTGAAACGCTCTTGGCACTATGGGTAACCAAACACTCCTGCGGTTCCGTTCAACTTTACGATGTAAAACGCCACGTCTAATTTCATACGTTTTATCATTGTTCAGATCGCCTGACTGAATCTTATCGATTATTAATTTTATCTCACTATCCTTTTGTTGTTCTGCTTGCAACCATGTATCGGAAATTTCTGTTAGGTGGATGCGTTTTTGCTTCACTTTTGTAATAAGTTGCCCCGAGGTTGTAGCCCCCATTGGTAAAGGGTTCCGTGACAGAAAATCAACGTGGCCCATATTTTTCCCCGTGCGGTATTCTATATCAAACTCAAAAGTTTGAAGAAAACACCACCACCTGTGAACTCGGGGAGTGAGGTCTACTTTAGATTTTGACGCCTTAACCGCATTGCAGTCAGTCACGACTACAAACTTTCGACCATGCAAGTAATGACGAAAATGTTTTACAGCATTAACGACTGCAAGGGTCTCCAGCTCGTACGAGTGATATCTAGACTCAGCACTGGAGGTTCGGCGACTATAGTATTCTATCACGCGTGTTTTTCCGTCAATTTTTTGCATCAATATGGCACCGTAACCTTCAGCACTGGCGTCAGTATGCAACTCTATTGGCAAGTCTGGGTCAAAAATTGCTAAAACAGGTGAGTCTGTTAGAATATCAACAATTTCTTGCCGTATTTTCTCTAATGGTGGTGTCCACTGAATTTTACCTTTACCAGATGTTAGTCGATAGAGAGGAGAGGTCTTTTGAGAGAAACCTGGCACGAACTGCCTGAAGTACGAGGCCAGCCCTATAAATTGGCGTAGTTGGGTTACGGTCTCGGGTGGTGCAAGCTCTGTCAAAGCTCTGATCTTGCGCGGATTTGGTCGGATTTCACCCGCAGATATGTGGTAACCTAAAAATTCTACTTCTGTCTTCAAAAAGAAGCATTTTTTCAGGTTAAATGAAAAACCAGCCCCTTGCAATGCCTCTAAAACCTGACATAAGCGGTCAAGACCTTCTTCAACTGTGCGCGAGGGAATTATGACGTCATCGATATAACACACTGCAAACGATTCAGCCATACTCCCAAGCGCTTTATTTATTGCACGTTGATAAACTGAAGGAGCCTTTCGCAAACCAAATGGCATAGTTAAATATTCAAATTGCCCATCGGGTGTAACAAAAGCAGTACGCTCAATCGACTCCAATTAACTGGTATTTGGTGATAGCCGCTGGCCATATCGAGAGAGGTAAAATAATGTGCACCTACCAAGCGTTGTATCTGGTCCCCAATAAGCGGAAGTGGATATCTGTCCGGTACTGTGTTGCTATTCAACTCTCGGTAGTCAACGCATAACCGATCGGAACCATCTTTTTTTTTACGAGCAAGATGGGGCTTGCAAAAGGAGAACAACTCTCCCGAATAATACCTGCGTCTAAAAGTTCCTTAACTTTTGTGCGCACTACTTGTCTCTCATCAGGGCTAAGACGATATGGTCGGCGTTGTACAGTGCGGCTTGGATCTACCAACCAAATTTCTAGTTGTCCGGTACTAACTCTACCCGTCGGAGTACCCTCAACAAAACTATACGAAAAGTTTTGCAACAATGACTAACGAACAGTCTTTTTTAGTACAAGTCGATCTTCAGAAACTTCAACAGAAAATCCTAATGTGAGTAAGTCCCGTCCTATCATGATATTATCAGAGAGGCAATGATCTGGCACGACATGAAATAATAGTTCTAATGAGTATCCTTGGATCACAACAGTGGACAATATTTGGCTGCGACATTGTAAACTAGATTCACCTATGCCTAATAGGGAGACTGCAGAATAATTGCGCTTACCGGGAAACCTACTCGCTATACTTTCTGTGATCAAAGAGCATTCGGCACCGGAATCAAAACAATATGAAAACTTCTCACCGAATTCATTCGAAAGCTGGTCCATCGCTGGCTTGATGGTACAGACATCCACTCGACGCTCCACGCGAGACTCGTTGGCTGTAGGAGTTTCTTTAGTCTTCTTCGGGCAATGCGTCGTTATATGGCCCGGCTCCTGACAGTAAAAGCAAGTGATGGGCAAAGATTTTTTCGACTGTAGATTTTTTTCCTTCGGCTGTTGGGGAAATGATGTTCCTGAAAACTGAGAACGCAAATTATTGGATGTTTCGCGAATGTTTTTGTATAAGCATTCATGTGCGAAATGTCCTGACTGTCCACATTGATAACATTTTCTAATTTGTTCCGAGCGAGATCTTTTTGAATCGTTTACAACATTAGAATTCCCTTGAAAAACTCTTTTGCGATAGTTAAAAGCCATAAGTTCTTGTTGCATTTTAACTCTGCCGTCAATTTCTGTAGTAAATGCTAGTCTTTGTAAACGAGGGTCAAGTTTTGCTGCTTGTGCCAATGTTACAGCTATTGCAATCTTTTCGACTGAGAGGTTACGCCACTGATTCATCAAAGTACTCAGAAAACGGCTTGCATATGATGACATACTTTCACCATCCTTAGGAACTTCATTGAAAAGTCTACATAATGTAGCTGCAGGGGTTTCTATATGATCAAATCTGGCAAGAAATAATTCCTTTAACTCGGTCCAGGTTATACCAGCATAACTTATTTGAGGAAGCCAAGTAGCCGCTGACCCTTTGAGTGCTTTACTCATGGCTATAATTAAGCCGCTACCCTCTATTTGTTTTTCTTGCATGCAGATGTCTACAGTGTTGCACCAGGCGCGTGCATCACTATCTCGACAATCAGGGTTGTATTCGGGGAGAACTAACTTAAAATCGCTTACATTCGGCTCTTTTATAGCACGAATTAATTCCATCATTTGTCGTTGTTGCATTTCAAACATAATTTTCCATCGATCATTTTCACAACTAAGATTATTAGCAATACTCTGACCTGCTATTTGTTCCTGCTCTAAATGAGGTTCTTATCCCACTTCTGATGTCGGAGTGAGCGATCGTCTAGGCATCTCCACGGGCGAAAGATTGTTCGCATCGTCGCCAAGAAGATCCAACATAGTGGGCGTATGCGAGAGTTTTACGTAAATAACAACGCTGTTACGTTGACTTACAATATTTAATAAAACTATTTAGTTACAAAATTAACAAAACAATATAAGATGTTTAAAATATAAATGGATAGAGCCAATGGTTTTGACAGCGTGTACTGTGACAATTCAACTCGTAATGGCGACCCTTATTTTCCTTTTCAAAAATCAACAGTCACACACTGACAACTCCATTCGGTGTTAACCGCTCTAAAGAAATATTATTTTAATACAATTTTACTAATGATATTTTACACACAGTTCATACAAATAAATTATTAACGACTCAATAATGTAATCGCGCCGTTATATATATATATATATATATATATATATATATATATATATATATATATATATATATATATATATATATATATATATATATATATATATATATATATATACCATCAAAACCAAAAATTATTAAAAGGTTGCGTAATGACATAGTAGTGTATATATATATATATACACACATAAGTACACACAAGAACTTTAAGGTAATATAAACATTATATTAAAAATAATAATATTTAATGATATAATTTAAAAAAAGTCCTTTGTGAGTGTCAGTATAAATTCCAAAGGCGTCGCTATGATTATCTAAATGAGACTTCCTTCCTAGCCCTTTCACGGCGCGCAGAGCCGCGGGCGACGGCCTAGTTACCACATTCATGGGGACTTCCCCTCGTTTTTTTCAAAGCAATGAGCGTGTTCTGCAAATTTTCCTTCTAATGTAGGTCTGTATTAATGGCTTATGTCGTTTTTGTTGAGGAATATTCTGTTGAATTGAATATTTGACTTTTTAGCCCCTAACATACGTTTGTGAGTATTGTAACATTGTAGTAAAGTAAAGTAATTCACTTTATTATAATCAAATTCTAACTATTACTATTTTTCTAAATACTACTACTATAGTAGATAAAGACATTTTACCTGTAGTAATTAGGCAAGTAGGAATAGTTAGAATTTAAAACTTACTCACATATGTATGTTACATATGTGAGTATTGCAACCTTGTAGTAAAGTAATTCACATGATTTCAGTAGGTAAATACATTAGTTTGGCTGTAGTATTTAGAAAAATAGGAATGCTTAGAATTTAAAGCTTATAACTTCATGAATAGTTGTAATTAAAAGCACATTATTTTAAGAGTTAATTTCGTATAACTTCCTATATTGTAGTGTTAACTTACTCACTGCTAATAGCTGCTACAAAGCAGTTTTATAGTTACCCGTATAAGAGGATAGTCAGAGAGAACTTAGTGTCTATACACTCCGGTCTCCACGTCGTGCCCGAATTTGAGTCATTGTGTGTAAACTGAGAGAGAGAGATACGAGGATAATAATTGTTATTATCATTCGACGAAGAATAAATCGAATCTGTTTGTGAAATCGCGACTGTAGACAAATTCCACAGCCCAGGTGCAGAATGAATTAGACAAACTGTGTAGTATGTACTTTTAACATTTTTAAGTGTTATTCCACACTTAGCAAATTGAAAAAGACATTAAGAAAACGTATAAAAATTAAAATGCAGCGGGATTCGAACCCGCGCCTCCTGAATACCGTTCAGGCGCCCTCACTACTGAGCAGTGGAGTAATGGCCCTTTAAACAAAATAATTATTTTGTAGTATAAAGAACTTGTAAAGATTTGCAAATACACAAGTATATACAACAAAGTACAAAGTGATACTAACATACAAAAGAAGTAAAAATAAAACGCACTTACAATAACATACTGTTGTTAAAACAAGTCGCCTCACAGTTCGGCGAAATGCAAATTTGGACAGAAACTAACGCACGCAGAACTAACAGTTATTGTCGCCGCAGAAAACGTTGCGGGGACTTCGCCTAATTCCATTTAATTTGGTTTTGTCTGCTTAGAGACAGGGATGGGAGATCCGATTTCGATTCTACTCGAGAATCGATTCTGTTGAGTAATAATGTATATAAGTATTTAGACTCAATTCTCAGTAATCAGAATCGATTCTTCGATAATTAACCGATATTTCTGAACTACTAAATGTATAACGAAATAGACGTCTACAACGGTAAGGCTTTCCTATTATTGTATGGTTCTTCTTACAGTTTTTTACTTGTAATCGATTTCATGTACAAGAATTGATTTTTAACATGTATTAATCGACTCCTAACCCATAGCTATTTATAAAAACTGAAATAGAATCGAGAATTGAATGTTCATCGCATAAGTCCATCCCTATATAGAGACAGTGTTAGTGTAACTCTGTGCGAGTGGGCGCCCTACTTTAGTTATATCGGTTTGAAATTTAAATCACATTGCGATAATATAAGTTGTGATTTGTCGTTTGCAACTTCGTTTGCGTGGACTTTATGATCCTTGTTAATATTTTCATTTCTATAAAATAAAAAAAACCACATTTATTTCTGTTTTTATGGAAATTTAAAAAAGTTTTATTTTATTCAAGGATTTATTTGTCATGACAAAGATGTCGGGGTCTTTCAAGAAAGCTAAATGGTAAATTTCAGTTGCCAAATTTAAAGCCAGTTGTGACTGTGCTTTGTCTGTCAGTTATTTTATGTATTTGAATAACGGAAGAGTTTTGTATATTGATTAATAATGGTTTTATTAACACGACGTGAAGCAGTTGATTGTTAAGTTTACAACAAGTAATACCTGTGGATTCGATTCCCACTTGAGGTAGTGTAGTGTAGTGAGTGCGTAGGCAAAGCTAGTTAGTATTTGTTATGGAAAGTCACTATCTTTTTTCTTACACACACGCATACGTATTTACACACACACACGCACACACACTTCATTTTGGGAACGCTTTTCATGTTTTCTTATAAAAGTATGAGCTACACTAAAAGTATGAGAACACATTGTGAGTCGCCATCGGTCAGGGATCGATTAGACGCGGACCGCCTCGGGCCATCAACGTTTATTACGCGATCCGCCGTTTTTATTTCCTTCCTCTCTGAACTCATTTTATTAATTAAGAAGTTTTACTTTTACAACGTACGTGAAAAAACTTTATTTCTCTAAAGAAATTTTAAAACAAACAGCTTCACGATTTTTCCAGCATTAATTAGTCGAAGTAATAGAAATTAACGCTACTTTGTCTTATGAAAATAAATTAAAAAAGAACATTTCCCTAAGTTGGAATCGAACCCTCAATGGTCGCATTTATGTTTTATAGTTCAATACTGCCACACTGTACTGCGTTGACTTAATACTATTGTAGTTATACACAATGCATTGAAAATATTAAAAGATTATATATTTTTTTGGTTTCTATTTATTTCATATTTATTACGCTGTTTTAAAAAATATCTTTTTCTATTTCAAGCCTAGCCAAAAAAAATTATCAAAAAATTTCAAGGCATCGAACCTACGAACTTCCTTTAAAAAACACAGTAACATTAATAACAACTATTAATTACACGAGTTTAAATAATTCATTACAGTCTTGTTATCTCATTATATGTATAGTTTAAGCGTGGGACTGAGCAACCACAAATCCGGGCGAGAAAAGCCGATTGAATTTTAATCAGATTTATTCGGAGTTGTTCAATGCGGCAGGTTTTAGAACGAAAAACAACATTCCCTGAGAACAAATTTCAGTTGAAGTTATTTATTGGTACATATGTACGTATATGCTGACGCCGACATAGTTGTGGGTTCGACACATTTTCAACGTTAAAATTTGAAAAGCATAAAAATATGAACGTAGCGGAAATCGAACTTGTCCCTTTAAGAAAATCTTGAATTTGCTCCAGAGCGCTTTTAGACACTTGATTGGGTCACTCGAACACGCGATGTAGGTATATAATGAGATGGCGGAAAGTGACGAACGGAGAGTATTTATGTAATTTCTCTGTTTTCGTTGCAATTTATGGAAATACATGCTGCTATGAGGTTAACAAATAATATACATATATGTTAGATGTAAGTATAATTAATATAAATTTAAAATTTTTGTTGTTAGTATGTTTTAGAACTATACATCGAAAGAATAAATAGCTTTTAGTTTCTATTTTAGTACTTGTCTAATTATTTCAAGTTATTTTTGTTATTTTTGCTTTAAGTTATTTTGCAAGCTATTTTTCACAAATAGCAGGGCATTTAGGGAAAACCTAGAGATATAACACTTCGTTCTCCGCTTTCTGTGCCATGTGTTGAGTGGTAGAAAACTACACTTTGATTTGTTACTGCAACGAACAAATGACAATAATTTGAATATAATCATTTCCCCGAGAGGGCACCGAGCTTACAACCTTCACGTAAACATCAGACACTGTTACTCTAAATTTGCCATCTCTAATTACACTATAAAGTAATATTTTAAGCCAGCAGTACATGGTTTCCGTAGTGTAGCGGTTATCACGTGTGCTTCACACGCACAAGGTCCCCGGTTCGATCCCGGGCGGAAACAAGGTGCTTTTTTATTTTGCCTATAAATTTAATTTAACAATGACGTTTTTAGATTAACATGTTGTTATATATCTAATCGTTTTTCTTAATTTCAAGTGTTTTTATGAAAATCATTCACCTTTAATTTGACTTTAAGAGATATAGTACAAGGGGGAAACAATAACGCGTGTAACCCATGTTTGTTTCATTGGCATTCCACAATTTTTTTTTGGTTAATATTTTTATTACCTTTTTAAGGAATATTCAACTTTATCTCATTTGTAAAGAAAAAATATCACATCGGTTTCAATGTCACATATCACGTACAATAACCCTGGATTGTCATAATTTAAATACCAGGAGAACGGAGTATCTATACATTAAGTTCTCTCTGCCTCTACTCAGCTAAATAAGAATAAGTGTGATTAAGTAACCAGTATATGGTTTCCGTAGTGTAGCGGTTATCACGTGTGCTTCACACGCACAAGGTCCCCGGTTCGATCCCGGGCGGAAACAGGGTGCTTTTTTATTTTGCCTATTAATACAATTTAGCAATGATGTTATTAAATTAACATGTTACTATATTTCTAATCGTTTTTTCTTAATTACAAGTGTTTTTATGACAATCGTTTACCTTTTCACTTTTAGAGATATACAGGTAGTATAATGGGAAACAATAACGTGTGTAATCCATGTTAGTCTCACTGGAATTCCATAAAAATATCTATTTTTTAGTTAATATTTTTATTTATATTTTAAACAATATTCAACTTTATCTCATTTGTAAAGAAAAAATATCACATCGGTTTCAATGTCACATATCACGTACAATAACCCTGGATTGTCATAATTTAAATACCAGGAGAACGGAGTATCTATACATTAAGTTCTCTCTGCCTCTACTCAGCTAAATAAGAATAAGTGTGAACCTGTAAAACATTTCCTTCATCCACATTGTCAGCTGACAGTAGTCGTTCTCAAAGCTGCCCGAAGTGTATTTGACAATTTATCACAAGTGGTTGCGCCAACTCGGGCGTCGTTCACGAGAAGTGCCGAGTAGTTCTACGGACGCTAAAAGCAGGGAGGTGTGGCGGGACGTGGTGGGTTTATATTAAAACTACAAATACAACGGTTTGGAGATCGTCCTTTTGTAAATAGATGAACTATAGAAATTTATCTGGTTTGAAAAGCTAATGTGTAAAACTGTTCTTTTGTCTTTTGATTTCTTCATATGATTGTAGTTTTCGTTTTGTTTTATAAGTGCATGTTGAGTGAAATTTAAAGTTTTTTATTGTACTAAGGCTATACATTTGTTTAGCGATTATCATGAAATTTCGTTTAATCTTAATAAAGAATCTAAATCTACAGATCGAACGAACAATCTGTAACAAATTACGTTTATTTAAAAATACAGCGACTGGCGTGGTACTAGGAGCCTCATTTAACCAGGCAGTCAAAAGTCTATAGACTTTAATAAACAATCTTCGTCCGTACATATAATATTATGTATAACATAATATTTAGTATAGCCAAAATACACGGGCATATTTCATCTAGATATTACTAAAACATTTCAATTCATTACAGATTACTACTACAGTTCCCCAGTATACTACAGTAGTATACAAAACCGCATTACATAAAAACATATGCAATATTAAAGTAATTTCAAATATTAACATTTCGTATTCACACGGAGTATTGCTAAATATTATAAAGTGCATTCATATGCATGTTCATATAAATATACATCTGTAGATGCAGATGTACTAGACAGAGTAATTTGTTTAAAAGCCTCATATAGGCTCTATCAGATCAGCGTGATGCATGTTTGAAGTGGGAGCGTCGAGACATCATATTTCGAATGAACTGAAATAAAAATAAAAAATAACTGCATGTGTATAGGAATTGCATATGAAATGTATGGTGGTGTGGTGAATAGCGCGGCGTAATGGGATGGATTTGTAATATATGTGTGCTGTATGTAATATGTGTATGTTTATTTGTTTAAATAAATAGTTAAAAAATTGGGAATTATTTTAGAAAATCTAGAATCTTTAAGTTGTTTTTTTATTTCTCTAGAGTTCTCATTGGTCAAGTAAAGAATGGAGTGTCTTGATTCTAGATTCTCTCTTACTACACTACCCTGCTAGTAACGTGTGCTATGCGTGAGAAAGCGTCAAGATATAAAAAAAAATATTTCCCAACTATACTCTAATGGTGTCGAAGTAATTTATGATAAACTATTGTACTTTTAATAAAAAATAAAAATAGCTTCACGCTATATCCCGCACACAGCAGGGTAGGCAGAGGGAACCTAGTGTTAAGACACTCCGTTCCCCACTTTCCGCCGAATTCGGAGGCTTGCGTGTTAAGTGGCGGAACTTAACGCCGCGCTTTACCTCGACACCAGAGCGAAGAAAATGGAAATATAATTTCCACTCCTCGAGTGGGAATCGAACCCACAACCAGTCTTTTACAGTCACACTCTTGTGCCACTGGGCCACGACTGGCCACTTACTGGTACTTTTAATTAAATAATGAATGAAAGGTGTAAGCATATTAGACAACTACTTGCCTTATTCCGCCTGACTAGAGTCAGGAACTAGGCAGAGAGAATCTATTGTAAAGACACTCCGTTCTCCATCTCACAGGTTAGACGACTTTATTGAAGCCCATCTATTATGTAATCTATTAATACTTGTTTCTGGAAAACAAATCAAATAGTTAGGCACGTTTTAATTTTTTACCAAACAATTTTTAATGTTATTTGTAAAATTTTTATGCCCGAATAATATATTTAAAAATATTCATAGAATATTTCAAATGTCGTACATAACGTGTTAAAGTAAAAACAGCGCTATTTTTACACAATATTGTGTTTCCATCCGTTTTCAAGACTTCATGAGACTTGACATGTATTGATAGAGCGAGTCTTCTTGTGCATTCTTTTACTAAACATAGAATATTTGTATTTGAAATTTTAAAAGAGAGACTATTTTCACCAAACTCACTCAGGGAAATGATTTTATTTAAATTATTTTCATTTCCCTGCGCTGAGGATAAAACAAAGTGCCTTTAATTACGCTACCCAACAAGCAATGTCTTATGGAAAGTGGAGAACGGCGTATTCTGTCACTAAGTTCTCTGCTTTGCGGGAAACATGTAAACTCGGAAAACGTAAAACTTTTTATATGTGAAAACAAATCTTATTTAGCACCAATTTATTCGGAGTTGTTCAATGCGGCAGGTTTTAGAACGAAAAACAACATTCCCTGAGAACTAGAAATTTCAGTTGAAGTTATTTATTGGTACATATGTACGTATATGCTGACGCCGACATAGTTGTGGGTTCGACACATTCATAGTTTGGAAAGCGTGTAAAATATGAACGTAGCGGGATTCGAACTTGTGTCTTTAAGAAATTGGATCACTTGAACACGACGAACAGGGTGAAGAACGGAGTGTCTTTACACCAAGTCTCTTTCTACCTGTCTTATACTTCTTAAACTTGTATATACTGTACTCACTACCATATATGGAAAGATAGGCTAACAAATAATATATATGTTAGTTGTAAGTATAATTAAACAATGTAAAATTAAATCTTTTGTTTTTAGTATATTTTAGAACTATGCTTTAAAGAATAGTTTTTGGTTTCAATTTGTTATAGCTTTCTAATTGTTTTTTGGTCCATAATTATAGTCATAGTACTTTCAAATATTTTTCCCACATAGCAAGGTATTTAGAGAAAACCTAGTGTTAAGACACTCCGTTTTCCACTTTCCGTTTATCCACGTGTTGAGTGGTACAATTTAACTCCCCGATTTGTTGCTACAAGGAAGAATTGAGAATAATTTGAATATAATTATTTCCCCGAGTGGGAATCGAATTCACATTTGTCGCGTAAACAATCATATTCTGTCACATTTGTACACAATAGTCAATTACACTATAAAGTAATATTTTAAGCCAGCAGTACATGGTTTCCGTAGTGTAGTGGTTATCACGTGTGCTTCACACGCACAAGGTCCCCGGTTCGATCCCGGGCGGAAACAGTGTCTTTTTTATTTTGCTTATTAATATAATTTAGTAATGATGTTTTTAAATTAAAATATTACTATATTTCAAATCGATTTCTTAATTTCAAATATTTTTATGACAATCATTTACCATTCATTTGACTTTCAGAGATATAGTACACGGGGGAAACAATAACGCGTGTAATCCATGCTTGTCTCATTGGAATTCCATAAAAATATCTATTTTTTAGTTAATATTTTTATTTATATTTTAAACAATATTCAACTTTATCTCATTTGTAAAGAAAAAATATCACATCGGTTTCAATGTCACATATCACGTACAATAACCCTGGATTGTCATAATTTAAATACCAGGAGAACGGAGTATCTATACATTAAGTTCTCTCTGCCTCTACTCAGCTAAATAAGAATAAGTGTGAACCTGTAAAACATTTCCTTCATCCACATTGTCAGCTGACAGTAGTCGTTCTCAAAGCTGCCCGAAGTGTATTTGACAATTTATCACAAGTGGTTGCGCCAACTCGGGCGTCGTTCACGAGAAGTGCCGAGTAGTTCTACGGACGCTAAAAGGAGGGAAGTGCGGCGGGACGTGGTGGGTTAGTAAAACTATAAATGTAAGTAAGTAGTATGTAATGTAAGTAGGTTTGGAGATTGTCCTTTTGTAAATAGATGAACCATAGAAGTTTATCTAGTTTGTAAAGCTAACGTGTAAAACTATTTCTTTTGTCCTTTGATATCTTCGTATATATATTTGTAGTATTGGAGTGAGCTTTCATTCGTTGAGTGTAACTTAACGTTTTTTCTTGTACTAAAGCTATACATTTATTTAGCGATTATCATGAAATTTCGTTTAATATAAATAAAGAATCTAAATTTAAAGATGGAACGAACAATCTGTAACAAATTACGTTTATTTAAAAATACAGCGAATCGCGCTAGGAGTTTCATTTAACCAGACAGTCAAAAGTCTATAGACTTTAACAAACAATCTTCGTCCGTACAAATACATAATATATAGCATAACCAAAATACACGGTATATTTCATCTAGATATTACTAAAACATTTCAATTCATTACAGATTACTACTACAGTTCCCCAGTATACTACAGTAGTATACAAAACCACATTACATAAAAACATACGCAATATTAAAGTAATTTCAAATATTAATATTTCGTATTCACACGGAGTATTGCTAAATATTATAAAGTGCATTCATATGCATGTTCATATAAATATACATCTGTAGATGCAGATGTACTAGACAGAGTAATTTGTTTAAAAGCCTCATATAGGCTCTATCAGATCAGCGTGATGCATGTTTGAAGTGGGAGCGTCGAGACAACATATTACAAATGAACTGAAATAAAAATAAAAAATAACTGCATGTGTATAGGAATTGCATATGAGATGTATGGTGGTGTGGTGAATAGCGCGGCGTAATGGGATGGATTTGTAATATATGTGTGCTGCGTGTAATATGTGTGCTTATGCGTTTAAAAAAGTAGTTTAAAATTGGGAAATATTATAAAAAATCAAGAATCTTAGAGTTGTTTTTTTATTTCTCTAGAGTTGTCATTTCTCAAGTAAAGAATGGAACGTCTTGACTTTAGGTGTTCTCTTAATACCCTACCTTACTAGTAACGTGTGTTATGCGTGAGAAAGCTTCAAAATGTAAAAAAATATATTCCCTAACTACCTTTTAATGGTGTCTAAGTAATTTCCGATAAACTAAATAATGAATCAAAAGTGTATTAAAAATAATAGACAACTTCTTGCTTTATCCCTCACAACTGGGTAGGCAGAGAGAACCTAGTGTAAAGACACTCCGCACTCCATCTCATATGTAAGAGGCAGATTTATTTTAACCCATCTCTCTTATAATCTGTTCATACTTTCTAGAACAAATTGCATCCTATTTCTGGAAAAGAAATCAAATTGTTAGCACCGTTTAATTGTTTTCCACATAATTTTTAATGTTATTTGTAAAATTTTTATGCCAGTATAATATATTTAAAAATATTCATAGAATATTTCAAATCTCGTACATAACGTGTTAAAGTAAAAACAGCGCTATTTTTACACAATATTGTGTTTCCATCCGTTTTCAAGACTTCATGAGACCTGACATGTATTGATAGAGCGAGTCTTCTTGTGCATTCTTTTACTACACATAAAATGTTTGTATTTGAAATTTTAAAAGAGAGACCATTTTCACCAGATTCACTCAGGGAAATGAAAATAATTTAAATAAAATCATTTCCCTGCGCTGAGGATAAAACAAAGTGCCTTTAATTACGCTACCCAACAAGCAATGTCTTATGGAAAGTGGAGAACGGAGTATTCTGTCACTAAGTTCTCTCTGCTATGCGGGGAAACGTGTAAAACCGGAAAACGTGAAACTTTTTATATGTGAAAACAAATCTTATTCAGTACCAATTCTTAGGAAATGCTAGCTTCCTTTTATCTTTGTATCTTTTCATTTGATTAATGATTTTACGTTTTAGGTCGTCTGATCTATTGTCACTTAGACGAACCATTTCAAGGAAATGCCTACAATCTTAAAGTGCAACTATTTTTAACCTGATTGATCGCGTTTATTTTTGTTATTCGAAGATAAATTTTTTGAAAACTAGCAACTAAGTAATCGTTAGGGGTAGATTGACATATAAATGTATCAACTGACAGACGAATACCACCTCAGTCTACCCGCAAGTGACCACGGACTACTGTAAAGTGTTCGAAACGTCAGGTTTTCTAAAACATGTATTTTGGAATACCAAAAATACACGGGATTAATCCGGACAAAAATAATTTAATTTCAAAATGTGTAAAAACCGCGAAACTAAAAGAACTTATTATGTCGACAATCGTCTATCTAACTGCCTATTATTATTACTAAATTAGAAAAACAGTATGTCTGTAGTCCTTTACATTGAATACAAGATAATACTCTTTAGTCGTTGTTTATCAACTTTTTTCCTTACAATTTTCTTGGAAATTAACAAACGTGTCTAAATCCCATGACAATACAATACTTTCAAAGCATCAACTTGATATTCTCGTCAGGATTAGGATAACAAAAAATATATAAATAAATAATTTTAAATATAATACTATTAATCAAAAAAAAATCCTTGTTATGTGTCAATTTATATTTTATGGTGGTGTATTTTATGGTGGTGTAAAATTTAGTTAAAAAAATAAAAAAAAAAGCAGCTTCGTGTTTTTTCCCACATAGTAGAATAGGCAAGGAGAGACTGGTGTTAAGAAACACCGTCCACCAATATCCGCGTGAAATCGAAGTATTACGTGTACGAAGTATTGCGTGTTGAGTTGAGGAACGCGCTTTGTCTTAGATACCTAAACCGAAATGTGAAGATACTTTAAACATAATTAATCTACCGAGTGGGAATCAAATCCTGAGCTCCATGATAGCCTAGAAGAAGAGCTTAAAAATTACAATTTCCATTGCAGCAGCAAGGACATTCAATCAGTAGGGTACTTCAGAGAAGAGAATAAAAGCCAGTGTTGGGTCGCTCGACGCTAAATAGCTTATCCCCGGTGTTCCTCGTGCGGCGTCTCGTCACCGCGGCGAGACGTGTCTGCGCGTGTGTTCACATGTGCATATACTCCACGTCTGTCAGTTATACTCACTGTTTCAACATTATGCCTGTTCTTACTGGGATGTGTCGTGCTTGCTGAGTACAGTACTTAGCCTTTCTGTAGTTAATGGTAAAACGTGGCTTCACCTGTATAAATTAAAGTTGCAATCAACAAAACTGCTGTTATTTTCGCGAATAACTTTAATTTTATGTAACTTTTTTATTCTACAAGTTGTTAGAATTAATCGATACTAATTGTTAAGGGAATATTATCAAAATTCAATAGTCAAAACTGCATTTCGGTCGGCTGAGCCATCTGGAATAGATTCCAGTGATAATGCCCATTATAATATTTTTTTCTCACAAATCGGAGTAGTACGTGGTGGAAATTAACGCCGCACTTTGTCTGAGGAATTAGAGCGGGGAAATAAAAATAATTTGAATATAATCATTTTCCTGTGTGGGAAACGAATGTACTACCAATCTTGTTTACAGTCACATACTATCCCGCTTGCACCACGATGCAGAATGTAATTAATAGAAACTTATAAAAATATCATTGTTTAATTAATTAACTATAAAGAATTTTGTATATTCTGTTTTTCACTCCTAAGAACTTTACAGTTATTTATATTTTTTTATTTCCGCATATCTACTATATAACCATTAAGTTTGCATGGCAGATTTAGTGTTTCATCAAATACAGTCATTAACGGTATCCGGTAGTACTAATCTCTCAGTAAGTAAAGCGAATCACTATATAAAGGCCTTTACCAAGCGGTTTACAGAATCCATCGTTACTGGAAACGTTCAATTGTAACGATACATACTATGTATAAATAAACGTAGGAATATAAAAAAAATTAAATAATATAATTTAATAATAATAAAAAAATATATACAATTTTATGGAATAGGTTAAACAAATAATAAAAAAATATTATATTAATATTTTCAGAAAAAGCAACGTTGGCTGTATGAGTTGCTGGCATATTATAGTTTATGATTTTTAAAAATGGAATAGAAAGAGAAAGGGAGCATGGCGGGAGCGTGGCGTCGGTAAAAGTGACGCTCTGAAAATTATTGATATTAAATTGCAAATAATATAAATTGAATACAAGGAAATGGATATTTAATAAATAAATTTAACATATTAAATGCAAAGTGATCGAAATATAATAATTTTATGATAATCAAGTTTGGTAAGATGCATATTTGTTAATTATGAAGAATTTCTTGGTGAGTTCTTATTTTACATTAATAATATAAAAATAACAAAAGCGAATATTGAAATGAATATTAAAATAATAATAACTAAATAATATAATAGTATTAAAGGCAATTAATATTTTAAATTTCATTTCAATAAAAGAACACGTATAATTTAATTAATTAAAATATTTGGCGTATGGCGGCGCCATCTTAAAATAGTGTTGTATGAACACTATATAGTTTACATTTTCCTAAATATTATAAATTTATAAATTAATTGAAAGTTGCGAGTGTAAATAATATTTATTAAATAAAATTAAATGATGCATTGAATAATAACATATTTTATGGCAAATATTCTCATACGAATGTATGAAATTTAAAATAATATAAATATGTACTACATGTATAGGGGCGATGCATGTAGTACAAATAATAATAATGAGATATTAATATATAATGCGTTTGATAGCTGGGTATTTTATGGCAATAATTGGCACGATCTCATACGAATGTGTAAATCTTAAAAAAAACAAATATAAACTACATGTACAGGGGCGATGCATGTACTGTCTCTCGACTGTCAGGGTTCGGTTATAGCTTATAGCTTACTGATAAGCGATGTCGGTGACACAATCAATGTAGCTTTGCAGCACCGAGGCCAACATGTTTGGTAAAGTGATCCGCTATAGCGTCGTTGGTTAGTTGTATCCTTTCTGATGCTGTCTTGCGTTGCGTAAGCGATGCTTGTACAAAGTCGGATTGTGGTAAAACGTGTGACATGCGACTGTCGTGGGTTCAGGGAGCTTATAGCTTACTGATAAGCGATGTCGGTGACACAATCAATGTAGCTTTGCAGCACCGAGGCCGACATGTTTGGTAAAGTGATCCGCTATAGCGACGTTGGTTTGCTGTATCCTTTCTGATGCTGTCTTGCGTTGCGTAAGCGATGCTTGTACAAAGTCGGATTGTGGTATAACGTGTGACATGCGACTGTCGTGGGTTCAGGTAGCTTATAGCTTATAGCTTAACCAGTGACATTGGTCTCACAAACCATTAATGTATATCGGCTTAACAACCCGACGAATTCATTGGTCTCACAAACCAGTGACGTATATCGGCTTAACAACCCGACGAATTCATTGGTCTCACAAACCATTGACGTATATCGGCTTCACAACCCGACGAATCCATTGGCCTCACAAACCAGTGGCGTATATCGGCTTAACAACCCGACGAATTATATTGGTCTCACAAACCAGTAACGTATATCGGCTTCACAACCCGACGAATTCATTGGTCTCACAAACCAGTGACGTATATCGGCTTCACAACCCGACGAATTACATTGGCCTCACAAACCAATGTACAACTAATTAAATATATATAATAAGCGTAACAAGTACCTTTGAGAAAGATCACACACAAACTTAACAAACATGACGTGACAGCTAACTAATAATTGATCGTTTGCTAAGGCATCGTAAGTATCATATACGTGAACTGTTTCGTTTTGTCTCGGAGGGTTCAATATGATCGGTCAGGTCTGCGATCGGACGGAACTCACGGCAAGTGGCGGGGCGGGGCCACACGGCCATTTTTCCTCTTAATATAGCTATCTTGCATAGTTGTAAGTGAGAGATAAATGAGACGATCCTAGGGCTTTTCCTCGGACGAGCTCTGGGTGATTGCAACGGATAGTTTGTGTTAGATACTTGCATGTCTAGAACCCTTCTGATGGCTAATTAATATATAAATGAGTCTATACCTTCTGATGGCAAACTAATAATTAAGAAGGAAAACCTTCTGATGGCTAATTTATATATAAAAGAGTCGATACCTTTCTGATGGCAATTATAATTAAAAAAGATTACCTTCTGATGGCTTATTATATGTATTTAATATATTACACGTAGAATTTCCTAACACTGTTACCTCTGAATCTCAAAAAGAACTTGAGTTACTTACATACATAGCAATAAAGGTCCTAACCACAAGACGTATCATGAGCCAAGGCATGATTTGATTAATATATTTTCAAACATTTCAGATCGATGAAGGGATGAGTTCAATGAAGGGGGGGAGACCAGTTACACAATCCACTCTGTGATAGTTTTAGCGGGAACTAGCTCCATACTGTATGTAGGAAATAATGATCTCACAGAGGTACTACGTCATTATAAGCGCAATAGATTGTTTGTTCGATTACCACTCCAGGAAATTATATTAAACATATTTTAATTTTTCCCCTCTGGTAAGACTAACCGTGTTGGTGAGTTACGCTATTCAGCGTGTATTTTTCGAATTTATTAATTTCGTATTAACGTGGAGAACAGAGTATATCGACATTATGTTTATAGATCATAACAGAAGAACAAAGCATAGGAATTGATGTAACTATGAAAACAGAAAAATAAACATATATTAAACATTATTTTTATAATCGAGGACGAGTCGTGGCAGAGCGAACGACGTGTGACTGTAGAGTGACTGGTTGTGGGTTCGATTTCCACTCGATGAGTGGAAATATTTAGTATATTCATTTTCTTCACTCTAATATCGAGGCAAAGCGTGGCGTTAAGTTTCGCCACTTAACACGCAAAGTTTCCAGGATTTGGCAGAAAGAGCGTAACTGACTGCTTCATATAATAGGTTCCCTATGCCTACCCTTGTGTGAGCGGCATGCAAAATGAAGCAAAAAATATATATGTATAATTGTCCCTATTATACGTGATAAGACTTGATAGTCTTATCACGTATAATAGCAGCATTTAAAGTTATTTACTTAATGAGTGGACAAAAGCCGCGTTTATATGTCCGTCATTACGTACATCGCGCCGCCCGCGCCCGCGCCCGCGTCCGGAACACGGCGCATTGGGAGCGCGCCATTATCAGAAACTATTTACGATGCTTTAATGTGGGATACTGCGCCGATTGTATTGTTTACGGTAATGATGTCATGTCTACATTTAAATTAAAATGTTCGCATGTATTTTTGAAATTTATATGTATTTATTTACGTCTTTCCAAATAGTGGGGTAGAAAGGAATTAGTGTTAAGACAGTGTCAGTGACATTGAAAATCGAGATGCATAGCCTCGATTTTTACTAATCAATAGATTTCTTTTTTAGTTTTTTTTTATTTACCGCTTGTAAGTGTATAAGTATATGCATAATGCAAGTGTAAGTGCATAAGATTTGGTTTTATGGTGGTGAATTGGTATAACATTTTACAGTTCACTTTTGTGTTCCTCCTCTATTTATGTGTCAGCTGGCTATTGTACCTGAAAACACAGTTAATACTAAGTATTCCTGTTTACCTAGGTATCTAGATATATCATATATCTGTATGCAGAAGATGCGTTAACCTAGAACAAAAGAGTTAAACTTTACAACAAATGTCATCTGAGCCTCGTTAGACATCAACAGTAATTTGGGTAGAATAATATTTTGTGTTATTTCATCACAATCCACTTCCCGTTTCCGGTAAACCGTTAAATTGTGTTTGCTTTCGCTCTGATTTGCCGCAAATGAAGTAAAGCCAGAGGAAAATATACGTAACTTTATATTACGCAGGGGATGCTGTGGTCACTTTGTCTAGTTAGCGTGGAATTGTGAATTATATAATAGAAATTGTAAGAAAAAATATTTTTTTATATTTTACAATCATATGAACTATTTAATAGCTGACAATATCACTGGTTTTAGTCGTTTTTACTTTTTAATTAATTTTTTTTAACGTTTGATGCGCATATATTTTGGTATCCATTTTGGCTCTTTAAAATAACAACATTTTAGAAAATTTAGCTATTATTGTTTATGTACATTATATATTGCATATACATTTATATTGTTATACATTAAGTTGTCTTTTAAAATAAATATTATTTTATTTTCACTATAAGCAAAATGAAACTGTGTTTATAAAAGTACCTACTGAGAAAGCGATCGGAAAAACAAACGTCCATACCGTCAATTTCTTAAAACTTAAAGAAAATAGCAAAACATAAAAATGTAAATTTCCTTAAGTTCAAGAAACTTTGGGATCATTTGCTTCTTTAAAATCTTTCACATTTGGTGCTTGAAAAGTTCAAAACTGTATCAGCTTTAATGAAAAGCTGTAATGTAAAATATTTATCCTTCTATACAATGTATTGCTACATTTTAACGTTTTTATTAAATTTTATTTAGTTTAAAATATAATGGTAGAGTAGCGGAGCTGTATCTGTACTGTACTGTACATGCAATTGGTTGTGGATTCAGTTGCATTTGGGGAAGTGATTATATCTAATTTAATTTCACCACCTCCTCTCTGGTACCCAACACTACGAACGCCGGCGTTGAGTTCTGCTGCCATTTCAACTGTAAAAGCTTGCTAACAATACTTAAAAAAAAACCTGTTTTGAAAAATCTTCTTGCTTTAATAATAAATTAACATATAATTTATACATTTATACATATAAGCATACATGAAATTTCTTTGACATAGAAAAAATAATAAAGTATACCTTTCTTTAATACAATATTTAAAATATTTAAAATATGTCTTCTCTCACTCTTTTCTTCGAACCTTCTTATAGGTAGAAGAATCTTCAATGCGTTAAAAAAGGTAACATTACCCGTTTCCAATCGTGTAAGCTCAAATGAATTCCGCCAAATCCGACGTTAAGCTTATTAATAACAGTGTCATTTGAAATTACATAATAAAGTAAATTATAATTAGTCTCCTTGTCAGTCAAGTCAGTTTCCTTGCGGTGGTTTTTATAAAAGCTGTTTATATGAAACTATCCCAGGATTTTATTTATCAAGGTTAGGGCACATAACACATGTGGTCATAACACTCTTCGTTCTATATATTCAACATTTTTTTAAAAAGAGAAAACTGTGTGCGGTTGTCGATGTGTACTAATTTAGTCTCTATCTAGATAGATAGATAGAATCTAGATAGAATCTATTCAAATCAAGATATTTCGTTCACCACTTTCCACCCGAAATTGCGACATTGCGCGTTAACTGGCAGATCTCATCGTCACGTTTTCTTTTACCAGAACAAAGCGAAGTGAAAATAATTAAAATATTACTCCAAATGGGAGTCGAACCCATAATCATCGCGGTTACAGTTAGACGCTATCCATATATCTCAAATGCTAATATATTTATTTATATAAGCCACCAGACGCCGACTGTATATAATAACCTAGCAGCTAGTTCTAAACCTAGTTAGACTTAACGATCATTATAACTTTTCAAATTATTTCCCTTGATATGCGTTGAAGCATATTAAATGCAGTTATATTATATCAGGCGTAAACAGTAATTTTCTTCACAAAAGTAACGTAAACTGGGTAGTGATAAAATACTGCTACATGTTCCTGTTCGTTTTGTCTTATTGTAAGTACATCCTTTACATTTTTTCCGTATTTCAGGCTAGTCAGAGAGTACCTAGAAAATATATTTATTCTATTTTTTAAACAATTTTAAAGTGTTATTCCACACTTAGGAAAATTGAAGAGACATTTAAAAAACGTATAAAAACTTGAACGCAGCGGGATTCGAACCCGCGCCTCCTGACCACTATCCAGGCGCTCTCACCACTGAGCCATCATCAACTATTATTACGTACATTCATGCAGCCTCTGTTTAAGTTTTCAATTTGTAATTTGTATTTTTATATTGCAATAACATCTCAAAAAATGAACCACTGTAGTAAATCGCGCAGTAAATCTCCCATTTTGTATTAAAGTTATTAAAATTACGTTTTCTAAATGTCTTTTTGTCTGTATGTTTATAATTATATTGTAATGTTAATTTAATTTGAACAAAATAATTATTTAGTAGTATAAAGAACTTGTAAAGATTTGCAAATACACAAGTATATACAACGAAGTACAAAGTGAGATTAATATACACAAGAAGTAAAAATAAAACGTTCTTACAATAACATACTGTTGTTAAAACAAGTCGCCTCACAGTTCGGCGAAATGCAAATTTGGACAGAAACTAACGCACGCAGAACTAACAGTTATTGTCGCCGCAGAAAACGTTGCGGGGACTTCGCCTAATTCCATTTAATTTGGTTTTGTCTGCTTAGAGACAGGGACGGGGAAACCGATTTCGATTCTACTCGAGAATCGATTCTATTGAGTAATAAAGTATATAAGTATTTAGACTCGATTCTCAGTAATCAGAATCGATTCTTCTATATATCATAAATTGATATTTCGAAATGTATAACGAAATGGACGTCTAAAACGGTAAGGCTTTCCTATTATTGTATAGTTCTTCTTACAGTTTTTTACTTGTAATCGATTTCATGTACAAGAATTGATTTTTAACATGTATTAATCGATTCCTAATCCATGGATATTTATAAAAACCGAAATAGAATCGAGAATTGAATGTTCATCTCATAAGTCCATCCCTATATAGAGACAGTGTTAGTGTAACTCTGTGCGAGTGGGCGCCCTACTTTAGTTATATCGGTTTGAAATTTAAATCACATTGCGATAATATAAGTTGTGATTTGTCGTTTGCGACTTCGTTTGCGTGGACTTTATGATGCTTGTTAATATTTTCATTTCTATAAAATAAAAAAACCACATTTATTTCTGTTTTTATGGAAATTTAAAAAAGTTTTATTTTATTCAAGGATTTATTTGTCATGACAAAGATGTCGGGGTCTTTCAAGAAAGCTACATGGTAAATTTCAGTTGCCAAATTTAAAGCCAGTTGTGACTGTGCTTTGTCTGTCAGTTATTTTATGTATTTGAATAACGGAAGAGTTTTGTATATTGATTAATAATGGTTTTATTAACACGACGTGAAGCAGTTGATTGTTAAGTTTACAACAAGTAATACCTGTGGATTCGATTCCCACTTGAGGTAGTGTAGTCTAGTTACAAAAAAGTCTCCCTATGTGAGTGCGTAGGCAAAGCTAGTTAGTATTTGTTATGGAAAGTCACTATCTTTTTTCTTACACACACGCATACGTATTTACACACACACACACGCACACACACTTCATTTTGGGAACGCTTTTCATGTTTTCTTATAAAAGTATGAGCTACACTAAAAGTATGAGAACACATTGTGAGTCGCCATCGGTCAGGGATCGATTAGACGCGGACCGCCTCGGGCCATCAACGTTTATTACGCGATCCGCCGTTTTTATTTCCTTCCTCTCTGAACTCATTTTATTAATTAAGAAGTTTTACTTTTACAACGTACGTGAAAAAACTTTATTTCTCTAAAGAAATTTTAAAACAAACAGCTTCACGATTTTTCCAGCATTAATTAGTCGAAGTAATAGAAATTAACGCTACTTTGTCTTATGAAAATAAATTAAAAAAGAACATTTCCCTAAGTTGGAATCGAACCCTCAATGGTCGCATTTATGTTTTATAGTTCAATACTGCCACACTGTACTGCGTTGACTTTATACTATTTTAGTTATATACAATATATTGAAAATATCAAAATATTTGTAAAAGATAATATATTTTTTTGGTTCCTATTTATTTAATATTTATTGCGCAGTTTCGAAAAACCAAAAAAACTAATTAACCAATAATCTTCAAGGCGTCGAACCTACGAACTTCCTTTAAAAAACACAGTAACATTAATAACAACTATTAATTACACGAGTTTAAATAATTCATTACAGTCTTGTTATCTCATTATATGTATAGTTTAAGCGTGGGACTGAGCAACCACAAATCCGGGCGAGAAAAGCCGATTGAATTTTAATCAGATTTATTCGGAGTTGTTCAATGCAGCAGGTTTTAGAACGAAAAACAACATTCCCTGAGAACAAATTTCAGTTGAAATTATTTATTGGTACATATGTACCGTATATGCTGACACCGCCATAGTTGTGGGTTCGATACATTTTCAACGTTGAAAATTTGAAAAGCGTCCAAAAATATGAATGTAGCGGGACTCGAGCTTGTGACATTAAGAAAATCGTGAATCTGCTCCAGATCGCTTGAACATATGATTGGATCTCTTGAACACACAATGTATATAATAAGATGGCGGAAAGTGAAGAACGAAGAGTATTTATGTAAGTTCTCTCTATTTTCCTTGCAATATATGGAAATACATGCTGCTATGAGGTTAACAAATAATATATATGTTAGCTGTAATTATAAATAATATACATTTAAAACTTTTGTCGTTAGTATGTTTTAGAACTATACATCGAAAGAATAAATAGCTTTTAGTTTCTATTTTAGTACTTTTCTAATTATTTCAAGTTATTTTTCTTATTTTTGCTTTAAGTTATTTTTCATGCTATTTTTCACAAATAGCAGGGCATTTAGGGAAAACCTAGAGATATAACACTTCGTTCTCCGCTTTCTGTGCCATGTGTTGAGTGGTAGAAAACTACACTTTGCTTTGTTACTGCAACAAAAAATGTCAATAATTTCAATGTAATCATTTCTCCGAGTGGGAATCGAATCTACAATCATCACGTAAACAATCAGACTCTGTTACATTTGAACACGATGGTCAAATATACTATAAAGTAATATTTTAAACAACCAGCACATGGTTTCCGTAGTGTAGCGGTTATCACGTGTGCTTCACACGCACAAGGTCCCCGGTTCGATCCCGGGCGGGAACAAGGTGCTTTTTTATTTTGCCTATAAATTTAATTTAACAATGACGTTTTTAGATTGACATGTTTTTATATATCTAATCGTTTTTCTGAATTTCAAGTGTTTTTATGACAATCATTTACCTTTAATTTGACTTTTGGGGTACTGTGTGTTATAGTACTGTGGGAAACAATAACACGTGTAATCCATGTCTGTCTTTTGTTGGAATTCCATAAAAATATATATTTTTTTGCTTTTTTTTTTTATTTATCTTCTTAGGACTTTTCAACCTTCTCTTCTTTAGAAATGTGTAAAGAAAAAGTATTACATTCGATTTCGATGTATGACATATCACGTACTTTAACCCTGAATAATTAAAAGACCAGGAGAACGAAGTGTCTTGACATTAAGTTCTCTCTGCCTCAGCCATATAGAAATAAGCTGTAAAACATTTCCTTCATCCACATTGTCAGCTGACAGTAGTCGTTCTCAAAGCTGCCCGAAGTGTATTTGACAATTTATCACAAGTGGTTGCGCCAACTCGGGCGTCGTTCACGAGAAGTGCCGAGTAGTTCTACGGACGCTAAAAGCAGGGAGGTGTGGCGGGACGTGGTGGGTTTATATTAAAACTACAAATACAACGGTTTGGAGATCGTCCTTTTGTAAATAGATGAAATATAGAAGTTTATCTAGTTTGTAAAGCTAACGTGTAAACTGTTCTTTTGTCTTTTGATATCTTCATATATGTATTTGTAGTATTCGAGTGAGCTTTCATTCGTTGAGTGTAACTTAACGTTTTTTATTGTACTAAGGCTATACATTTATTTAGCAATTATCATGAAATTTCGTTTAATATAAATAAAGAATCTAAATTTAAAGATGGAACGAACAATCTGTAACAAATTACGTTTATTTAAAAATACAGCGAATCGCGCTAGGAGTTTCATTTAACCAGACAGTCAAAAGTCTATAGACTTTAACAAACAATCTTCGTCCGTACAAATACATAATATATAGCATAACCAAAATACACGGTATATTTCATCTAGATATTACTAAAACATTTCAATTCATTACAGATTACTACTACAGTTCCCCAGTATACTACAGTAGTATACAAAACCGCATTACATAAAAACATATGCAATATTAAAGTAATTTCAAATATTAACATTTCGTATTCACACGGAGTATTGCTAAATATTATAAAGTGCATTCATATGCATGTTCATATAAATATGCATCTGTAGATGTAGATGTACTAGACAGAGTAATTTGTTTAAAAGCCTCATATAGGCTCTATCAGATCAGCGTGATGCATGTTTGAAGTGGGAGCGTCGAGACATCATATTTCGAATGAACTGAAATAAAAATAAAAATAACTGTATGTGTATAGGAATTGCATATGAAATGTATGGTGGTGTGGTGAATAGCTCGGCGTAATGGGATGGATTTGTAATATATGTGGGCTGCGTGTAATATGTGTGCTTATGCGTTTAAAAAAGTAGTTTAAAATTGGGAAATATTATAGAAAATCAAGAATCTTTGAGTTGTTTTTTATTTCTCTAGAGTTGTCATTTTTCAAGTAAAGTTTCTCTTACTACCCTGCTGCTACCGTGTGCTATGCGTATGAAAACTTCAAAATGAAAAAAATATATATTCCCTAACTACCTTTTAATGGTGTCTAAGTAATTTACGATAAACTAAATAATAAATCAAAGTGTATTAAAAATAATAATCAATTTCTTGCTTTATCCCTCATAACTGGGTAGGCAGAGAGAACTTAGTGTAAAGATACTCCGCACTCCATCTCACATGTTAGACGACTTTATTGAAGCCCATCTTTTCAATGTATTCATACTTTCTAGAACAAATTGCATCCTATTTCTGGAAAACAAATCAAATTGCTAGCACCTTTTAATTTTTTACCACATAATTTTTTATGTTATTTGTAAAATTTTTATGCCAGTATAATATATTTAAAAATATTCATAGAATATTTCAAATCTCGCACATAACGTGTTAAAGTAAAAACAGCGCTATTTTTACACAATATTGTGTTTCCATCCGTTTTCAAGACTTCATGAGACCTGACATGTATTGATAGAGCGAGTCTTCTTGTGCATTCTTTTACTACACATAAAATGTTTGTATTTGAAATTTTTAAGATAGACCATCTTGGTGCAGCGTGACATCATCCGATGCTAGCTAAGCAATGGTTCTGGGTTTGATTCTCACTCAGAGGAATGATTACATTTATTTTTTTTTTTCATTTCCCTGTCCTGATGACAAAACAAAGTGTCTTTATTTACGCAGCCCAACACACAATGTCTTGGATTTGGGCAAAAGTGGAGAACGGAGTATCTTGACACTAAGTTGTTTCTATTTTGCGGGAAACATGTAAAACCGGAAACGTAAAAGTTTTTAAAATAAATCTTATTTAGTACCGATTCTTAAGAAATGCTAGCTTTCTTTTATCTTTGTATCTTTTTATTTGATTAATGATTTTACGTTTTAGGTCGTCTGATCTATTGTCACTTAGACGAACCATTTGAAGGAAATGCCTACAATCTTAAATTGTAACTATTTTTACCCGGATTGATCGCCTATATTTTTGTTATTCGAAAATACATTTTTTGAAAACTAGCAACTAAGAAATCATTGGCGGTCGTTTGATATAACAATATATCAACTGACAGACGAATGCCACCTCAGTCTACCCGCGAGCGACCACGGACTACTGAAAAGTGTTCGTCGGGTTTTCTAATAATGTATTTTGGAATACCAAAAATATACGCGATTAATCCGGATAAAAATAGTTTCATTTCAAAATGTGTAAACTGCGAAACTAAAAAAACTTATTATGCCGACAATCGTCTATCTAACTGCCTATTATTATTACTAAAATAGAAAAACAGTACGTCTGTAGTTCTTTACATTGAATACAAAACAATACTCCGTCGCCGTTGTTTATCAACTTTTTTCCTTACAATTTTCTTGGAAATTAACAAACGTGTCTAAATCCCATGACAATACAATACTTTCAAAGCATCAACTGGACATTCTTGTCAGGATTACGATAAAAAAAATCTATAAATAAATAGTTTTAAATATAATGCTACTAATCAAAACGAATTTCCTTATCATATGTCATTTTTTATCTTAACCTTGTATATTTAATGGCGGTGTAAAATATAGTTAAAAAAACAAATAAAAAAAGGCTTTGTGCTCTTTCCCACGTAACAGCATATTCAAAGAGATCTCGGTGTCTCGATTCCCCGTCCAGCAATTTCCGCGTGAAATCGAAGTATTGCGTGTTGAGTTGAGGAACGCGCTTTGTCTCAGATATCTAAACGGAAATATGAAGATACTTTAAACATAATTAATACCCTGAGTGGGAATCAAAACCTTAGCGTCACGAAAACCTAGAAGAATAGCTTAAGACTTACAATTTCCATTGCAGCAGCAAGGACATTCAATCAGTAGGGTACTTCAGAGAAGAGAATAAAAGCCAGTGTTGGGTCGCTCGACGCTAAATAGCTTATCCCCGGTGTTCCTCGCGCGGCGTTTCGTCACTGCGGCGAGGCGTGTCTGCGCGTGTGTTCACATGTGCATATACTCCACGTCTGCCAGTTATACTCACTGTTTCAACTTATGCCTGTTCTTACTGGATATGCCGTGTTTGTTGAGTTCAGTGCTTAGCCTTTCTGTAGTCAATGGTAAAACACGTGACTTCACCTGTATAAATTAAAGTTGCAATCAACATTTTGTTTCCTTATACCGTTTCCTTATTCCTTATTGCTTGATTCCTGTGATAATGCCCTCTACAATATTTTTTTTCTCACAATTCAGAGTGGTTAGTGGAGAAAGTTAACGCTGTACTTTGTCTGAGGTATTAGAATGGAGAAATAAAAATAATTAGAATATAGTTGTTTTTCCAAGTGGGCACCGAACATACTATCAATCTTGTTTACAGTCACATACTATCCCGCTTGCACCACGATGCATAATGTAATTAAAAGAAACTTATAAAAATATCATTGTTTAATTAATTAACCGTAAAGAATTTTGTATATTCTATTTTTTACTCCTAAGAACCTTACAATTATTTAAAGATTTTTTATTTCCGCATATCTACTATATAACCATTATGTTTGCATGACAGATTTAATATTTCATTCAATACAGTCATTAACGGTATCCGGTAGTGCTAATCTCTCAGTAAGTAAAGCGAATCACGATATAAAGGCCTTTACCAAGCGGTTTACAGAACCCATCGGAACTGGAAACGTTCAATCCACTCTGTGATAGTTTTAGCGGGAACTAGCTCCATACTGTATGTAGGAAATAATGAACTCACAGAGGTACTGCGTGATTATAAGCTCAATAGATTGTTTGTTCGATTACCACTCCAGGAAATTATATTAAACATATTTTAATTTTTCCCCTCTGGTAAGACTAACCGTGTTGGTGAGTTTAGTGAGTATTTTTCGAATTTATTATTTTCGAATTAACGTGGAGAACAGAGTATGTCGACATTATGTTTATAGATCATAACAGAAGAACAAAGCATAAGAATTGACGTAACTTTGAAAACAGAAAAAGAAACATATCTTAAACATCATAACCGGGGGCGAGTCGTGGCGCAGAGCGAACAACGTGTGACTGTAGAGTGACTGGTTGTGGGTTTGATTTCCACTCGATGAGTGGAAATATTTAGTATTTTCATTTTCTTTAATCTAGTATCAAGGCAAAGGGTGGCGTTAACTTTCGCCACTTAACACGCAATGTTTCCAGAATTCGGCAGAAAGAGCGTAACTGAGGGTTATCATAATAGGTTCCCTCTGCGTACCCTTTTGTGAGCGGGATACAAAGTGAAGCAAAAAAATATATGTATAATTGTCCCGATTATACGTAATAAGACTATCATTACACGCGGAGGTCATTCAAACAGCATTTAAAGTTATTTACTTAATGAGTGGACAAAAGCCGCGTTTATATGTCCGTCATTACGTACATCGCGCCGCCCGCGCCCGCGCCCGCGTCCGGAACACGGCGCATTGAGAGCGCGCCATTATCAGAAACTATTTACGATGCTTTAATGTGGGATACTGCGCCGATTGTATTGTTTACGGTAATGATGTCATGTCTACATTTAAATTAAAATGTTCGTATGTATTTTTGTTATTTATATGTATTTATTTACGTCTTTCTAAATAGCGGGGTAGAAAGGACCTAGTGTTAAGGACAGTGTCAGTGACATTGAAAAATCGAGACGCATTTCCTCGATTTTCACTATTCAAAAGATTTCTTTTAATGTTTTTTTTATTTACCGCTTGTAAGTGTATAAGTATGTGCATAATGCAAATGTAAGTGCATAAGATTTGGCTCTGTGGTGGTGAATTGAAATATAACATTTTACAGTTCACTTTTGAGTTCCACCGTTGTTCAGCTGTAAGCTGGCTATCGTACCTAAAACACAGTTAATACTAAGTAATCCTGTTTACCTAGGTGTCTAGATATATCATATATCTAAATATAGGAAAGATGATAACCTAGAACAAAAGAGTTAAACTTTACACTGAATGACATCTGAGCCTCGTTAGACATCAACAGTAATTTGGGTAGAATAATATTTTGTGTTATTTCATCACAATCCACTTCCCGTTTCCGGTAAACCGTTAAATTGTGTTTGCTTTCGCTCTGATTTGCCGCAAATGAAGTAAAGCCAGAGGAAAATATACGTAATTTTATATTACGCAGGGGATGCTGTGGTCACTCTGTCTAGTTAGGGTGGAATTGTAAATTATATAATAGAAATTGTAAGACAAAATATTTTTTTATATTCTGTATTCATATGAACTACTTAACTTTTACTTTTTAAAGAAATTATTTTTAACGTTTGATGCGCATATATTTTGGTATTCAAATACTCTTTAAAAATAACAACTTTTTAGAAAATTTAGCTCTTATTATTTATGTACTTTATATATTGCATATACATTTATATTGTTACACATTAAGTTGTCTTTTAAAATAAACATTATTTTTTTTAAACAATAAGCAAGATGAAAATGTATTCTTAAAAGTACTGACAAAGCGATCGGAAAAACAAACATCCTTACTGTCAATTTCTTTAAAACTTAACAAAAATGGCGACACATAAAAATGTAAATTTCCTTAAGTTCAAGAAACTTCGCGATCATTTGCTTCTTTAAAATCTTTTACATTTGGTGCTTGAAAAGTTCAAAACTGTATCAGCTTTAATGAAAAGCTGTAATGTAAAATATTTATCCTTCTATACAATGTATTGCTACATTTTAACGTTTTTATTAAATTTTATTTAGTTTAAAATATAATGGTAGAGTAGCGGAGCTGTATCTGTACTGTACTGTACATGCAATTGGTTGTGGATTCAGTTGCATTTGGGGAAGTGATTATATCTAATTTAATTTCACCACCTCCTCTCTGGTACCCAACACTACGAACGCCGGCGTTGAGTTCTGCTGCCATTTCAACTGTAAAAGCTTGCTAACAATACTTAAAAAAAACCTGTTTTGAAAAATCTTCTTGCTTTAATATATTGCATACATGAAATTTCTTTGACATAGAAAAAATAATAAAGTATACCTTTCTTTAATACAATATTTCAAATATTTTAAATATGTCTTTTCTCACTCTTTTCTTCGAACCTTCTTATAGGTAGGAGAATCTTCAATGCGTTAAAAAAGGTAACATTACCCGCTTCCAATCGTGTAAGCTCAAATGAATTCCGCCAAATCCGACGTTAAGCTTATTAAGTTATCGGGTTATTAGTACTCGTAGTCCTGCAGGTACGCGTCTCACATGCTTCTGTTAAAGAAAGTAATCATATAACAGTGTCATTTGAAATTACATAATAAAGTAAATTATAATTAGTTTCCTTTTCAGTCAAGTCAGTTTCCTTGCGGTGGTTTTTATAAAAGCTGTTTATATGAAACTATCCCAGCATTTTATTTATCATGGTTAGGGTACATAACACATGTGGTCATAACACTCTTCGTTCTATATATTCAACATTTTTTTAAAAAGAGAAAACTGTGTGCGGTTGTCGATGTGTACTAATTTAGTCTCTATCTAGATAGATAGATAGAATCTAGATAGAATCTATTCAAATCAAGACATTTCGTTCAACACTTTCCACCCGAAATTGTGACATTGCGCGTTAACTGGCAGATCTCATCGTCACGTTTTCTTTTACCAGAACGAAGCTAAATGAAAATAATTAAAATATTACTCCAAATGGGAGTCGAACCCATAATCATCGCGGTTACAGTTAGACGCTATCCATATATCTCAAATGCTAATATATTTATTTATATAAGCCACCAGACGCCGACTGTATATAATAACCTAGCAGCTAGTTCTAAACCTAGTTAGACTTAACGATCATTATAACTTTTCAAATTATTTCCCTTGATATGCGTTGAAGCATATTAAAATGCAGTTATATTGTATCAGGCGTAAACAGTAATTTTCTTCACACAAAAGTAACGGAAACTGGGTAGTGATAAAATACTACTTCATTTTTAATACACTAAAAGTTCTTTTACATTAAGTTTTTTTTTTAGCTTCACGCTGTACCCCGCACACAGCAGGGTAGGGAGAGGGAACCTAGTACTAAGACACTCCGTTCCCCAATTTCCGCCGAATTCGGACATTGCGTGTTAAGTGGAACTTAACGCCGCGCTTTACCTCGACACCAGAGCGAAGAAAATGGAAATATAATTTCCACTCCTCGAGTGGGAATCGAAGTTCCGCCACTTAACACGCAAGCCTCCGAATTCGGCGGAAAGTGGGGAACGGAGTGTCTTAACACTAGGTTCCCTCTGCCTACCCTGCTGTGTGCGGGATATAGCGTGAAGCTATTTAATTTTTAAAAGTTCTTTTAAATTAAGTTGTAAGGTATGTAAATATAATAATATACGTCTGTTACACACATGTTACATGTTACCTGTTCGTTTTGTCTTATTGAAAGTACATCCTTCACATTTTTTGCGCATTTCAGGCTAGTCAGAGAGAACCTAGAGAAGACGTTTATTCTAATTTTTTAACCTAATATATATATATATATATATATATATATATATATATATATATATATATATATATATATATATATATATATATATATATATATATATATATATATATATATATATATATATATATATATATATATATATATATATATATAATTTTGGACTATTGTGAAACTATTGTGGCGAACATCTATGCAGTCTCTGTTAATTTAAGTTTTCAATTTGTAATTTTTATTTTTATATTCACTTGTTCTTTGACTATTTTGTAACTATTTGCAATAACATCTCAAAAAATGAACCACTGTAGTGAATCGCGCAGTAAATCTCCCATTTTCTATTAAATTTCATTAGATTTTTATATGAATTAAAATTCTTCGCTCGAAATACAAATGTCTCTATTTTGAGCGAAAAGCGGTAAACGGAGTGTCATGATAATAGATCGCTTCCTCTTCTTCTATAAAGTATGAAGTTAAAAAATATATATCTATGTCATTACGCAAGCTTTTCATAATACTGGGGTTCGATGGAATACAAGAACTTTAAGGAAAGTTAAACATTATATAAATAATAATAATATTAATGAAATAATTGCAAAAAGTCCTTTGTGAGTGTCAGTATAAATTCCAAAGGCGTCGCTATGATTATCTAAATGAGACTTCCTTCCTAGCCCTTTCACGGCGCGCAGAGCCGCGGGCGACGGCCTAGTTACCACATTCATGGGACTTCCCCTCGTTTTTTTCAAAGCAATGAGCGTGTTCTGCAAATTTTCCTTCTAATGTAGGTCTGTATTAATGGCTTATGTCGTTTTTGTTGAGGAATATTCTGTTGAATTGAATATTTGACTTTTTAGCCCCTAACATACTCGTAAGCTTGTGGGTATTTTAACATTGTAATAAAGTAATTCACTTAATTCTAGTACAAAGAAAAACTAATGTGAAGTTTGGCTGTACTATTTAGAAAAATAAAAATAGTTAAAATTTAAAGAACATTATTTTATGAGTTAATCTCGTATGACCTCCTATGATGTAGTGTTAACTTAGTTTTTACCATTTTAATTTTGTTTTCCATATAAGAAGAAAGTCAGAGAGAACTTAGTGTCTATACACTCCGGTCTCCACGTCGTGCCCGAATTTGAGTCATTGTGTGTAAACTGGCAGAATTCGACGCCGCGCTTGCTTACCAGAGGGATACGAGGATAATAATTGTTATTATCATTCGACGAAGAATAAATCGAATCTGTTTGTGAAATCGCGACTGTAGACAAATTCCACAGCCCAGGTGCAGAATGAATTAGACAAACTGTGTAGTATGTACTTTTAACATTTTTAAAGTGTTACAGGCATTTAGAAAACATATAAACATTTGAACGCAGCAGGATTCGAACCTCCTGAACACTATCCAGACGCTCTCACCACTGAGCCATCAACTATTATTACGTACATCCATGCAGCCTCTATTTAAGTTTTCAATTTGTAATTTTTATTTTTATATTCACTTGTTCTTTGACTACTTTGTAACTATTTGCAATAACAGCTCAAGAATGAACCACTGTAGTAAATCGCGCAGTAAATCTCCCATTTTCTATTAAACTTATAAAAATTACGTTTTCTAAATGTCTTTATGACTAGTATGTAGCTGTATGTTTATAGTTATATTGTAGTGTCCTTTAAAACAAAATAATTATTTTGTAGTATAAAGAACTTGTAAAGATTTGCAAATACACAAGTATATACAACAAAGTACAAAGTGAGACTTATATACACAAGAAATAAAAATAAAACGTACTCACAATAACATACTGTTGTTAAAACAAGTCGCCTCACAGTTCGGTGAAATGCAAATTTGGACAGAAACTAACGCACGCAGAACTAACAGTTATTGTCGCCGCAGAAAACGTTGCGGGGACTTCGCCTAATTCCATTTAATTTGGTTTTGTCTGCTTAGAGACAGGGATGGGAGATCCGATTTAGATTCTACTGTAGAATCGATTCTGTTGTGTAATAAATTATATAAGTATTTAGACTCGATTGTCAGTAATCAGAATCGATTCTTCGATATTTAACCGACATTTCTGAACTACTAAATGTATAAGGAAATAGACGTCTAAAACGGTAAGGCTTTCCTATTATTGTATAGTTCTTCTTACAATTTTTTACTCGGAATCGATTTCATGTACAAAAATTGATTATTAACATGTATTAATTGATTCCTAATCTATTGGTATTTATGAAAACCGAAATAGAATCGAGAATTGAATCTTCATCGCATAAGTCCATCCCTATTTAGACAGTGTTAGTGTAACTCTGTGCGAGTGGGCGCCCTACTTTAGTTATATCGGTTTGAAATTTAAATCACATTGCGATAATATAAGTTGTGATTTGTCGTTTGCAACTTCGTTTGCGTTACTTTATGATCCTTGTTAATATTTTCATTTCTATAAAATAAAAAATTTTTATTTATTTCTGTTTTTATGGAAATTTAAAAAAGTTTTATTTTATTCAAGGAATCCTTCGTCGTGACGAAGATGTAGGGTCTTTGAAGAAAGCTAAATGGTAAATTTCAGTTGCCAAATTTAAAGCCAGTTGTGACTGTGCTTTGTCTGTCAGTTATTTTATGTATTTGAATAACGGAAGAGTTTTGTATATTGATTAATAATGGTTTTATTAACACGACGTGAAGCAGTTGATTGTTAAGTTTACAACAAGTAATACCTGTGGATTCGATTCCCACTTGAGGTAGTGTAGTCTAGTTACAAAAAAGTCTCCCTATGTGAGTGCGTAGGCAAAGCTAGTTAGTATTTGTTATGGAAAGTCACTATCTTTTTTCTTACACACACGCATACGTATTTACACACACACACGCACACACACTTCATTTTGGGAACGCTTTTCATGTTTTCTTATAAAAGTATGAGCTACACTAAAAGTATGAGAACACATTGTGAGTCGCCATCGGTCAGGGATCGATTAGACGCGGACCGCCTCGGGCCATCAACGTTTATTACGCGATCCGCCGTTTTTATTTCCTTCCTCTCTGAACTCATTTTATTAATTAAGAAGTTTTACTTTTATAATGTACGTGAAAAAACTTTATTTCTCTAGAGAAATTTTAAAACAAATAGCTTCATGATTTTTTCAGCATTAGTTAGTTCGTTGTATGTTGAAGTAATAGAAATTAGCGCTACTGTGTCTTAGCGGGGTGGGGAAATGAAAAAAAACGTTTCCCTAAATTGGAATCGAATCCTCAATTATTACATTTATGTTTCACAGTTCAATACTGCCACACTGTACTGCGTTGACTTAATACTATTGTAGTTATACACATTGAAAATATTAAAAGATAATATATTTTTTTGGTTCCTATTTATTTAATATTTATTAGGCAGTTTCGAAAAATACCGTTTTCTATTTCAAGCCTAGCCAAAAAAAATTATCAAAAAATTTCAAGGCATCGAACCTACGAACTTCCTTTAAAAAACACAGTAACATTAATAACAACTATTAATTACACGAGTTTAAATAATTAAATTACAGTCTTGTTATTTCATTATATGTATGGTTTAAGCGTGGGACTGAGCAACCACAAATCCGGGCGAGAAAAGCCGATTGAATTTTAATCAGATTTATTCGGAGTTGTTCAATGCGGCAGGTTTTAGAACGAAAAACAACATTCCCTGAGAACAAATTTCAGTTGAAGTTATTTATTGGTACATATGTACGTATATGCTGACGCCGACATAGTTGTGGGTTCGACACATTTTCAACGTTAAAAGTTTGAAAAACGTCAAAATATGAGCGGGACTCGAACTTGTGACATTAAGAAAATCGTGAATCTGCTCCAGAGCGCTAAGACACTTGAGTGGCCCACTCGAACACGCGATGTAGGTATATAATGAGATGGCGGAAAGTGAAGAACGGAGAGTATTTATGTAAGTTCTCTCTGTTTTCGTTGCGATATATGGAAATACATGCTGCTATGAGGTTAACAAATAATATACATATATGTTAGATGTAAGTATATTAATATAAATTTAAAACTTTTGTTGTTAGTATGTTTTAGAACTATACATCGAAAGAATAAATAGCTTTTAGTTTCTATTTTAGTACTTGTCTAATTATTTCAAGTTATTTTTCTTATTTTTGCTTTAAGTTATTTTGCAAGCTATTTTTCACAAATAGCAGGGCATTTAGGGAAAACCTAGAGATATAACACTTCGTTCTCCGCTTTCTGCGTCTCCATGTGTTGAGTGGTAGAACTCTACACTGCGCTTTGTTACTGCAAGGAAGAAATAAGAATAATTTGAATATCATCATTTCCCCGAGAGGGAACCGAACCTACAACCATAAGATAAACAATCAGACACTGTTACTCCATATTCAATGCCCCTATTTGCGTTATAAAGTAATATTTTAAGCAACCAGTACATGGTTTCCGTAGTGTAGCGGTTATCACGTGTGCTTCACACGCACAAGGTCCCCGGTTCGATCCCGGGCGGAAACAAGGTGCTTTTTTATTTTGCCTATTAATATAATTTAGTAATGATGTTTTTAAATTAAAATATTACTATATTTCAAATCGTTTTTCTTAATTTCAAGTATTTTTATGACAATCATTTACCATTCATTTGAGTTTCAGAGATATAGTACAGTAGGAAACAATAAGGCGCGTAATCCATGTTAGTCTCATTGGAATTCCATAAAAATATCTATTTTTAGTTAATATTTTTATTTATATTTTAAACAATATTATCACATCGGTTTCAATGTCACATATCACGTACAATAACCCTGGATTGTCATAATTTAAATACCAGGAGAACGGAGTATCTATACATTAAGTTCTCTCTGCCTCTACTCAGCTAAATAGGAATAAGTGTGAACTTGTAAAACATTTCCTTCATCCACATTGTCAGCTGACAGTAGTCGTTCTCAAAGCTTCCCGAAGTGTATTTGACAATTTATCGCAAGTGGTTGCGCCAACTCGGGCGTCGTTCACGAGAAGTGCCGAGTAGTTCTACGGACGCTAAACGGAGGGAAGTGTGGCGGGACGTGGTGGGTTTATATTAAAACTACAAATACAACGGTTTGGAGATCGTCCTTTTGTAAATAGATGAACTATAGAAATTTATCTGGTTTGAAAAGCTAATGTGTAAAACTGTTCTTTTGTCTTTTGATATCTTCATATATGTATTTGTAGTATTCGAGTGAGCTTTCATTCGTTGAGTGTAACTTAACGTTTTTTATTGTACTAAGGCTATACATTTATTTAGCAATTATCATGAAATTTCGTTTAATATAAATAAAGAATCTAAATTTAAAGATGGAACGAACAATCTGTAACAAATTACGTTTATTTAAAAATACAGCGACTCGCGTGGTACTAAGAGTCTCATTTAACCAGACAGTCAAAAGTCTATAGACTTTAACAAACAATCTTCGTCCGTACAAATACATAATATATAGCATAACCAAAATACACGGTATATTTCATCTAGATATTACTAAAATACTTCAATTCATTACAGATTACTACTACAGTAATACAGTTCCCCAGTATACTACAGTAGTATACAAAACCGCATTACATAAAAACATATGCAATATTAAAGTAATTTCAAATATTAACATTTCGTATTCACACGGAGTATTGCTAAATATTATAAAGTGCATTCATATGCATGTTCATATAAATATACATCTGTAGATGCAGATGTACTAGACAGAGTAATTTGTTTAAAAGCCTCATATAGGCTCTATCAGATCAGCGTGATGCATGTTTGAAGTGGGAGCGTCGAGACATCATATTTCGAATGAACTGAAATAAAAATAAAAAATAACTGCATGTGTATAGGAATTGCATATGAGATGTATGGTGGTGTGGTGAATAGCGCGGCGTAATGGGATGGATTTGTAATATGTGTGGGCTGCGTGTAATATGTGTGTTTATGCGTTTAAAAAAATAATTTAAAATTGGGAATTATTATAGGAAATCTAGATACTCTTTGAGTTGTTTTCTTATTTCTCTAGAGTTGTCATTTCTCAAATAAAGAATGGAGTGGAACTCTCTTACTACACTACCCTGCTAGTAACGTGTGCTATGCGTGAGAAAGCGTCAAAATATTAAAAAAAATATTTCCCAACTATACTCTAATGGTGTCGAAGTAATTTATGATAAACTATTGTACTTTTAATTAAATAATGAATGAAAGGTGTAAGCATATTAGACAACTTCTTGCCTTATTCCGCCTGACTAGAGACATGAACTAGGCAGAGAGAATCTATTGTAAAGACACTCCGTTCTCTATCTCACAGTTTAGACGACTTTATTGAAGCCCATCTTTTATGTAATCTATTAATACTTGTTTCTGGAAAAGAAATCAAATTGCTAGCACCTTTTAACTTTTTTCCACATAATTTTTAATGTTATTTGTAAAATTTTTATGCCAGTATAATATATTTAAAAATATTCATAGAATATTTCAAATCTCGTACAAAACGTGTTAAAGTAAAAACAGCGCTATTTTTACACAATACTGTGTTTCCATCCGTTTTCAAGACTTCATGAGACTTGACATGTATTGATTGAGCGAGTCTTCTTGTGCATTCTTTTACTAAACATAAAGTATTTGTATTTGAAAGTTTTACCATTTAGGGAAATGATTATATTTAAATTATTTTCATTTCCCTGCGCTGAGGACAAAACAAAGTGACTTTACTTATGCTACCCAACAAGCAATGTCTTATGGAAAGTGGAGAACGGAGTATTCTGTCACTAAGTTCTCTCTGCTATGCGGGGAAACGTGTAAAACCGGAAAACGTGAAACTTTTTATATGTGAAAACAAATCTTATTCAGTACCAATTCTTAGGAAATGCTAGCTTCCTTTTATCTTTGTATCTTTTCATTTGATTAATGATTTTACGTTTTAGGTCGTCTGATCTATTGTCACTTAGACGAACCATTTGAAGGAAATGCCTACAATCTTAAAGTACATAGTTGTACTTTAACCTGATTGATCGCGTTTATTTTTGTTGAAAACTAGCAACTAAGAAATCGTTAGAGGTAGTTTGATATAATAATGTATCAACTGACAGACGAATGCCACCTCAGTCTACCCGCAAGTGACCACGGACTACTGAAAAGTGTTCGTCGGGTTTTCTAATAATGTATTTTGGTATACCTAAAATATACGCGATTAATCCGGATAAAAATAGTTTCATTTCAAAATGTGTAGTAACCGCGAAACTAAAAGAACTTATTATGCCGACAATCGTCTATCTAACTACCTATTATTATTACTAAAATAGAAAAACAGTAAGTCTGTAGTTCTTTACATTGAATACAAGATAACACTCTTTCGCCGTTGTTTATCAATTTCATTCCTTACAATTTTCTTGGAAATTAACAAACGTGTCTAAATCCCATGACAATACAATACTTTCAAAGCATCAACTTGATATTCTCGTCAGGATTAGGATAACAAAAAATATATAAATAAATAATTTTAAATATAATACTATTAATCAAAAAAATATCCTTGTTATGTGTCAATTTTTATCGTAACCTGGTATATTTTATGGTGGTGTAAAATTTAGTTAAAAAAATAAAAAAAAAGCAGCTTCGTGCTTTTTCCCACATAGCAGGATAGTCAAAGAGACTTTGGTGTCACGATTCCTCGTCCACCAATTTCCGCGTGAAAAATCAAAGTATTGCGTGTTAAGTTGAGGAATGCGCTTTGTCTTAGATACCTAAACGAAATTATAAAGATACTTAAAACATATTTAATCCCCTGAGTGGGAATCAAAACCTTAGCGTCACGAAAACCTAGAAGAATTTCTAAAGACTATTACAATTTCCATTGCAACAGCAAGGACACTCAATCAGTAGGGTACTTCAGAGAAGAGAATAAAAACCAGTGTTCGGTCGCTCGACGCTAAATACTTTATCCCCGGTGTTCCTCGTGCGGCGTCTCGTCACCGCGGCGAGACGTGTCTGCTCGTGTGTTCACATGTGCATATACTCCACGTCTGCCAGTTCTACTCACTGTTTCAACATTATGCCTGTTCTTACTGGGATATGCCGTGTTTGTTGAGTTCAGTGCTTAGCCTTTCTGTAGTCAATGGTAAAACACGTGACTTCGCTTGTGTAAATTGAAGTTGCAATCTACAAAACTGCTGTTATTTTCGCGAATAACTTTAAATTTATGTAACTTTTTTATTCTTCAAGTTGTTAGAATTAAACGACACTAATTGTTAAGGGAATATTATCAAAATTCAATAGTCAAAACTGCATTTCAGTCGCTGAGCCATCTGGAATAGATTCCAGTGATAATGCCCTTTATAATATTTTTTTCTTTCAAATCGGAGTAGTACGTGGTGGAAATTAACGCCGCACTTTGTCTGAGGAATTAGAGCGGGGAAATAAAAATAATTTGAATACATTCATTTTCCTGTGTGGGGAACGTACGTACTACCAATCTTGTTTACAGTCACATACTATCCCGCTTGCACCACGATACATAATGTAATTAATAGTAACTTATAAAAATATCATTGTTTAGTTAATTAACTATAAAGAATTTTGTATATTCTGTTTTTCACTCCTAAGAACTTTACAGTTATTTATATTTTTTTATTTCCGCATATCTACTATATAACCATTAAGTTTGCATGGCAGATTTAGTGTTTCATCAAATACAGTCATTAACGGTATCCGGTAGTACTAATCTCTCAGTAAGTAAAGCGAATCACTATATAAAGGCCTTTACCAAGCGGTTTACAGAATCCATCGTTACTGGAAACGTTCAATCCACTCTGTGATAGTTTTAGCGGGAACTAGCTCCATACTGTATGTAGGAAATAATGATCTCACAGAGGTACTACGTCATTATAAGCGCAATAGATTGTTTGTTCGATTACCACTCCAGGAAATTATATTAAACATATTTTAATTTTTCCCCTCTGGTAAGACTAACCGTGTTGGTGAGTTTAGTGAGTATTTTTCGAATTTATTAATTTCGAATAACGTGGAGAACAGAGTATATCGACATTATGTTTATAGATCATAACAGAAGAACAAAGCATAGGAATTGATGTAACTATGAAAACAGAAAAATAAACATATATTAAACATTATTTTTATAATCGAGGACGAGTCGTGGCGCAGAGCGAACGACGTGTGACTATAGAGTGACTGGTTGTGGGTTTGATTTCCACTCGATGAGTGGAAATATTTAGTATTTTCATTTTCTTTAATCTAGTATCAAGGCAAAGGGTGGCGTTAACTTTCGCCACTTAACACGCAATGTTTCCAGAATTCGGCAGAAAGAGCGTAACTGAGGGTTATCATAATAGGTTCCCTCTGCGTACCCTTTTGTGAGCGGCATGCAAAATGAAGCAAAAAATATATGTATCATTGTCCCTATTATACATAATAAGACTATCATTACACGCGAGGTCATTCAAACAGCATTTAAAGTTATTTACTTAATGAGTGGACAAAAGCCGCGTTTATATGTCCGTCATTACGTACATCGCGCCGCCCGCGCCCGCGCCCGCGTCCGGAACACGGCGCTTTGAGAGCGCGCCATTATCAGAAACTATTTACGATGCTGTAATGTGGGATACTGCGCCGATTGTATTGTTTACGGTAATGATGTCATGTCTACATTTAAATTAAAATGTTCGTATGTATTTTTGTTATTTATATGTATTTATTTACGTCTTTCTAAATAGCGGGGTAGAAAGGAATTAGTGTTAAGACAGTGTCAGTGGCAGAAAATCGAGATGCATTGCCTCGATTTTTACGATTCAATAGATTTCTTTTTTAGTTTTTTTTATTTACCTTTTGTAAGTGTATAAGTATGTGCATAATGCAAGTGTAAGTGCATTACATTTTACAGTTCCCTTATGAATTCCACCGCTATTCAGGTGTAGGCTGGCTATCGTACCTGAAAACACAGTTAACACTAGGTTTTCCTGTTTACCTAGATTATTTTATTTATTTATTTATTTATTTATTTATTAATACGAAAAAATATACCATTTAAGGTGCAATCATAAACTCATTCGAGTTTTACCGTGCACCAGTGTCGTTACACATATACATAACAAATACGTCTAACAGGTTTAAAAATAAGTTTCTATCTTATTACATGTAAACAATTTAAAATTAAATAACTAAATTGTAGGTAGGTTCACAATATTCACTTCTTACATAATAAACAAACTTCGAGTGCATTAGCTTATACAGGCTGATTTACATTTTACGACTAATTATTATTTATTTTTTGTTTAAATTATTTATTTTATACTTCTTACTTTTATTTTTTTTATTTAAATTAAATTAATTTTTTTTTTTTTTATTCTATTATTTATATGCATTATTAGGTATTCTAACCCTTTACTTTCACAGTTAGTAGTTCTTGATAATGACGTTTTAATACATGTTTTATATTTTTGTGTGTTATTGTGTTTCTCACTGATATTGGAAGTTGATTAATAAGTTTAGGTATTACATATTTTAAAGATCTTTTACCATACATGTTACAATAGTTAGGTAATAAGAGTTTTGAGTTAGACATGCTACGAGTTATCAAATTATTTGAGCTCGTATTATTATAAAGTTTAAAATTTTCATTAAAAAAGTGTTCCGATAGTAATGTTAACTCCGTTTTTTCATGTATTGGTATAATTTTACAAAATTCAAAAGTTTTTTCGCTGTTGTTGTTAATACGATTTTTAATATTACACGGAATTATCTCTTTTAGAATACGTAATTGTAGGTAGTATATTAGATCCAGATGTGTTTTATATGTTCTTCCATAGCTTGAGAGTCCATAAGATATTACTGATTCGGCCAAAGACGTGTATAATAGCAAAAGCGTTTTGTATGGCAGTTTATATTTAATTAAGGAGAATTTTGCAAGTATCCCTCTCAACTTGTCACATACTCGGTTTATATGCATTTTCCAGTTTAGTCTAGAATCGATTATCATTCCTAGGTAAGTATGACTGTCTACCAACTCTATTTCGTTACACTCACAAGTTAGCACTTCCTTCTTTTGATGTAAGCATTCGTGGTTATGAATTGCTGGTTTGAAAGAGCTTCTATTTTGGCTAGTGCTAATATACATCAACTTGGTTTTATTTGCGTTGAGTACCAGTCCGGCGTCATGCGACCATTTAGTAAGCATATCAAAGTCCTCCTGCAGTTTGATAAGAGCCTCTCTAATATTACGGCCGGCAGTTATGAGGCAGGTGTCATCTGCATATTGATACATCTCACTTCTTGTGATTACATTCGAAAGGCTATTTACGTAAGTCAGGTAGTGGAGTGGACCCAATACCGAGCCTTGTGCAGTACCTTCTGTCCGCTGCACGATGCAGCTGTCAGCATCTCCGACCCTTACTATATGCTTTCTATTTGAAAGATAATTTTCACACCATGCGAGTAACTTTCCTCTGATCCCACTATCGCAGAGTGATTGCAGCAGCTTGTCATGTCTTAGCGTATCAAATGCTTTCGTATAGTCAATAAATACAATTAGCAGATGTCTAGATATATCATATATCTATATGCAGAAGATGCGTTAACCTAGAACAAAAGAGTTAAACTTTACACTGAATGACATCTGAGCCTCGTTAGACATCAACAGTAATTTGGGTAGAATAATATTTTGTGTTATTTCATCACAATCCACTTCCCGTTTCCGGTAAACCGTTAAATTGTGTTTGCTTTCGCTCTGATTTGCCGCAAATGAAGTAAAGCCAGAGGAAAATATACGTAATTTTATATTACGCAGGGGATGCTGTGGTCACTTTGTCTAGTTAGCGTGGAATTGTGAATTATATAATAGAAATTGTAAGAAAAAATATTTTTTTATATTTTACATTTATATGAACTATTTATTTAATACGACAAGACAAGACGGGTAGATATATAAATTATAATGCATAGGTTATACATATATAAGACATAGTGATAACACTCATCGTTTTATATATCCTACCATTGTTTACCCGCGACGGAACGGCGACTGTATATGTGTTTGGGGTGAGAGGTTGTTTGTTTGTTTGTTTGTTTGTTTGTGTGTTTGTGCAAATTACTATGTCAATTATTTCCAAAACTATAAGTCCGATTTTGATACGGTTTTCTATGATAGGTTAAGGTTCAATTGGCGTATGTTCTTAGATATGTCTTATTGCCTTAACTCATCAGGGGGCGCTGCAGTAAGCATTTTACGTGAAAACGAATGTTTTCAATTATCTCAAAAAATAATAGTCTGATTTCGATACGATTTTCAGTGATAGATTCAGGTTTAATTGGTGAATGTTCTTAGATATATTTTATCGTGTCAAACCACCAGGGGGCGCTGCAGTAAGCATTTGTTTGTACTTTTTTTGTATTTATTTGTCTAAAACCGAAACTACTGATCCGATTGAAAAGAATTTTCAGAAAAAGATTCAGCTTTGCTTGATGCATATTTTAAGATTTTTCTTTTTTTGTTACGGGGAAAACTCACCAGGGGGCGCTGCAGTAAACATTTGTTTATGCAAATCAAAAACTACTAGTCCAATTTAGATGTAACCTTCAAGGGTAGGTTTAGGCTTAATTGGTGCGTCTTTTCATATATATGTTATGGTGACCACTCATCAGGGGGCGCTGTAGTAAGCATTTGCTTGTATTTTTTTGTGTAAAACCAAAATTTTTCTTGTATTTATTTGTCTAAAACCGAAATTACTCATCCGATTGGCTAGAGTTTTCAGAATTAGATTTAGCTTTGCTTGCTGCATATTTTAAGATTTTTGTTTTTTTGTTATGATGAAAATTCACCAGGGGGCGCTGCAGTAAACATTTGTTTATGCAGAGCAAAAACTACTAGTCCGATTTAGATGAAACTTTCAACGATAAATTCAGGTTTAATTGGTGCTTCTTTTCATATATGCGTTACCGTGACCACTCACCAGGGGGCGCTGTAGTAAGTACATTTGTTTGTGTAAAACTAAAACTACGAGTCCTATTTGAATTCAGTTTTCAATGATAGATTCAAGTTTACTTAGTGCATATTTTCATATATGTGTCATGTATGTTTACTTAGTGCATATTTTCATGTATGTGTCAACTCTCTAGGGGGCGCTGCAGTAAGTAGCTGCTTCTATTTTTTTGTGTAAAACCAAAACGACTAGTACGATTGTCAAGAGTTTTCAGTATTAGATTCCGCTTTACTTAAAGCATGTTTTTAAATTTATATTACGGTGACAAGTCACCAGGGGGCGCTGCAGTAAAATATTGTTTGTGCAAAGATAAAATGACGAATTTGATTTGGATGCAGTTTCAATGATAAGGTCAAGTTTAATTAGTGCATGTTCTTGGATATGTTTTATCGTGTTAACTTACCAGGGGGCGCTGCAGTAAATATTTGTTTGCAATATTTAATGCAAAACTACAACTACTAGACCGATTGGGCAGAGTTTTTAGTATTAGAGTTACCTTTACTTGGTGTAAGTTTTTAGGTTTTTTTTTACGTTAAGAATTCACCAGGGGGCGCTGCATTAAATATTTAATTATGCAAAGTTCAAACTATAAGTCCGATTTGGATGCAGTTATCAAAAATAGGATCAGGCTTAATTAGCGCGTGTTCTCGTATATGTGTCGTGGTGACACCTCACCAGGGGACGCTGCAGTAAGCATTTGCTTGTATTTTTTGTGTGAAACCTATTTAGATGCGGTTTTCTGTGATAGGTTCAGGTTTAATTGTTGCGTGTTTTTATATGCCATATCACGAACTACCACGGGACGCTCCAGTATAAATTAGTTTGTTCAAAATCAAAACTACTAGTGGGTTTTGTGATTTTCACTGATTTGGTTAGACTTAAATTTCCTGAAAATGTTACAGTGACAATCTGCCAGGCGCTGCAATAAGTATTTGATAACCAGAAAGCATTAGGCTTATAATTTCTTTTGAATTTGCATGAAGATTAATATAAAGTATTTCGAAATTATGTAATAATATGTAATGTGACGACTTCGTCGGGGGCTGCCAGTTGCAACCTCTATTTTAAATATAGTAGCTAACAGTATAGATTTCGTTTTAAAGTCTTTAAAATACCAGTTATCAAAACTGTAAATTCATTTTAATATTTAATTTTTTTGCCAAACCTGTTTTAACAGCAAGAAAACCTATGAGAAGGTTTGTGCAAACTTAAAGTAATGACAGCCCCCGACGAAGCCGTCCCCATCATCTCGTTACATATATTCTTTTAGGCGGGGGATTTCTAATTATTTTATCCTTTTTCAATTACAATTAAACCGTCGTGGGATTTTTCAAAATTTTTAATTTTGTTTTTATTAAAGAAAACAGTGTTTGGTAGACGATGTGATATTAATTTAGTCGAGTTATTATTTATTTCTATCAACGTGACAGCGTCTGTCTGTCTTTTTACTCGGGGGAATGTGTATATTTAAATAATTATGATAATTCTGTTCTCGTACGAATAAACGCATTAGTTCCACCAAGAAGCCAGAGAGAATTTATACCCTATTCAAGTCAACACACCAACTTCAGACTGAAATTACATTGCGCGTTGATTAACAGGACTCTACGCCTCGCTTTGTTTGTTTGACCAGAGCAAAGAAATGAAAATAACTGAAATATAATCATTGCGTCAAATGGGAGTCGAACTAGCAACTAACGCGTTTCTAGTTTAGACGGTATCGCACTGAGCCATGATGGTCTCAAATGCTAATATATTTATTTACTAGCGGCCCGCTCGCGGCTTCGCCGCGTGAACTACACAACTGTTTCGTTGTATTGCAACCCTCGGGGGTGGTTTTTAAAAAATAAAGTAGCCTATATTTAAGCTTGGATTATCAACTATATTTATGCCAAAATTCAGTACAATCGGTCAAGCGGTTTAGATTTTTCATATAAACTTTCATCCCTTATTTCAACCCTTTAGAGGTTGATTTTTGAAAAAATAAGTAGCCTATGTTAGACACAGTAACTGTTACTACTTTCCTTCTAAAATTCATCCAAATCGGACCGATAGATTAGCCATGAAAGCGTGACAGACAAACACACAGACTTTCGCATTTATAATATAAGTATGCTAATATATTTATTTATGTAAGCCACGGGTAGCGCCGACTTTATATAATAAAGTAGCAGCTAGTTCTAAACCTAGTTAGACGTAACGATCATTATAACTTTTCAAATTATTTCCCTTGATATGCGTCGAAGCATATTAAAATGCAGTTATATTATTTCAGGCGTAAACAGTAATTTTCTTCACACGAAAGTAAAATAAACTTGGTAGTGATAAAATACTACTTCATTTTTAATACAGTAAACGTTCTTTTAAATTAGGTTTTTTTTATCTTCACGCACACAGCAGGGTAGGCAGAGGGAACCTAGTGTTAAGACACTCCGTTCCCCACTTTCCGCCGAATTCGGAGGCGTTGCGTGTTAAGTGGCGGAACTTAACGTTATATTATTTCAGGCGTAAACAGTAATTTTCTTCACACGAAAGTAAAATAAACTTGGTAGTGATAAAATACTACTTCATTTTTAATACAGGAAAAGTTCTTTTAAATTAAGTTGTAAGGTATGTAAATATAATAATATACGTACGTCTGTTACACACATGCTACTTATTACCTTACATTTTTCGCATAATAATTTTAAAAGCTGTATTATTTTTGTTTTTAAATACGTTATAATGTTTATAGAAGTTACATATTTATTTTTATATAAATACATACATTTATTAATTAACACTCTTAGGTTATTGTTCTTACGGTATAACTTCAGATGTATTTTTTGATAAGAATAAAATGATAAGAAACAAAATGATAAGAAAACTCTAATCTAAGTACAAACTTAGATTAGAGTTTTCTTATCATTTTTTTATATTTTTTTTCCACTGTTGGTATTATTCGTTTTGGAACAACTTGTTTTTTTTAATTTGCATGTTAAGTTAGCCTGTAAGAGCCTGTATGGTGTACCATAAGACTATATAATTTTATTTATGTATGTAAAAGATAATAACACTGTATACTATGTTGGCTTCCTAAATAAATGAATAAATAAATTTCAGGCTAGTCAGAGAGAACCTAGAGAAGACATTTGTTGTATTTTTTTAAACTGAATTTAAAATATTTCAAGATATTGCGCATATGTAAGCATATGTAATATTTTATTTTGGAGATAAAAATAAAGAGCAACAACTTGCTATTTAACTGTGGTCTGTAAATTAGTTATAGAATATTTTCTTTGTGTTAAGTAGCTCATCCACTATTGTTGGGTACATCTACGCAGTCTCTGTTAATTTATGTTCTCAATATGTAATTTTTATTTTTATATTTACATGTTTTTTTTTTTGCTATTCTATAACTCTTTGTAATAACGTCTCCAAAAATACACTAATGTAGTAAGTCGGCTAGTAAATCTCCCATTTTCTATTAAATTTCATTAGATTTTTATATGAATTAAAATTCTTCGCTCGAAATACAAATGTCTCTATTTTGAGCGAAAAGCGGTAAACGGAGTGTCATGATAATAGATCGCTTCCTCTTCTTCTATAAAGTATGAAGTTAAAAAATATATATCTATACCTATGTAATTACGCAACCTTTTAATAATTTTTGGTTTTGATGGAACACAAGAACTTTAAGGTAATATAAACATTATATTAAAAATAATCGTGGCCAGTCGTGGCCCAGTGGCACAAAAGTGTGACTGTAAACGACTGGTTGTGGGTTCGATTCCCACTCGAGGAGTGGAAATTATATTCCAATTTTCTTCGCTCTGGTGTTGAGGTAAAGCGCGGTGTTAAGTTCCGCCACTTAACACGCAATGCCTACGTGGGGAACGGAGTGTCTTAACACTAGGTTCCCTCTGCCTACCCTGCTATGTGCGGGATACAGCGTAAAGCTATATATATATATATTAAAAATAATAATATTTAATGATATAATTTAAAAAAAGTCCTTTGTGAGTGTCAGTATAAATTCCAAAGGCGTCGCTATGATTATCTAAATGAGACTTCCTTCCTAGCCCTTTCACGGCGCGCAGAGCCGCGGGCGACGGCCTAGTTACCACATTCATGGGACTTCCCCTCGTTTTTTTCAAAGCAATGAGCGTGTTCTGCAAATTTTCCTTCTAATGTAGGTCTGTATTAATGGCTTATGTCGTTTTTGTTGAGGAATATTCTGTTGAATTGAATATTTGACTTTTTAGCCCCTAACATACGTTTGTGAGTATTGCAACCTTGTAGTAAAGTAATTCACATGATTTCAGTAGGTAAATACATTAGTTTGGCTGTAGTATTTAGAAAAATAGGAATGCTTAGAATTTAAAGCTTATAACTTCATGAATAGTTGTAATTAAAAGCACATTATTTTAAGAGTTAATTTCGTATAACTTCCTATATTGTAGTGTTAACTTACTCACTGCTAATAGCTGCTACAAAGCAGTTTTATAGTTACCCGTATAAGAGGATAGTCAGAGAGAACTTAGTGTCTATACACTCCGGTCTCCACGTCGTGCCCGAATTTGAGTCATTGTGTGTAAACTGGCAGAATTCGACGCCGCGCTTGCTTACCAGAGGGATACGAGGATAATAATTGTTATTATCATTCGACGAAGAATAAATCGAATCTGTTTGTGAAATCGCGACTGTAGACAAATTCCACAGCCCAGGTGCAGAATGAATTAGACAAACTGTGTAGTATGTACTTTTAACATTTTTAAAGTGTTATTCCACACTTAGCAAAATTGAAAAAGACATTAAGAAAACGTATAAAAATTGAAATGCAGCGGGATTCGAACCCGCGCCTCCTGAATACCGTTCAGGCGCTCTCACTACTGAGCAGTGGATGTAGCTGTTTGTTTATAATTATATTGTAATGTCCTTTTAAACAAAATAATTATTTTGTAGTATAAAGAACTTGTAAAGATTTGTAAATACACAAGTATATACAACAAAGTACAAAGTGAGATTAATATACACAAGAAGTAAAAATAAAAAGTACTTACAATAACATACTGTTGTTAAAACAAGTCGCCTCACAGTTCGGTGAAATGCAAATTTGGACAGAAACTAACGCACGCAGAACTAACAGTTATTGTCGCCGCAGAAAACGTTGCGGGGACTTCGCCTAATTCCATTTAATTTGGTTTTGTCTGCTTAGAGACAGGGATGGGAGATCCGATTTAGATTCTACTCGAGAATCGATTCTGTTGAGTAATAAATTATATAAGTATTTAGACTCGATTCTCAGCAATCAGAATCGATTCTTCTATATATCATAAATTGATATTTCGAAATGTATAACGAAATATACGTCTACAACGGTAAGGCTTTCCTATTATTGTATGGTTCTTCTTACAGTTTTTTACTTGTAATCGATTTCATGTACAAGAATTGATTTTTAACATGTATTAATCGATTCCTAATCCATGGATATTTATAAAAACCGAAATAGAATCGAGAATTGAATGTTCATCGCATAAGTCCATCCCTATATAGAGACAGTGTTAGTGTAACTCTGTGCGAGTGGGCGCCCTACTTTAGTTATATCGGTTTGAAATTTAAATCACATTGCGATAATATAAGTTGTGATTTGTCGTTTGCAACTTCGTTTGCGTTACTTTATGATCCTTGTTAATATTTTCATTTCTATAAAATGAAATTTTTATTTATTTCTGTTTTTATGGAAATTTAAAAAAGTTTTATTTTATTCAAGGAATCCTTCGTCGTGACGAAGATGTAGGGTCTTTGAAGAAAGCTAAATGGTAAATTTCAGTTGCCAAATTTAAAGCCAGTTGTGACTGTGCTTTGTCTGTCAGTTATTTTATGTATTTGAATAACGGAAGAGTTTTGTATATTGATTAATAATGGTTTTATTAACACGACGTGAAGCAGTTGATTGTTAAGTTTACAACAAGTAATACCTGTGGATTCGATTCCCACTTGAGGTAGTGTAGTCTAGTTCTAAAAGTCTCCTTATGTGAGTGCAAGCGTAGGCAAAACTAGTTAGTATTTGGTATGAAAAGTCACTATCTTTTTTCTTACACACACGCATACGTATTCACACACACACACGCACACACACTTCATTTCGGGAACGCTTTTCATGTTTTCTTATAAAAGTATGAGCTACACTAAAAGTATGAGAACACATTGTGAGTCGCCATCGGTCAGGGATCGATTAGACGCGGACCGCCTCGGGCCATCAACGTTTATTACGCGATCCGCCGTTTTTATTTCCTTCCTCTCTGAACTCATTTTATTAATTAAGAAGTTTTACTTTTACAACGTACGTGAAAAAACTTTATTTCTCTAAAGAAATTTTAAAACAAATAGCTTCATGATTTTTCCAGCATTAATTAGTCGAAGTAATAGAAATTAACGCTACTTTGTCTTATGAAAATAAATTAAAAAATCACATTTCCCTCAGTTGGAATCGAACCCTCAATGGTCGCATTTATGTTTTATAGTTCAATACTGCCACACTGTACTGCGTTGACTTTATACTATTTTAGTTATATACAATATATTGAAAATATCAAAATATTTGTAAAAGATAATATATTTTTTTGGTTCCTATTTATTTAATATTTATTAGGCAGTTTCGAAAAACCAAAAAAACTAATTAATCAATAATCTTCAAGGCATCGAACCTACGAACTTCCTTTTTAAAACACAGTAACATTAATAACAACTATTAATTACACGAGTTTAAATAATTCATTATTGTCTGCTTGTTATTTCATTATATGTATAGTTTAAGCGTGGGACTGAGCAACCACAAATCCGGGCGAGAAAAGCCGATTGAATTTTAATCAGATTTATTCGGAGTTGTTCAATGCGGCAGGTTTTAGAACGAAAAACAACATTCCCTGAGAACAAATTTCAGTTGAAATTATTTATATGTACATATATACGTATATGATGACACCGACATGGTTGTGGATTCGATACATTTTCAACGTTAAAATTTGAAAAGCATAAAAATATGAACGTAGCGGAAATCGAACTTGTCCCTTTAAGAAAATCTTGAATTTGCTCCAGAGCGCTTTTAGACACTTGATTGGGTCACTCGAACACGCGATGTAGGTATATAATGAGATGGCGGAAAGTGAAGAACGAAGAGTATTTATGTAAGTTCTCTCTGTTTTCTTTGCAATCTATGAAAATACATGCTGCTATGAGGTTAATAAATAATATATATGTTATATGTAAGTAAAATTGATATAAATTTAAATCTTTTGTTGTTAGTATGTTTTAGAACTATACATCGAAAGAATAAATAGCTTTTAGATTTTTATTTTAGTACTTTTCTAATTATTTCAAGTAATTTTTCTTATTTTTGCTTTAAGTTATTTTGCAAGCTACTTTTCACAAATAGCAGGGCATTTAGGGAAAACCTAGAGATATAACACTTCGTTCTCCGCTTTCTGTACCATGTGTTGAGTGGTAGAAAACTACACTTTGCTTTGTTACTGCAACGAAGAAATGACAATAATTTGAATATAATCATTTCCCCGAGAGGGAACCGAACCTACAACTATCACGTAAACATTCAGACACTGTTACTCTAAATTTGCCATCTCTAATTGCACTATAAGGTAATATTTTAAACAATCGGTATATGGTTTCCGTAGTGTAGCGGTTATCACGTGTGCTTCACACGCACAAGGTCCCCGGTTCGATCCCGGGCGGAAACAGGGTGCTTTTTTATTTTGCCTATAAATTTAATTTAACAATGACGTTTTTAGATTAACATGTTGTTATATATCTAATCGTTTTTCTTAATTTCAAGTGTTTTTATGAAAATCATTCACCTTTAATTTGACTTTAAGAGATATAGTACAAGGGGGAAACAATAACGCGTGTAACCCATGTTTGTCTCATTGGAATTCCACAAAAATTTTTTTTTGGTTAATATTTTTATTATCTTTTAAGGAATATTCAACTTTATCTCATTTGTAAAGAAAAAGTATCACATAGGTTTCAATGTCACATATCACGTACAGTAACCCTGGATTGTCATAATTTAAATACCAGGAGAACGGAGTATCTATTCATTAAGTTCTCTCTGCCTCTACTCAGCTAAATAAGAATAAGTGTGATTAAGTAACCAGTATATGGTTTCCGTAGTGTAGCGGTTATCACGTGTGCTTCACACGCACAAGGTCCCCGGTTCGATCCCGGGCGGAAACAGGGTGCTTTTTTATTTTGCCTATTAATACAATTTAGCAATGATGTTATTAAATTAACATGTTACTATATTTCTAATCGTTTTTCTTAATTACAAGTGTTTTTATGACAATCGTTTACCTTTTCACTTTTAGAGATATACAGGTAGTATAATGGGAAACAATAACGTGTGTAATCCATGTTAGTCTCACTGGAATTCCATAAAAATATATATTTTTTAGTTAATACTTTTATTTATATTTTAAATAATATTCAACTTTATCTCATTTGTAAAGAAAAAGTATCACATCGGTTTCGATGACATATCGCGTACTTTAACCCTGAATCGTCATAATTAAAAGACCAGGAGAATGGAGTTTCTAGACATTAAGTCCTCCTTGCCTACTCAGCTACATAGGAATCAGCGTGAACCTGTAAAACATTTCCTTCATCCACATTGTCAGCTGACAGTAGTCGTTCTCAAAGCTTCCCGAAGTGTATTTGACAATTTATCACAAGTGGTTGCGCCAACTCGGGCGTCGTTCACGAGAAGTGCCGAGTAGTTCTACGGACGCTAAAAGGAGGGTAGTGTGGCGGGACGTGGTGGGTTTATATTAAAACTACAAATACAACGGTTTGGAGATCGTCCTTTTGTAAATAGATGAACTATAGAAGTTTATTTAGCGTGAAAAGCTAGTGTGTAAAATTGTTTTTTTTGTCTTTTGATTTAGTCATATGATTGTAGTTTTCGTTTTGTTTTATAAGTGCATGTTGAGTGAAACTTAAAGTTTTTATTGTACTAAGGCTATACATTTATTTAGCGATTATCATAAAATTTCATTTAATCTAAATAATCTAAATCTAAAGATCGAACGAACAATCTGTAACAAATTACGTTTATTTAAAAATACAGCGACTCGCGTGGTACTAGGAGCCTCATTTAACCAGGCGGTCAAAAGTCTATTTTTTTTTATGGAATAAAGGAGGCAGACGAGCTGAAGGCCCACCTGGTGTTAAGTGGTTACCTTCGCCCATAGACATCCATAACATTAAAGTTATGGATGCGTTGCCAGCCTTGGGAATGTAGGACAGAAGGAGGGAGGAAAGATGGGAATGGTGGGAATAGGGAGAGCTGGCTTACATGCCATCGAACCGGAACACATCATAAGATATTTGGCGGTTCGTCTTTGACATGATAGTGGTCGCGAGCCAGTCGGAGAATGAATCTCCTACCACCAAACTACTGGGTTACCCGCCTTTTACGGGACGCTACCCAGCGGCGGGGGGGAATTGTATTCTTAACCCGTCCCCCCACGGGACAATTTATATATTTTATTATAAACAATCTTCGTCCGTACATATTTATACATAATATTTAGTATAGCCAAAATACACGGTATATTTCATCTAGATATTACTAAAACATTTCAATTCATTACAGATTACTACTACAGTTCCCCAGTATACTACAGTAGTATACAAAACCACATTACATAATAACATGCGCAATATTAAAGTAATTTCAAATATTAATATTTCGTATTCACACAGAGTATTGCTAAATATTATAAAGTGCATTCATATGCATGTTCATATAAATATACATCTGTAGATGCAGATGTACTAGACAGAGTAATTTGTTTAAAAGCCTCATATAGGCTCTATCAGATCAGCGTGATGCATGTTTGAAGTGGGAGCGTCGAGACATCATATTTCGAATGAACTGAAATAAAAATAAAAAATAACTGCATGTGTATAGGAATTGCATATGAAATGTATGGTAGTGTGGTGAATAGCGCGGCGTAATGGGATGGATTTGTAATATATGTGGGCTGCGTGTAATATGTGTATTTATGTGCTTAAAAATAGTTTAAAATTGGGAAATATTATAGAAAATCAAGAATCTTTGAGTTGTTTTTTTATTTCTCTAGAGAAATGACAATTCTCAAGTAAAGAACGGAGTGTCTTGATTCTAGGTTCTCTCTTACTACACTACCCTGCTAGTAACGTGTGCTATGCGTGAGAAAGCGTCAAAATATTAAAAAAAATAATTCCAAACTATACTCTAATGGTGTCGAAGTAATTTATGATAAACTATTGTACTTTTAATTAAATAATGAATGAAAGGTGTAAGCATATTAGACAACTTCTTGCCTTATTCCGCCTGACTAGAGACATGAACTAGGCAGAGAGAATCTATTGTAAAGACACTCCGTTCTCCGTCTCACAGGTTAGACGACTTTATTGAAGCCCATCTATTATGTAATCTATTAATACTTGTTTCTGGAAAACAAATCAAATAGTTAGGCACGTTTTAATTTTTTACCAAACAATTTTTAATGTTATTTGTAAAATTTTTATGCCAGAATAATATATTTAAAAATATTCATAGAATATTTCAAATGTCGTACATAACGTGTTAAAGTAAAAACAGCGCTATTTTTACACAATATTGTGTTTCCATCCGTTTTCAAGACTTCATGAGACTTGACATGTATTGATAGAGCGAGTCTTCTTGTGCATTCTTTTACTAAACATAAAGTATTTATATTTGAAAGTTTTACCATTTAGGGAAATGATTATATTTAAATTATTTTCATTTCCCTGCGCTGAGGATAAAACAAAGGCACTTTAATTACGCTACCCAACAAGCAATGTCTTATGGAAAGTGGAGAACGGAGTATTCTGTCACTAAGTTCTCTCTGCTATGCGGGGAAACGTGTAAAACCGGAAAACGTGAAACTTTTTATATGTGAAAACAAATGTTATTTAGTACCAATTCTTAAGAAATGCTAGCTTTCTTATATCTTTGTATCTTTTCATTTGATTAATGATTTTACGTTTTAGGTCGTCTGATCTATTGTCACTTAGACGAACCATTTGAAGGAAATGCCTACAATCTTAAAGTACATAGTTGTACTTTAACCTGATTGATCGCGTTTATTTTTGTTATTCGAAGATAAATTTTTTGAAAACTAGCAACTAAGTAATCGTTAGGGGTAGATTGACATAACAATGCCAGACAGAGGAATGCCACCTCAGTCTACCCGTAAGTGACCACGGACTACTGAAAAGTGTTCGTCGGGTTTTCTAATAATGTATTTTGGTATACCTAAAATATACGCGATTAATCCGGATAAAAATAGATTCATTTCAAAATGTGTAGTAATCGCGAAACTAAAAGAACTTATTATGCCGACAATCGTCTATCTAACTACCTATTGTTATTACTAAAATACAAAAACAGTATGTCTGTAGTTATTTACATTGAATACAAGATAATACTCCGTCGCCGTTGTTTATCAACTTTTTTCCTTACAATTTTCTTGGAAATTAACAAACGTGTCTAAATCCCATGACAATACAATACTTTCAAAGCATCAACTTGATATTCTCGCCAGGATTAGGATAACAAAAACCTATAAATAAATAGTTTTAAATATAATGCTATTGATCAAAACGAATTTCCTTATCATATGTCATTTTTTATCTTAACCTTGTATATTTAATGGCGGTGTAAAATATAGTTAAAAAAACAAATAAAAAAAGGCTTTGTGCTCTTTCCCACGTAACAGGATAGTCAAAGAGATCTCGGTGTCTCGATTCCCCGTCCAGCAATTTCCGCGTGAAATCGAAGTATTGCGTGTTGAGTTGAGGAACGCGCTTTGTCTCAGATATCTAAACGGAAATCTGAAGATACTTTAAACATAATTAATACCCTGAGTGGGAATCAAAACCTTAGCGTCACGATAACCTAAAAAAATTGCTTAAGATTATTATATAAGATATTTCAATTTCCATTGCAACAGCAAGGACATTCAGTAGGGTACTTCAGAGAAGAGAATAAAAGCCAGTGTTCGGTCGCTCGACGCTAGATAGCTTATCCCCGGTGTTCCTCGCGCGGCGTCTCGTCACCACGGCGAGACGTGTCTGCACGTGTGTTCACATGTGCATATACTCCACGTCTGCCAGTTCTACTCACTGTCTCAACATGATACCTGTTCTTACTGGGATGTGTCGTGCTTGCTGAGTACAGTACTTAGCCTTTCTGTAGTCAATGGTAAAACGCGTGGCTTCACCTGTATAAATTGAAGTTGCAATCAACAAAACTGCTGTTATTTTCGCGAATAACTTTAATTTTATGTAACTTTTTTATTCTTCGAGTTGTTAGAATTAAACGACACTAATTGTTAAGGGAATATTATCAAAATTCAATAGTCAAAACTGCAATTTAGTCGGCTGAGCCATCTGGAATAGATTTCAGTGATAATACCCTTTATAATATTTTTTTCTCACAGATCGGAGTAGTACGTGGTGGAAATTAACGCCGCACTTTGTCCGAGGTATTAGAGCGGGGAAATAAAAATAATTTGAATATAATCATTTTCCTGTGTGGGAAACGAACGTACTACCAATCTTGTTTACAGTCACATACTATCCCGCTTGCACCACGATGCATAATGTAATTAAAAGAAACTTATAAAAATATCATTGTTTAATTAATTAACCGTAAAGAATTTTGTATATTCTATTTTTTACTCCTAAGAACGTAAGGTTCTTTATTTAAAGATTTTTTATTTCCGCATATCTACTATATAACCATTATGTTTGCATGACAGATTTAATATTTCATCGAATACAGTCATTAACAGTATCCGGTAGTACTAATCTCTCAGTAAGTAAAGCGAATCACTATATAGGCCTTTACCAAGCGGTTTACAGAACCCATCGGAACTGGAAACGTTCAATCCACTCTGTGATAGTTTTAGCGGGAACTAGCTCCATACTGTACTTAGGAAATAATGATCTCACAGAGGTACTGCGTGATTATAAGCGCAATAGATTGTGGGTTCGATTACCACTCCGAGGAATTATATTAAAATTATTTTCACTTTTTTGCTCTCGTAAGACAAAGCGATGCGTTGAGTTACACCATTCAATGCGTTGTTACTAGTTTCTTAGAGTTTCTTAGATTAAAACAGCAGAAGTAGACTTCGGGCCAGTCGTGGCGCAGGGACAAAGTGTGACTGTAAAGCGACTAGTTGTGGGTTCGATTCCCACTTGGAGGGTGGAAATTTTTAATATTCTTTTCGCTCTAGTGTCGAGGTATAGCGACGTCGAGTTCCGCCACTTAAGAGGCAATGCTTCTAAATTCAGCGGAAAGTAGGGAACGGTAGCTCCGTTCCCTAACAATAGATTCCCTCTCTCCACCCTGCTGTGTGTGGGATACAGCGATAGATATCGTTTCTTTAGGAAAAAGGGAAATAAACATATGTTAATTCTTTTTTATATAATTGTCCCGATTATACGTGATAAGACTATCATTTAAAGTTAAACAGCATTTAAAGTTATTTACTTAATGAGTGGACAAAAGCCGCGTGTAATTGTCCGTCATTACGTACATCGCGCCGCCCGCGCCCGCGCCCGCGTCCGGAACACGGCGCATTGGGAGCGCGCCATTATCAGAAACTATTTACGATGCTTTAATGTGGGATACTGCGCCGATTGTATTGTTTACGGTAATGATGTCATGTCTACATTTAAATTAAAATGTTCGTATGTATTTTTGTTATTTATATGTTGTATTTGTGGCCAGTCGTGGCCCAGTGGCACAAGAATGTGACTGTAAACGACTGGTTGTGGGTTCGATTCCCACTCGAGGAGTGGAAATTATATTTCCATTTTCTTCGCTCTGGTGTCGAGGTAAAGCGCGTCGGTAAGTTCCGCCACTTAACACGCAAGCCTCCGAATTCGGCGGAAAGTGTGGAACGGAGTGTCTTAACACTAGGTTCCCTCTGCCTACCCTGCTGTGTGCGGGATATAGCGTGAAGCTATTATATGTTGTATTTATTTACGTCTTTCCAAATAGCGGGGTAGAAAGGAATTAGTGTTAAGACAGTGTCAGTCATATTGAAAATCGAGACGCATTGCCTCGATTTTTACGATTCAATAGATTTCTTTTTTATTTTTTTTTTATTTACCGCTCGTAAGTGTATAAGTATATGCATAATGCAAGTGTAAGTGCATAAGATTTGGTTTTATGGTGGTGAATTGGTATAACATTTTACAGTTCACTTTTGAGTTCCACCGTTGTTCAGCTGTAAGCTGGCTATCGTACCTAAAAACACAATTAACACTAAATATTCCTGTTTGGCTAGGTGTCTAGATATATCATATATCTACATATAGGAAAGATGATAACCTAGAACAAAATAGTTGAACTACACACTGAATGACATCTGAGCCTCGTTAGACATCAACAGTAATTTGGGAAGAATAATATTTTCTGTTATTTCATCACAATCCACTTCCCGTTTCCGGTAAACCGTTAAATTGTGTTTGCTTTCGCTCTGATTTGCCGCAAATGAAGTAAAGCCAGAGGAAAATATACGTAATTTTATATTACGCAGGGGATGCTGTGGTCACTTTGTCTAGTTAGCGTGGAATTGTGAATTATATAATAGAAATTGTAAGAAAAATATTTTTTTATATTCTGTATTCATATGAACTGCTTAACTTTTACTTTTTAAAAGAAATTAATTTAACGTTTTATGCGCCTATACTTTGGTATTCAAATACACTTTAAAAATAACAACTTTTTAGAAGCTTAGCTCTTATTATTTATGTACATTATATATTGCATATACATTAATATTGTTATACATTAAGTTGCCTTTTAAAATAAATATTATTTTATTTACACTATAAGCAAAATGAAACTGTATTTTTAAAAGTACTGAGAAAGCGATCGGAAAAACAAACATCCATACTGTCAATTTCTTTAAAACTTAACAAAAATGGCGACACATAAAAATGTAAATTTCGTTAAGTTCAAGAAACTTCGCAATCATTTGCTTCTTTGAAATCTTTCACATTCGGTGCTTGAAAAGTTCAAAACTGTATCAGCTTTAATGGAAAGTTCTAATGTAAAATGTTTATCCTTCTATACAATCTTTTAATATACTGTATTGTTATAGTTTCACTTTTTTATTAAATTTTATTTAGTTTAAAAGATCATAGTGGAGCAGCGGGATTGCGTTTAACGGTAAATGCGATTGGTTGTAGATTCAGTCGCATTTGGGGGAGTTTAAATGGTACCCAATACTAGGAAAGCCCGGCGTTGAGTTTTGCTACCATTTTAACTGCAAGAGCTTGCTGACAATACTTAAAAAAAAAACTTGTTTTAAAAAAGCTTCATGCTTTTATATATTGAAAACATGAACATGAAATTTCTTTAACATAAAAAAAATAATAAAGTATATCTGTCTCAAATATATCTAAATCTTGAAGAAATGTCATTCCTCACATTTTTCCTCACCTTCTAATAAGTAAGAGAAATTTTAATACGTTAAAAAAGGTAACATTACCCGCTTCCAATCGTGTAAGCTCAAATGAATTCCGCCAAATCCGACGTTAAGCTTATTAAGTTATCAGGTTATTAGTACTTGTATACCTGCAGGTACGCGTCTCACATGCTTCTATTGAACTGAGTTGTCAGTGTCATTTGTGATTACGTAATCACAGCGATTGATTGACGCCGTGGTTATAGGTTCAATTTCCAATTATGAGAACAGTAGTATTTAAATGAAAAAACGTATCTGAATTTTTCACATTTTACGAAGTATATAGAATGAAGTGATGAAACACTTCGTTCTCCGCTTTTAATTATTGGTTTAGTGCTGCGGAACTCCTGGAGTTGTTTTATAGAAACAACTAGAGACACTTCTAGTACTACTTTTCACTAGAAAATATTTTATAATTTTCTCTTATATAAATATTTATATGTGGGGGTAATTGTAATATAGATAAAAATGATTACTATATTATGCTATAGATATATATATATATATATATATATATATATATATATATATATATATATATATATATATATATATATATATATATATATATATATATATATATATATATATATCTATATATATATATATATATATATATATATATATATATATATATATATATATATACCATGAACTTTATAAGTTACTTTTCTTCAACGTACTTTCAATACTGCAGGTTCACGCATTTTCGTCGACGTAGTGTTAAGACATTCTGCTCTCCATTTTTCGCCTGAAAACGAGATATTGCGTATTAAGCGGCGGAAACCACCGCCGCACCTTGTCTTTGGCACCAGAGCGAAGAAATGAAAATTTGAGTCGCATCAGTCATACGATGCCCCATTGCATCTTAAAGGCTTGTAACTGCACTATTGTAATAAACTAATAAATAAATAAATTTAAAAATATAAACAAAATCAAAAGTAAAATTTGACCCCTCAACCATCCAGTACAATAACCTCATCTAAACTGTTCCACAGCTACCTAAACTTTTTAGAATTTAAAATCACGAGAAACACTTTACATGTTATTAAAGTAATTTTGTTATTCAGAACATTTTGCTGAAAATAAGAAATTCGTGTAGCGTTGCGCTGTAAGGAGTATTTACTGAGTGTCCATTCGTGTTTACAAGCGGCGCCTCGTGCCGCGGTTTTACGGCGGCGAGGCATTTGCCTAACTGTGATAACTTACAAGGTATATGTATGTATCTATACATCTAGTTCTAGTTCATAATTATACTTTCACACATTTTGCCCACATTGCAAGGTATTTACAGAAAACCTAGTGTTAAGACACTCAACTCGACCACGTACAAGGAAGAAATGACAATAATTTGAATGTAATCATTTCTCCGAGTGGGAATCGAATCCACAAACGTCGCGTAAACAATCAAACAATATACAATATAAAAATCAAATATACTATAAAGTAATATTTAAGCATCCAGCACATGGTTTCCGTAGTGTAGCGGTTATCACGTGTGCTTCACACGCACAAGGTCCCCGGTTCGATCCCGGACGGAAACAGCGTACTTTTTATTTCTCCTATTAATTTAATATTAAATGTATCTTATTTGAGAATCTATAGTCCTTTGGAAAAATCTTTTTATGTTAACATTTTATTTATCTTTTAAAGAATATTTAAATTTCTCTCATCTGTAAAGATAAGGTACCATTCGGTTTTGACGTATCGTAATTTAACAGAGTGTATTAAGAGTAGGTATTTCTTCAATACGAAATAAATAACCATAACAATATCTATAGTTATTATTACAGGTCATGTTTATTCCCGCTTTATCAATTGATACTTCTTATTTAAATGGAGAACGGAGTGTCTTGACATTAAGTTCTCTCTGCCTACGCAGTACCGGGAATAAGCGTGAACCTGTAAAACGTTTCCTTCATCCACATTGTCAGTTGACAGTAGTCGTTCTCAAAGCTTCCCGAAGTGTATTTGACAATTTATCACAAGTGGTTGCGCCAACTCGGGCGTCGTTCACGAGAAGTGCCGAGTAGTTCTACGGACGCTAAAAGGAGAGAAGTGCGGCGGGACGTGGTGGGTTAGTAAAACTGCAAATGTAACGGGTTGGAGATTGTCCTTTTGTAAATAGATGAACTATAGAAATTTATCTGGTTTGAAAAGCTAATGTGTAAAACTGTTCTTTTGTCTTTTGATATCTTCATATATGTATTTGTAGTATTCGAGTGAGCTTTCATTCGTTGAGTGTAACTTAAAGTTTTTTATTGTACTAAGGCTATACATTTATTTAGCGATTGTCATGAAATTTCGTTTAATATAAATAAAAAATCTAAATTTAAAGATGGAACGAACAATCTGTAACAACTTTTAAACATTTTTTAAGTGTTATTCCACACTTAGGAAACCACAATCTTCGTCCGTACATATAAATACATTATATATAGTATAGCCAAAATACACGGGTATATTTCATATAGATATTACTAAAATACTTCAATTCATTACACATTACTACTACAGTTCCCCAGTATACTACAGTAGTATACAAAATCACATTACATAAAAACATACGCAATATTAAAGTAATTTCAAATATTAACATTTCGTATTCACACGGAGTATTGCTAAATATTATAAAGTGCATTCATATGCATGTTCATATAAATATACATCTGTAGATGCAGATGTACTAGACAGAGTAATTTGTTTAAAAGCCTCATATAGGCTCTATCAGATCAGCGTGATGCATGTTTGAAGTGGGAGCGTCGAGACATCATATTTCGAATGAACTGAAATAAAAATAAAAAATAACTGCATGTGTATAGGAATTGCATATGAGATGTATGGTGGTGTGGTGAATAGCGCGGCGTAATGGGATGGATTTGTAATATGTGTGGGCTGCGTGTAATATGTGTGTTTATGCGTTTAAAAAAATAATTTAAAATTGGGAATTATTATAGGAAATCTAGATACTCTTTGAGTTGTTTTCTTATTTCTCTAGAGTTGTCATTTCTCAAATAAAGAATGGAGTGGAACTCTCTTACTACACTACCCTGCTAGTAACGTGTGCTATGCGTGAGAAAGCGTCAAAATATTAAAAAAAATATTTCCCAACTATACTCTAATGGTGTCGAAGTAATTTATGATAAACTATTGTACTTTTAATTAAAAAATTAAATATCTTCACGCTATATCCCGCACACAGCAGGGTAGGCAGAGGGAACCTAGTGTTAAGACACTCCGTTCCCCACTTTCCGCCGAATTCGGAGGCTTGCGTGTTAAGTGGCGGAACTTAACGCCGCGCTTTACCTCGACACCAGAGCGAAGAAAATGGAAATATAATTTTCACTCCTCGAGTGGAAGTCGAACCCGCAACCAGTCGTTTACAGTCACACTCTTGTGCCACTGGGCCACGACTGGCCACTTACTGGTACTTTTAATTAAATAATGAATGAAAGGTGTAAGCATATTAGACAACTTCTTGCCTTATTCCGCCTGACTAGAGACATGAACTAGGCAGAGAGAATCTATTGTAAAGACACTCCGTTCTCCGTCTCACAGGTTAGACGACTTTATTGAAGCCCATCTATTATGTAATCTATTAATACTTGTTTCTGGAAAACAAATCAAATAGTTAGGCACGTTTTAATTTTTTACCAAACAATTTTTAATGTTATTTGTAAAATTTTTATGCCAGAATAATATATTTAAAAATATTCATAGAATATTTCAAATGTCGTACATAACGTGTTAAAGTAAAAACAGCGCTATTTTTACACAATATTGTGTTTCCATCCGTTTTCAAGACTTCATGAGACTTGACATGTATTGATAGAGCGAGTCTTCTTGTGCATTCTTTTACTAAACATAGAATATTTGTATTTGAAATTTTAAAAGAGAGACTATTTTCACCAAACTCACTCAGGGAAATGATTTTATTTAAATTATTTTCATTTCCCTGCGCTGAGGATAAAACAAAGTGCCTTTAATTACGCTACCCAACAAGCAATGTCTTATGGAAAGTGGAGAACGGAGTATTCTGTCACTAAGTTCTCTCTGCTATGCGGGGAAACGTGTAAAACCGGAAAACTTTTTATATGTGAAAACAAACCTTATTTAGTACCAATTCTTAGGAAATGCTAGCTTCCTTTTATCTTTGTATCTTTTCATTTGATTAATGATTTTACGTTTTAGGTCGTCTGATCTATTGTCACTTAGACGAACCATTTCAAGGAAATGCCTACAATCTTAAAGTGCAACTATTTTTACCCGGATTGATCGCGTTTATTTTTGTTATTCGAAAATATGTTTTTAGAAAAATAGCAACTAAGAAATCATTGGCGGTCGTTTGATATAACAATGCCAGACAGACGAATGCCACCTCAGTCTACCCGCAAGTGACTACGGACTACTGAAAAGTGTTCGAAACGTCGGGTTATCTAAAAATGTTTTTTGGAATACCAAAAATATACGTAATTAATCCGGTTAAAAATAGTTTCATTTCAAAATGTGTAGTAACCGCGAAACTAAAAGATCTTATTATACCGACAATCGTCTATCTAACTACCTATTATTATTACTAAAATAGAAAAACAGTATGTCTGTAGTTCTTTACATTGAATACAAGATAACACTCTTTCGTCGTTGTTTATCAACTTTTTTCCTTACAATTTTCTTGGAAATTAACAAACGTGTCTAAATCCCATGACAATACAACACTTTCAAAGCATCAACTTGATATTCTCGTCAGGATTAGGATAACAAAAAATATATAAATAAATAATTTTAAATATAATACTATTAATCAAAAAAAAATCCTTGTTATGTGTCAATTTATATTTTAACCTGATATATTTTATGGTGGTGTAAAATTTAGTTAAAAAAATAAAAAAAAAAACAGCTTCGTGCTTTAGGCCACATAACAGGATAGTCAAAGAGAGCCTGGTGTCAAGACACTCCGTCCACCAATTTCCGCGTGAAATCGAAGCATTGCGTGTTTTGTAGAGGAACGCGCTTTGTCTTAGATACCTAAACGAAATTATGAAGATACTTAAAACATATTTAATCCCCTGAGTGGGAATTGCAAAATACAATTTCCATTGCAGCAGCAAGGACATTCAATCAGTAGGGTACTTCAGAGAAGAGAATAAAAGCCAGTGTTGGGTCGCTCGACGCTAAATAGCTTATCCCCGGTGTTCCTCGTGCGGCGTCTCGTCACCGCGGCGAGACGTGTCTGCTCGTGTGTTCACATGTGCATATACTCCACGTCTGCCAGTTCTACTCACTGTTTCAACATTATGCCTGTTCTTACTGGGATGTGTCGTGCTGGCTGAGCACAGTACTTAGCCTTTCTGTAGTCAATGGTAAAATGTGGCTTCACCTATATAAATTGAAGTTGCAATCAAAAAAACTGCTGTTATTTTCGCGAATAACTTTAAATTTATGTAACTTTTTTATTCTTCAAGTTGTTAGAATTAAACGACACTAATTGTTAAGGGAATATTATCAAAATTCAATAGTCAAAACTGCATTTCAGTCGCTGAGCCATCTGGAATAGATTCCAGTGATAATGCCCTTTATAATATTTTTTTCTTTCAAATCGGAGTAGTACGTGGTGGAAATTAACGCCGCACTTTGTCTGAGGAATTAGAGCGGGGAAATAAAAATAATTTGAATACATTCATTTTCCTGTGTGGGGAACGAACGTACTACCAATCTTGTTTACAGTCACATACTATCCCGCTTGCACCACGATACATAATGTAATTAATAGTAACTTATAAAAATATCATTGTTTAGTTAATTAACCGTAAAGAATTTTGTATATTCTATTTTTTACTCCTAAGAACCTTACAATTATTTAAAGATTTTTTATTTCCGCATATCTACTATATAACCATTATGTTTGCATGACAGATTTAATATTTCATCGAATACAGTCATTAACAGTATCCGGTAGTACTAATCTCTCAGTAAGTAAAGCGAATCACTATATAAAGGCCTTTACCAAGCGGTTTACAGAATCCATCGTTACTGGAAACGTTCAATCCACTCTGTGATAGTTTTAGCGGGAACTAGCTCCATACTGTACTTAGGAAATAATGATCTCATAGAGGTACTGCGTGATTATAAGCGCAATAGATTGTGGGTTCGATTACCACTCCGAGGAAGTATATTAAAATTATTTTCACTTTTTTGCTCTCGTAAGACAAAGCGATGCGTTGAGTTACACCATTCAATGCGTTGTTACTAGTTTCTTAGAGTTTCTTAGATTAAAACAGCAGAAGTAGACTTCGGGCCAGTCGTGGCGCAGGGACAAAGTGTGACTGTAAAGCGACTAGTTGTGGGTTCGATTCCCACTTGGAGGGTGGAAATTTTTAATATTCTTTTCGCTCTAGTGTCGAGGTATAGCGACGTCAAGTTCCGCCACTTAAGAGGCAATGCTTCTAAATTCAGCGGAAAGTAGGGAACGGTAGCTCCGTTCCCTAACAATAGATTCCCTCTCTCCACCCTGCTGTGTGCGGGATACAGCGATAGATATCGTTTCTTTAGGAAAAAGGGAAATAAACATATGTTAATTCTTTTTTATATAATTGTCCCGATTATACGTGATAAGACTATCATTACACGCGAGGTCATTCAAACAGCATTTAAAGTTATTTACTTAATGAGTGGACAAAAGCCGCGTTTATATGTCCGTCATTACGTACATCGCGCCGCCCGCGCCCGCGTCCGGAACACGGCGCTTTGAGAGCGCGCCATTATCAGAAACTATTTACGATGCTGTAATGTGGGATACTGCGCCGATTGTATTGTTTACGGTAATGATGTCATGTCTACATTTAAATTAAAATGTTCGTATGTATTTTTGTTATTTATATGTTGTATTTGTGGCCAGTCGTGGCCCAGTGGCACAAGAATGTGACTGTAAACGACTGGTTGTGGGTTCGATTCCCACTCGAGGAGTGGAAATTATATTTCCATTTTCTTCGCTCTGGTGTCGAGGTAAAGCGCGGCGTTAAGTTCCGCCACTTAACACGCAAGCCTCCGAATTCGGCGGAAAGTGGGGAACGGAGTGTCTTAACACTAGGTTCCCTCTGCCTACCCTGCTGTGTGCGGGATATAGCGTGAAGCTATTATATGTTGTATTTATTTACGTCTTTCTAAATAGCGGGGTAGAAAGGAATTAGTGTTAAGACAGTGTCAGTGGCATTGAAAATCGAGACGCAATGTCTTGATTTTTACGATTCAATAGATTTCTTTTTAATTTTTTTTTTATTTACCTTTTGTAAGTGTATAAGTATATGCATAATGCAAGTGTAAGTGCATAAGATTTGGTTTTATGGTGGTGAATTGGTATAACATTTTACAGTTCAGTTTTAAGTTCCACTGCTATTCAGGTGTAACCTGACTATCGTACCTGGAAACACAGTTAATACTAAGTGATCCTGTTTACCTAGGTGTCTAGATATATCATATATCTAAATATAGGAAAGATGATAACCTAGGACAAAAGAGTTGAACTACACACCGAATGACATCTGAGCCTCGTTAGACATCAACAGTAATTTGGGTAGAATAATATTTTGTGTTATTTCATCACAATCCACTTCCCGTTTCCGGTAAACCGTTAAATTGTGTTTGCTTTCGCTCTGATTTGCCGCAAATGAAGTAAAGCCAGAGGAAAATATACGTAATTTTATATTACGCAGGAAATGCTGTGGTCACTTTGTCTAGTTAATGTTGGAATTGTGAATTATATAATAGAAATTGTAAGAAAAAATATTTTTTTATATTTTACAATCATATGAACTATTTAATAGCTGACAATATCACTGGTTTTAGTCGTTTTTACTTTTTAAAAGAAATTAATTTAACGTTTTATGCGCCTATACTTTGGTATTCAAATACACTTTAAAAATAACAACTTTTTAGAATCTTAGCTCTTATTATTTATGTATATTATATATTGCATTTACATTTATATTGTTATACAATAAGTTGTCTTTTAAAATAAATATTATTTTATTTACACTATAAGCAAAATGAAACTGTATTTTTAAAAGTACTGAGAAAGCGATCGGAAAAACAAACATCCATACTGTCAATTTCTTTAAAACTTAACAAAAATGGCAACACATAAAAATGTAAATTTCCTTAAGTTCAAGAAACTTTGCGATCATTTGCTTCTTTGAAATCTTTCACATTCGGTGCTTGAAAAGTTCAAAACTGTATCAGCTTTAATGGAAAGTTCTAATGTAAAATGTTTATCCTTCTATACAATCTTTTAATATACTGTATTGTTATAGTTTCACTTTTTTATTAAATTTTATTTAGTTTAAAAGATCATGGTGGAGCAGCGGAACTGCGTCTAACAGTCGGCTGGCATTTAGGGGAAGGGTTTATATTTAATTTATTTATTTTCACCGCCTTTACTCAGGTACCTAAGGCAAAGCCCAGCGTTAAGTTCTGCTACCATGTCAATCGAAAGAGCTTGCTGATAATACCTAAAAAATGTTTTAAAAAAGGTTCTTCCTTTTATATATTGAATACATGAACATGAAATTTCTTTACCATAGGAAAAATAATAAAGTATATCTCTCTCATATATAATATATCTAAAATCTTTCAGATATGTCATTCCTCACACTTTTCCTTATCTTCTAATAGGTAAGAGAATTTTTAATACGTTAAAAAAGGTAACATTACCCGCTTCCAATCGTGTAAGCTCAAATGAATTCCGCCAAATCCAACGTTAAGCTTATTAAGTTATCGGGTTATTAGTACTTGTAGTCCTGCAGGTACGCTTCTCACATGCTTCTATTGAGCTGAGTTGTCAGTGTCATTTGTGATTACGTAATCACAGCGATTGATTGAACGCCGTGGTTATAGGTTCAATTTCCAACTATGGGAACAGTTGTATTTAAATTATTTTCATTTGGTAAACTAGAGCGCGGTGTTAATTTACGTCATTTAACAAGAAATGTATTGAATTTTCGGGAAAGAGGGGAACGTTATGTTGAACGTATCTGCATTTTTCACATTTTACGTAGTATATAGTGATGAAACACTTCGTTCTCCACTTTTAATTATTGGTTTAGTGCTGCGGAACTCCTGGGGTTATTTTATAGTAGGAAGCAGAGACACTTTTACTACTACGTTTCACTAGAAAATATTTTATAATTTTCTCTTATATAATTATTTAAATGTGGAGGTTATTGTAATATAGATAAAAATTGTTACTATATTTCGCTATAGATATACATATCTTTAACTTTTTAAGTTACTATTCTTCAACGTACTTTCAATACTGCGGGTTCACACTCTTTAGTCGACGTAGTGTTAAGACATTCTGCCCTCCATTTTTCGCCCAAAATTGAGACATTGCTTATTGAGTGGCGGAAATCACCGCAGCGCCTTGTCTTTGGCACCAGAACGAAGAAATGAATATTTGAATCACGTCAGTCAGACAATGTCTCACTGCCTCTAAATGGCTTGTAACTGCACTTTTGTAATAAACTAATAAATAAATAAATAAATGTAAAAATATAAACGAATATAAACGTGAAATTTGAACCCCATACCATCCCGTATAATAACCTTATCTAAACTGTTCCACAACTACCTAAACTTTCTAGAATTTAAAATCACGAGAAACACTTTACATGTTATTAATGTAATTTTGTTATTCAGAACATTTTGCTGAAAATAAGAAATTCGTGTAGCGTTGCGCTGTAAGGAGCATTTACTGAGTGTCCATTCGTGTTTACAAGCGGCGCGTCGTGCCGCGGTTTTACAGCGGCGAGGCATTTGCTTAACTGTGATAACTTATAAGGTATATGTATGTGTTTTTATATGTAGGTTTTTTTTAGCTTCACGTAGCTATATCCCGCACACAGCGGGGTAGGCAGACGGAACCTAGCGTTAAGACACTCCGTTCTCCACTTTCCGCCGAATTCGGAGGCATTGCGTGTTAAGTGGCGGAATTTAACGCCGTGCGCAAAGCACGGCACCACTCGACACCAGAGCGAAAAAATAGATATATTAAATATTTCCACTCGTCGAGTAGGATCGAACCTACAACCAGTCGCCTTACAGACACATTTTGTGCCTCTGCGCCACGCCTGGCCCCTATATATGTAATTTATGTATGTAGTTGTTTAATATATTTTTAGTGGTCCCCGTGGCACAGTGGGACAGTGTCTGACTGTAACATGATGATTGTGGGTTTGATTCTCATTTGAGGAAATGATTATGAATTTAATTTTTAGTTAATTTTTCCGCTCTGGTACTTAAGATAAAGTGTGGCGTTGAACTTCGATATTCAACACGCTATGTCGTAGCACCATAGCTATACTGTGTACACTTGTTTTTGGTGAAAAGTGAAGGACGGATAAAAGACAGTCTTTAAACTAGATTCTTTTTGACTATCCCTCTACGCATTAAGTAAGAAAAAATGTATTATAACAAATTATAAATATAAAATAGCCAGTGTTTATGAAAAAAATATTGAATTACTACTTATTTCTTCAGTTTTATTTAACATTTTAGAAATATGAAATCTACTAAAACCAAAGCAGAAAATGTACATATTGGCTTAAATAGATATCAGGTTCATATTTCATACTATCACAATACTGTTTATGGTTGTGGGTTCGATTTAGTTCATTTCTTCGCTTTGGTACTAAAAGACAATGCGTGGCGTTAAGTTGAGCAAAGTCGTAAAAAGCGTGTAAAGACACGCAATCTTTCGATTTTCAGGCGGATAGTGGAGAACAGAGACACTATATTCTCTCTTACTACGCCAATATGCGGAGAGAAGCATAAAGTTTCGTTTTTTTCAAACAAAAAATAAAAACATTACAGAGTGTAATCGAATCCATAACCATCTCTGGCTGTTAGGAAACACAAAAAAGAAATATTATTCAAAAACTCATCACAATATCAAAATAATTTGTTTGGTCGTTCATTAATTTCATTTTGTCCTCAGAATTTATCAAATTTCCCAAAACGATACGATACTGTCCATTACAGAAATAAATGAAACTTATTTTGTTAAAGATTTAAAAGATAATGAATCGCTTTGATGTTTATTATTGAGAGGGAAATTATTTTGTTGTACATGAATTGCGCTCGACTTTGCTTTTAAAGACCAGTTATTGTGGTTTGGATTTATTGTGCTGTTTTCTATATAAAAACTCGTTTTTTCACATCCATACTTGTGTTATAAATGCGAAAGTCTGTGTGTTTGTCTCTTACGCTTTCTCGGCTTATCTACCGGTTAGATTTGGATGAAATTTAAATTCAAAGTAGTAAAAGTAACTGTGTCTAACATAGGCTAGTTACTTTTTTAAAAATCAACCTCTAAAGGGTTGAAATAGGGGATGAAAGTTTGTAAGAAAAATCTAAACCGCTTGACCGATTGTAATTAATTTTGACATAAATACAGTTGATAATCCAAGCTTAAACATAAACTAATTTAATTTTTAAAAATACACCTCCGAGGGTTGCAATACAACGAAACAGTCACGTAGTTCACGCGGTGAAGCCGCGAGCGGGCCGCTAGTAGTAGAATAAGCAGAGAAATTAGTAGTATTCACTGCTTTTTGTCATATATTCATTTTGTCTATTAATTCAAGTCATTGCGTAAGGAGTGGTAGAACTCAATTCTACACTTTATAGAAGGTACCTACTAAATGAAATTTAAAAAAAAATCTCAATCGATCGAACTCACAACCATTGGGTTTACACTAGACACTGTCCCACTGCTGTACCATGGTCAATGTTCTCTAGAAGACTAATATAATATGTTTTTAACTTATTTGCTACTATTTTTTTAAATATTCTCGACATTGAGCTGAAAGTAGCTCAGTGTTAAGGTACGATATCTTTATATATCTTATAGTGTAGCTAGTCAGTTACTATTCTAGTAGTAAGGCATTCTTTTAAATCAATTATAGCCTGAGTCCCGTTTAAGCTTAAAAGCTATACAGTAAAGATTTCATTATATTCTGTTCAGTACTTCTGAAAATTGGCGCTTACAAACATAACAATTTTTAGGAGGCCTTTAGGCACAGTGGGACAGAGTCTGACTGTAAATCAATGGTTGTGGGTTCGTTTCCACTCGGGGAATAATTATATTTAACATCCCATGTCTTTGTTCTTGTACCTAAGATAAAGCGCGGCGTTGAGTTCCGCCGATCAACACGGATGTCTAGATGTAAGGCGGAAAGTGGAGGACGACTATTATGACTACCACACTATACGAGAAAAGCGTGGAGCTGTAAAAAAATACAACTTATAATACTATTATACTTCAGATAATATACAAGAGACATATCACTCTTCTTTCCTCTTTCAACAATTATCACTTTACCTAAAACATATAAAAAATGAATTGATTATGACACAGCAAATGTCCTGGTTGACCAAGGCACTATATGTGATTTGAAATCCTGGCGTGCGGTCTGAAACGGACACGTCTGCACTTCTGAGGTTAATTAATTATATATGGAGTCTACTATAAATAGACCAACACAAATTTAGTTGATTTGCTTGTTTTACTTATTTACAAGTAATATTTGTGGCCAGTCGTGGCCCAGTGGCACAAGCGTGTGACTGTAAACGGCTGGTTGTGGGATCGATTCCCACTCGAGGAGTGGAAATATTTAATGTTTCCAATTTTCTTCGCTCTGGTGTTGAGGTAAAGCGCGGTGTTAAGTTCCGCCACTTAACACGCAAGCCTCCGAATTCGGCGGAAAGTGGGGAATGGAGTGTCTTAACACTAGGTTCCCTCTGCTTACCCTGCTGTGTGCGGGATACAGCGTGAAGCTATAAGGAAAAGTTATTTATACGTAATATATAATAATATGTTTGACTGTAAACGTTTGGTTGTGGGTTCGATTCTTATTCGAGGGAATGATTATATTTAAATTATTTTTTTATTTTCTCGATCTGGTACTCTGAGATAAAGCGCGGCGTTAAGTTCCATTGCTCAAAACATTACATATCGATTTTGGGTGGAAGGTAGGGAAAGGGGTGCCTTTATTCGAGGTTCTCATTTACTTCTAACTATAAGGTAAAAATGTTGGGTTTTAGAGCATTTATTTATTAGTATGTGTTATGAACACGGGAGAGTAAATGTCTCATATATTATTTTTAAATCATAATTATAAGCCCGCCATCTAACCTAAATATTTTATTGCCCATAGCAGTAAAATTAGAAAAAAAGGGCGGAAAGAACCTACACTCTGTTTTCCACTTTAAGCCCGAATACAAGACATTGATTTATGAGTGGCAAAACTCAATAGCACGAGAAATACAAATCATTAAGATAAATATATTAATATTTACAAGAAAATAGAAAAGTCGTAACATAGCAATGGACCAGTCGTGGCGCAGAGGCACAAAGTGCCAGTGTAAAGCGACTGGTTGTGGGTTCGATTCCCACTCGAGGAGTGAAAATATTTAATGTTTCCATTTTCTTCGCCTGGTGTCGAGGTAAAGTGCGGCGTTAAGTTTCGCCACTTAATACGCAATGTCTGCGAATTCGGCGGTACGTGGGGAACGGAGTGTCTTAACACTAGGTTCCCTCTGCCTACCCTGCTATGTGCGGGATACAGCGTAAAGCTAAAAAAAAAAGAGAGAAAACACAGCAAAAAATATAAGTATATATATATACAGTTGTAATCAAAAAGCAAATCAGATTTCATCTAATTTGATTTGCACAGATAACAAGCTACAGCTCTCGGAGCCATTTATTTCGAGGAACACTTGAATTATTCATGTTATTCACTTAAATTACACGATTTGGAAAATTAGTCAAATGTCGAATTATTTTTCTTTGCTCTTGATTATTTTTTATGGACTCTAATCGGTTACTTAGCGTTATTTTGTATTTTTCTAAGTGCTATTTTACAAGTGTACAAGGAAGAGATGGTAAAAAGTATTCATGATTGGCTTTTTCATTAATAAACTTCTTTTTCGGAGCTTCAGGCCGTTCTCAAGCAATGCATGGTAGACAGAAATAACTTAGTGTGACGACACTGCGTTCTGAATCTGGTCTAAATATAACAATTAGGTGTTATACGTTATAAATTTAGGTGTTATTACGATCTGCTTAAATTAAAGGAATGGAGTGATTTAGTACTTTATGTAAAGATGCGCAAAGATTTGTAGAAAACTTTGTGAATTTTTTTTATTTAGCTTCACGCTGTACCCCGCACACAGCAGGGTAGACAGAGGAAACCTAATCATAAGACACTCCGTTCCCCACTTTCCGCCGAATTCGGAGGCATTGTGTGTTAAGTGGCGGATCTTAACGCCGCACTTTATCTCTGATACCAGAGCGAAGGAAATGGAAATATGTAAATATTTCCATTCCTCGAGTGGGACTCGAACCCACAACCAGTCGTTTACAGTCACACGTTCGTGCCACTGCGCCATGACAGGCTCCAAATGTATAAGATGTTATCGTTAAAAAAATATTACACCACAGAGAGTGGAGAACGGAGTGGATAAATACTAGGTTCTCTCTTACTGTACTTATGCGGAAAAAAGTGCTACTAGTTTTTAAACATTTTTAAAGTGTTATTCCACACTTAGGAAAATTGAACAAGACATTTAGAAAACGTATAAATATTTGAGCCATGCGCTCTACTACAGTAGAACGCATGGCTCTACTACAGTAGAATGCATGGCTCAGCGGTGAGAGCGCCTGGACGGTATTCAGGAGTCGCGGGTTCGAATCCTGCTGCGTTCAAATTTTTATAACTTTTCTAAATGTCATTTTCAAGTGTTAGTAGATTAAGTAGAAACATTTAACAATAAACTCTGAATTCCTGCTTATTTGAATTAGTAGAATCTCTCTCTCTTACATCACATGCTATAGGAGAGATGTCAACAAAAAAAATATAGCTTATATTTACACTTCCAAAATGTATATTCAAAATATTATAAAAGTTATTTTATAAAGTAAAAACAAACGTTTATCTTTTGATAGAGACATGATGTTTTGTTTGTTAAACACGAACGTGACGCGCCGTGTATAAACATGCGGTTAAAACGAATTTAATATACTCATAATGTATGAGATGAATTTAATATTATTCGTAATGTGTGTATTTCAAGCATGCAGATAATAATTTTAGGCTATTGTGGCGCAGTAGGATAGCGGCGAGTGTAAACTCGATTGGTTGTGGTTTGATTCTGACTCAGAGGAAGCATATTAACCTATTCAGAGGAATGAAAACAAGGTATAATGTTAAATACCACCATTTTTTTTTAGCTTCGCGCTGTATCTCCCACACAGCAGGGTAGACAGAGGGAACCTAGTGTTATGACACTCCGTTCCCTACTTTTCGCCGAATTCGGAGGCATTATGTGTTAAGTGGCAGAACTTAACGCCGCGCTTTGCCTCGACACCAGAGCGAAGAAAATGGAAATAATAAATATATCCACTCCTCGAGTGGGGATCAAACCCACAAAAAATCGTTTACAGTCACACGTTTGTGCCACTGCGCTACGACTGGCCCCAACTCATTTCGTGTACATTAATCGATTTTCCCATTACAACCATCTTACTATACATTACTATACATTAGTCTTAAATAAAACACCAAGATCAAGAAGATTTCTGGCGCACCGTGATGTATCGCAGCTTTCAAAGATTACTCTTAAATAATAGCCGCCTGAGCTTTTGTGTGCAGCTTCGAGACGTTTAATTTTAAGCTGGAACGCTGCGGTCATCGCATGTATCTTACTTATTACAGCTTGTTATATTTCAAATTGAAAATGGTGGGAAATAAAATTTTACTTTGTACGTACTATATCAAGTAAGTATAAAATATTATTCTTTTAAGTTAAGTAATGAAAATCAGAAATGGTAATGTGAAGAAGTTATTGGTAAATATGACAGACCATTTGTAACAGAGTACATATTATGCTGTAGATAAAAATACTAGATTTTACTAGCAAAAGATTTAAAAAGTAACTTTGCATCACACACATCCGAATTGCTTACTTTTATGTCTGAAACTGCCTACTTTTATATCTAAAGATGACAACTCAATACCGCTATAGTACCTAACTGATTGGACAGATCTGATTCGGGTATATAAACTTCTTCTGCTTACTTAATATATTTATAATCATTCCACTGAATGGGAATCTAACACATTCAATTGCGGTAACAGGCAGACGCTGTCCCACTGCACCATGCCTGTCATATTATTTAAATTATATAAAAATTAAATTAATAATAAATTCTTCACTATCCTTCAGACCCTTTCCAAAAACCCCAATATCACTGTAATGATACTCGTATTATAGAATAACAATAAATCATTGAAATACATTAGTAACGTTTATCCCACATAAGCGGTATAAGTCTGGATTAGGCAGTGTAGTGAACAGCGACAGCCCCGGTTTAGACCTTAAAGAGGGTATGACATATGGTCACACGTCCTGCGAAGGGACAGGTACTAATTGAGAGAAAATCGATAAATTTAAATTGCTAGCCTTCGTTTTAAATAATTTGAAATGTAATATGTTATTTACGAATGTTTAAAGGAACATTTTAGTTAAATATTTAACGATGCCGGCGTTGAGTTCCGTCAGTTAACACGCAATATGTTAAATTTAAAAGTACTATATGAACCAGTTTTTTTTTAAATATGACTAGTTGAACATGATGAAATTTAGGTAAGAGAGAGAGAATGTGATGATACAAAAAAAAAACACTCCGCACCGCTGTCAAATCCCTATAACGTATTCTTCTTATATTCTTATCCCTAAAAGTGGGTTCAATCCATATACGGGGGAATAATTAGATTTACGATTAGTAATATATTAATAAAATATTCATTATTATAATTATGAACTAAAATCATTAACATGACGATTTATCGCTAAATATTATCCACAAAACATGATGCAAAACTAGAAATAAAAGTGGAAAAATATATAAAACGTTAGCAAAACTACAACTAGAATAATCTATTCTATTCTTAACTCATTTCCGTGACTTGTTGAATAATATCTGCAAATAGGCCATTAAATCAGGCGTAGTGCTCCGCCTACGGCCCCTAAAAGATAGTACAGCGCTAGTGTAAATTGCCACACTTTATGTCCGTTATCAGAGTAAACGGCACAGCCCCTAACTTGATAGTTGTAATATATTTTTGATAATATATTAAATTTTCTCTACTAAAATCGTAATTAGGCTTAATTAGATCCCATTTTGATGCTATCGTGGAATAATTAGGAAGTAATTAACTATGTGCGACGGTAGCCGGTTCATATCTATTCTGGGGAATGATTTTTTAGCTTCAAACTTTTTTTTAGCGGGTTAGTCAGAGAGAACGGAACACCAAATACTGCCATCTCTGCACACTTCTTTCTATACCTCATACTGCCCATACTACCTGAGCACGTTCTTTTTCATGCTTATGTGTTGAAAATATTTTTATTGTGATTTTATAAGTTGAAACATTTAAAATGCATTGTCTTTAAAAAGAAGAAAGCATATAACGAAAAGCGTTTTTACTTTGAATGGGAATCGAACCCAGCCAATGAGAATGCAAATGAGAAGCCAAAGAAAAGCCAAACGAGCAGAAGGACCACCTGATGTTAAGTGGTTACCTTCGCCCATGGACATCCACAACACTATAGGGGTTGTGGGTGCGTTGCCGACCTTGGGAGTGAAATAGGGAAGGAGAGAGATAGGATGGGAATGGTGGGAATAGGGAGAGACATACTAGCTCACTCCATACACTTAACTTTTGGCGTTGTCACTGTGTTTGTTCCAACTTCGCTATTACTGAAAGCCTCTTACGAGTGTGCTCCACGAGATTGATAGTGGAGCGGAAATTGTATCTTAGTGCAGAATCAGAAACTAACTATAGGGAACGGCGGAGCCTTTAGACACAGGCTTTGTGGCGTATAATGGAATATTTTTCTATTAGTCAACGTTTGTATTGTGTGTTGGAAATTGTGTTTTAAACTGAATGTTGCATTTGGAAGTATAGTACTTTTAAAATATATAAATACGCTTTTTTGAGCATAGCGTGGTAATCAGAGACGACTTGGAGTCAAGATACTTCATTCTCTATTTTCTGTCGAAAATTGAGAATTTGTGGGTTGAATGGTTGATCTCAATGTCGCGTCTTGTTATCCAGGCCGGAAAAATAACCGAACAAAAATTAAATTACGTTGGTTTACGATCCGGTGATATTCCACTGAGTGGAAATCGAATTCACATCAATCGTGAATACAATCGGACTTTGGCCCATTACATCACGAGGGCCACAAGATTTTAATTAATATAACTCTTTCAATTAAAATAAAATATATAATTTGCTCATCAGCAAGTTGTTTAATTTGTACTTATTCGACACGACGTATGCAAAACTTAAGCTAGCTTAATGCGGCACGAGCACGTACTGTATTGAACTGTGCGAATAGTTGAAACGCTTTTTAACCAAATTAATCCTCTTAAAGTTCTTCTTCGTGCAGGTGTAAATTATGCAATGTATGCTAAATAAAGGTGATTCAAATACGATTTCTACAATATACATAAATTTAACATAAATTGTGTTAAATTTATATAATATAACATGATGGTGCAGTGGGAGAGTGTCTGACTGTAAAAGATTGGTTATGGGTTCGATTCTCACTTGGGATACTATAAATATTAAATATATTTTCGAATCAGCTCTTTTCCTCTATTCGAGCCTCTTTAGGATTCTCTGAACATTCTGTTCAATTATAATAAAATATAGCCTATAGCACTCCTGAATAATTGAAAAATTAAATGAGAAATTCTAATAATAATAATTCATGAAAATTCTTTCTTTCTTAGAAAGCTAATTGTGAAAGAATTTTCATGATCAATTCAGTATTTTTTAAGATTACCCCTTAAAAACAAAGTAACAAACTTTATCTCTTTATTGTATTAGTATAGATATTTACGAAAAGCTATATTTAATTAAAAAAAACATTCACTTATCTGCCCAGTACCTAAGAAAAAGAGCGACGTAAGACGCCACTAATCAACACGAAATCGACGAGTGACGAAGAGAGTAGCGAAATTTTGTCACTACGTTCTCTCTGACTACCTTACATTGCAATAAAAAGCTTAGAAAATTAAGAGAACATTTAGTGGGTGTGGATTTGTCACTTCACGTGTATGCATGTCACAAGTATATATGACCATAATATAACTATCTATGTATATATATGAATAGAATTATTTATCTAGTTACAGAGCAAAACAATATTACACTGCCAGTCAGTACGTTTTCTCTGAAACGTAGCTACTTCTTATACCTACTATTCAGTGTAATAAATATACTGAACAAAAACACTAATACATGCCAATCTAACAAATTCTCATAAATATTCACCAGAAGAACATCCATATTTAGTTTAAAAAATCTACATACATACATATATTATATCATTAGTCTTAATCAAAACACATATTTTACCACCAAAAATAACACAATAGCAAATACATGCTGCTTGTACGTAAATCCAAGCTTGTATCAGCCAAAATTAAGGAAGAAACCAGACCGTATCCGAGTTACGAATTTAAATAAGTGCATATATTTCACCGCTCGGGGATAACGCAATTAGTCATGCAAACTACATTGCAGACAGAGAGACGCCGCTAATGAGATACGTACATGTTACTATTAAATTGGTAAAAACAAAATGGCAACGAAAAAGCTTTGGTACTTTATTGGTGTGTTCTTTGGTCTTGATTTTTAGGGTTATGTATAGGGATATCTAAAAAGAGCTAATTTATGAATTTTGGAAGTGTGTTTTTAGTTAAAGTATTATACCTCAAAAGTAAAATTATTATAGGGAAAAGGCATCTTTACACTTCTTTCTACCTCTGCTAGGTAGTCAAAGAGAACCAATCAAAAGTTGAGGTTGAGTAGTGGAACTCAAAGCTGCACATTACAAAAGATGGAGAATGAAAATAATTTAAATAGGATAATTCCTTTGTATTTTTCAGAAATAGTACAATTATATAAGATATGTAACTCACATCTCATATAATTGTACTATTTCTGAAAAAATTAAAATGCTTATTTTATTTTTTTTATACATAACATTTGAATTACTTTGCATTGGGGTCAGTCGTGGCGCAGTGGCACAAGCGTGTAAATGACTGGTTTTGGGTTCGATTCCCACTCGAGAAGTGGCAATATTTAATATTTCCATTTCTTCGCCCTAATCAGAGCTGGCAAAGTTCTGCCACTTAACAAGTAATGCCTTCGAATTTGGCGGAAAGTCAGGAACGGTGTGTCTTAACACTAAGTTTCCTCTGCCTACCCTGCTGTGTGCGGGATACAGCGTGAAGCTATAAAAAAACGAAGAAATGTTGGCGTATTGCATTTGATTCTAGTATTCATTAAAATTACCTCCATTTTAACGAACGTAATAGAAATAACTTTCATTAATGCAGTAACAATATCACCGTTACTATCAATTAATAATATAGCAAATGCAAGCACATTCACCAAATAACCAAATCAATTTAAAGGACTATCAGTGTAGAAATCTACATAAATTCCGAGGTAACCTTGTTTCATAGTCACTGGTCAGTATTATATAAAGGTTCTTATAATTTACGCGGAGCTTTGGGCGAAAAGCTCGCTTTGATTTAAGGCTGTCATTACAGAGGTAATGTATTCTAAAGCTTACCCCCGATATTTTTATTAAAGCCGACAAGCAAATCGGTTTCAAGAATTGACAGTAAAAATTTGTAATAAAAAAGGCCTTTTAAAAAGATAAAAGTTAGTAAAGTGATCTGAATGTTAGGTTTGTGGGTTTGAGTCTTTTTTGTAAAAACTATGGAAGATTTTTTTAAATATATCAAATAGGTTTATTATAAATGGTCATTGTGGTGCAATGGGACAGGCGTCGGACTCTAAACACGGTTAATTATAAGTTCGATTCGTGCTATGTAGCACTATTACACCATGTCTTTGATGTTTTTTTTTTTAGCTTCACGCTGTATCCCGCACATAGCAGGGTAGGCAGCCTACCATGTCTTTGTAAGTATAGAAAAATGAGAATTACCTATGTCACTATTAGATTTTATTTGTATATGATATAGTATTTTTTTATGGCTTTTGGTGGTTAAAAGAGAATAAAGCGCCAAACTAAAACTTCTAGTACTAAAAGTCTTTAAATACTTTTATATCCTCGACTACTCTTATAAACCTATTGATATCCTCCGGGGAATCTTTAGGCTCATTTCTTTATCTTATCTGAGATATGTTTACAATAATTCACTGCGATTAAGAGATAATATTTGCAAAATATGTAAAATTTAAAAGACCTTAATTTAAAAAAGAATATATAAAAGTACATTAATGTTCCACATACATACATATAAGAAGTTCCAAAATATTCAATTACAAAGTTAAGTTAGAAACAGTTTAATATTATACTAGACATATAACAAACTCAAATGTTGGTCCTTCGAGCGCTCCCGCCGCGACGCGACGCCGTACTCTATAATTAGTATGATGTCACACGCGTACCAGAAGGATGTAAATTGTCTTCAACATAGGAAACTTTGCTTTGTCTATTGTTACACAGCTTATCAGTGTTCCAACATGTGTACTTGTAGGGGGATGGAAAACGAATTATTGCTATTAATTAAACAGTTACAAGAATAATTACAAAAATAAGTTGTAGTATAGTAGAATTTCAACGAAACTGGGTGTAGGATACATATGGTTCAGTGCGCAAGAGCGCGTGGCTGGTTTAGAGGTCCATGATCCAATCTCGCCATGCTTAAGTTTTGTACGTTTTCTAAAAATATTTTCCAATTTGAGTGAAAACATTTAAAAAATGTAAAAAATAGCAAAATGAATATATTTCATTACATATAATATTTCATAGTTAATAATTCATAGCATATTATTAAGTTATACGTATCTTAAGGTTAGTTTAATTTTCATTGTACTTGCAAGTATTTTGCAAGTATTTTAATACGAACTGAATTATAATTATATGATCACATTTGAATACGCCATTAGTGCGCACGACTGGCCCTACTACTAGATACTTATTATTATATTCTTTTTGTTATCCTAACATTAAGTCAGGATATGTATGTAAATAAAAAAAAATCAAATATATCGGAATTGATACCTGCATCTTCTTGGACCGCGTCCAAGCGTCCTGTATATTCAATTTGTATGAAAATTGTTTACATGATATACTGTGCGAGTTGTTAAATAGTTTAGGTGTAAGTTACACTACATCCTTACTACGGTGCTTCGTAAATGTCGTAGTGAAAAAGAAAACATGTTTTGCATTATTATCTATATACAATAACCACAAATCCGCTGTCGGTCTGTTACACTTTTACGGCTAATCTACCGGTGTGATTCGGATAATGACATAAGAATAGATTAAATCATAATACTTTAAACTCAGGCTCAGGGGTACAACCTATCGTAACGTAATGTGATAGCGTTTGACGGTAAACGCAGTCGGTCCAGGGTTCGATTCCCACTCGCCTGGATATTATTTTACTTTATTATATTTAAACTATTTTGATTTTGGAATCTGCTATATCGGATAAAGGAAAGCATACAATACAACGAAATTAGTAAAATCGCGTAATTTTTGACGTTGTGAGGCCAGTCCTGGCTTGTGGGCACAAAGTGTGACTGAAAACGAGACAAGTTGTGGGTTCGATTCTCACTCGAAAAATTGAAATATTTAATATTTCCATTGTCTTCGCTCTGGTATCGACCGCCGCCTCTCAGCAGGCAATTCCTCCAGTATTTGGCGGAAAATGACGAACGATAGATTTCTTTCGCCTATGTGTGGGATATAATGTGGCACAAAAAGTATCGAATACTGTATAAAGTCAATTTAGTTATTTAAACTTAAAATTTAACTTTCAATATGAATATATACCTTAACAAGAAGCATAAATAAGTATAGTTTTTGGAAGTCAACGTCTTTCCACTAACTCATACATACATGCACTAAACAAAGTCACTTAGCAATGTTAGCATAATGTGCAAATGCACTTACGTGACCTTCTCCGTCGTCGTCCCGCTGGAGACACGTATTTTGTCTACTATGAGATCACTTTGTCCTCAATTTTTCAACTTATAATATAGTGGTTATTATAGAATGAAGTTTTAAGTTGGGTTCAAGGTTAAAGGTTTTTAGTTGTATACAAAAATGTATGTTCTATTTTTCTTTATTGTAGCAAGGAGTTTTAATAGTGTAAACACTTTGTATGTTTTTGCTTTTTAACACTTTAAAGTGTTATTCACACACTTAGGAAATTGAAAAACTTTCACTCTGTATGTTTTTAAAAGTAGAAACTCCATTTACGGGAAAAACATACGTAGCCTTAACTTTACTTTTTTAAAAAATTACATAGAGATTATTTTAAGAATATGTCAATTAAACATTCGTTTTTTTTTATAATTAGCGGTCGTCCACAAATTCTACTGCTTTACAGAAATAAATTATAATATTTTTCATTGAATCTTTAGAGTTATTGTCCAAAGTGTAAACTTATAAGCTTTAATATTAGCTTATCTAACATTAAAATGTTTTTATTCGACTCAGTAGTCACTGATTTTAGCGTGTTCAACTAAACAAGTAGTCTAGGTCAATATTTTACAAGATAGATTTTTATTTAAGTGGGGAACGGAGTGTCTTAACACTAGGTTCCCTCTGCCTACCCTGCTGTGTGCGGGATATAGCGTGAAGCTACATTTATATTTATATTTTTAATGGCTCTTAAAGTTAAAAGAGGGCTACATAGCCGTACATCCAATGTACAGGACTAATCCTGTTTATAATTTATAAAAATATTATTTAAAAAAAAAATCTTTAATTTTCCCGTTTCTCAATCATTAAGATCATGAGAATGTTAATAAAACCAGCGTAAGCTTTTTTAAATTTTTTATCTGTCAAACAAAAGATCTTTTCTCTGAAAAGTTTTAAGATTTTTAAAATTATTTGTGCTTTTAAGTTTAAGTGTAGTGGCACAGTGTCAGTCTGTATTAACAAGCAGTTGTGAATTCGATTCCTACTTGGTGGAATTATAATAATTTTCTTTATTTCATTTCTCCAATCTGGCAAACGAGACAAAACGCGTTGAGAGATCCAGGGCGTTAAAAGAGTGCGAAGGTGCGTTTTCCAATATTCCGTCTTTCACTTTAAGAGAAGGTATTTTACATTTTGTAATAGAATATACTAATATATCTATCACTTATTTTAGTATATAATATTACATATAAAATATCAATAACCTCCAATAATAAAACGATTTCAAAATATCATATCCACGTGGCGCATACCGGGTGCAGGGTGCAGGGTGCAGGGTGCAGGGTGCAGGGTGCAGGGTGCAGGGTGCAAGCAGACCGTGCTATATTGAAACGTTTTTCTGTGTATTACAAATCGCACAGCGATTTCGACTATCGTATCGAAAATTGAACTATTTGAGATGAAATACGCTCGCGTACAATTGAGCAAAGCATTTACGTTGGATAAAAGCAGGTATGTTGGGATATAGACTGTGTTCGGGTCTCATACGGCAGGGTTTTAAATACTCCTGGTAGCTGAAACAAAGTGATGGCACTTATTTTATATATGGCCACTTAAAAGTATTGCGACTGTGCAGCGTTTTAACGATTAAGTTAAGGTAAGTGTGCGGAATGAATGTGATGATCGTTAGTTGTTGTAATTATTCATTTATTCATTTTCTGAGTTATCCATACTTATATTCTTGAAAATAAAAATTGTGGCCAGTCGTGGCCCAGTGGCACAAGCCTGGACTGTAAACGACTGGTTGTGGGTTCGATTCCCTCGAGTGGTAATTATATTTCCATTTTCTTCGCTCTGGTTTCAAGTCGCTTCTAGTGTCTTATCACTAGGTTCCCTCTGCCTACCCTGCTGTGTGCGGGATACAGCGTGAAAAAAAGAATTATTGTAAATAGAATCATTATTAAGAATCTACAACAATTTGAAGTAAATTCATATATACTTTAATATACAATTGGCAGAGCACTGAGAGGAAATCATACAAAGTTCACAAAGAAATGAGAAAATCTATATTTTATATTTTACAATCAAAACTATGGAGGATCGAATATAAAATTAAATAGAAAAAATCGTAAAGTCGAAATATCGTAAATTTGCAAACAAAGCTTCAGGGTGACTACTTGTAACATTTTCAGAAAACCTGTGACCGGACCGTGATTACTAAGAGTAGAACGCATAGCTTAGCGATTAGACTTGAACGATTTCTTATATAAGCGGGTTGAAGTTCCGCTGCGTTCAAGCTTTTTTATTTTTTTTTATTTTTTTTTAGCTTCACGCTGTATCCCGCACACAGCAGGGTAGTCAGAGGGAACCTAGAGTTAAGACACTCCGTTCCCCACTTTCCGCCGAATTCGGAGGCATTGCGTGTTGCAGTGGCGGAACTCAACACCGCTTTACCTCGACACCAGAGCGAACAAAATGGAAATATTAAATATTTCCACTCCTCGAGTAGGAATCGAACGCACAACCAGTCGTTTAGAGTCACACACTTGTGCCACTGGGCCATGACTGACCACAATTGGTTATGTTATCTAAATAGCTTCTATCCTAATAAAATACTGTTATATTTATATGAACATTTGTTCAATAACAAGTTTAGTATTCAAACAAATGAAACCACAGAGTTACAATGTACACTCAACCACAAAATACTAATTATTTTCGAAATAATGGATCATTATGGTTATTAATATGACTAATCAGTTCCTGTGCGTATATACATACAAAAACGAATTTATAATAGTTAATTATTTACTTAGTAATTTATGCAAAGATTCTTATAAATTAAATTATAAATTGATACTACATTGATTGGGCCAGTCGTGGCGCAGAAGCAAAAAGTGTGACTTCCTCCTCTTAACACGCAATGCCTCCAGAATTTGGCAGAAAGTAGAGAACGGAGTGTTTAACACTAGGTTCCCTCTGCCTACCCTGCTGTGTGCGGGATACAGCGTGAAGCTAAAAAAAATGATTCTATTGTGGTGCAGCGGGAAAGTGTCTATTGTAATCGTGCTAGTTGTCCATTTGATGTTCATTTAGCGGATTCATTATTTATTTGTTTTTCATTTACCTGTTTCCGGTAAGACATATCACGGGGTTCGATTCCACCATTAAAACGCAGTATCATGAATTTGTGATGGAAGTTTCAGTCAAAAAGGTGTCTTCACACAAGGAATCATATTTTTTTCTTACATGTATGTGTCTTCGGAAAGTAGGGAACGGAGTGTCTTAACACTAGGTTACCTCTGCCTACCCTGCTGTGTGCGGGATACAGCGTGAAGCTAAAAAAAATGATTCTATTGTGGTGCAGCGGGAAAGTGTCTATTGTAATCGTGCTAGTTGTCCATTCGATATTCATTTAGCGGATTCATTATTTATTTGTTTTTCATTTACCTGCTTCCGGTAAGACATATCACGGGGTTCGATTCCACCATTAAAACGCAGTATCATGAATTTGTGATGGAAGTTTCAGTAAAAAGGTGTCTTCACACAAGGAATAATATTTTTTTCTTATATGTGTTAAGATATTAAATTTTGCGTTCTCATAATTAAACATCATATATAACAAATCACGCGTATTACATTTTAAGCGTTAAATGTGTTCGTAGCTTAATTAAACGAGGAGATGAGAGTGTTTGGTATATAAAACAGAAAATAAATAAATAGCTTCACGCTATATCCCGCACACAGCAGGGTAGGCAGAGGGGCCACTGAACAGAAATATAGATAAAGTGATGAAAATCCTTTTTTATTATGACAATAAAAAAGGGTTTTCAACACTTTCTCTCCGTACGATATTATCCGGTCACTTTCACACTTACACTTTTACACTTTCTCTCCGATCGTAAGTAAGCTTTTGTATAATGTTTTCTTTATTTATTAATATAATAATAAAATTGCTCTTGTACCTAAGAAACCGTTGTGGCCAGTCGTGGCCCAGTGGCACAAGAGTGTGACTGTAAACGACTGGTTGTGGGTTCGATTCCCACTCGAGGAGTGGAAATTATATTTCCATTTTCTTCGCTCTGGTGTCGAGGTAAAGCGCGGCGTTAAGTTCCGCCACTTAACACGCAAGCCTCCGAATTCGGCGGAAAGTGGGGAACGGAGTGTCTTAACACTAGGTTCCCTCTGCCTACCCTGCTGTGTGCGGGATATAGCGTGAAGCTATTTAATTTTAATTAAAATTAACCTAAGAAACCGTGTGGCGTTGAACTCCGTTACTGGACACACGATGTCGAGGTTTCAGGCGGAAAATGGAGAACGGAGTAGATACTACGTAAAGTAGTAGTGTAAACTTAGTATTAATATTAATACCTGTGAACCTATCACAGGTAGGCGTCTTCAGACAGTCAGGTAGCCAGTAGTATCGTGAAGCGGCTAACTAACATTGTATGCCAACAAATAGATACATATGTACCTAAATGTAGATGTAATACGATAGATACTAATTAAATTAAATATAATTAACTTATAATTAAAGCTCATATGACACTGCATTAACATAACCTCAACACTAAATGCGGTCTTTGTGTTCATCAGCAAAATTAACGTTTGACCTTAATAAAATATACATACATACATACATATAGTCAATATTAGTTTTGCCCGCGACTTCGTCTCCGTGCAATTTAACTAAAAAATTATAAATAAAAAAAATCTAAGACATAATCATCTTATTCCAAGACGTTCCTTAATTATGTTTTTAAAAATACAACATATTATAACTTAAAATATATGAAATATATATTTCAGATATGCTAAAAGATGTGCAGATGAACTGGTTAAGTTTTGGCATATTCAAAATATCATAATAAGTTTCATATCGTGTGAACTACAAGCCATCTCTCTCTAAAGCAGGGGTTCCCAACCTTTTTTTATCAAGGACCACTTTTACATTATTCTTGCTAGCAGGGACCACTATGTATGTAAACCTTGCAGTTTCTGTGATTTTGTAGTTCGATGAGTTGTATGACTTTGGGTAGAGCTGGGTATAACATCCGCTAAATTTAAAATCGTTCGCGGACCAGTTTATCCCTTCTGCGGACCACTGAACGTCCGCGGACCACTGGTTGGGAACCAGTGCTCTAAAAGGATCATCTCGTACATCTTTCCATACAAGATAAAGCCCAACGTAGAAAAGTATTTTGAGTGTACCTATATGTACGTATATGCTACTGTATAAACTAATATATTGATAATTCATTTCAGAGTCAAACATTCGTCTAATTTTCTTATAGTAAATGCTGCCTTCATTCAGTCACTCCAGGCTAAAGTTAAATATACTTCGCCTTATCCCCACATTACACCAGTATAAATTCATTTTAGTTTATTTCCCAACTCAGAAGTATACGACCGTAGCTCAGTTAGTGTCGAGAGTGCGGTTGGAACATCGACAGTGTAGAAATGACACCCGACAGAGCAATCCCTTTGGATAACCGCTGTGATCAATTTAAATAAGCTCCGAAAACACTGATGATTTTAAGCGGGTTATTGAATGATGCGCTTTTTTAATTGATAAAGGTTTGGGAGGAAAAGATAATTTTTATTGATGTTTTTTTAATATAATAGATGGATTGCTTAGCTTTCTATTGAAATTTGGTGCAAAAAATTTGGACTTATATTGAGTATACGTATTCCTAAATAACCAATGCATAAAATCTACGACAAACATAACCGCATAGAGCTAATCTTTCACGTAATTTAAAATACGTTTTTGGTGATATAGGAGAGAACGGAGCGCCAAACGCCACAGTCCCTGCATACTTCTTTCGCCTGATCCACTGTCATCAACCTCTTCATACACGCGCTCCGGCGCTCCTCATACTTTTTACGTGACCTTCCTCCAGTATCGTCGATACTGTGTTTTCGAAGGTCAACCGAGGTCTCCCCCTGCCTCCAGATTTATTATTATTGCTTCATAAATCTTTCAAATTCAAAAAAAAATAAAAAGTAATGTGATATAGGTGTGATTATATCTTTTTTAAATTTTATAATATAGTGCTTTATATGACGAACATTTAGTGATTAATTTTTATAAAAATAGAACATTTTTATAAAATTTAATCACTAAATGTTATGATTGGTTATAAATAGTTATAATTTAAGAATACGTATAAAAAATTAAACACAGCAAGATTCACGCTGTTTGTAAGCTGTTGAAGCACTTTGACTGCTAAGCCACCCACCCATTTTACATTTTTTCGATTCTGATGATTTTTTTAATGAATAGTTGATGATACCAGCAGCACCCCAATACTGGCTACCTGGCTGGTAGCCAGTATTGGGGTGCTTTTTCCTTAAAAACTAACCCCTATAGGGCTAAAATAGGGGATGAAAACTTAAATGGAAATCATAAGGCATATAACTCAAACCAGAACGCGGGCCGTCAAAAATGCGAAGCAGTTATAGTTATGAAGTTTACTTTTAAAATATTTATAAATATAACATTCCCCAAATCGAGAACTAAACCTAAACCAATCGTAGCAACCACAACAACTTCACCGCAGTCAGTCACAAAGATTTATGATTTCGATAACTGCAGCGATGTGACAGTGTCACGTTTCGGGAGATTTACCCACATTTGCCCATTTTATCTATCAGTCCTGACAAAATGTTGTCAACCCTCTTTATTATCGCTGATAGCTACGTGTGGCGATCTCGACCGAACTTTATATACGTTTTACATAATAGACTGACTTTGTCAAAGTCGGATTATGTTATATTTTCGGAATTGTTATGTTATGAGGTATTTTTTCTTGCTTGTTTCTTATTAAAAAAGCTGCTTTACTCTTTTTTCTGCATAGCAGGTTAGTAGCGGATGGATGCGAGCTGCCCAGGACTGGACAGGTTGGCACTTTATGAGGGAGGCCTACGTTCAGTAGTGGACGGCAATGGGCTGAAAAAAAGGTTAGTAGGACTCAGAGAGAACAAGTGTTAAGACACTAAGTTCTTCACTTTTTGCCTGAAATCAGGAAATTATGTGTAGAGTGGCCAGTCCTGGCCCAGTGGCACAAGTGTGTGACTGTAAGCGACTGGTTGTGGGTTCGATTCCCACTCGAGGAGTGGAAATTATATTTCCATTTTCTACGCTCTGGTGTCGAGGTAAAGCGCGGCGTTAAGTTCCGCCACTTAACACACAAGCCTCCGAATTCGGCGGAAAGTGGGGAACGGAGTGCCTTAACACTAGGTTCCCTCTGCCTACCCTGCTGTGTGCGGGATATAGCGTGAAGCTATTTTTTTATTTTTTTTTATGTGTATAGTGGTAAAATTCAAGGACGTACTTTATTTTAGGTACCACGGTGGAGAAATGAAAATAGTTTAGGTATTTTTAACATTATTTAAAGTGTTATTCATATACATAGGAAATAGAAAAGCTTTTTATTTGATTACGTTTGATTTTGGTACATTTTCGGTAAATATTTTACCGAAAATGTATATGTATATATTGTAACTATTTCTCAAAGTGGAAATCGAATCCACAACCTTTCATTGTGGAGATTGAACCTAACTATACTCATCGCATTAGTTCATACTGTGTTATTATAGCATCATGCGATATTATCCTTCCTTTAATTTAATTAATACTGCAAATCAAAAAATGTAAAAACGTTTTTATTGCAAAAATGTAAATTTACCCCCCACATTTAAAATAATATTCACATTTTTTTTAGCTTCACGCTTCTCCGCGCCCTACTTTCCGCTGAATTCAGAGGCATTGCGTGTTAAGTGGCGGAACTTAACGCCGCGCTTTGCCTCGACACCAGAGCGAAGGAAATGGAAATATTAAATTTAAGTAACATTTCTACTAGTAAGTACTCTTCGAGTAGGAATCGAACCCACAACCAGTCGTTTACAGTCACACGCTTATGCCACTGCGCCACAACTGGCCCCATATTCACGACACGTCACGACACAAAATGTTATTAAAATGCTGCTTTTTTTCAAAAAAAACTTAAAAACGTTGAATACTTTTAAGAATATGCTTATAACAATATATAAAATGAACATATATAGTATAAAATAAATAATGTTTGACGAAAAAATATATATTTTTTTGTTTAGCTCATCTGTAAAACAGCGATATTTTGACTTACGATACCATTGTATTACAGTTACCGAACCGATATATTAATTTAACTCTCAACAACGCACAATCGCAACACAAATTTAGAAGTCGTTAAGAAAAGCAAAACGGCAAAGTCCATTCAAACAAATAACTTTTTGCGAGATCGATTTGAAGCGGGGCAATTTTGCAGAAAGTTTCTTAGATCGAATCGGCCCCTTGTGTGTTTGTTATTGCGTGTGTTATTGAATACTGGGGTACTTTACTTTTCGCATCCTTATTCTTGTATTGGAGAATATATAGCAATTATTTTATATTATTTTATTCTAAAATATCAATTTTGAATTATCAAACTAGTTAGGGCGCCAGAATCAGAAACGTGGGTAGCAACTCATGTTTCTGGTTGGCGTAACTTAACCTCGTATATTGTCTTGTCAAAGTTGAGAAGAGAAAATAATTTAAATGAAATCATTCCTCTGAAAAGGAATCTAACCCACGACCATTGGGTAAACAGTCAAGCGCTATCCCACTTTTTACCTATTTTCAGTGATTGAAAGGGTAGGGTAAATTGTAGAACTAAAAATTGAATATATATTTTTTTAACGCCACTATAGCACGTATGTTAAGTATATATTTTTTTAACGCCACTATAGCACGTATGTTAAGTCACTTCAGCTTCACATTCAGCTACTACTACTTCACCACCATTTATGGGAAAAGGCGTTTTCAGTGGTCACAATAAAAGTTGTGTTATTTTACTAGGCAAATGAAAATAATTTAGGTGTCTTCATTTCCCCGGATCGAATTCACTACCACTGCCTTTACGGTCAGACACTATGCCACGAAATCTATTAAGTCAAAGTCAAAGTCAAAGTCAAATAATTTTATTCAAAGTAAGAAGTTACATGCTTCATTTTTTGAACGTCAAACAATTTACCACCGGTTCACTAAAGTTAATGCCTCAGACCTGAGAAGAACCGGCGCAAGAAACTCAGCGGGACTATTTTTAAAATTGTACTAGATACATAGACTCCAATCGTTATTTCTAATCCAATAACAAAACATTAAGATAAAATTGATTTACCATAAATAATTATAACCAATATAAGTTAGTTCATATAAATTTAGAAACTTATTTACATCTAAGAATATTAATAAGTTAACTTCCCACCGGATATAAAGTAATGAAACGCTAATTGTAACAACAAAGTGGTTCTCTAAAGGAATTTCCATATTAAATACGATATTGGTTTAAGTTTAAACTTTAACAGAGAGAGCTTTAAAAATAAACATTTTAAAAGCTTATTTTTACAGTCTTGCAATTAAAATGGGAATGCGAGAAGAAAATGATTGCTCATTTTGGAATACGATTAAATGCAATTTGTTGTATGTAAGTAAAAATGCATGTGTAATGTTTTAAGGCATTGTTTCTTGTTACCTTTAAAAGCATTATTAAGAGAAAATTTCATTTAATTCATTTATTTTGTTAGAAAATCAAATAAGGAGTAAAAACACTGATTTACTGTTTTCTATAATTAATTGAAATAATTAAACTGTTCATACATCTTTTGTTGTTAATTTCGAATAGTTGCTGATGCATACGATAGTACAGGTTCCCTAGTAAGGCGATATTAAATTCTAATTAATTTAAGTTTAAACAATACATTGTTAAAATTTTAACTAGTGAAAATAAATAAAACATTTTTTTATTTTTTTTACCTAGTATTAAGATACTCCGTTCCCCACTTTCCGCTGGGTCCGGAGGCATTGCGTGTTAAGTGGCGGAACTTAACGCCTCGACACCAGAGCGAAGAAAATGAAATATTAAATATTTCCATTCCGCAAGTGGGAATCGAACCCACAACCAGTCGTTTACAGTCACACGCATGTGCCACTGGGCCACGATTGGCCACTGGAGAAAATAAATAAATACATTTTTTAGTTATGTCTTGTCTAAAGACAGGAATGGTAAGGCCAATTAATCTTCTCCCTCTAACATTGGTCCTATGATTGTTTAAAATAAAAATCGTCCCAGCAAAGTATAAAACTTCATTTCATATAAAAGTGTATTAATCATGCATATGTACATATACATATATTCCATGTCACTTTTCCTACATGCTTTCCATTTTTTTTATGTTGACGTTGTAACCCGCACACAATGCCTCCAGAATTCAGCGGAAAATGAGAAACAGAGTGTCTCAACACTAAGTTTCCTTAGCCTAGGGTAGGCATACAGGCTGTGTGCGGGATATAGCGTGAAACTTTTAGAATAATTTAAAATATATATATTCGAAGCCATGTCTCTTGTACAATACGCTCAAGCGCTCCAGCCAGTTAAGCCACGTCCGGTCTCGGACGCTGTAGTTGAATCAATCTAGCCAATTTACCTACGAAATTGTAACAACCGAATAGAAACTCCGCCGTGGTTCAATCTGAACATACAGCCTAATTGGTTATACTCTTGAACCCTTCCAATGGCTGAAGGCTTGCTGCTTTTCGAATTTTCAGTGTTTTAATGGGGGAACTATAGGGAAGGTATATTGAAGTACAACCAGCGTGACGCATTGGTACAGGAACTGCCTGTAAATATTATTACTCATGGATTCTCTTGAGAGAATATATTTAGATTATTTTAATTTACTCATTGTGTTAATATAAAGCGCAACGTGATGTTCCCCTCCACCAATCAATACACAATGCTCGAAGTCGGGTATAATGTAGAAGAACGAAATGTCTTAACACTCAATATAATTCATATTCTCAATATAATATTTGTTAACAAATAGTTATAGACCACGTGTCCATAGTGCAGCGGTATAAGCAATAAAAAAATACATTCTCTCCGTCTTCCCAGCTACGGAATAAGCGTAAAGCAGAAAAAAACGACTTGTCTCTAATACAGCGTAAGGGATAAAGCGTGAAGCTAAAAAAACAAAGGTTTTAAAAGTCAAATGTCACAGGTAAAGACAACCTGACTATAAAAAAAACGTTTTCAATGATTTCTTGCAATAAAAGTTTTTAGTTTTTTAGGAAATACTCATTTATGTAAATAGCATTCATATTTGCATGCAGGTAGGTATATCAAGAAGCAAGACACCCTAGGTTTCAATTCATGTAAGTACTATATAGCTTCGACGTCTCGTTATTCGGCTGACGTGTCCGAACATTTGCAATTTAAATGTCCTTTCGTCACGAATTCCACTTATACTTGCAGGAGACGGCTCTCGACGTGGGTTGTTAAATTTACTCTACGAACATATTAGCTAAATACATTTTAGTTATGTTTAACTTAACTTGAGTTAGTTTGGTACTGTTGAGTAATAACTATTGTGTAACATAGTTAGGGGTTCGAATCCTATTTTGGGATAAAAAAATGCATGGCATGGCATGGCAATGGCATATAACTTCATATTTTGAATAAAATTATTTGACATTGACTTTGATTTTGATATGAATCGAAGTCTTTAAAGAAAAAGAAAAACTTAAATTAGTATTTCATTGGTTCTATCCTGGTATATTATCTGGTATATAGTCATTTTCCGTTATTGAGTAACTGGCAGTAAACTCACAGCCCAAACTACTGTGTGTCGGAAACTAATCATTGCCATGTATTTTCATCAAGGAGTGTAGTGGAGCATTAAGAAAAGGTTTCTTGAAATTCCTACTGGTCCACTCAAACAAAATCTATGGTTTATATATAAGGCTTTTAAATATAAGTTTTAGTGAATTTACAAGCATGACAAGTATTAAATGTTTTCGCGTACACTCTTTGTTTCCCTGTATTTTATACAGTTTTGTATGGCCAGGTGGTACAGTGCACCAAAGCCCGGAGTTAGTGGGGCCTTCTTACCTCAGCTTTAAAAGGAGTGAAGTATAATTTACCCTTAGGGGGACGGGTTAAGAATACAATTCCTCTCCGCAGCTGGATAACGTCCCGTAAATGGGCGAAGGTATCTTACCACTTACCATCTGGTGGTATTTCTACTCGTTTGACTCCTTTAGTCTATAAAAAAAATAGTGTATTTTTAATAATTTAAATGGATATCTGTAATTACTGATATTATTTTCCCTGTGCACCAAGCCCTTCTAACTACTGTTAGGCAGATATCAGGATTAAAGTAAAAGGTGACTTTTAGTTAACACAATTTATTGTTTCAGTTTATACACCCTTACCTCTATACTCACTTGTACAGTTTTGTACTTACGCAACTTTTGCACTCTTAACAAATTTACACTTATTTATTAATACACACACAACTTCTCTATTAAAACACGTAAATTTATACACTTAAACACTTTTTAGTTTAATAACACGATTATCAACTATTACACTTTACACGTTTAACACGATGCCTTCGTCAGGCAGCAAGACGGCGTACTAACTTTTGAGAGCAAAAGTACCCTTTATATAGTAAATCTGTCACTCTTTTAAAACAGTTATGTGGGTATTATTATTTTATTTATTAGTTAATTACCCTCATATTAACAGTAACCTAACAGTTCGGCCGTCCTGCGCCGAAACACGACCCCGTGTTTCCAAAACAAAAAAACAAAAAAAAACAAAAAAAAAAAAAAAAAGAAAAAGTAATAGAAAAGATATACAAGATAACGCTTACAATAATATAAACTTTTATAAACAAAACATTCTAGGGGCCATCTGCCCATCTTTTAAACTGGGGCAATCTGCCCATCTTTTAAACTGGGGCAATCTGCCCATCTTTTAAACTGGGGCAATCTGCCCATCTTTTAAACTGGGGCAATCTGCCCATCTTTTAAACTGGGGCAATCTGCCCATCTTTTAAACTGGGGCAATCTGCCCATCTTTTAAACTTGGGCAATCTGCCCATCTTTTAAACTGGGGCAATCTGCCCATCTTTTAAACTGGGGCAATCTGCCCATCTTTTAAACTGGGGCAATCTGCCCATCTTTTAAACTGGGGCAATCTGCCCATACTTAGGCAATCTGCCCATTACTTAGGCAATCTGCCCATTACTTAGGCAATCTGCCCATTACTTAGGCAATCTGCCCATTACTTAGGCAATCTGCCCATTACTTAGGCAATCTGCCCATTACTTAGGCAATCTGCCCATTACTTAGGCAATCTGCCCATTACTTAGGCAATCTGCCCATACTTAGGCAATCTGCCCATACTTAGGCAATCTGCCCAACCAAACTGGGGCAATCTGCCCAAACTGAGGCAATCTGCCCATCCTAAAATAGATTCTACATAAAGTATTACACTATGTATGGATAATTCATTTATTAATACAACAATTTATATATACTATGCATATTATCTATGTGACAAATATCGACTGAATCATTATCAATGTAACAATTTTATGATACTACTAAGCATTTTCCATGCAAAATTAAATTAGTTATTACGTTGTCTGGAAATTCAGAATGTATAGATTCTTGTTCACTGTACCTATCAGATTGACTAGAGGATACACTGCACGCTTTAGTATAGCCAGTATCTGTCATGACTGAAAACGTTACTTATTTTATAATATAAGGGCCTTGAAACTTAGGTAAAACCTTTCGGCTTTGACTCGTTAACTGTTAATAATGAAAAACCCTAACAAGATCTCCTATTTTGTATTCACGCGGAGGTTTTCTACGTTTACCGTATTGCCGTTTTAGTGCCGTGTGATTTTTACTTACGCGACTACAACTTTATCACAAATCGAATCCCTATTTTCAGTTTTGTTCTCTAAATTACCATTTACCGAGTTATGTATATGACTATTAGATATGCTAACTATTTTGAACCCAGATAGTATCTCAGCCGGCGTAAATCTGATTCCTTAATTTAAAGTATTGTAAAAAAAAAACCATTGAATTTTTGATACCATTAATTTTCGGAACATTTGTTATTTAATTAATATTGGAGCACTCTGGAGTGACAAAGTCAGTATGTTTACTTGAACGGATCGCGCCAGAGGCGAACTCGCCTCAAAATTAAAGTAGTAGTATATATCTTAATGAATAAAGTCTAAAGTAGTAAAATACCTAAGTAATTAAGTCTGAGTTGCAAAATATCTTAATAAATAAAGCAATAATAAATAAGTAGAAAAATATTTAAAAACTGATAAACAATCTTATTGATCTTCTAAATAACATGATAAATAATCTAATTGATCTTCACAATATAAATAACAACTAATCATGTATTCGTATATAATGTTTGACTCGCGTACAATTTCCGCATTCATCATTTAATTGAATATTTCTCTTACATCTATTTTTAATTACACTATAATCGATACGGTCTATGTACAATACATATATCTGAAATACTGTCCTGTAATATTATTGCTAATTCTCCAATTTTTGTACAACCTAACTCAATTAAAACCAAAACAACATATATATTTATTTATATACCTAATTGACTTTTTCTTTCATGAATTTCCCCACTAAGTACTACCTCTAACAATCAAAACCGCTTAATCATTACTATTCGAATTCGTTGTTTTCGGTTACACTATGTTTTAATTTGGTTCCATGAATTTCAATATTGCATTCGTTAGCTATGTGTCCCATTAATATAATAACGTAAGTTCACTATCTGTACGGCTGCTATGCGTACGGCTGCTATGCGTACGGCTGCTATGCGTACGGCTGCTATGCGTACGGCTGCTATGCGTACGGCTGCTATGCGTACGGCTACTATCTGTAAGGCTACTACGTGTACGGCTACTACGTGTACGGCTACTACGTGTACGGCTACTACGTGTACGGCTACTACGTGTACGGCTACTACGTGTACGGCTACTACGTGTACGGCTACTACGTGTACGGCTACTATGTGTACGACTACTATCTGTACCGCTACTAAATGCATCACTACCGTCTGTATCACTACTATATGTATCACTACTATATGTATCACTACTATATGTATCACTACTACATGTATCACTACTACATGTATCACTACTACATGTATCACTACTACATGTATCACTACTACATGTATCACTACTATATGTTCTGCTACTCTCTTTATCAATACTGTCTGTATCGATACTGTCTGCATCACTACTATATGTATCACTACTTTATATATCAATACTATACATATCACTACTATACGTATCACTGCTATACGTATCAATACTATATGTATCACTACTGAATGTACGACTACTGTCTGTATAACTACTGTCTGTATCACTATTCTCTGTATCACTACTATATGTAACAATGCTATATGTACGACTACTGTCTGTATGACTACCGTCTGTATCACTATTCTCTGTATCACTATCATATTTATCAATACTGTCTGTATCGATACTGTCTGTATCACTACTATATGTATAACTACTATATGTATCACTACCATATGTATGACTACCGTCTGTATGACTACTGTCTGTATCACTACTATATGTGTAACTACTATATGTATCACTACTATATGTATGACTACTGTTTGTATCACTACTCTCTTTATCAATACTGTCTGTATCGATACTGTCTGCATCACTATTATATGTATCACTACTTTATATATCAATACTATATAGTATCACTACTATACGTATCACTGCTATACGTATCAATACTATATGTATCACTACTGAATGTATGACTACTATAGCTATCACTACTATATAAACCACTACTATACGTATCACTACTATACGTATCAATACTATATGTATCACTATGAATGTACGACTACTATATGTATCACTACCACTGTATCACTACTCTCATTATCAATACCGTCTGTATCACTACTATATGTAACAATGCTATATGTACGACTACTGTCTGTATGACTACCGTCTGTATCACTACCATATTTATCAATACTGTCTGTATCGATACTGTCTGTATCACTACTATATGTGTCACTACTATATGTATCACTACTATATGTATGACTATTATATGTATGACTACTGTCTGTATCACTACTATATGTGTCACTACTATATGTATCACTACTATATGTATGACTATTATATGTATGACTACTGTCTGTATCACTACTATCTGTATGACTACTGTTTGTATCACTACTCTCTTTATCAATACCGTCTGTATCGATACTGTCTGTAGCACTACTATATGTATAACTACTACATGTGTCACTACTATATGTATCACTACTGTCTGTATCGATACTGTCTGTATCACTACTATATGTATAACTACTATATGTATCACTACTATACGTATCACTACTATACGTATCACTACTGTCTGTATGACTACTGTTTCTATCACAGTTCTCTTTATCAATACTGTCTGTATCGATACTGTCTGTATCACTACTATATGAATAACTACTATATGTGTCACTACTATATTTATCACTACTTTTTATACCACTACTTTCTATATCACTACTTTCTGTATTACTATTCACTTTGTCAATACTGTCTGTATCACTATTCTCTATATCACTGTTCATTTTATCAATACTGTCTGTATCGATACTGTCTGCATAGATACTGTCTGTATCAATACTGTCTGCATAGATACTGTCTGTATCAATACTGTCTGTATTATTACTATATTTATTATCGTTACTGTTAAAGTTACCTTATTCATGGCGACGCCTTGACCACCTCGCACCGCTGCGACGGTGACGCCTCGATCGCCTCGCCCCGCTGCGACGGCGACGCCTGGATCGCCTCGCCCTGCTGCGACGGCGACGCCTGGATCGCCTCGCCCTGCTGCGACGGCGATGCCTGGATCGCCTCGCCCTGCTGCGACGGCGACGCCTGGATCGCCTCGCGCCGCTGCGCAGGCGATGCCTCGATCGCCTCGCGCCGCTGCGCCGGCGACGCCTCGATCGCCTCGCGCCGCTGCGCCTCGCCCTGCTGCGATGGCGACGCCTGGATCGCCTCGCCCTGCTGCGACGGCGACGCCTGGATCGCCTCGCCCTGCTGCGACGGCGACGCCTGGATCGCCTCGCCCTGCTGCGACGGCGACGCCTCGATCGCCTCGCCCTGCTGCGACGGCGACGCCTGGATCGCCTCGCGCCGCTGCGCAGGCGATGCCTCGATCGCCTCGCGCCGCTGCGCAGGCGATGCCTCGATCGCCTCGCGCCGCTGCGCCGGCGACGCCTCGATCGCCTCGCGCCGCTGCGCCTCGCCCTGCTGCGATGGCGACGCCTGGATCGCCTCGCCCTGCTGCGACGGCGACGCCTGGATCGCCTCGCCCTGCTGCGACGGCGACGCCTGGATCGCCTCGCCCTGCTGCGACGGCGACGCCTGGATCGCCTCGCCCTGCTGCGACGGCGACGCCTGGATCGCCTCGCGCCGCTGCGCCGGCGACGCCTCGATCGCCTCGCGCCGCTGCGCCGGCGACGCCTCGATCGCCTCGCACCGCTGCGCCTCGCCCTGCTGCGACGGCGACACCTGGATCGCCTCGCCCTGCTGCGACGGCGACGCCTGGATCGCCTCGCGCCGCTGCGCAAGCGATGCCTCGATCGCCTCGCGCCGCTACGCCTCGCCCTGCTGCGATGGCGACGCCTGGATCACCTCGCCCTGCTGCGACGGCGACGCCTGGATCGCCTCGCGCTGCTGCGCAGGCGATGCCTGGATCGCCTCGCGCCACTGCGCCGGCGGCGCCTCGATCACCGCGCGCCGCTGCGCCAGGGACGCCCCGATCGCCTCGCGCCGCAGCGCCGGCGACGCCTCGATCGCCTCGCACAGCTGCGACGGCGATGCCTCAATCGCCTCGCGCTGCTGCGCCGGCGACGCCTCAATCGCCTCGCACAGCTGCGGGCGACACCTTGATCGCCTCGCACCACTGCGACAGCGACGACTCGATTGCCTGGCACCACTGCAACAGTGAAGACTCGATCGCCTGGCACGACTGCGCCCACTCATTAACCACCTTTTGTGGCAACAGTGAGTACAAACCAGCGACGAGTCTCTCTCGATAAATTGAGTCCTTTCCACTCATTTAAGACATCTCTTGTCTCTTGACGTAATGTGGGCAGACCGGGATTACACCGAAGCGTAAAAAAAAAAAACTTCGGTGGAATCCCACTTCTGATATTTGTTAGGCAGATATCAGGATTAAAGTAAAAGGTGACTTTTAGTTAACACAATTTATTGTTTCAGTTTATACACCCTTACCTCTATACTCACTTGTACAGTTTTGTACTTACGCAACTTTTGCACTCTTAACAATTTACACTTATTTATTAATACACACACAACTTCTCTATTAAAACACGTAAATTTATACACTTAAACACTTTTTAGTTTAATAACACGATTACCAACTATTACACTTTACACGTTTAACACGATGCCTTCGTCAGGCAGCAAGACGGCGTACTAACTTTTGAGAGCAAAAAGTACCTTTTATATAGTAAATCTGTCACTCTTTTAAAACAATTATGTGGGTATTATTATTTTATTTATTAGTTAATTACCCTCATATTAACAGTAACCTAACAATAGCTATGCCACTACTATTATCTTGTTTTTTTCTCTATCTACAAATCTTCAGAATTATACTCGTAACCATGATAGTAATCTTGAGGCTGTCGTGGCGCAGCTGACAAACATCTGACTGTAAAAGCGAGGGTTGTAGATTCGATGACCATTCGAGATAATTTTTAAAAATTATATTTATGCATTTATTTTCTCGCTCTGGCATCTAAAACTGAGTATTGAGTTCTGCTATTCAACACGCAAATGTTTCGATTTCGGGTGAAAAATGTGGACGGAGTGTTTTGTCACTATTACTCCACTATACGGGAAAAAGCGAGAATCTCCAAAAAAATTACAAAATTAATCTTTGCCCATAGACTTTGCCCAGTACCTATATTTCCTAACGAAATTGCAAGGAACAAAAGGCCTGACACGAATTTAATTTTCTTATACGCGTCTCGTAGTAGTAGGCACTGTAGGCGCTATCGTGTCGCAAACTGTGTTTGCAGTTTATTGTCCAATAAAGGAACGGTCGCTCTTGGGGATTTTATTTTGTTTAGCTCTTAACAGTCGAATGAAATCCGGCATTCCATGAATGCTTAATGTTGGGAGCTGTCGATACCTAGCACCTTGATGGCAATTTTTTGTTCGTATCTTTATATAAATTTATAATAGAATATGAAGTGATATATAAAGTGGGGAACGGAGTGTCTTAACACTAGGTTCTTTCTGCCTATCTTGATGTATGCGGGATACAGCGTGAAGTTAAAAAAAATATATATTTTGATATTGTTTTGTTGGAATACGTATATTGGATTTAAGAGTTAATTTAATTGTAGAAATAAGTATAGTTAATATAATAGGATAACTCGCTTAGTTAATTTAAAACGTCATTTTAGCTTTGAGTAGCATGTCAATGTAATTTAAGAATTGTAAATAAATTATTATAAGGAAAAAAATTATACGAGACCGAGTGTCTGTAGTGTTTAAGTATTTAAAAAAAATATAATTATAATAATATAGTAGTACTGGATTGGATTGGGAAAAAATATTTTATAATTTGAAATAGTGTCATTTTATCTCGTTTTTACTGATCGATGTCTTTAGTGTATTCTCCATACAACGCTTTAACAATGTCAAAGCGATAAATGCCGTAGCAGAAAAACTAAATATTTTTTTTTTTTACATTTATTGAATTGTTACAGTGGCACGAGCGTGTGACTGTAAACGACTGGTTGTGGGTTCGATTTCCATTCGAGAAATGGAAATATTTAATATTTCCATTTTCTTCGCTCTGGTGTCGAGGTAAAGTGCGACGTTAAGTTCTGCCACTTAACACGCAATGCATCCGAATTCGGCGGAAAGTGAGGAACGGAGTGTCTTAACACTAGGTTCCCTCTGCCTACCACTACCAGAGCGAAGAAAATGGAAATATAATTTCCACTCCTCGAGTGGGAATCGAACCCACAACCAGTCGTTTACAGTCACACTCTAATGCCACTGGGCCACGACTGGCCACATTTGGTGAATATCAAATAGTTTAACCAAGCTATAATCCAGGCCTTGGAATTAATCATAGAATAATAAACATTTCAATTAAGCTCCTCATTTATACGAGCGCGCCAATCTATCTTCATGACCAAATTGATTTAGTAATATTATTAAAGTTAATATAGGTTCCATATTTTATTAACGTATCTCTGATATAATTGGTTTCTTTGTGAAAGGTCCTCGTGGAGCAGTGGAATAGGGTGTGATTGTAATGAAGAAGGTTGTGAATTCGATTTTGATTGTGTATTTAAAATAATTTCATTTCCTTATTCTGGTAAAGTGAATCGTGAGCGTTGAGTTGCATTACTTAAAGCGTAATTTGTCAAAATTTGGTGAAAAGTGGAGAACGGAATTCCATGACACTAGGCCCTCTCAATCTACCCTACTATTGGGTATAAAGTTTTTTTTTTAGCTTCACGCTGTATCCCGCACACTGGGAATCGAACCCACAACCAGTCGTTTACAGTCACACCCTTGTGCCACTGGGCCACGACTGGCCACAAAGGGTATAAAGTGTTATTAATTATTACTTATTTACTTTCATTTTATTTAAATTCATTTTAAACATAACTATTTGACTTTGATTTTAATTTCATCTCACAAGTCACAACTTTCATCTCTCTATTTAATCCTGCGATTGCCATAAAACTACTAAACCTCCTACACCTATTTCAACATACAAACACGTCATAAACCAGAAAATCACACCATAGTCAGAAAATTTAATACAATTTACAACATTCCGTTGGCAACATTTTCAAAGTATTTCCGTATTCCGTATATACCTCAATTTTTACACTTAACCGTTACAAAGAGCACAGCATTGCGATGCAGCCGCCGGCTCCGGACCCGAATTCCGTGCTCCGTAACACGTCGACTCGCAAATATTACTACACGCATACATATTTCATTTTGAATATTTTCTTCGTCGTTTGCTTTATGTGTGTAAAATTGTACACTTATTGTGTGTTTGTTGTGTAAATTGTGTAGTTTTAATGTGTAAATTATGTGTGTTTGTGTACTGTTAATAACAAGGACGGCAAATCGTGTCGTAGTGGCACAAAGTGTGACTGTAAACGCAGCTGGTTGTGGATACGATTCCTACTCGTGGAAATATTTGATATTTTCTTTTCTTTCGTTCTGGTGACGGGGCAAGACGCGGCGTTAAGTTCTGACACTTAACACGTAATTCTTCCAAAAATCCACAGAGAATAGGGAAACGGAGTGTCTTAGAACTAGGTTTCCTCTGTCTACCACGGAGTGTGGCAGAATGCAGCGTGAAGTTAACAAAAAAAGGAGAAAAAGGGCTACAAGTCTAAAAAAGTGTAAAAAAATGATTGCAGCGAAATTTGGAACCTGCCTCTCTTAAAGCTTTCAGTCCCCGCTAAGCCCTGCGTTCTATATCCAGCACTTTGAAATTCTTATACGCTTATTATCACTTATTTTTACTTTGCTTTGGCAAGAAAAACTGCGTGCGCTCTGCACTGCGTTCACCTTTTGATTGAACGAGGCAGGATCCGAAGTCATTTGTACTATTTCATAAGAAAACTTAAAATTTTTCATTTTCTAAGCGTATTCTTAATTAACAATTAAAGTGAATCTGAAAATAAGGCTGAATTATAATGCTACATTTAAATATAAAAATATCAAAAAAAAAAGAAAATCTTTGAAGAATACGTATTGACAACGTTGTTATAAGGAACACGAATGCATATATTAATGTATTATTGAGTATTTCTTCAAGAATTTTATCAATATCTTACAATAATAGACAACCATAAGATAGATTATAAATCACAGAAGTGCCTATACTTCTTATTTTTGGACGCTTGTTCGAAGTCAAGTCTTGGAAATTTTACACAAATCAAAATAAAAATAATATTCTTTGCCAGATATATTTTCGCAGCATTTAAAGTCCACAAGTTTAAATGCCTTGGCGCTATTTTAAATAAGGTGCAAATTTGATCCTTTCTAATTAACAAACGCACATCTCTTACAGAATACAGAATTAGGGCTCCAAATCAATATGGAGTATATTACAAGTAATAAAAGAAAAAAAATAATTACTACACAAATTACAATAGTACTTAAAAAAGTAAAAGTTATTAATGTTTTGTGAGTTATGCCTCATACCAGCCAATATCTCGATTTCGGACTGGAAACAGAATAAAGCATTTAATATTAGCTTCTTTTTACCCAACTTGCTATGCAAAAAACTGATATACCTTTAAAATTTAACTATTCTATATAATATCTTAACAATTATCATATGTATACTCATTATTACTTGACGATAAAGAAAGCCGTGGCGCAGGGGGACGTAAGTGTGACTGTAAACGCGGCTGGTTGTGGGTTCGATTCTCACTCGAGGTGTGGAAATTATTATTTCCATTTTCTTCGCTCTGGTGTCAAGGCAAAACGCGGCGTTAAGTTCCGCCACTTAACACACAATGCCTCCGAATTTGGCGGAAAGTGGGGAACGGAGTGTCTTAACACTAGGTTCCCTCTGCCTACCCTGCTGAGGGTGGGATACAGCGTGAAGCTTAAAAAAAAAAGAAAAATAAAGAAAGAATATTAAAGTTAACACTTCAAAGGCGAGGCGAGGCGAGGCATATATGTGCTGTACATATCACGTGTTATTGAAAATATGACAGTGTACTACTACGACGTACATAAAGTAAGTCACGATCTATATATGACAGCTTAAGAAATAATGTCAAAGTTTTTTCTTAATGATGTTTTAGTATTAAAATTTTAATTAAATATATATTTTTTTTCAGTGCAAAGATAAAATCAATTATTTTCTTTTGTTTGACAGGTAACAAAGCTTATTGTTCTTGTTAAGTATGATCTATATCTGGGATTTGAACCCAATCACTCGCCAAGTATATCCAACGGCTAAATATTATACCTTTATTATACGTGTTAAAATGACATAATCTTAACATTAAAGAACAGCTCGGGACAATGACTCCAACACAACTTAAATGCTGTTTTGAAATTCAAATTTTAAACTTACAAATGTATGTGTTGGTAACTTTTCCACGAACTCGGCGTTACAAGTGACTGATAATAGCTTACCCAACTATATTCACAAGTGGAAAAATGTGAGAAATGCTGAAAATACAAACTAGTATAGACAGATGTGTGACAGAGATGATTGTGGGTTTGATTCTGACTTAGGTAAATTTAACAACATTTTCGTTTTCTCTTTCTTGTAAGGCATAATTTAGTGCTGAGTTGCCGCTATCTAAGACATTGTCTCTAAAATGATATGAAATGGAAGTAATATTTAAATATTAATACCGGAAGGATAAATTTTCATCAATTTTTAATTATAATTGTGCGCGAAAACTAAGTAATTTACGATCGTTAATATTTATAAAAAAAAGTACAAAAGCAATACTTTATATTATAAGAAAAATAGATAAATCAATATATATTGTCATGTGTTAGACGTACACTTTCGTTTAATGTGATAAAAAAGAATAGAACCCAGAACCAACCGTGTATACAGTCAAACAATGTCTCTCTACGCCAGGGAGGCCTCTATAAGTTGTATGTATATTATATTACATTTAAAAAGTAATAAAATTGGCGTATTTTTGTAGCTTCACGCTGTACCTCGCATACAGCAGAGTAGGCAGAGGGAACCTAGTATTAAGACACTCCGTTCCCCACTTTCCGCCGAATTCTGGAGACATTGCGTGTTAAATAGCAAAACTTAACGCCGCGCATTGCCTCGGCACCAAGCGAAGAAAATGAAAGGAATCATTAAATATTTCGAGTCCTCGAGTGGGAATCGATCCCATTACGAGTCGCTTTACAGTCGCATTTTGTGCCTCTGCGTCACGACTGGTATAAAATTATATTTCTAATGTCATGACGGAATGACCGATTGAAAATTCGTCATTTCATCATCCATCATTATCATTCCAAGCATCCAACCTTATTCACTCATTAGAGATGAAATTTGCATAATCGTTGTAAATGATAAAGTGATTGTTTGTAGATTCGTTTCCTATTAGGAGAAAATATTTTTAAATTATATTAATTTCTGAAGACAAAGCGTGTTAAATTTTGCCACTTAACACGCAATATTACTATTTCTAGCAGGAAATAGAGAACGAAGTGCCATAACACTAGATTTTTCACTGATTACTGTAAAGCAGAATAAAAATCAGGTCTTCCATACAAAATTTCATCCCCTACGTCACTCCTTTAGTAACAAAACAAAACGTAGTGACCAACCACTACATCTACCCCACTTAAAACTTCCACCAAATAATGATATTACCCAGCTTAATTTGACAATTATTTCATATAATTGAAAACACATTTTCTCAGCTTATATATAATAGGAAGAAGTAAACTCGCCCTTACTGCTTACATCTTAAGTTACATAATACAAAATTCGCTTACATTTCAATTTTCACGTAATTCGATAGAACACAAAGGAAGTAGTAACAATAGCAGTGTTAATTTAGTTTGATATGAGGTCGAGTGATTCAATAGAGCCCTGTTTATCTAATCCACGCAAACATTATAATTACGAAAGTTTGTCTGTATGGTGCCTTTTTGTATATATATTGTATAAAAAGTATAAGATTCTTGTTTATAATTAATAAAGTAGTGTATAGAAGTGGAAATATTTAATATTTCCATTTCCTTCGCTCTGGTATCAGAGGTAAAGCGCGGCGTTAAGTTCTGCCACATAACACGCAATGCCTCCGAATTCAGCGGAAAGTGGGGAACGGAGAGTCTTAACACTAGGTCCCATCTGCCTACCCTGCTGCGTGCGGGATACAGCGTGAACCTAAAAAAAAGTAGTATATATTGTTATTGTGACGGAGTGTCTCTGAACGCTATTAGTTGTGGGTTCGATTCCCACTTGGGAAAATAATTATACTTCAATTATTTTCATAAGACTTTTCATAAGACTTAAGACATTGCCACTCGTCATATAATGTCACGATTTCTGATGGAGAGTGGAGAACAGAATGATATTAAATCCTCTTTGACTACTCCTCTATACGGGAAAAAGAATTAAGCTGAAAAAAATAAATATATGTATATTTTTACAAATCAATGATATATTTTGTTGTCACTTCACGATTTTCTTGTAGAACAGGATAGTCAGAGATAATCTATGGTCAAGATACTCCACTTGCAGTCCGTAATCAAGACATGATTTGATGAGTGGCAAAACTCAAGGCTGCGCTTTGTCTTTTCAAAGCGGGGGAAAGGAAAATAATTTGAAGTTATACTTTTAATAAAGTATTATAGGGTTAAAAAGTTAGTTTAGATTCAGTTGTTGTATCAATGTTCTACAATAACGTCAATCAATAATATATAGTAGATAATTACATTATCTTGATCTTAAGATCACTTGTTGCATTGTTAAAACGAAACGCGGCGTTGAGTTCCGCCGAGTACAGAAACTGGAGAACAGAGTGTCGAAACACTGGATTTCCTCTGATATACCAGCATTTACAGCAGTGCGTAAAAATAAAAAAAAAACTACTTATTACCTAAAAAACATCCTCAAATTTCTTCGTGTGAAATGAATGTTAAAATTTATGAATTCACTTTAAGAATGTTAAAAATACTTATACTACTACTTTTGGTACCTTTTTACTACGTGTTACGCTACAAAACACCTTTACTAACATACAAATAAACAAAACACCAACTTAGAAAATATGCAAAAGCAAAAATATTTCAATTCAAAACTTAAATAGGTTTAAAGTTTCGAATAGATTCCCTCATAAATAAATATTAGATTCGGCATCCGCCGGATATCGCCGGAGATCGCTGCAGGTGTCGTAACAAAGATATTGAAAACATATTCAATATTATTTTATATAAAATCCGAGATTAAAGTGTGGCAATTGTGCTGAAGATGCTTATGCTTTGTTCAAGTGTATTTGAAATTTTATATTAAGTTAAATGTAGGTAGAATATTTTTCAAGTATTCTTAAAGTTATCTGTAAGTACATTATTTTCTTATTTTTTTTTCAGGCTCACATTTTTAGTGACATCAGTATAGTTAGCGAGAATAGTGTTAAGACACTACTTTCCCCATTCTTTTTACTCGAATTCAAAATATTGTTGAACTCAACCTCGGACTATGTCTCGTTAACAACTTGGCGAAATGATAATTAGTAAAATAAGATTTACGTCGATTTTAAATACAAGAATTAGTGTCCGACCGAAGGTTCGGTTTCGGTTTCGGTTTCGGCAAAAAATTGTAGTTTCGGCCGTAGTTTCGGTTTCGGCAAAAAAGCTGCCGAACCTTCGGCAATGCCGAAACTCATGACGTACTCAAGAATTTTCACGTAGCTTAGATACTTTTGAGTGCTTTTATAGCTTGTCAACCTAATCTTAAGATGTAGTAAATTTTAATAAATTTAAATTAATGATGAGAATACTATGAACTGCTGACGACAGATTAAATGAACTATACCTGTTAGTCTGTAACGAAACTATGTGTCTGTTCGCATAAATGTGGCTCCTTTCAGGGGTCGAATACCTATGATTGATAGATATTTTGCGAGCCCTGGGCTAGTTACTATATTGGAGGCTTGCCTTAATATTATTTAAACATAACCATTTTTTATATAAATGTTACACAGTATATAGTCAACAAGTTAATATAAATATATATCTAATGTAAATCTTATCATAAATTAGCACATAAATTTCTCTGCAAGAAATGCACAGGTACGTTAAAGGTGAAAACCTTTTTGTAAAGAAATACCTATTAACACAAGTGTTGCCAATCTTAAGTGGCGACCGAGGGCCTTGATAACCCACAGGTCCCTGCGCAACGGCTCAAAAAACCTCTATGTAAATCCCTAGGAGCCTTGGGTAAAGAGAACTGGCGTAGGTCTAGACTAACAAGTGATCTGATCCATATATAGGTCAAGTTGAAAAAATGTTTCAACTTTTTAGAAAAAAAAATGAACTGAAAAAAAATTGTTTTTTTTTTCTCTTTCAATATTTATCAGGATAGATAGGAACACGTCGTTTGAAGACATTTTTCATCTTAAGATCTCAAAACTAGACACTTTAAGCTTTAGAATGGTTTTTTTATTTCAATGCGACTATTTTTGAGAAAACCTCTCACTGCCACTTGGAAAACCTCAAAAAAATAGTTTTTTTTTTATGATTTTTTTATTATTTCCGCTAGTATATATAATCAAATCAACGCAATCACAATAATTCAAATGCACGTGTAATTTTGAAAGCGTAAAAAATGTACTTTTTTTACATATTATTCAAATTTTATGACGTCATCAGCAGTTTCGGTTTCGGTTTCGGTTTCGGCCGAAACTGAAGTCAGAACCGAAGGTTCGGTTTCGGTTTCGGTTTCGGCTGAAAATTCAGTTTCGGTCGGACACTAACAAGAATATAAATATCTCTACAAGAACTTAGCATAAAAAATCACTCCACTCATCACAAAAGGACCATACCCAGAAACTGGACACAGAAATCTTATAGTCCTAACATATTCAAAACTTGCTATAAGCCAATGATCTAAACACAGACGTTTAACAAGCTCACGAGTGCGCAAGTTTTCCCAAGAATGCAATTTAATAGAGTAGTTTCAACTTTGAAGTATATCTTCATAGTAATATTATCCTCGCCTCAGAAAATAACGATATATTGTTATTCATTGAGCCGTTTACCCTCAAAGATGACGCGCATCGCGAATTTTGTGATAAATTTCAAGTGGAAAGTTTAAATTCTTGAATATTCTTAAGGTAAGGCGAAATTGAGTTCGGTATTCAATGTTTTTATTAAAAAAGCGAAATAATTTCGCTTTTTACGATTAAGCTGGGAAAGAACTTAAAAATATTTGTTAAGATGTATAATTGCATGTTTTTTAATTGATCAGTTCAAATAAATAAAACTGGATATATATTTGTAGTATTTAAGTAATCGCTTTTTACTAAATAATGTGCATTTAGTATACGATGTAAATAAAAAGATATTTATTTAACATATCTGTCTGTCAGTCTTTTTGTTTCAGCTAATCTTTCGAAAGGCTGGACTGATTTTTATGGTTATCACTGATGAATATCTGGTGTAATAAGAAGTTACCAAACCAACTTTCATATTAAAAATACAACTTTTTATTAAATTCCACGCGGACAAAGCCGCGGGCACAACTATATACATAAAGTGATAAAAAATAAACATATTTTATCATGACCGATGAAGTAGACTCTATGAATCTTATGAATGTTTTAACGCGAACTCTTCGCTTGTAAGAAAATTTACTCGAGTATTACAAATTTACAACTAATAATCTGATATCTGAATTATTTATCAATATTTAACTTTTATGAATATAAATATAAATATCTTTATCAGTTTTACGCTTTTTCCCGCATAACAGCGTAAGGAGAAAATTCCTTTTTTTTAGCTTCACTCTGTATGCTGCACACATCAGTGTGGGCAGAGGGAGCTTAGTGTTAAGACACTCTGTTCCCCACGCACCGCATGAATTTTGAGGCATTGTGAAGGGATGATAAAGGAGATTAATAAAAATATCTTGCTGCTGGTTTGGATAAAGCCCTTTAGTTTAATTAACAAACGTGGAATGACAGACGGAAATAAAAAACAAGTGCATAGATGTTCATATTTTATAACTATTTTAATGCGATGAGTAATGGCTCTTTAAAAATCGATAGGCGTTTTAACACATTGCATGTTAAGCAGCGGAACTTAATGTCTTAACATTAGGTTCTCTCTGCCTACCCTGCTGCGTGCGGCATACAGCGTGAAACTAATAAAAATAAAAAAAACTACATCTAGTTGTCATTTCATCTGTGTTTTTCATTCGATACGATACTGGCCTATGTATATTAATATATTTGACTGACGCATATCATAAAAAAACTATACTAAACTTACACTTACATATAAATAGATACGTAATTTAATAAATCGGGGCCAGTTGTGGCGCAGTGGCACAAACGAGTGACGGACTGTAAACGCCTGTTTGTGGGTTCGATTCCTAATCATGGAATGGAAATATATAATCTTTCCATTTTCTTCGCTCTATCATTACACTAGGTTCCTTCCCTGCTGTTCCTTCTCTGCCTACTCTGCTATGTGCGGGATACAGCGTAAATCTAAAAAAATAATAAAATAATATAAAAGTTTCTTTTATAATATTTTTTTAAATAACAAAATTACTTTTTTTCATCTAACGTGAAGTGAAAACCAAATGAAGTAAACAAAACAAATCGGAGATTATTATATAGTAAATATTTAATTAAATTAATAATTGTATAGAGCGTAATATTGAGTTGGGTTAGTTTAGACTTACTTTATACCGTTCGGTCCCCGTGGCCCGGCTAGTGGCGGTCGAGAAGGAGCACCGTCAGGTTTTAGTGGGTAACGGAGGCGTTACCATCTTGCCTCACCGGAGTACCACATAACCACGCCCCGAGTCCCCACTCGGGCTGGTATCCGTAACGGATTTCCTGACGCAAAAAAAAAGCACTTAGTTTAAACGCAAAGCTTGTTATTTAGACTTCTACTATTTGAATAGTTGTTAATTACAGCACACTAAAAACTCTGTGCTTTCGAATTTTTTTTAATAACATTCATTTTCCAATAGTTCAATAAAAATAGCGGTGTAAAGCTACCTGCGATATAAAGGCGATGGTTGTAGGATCGATTCTTACTCGAGGCAAGGATTTTATATGTACATTTTTTTCATTTCTTTGCCACTTAATGTGGTACCTAAGACAAAGCGTGAAGTTGAGTAGGCTACCGAGATTCAAGTGATTTTTTTTTGTAGCTTCACGTTGTATCCCGCACACAGCAGGGTAGGCAGAGGGAACTTAGTATTAAGATACTCCGTCCCCCACTTTCCGCCGAATTCGGAGGCCTTGCGTGATAAGTGGCGGAACTTAACACCGCGCTTTACTTCGACACAACAGCGAAAAAAATGGAAATATTTAATATTTTCACTCCTCGAGTGGGAATCGAACCCACAACCAATCGTTTACAATGCCACACGCTTGTGCCACTGCGTCACGACTGACCCGAATTTTATCACGATAATATTTAAAGTTTAAGTAATATAGAAAAAGATCGTATTGAACGCTTAGCAGTCATAGCGCTTGGACGCTGCCTAGAGGTGCGGGTTCGAATCCCGCTATTTTCTATTAAATATTTTTTACAATTTCCTAAGTTAGCGAATAACACTTTTAACTGGTAAAAGTATTAACTAATTATAATTTTATATAATATACTCGGTCTTGCGTTAACTGGAAATATTTTGTTATATTATTCCTTTGAAAAAGGCTTTGCATTCTCCAACAAATACACACATATGTGCAATACGAAGTAATTGAAATATTGTTAACTGGTAGCACACGATAGACCATCGATATTCAGGAGACAGTGTATTTTCTACGCATTTGCAACTCTACAGTCACATTCACCTGACGGTGCAGTCGCCTGGACCCTTATTCACTTTAGCACAAAGTATAACGAGCTACAAAGAGGCACGCAAGTGTCACTGTTTAATTGGAATGGAAACTGGCAGTAGTTATGCAAATATTGTTTACTTTTGTGTATATAATTAGGATGTTTACTAAAAGGGGCCAGTCGTGGCGCAGTGGCACGAACGCGTGACTGTAAACGACTGGTTGTGGGTTCGATTCCCACTCGACGAGTGGAAATATTCAATATTTCCATTTCCTTCGCTCTGGTATCAGAGGCAAAGCGCGGCGTTAAGTTCCGCCACTTCTTAACACGCAGTGACTCCGAATTCGGCGGAAAGTGGGGAACGGAGTGTCTTAAAACTAGGTTCGCTCTGCCTATCCTGCTGTGTGCGTGATACAGCGTGAAGCTATATAAAAAATGTGTACTAAAAATATATTTTTTGAATAGTTACTGGCACGTAGTTAATACGTAATACTTGTTCTGAGTTCCAAGTCTAGATCAAGTAAACATGCAATATAACAAGAGAACTGTGTTTAATTGATACCACTATTACTAACCGTTCAGGCGGTCGTGACGTCGTGTTACAGCGTCTGGCTGTATGGCAATTGTAATGATTTCGATTCCTACTAGAGGAATGATTATATTAAAATTTTCATTTCTTCATTCTTGTACCTAAGACAAAAACGCGGCTTTGAATTCCACCACGCAAAATTTTTCGATTTCGGTCGGAAAGTGGTCCTCCACTTTGAAGCGTCTTGTACACTAGGTAAAGAAAGATACTAAGGAAGTATTATTAAGGGACAATTTTACATTTCTGTCACAGACATAGAAGATATATGACAAAAAATATTATCGGGGCATTTATGCAATAGGTAAATGTACCTAATATCTTTTAAAATTTTAAAAATACTACCTGTGTTTCGCTAAAGCTTTAGATCTTTTCAAGTATAGCAAGCCAAGAAAGTAGTTCTTCATTTTTTGGTTGAAATCTAAACAATGCTTGTTAAGTGGCAAAACGCCGCGTATTATCCTATCAGAGCGGAGAAATGAGAGTAACTTAAATATAATCATTTCTCCGAATGAAGATCGGACCCTCAACCAATCGTTTACAATCAGACACTGTTCTATTGCGCCACGATGGTGATTATCTCAATACTAATAGAAAATATGTGTAAAGAACAAAAATAAATGACTTTTAACATTTTAAACGGTCATGCATACTTAATACTTAGGAATAACTACTTAATACTTAGGAAATTGAAAACATTTTTTTTGAAAACGTATAAAAATTTGAACGAAGATTGATTCCGGAAAAGTAAAGGAATTACTATATAATACTATCACCATTGGAAATTTCCAAAGATCGATTCATCCTAATGAAGTACAAAGATAAGATTTGCGTCAAGTTTCCTTATACGTTGTTTGATCCCTTTGGCCTGATGTAAATCAATTGTGACCCAGTAAATAGGAATTCTGCACCACAAATCGGCTTACGACCCGTCTGTCCGTGACCTCTTTGTAAAAGGTAAAAATTTATTTATGTATGTATGTATATAAAGGTGAAGGTAAAGGTTCATTTCCTGTTTAGGAAAAGCGCTATAAAAGATTATAGTTGCATCTGAACCAGTTTCTTTCTAGCTTCACGCTGTATCCTGCACACAGCAGGGTAGGCAGACGGAACCTAGTGATAAGACACTCCGTTCCCCACTCTCCGCCGAATTCGGAGGCATTGCGTGTTAAGTGGCGGAACTTAACGCTGCGCTTTGCCTGGACACCAGAGCGAAGAAAATGGAAATATTAAATATTTCCACTCCTCGAGTGGGAATCGAACCCACAACCAATCGTTTACAGTCACACGCTTGTGCCACTGCGCCACGACTGGCCCCTATATATAGATACACTAATAAAATAGTGATGGACTTGAATGTCCTTAAAATAAGTAAGCTAAGCGTAGAGAGCGTAGTCTGCTATTGTTAGACCTCTGCATACGTATCATCATAATCAGGTGGAAGACTTCCACTGCTGGACATAGGCCTCCCCCATATAAGGCCATCTTGAATGGTCTGTAGCCTCTGTTATCCAGTAATGTCCTGTAAGAAATATAAATGAAACTTTAGAAAAAAATAGTAAGACAAATTAGGAAATTGAAAATAATTTCCATATAACAAAATTTTAAGTTAGCACCAAACCCACAAACAGTCGTAACTAAAGTCTTACACACCACTGCGGCACGATGGCTAAAAAAATTATATTTCCAATACATATAAGTTATTAGGTCACCCTATAACCTGCTATTTTAAATTATGTTAAAATTACATCATAGTTCCTCGTTAGGGAAAGGAAATAGCTGCATTTAATCAAAGAGGCAATCTGTTGTCGTAGCGCATTTGCATACTCCGGCGGTGGCGACGGCGACGGCGACGCGGCATCGATCGACATGCGGTCAAAGTGGATTATACATAATTTATCGTTGACTATTTTATTCTGAATATTTTGTTAGAAGTTGGTATTTATAAGGGAAAAGAGAAATTATGTTATTATAATATATCTGTATATGTATAGCTTATGTTAAAGTAAATGTGGTGCGATTTGGAAGTGCTTCATGGTTGGTTAAAGTTGAGATTTTTTTCACGCTTTTCTTCGTACAGCAGAGTGAACAGAGAGAAGAGAGTTTGGCTCGAGTCCGAGATATTGTTGAGTAGTGGAACTCAACGTCACTGTGTGTCTTACGAAAATGAAAATAGTTTAATTATGATCATTTCTTAAGTGGAAGTTGAATCCAAAACCACACATTTACCGTCAGATATGCATTTAAAACATTTTAATTTTTATTCCTCATATCAAGATAATGAATTCTCCTCTTTTCACTTGAATTCGAGATGACGATAGTCTAGATAGAATGACGTATAGAGGGCGAAACTACTAATGTTCTATTTAAAATAGGCAGAATGGGTGTTTAAAATAACAAGACGGCTTACCCCAATAAACAATATATTTCACCAATACGTCCGTTCGCTGCGACCGCAAATATTTTTTACTAGGCCTAATCATAATTTGTTAATTATGATTAGGTCTAGTAAAAATTTTTTGCGTATAAATCGGAGAGAATACTGTGATACAGTATTCTCTCCGATTTATATTCCTAAGATAGGTATTTGCTAACATTTACGGCTTGTCTTGCCAGAGAGGAGAAAAAATAATATTAAAATTATGGTCATTTCACCGTACAAGAATCGAACCCATGACCAATCGTGATTACAGTCTAACATTATCCCACTGATAATCTTTTTTACACCTCTTTATATATGTATTTTTTTTAGCTTCACGCTGTATCCCGCACACAGTAGGTAGGTTAGGCAGAGGAAACCTAGTATTAAGATACTCCGTTCCCCACTTTCCGCCGAATTCGGAGGCATTGCGTGTTAAGTGACACGCTTGTGCCACTGCGCCACGACTGGCCACAATCTCTCTTACACCTCTTTATATTCCATTATGAATTACAAAAGAGAGAAAAAATAATTTAAAAAAGCCTTTCTCAGACCCACAGTACATAACCGTCAATAAAGTTAAACAATTTTAATATACCGTTAGAGTATTAGAGCTTGTAGATACGCAGATGTGCCTGACGTGCGCCTGGAACAGGAGGCGGCGTAAATTAGTCGACTTTGACACTGTCTGTCGAATTGTTTGCTTTCACTTTTTCCCACTTTATTGGATGTGAAATTCGGATGTGCTGACTAAATCTTGTTGATGGAATAAGGATTGGTTCAAGTTTTTTGTATAAATGGGTCTAGATTCGGTGCAGGTAACTTCATGAATGTGTGTCAAGTACTACAATAGTTTATCCTATGGGTAATAAGCTGTTTTGATTTGATGCTTTCTAAATATAAAGATGTGGTTATATTTTAAATATGTTGTAAGATATTATTAAACGTATAAAATTTAAAGCAATGCGCTTTTTGTAATTAATGTAAATACAAATTTTAATATTATACATTTTAAAAATATTCTTAACTCATAAAAACAAGATATTAGGTATATACGATACATTTTCCGCCCGCATTTGGAACATTGAGTGTTAAGTGGTGATTGGTTCATCAGAGAGAAGAAAGGAAAAAAAAATATCATAATTACGAGTGGATATCGAACCCACGGCCTTGACATTCATTTTTGTATACACGATGCTAAGCAACGAAGCAAGGCGTATTTTACACGTCAACTTATTTATTTACCCTCTAATAATATTTTAATATGTTATGATATTCCTTTCACCATTTACAATTATCATTTATTTATTTATTTGTTATATATTACAACTATTATTTATAATTTATTTCATTTTTGATTCATTATCATGTGCGCATTGGTAAAGCATGTTAGTGATATTTTGAGGTTTGAGTTCTATTTCGACTCGATTGAACTATTATAATTTAAAACAAAACGAAGCGAAGCGTTGCGTTCTCTCGACATGGAACGGAAATTGTTTTGACACTAGGTCTCTCTGACTACCTTATTGTTCGGGAGAAAGACTGAAACTACTTAATATTTCTTACGTAAAATATTAATATCAACAGTTAGCAACAAATAATATACCATATACATATATAAAAATAACTAAAAATTTCTTGCAAAAAAGCATTATGGGCAAGCTTTTATCGTAATTGTATTCATCGAAGCAGGAAATGTGACTTATCATTATTATGAAGAGCAAAAAATGTGATTTGCATGTACCTCGTAATCTGTTCGACGCGGGTCGTCGAAATTGTATTAAGTGCTAAACCTTTTATCACCTAACGAATGGACTCTATCCATACTTATATTATAAATGCGAAAGTCTGTGTGTTTGTCTGTCACGCTTTCACGCCTAATCTACCGGTCCGATTTGGATGGAATTTAGAATGAAAGTAGTAACAATAACTGGGTCTAATATAAGCTACTCATTTTTTCAAAAATCAACCTTTAAGGGGTTGAAATAGGGGATGAAAGTTAATATGAAAAATCTAAACCACTTGACCGATTATAATGAATTTTGGCATAAATATAGTTGATAATCTAAGCTTAAACATTGGCTACTTTACTTTTTAAAACCCCACCCCCGAGGGTCGCAATATAACGAAACAGTTATGTATGTAGTTACGCGGCGAAGCCGTGAGCGGGCCGCTAGTTATTTATATATGCTGATTTTTTATGTTATTATATTATTTTAAATGTATGTCAATTTTTACTCTTTGATTGGACTAGAGAAGACGTAGAAGCTTAGTAATAATATTTTTTACAATGTAACTATATTATAAATAATAAATAAATAGCTTCACGCTATATCCCGCACACAACAGGGTAGGCAGAGGGAACCTAGTGTTAAGACACTCCGTTCCCCACTTTCCGACGAATTCGGAGGCATTGCGTGTTAAGTGGCGGAACTTAACAACGCGCTCTACCTCGACACCAGAGCGAAGAAAATGGAAATATTAAATATTTCCACTCCTCGAGTGGGAATCGAACCCACAACCAGTCGTTTACAGTCACACGCTTGTGCCACTGGGCCACGACTTGCCACTGTATGTAACTGTATTAACTGTATTAAAAGCATATATTTTTGGTATTTGCAAATACTTTGGAAAATCCAAAGTTTCTAACACTTAACAGTAATCGTTGGTCACAGTACGCGACAGAATTAAGAAGTCATTGGCGGTAGTTCAATATAATAAATGTATCAACTGTCAGATGAATGCCACTTTAGTTTGATTCAGTTAAATTTAAACCCTCACCTATCAGATATTGTGTAAGAGTTCTAACTGCTAAGGCATGCCTTTTATTCAGCCATGTCGAATTTCGTAAGACACTAGTTTATTAACTTAATTTGTTATCACAATACTACTGCTACACTACACTAACTTCTAATTATGTTTTCCAAAAATATATTTAACAACTCTTAAGTGTATATATAATATCAAAATAATAAAACTTTTAACAGTAAAACTAAACTACAAAACTAAATTTAACTCTATACAAAGCAAAAACAAAGAAGCATTATAACAACTTACAATAATTGACATCTCTATACATACAGAGATATACAAAACTTTCTAAATTATATTACATTTCAAAATAACAGTTGAAGGCATAGAAATTGTAACAATGATAACTATATCGTGAGTTGGTAGTTAGAGACCGCTGAGGGAATGTTTACACGAGGGACGAGTGGGCGCGAATTAAATACGCTTTGTTAATTTCACCTAATAAGCGTGACAAGTGATAACTACAGATTGTTTAACTATCGTGGTGTAGTGGAACTGTGTCTTGTGCTTTATGGGTAGTAGGTTCATGTTTGTTTTTTTAAGCTTCACGCTGTATCCCGCACACAGCAGGGTACGCAGAGAGAACCTAGTATTAAGGCACTCTGTTCCTCACTTTCTGCCGAATTCGGACTTAACGCCGCACTTTGCCTCGACGCCGGAGCGCAAGAAATTGAAATAATAAATATTTCCACACTTCGAGTGGGAATCGAACCAACAACCAGTCGCTTTACAGTCACACGTTTGTGCCACTGCGCCACGACTGGCTCCAGGTTAATTTGTTAATGTCTTTAAAATGTAAAGTGCGGTGTTGTGTTCCGCCACTCAACACACAAAAGCTAGGGACGGAACGTATTGCATATTAGAAACTTGTTAAGCTAAAAGTATCCTTTTTTCAGCTTCACGCTATTCCCGCATAACAGGGTAGTCAGTGCCAAGAGATTCCGTTTTCCACTTACCATCAGAAATCGAGACATTATGTGTTGAGTTGTGATCTTAGCTACCAGAGCAGAGATATAAAAATAATTTAAATATAATCATTTCCCCGAACAGAAATCGAACCCAAAACCAACTACATTTACTGTCAGCTAACCCACTACACAACGATGACCACAAAAATACCATTCACGTTCATATTTCACACAATAATCCTTTCAATTTGCAAAAAAAAGGCCAAAACCATATAAACGGTTTAAATTACTAAAAAAAAAAACGCACGATCATTTGAATCTGGGCAACGGCAGGTTTCATTTTCAAAAGGACCGAGTTGAACGAACTCTGAAAACGCCACCGCCCGCGCCGCAGTGTCTACGGAGCTCGTTGAAATCTCATAAAAAAATTACCTCCGTTTTTTAAACTGAACTTTGCAGACGAAAGTACGAGTACAAGCATTGGTAATCGTATAATATGACTTAAAAGTGCTTTTTAACCGATTACGGTGAGGAAAAAGGGGTTTTTATGTGATATTTATGTTAAATACATGTTATATAGATAATTTGGGGCTAGTCGTGGCGAAGTGGCACGAACGTGTGACTGTAAACGACTGATTGTGGGTTTGATTCCCACTCGAGAAGTGGAAATATTTAACATTTCCATTTCCTTCGCTCTGGTATCCGAAGCAAAGCACGGCGTTAAGTTCCGCCACTTGACACGTAATGCCTCCGAATTAGGCGGAAAGTGGGAGACGGAGTGTCTTAACACTAGGTTCCCTCTGCCTACCCTGCTAAGTGCGAGATACAGCGTAAAGCTAAAAAAAAACAAAGAAAAATATAGATAATTGAGTCAAACTTTTAGGCTTTTTGAATGTAAACGAGGAATATCATTTGTTTTAATTACGTCACTGTATTATTACTTCTCAAGTTAGTTGTATTTTGCGTTCATAATAGTAGCTGTAACTGTCAATTTCCTAAGTATGTGAATAACACTTAAAAATGTTAAAAGTATTTATAAATAGCATTCTCTCTTGCCAAACGATTGTTCGTAGAATAATCTTTGGGTAGCAGAAATTTCTAATAAAAAACAAAATTAAAAATTTTGAAAAAACCCACGACGGTTTAATTGTAATTGAAAAAGGATAAAATAACTAGAAATCCCCCGCCTAAAAGAATATATGTAACGAGATGATGGGGACGACTTCGTCGGAGCTGCCATTACTTTAAGTTTGCTAACTTCTCCTAGGTTTTCATGCTGTTAAAACAGGTTTAGGAAAAAATTAAAATATTAATATGAATTTACAGATTTGATGGTTGGATGTTGGACTGGTATTCCTTTTAAAAACTTTAAGAACGAAATCTATACTGTTAGCTACTATATTTAAAATAGAGGTTGCAACTGGCAGCCCCCGACGAAGTTGTCCCCATCATCTCGTTACATATATTCTTTTAGGCGGGGGATTTCTAGTTATTTTATCCTTTTTCAATTACAATTAAACCGTCGTGGGTTTTTTCAAAATTTTTAATTTTGTTTTTTATTTTAAACTTTTTAAAGTGAATAGATACACATTATATATTATTACATAATTTCGAAATACTTTATAATTAATCTTCATGCAAATCCAAAAGAAAAGAATTATAAGCCCAATGCTTTCTGGTTATCAAATGCCTATTGCAGCGCCTGGCAGATTGTCACCGTAACATTTTTAGGAAACTTAAGTCTAACCAAATCAGTGAAAATCACAAAACCCACTAGTAGTTTTGATTTTGAACAAACTAATTTATACTGGAGCGCCCCGTGGTAGTTTGTAATATGGCATATAAAAACACGCAACAATTAAACCTGAACCTATCACAGAAAACCGCATCTAAATAGGTTTCACACAAAAATACAAGCAAATGCTTACTACAGCGCCCCCTGGTGAGGTGTCACCACGACACATATACGAGAACACGCGCTAATTGAGCCTGATCCTATCGTTGAAAACTGCATCAAATTCAGACTCGTAGTTTTAACTTTGCACCATCAAATGTTTAATGCAGCGCCCCCTGGTGAGTTCTTAACGTAAAAAAAAACTAAAAACATACACCAAGTAAAGGTAAATCTAATACTGAAAACTCTGTCCAATCGGACTAGTAGTTGTGGTTTTACATTAAATATTACAAACAAATGTTTACTGCAGCGCCCCCTGGTGAGTTAACACGATAAAGCATATCCAAGAACATGCACTAATTAAACTTGAGCTTATCACTGAAACTGCATCCATTCGAATTCATGCAATCGAATTCGTCATTTTAGCTTTGCACAAACAATATTTTACTGCAGCGCCCCCCTGGTGACTTGTCACCATAATATAAATTTAAAAACATGTACTAAGCAAAGCGGAATCTAATACTGAAAACTCTTTCCAATCGTACTAGTCGTTTTTGTTATACACAAAAAATGGAAGCAGCTACTTACTGCAGCGCCCCCTAGAGAGTTGACACATACTTGAAAATATGCACTAAGTAAACATACATGACACATATATGAAAATATGCACTAAGTAAACTTGAATCTATCATTGAAAACTGCATTCAAATCGGATTCGTAGTTTTAGTTTTGCACAAACAAATGTACTTACTGCAGCGCCCCCTGGTGAGTTATCACCGTAACACATATATGAAAAGATGCACCAATTAAACCTGAACCTATCGTTGAAAGTTTCATCTAAATCGGACTAGGAGTTTTTACTCTACATAAACAAATGTTTACTGCAGCGCCCCCTGGTGAATTTTCACCGTAACGAAAAAACAAAAATCTTAAAATATGCACGAAGCAAAGTTTAATCTAGTTCTGGAAACTCTAGCCAATCGGATAAGTAATTTCGGTTTTAGACAAATAAATACAAGAAAAATTTTAGTTTTACACAAAAAAATACAAACAAATGCTTACTACAACGCCCCCTGATGAGTGGTCACCATAACACATATATGAAAAGATGCACCAATTAAGCCTGAACGCATCCTTGAAAGTTTCATCTAAATTGGACTAGTAGTTTTTGCTCTGCATAAACAAATGTTTAGTGCAGCGCCCCCTGGTGAGTTTTCCCCGTAACAAAAAAAGAAAAATCTTAAAATATGCACCAAGCAAAGATAAATCTTTTTGTGAAAACTCTTTTGAATCGGAGCAGTAGTTTCGGTTTTAGACAAATAAATACAAAAAAAGTACAAACAAATGCTTACTGCAGCGCCCCCTGGTGGCTTGACACGATAAAACATATCTAAGAACATCCACCAATTAAACCTGAATCTATCACTAAAAATCTATCGAAATCAGACTACTATTTTTTGAGATAATTGAAAACATTCGTTTTCACGTAAAATGCTTATTGCAGCGCCCCCTGGTGAGTTAAGGCAATAAGACATATCTAAGAACATACGCCGATCGAACCTTAACCTATCATAGAAAACCGTATCAAAATCGGACTTATAGTTTTGGAAATAATTGACATAGTAATTTGCACAAACACACAAACAAACAAACAAACAAACAAACAAACAACCTCTCACCCCAAACACATATACAGTCGCCGTTCCGTCGCGGGTAAAAATATTAAAACAGATGCATATCTAACAACATAAATAATTTGTAATAAGCGTGTAAGAATATCGACGCAGCTGGTAGTAGAACGCATGGCTAAGCGGTTAGAGCGAGCGCTTGGACGGTCTCCAAGATGGGCGGGTTCGAATCTCGCTAAATTTTTAAACGTTTTGTAATACAAATTTCAAAGATATATCTATCTATCTTGTTACCTTTTGCCGGCCCGTTTGCTTGCATATTGCCGATGATTCTTTTCTTTTGAAATTTAATTAAGGCACGCTGTAGAAGATTGTTAGTTCGTATACTGAATAAATAATTTTGTATGTCTTCACGCTTATAGTATATAGACTAGGCAAGGGATTAGTGTTAAGGCACTCTGTTCTCCTTTTCCCCCCTCTTAGAAACTGTATGTTAGATGACGATAACTAACAGCCCGCTTTAGCATATCATAACCGATATCTATACTTATATTATAAATGCGAATGTCTGTGTGTTTGTCTGTCACGCTTTCACGGCTAATCTACTGTTCCGATTTCGATGAAATTTATAATTAAAGTAGTAAAAATGACTGTGTCTAACATAGGCTACTTAGTTTTTCCAAAATCAACCTCTAAAGGGTCGAAATAGGGGATGAAATTTTATATGAAAAATCTACACCATTTGACCGATTGTAATAAATTTTAGCTTATATATAGTTGATAATCAAAGATTAAACATAGGCTACTTTATTTTTCAAAAATCCACCACCGACGGTTGCAATATAATGAGACAGCCACGTAGATAACGCGGCGAAGCCGCGAGCGGGCCTCTAGTTATTAATAAAATGCAATGGTTGCTAGATATCCTCGTAGCGTGTTTCAAGAGTATTTCACAACACGCGAAGATTATTTAATAAGTTTAAGAATCCGGATAAGTAAGAAAAGTTGATTAAGAGTATTTTTTATACAGACACATATTATTCAGACACATACATATTCTTTTTTCTTTAGCTTCACGCCGTATCCCGCACACAGCAAGGCAGAGGGAACCTAGTGTTACAACACTTCGTTCCCAATTTTCCGCCAAATTAGGAGGCATTGTGCCACGCTTTGCTTCGACGCCAGAGCGAATAAATGGAAATATTAAATATTTCCACTCCTCTAGTGGGAATTGAACCCACAACCAGTTCTTTACAGTCACATGCTACATATTCCGACAGATATAATGCCAAGAGAACTAGAGAAGAAACTGCTTTGGATTCCACGGCTTCAAAGGGGCCCCCGTACAGGAATAAACAAAACTTAAGTTTTCTTTGAGGCCACTATAGTCAATTAACAGTATCTGAGTGTGAAAGCGATGATTGCAGAACCACCGAAAATCAAGACATTGACTTACTCCATATTCTAATAGTACTCCACTTGGAGTTGCGGAACTCAACGCCATGTGATATCTTATAAGGAAGAGGAAATGAAAATAGCAACTTAACACTTTTCCCCCGCTTGAGACACAAGTATAGTTTTTTAAGGAAGCGCTTTTAAAATGCAATAATGTTTCATTAATTGCATGTATTTAATTATTATTAAAATTAAAATTATTTTTAAGATAAAAAATGAAATATTAAAATTGTACGCAATGAGTAAATTTTTAACAAATTTACTGTAAAAGACATTTAAATAAAAAATTTTATACGTTTTCTTTAAATGTCTTTTTCAATTTTCCTAATTGTGGAAGAACACTTTAAAAAGGTTTAAAAGTAAAAAAAATACTCTATTCTGCACAGAACAAATTGTACATGGAATAGCAGAAGTCTCAATTGATTTTCTATTATACGACGAGAATCATTATATTACCACGAGAAGAAAAAAAATCAAACCAAAATCATAATATCATCATCCCAACAGAAGCATTATATTAACTTTAAATATTAACGTCCAATCTAAAATAATTTCTTACCATGTAAAATATGCTTGTATTAGACGAAATTCCGCACGATTGACGGCGCTCCTCGAGGGAATATTTAATCTGAAATCGTCAATATTAACAAGAGAAACATTGCTTATAAGAATTTTTACCAGGGAATTTATCCATACTTATATTATAAATGCGAAAGTCTGTCTGTTTGTCTGTAACGCTTTCACGGCTAATCTGGTCCGATTTAGATGAAATTTAGAATGGAAGTAGTAAATAATCAGGGTCAGACACAGGCTACTTATTTTTTCAAAAATGAACCTCTAAAGAGTTGGAATGAGTTGGGATGGAAGTTTATATAAAAAATCTAAGCCACTAGACCGATTGTAATGAATTTTGAAATATTGATAATTCAAGGTTAATCATAGGATACTTTATTTTTCAAAAATCCACCCTCCAGGGTTGCTATATATCGAAACATCTATGCAGTTTACACGGCGAAGCTGCGAGCGGGCCGCTAGTATACTTGTATAATTGTATACGTATTGTTATAGAAAATATGGGTGACTATATAAATTTTGCATAAAAAGTCTTTTCCCATACTTTAAAAACATAGTGTCAAAACTTTCCACCAGAATTCAAGACATTATACATAGAGTGCGCGCTTTGTCTCACCAGAGCGAAGAAATAATCGTTTCTCTAAGTGGAATCGAATCCGTAACCATCATACTCCTTAAAAGACACTGCTTCTTTTCGACATGATAGTCTCTTTTATTAAATAGCATGTTGTTATTTAATAACATGATATTTTCTTTTTATTTTATATACAAACTTATTTATAATTTGATAAATATTATAGTTAAGTTGTTGCGCATTGGGATAGCGTCTGACTGTAAAGCGATAGTTGTGGGTTCGATTTACACTCGGCGAGTGATTTTAAATTTTAATTACTTTGTTCTGATACCTAAAACAAAGCATCGCGTTCCGTTCCGCCACTTAGACCGCAGTTTCAATTTCAGGTAAAAATTCAAGGACGTAGTGTCTTAACAATAGGTCAGTGATTCTCAATCTCTTTTTTGTTGCGGCACATAATTAACGATTTAAATATTTGCATACATGGCGGCACAAAAAGAAAAAGATTTTAAATGATATAATTTAATAATATTAACATTATTATATTTTGTAAAATTTGGCGTCACACAAAAGTGCCGCGGCACAGTGGTTGAGGATCACTGCACTAAATACTCTCTGATTATCCCACTATGCGGGAAAACGTTGCTCTGCTTAATACATAAAAAATGCATTCTGGTACTGTGAGACATGTTGACTCTAAACGTGATGGTTAAACGTCATTTCTCTATCGGAAATTACGTTTAAATGATTTTATCCACTGTTCTGCCCTGTTGTGTTGTCGAGGCAACTTGCGGCGTTAAGTTCCACCACTTAACATGCAATGCCTTCACATTCAGCGGATTCAACGGAGTATCTTAACACTAGATTCCCTACGTGAAGCTAAAAAAAAAATCTCCTGTTTTGGTAAAGAAACGTAGGGTGTTGAGTTGAGCCACTCAACACCCAATGTCTCGATTGCTCGAAAAAATGGCAAAAGAAGCATCTTAAAACTAGATTCCTCTGGTTATCATGCTACTCGGAATAAAAGATGAAGCTAAATCCATTCCACTTCAGCAAGTAAATCATTTAATCCGCAATAAAAGTAACTTAAACAACCTTCTATTTACCACCTCGAGGGCTCATATCTATGAATATTGTATGACCGTGGCCCCGCGCTCATTATTGCGGTACGTGTTTTCAGGATATTTGGAGAGACCAATGAAAGAACGTATGCTATGTATGAACTGGTTACTTTGGGGTGGAATTAAGTTTGGTTCATTATGAAATGATGTAATGTTTCAGGGGTTGTTATGTAAGGGGGTGGTATTTTGATACCCATAATTGGTACTTATAAGTTGCTTTCAGTTTTTGTCGTTTAGTAGCGTGTTAGAATATTTTGTGGTGAGCGATGTAGCTTAGCTCCGTATTGAAGAATACCTTCAGTAATCTGACTACTGGGTAATTAAGTAGCAGTCCAGTAGTCAGATTGTATATATATTTCAGTTTATACGTTACACAAGCTCCCCGTCGCAGCTTTGGCTGTGTAAGCTACACAGCCAAATACTATAATTACATAGTTTTAAACATTCAAATTGTTATAACCTTTTCTTTTATAAAAGAATTGAAATAAAATAGAAAATTAGTAATCAAAACTGCATCGATTCTGTCGAAAAATTGATTAAGCCGTTAGAGGGGAGTATAGCGAGGATAAACGTATATACAAAGAGACATTAAAAATCATTGTTTTGAGTTCCATTACTAATGTATTCCATACCATCAATTTTTTTTTCATATAACTTACATAAACAGACAGCGATAATTACATTTTAAATATATGCTTATATTAAAGAAAATCATAATCACCGAAGGGCCTCTGCATATTCGATCGGTATTCCTATTCCTTTTCATATCGTGTACTGTAGTAAACAAAAAAATATATAACAGTCCTGTACTCCAACTATCACTGAAATTTCTTCTACGCAAATAGAAAAACAATATTTTAATTTCCAATGCATCAAATGAAAGTGTGACTAAAAAGTTCATTTTGCAAAGTAACAAAATTGCTTCATAACGCTTCTGCCGTCTAATGTCTTTTTTATATACAATCTAGGAGTTTTTGTCCAGTTGATGAGTAACGCTCTGCATAAAGGACTTGGTCTCAGACGCAAGCTTTCATCTGAGTTTTAGAAAATTTTTAAACCTTTCTTTCCTTTTCAAGACGTCTCAGACTTTTAAAGTGACAGGATTAGTTTTTATGATGGATAGAGTTATATGGTTGTACGCTTGACTGCTGATGTATTTAAGTTTAGTTTTTGTGGATTTTAATGTTGACTTATATGAAAGTAATTTGATCTCAATGATTTGTGATGAATTGTGGCCAGTCGTGGCCCAGTGGCACAAGCGTGTGACTGTAAACGACTGGTTGTGGGTTCGATTCCCACTCGAGGAGTGGAAATTGTATTTCCTTTTTCTTCGCTCTGGTGTCGAGGTATAGCGCGGCGTTATGTTCCGCCACTTAACACGCAAGCCTCCGAATTCGGCGGAAAGTGGAGAACGGAGTGTCTTAACACTAGGTTCCCTCTGCCTACCCTGCTGTGTGCGGGATATAGCGTGAAGCTACTTAACACGCAAGCCTCCGAATTCGGCGGAAAGTGGGGAACGGAGTGTCTTAACACTAGGTTCCCTCTGCCTACCCTGCTGTGTGCGGGATATAGCGTGAAGCTATTTAATTTATTTAATTTAAAATATGATAAATAAATTCAAACCTGGTTACAAGGAAAAATAAAACAAATTGTATTAGAACTAAGTCTTGCAAGATAAAAGATATTTTTGTTTGAGAAAAATCGTTTCCATTCTTCCCCTACACAGACTGAATTGCCAGCTATTTTTCAGATCCATAGAGATTGTGATCTCTTCTCGTTTTATATGTGAAATGCACTCGAATACTGAAACTGAATGAAGTAAATTATTTTCAGGGCGTCATAAAGGAGATATATTATTTGAAAATAGTATTTGTTGAGTAATGCGGTTTGGTGATCGCGGATGCGCTTTTGTAAGAATAATATGTAAAAATAAGAAAAATATTTTATTATTGTATTATATTTATTTAATAGGATTGGGTTAAAGGGGCCGTCATGGCGCAGTGGGACAGGGAAACAATGATGGTTGTGAGTTTTATTTCCACTCGAGGGAATGATTATTATCATTTATTTTAAAAAAATTATTTCCTCGCTCTCGCTTCGCTATATTGGCATAAATATAGTTGATAATCTAAGCTTAACCATAGGCTACTTTATTTTTCAAAAACTTACCCTCGAGGGTTGCAATATAACGAAGCATTTACGTAGTTCACGCGGCGAAGCCGCGAGCGGGCCGCTAGTGACGATATATTTATTTAAATGTACGTATATTACTATACATATATCTTAAATATTGATTATTAAAATAATATTAATTCTCTGTGCTTAATTTTTCCGGTTCTTTAGCATATTTTTTGTTCCTCACTTTTAAAATTAGCATACAATATTTTTGTCATGCTCCCGCGTACAGTAAAAGTAAAAATCGCCGGCCATGAAAACTGGTGTACCGCAGCGACTCCAGGGAAATGCTCATATGCTCGTGCTGGAACAAAGCGAACGAAACAAGCAATACTTTTATCTATGACACTATGTATATAAAATTAGATTATGTGTAGAATTTTTCAGGAAATATTGTTTTGAGTAATATTTTTAAAAGTCTTTTTTGACTTTCGTGACATAGATATTTGAGATTTTGTTATATATTCGTATAAATGATATCAATATAGATCATTTTGCATACAGCATAGTAGGCGATTGACTGTAATCGCCATTGATCGTAGGTTCGATTTCTAGTCGAAGAAATTATTTCTTCGCTCTGATACCTAAGATTAAGAGCGACGTTAAAATCCACCACTCTTCACGCTCTCTCTATTAATATAAGTATAAAAGTTTTAGTTAAATTTCCTTTTTTAAATAATAAAAGTCAGAAGTGGATAAACATTTTTTAGGAAACGTATTAAACGTAACAGCCCGGCGTTTGTTTAGATGGTGACCCCAGCCAAAACACATAATCTAGCGGTCCTTATATGGTTACCAAGAGGTGTGGGTTCGTATACCGCTGTATTCAAATTCTTATACGTTTTCTAAAAATGTTTTTTTCGATTTCCTACAAAATCTTAAAAAGTGGCCAAGATAGGTTAATAAACTAAGTATTGACTTAACATATACTATAGAAATTTATGTAAATATATATCCAGCAAGTATTATATAGAAAAAACATAATACGCATACATACACACAGGTAATAAAGCACACACAACGCGTATTCTAACCACCGGCATTAATCTTCAGATTGCCCTTTCGGCGGCCATCACTCATATTGACAGAGGCATTCATTTGATTCCTCAAAGCAATATTGGTAAGTCAGCTTTCGTATTTTTCTTAGCGTTTACAGATTATTCGCACCTGATCTTGGACTTTTTTTGCTTGTTATACAAGGAAGTTTAATATCGACAGATCCTTTTGGGATATAGGGCAGTTGCGTCTAATATAGGCCTTATGCCTCTCTATATAGTCTCATTGCATTAGATATTTCAATTATTTATTTGTTTTCTTAGTTACTTTTCAAGTTGTTAACCTTAGAGTAGTCGATTGCATATTTTTAAGATGCAAATTATCATTTTGTACCTACATTTATTGTACCTGTACATACCCAAAAAAGATAATTTTACCAATATACCTATTGCATCTTAACAGTAACAAATTTCTTTTTATTAGTACGTGATTTTGCTGTTTCTGTTGTTATATATAATAATTACATATCATATCGTAAAAGGATTGCAAAAACTTGAATCGATATATGAAATAAAGATTATCTTTCATATTTAGCAGAATACTATAATCCCATATTCCTTTACCGGAAATAAAAATAATAACTCAAGTAGAATTTGAATCTATTACCACCCAAACATATCCAAACTAAAAAGCAGTAACCTCAAATAACTATAAAACCTACACCAAGAGAAATATCAATCAACATCATCCATTAAAAGCTTAAAAATTAAAAACAGTAATTCCACATCTTGCTTATCACGCAGACGTGAAATTAAAATATCTATCAGATATACAGATACGTGCAGGATGAACGCTTCACGCGAGCACGTTAACACGCCATGCCATACAAAAATACTCGTATATGAAACGATATCCCCAAGCGCGAAATGTGATCACGCATGAGCTTCCATTAAAATAATTATAATTATATTCGACGTCCGACCGGGCTGACCAACTTTTCGGATAAAACTCATTATCATAACTAGGGCTGGTGGTATATTACTCGCTTCCTGATGTATAAATGTTCATATAATTTGTATATTGTGTGTTTATTTTGCATTCAAATTTAACGTTAAGTGCAGTTTGTAGATTAAAATGTAGTCATGGGTTATAAAAATGTACTGAATATAATTTTCTTTCGAGTATTTGAACGTGAACTTAAAGATATTAATTAATAGCCAGTTATAATAACGAAAAAAGTTTTTCACCGCAAAGTATATCCTGCTTATGATAGACAGAATCTAGTGTTAAGACACACCATTCTCGAGATATTGCATGTTGAGGGGCGGGATTTAACCCCGCGCCTTGTCTCAGTCAATAAAGCAATTGTATATAATTTAAATAAAAACTTTACTGTTTAATGGGGCCAGTCGTGGCGCAGTGGCACAAGCGTGTGACTGTAAACGACTGGTTGTGGGTTCGATTCCCATTTGAGAAGTGGAAATATTTAATATTTACATTTTCTTAGCTCTGGTGTCGACGCAAAGCGCGGCATAAGTTCCGCCACTTAACACGCAATGCCTCCGAATTCGGCGGAAAGTGGGAAACGGAGTGTCTTAACACTAGGTTCCCTTTGCTTACCCTGCTGTGTGCGGGATACAGCGTGAAGCTAAAAAAAAATCTTTACTTTGAGCAAGAATTGAACCCTAGACCACACTGCGACAAACCCACTGCGTCACAACGGTCTCAACGACCTCAATAGCCTGCTGCACTTATGTATAAAAATAATATTCATGTCACTTATTAATTACACAATCTAAATCACAAATTATCTTAGCCACTAAGCTTAGATTTTATTTCTACTATTATGCTAGTTGTGGCCAGTCGTGGCCCAGTGGCACAAGCGTGTGACTATAAACGACTGGTTGTGGGTTCGATTCCCACTCGAGGGGTGGAAATTATATTTCCATTTTCTTCGCTCTGGTGTCGAGGCAAAGCGCGGCGTTAAGTTCCGCCACTTAACACGCAAACCTCCGAATTTGGCGGAAAGTGGGGAACGGAGTGTCTTAACACTAGGTTCCCTCTGCCTACCCTGCTGTGTGCGGGATACAGCGTGAAGCTATACATACAATACAAAATGTTAGTTGAAAAACTAAGGGAACAATAATATTAAAGTTCAAACCATCTTCGTGCACCGGAAGGCACGTACAGCCGTCACTCATGCACACCGTAGTATTGCGATGTTATCCAACTGTCTTTTACTGCCATTGGATTTTGAAAGTGTAGCAATAATGCATTGTTATCAATTCTTGACTTATCTTAATTTGAGGGTAAATTTTGGCAATTTTGAGTAGAATTAATGACTTAGGTACTTTTTTATCGGAGTATTTATCATTTTTTTTCTTTTTTAATTTAAAATTGTTTCTTTATAATATAGTAGGCAGAGAAAATCTAGTATTGAGGCAATTATTTCTGCGTTTTCGACCATGCACTTAGAGTAGAGAAATCAACATTGAGCAATGGAAGTCAACCGCACTTTTTCTTACTAGCGAATGAAAAAATATATATAATCTAAAAAGATACTTTAGAAAATGTACAAAAATTTGAACGCAGCGGGATTTGAACCCGCGCCTCCTGATACCGTCTAGGCGTTCTCACCGTTACAATGGCGATGATTTTTTTATTTTCACTTTTGACAAAACTTATGAATCATATATATATTTACTCTAGTTTATAGACGTATAAATGTAATATTTCTTAAATGTGTCAGCCCTTATTTAAGCAAAGTCCCGCGAGAACTTCATACTGTTAGTCTACTTGTTAAATACATGAAGATCAAAGTAATCAATCTACATTAACCTACAAAAACATGGGGGAATTTATTAAAATATTTCATTTTAATAGCTGGTTTGGAATGTAGGACGATAAAATGTTATTTGAAATAGTTTATATGTATGTATATTTTAATTGATAGTTCAAAGTTTTCCTGAAAAGATGAGTATGCAGAGAAAATATAGTGAGATCTGTTTTTTTAGCTTCACGTTGTATCCCGCTCACAACAGGCTAGGCAGAGGGAACCTAGTGTTGAGACACTCCGTTCCCCACTTTCCGCTAAATTCGGAAGCATTGCGTGTTAAGGGATTCCATTCCAACTGTACGGACAAAGTGCTTTGAATCTTCATTCTTTATCCGCACTGCGAGAGAATGGAATTCATTGCCTGCGTTTGTTTTTCCTACGTCGTACAATCTGGGGGTCTTTAAGTCAAGGGTGAATAGGTATCTGCTGGGCAAGCGTGTGTCATCTTAGACCACATCAATGCTTAACATCAGCTTGATGTGGTCAAACGTGAGCCTATTTAAAATAAAAAAAAAGAAAGGGGCGGAACTTAACGCCACGCTTTTTGCCTAGAGCGAAGAAAATGGAAATATTCAATCTACTGCATTATTATTGCTATTGTGTTATTTTGTATATATTATGTGCTATTGTCCGTTTACTTCGCATACATCCATAAAGACACCCTGTTCTTTATATTACATTTTAATTCTTGACATTTTGTGTAAAGTAGCGGAACTCAACGCCGTGTTTTGTTCTACCAAAGCGAGTAACGAATGAAATATTATGATTTCCCTCGTACCAGCCATTATCCATTGTGATGTATTACATCGATATTCATTGGTAGATTGTTTTAGAGACTGTTTATTGCGAATCACACTTTGCCAAATTACTTTTAAGGAAATTCTTCTTTCTTGGAAATTCTTAAGTAAAGTCTTTATTATAAAAAATATCTTATGTAGTAGATGATGACGTAATAGATGAAGAAACGTGAGGTTATCGTGGTGCAGTGGGACAGTAATTGATTGTATACGCGTTGGTTTTGTGTTTGATTCCCACTCGGAGGATTATATTTAATTTATTTTAATGTCTCCGCTTTAGTGACAAGACGAAGCGTGGCTTTTACGTTCTGTCTCTCAAAACTCAGGATGAAAATCGATAACTAAGGTAAATATACTCAAACAGAATTTAAATTCACGACTACTACTAACCGATAATTTCACCATTAATTCCGGTGTAGTATTTTTACCAAGTTTACTCTTTACTCCTAAACTCGATAGAATTGTGAAGCTCAATGGCGCACTTTGTTTTACAAGAATGACCAAAATAAAAATAATTAAGAAAATATAATCATCCCCCTGCGTGGAAATCGAACCGGCAACCAAAAACGCTAACAATCACACACCATCTCACTGCACCACAGTGACCATAACATTTTATCTAAAAACCAAACAAATAAAAATTTAAATTTCATATAACTCAAATAGCTGAAGCTATAATATTATATAATCTGCCCAAAGCGTTGCTCCGTGGTATGATTTAGTACCTCCATTATATAGATCTGGTATTCCAATGCTGCCATTAGGAAGACCCTGAGTTATTTTTCTCGTTGCTTCCCCTTCATTAAACGATTCCAAAACGACGTGAATCAAGCTCTATGAGGTTGGTATTCGGGGTCATATCACGCTGACTTTTAAATAACTTGCTATTAGGTGCTACTGTGTAATAAAGTTTATGTTTGTTGTTTATTTTCTTTTAGGCCGGTCGTGGCGTAATGGCAGAAAGTTGGAGTGTAAAGCGACTGGTTGTGGGCTCGATTCTCACTCGAGGAGTGGAAATATTTAATATTTCCATTACGCTCTGGTGTCGAGAAGTCTCCGAATTCGGCGGAGAGTGGGGAACGGAGTGTCTTAACACTAGGTTTCCCTCTGCCTACCCTGCTGTGTGTACAGCGTGAAGGTAAAAAAAAATTTTTTTAGGCTTCACGCTTTGTCTGTGTAGTATAGTAGAAAGAAGAAATTAGTGTCAAAACACTTCGTTCTCCACTTTCTACTAGAATTATTTGATATGGGCTTGTTGAGTTGAGGAACTTATCGCCGCGCATTGTCTTGCCTTTGTCAATTAAGCGGATAAATAAATTATTTAAATATAATTATTGTCCCGAGTGAGAATAAAAGCTGTAACCATCGCGTGTACATCAGACGTTGTCACACTGCGCTACGATGACCTGTTAGGGCTTTGAAAGAGATTTTTGTAAAATTTGCTAATAGTTTACACTAGTTCATAAGCATATAAATTTGTATATATTAAATATCTATATATAAATACAAATAGTCTCTCAATATTTTAAAATATCAAAATATACAATAAAAAACTAATTATACATCATAAATTATACGGTGGATTAGAAAGGAAAATGACTAATGATGTAATATAGAGTATCCATGATCAAAGTTTATGATTTATTCGAAAGAAGTTAGAAAATGTCGCAAGTAAATTATGTTTAACTTGTTTAATTCCTTCGCTCTGATATCTTAAGAAGACGCGGGGTTAAGCTTCACCACTTAATACGTAATATTTTATTTGATATTGATTTGGGGCGGAAAGTGAAGAAAGGAGCGTTTTGACACTAGTTACTCTCTGCCTATCCCAATATGCTAGAATTAATGCAAACCTGAGAAAAAAAAGCAATAAATGCAAAAAACCTAAGTATACTACTTATAAATGACTATTTTTTTTACCTTCACACTGTATCCCGCACACAGCAAAGTAGGCAGAGGGAACCTAGTGTTAAGACACTCCGTTCTCCTCCTCGAGTGGAAATCGAACCCACAACCAGTCGCTTTACAGTCATACATTGTGCCCACGACTGGCCCCGATGACTAGTTATTTAACATTAAATACATATATCTCTAAAATATTATATAACAACGAGATTTCAAAACATATAACTATTTGATTACGTCCTTGCGATCTAATAGAGTTGATGTCAACTTCCAACGAATGAATTATTATCACCCCTATGACTTGGATATAGCTCAACTAAATAAACAATTTAAGGCAATTTGAACAGGCTATGAGATAGATTGCTGATATGATTGTCCTATTAATAAGCCCTCGTGGCATAGCATAACAGTGTCTGGCAGTAAACATGACGGTTGTGGGTGTGATTTTCACTTGGATTTTTTTTCATTGAGTAAAGGAGGCAAACGAGCAGAAGACCCACCTGATGGTAAATGGTAATGTTTGGCCATAGACATCCACAACATTACAGTTATGGATGCGTTGCCAGCCTTTGACTTGATAGTGGTCGCGAGTCAGTCGGAGAACGAATCTCCTACCACCAAGTTAATGGGTTACCCGCCTTTTACGGTACGCTACCCAGCGGCGGACGGGAATTGTATTCTTAACCCGGGACGGGTAGAAAGGTTATGTTAGAATTATTTTTATTTATTTGCTCTAGTAGCTAAGGAAAAGCGACAAAAAAGCAATATCTGGAATTCGCTACAATAGAGGAAAACGGAGTGTGTTGACACTAGGTTATCTCTGACTACTTTGCTTAGCGAGAAAAAACATGAAGCTGCCGTTTTACTTATAATGTATAATAATCATATACATATATTATTTTCCTTCATTTTTTTATAGCTTCATGCTGTATTCGCAACACATCAGGGTAGGCAGAGGGAACCTAGTGTTAAGACACTCCGTTCCCCACGCACCGCTGAATTTTAGAGGCATTGCGTGTTAAGTGGTGGAACTTAACGCCGCGCTTTGCCTCTTCACCAGAGCGAAGAAAATGTAAATATTAAATATTTCCACTCCACGAGTGGGAATCGAACAACCAGTCGTTTGAAGTTACACGTCTGTGCCACTGCGCCACGACTGGCCCCAAATTTCCCTAAGTCATTTATAATATAAATTTTCTTGCTTTATTAAGAATAGACCGACGTTGAGTTACTCCATGTAACGTGCATCATTTCAAAACTAGCCCAAAAATCAGGGACAGAGTGTCTAAACACTATGTTCTCTCTGCCCGACCCTAGGTCCTGTTTCTGTCTGTATGGGTAAGATAAAAAACAAAATTAAAAATTTTGAAAAAACCCACGACGGTTTAATTGTAATTGAAAAAGGATAAAATAACTATAAATCCCCCGCCTAAAAGAATATATGTACCGAGATGATGGGGACGACTTCGTCGGAGCTGCCATTACTTTAAGTTTGTTAACTTCTCCTAGGTTTTCATGCTGTTAAAACAGGTTTAGGAAAAAATTAAAATATTAATATGAATTAACAGTTTTTGATAACTGGTATTCCTTTTAAAAAAATTAAGAACGAAATCTATACTGTTAGCTACTATATTTAAAATAGAGGTTGCAACTGGCAGCCCCCGACGAAGTTGTCCCCATCATCTCGTTACATATATTCTTTTAGGCGGGGGATTTCTAGTTATTTTATCCTTTTTCAATTACAATTAAACCGTCGTGGGTTTTTTCAAAATTTTTAATTTTGTTTTTTATTTTAAACTTTTTAAAGTGAATAGATACACATTATATATTATTACATAATTTCGAAATACTTTATATTAATCTTCATGCAAATCCAAAAGAAATTATAAGCCCAATGCTTTCTGGTTATCAAATGCCTATTGCAGCGCCTGGCAGATTGTCACCGTAACATTTTTAGAAAACTTAAGTCTAACCAAATCAGTGAAAATCACAAAACCCACTAGTAGTTTTGATTTTGAATAAACTAATTTATACTGGAGCGCCCCGTGGTAGTTTGTGATATGGCATATAAAAACACGCATCAATTAAACCTGAACCTATCACAGAAAACCGCATCTAAATAGGTTTCACACAAAAATACAAGCAAATGCTTACTACAGCGCCCCCTGGTGAGGTGTCACTACGACACATATACGAGAACACGCGCTAATTGAGCCTGATCCTATCGTTGAAAACTGCATCAAATTCAGAATCGTAGTTTTAACTTTGCACCATCAAATGTTTAATGCAGCGCCCCCTGGTGAGTTCTTAACGTAAAAAAAAACTAAAAACATACACCAAGTAAAGGTAAATCTAATACTGAAAACTCTGTCCAATCGGACTAGTAGTTGTGGTTTTACATTAAATATTACAAACAAATGTTTACTGCAGCGCCCCCTGGTGAGTTAACACGATAAAGCATATCCAAGAACATGCACTAATTAAACTTGAGCTTATCACTGAAACTGCATCCAAATCGAATTCGTCATTTTAGCTTTGCACAAACAATATTTTACTGCAGCGCCCCCTGGTGACTTGTCACCGTAATATAAATTTAAAAACATGTACTAAGCAAAGCGGAATCTAATACTGAAAACTCTTTCCAATCGTACTAGTCGTTTTTGTTATACACAAAAAATGGAAGCAGCTACTTACTGCAGCGCCCCCTAGAGAGTTGACACATACTTGAAAATATGCACTAAGTAAACATACATGACACATATATGAAAATATGCACTAAGTAAACTTGAATCTATCATTGAAAACTGCATTCAAATCGGACTCGTAGTTTTAGTTTTGCACAAACAAATGTACTTACTGCAGCGCCCCCTGGTGAGTGATCACCGTAACACATATATGAAAAGATGCACCAATTAAACCTGAACCTATCGTTGAAAGTTTCATCTAAATAGGACTAGTAGTTTTTACTCTACATAAACAAATGTTTACTGCAGCGCCCCCTGGTGAATTTTCACCGTAACGAAAAAACAAAAATCTTAAAATATGCATGAAGCAAAGCTTAATCTAGTTCTGAAAACTCTAGCTAATCGGATAAGTAATTTCGGTTTTAGACAAATAAATACAAGAAAAATTTTAGTTTTACACAAAAAAATACAAACAAATGCTTACTACAACGCCCCCTGATGAGTGGTTACCATAACACATATATGAAAAGATGCACCAATTAAGCCTGAATCCATCCTTGAAAGTTTCATTTAAATTGGACTAGTAGTTTTTGCTCTGCATAAACAAATGTTTAGTGCAGCGCCCCCTGGTGAGTTTTCCCCGTAACAAAAAAAAAAAATCTTAAAATATGCACCAAGCAAAGATAAATCTTTTTATGAAAACTCTTTTTAATCGGAGCAGTAGTTTCGGTTTTAGACAAATAAATACAAAAAAAGTACAAACAAATGCTTACTGCAGCGCCCCCTGGTAGCTTGACACGATAAAACATATCTAAGAACATTCACCAATTAAACCTGAATCTATCACTGAAAATCTATCGAAATCAGACTACTATTTTTTGAGATAATTGAAAACATTCGTTTTCACGTAAAATGCTTATTGCAGCGCCCCCTGGTGAGTTAAGGCAATAAGACATATCTAAGAACATACGCCGATCGAACCTAAACCTATCATAGAAAACCGTATCAAAATCGGACTTATAGTTTTGGAAATAATTGACATAGTAATTTGCACAAACACACAAACAAACAAACAAACAAACAAACAAACAAACAAACAAACAAACAAACAACCTCTCACCCCAAACACATATACAGTCGCCGTTCCGTCGCGGGTAAAAAGAATATATATATTTTATAATATTACTAAGAATCAATGGGGCTACGATATTGTTTTTCTTTATTTCAGTTTAGTTGGTGAATTCGTTTTGCATTCTGTCGTGGTTCTTTTACCCGTCGCATCTCAAAACGGAGTTTAAAAATTGCCAGTTAGTAATAAGCCCACCTTTTATAGTATCTGCTTGTTTACATTTTACTTAATGACTTAATTAAATTTTAATCTATTAATTAAATATATAAGTAATACAAGAAAACGTTACAATTTATTATATAGATAATAGCTAAAACGAATTTAGTGACAAGTCACTCCGTTCTCCATATTCCGCCGGAATCTGTAAAATTGCTTATTGGGTTGCGAAACTTAACCCCGCGCCTTTGTTTTAGCAATGCAAAAAAAATGAAAATAGTTATAAATATAATCATTCCACAGTATAGGATCGAACCCACTACCAATCGCATTTACAATTAGACGCTGACATACTGAAACGCAATAGTCTTAATCAGTTTCAATATTAATATATCCTTAAAAAATCAAACATATAACACTAAAACCAGCAAAACTAATCCTCATACATATTTTTCAACGAATAAAAACATAAGTATACTTACAAAAATTCAATACAAAAATTCAATAAACAAAACTATGAACTATGAATACTTTTGCTTTGTAATAAAATAGCTTGAAAATACATTTAATTTTTAGCTAAATTGTTAACAAAGTGAAGTGTATGGTGTATTTTTCTATACAGCGAGCTGTATAATGGGGATGGCGGGGGAGAACCGCACGGGGGTTTAGAGCCAGTTTTTTTAAGAGTCTCCAGTTCGTTCACCTCTGCTGTAGTGATGTAGAATGAAATGTAAGATGTAGAATCGATTCGCGTTTTTAATTTGGGTGTATTAAAATTCGATTGTTAAAATTGTTTTTAAGAATCGATTTGTTTAAATGGAGTTATAAGTAAAATAATTGTTATTTTACGAAAATAAAATTTTTAAGCTAATTTTTAGCTAAAAATGTAAAATATTGTGGAATTAATGCCTAAAAAAAAATAATACAATAGTACCGAAAACTTAGAATGATTAGAATTATCGATTTATTATAATCATTGTAAGTTTTCAGTTCTCACTCGATGTTGAAGTTGCATGAAAATAAATTATACATTTGATCGTAAAGTATCGATTTCTGGTCGAGTTTAAATTATCAAAATGCGCAATTTTGACTAAAGAATCGAATCTCAGGTAAAATCAGAATCGATTTTACCATCCCTTCTCTCCCTCTATTCAGAAAGGCAACTTGCTGATACAGTCAGTCCTAATTAACTATGAAAAATTTAGTAAGTCTGTCGTTATGCATATGAAATGTAACTGTATACATTGGTTATAGGTTCGATACCCATTTTGAGAAGTACTATGGGAATACTTTGAATGATTATATTTAAATTATTATTATTATTTATTATCATTTTTAAAGAGTTATTCCACACTTAGGAAAATTGAAAAAGACATTGAGAAAACGTATGATAAGCCTCCTGAATACCGTGCTAACAACAAAAATAAGTTATAATAAAGCGTATAAGAATTTCGACGCAGCTGGTAGTAGAACGCATGGCTCAGTGGTGAGAGCGTCTGGACGGTATTCAGGAGGCGCGGGTTCGAATCCCGCTGCGTTCTAATTTTTACACGTTTTCTAAAGGTAAGACAAAGCGTGGTATAGTATTCCACTATTTCACACTCAGTGTTTCGAGTTCAGGTGGAACGTAGAGAACAGAGTGTGATGACACTACGTCGACTTTGAACCTTTTATTCTAAATGAGAGAAAAGAAATTAATGATTTTAGCTTCCGCTATTCGATTGTTATAAGCAAAGTACAGAAATGTTTTCAATTAAGCGTAAATCCACTAAATTGTCTCTATCTACCTAACAAAAAACAAAAAATGTACACAGATAGACAATACACACCGTACAGGTATATAAAATAACAAGGATGTGTAGCACATGAAGTGGTGTAAGAGTGAGGTCGCGCTGAGATCTGAGCTTATTGTGCCAGTTTCGCTTCTTTTGCTCGCGGAAGGTATTTCAAATAAAACTACTACTGCACGAATATTCGTATTACGAAGTGGTTTCCTCTAACAACTGCGGATGCATTTTGCAAAGTGTTATAATATATGAAAGTTGTGTGCTTTTTCACACTTTGTACGCAGTATGGTCATCAGAAAGAAATTAGTGTCAAAACATTCCGTTTTCTATTTTCTGCCCAACATTAGCCAACCGACATTGCGTGCTGAGTGGTGGAACTCAACGTCAACACTTTGAAGTGTTAGAGAAGAGAAATGAAAATAATTTAATAAATCGAACCTACAACCGATTGCCTTTGGAGTAAGACGATGTTCCACTGCGCTACAACGGCAAGGAAAGTTATATATAGTAAAATAAATTTAACAACTTTTTAAATATTTATAAATTCGCTTTTTCTTTGCTGAATTTTGTTAGTTATAAGATGCTTCGGTATTGTATTTTTGGTAAATGTAAAGAAATTTTAAATTGATACTACATATATACTTTTGACCAAATTAATTGTGTATTAAATTTTTATAAATATATTCTAATAACTTCAAACGCTTTACAGTATTCCGTTCTCACAGGTAGACAGTTATTGTAGCTCCATTCCTAATTTCAAATTTACAGAAATCACGAAAAACTTTATTATGGCAAGATTTTTTTTTTAAAAACAATATATATATACACATACTACTTTGAAATATTAGAACCCACACTCATCTCTTCCACTTAGCCATTTCCTTCACAATACGGGATCTATTTTACCATATATGCGGCCAGTCGTTTACCAGTGGCACAAGCGTGTGACTGTAAACAACTGGTTGTGGGTTCGATTTCCACTCGAGGAGTGGAAATATTTAATATTTCCATTTTCTTCGCTCTGGTGCCGAGGTAAAGCGCGGCGTTAAGTTCCGCCACTTAACACGCAATGCCTTCGAATTCGGCGGAAAGTGGGGAACGGAGTGTCTTAACACTAGGTTTCCTCTGCCTACCCTGCTGTGTGCGGGACAAAGCGTGAAGCTAAAAAAAAAAATTAACCATATTAAATTGTGGTAAACGAAAATCACATGGTAAAATCAAGCCAATTTGCCATCTTGAAACTATTTCTTACCATTTTATTTACACTACATCGACGTGGTCTAGTTTGAAGTATTAAATCTTTTGCATTATTATTACTAGAATTTCCATCGCAACGGTGATTTATTCACATAATTATGTTGCTCTGGAAGCTAAGATTTCCTCAGAGGAATGCTTGTATTAATTAAAATGTAAGAAAGATCTTTGTAAAAATATCATTTTAATAGATATTTTTTATTAGAAATTTCTGATATAAAATTGTTTACGGTGATTGAAGTAATATGGTATTGAAATTCTGTTCGTAATATTTTAATATGAATAAAATGAAAAATAAAATGTTTGGGGACTGGGAAAATGAGTGTTGTGTCACTCAGTTCTTGGTGCTTATTCTAAAAGAATTGGAATATTTGTCAAATTTATCTAGATCTAATTTTTTTTTCTTGTTTAATACTTTATTTCGTATAGCAGTGTAGCCAAAGAGAACCTAATGTCATCATACTCTTTTCTCCACTTTCCGCCCGAATTCGGTCATTGCGTTGAGAGTGGCGGAAGTCAAAGTCTTACTACAGTTGGAAGTGGAGTGGAGTGGAGTGGAGTGGAGCTCGAATTCACAATAATCGCATATATAAACTGATATTGTCAAATTAAATTACTAATTATTGCTAAATATTTAATTTTTTAGCTCTTATTTATATAATTAGGATAAAAAATCGAAAACAGCCTGACACAGTCCAATTGCACGTTCAACTTTTTATAGATTTTCTAAAATTTACAGTACTTAGCCCATCGAATCCGAAGCTGTTGTAGCTCAGTGGGACTGGGCTGCGTCTAACTGTAAACGCGCTGTTTGTGGATTCGATTCCAACTCAGGGAAATGATTATATTAGGACGGCGTTGAGTTTTGTCACTCAACAAGCAGTGTCACAATTTCTGGGGGAAAGCGAAGGGCGGCGGATCTTGACACTAGATTCTCTCTAATTACCTTTCTATACGAGGAAAAGTGTGAGATTGCGTTTTTTACAATACTTCATACAAACTTCATATGAAAATGCAATAATTTGAACTATTATATATATTTTAAATAGCCACTTGAAACATAAACGACTAACACTTAATAAGGAGCTTACAAACATTATTATTATAAGTTTTCATTTAAAGCATCGCGAATTAACACAGAAAATACGTTTTCAACGTATTTTCCCCACTAAATAGTCTTACCAAAAGTCTTTGTAAGGTAATTAAGTGCTTCCACCAAAATAATTCAACGTAAGAGATATCAACGGTTTGAGCAAAACTTCTATTTACACAGACCATTTCCGGATTTTGACAAACATTTAACTTTGATTGGATTTCTATTGAAAACCTTATTTGGTTAACTTAAACGAAATTTGATAGTTTAATTGGATATTGATACTGGATGATCTTTTTTACTTGTTAAATTGTTTTTGTATGGTTGGTTGGTTAAGGAATCGTTGGTTAGTTTAATATTTTTGGAAATTAAAAGAAATTAACGCGGCAGGATTCGAATCCGCGCTTCTACTGCTAAGTCACGCGTTCGTTATCTTGCTGCCGTGAAATTCTTGTAATTTTATTGCAATATTCCTAAATGTATGTATTTTAAAAATATTACACAATAATATTGACTAGTTCGTCAAGGATTGTGAGCACTTATTATACAAATGTACGTATTTTTGTTTTTTCTTATTTCTTGCCACACTCTTAAAAGCGGAAGTTGAAAGTCAGAAAGAGTCATGTGTCACTACGATTCATTCTTTACTTTAAGCCAAAATTCTATATTCTTCTACAACAAGCGATATTGTCAAACCTTAAGATAAAAACAAGTAAAATCCCGTACTTAAAAAACAATATCATCCAGGATTTGTGAGACGATTAAGTACTTATTTTTTAAGATAAACGACATTATATTAACGACAGTAAGTACATTACATTTTGTTCCATGACATTGTGAGTGGCGAAATTCAACGTCTTGATTTATCTTGTTCACCAGAGAAAAGTAATGAAAATAATTGAATTATGATCATTCTAGATTGGGAATCGAACACACAACCAATCGTGTATACTATAGACGGTGTTACATTGCACCACGATGCCGATGGTATAAAACATCATACTAATAGCATTAATTAAATGCCGAAACTCAGTCAATAAATACTCCTATCTCTCTGCAATAAAGTTAAAGTCAAATTCTCTATTTTTTTTAGCTTCACGCTGTATCCCACACACAGCAGGGTAGGCAGAGGGAACCTAGTGTTAAGACACTCCGTTTCCCACTTTCCGACAAGTTCGGAGGCATTGCATGTTAAGTGGCGGAACTTAACGCCGCGCTTTGCCTCGACACCAGAGCGAATGAAAATGAAAATATTGATTTCCACTCCTCGAGTGGGAATCGAACCCACAACCAGTCGTTTACAGTCACACGCTTGTACCACTGCGCCACGACTGGCCCCCAAATGAAGTCAAATTCAAATTATTTTATTCATAATAAAAAGTTAAATGCTTCATTTTTTGAACATCAAATAGTTTACTATATCCTATGAACACCCCCCTCAATAGAACCATAGAACGCAAAAGAGTTTCTTTCCCCACAAGCTATTTCCCCAAAAATGTTAAACATCTCTAAAAATATAGAATTCAAATAGCAGAAAGCACAGTTTACACGCGACAACATCATTACTACGTGTACACACGAGTAGCTGTAGCGGAAAGCTCCAATACTCGTACGTACAGGCGGGGTCTCGACGGAGAATACGAAACGTCTAACTGTTTGCTGCGATGCTTTTACGTGAAATGAAACATATTTGTGGCTTTTATTATTATTTTTTCGTAAAATAAAGCAAGAATCTTGTGATTTGATATTATGTTTGTCAGTTTATATTGATTTTTGGTAGAAGCTTTTTTTTAGATTCACGCTGTATTTCGCACACAGCAGCGTAGCAGAGGGAAACAATACTCCGTTCCCCATTTCCCGCCGAATTTCGAGGCATCGTATGTTAAGTGGCGAAACTTAACGCCGCGCTTTGCCTCGACATCGGAGCGAAGAAAATAGAGATATTAAATGGGACGCGAAATGTGACTATAAACACACCCAGTCGCGTTTACAGTCACACTTCGTGCCACTATGCCACGACTAGCAAAACTTCTTAAACAAGCGATATTGTAAATACACCATAAGATATAAACAATCAAAAACCCGTGGCCAGTCGTGGCCCAGTGGCACAAGCGTGTGACTGTAAACGACTGGTTGTGGGTTCGATTCCCACTCGAGGAGTGAGAATATTAAATATGTCTATTTTCTTCGCTCTGGTGCCGAGGTAAAGCGCGGCGTTAAGTTCCGCCACTTAACACGCAATGCCTCCGAATTCGGCATTCGGAAAGTGGGGAATGGAGTGTCTTAACACTAGGTTCCCTCTGCCTACCCTGCTGTGTACGGGATACAGCGTGAAGCTATATATGTGTATATAAAAACCCATACCTAAAAAACAATATTATCCAGGATTTGGGAGACGACTAAGTCCTAACTTTCTAAGATAAACGACATTATATTAAAGGCAGTCGTCAAAAGTAACCTTCTTTTGAGCTCGGGATGAATGGATGTTATCACTTTCAGAACTGAGAGTATAATTTAGAACACCTTTTATATTAAAAGTTTTAGTTCTTCTAAAGAGTTATGTAGGAGTAGAATATAATTTGCTTATGGTGATATATTACTTGCATTGAAATCGCATTTGTATGAATATGTTTGTTCATATTACTTGATGTGTTAAGTTTTTATAATACGGGCTTTCTCCGATTAATATTTAATAGAGATTAAAATAAAGAGCGACTTTATGCTACTTATTTTTTCATGCTATAGCATAATACCTAGAATAAGAGAGAATAGAATACTATTTTAATTAATATTAAAAAAAAACGTGAAGCAGTGGTCAGTGACACACCGTCGGAATGAAATGGCTATATAGGTTGGTTAATCGAGGTAATTATTAGCTACGTATAATATTGTATTTTCAGCGTTTTCGTTAGACAAAGCACGGCGTTAAGTTCCACCATCACACTCACGGAGATACTCCATTTTATGAAGCGGAAAAGCCAATAAAAAAGTTAATTTAAGGCCCTGGAGCACAATATTTTTAATAATAAGTAGTTCTCATTACCCACTTTCTTAAAGAAAAACTTCTTCACCATTGAAACAGGAATAATATACGATTTCAGGTTTAAAACGACAAGAACTTTACTGAACCAATGGTTAGTTATAGTTGTAATTACACTATTATCTTCTGTACATCTCAGACTGAAGTTCTGAAAGCAAAGTCAGCTCGCTGCAAGGCGAGTTCACGGTTCATCAGACGTATTAATTAAAGTTTGCCGGTCTTACACTTTACTTGGACATGTAGACCAAACTTAAATAGTAATAATAATAATGGCTTCACGCTTTCGATAGTTAGAGAGATTTTAGTGTTAAAACACTCCGTTCTTCACTTTCTGTCTCGAAATCGAGAAAATGTATGTAAATTGACCTATTCCTGCGCTTTATCTTGCCACCAGCGCGGAAAAAATAATATCATAAAATTATAATAATTATTTGAAATTGTTGTATTCTATAATATTTTAAATTTATAAAATCTACTAGAGAATTTACTAGAGAGGTTAAACGTCGATTAACTTTTATTTAGATCTGAGGGCCATTTTGTCTAAAGCTGCAAAGCAAAATATAAAAAAAAATGCAATATATTAATATTTTGTACACTTTTTCTTTCATTATAACTAATATAAACAATTTAGAAACTAAACAAAAGCTAAGAAAATTTATTAAAATTATTAATGTAACAACAGGACTTTTGTTAATATTTTAGAATTAGGACTACCACTTCAGCATTTGAACCCATTTACAATTTTTTCATAGTTTTTAAACTGTATAAAATTTAAAAAAAAATGCAATTCTAAATTCTGTTAAGAAGATATATAACATCTTATACATTTTGGTCGAAAGTAAAAGGATAAAAAAAGGTTTCATATAATTTTCACGAAATCTAGTTCAACTATCGAGTGTTACATCCTAAGAGGGATTCGGCTTGACCTTCCTCTCTAATATATTTGGTGAAAACACATTTTATTGGAATCCATAAATGTTTAAGTTCTTATTTTTTTTAGGCTTCACGCTGTATCCTGCACACTGCAGGGTAGGCAGAGGGAACCTAGTGTTATAGCACTCCGTTTCCCACTTTCCGCCAAATTCGGAGGCATTACGTTAAGTGGCAGAACTTAACGCCATACTTTGCCTCGACACCAGAGAGAAGAAAATGGAAATATTAAATATTTCTCCTCGAGTGGGAATCGAACCCACAACCAATCGTTCACAGTCACACACTTGTGCCACTGCACCACGACTGACCCCTAGTTTAAGATTTTAGTACTACCTTATCTTCTTCAAGCAGGGTAGGTGGAGAGCTCGTTACCTACCTTATAATAATTTTTTGATAAGCCCACCTTAGAAAATACTGTAAATATTTAATCTAGAAAACGAATAATTTCAGTTTTTTTAGCTGCACGTTTTTTGAGGTTTAGCAGAATTTTTTATCCCATAGGGTAGTCAGAAAGAACGTAGTGTTAAGATACTCCATTCGCCACTTTCCGCTCGACATAGAGATTGAGTGACTGACACTCACCAGAGTGATGCAACCGCCAAAACTACGCTTGTCTTAAGTATGGTCATCAGAAATGAAAATCATTTTATTATTCATTTCCCTGATTGAGATTTGAATTCATTAGTTCCATTCCAAGTCCATTTAAAGCTACATGCTGTGTTATGTAGGAAAATTGCAAAAAATAGCTAAACAAATTAATATGAAGAAGTGTGAACAGTAGCTTTTATTACCGTAACATCTTTCAATATATAATATTAGCACCAGTTTTCGTTGATATTACAAAAGCAATAAATATAACACACGAAATGTTTTCTTTTTCACATTACGAGAGCACGTTAGGACATTTGTCATGACACTTATTTACGCCTTTTGTACGACGTAAATGAGCGTTTTGATTTATTAAGAGGCAAGATTCAACGATATGACTTTTTGGGCATAATTTCGTATGATTAGCCAAAGAATTTTTTAAAGGTATACATTTTTTGACATATGTCAATTTAAAGAGTAATGTTTATGTAAATGGAATGATTAATATTTAATTACTTTCGTTTCTCCGTTCTAGACGAAAGAAGACAAAAGCACGGCGTTAAGTTCCGCTACTCAACATGCATCTGGGTTTCAAGTGATGTTTTTTATTTGTTTTTTAAAAGTATAAAATTTTGACATAATGTCAATGAAGAAACTAATGCTTTGAAAAGGATTAAACAGGGTGGATGAGGAGGCCGTCAAGGTGCAATGGGACAGCGTCTGATTATAGTCCCCGTTTAGTTGTGGGTTTTATTCCCACTCGGTAAAATGACCAATATATTTTCGTTTACGCGCTCAAAAAAGCCTGAATCTTCTTTCATTAAAAATGATGAATTCGACGTGTAAAAAATGATTTTTTAATTTCTAAATTCAAAGATATGTTATGAGTTGTACTACACATATATAACTTGCTTTTAAGCAATTGACTAACTGTTATCAAATCAATTTGATCCCATTTTCAAGTACTAGACCACAAACTATACAACATTATTATGTTAATTACAAATTAATGGTTCATGTAATATTATTATGTTAAGCTATTGCTTATGATATTCTATATATAGCTCGTAACTTTGTATGCATACAAGAAAACGTACAATTTAATTTTTTTCCTCAACTTGTAGAAATTGAGAAAAATACTCTCTTCTTTATAATGCTCAAAGAACTGACATGTCAATTTTTATTTTTTGTAACAAAAAAAAGAATGTAATAGTAACTAACCTAGTCTATAAGATAAATTTGTTTACTAACCACAATGAGCTACTAGTCACTAGAATAAAGAATTATTATTATTATTAAAATAGTTACACTCCAGTAGTTTGACCTGTGCATTGTTTGTCAGTAATGCAATAATTCCAAAAGTTTTATATAACATATGTAATATGTATGGAAAAATGAATTATATTTATATTACATTAACTTTTCAACCAACAATATCCCGATTTCTGGCGGAGAGCCGAGAACGGAGTGTCTGAACACCAGACTCACAATGAAAACTCCCCTTTCTCATAAAAAAATTACATAATTCATCAAATTTTCCTCCATTTCCTTTAAACTATAACCTATATATTGCTAACATGTTAGGTTATAACGTTGCGCTTCAGGATCAGAGCCATAACGGTTGGATTATACAGGTTAGGTTGGAGTTACGTTGCTGTAACCGAAATCCTCCTCAGAGTGATCCTACTGGAATTAGGTTAAGTCCACACGTTATATATTATACTATATGTTATAATATTTGCTTTCAAACGCTGTTTACTTTATGTATATTGGTTATATATTGCTTATTGCTGCTAAATAGTTCAAAAAAGTACAAAATAGGGATTGGTATAGTATTATATTAATGTCTTGAGTTTATGTTTGAGGCATTAAATTTAGTGAACTGGTGAAATGAAGCTTGTAACTTCTTATTTTGAATAAAATTATTTGAGTTTTACTTTGACTCTAGTATTTGATTGGAGATTACTTAAACATGTTAAGAAAATAGTCTCGACCTCGGTCTTGAACTATAATTAGGCTGCACCTCTATTTATATTATAAATACACGAATTATTAGCTGTTAGCTGAATTCAGCTGTGTTAGTGACGGAGCTCAACGCCGCGCTTTATCTTAGAAATGAAAATAATATATACCTATTACCATTCCAAGCTGAACACACAACAATCGCCTTTTCAGCCGCACACTATCCCTCTGTGCCGCGATGGTCTCATACTTAATAGGGACTTTCCGCCTGAATTCAAAATTCGGGCGGAAAGTGGAGACGTAAGTTCCTTGACACTTGGTGACTCCTCTGCCATACAACTCGCACCTTGGAGTTATTCTATCCATTGTAATTTATTATTATTAAGTATTCTTTCTTGGCCAGTGGCCAGTCGTGGCCCAGTGGCACAAGCGTGTGACTGTAAAACGACTGGTTGTGGGTTCGATTCCCACTCGAGGGGTGGAAATATTTAATATTTTCATTTTCTTTGCTCTGGTGTAAAGCGCAGCGTTAGGTTCCATCTGCCCACCCTGCTGTATGCGGGACACAGCATGAAGCTAAAAAAAAATCTTTCTTATTTTTCATTATCTGGGGTAGGCCTCTAACTAAGGAAATATTATACAAAAATTCAAAATGTTCACAACCATCATATCGTTTACAGTCAAACACCGTTCCACTGCTCCAAAGGGGCCTATAATACAACTATAGATTTAAACTATATATTATGGTAAATAATCGTCCCATGCAAATACCGAATTTGATTTGCCAATGTATCAGACAAAGCAAATGTAAATACAGCTTTAAGCTCAATCAATACTATAAGAGGCCTAATCTGATGGACGGCACAGTAACTTACGTTACGAATACGTCCAAGTAAACAGTATGGAGCAGTGAGACATATCTTAGAAAGGTAATCATCAAAGCTTAGGACTACTACAAGGAATATTGTTTAAATATTCATTAATTAGTTAGTTAACTTATATATTATTTATTTATTTATTTAACATATTTAATAACTTAGATATATTAGGTTTTATTAGAAGGCACAATTAAACCGCTTAAATAAGTAAACTTTTTGAATTTTTATTAAATCAGCTGTAAGCTTCACCTTTTTCAGCAAATAACAGGGTAGACCTCTATTTAAAAAGGGAAAGCAAAGTGTCTGGACACTAGGTTCTCTAACCTAGTCTCCAGACATTTCGTAATCGCTTTTTTAATAAAGTACAGCTCATATAATTTAATAATCATTTTCTTTGTTCTCGGTAACCTCTTATTAATAAATAACCAACTTATAAATAACCCAATTAACTAAACCTTACTGTCGCCCGTATAAAATATATGTATGTGAAAAGTGGGAGTAGGAAAAAAATACCTTTTTTTAAAATAAAATTATATGTCTTGTGTATTATTCGTCTAAATTTCCATCGTCACATACTACTGTATTGACCTCAAAAAGATAAAAAAGATAAAATTTAGGTATAAGGAAATATTACTAGAAACCGTTACATAATTTAACCTTTGCGTAATCAATACTGGAAAATCAATTAAATAAAGTTGCGTTGCGTGTTAAGTGGCGGAACTTAACGCCGCGCTTTGCCTCGACACCAAAGCGAAGAAAATGGAAATAATAAATGTTTTCACTCATCGAGTGGGAATTGAACCCCCAACCAGTCGCGCTTAAAGTCACCCGCTTGTGCAACTGCGCCACGACTGGCCCAGGAAGGAATAATATTATTTCAAATTAAGAAAGCACAACGTTGGATTACGCCATTTAATACATAAGAAGTAAAGAACGGAGTGTCTTGTCACTAAGTTCTCTTGTCTCTTCATAAGAAAAAAACGCAAAGCAAAATAAAATTTAAAAATTTTGAAAAACCCACGACGGTTTAATTGTAATTGTAAAAGGATAAAATAACTATAAATCCCCCGCCTAAAAGAATATATGTAACGAGATGATAGGGACGGCTTCGTCGGGGGCTGTCATTACTTTTGTTTTTGCGCAAACCTTCTCATAGGTTTTCTTGCTGTTAAAACAGTTTTGGCAAAAAAATTAAATATTAAAATGAATTTACAGTTTTGATAACTGGTATTTTAAAGACTTTAAAACGAAATCTATACTGATAGCTACTATATTTAAAATAGAGGTTGCAAACTGGCAGCCCCCGACGAAGGATAAAATAACTATAAATCCCCCGGATTTATAGTTATTTTATCCTTTTACAACTACAATTAAACCGTCTTGGGTTTTTTCAAAATTTTTAATTTTGTTTTTTATTTTAAACTTTTTAAAGTGAATAGATATACATTATATATTATTACATAATATTGAAATACTTTATATTAATCTTCATGCAAATCCAAAAGAAATTATAAACCCAATGCTTTCTGGTTATCAAATGCTTATTGAAGCGCCTGGCAGATTGTCACCGTAACATTTCCACGAAACTTAAATCTAACCAAATTAGTGAAAATCACAAAACCCACTAGTAGTTTTGATTTTGAACAAACTAATTTATACTGGAGCGCCCCCGCGGTAGTTCGTGGTAGATATGGCATATAAAAACACGCAGCAATTAAACCAGAACCTATCACAGAAAACCGCATCTAAATAGGTTTCACACAAAAAATAAAAGCAAATGTTTACTGCTGCGCCCCCTGGTGAGGTGTCACCATGACACATATACGAGAACACGCGCTAATTAAGCCTGATCCTATCTTTGATAACTGCATCCAAATCGGACTTGTAGTTTTAGCTTTGCGTAATTAAATATTTAATGCAGCGCCCCTTGGTGAGTTCTTGACGTAAAAAAACCTAAAAACTTACACCAAGTAAAGGTAACTCTAATACTAAAACTCTGCCTAATCGGACTAGTAGTTGTGGTTTTGCATTAAATATTACAAACAAACGTTTACTGCAGCGCCCCCTGGTGAGTTAACACGATAAAACATATCCAAGAACATGCACTAATTAAACTTCAGCTTATTATTGAAACTGCATCCAAATCAAATTCGTCATTTTATCTTTGCACAAACAATATTTTACTGCAGCGCCCCCTGGTGACTTGTCACCGTAATATAAATTTAAAAACATGCTTTAAGTAAAACGGAATCTAATACTGAAAACTCTTGACAATCGTACTAGTCGTTTTGGTTTTACACAAAAAAATAGAAGCAGCTACTTACTGCAGCGCCCCCTAGAGAGTTGACACATACATGAAAATATGCACTAAGTAAACATACATGACACATATATAAAAATATGCACTAAGTGAACTTGAATCTATCATTGAAAACTGAATTCAAATAGGACTCGTAGTTTTAGTTTTACACAAACAAAGGTACATACTGCAGCGCCCCCTGGTAAGTGGTCACCATAACGCATATATGAAAAGAAGCACCGATTAAACCTGAACCTATTGTTGGAAGTTTCATCTAAATCGGACTAGTAGTTTTTGCTCTGCATAAACAAATGTTTACTGCAGCGCCCCCTGGTGAATTTTCATCGTAACAAAAAAACAAAAATCTTAAAATATGCAGCAAGCAAAGCTGAATCTAATTCTGAAAACTCTAGCCAATCGGATGAGTAATTTCGGTTTTAGACAAATAAATACAAGAAAAATTTTGGTTTTACACAAAAAAATACAAGCAAATGCTTACTACAGCGCCCCCTGATGAGTGGTCACCATAACGCATATATGAAAAGACGCACCAATTAAGCCTGAACCTATCTTTGAAAGTTTCATCTAAATTGGACTAGTAGTTTTTGCTCTGCATAAACAAATGTTTAGTGCAGCGCCCCCTGGTGAGTTTTCCCCGTAACAAAAAAGAAAAATCTTAAAATATGCATCAAGCAAAGCTGAATTTTTTTCTGAAAATTCTTTTCAATCGGATCAGTAGTTTCGGTTTTAGACAAATAAATACAAAAAAAGTACAAACAAACGCTTACTGCAGCGCCCCCTGGTGGTTCGATACGATAAAACATATCTAAGAACATTCACCAATTAAACCTGAATCTATCACTGAAAATCGTACCGAAGCGCCCCCTGGTGAGTTAAGGCAATAAGACATATCTAAGAACATACGCCAATTGAACCTTAACCTATCATAGAAAACCGTATCAAAATCGGACTTATAGTTTTGGAAATAATTGACATAGTAATTTGCACAAACACACAAACAAACAAACAAACAAACAAACAAACAAACAAACAAACAAACAAACAAACAAACAAACAAACAAACAACCTCTCACCCCAAACACATATACAGTCGCCGTTCCGTCGCGGGTAAAAAAAACGCAAAGCAAAATAAAATACAAAAAATATAATAGATAAAAAGCATTTTGCGTAATTCCTTGAGCTTATTCGTGATAATTGTATTAGTATCATCGCGCCGCTAATGAAGCACTGTCTCAGTAAAAGTTAATTAAGAAGATACCGCCGAAGAATAAAATATGAAATAAACTGAACTTGTAGTCTCTCTTATACATAGTTTGTTGCTTAAACGACTTTCATAATACAATGATATTTCTGTTTATGTTCAAAGGTTGTATGTTTATTAAAATAAAACGTACAAACGTTACACGTACGTTGTAGAAACGTAGAAACAAAACGTTAAAAGGTAGAAAGTTTTTTTTAAATATTTTTTTTTGAGGGAGAAATAAAATTAGTAAAGTGAAAAATAGAGGGGCTAGTCGTGGCGCAGTGGTGCAAAGATGTGACTGTAAACGATTGGTTGTGGGTTCGATTCCTACTCGAGAAGTGGAAATATTTAGTATTTCCATTTCTTCTCATTCTTCGCTCTGGTGTCGAGGCAAAAGTGCGGTGTTAAATTCCGCCACTTAACACGCAATGCCTCCAATTTCGGCGGAAATTGGGGACGGAATATAAAGAATAGAGTGTTGTGACACTAGGTACCCTCTGACTGCACCGGTGGGTGATAAAAAAAGAAGAAAGTGGTGAAGCTAAAGCTCTTTCCTAGTGGGGTATTCAGAGAGAATCGAGCGCCAAAAGCTCCGATACCTACATACTATACTCGTACAATACAAATATTATATATTTTATATCTTTCAAAGTAAAATAATTATTATTTTCATATTAATACTCAAATAAATAAGAAGTGAAGTGCCAGAAACACGTACATTTGATACCTTATCCAATACGTTAGTTGGTGATAGTTCGCAACAGTTAAGATTCAAGTTTGCCAACAAGTACTTACGGGCGCGGGTAAGCTCGCTATCGACATTGTTCATGACAATTTCACCTAGTTCCAGCGTTCCCTTGCTAGGTTAAGTTATCTTAGTATTACAAATTATATTGTGACCAGTCGTGGCCCAGTGGCACAAGAGTGTGACTGTAAACGACTGGTTGTGGGAAAGTGGGGAACGGAGTGTCTTAACACTAGGTTCCCTCTGCCTACCCTGCTGTGTGCGGGATATAGCGTGAAGCTACTTTTTTTTTTACAAATTATATATCTGTCCCCACTCAGCTATTGAGATTGTATTCTTTCGAAGTTTCACGAAAGAATGTCATGTTAAGACATTCTATTCCTCATTTTCCATCAGAAACAGATATATCGGGGCCAATCGTGGCCCAGTGGCACAAGCGTGTGACTGTAAACGACTGGTTGTGGGTTCGATTCCCACTCGAGGGGTGGAAATATTTAATATTCCCATTTTCTTCGCTCTGGTGTCGAGGAAAAGCGCTCCGTTAAGTTCCGCCACTTAACACGCAATGCCTCCGAATTCGGCGGACAAAAATTGAGAACGGAGTGTCTTAACACTAAGCGGGTTGACTGATATAAGCGGATAATAAAAAAAATTGATTCAATGTCACAGTCTCTGACTATAAGCACGATTGGTTGTGGGTTCAGTTACCACTCGAACGAATTATAATATCAAAATCATTTTTATTATATTTAGAAAACGTTTAAAAATTTAAACGCAGCGGGATTCAAACCCGCGTCTCCTGAACCGTCCAGGCGCTAAGTCATGTGTTCTACTGCTGTGTCGAAATTCTTATACGCTTTATTACAATTTATTTTTGTTACTAGCAGTTTTTTTAAATGTCTTTTACAATTTTCCTAAGTGTGGAATAACACATTAAAAATATTTAAAAGTATTTAATAAATAGCATTCTCTCTTGCCAAACGATTGTTCGTAGAATAATCTTTGGGTAGCAGAAATTTGTAAAAATCTCTCTACAGAGATGCTAACAACAAAGATAAGATTTAATAAAGTCTATAACAATTTCGACATAGCTGTTACTAGAACGCATGGCTTAGCGGTCAGAGCGCCTGGACGGTATTCAGGAGGCGCGGGTTCAAATTTCGCTGCGTTCAAACTTTTAGTACTTACCTAAATGTCTTTTTCAATGTTCATAAGTGTGGAATATCACTTTTTGCTTAAATATGTTTAAAAAAATAATAGCGCATCGTTTATTTAATCTACCAATCAAAACACAATGTCTTGTATTCACTGACAACAGGCGAATAGAACGTTTTGACACTAGATTTTATCTACTACTAGCGGCCCGCTCGCGACTTCGCCGCGTGAACTATTCCGTTATATCGCAACCCTCGGGGGCGCATTTTAAAAAAGAAGTAGCCTATGTTTAAGCTTAGATTATCAACTATATTTATGCCAAAATTCATTGCAATTGGTCAAGCGGTTTAGATTTTTCATATAAACTTTCATCCCCTATTTCAACCCTTTAGAGGTTGATTTTTGAAAAAATAAGTAGCCTATGTTAGACCCAGTCACTTTTACTACTTTCATTCTAAATTTTATCCAAATCGGACCGGTAGATTAGCCGTGAAAGCGTGACAGACAAACACACAGACTTTCGCATTTATAATATAAGTATGGATACTATATTCTTACTCTTATTCTTCTCAAGCCCAAAAAATAAACATATTATCAAACAATAGCTCCCATCCCCATTTTCTCTTCCCAACAATAATAAATTCTACATACAATTTTTAATGGCAATTTTATCTTAAAAATCTTTCAAGAAGATTTAATATCCTGAAGAGAATAGTCGGACATATTGACAACAATACCGTCTACGAACAATCGGCTATTTTCTGTGACACAATAAGTACGTACTTTGTACAAGGAAGCCTCATAAAGCGGATCTTTAGAAATAATGAAACAAGAAAATGTTGAAAGTTCAATAAGGCGTAATCTTATTGCTAAATATAATATGTTAAAATGCTTTGGTGTTAAGGAATAAAGGCATAAAGGGTGAAGGTATGTAAGTTCAAATTCGTCTTACAATGTTTTAGCTTCACGCTGTATCCCGCACACACCAGGGTAGACAGAGGGAATCTAGTGACACTCCGTTCCCCACTTTCTGCCGAATTCGGAGACATTGCGTGCTAAGTGGCGGAACTAAACGCCGCGCTTTACCTCTGATACTAGAGCGAAGGAAATGGAAATATTAAACATTATCACTCCTCGAGTGGGAATCGAACCACAACCAGCGTTTACAGTCACACGTTCGTGCCACTGCGACACGACTGGCCCTAATCTTACAATAATATAAAGTATCTTATTAAAATATAGATAAAACACTTTACGTTGATTTATGTTAAAACTAGCGACCCGCTCGCGGCTTCGCCACGTGAACTACCACTTTCATCCACTATTGCTCTTTGGAATTGGTTTTTTTTTTTATAAAAGGGGGGTGGTCTAAATTTAACCTTGCGTCACTAATTGTATTCTTGCGAAAATCATCGATGCATCTAGTACAATGTCTATACTATTTGATAACGTATAGTGATAACTGATCTAGTAAGAAAACGTACGAAATCTGCTATTATCTATATGATAGCAGATTTCGTACATATATACCATTAGGTATATAGTATTATAAACTGGTAATAATAACTTAAATAAATTTTAGACTTTTTTATTTTAATTTTAATTGTGTTACTTACTGGTTTTAAAAAAAATACCTTTACTTGCAAATAATCAATATAACTTGACTTTGGTACTTTTTATTTTTCTGCGGGAACTATATTGAATACCAGGGTAAACTAACGACCCGCTCGCGGCGTTGCTGGGTGAACTACTACTTTCATACCCTATTTTAGCACCTCTGGAATTATTTTTAAAAAAGAGAGGTAGCCTATATTTGACTTTGCCTTATCAACTATTTCCTGAGAAAATTAATTGAAATCAGTCAAAGAGTTTAGATCTTTCATTCTCACTATATCTCTTAACATACATAAGTTTCATCCACTCTTTCAACCTTCTAGGGTTTGATTTTTTTTAAAAAGTAGCCTATATTTGACCCTACGACTTCTTCTTTTCGAATTTCATCTAAAGCGGGCTAGTGAAAACAAAACCTATAGAAGAGATACAGATTTTTGCATTTTTATAATAATATTAATGAGTACGAATATATCTAGTACAATGTCAACTATATAATAACAGATGGTGACAGAAAACGTAGTGACATTTGTTGTCATATAGATAATATAAAGTTCTGTAGACCGGTCAAATGTTTTTTTAATAGCAAATTATTTTAAATAAATGTTGTGCTCAATTTATTTTATAATTATTTTAAGTAATATTAGTGGTATTAAAACAAATTTAGTTTCACTCGTGAACTATCAACACAATTTAAAGGTTTTTTTTTTTATTTTATTTTTCTGCCGTAGTTGTATAGAATACCAGGATGAAAACTATTCCATATGTTTTTTTTTTTTTTTTTTTTTTTTTTTTTTTTTTTTAACGTCAGGAAATCCTTACGGATACCAGCCCGAATGGGGACTCGGGACGTGGTTATGTGGGACTCCGGTGAGGCAAGATGGTAACGCCGCCACTAAAACCTGACGGTGCTCCTTCTCGACCGCCATTAGCCAGGCCACGGGGACCGAAACAATTCCATATGTTGCTCTAACCTTTAAGCTAACTCCATACAAAAATTCATTAATTTCTACCCGGTAGATATCAGTATATAAATGATTTACTTATATCGGTTTTTTATTTTTTCCAAAAAAACTACATGGAAAACCGGGATAAAAACTATCCTATATGTACCTTTGGACTATAAGCTATCACTATACCAAAATTCATTCATTTCTGTCCAGTAGTTTTTGCGTGATTGGCGAACAAATTAACAGACAGACAGACAGACAGACAGACAGACAGACAGACAGACAGACAGACAGACAGACAGACAGACAGACAGACAGACAGACAGACAGACAGACAGACAGACAGACAGACAGACAGACAGACAGACAGACAGACAGACAGACAGACAGACAGACAGACAGACAGACAGACAGACAGACAGACAGACAGACAGACAGACAGACAGACAGACAGACAGACAGACAGACAGACAGACAGACAGACAGACAGACAGACAGACAGACAGACAGACAGACAGACAGACAGACAGACAGACAGACAGACAGACAGACAGACAGACAGACAGACAGACAGACAGACAGACAGACAGACAGACAGACAGACAGACAGACAGACAGACAGACAGACAGACAGACAGACAGACAGACAGACAGACAGACAGACAGACAGACAGACAGACAGACAGACAGACAGACAGACAGACAGACAGACAGACAGACAGACAGACAGACAGACAGACAGACAGACAGACAGACAGACAGACAGACAGACAGACAGACAGACAGACAGACAGACAGACAGACAGACAGACAGACAGACAGACAGACAGACAGACAGACAGACAGACAGACAGACAGACAGACAGACAGACAGACAGACAGACAGACAGACAGACAGACAGACAGACAGACAGACAGACAGACAGACAGACAGACAGACAGACAGACAGACAGACAGACAGACAGACAGACAGACAGACAGACAGACAGACAGACAGACAGACAGACAGACAGACAGACAGACAGACAGACAGACAGACAGACAGACAGACAGACAGACAGACAGACAGACAGACAGACAGACAGACAGACAGACAGACAGACAGACAGACAGACAGACAGACAGACAGACAGACAGACAGACAGACAGACAGACAGACAGACAGACAGACAGACAGACAGACAGACAGACAGACAGACAGACAGACAGACAGACAGACAGACAGACAGACAGACAGACAGACAGACAGACAGACAGACAGACAGACAGACAGACAGACAGACAGACAGACAGACAGACAGACAGACAGACAGACAGACAGACAGACAGACAGACAGACAGACAGACAGACAGACAGACAGACAGACAGACAGACAGACAGACAGACAGACAGACAGACAGACAGACAGACAGACAGACAGACAGACAGACAGACAGACAGACAGACAGACAGACAGACAGACAGACAGACAGACAGACAGACAGACAGACAGACAGACAGACAGACAGACAGACAGACAGACAGACAGACAGACAGACAGACAGACAGACAGACAGACAGACAGACAGACAGACAGACAGACAGACAGACAGACAGACAGACAGACAGACAGACAGACAGACAGACAGACAGACAGACAGACAGACAGACAGACAGACAGACAGACAGACAGACAGACAGACAGACAGACAGACAGACAGACAGACAGACAGACAGACAGACAGACAGACAGACAGACAGACAGACAGACAGACAGACAGACAGACAGACAGACAGACAGACAGACAGACAGACAGACAGACAGACAGACAGACAGACAGACAGACAGACAGACAGACAGACAGACAGACAGACAGACAGACAGACAGACAGACAGACAGACAGACAGACAGACAGACAGACAGACAGACAGACAGACAGACAGACAGACAGACAGACAGACAGACAGACAGACAGACAGACAGACAGACAGACAGACAGACAGACAGACAGACAGACAGACAGACAGACAGACAGACAGACAGACAGACAGACAGACAGACAGACAGACAGACAGACAGACAGACAGACAGACAGACAGACAGACAGACAGACAGACAGACAGACAGACAGACAGACAGACAGACAGACAGACAGACAGACAGACAGACAGACAGACAGACAGACAGACAGACAGACAGACAGACAGACAGACAGACAGACAGACAGACAGACAGACAGACAGACAGACAGACAGACAGACAGACAGACAGACAGACAGACAGACAGACAGACAGACAGACAGACAGACAGAGACAAAAATTCTACTGAGTGGATTTTTGGCCTCTGTTATCAATATATTAACGCACTATTAATAAATTATATAATAATATTAAAAAAATATAAATGGGTGTATTTAGATACCTGGTAAATCTAGTGTTAAAATTTATGCCATTATGTTTCAGTATTTCATCGTTTGACTGTATAGTTGTGGGTTTTGATTTCCACTTAAAGAGTCATATTAGACATATTTTCACAGTGTTGACAAGACAGAACGCGGTGTTGTGTTCCGCCATTTAACTAGTAAGGCCTTAAGTTTAAGTAGAAAGTTGGGAATGGAGGGTTTTGATATAAGGTCCTCTCTATCTATCCTGCTATGGTATAAGAGTGAGAAGCTGAAAAGTAAGTTAATTTTGTCAAACACCATTATTTATATCCGCCATAAAACATAAACCTTACATAGAATACACTCCTTATATTTAAAAGCCAACAAAAGCTGTCCCAATAAATTATATCAACATTTTCTCTGTCCGAAGCGCAGAAAGCTCTATGTAAAACCTTAAGCTCTCCCTCTTTAAAGCCACTTAAAAGATTTTCAATCAATTTCAATGTCTTTAGAACAAAGAGTTGAAACGAGATCATCATAGCTGTCCTCTAAGCTTAAACTTCAGAATTGCAAAAGTTTGAGTGAAGCAATTAAGTTACCGTCCAAGGGTAATTCACCCTAAAGGGTGTCAAGAATTAAGGAACAAATCCTTCTCAAGCCTTTCCTATTGTACTCTTGCTTCGACGATTGCTTGACTTTATTATTTTACAAAAACATTTTTGATTAATTATAATTTATTCATTAGGCTTTCGTCAAATTAATTTGCTTTTCAAAGTTGAGTTATTGGATGTTAGGGAAAATTTAGTTTCGATGGTACTGGAGGAAGGTGTCCTGAAGGGCATGAGGATTCCCATGGAATGAGGAGGACGTGTATGAAGAGATTGATGAAGAAGTTAATAATAATAAAAACAGAATACTTTTGTTGTATTATTTATTATTTTATATTTTTAGTTTTGACAAGTTTTGCTTAGAAATTTGATCATATAAAAATAAAGACGGTTTTTTACGCCTTACGGTTATTTCAGTCATACAAAGTTAATCAGAGAGAACTTGTAAAGACACTTTGTTCTTCATATTCCGCCAAAAATCGAGATGTTTTGTGTTGAGCAGTGAAAAGAATTAAAGGTTATAAAAGGTTGTAATCTACATATATAGATAAAATTACGTATTAAGGTAATAAAAGGCAAAATCTTTTACTTTTTCATAACATTACAGATACAAAGTTGAAAATCTATTTACAATAAGGTAGATGAATCTCAATAAAACGATGTAAGCAGAACTTAAAAACTCAAAGAGAAGTTTAAGACTTTATTAAAAAAACGTAATGTGAACACGAATTAACTTTCTTTGTGTATTTTAATAAAGATGGAAGGTTTTAAAAGTATAAAATGATTATAGTACCTCGACAAAACTGATATCTGAGTGAGTCTTTGCCTAAATAAAAAAGTACCAATATTTGTAAACAATTAAAAAGAATTAAAAAATAATAAACCTGCCAGTAAATATAATAAGGGGGCCCGTCGTGGCGCAGTGGCACAAACGTGTGACTGTAAACGACTGATTGTAGGTTCAATTCCCACTCGAGGAGTGGAAATGTTTAATATTTCCATTTTCTTCACTTTGTTATCAGAGGCAAAGCGCGGCAAAGTTCCGCCTCTTAACACGCAATACATCCAAATTAGGCGAAAATTGGGGAACGCAGTGTATTAACACTAGGTTGCCTTTGCCTACTCTGCTGTGTGCGGGATACAGCGTGAAGCTAATAAAAAGACAAAAAATAATAACAATTCCCACTTACGCATATATAACAAAAGTATATATATATTTTTGTATCATATCAAAACAATTACTTAACCACTATAATTTAAAATAAACTTTTAAAATAAACTTATTTAAAACCACATATTCCACTAAGTTAAAACTTAAACAATACCAAATGACATACAAGTCGGGCCCAAGTACACATGACACACAGAATGACAGTCTGTTCCGCAATTTTATGTGCATAGTTGACCCGATGTACGGAGGGTCGCTTAATTGGTATGAAATGCCTCGTTAACTCAAATATTCCAAGTTTAGTTGTTTATATATTACTTGTATAGTTTAACTTGTATTATATGTGTATATGTGTGCAAAATAACGTAAGCTGTGGTTAAATTTTATGGTCAATTTCATTGCTTTATAAGTATTGGAGAAGACTTTGTTTTAAGAATAAAGTGTGATTCTGATCTAAGTGATGGAAATAGGCTTAGAAAATAGTTGGGTTTACTTTTGATTTCCTTTTTTTTTTAGTGTCATGCTTCCGCTCGTAGCAGAGTAAGCAGAGGGAGCCTAGTGTTAAGACATTCTGGAGGCATTGCTTGTTAATTGGCGGAATTTAACGCCGCGCTTTGCTTTGAAACCAGAGCGAAGAAAATAGAAATACTAAATACTACTCTTCGAGTGAGAATTGAACCCACAACCAGTCGTTTTAGAGCCACATTTTGTGCCCACAAGTCACAACTGGCTTCTCTTTGACTTTCTTTTTTACTCATATTTTTTGTTAGAAAAAGTTTCAAGAAATTATTTTTATTTTTGTTAAAAGGAACGAGTTGATTGTATATGATTTTTAGAAAACGTATAAAATTTGGAATGCATCGAAAGATTATTATATAAATAATAGTTGGGCAAGAGGGGTTACTATTTATTTAATGTTTTAATATTTTTGAAGTATTAGTCAAGTACTTTAGGAAATTGAGAGAAGCTTTTAGAAAATGCATTGATTTTTTCTCTTTTTCTAATTATTTTAAATGTATGAATATCACTTTAAAATGATAAAATAATTGAATATTTATAACATAAACTAACTTTTTCAGTTTCACGCTTTTTCCCGCATGTTACGATAGTAGTAAAAGTAAACAGACAGTACAAAGTAGACAGAAAGTGAACATAGGAGTGCTTTTCCACCATTATCTTGGACGCTACAGGTTGGTCATGTCAAATAAAGTTTACTCCGGCTTCTACGACTCTCAGTCTTTCTACTACGACTCTAGTAGAAGTAATTTCTTTGAAGTTATCTCAACCATTTTCTAAGGCGTCTAAGTTTTAATTTTTATAAGATCATAAAATCATTACTGAAATTTTAAAAAATGACTATTATCAAGTATCAACATCTTCCTATATTTAATAAAATCTGTTTCTCTCAACCTCTCTCAACTACGATTTTTGCCTACTTCTTAATCCCAAAGTTGGAAAAAATAAAACAGATTGTAGTAGTTTTTATTATATGGATTCTTATAGGATATATATTATATAGAGATACTAAGTTAAGTCTTACATTTAATCATTTTTAAACTGTTATTCTACACTTAGGAAAATTGAAGCGTATAAAAATTTGAATGCAGAGGGATTCGAACCCGCACCTTCTGAGTACCGTTTAAGCACTCTCACCGCTGAGCCATGCGTTGTACTATCAGCGGCGTCGAAATTCTTATATGCTTTATTAAGTTAAATCCTGTAATCCTTGTTTTAAGTACTGACATTTATAAAAAAATGTGTAGCTTAAGAAAGATATAATATTAAAACGAAATGTATGAATATATGTATGAATTATATGTATTTTTCAACAATCATTATTACATGATCCAAAAAATAATTAATATTTATAATAGGGGCCAGTCGTGGCGCAATGGCATAAACATGTGACTGTAAACGACTGATTGTGGGTTCGATTCCCACTCGAGGAGTGGAAATATTTAATATTTCCATTTTCTTCGCTCTGATGTCGAGACAAAGGGCGGCGTTAAGTTCCGCCACTTAACACGCAATGTCTCCAAATTCTGCGGAAAGTGGGGAACGGAGTGTCTTAATACTAGTTTCCCTCTGTCTACCCAGCTTTCCGCGGGATACAGCGTGAAGCAAAAAAAAAACAATTAAAATTAAATTAAATTAAATAGCTTCACGCTATATCCCCCACACAGCAGGGTAGGCAGAGGGAACCTAGTGTTAAGACACTCCGTTCCCCACTTTCCGCCGAATTCGGAGGCTTGCGTGTTAAGTGGCGGAACTTAACGCCGCGCTTTACCTCGACACCAGAGCGAAGAAAATAGAAACATAATTTCCACTCCTCGAGTGGTAATCGAACCCACAACCAGTCGTTTACAGTCACACTCTTGTGCCACTGGGCCACGACTGGCCACAAAAAAAAAACAAAAGATAATTTAAAATCATTCATACCACAAAACACATATAAACATTTTAAGAAGTAATTATAAATTGCTTACAGGCTTCCATATCAGAACAGTTGTAAACAAGAACTATACAATTTCCCTTAGCTCTTGTTTCAAAGTTAACGCTCAAGTTCTCAAGTCATTAATCATATAGTGGTTGATGGATGACTCTATTTTTATAGCGCCTTAGACTAAAAAAGGGAATTTCTTTTAATCTATTACTGATAAGTTGTTTTTACACCGATTTAGTAGGAAAGTGTTAAGATTGTTAGTTTCCTCCTTTGTTACTTATAATTATATCTAGGACACTTGTACGCGCATAGCAGAGTAGGTAGAGAGAACCTACTATCAAGACACTTCGTTGACCACTTTCAACGCTGCACTTATAAGATAAGGTACAATGTTAAGTTACGCACTTACTCCGGCAATGGCTTGAACATATCTGGTAAGGGTTTGTGTCAGAAGAGAATGGTAACTGTGTCGCTAGATTTGAAAAGCTCCAAATAAACCGTAAAAGCTTATTATTATCAGCTCAATGTCAACTATTAATATTTTACATAAAACAATTATATTTTTCCTGCGGCAGGCAGAGAGAAGGTACTGTAAAGGACACTCCGTTTTCTACTTTCCGCCCAAATTCGAGGTAATGCGCGTTTAGTTCGCGTGAACTTCAACAATGCGTTTTACTTTGTTGTAACAATGCTTTGTACTAGATTGTTGGTAAAGCGCGACGTTAAGTTCAGCCACTTAACATGCAATGCCTCCGAATTCGGCGGAAAGTGGGGAACGGAGTGTCTTAACACTAGGTTCCCTCTGCCTACCCTGCTGTGTGCGGGATACAGCGGGAAGCTAAAAAAAACTAGATCGAAGAAAACTGAACAATTAATTTATAATTATTCCTCTGAGTGGGAATCGAATCCACAGCCTGATAATTGTTTTTTTACTCACAACTAATCATATATACAGTTTGACACAGTCTTATTGTGCTACGATGGCTTGATATGAAGATTGATCATTTCTATTTTGAATTACATTTAAATTTAAAAAAGTAAGTTTTCCTTAACTTTAAATCTATTTATTCATATGAATCAAGAAAATACTGGAATTTTAAGTGTAAATTTCTTTTATAATTTAATTTAGAGGCGTTCCCTTTATATATAACCCTCTTCAGCTAAAACAAAGCGAGATGTTTCATGAATGATTTATATCTTAACCTGAGATGGCAAGACAAGACAATGCCTAATGTTGTATTTAGCTATTTTTTTTAGCTTCACGCTGTATCCTGCACACAGCAGGCAGAAGGAACCTAGTGTTAAGACACTCCGTTCTCCACTTTCCGCCGAAAAACCAAAGAGCAGTAAACGGAAATATAAAATATTTTCACTCTTCGAGTGGTTATCGAACCCACAACCAGTCGCTTTGCAGTCACACTTTGTGCTTCTGCGCCACGACTGCCCCATTTCGCTAATCAACTTAAAATATATCGAATTCAGGTCGAAAATGGAGAACAGAGTGTCTTAACACTAAGGTCTTTTCTAATAACCCTGAAGCTGTAAATATATATCTCATTATATAATATGACAAAACGAAGTTAACTCATTAGTTTGCGTGTTTCTTCGTGTAACGACAGTAGTTCCAGGATTTAGCACCTGGGTAATTAGAGAAGTAATTAGTTCGAACCCCGACACTGTGACTAGTGATGTGTGTTTAAACTCGTAAGTACATGATTCAGAGCTATCGTTTGGAACTAATTGCTTAGTGGCCGACTGAAATTAGTTTACCTAGAATTAATTGAGGGTAGTTTTTAAGTTTATGTATATTTTTTTAGATATATTACATATTTACCTACGCTTTTCTCCGCATAGCAAGGTAATTATAATCATATTGAATCAATTCATCTGTAGTCTACACAAGTAAAATCATTGCTAATAAACCTTTTTCCGCACAACATAGTCAAAAAGAACCTAGTGTCAAGACACTCAGTTCTCCACTTTTCATTAGAAGACAATAATAAATATTGCATTTTCAGAAGTTAAACTCAACGCTGCGATTTGTCTTACGTACCAGAGCAGAGAACTGAAAAAAACATATACGTAATCGATTCCTCTGAGCTTCAATCATTTAGACCTTAGACCATTTTATTTATTCATCTGTATCTATCTTATCACTTATTATTCTTATTCTTATTACTGTAAATAATAGCCTGCATTAAAGATTACATATTTTTTAACTGGCCCAACGTTTAATTAGACTAAGCGATTTTTTGTTTCTCAAATGGCATTCGATAGTTTTAAAATTACGTGAAAACTGGCGAACATACACACATATATGGACAGATAAACTCATAATCCTTCCTTCGCTTTGCCATAACCTAAAAAGAAAAAATTCTAAGTCATATATATTATATAAAAAAAAATATTCTCTTATCTCCAATTCCCACTTCCACTACTGACAGTAGTCATAAAAAGGTATTTTGGGCTGACATCTGAAAAACGACGCGCCACAAACTGAATCTGTCGTAGAAGACCGCACCTGTTTTATATTCCGTCCTGATAGTGACAAACGATGCTACGGATTGGTCAAGGAACAAAAAGCTTTGAAAAGCTCTAATATTTTATCTTTCTATCTCTCGTTGACACTGTTGTGGTAAAGTTGGTGTGTAGTTTGATGATGGTTGGGAGTTCGATCCTCGTTTATATACGTTGGGTAGGATTTATTTTTCTAGTATAATAAAGTTAGGTAAAGTATGATTCTTGGATGTTCATGAGTTCTGTATCTCTTTTATATAAGAGATCATCGGGATGTGTGATGGCAGTAGGATTTCTTTTGACTGTATTTGTTTGTGGGTTCGATTCCCACTCGAAGTAATCATTATATATTATTACACAGGTGTCCTTTGCGTTTAAATATATATGCTTTATGTTAGTTGTAAGGTAGTTACTAATAAGGTCACCTTTGTATATTACAATTATATCTAGTACTACTGTCTTTGCGTTTGTATGTGTGCAATAAAGAATTTTATGTTATCTATTTTTTTTTTATTTCTCCGCTCTAGTAGTACCTAAGACAAAGAGTGGCCTTGAGTTCCGCTACTTAGCACCCACTGTCTCGATTTCTGGAATGCGAGAAAAATACACTTCGGAGGCTTAAAATGAGGGGAAATAATAATTAAGCGACTATATATATTTTTTGTTTACTATTTTAAAGTTTAAAACCCTTGATGATAGAAATAAGTTGGTATATTGTTATTTTTTTTGAAAACCAAAGAACCACAATATTTTTCAAATATCTTTATATAAGCAAAGACAGTTTTGAACCGCTTACAAGAAGACGTTATTGATTTTAGCCCAAAACACAATCTGAGTGTAGCATGTACTCATAAGATAACAAATCTCTTGCTCAAAGAAAGTCCGACCAGAATAAACAAGCTTTATATTTCTTAGAACCTTTTCGGATACGAAATTATGCGAAATTTTGTAAATAAACAACGCGTACCGCAAATCGGCTTACACTCGCGCTGGCATTAATGACTGACAAACATTTGGTTTTTGAATTTTAAAGTTTAGAGTACAGTGTTTTAGTTTTTTGTAAGTTTTACGGTTAAAATGGTGGGAGGTGGCTCTGGTAGAAAGGCAAGACGCAGCGTTGGGCTTCGCGACTCAATAAGCAATGTTTTGATTTCAGGCAGAAAGTTGAGGACGGAGTGTCTTGATACTATGTTTTTTTTTAGCTTCACGCTCTATCCCGCACACAGCAGGGTAGGCAGAGGGAACCTAGTGTTAAGACACTCCGTTCCCCACTTTCCGCCAAATTTGGAGACATTACGTGTTAAGTGGCAGAACCTAACATCGAGCCTTGCCTCGACACCAGAGCGAAGAAAATGGAAATATTAAATATTTCCACTCCTTGAGTGGGAATCAAACCCACAACCAGTTTGAAGTCACACGTCTGTGCTACTGAGCCACGACTGGCCCCTTCATTTATGATTATTATCATAAATTAATTATTTTCGTTTCTCCGTTATGAATAAGATAAAGTAATTCCTCAAAAGAGAGACTCTTTGAGAGAAAAGTGGACAGCGAAGTGTCTTAACACTATGTTTTCTTTGACTATATGCTAAAAAAAATACAAATGATTTTACATACCAAATTCAAATCCACATACTAAATATATGACATTAAGAACACGTAACAGGGGAAACATTAAATTGTATCTTTTTGCTACATTCGTTCGTAAGGTTGGTAGTAACGGCGTCGTCCCCGGGACGCAGATGGCGGGTTTTTGTTTGGGTTCGTCCCCTTAATTTTAATCTACCTTTAGACATAAATCTAGTCGTTAATAATAAGCTTCATAATGCTTTTTATTATCTGGATAATATATTAAGTAGTTAAGTGGTAATGTAGAATATGTTATAGTAAGTCGTATTTATTTTTTATTTAATTTTCATGTACCTGATATATGTATTTTTTTTTTTTTTAGCTTCACGCTGTATCCCGCACACGGCAGGATAGGCAGAGGGAACCTAGTGTTGAGACACTCCATTCTCGTTCCGTATGTATATTAATATTTAATTTTACTTTCTTTGGTCTTTTTTTACTTTCTTTGCTTTCTTTACAGGTGAAGTAGCGACGCGTCATTAACTCAGAAAATATAGTATCCAAATGTAAACTTAAAATAATTTATATTAATGCATAAAAAATAAAATAATTGTTGTATAGAGTGTATACATAATATGAACTAACATTTGTACTATTGCAAATTTGACTGTAAACCCGATCATTGTGGGTTCAATACCCATACGGAAAGTTTACTTTCAAAGTTTACTCTCAACGCGTAATGAATCTCCCATTCAAACGAAAAGTGAAGAACGGAGTGTCTTTACACTATGCACCCTTAATAGCAAGAAAAGGCATCAACCTGACAAAGCAATAATATTTTACCAAACGATTGAATATTTGACCTAACAAAATAAAGTTCAAATTTTTATGAAGATATGTATTAAAATCAGAGGCAAACCGTCTGAGGCACCACAATTCCGAACAAATTACAGTGCCGTTGCAATTTTGTATTTCCGCGGCCATCAAAGGTGGAATGCTTTTCCGTATCTAATCTTCGTTCCCATCTATCTAAGGAAATTGAAATGCGATATAACATTTTGCAACTAAATACGTGCTTGAGGAATATGTAGCATCATTATATTGAAGTTTGGATCATCTTCTTACGATTCCGAAGAAAGGGGCCGATTTACGTTTTAATTTTAATTTACGTTTTAACCCCTTTTTTTTAGCTTCACGCTGTATCCACACAGAATGCGCACAGCAAGGTAGGCAGAGGGAACCTAATGTTAAAACACTTCGTGCTCCACTTTAATTTTTATTTTAAGCTCCTTTTAATTTTTATTTTAAATATTCCGTTCTCTACTTTTGCTATTCGAAAAATAGTGTGTCGAATAGCGAAAATCAAGTTCGTTCTTCTGTTTATAGAAAAAATTGAAAATAATATACTGATAAATGAAAATAATATAATGTGTTAGAATATTTTTAAAGTTTTAAAGTGAACATTACTGACATCTGTCATCATCGGAGACAGACGCATATCGTTTGCTCTGTTCATTTTACATAATTAAAAATATTAAAAGTTACAGAAATCAAATCAATCAAGAAGGACTTATAGTAGCGAATTAAATTATTTACTACAATTTTCAAATAGTTGAATATCACACATTAGTGATTATACACCGATTCATCAACTCAGGAAAATGAAAAACATTTTGAGAAAATACATAATTTTGACACTTGCACATCTTTGAAATCATAGTTTGAACTGAATGGTTTGGTAATCAGAATGTCCAAACAGTGGGCATCGAACGTACAAACGTCACGTCTAGTCAGACTCTGTGCTACTGCGCCACGAAAGCCTTGACATAAATCATTAAATAGTGAATTTTTTATAGCTTTACGCTGTATTCCGCACACAAAAGGTTAAGCAGAAGGAACCAAGAGTTAAGACACTCGTTCCCCACTTTCCGCCGAATTCGGAGTCTTGCGTGTTAAGTGGCAGAATTTAACGCCGCGCTTTACCTCGACACCAGATCGAAGGAAAATGGAAATATACTCTATTTCTACTCCTCGAGTGGGAATCGAACCCACAACCAGTCGTTTACAGTCACACGCTTATGCCACTGGGGGACGACTGGCCACAACAGTCAAAACTTGTACTAACAAATATATTTATTTCAAGCCCATTGTCCAATAAATTGAACAAAAACATACAACATTTATATTTTATTTAGCTTTGCAAATATACAGTTTTATACAGAAAAAATATTAATAAAAGAATATTTGGCGGCTCAAAATTAGGATTAGCGTGGAATAATGAAAGCTAAACAAAAGGCGCGGTCGGGACCCAACCTCGCGGAATAAACTTAATTAATGGTCTTGTCAAAAGTTTTAATCCGGAGCTTTTTTTTTTATTTGATAACGCAATATAAGAGGGTTTGTTTGTATGTTTTCTTTATATTTATTTGTTAATTGTGAAATAGTTTAGAAAATCGAAAATATGTGTAAAAGGCAGGTGTACGATTTTCTCACTTAGCAAGGTTAGAAAGAAATTAGTGACCAAATGTCTACACTTTTCTTCCGACATTAAGATATTGTATATTTAGTTGTGGACCTCAACGCCGCACTTTTTTCCCGTAGGGGGACGGGTTAAGTGAATTCTCCTCCGACGCTGGGTAGCATCCCGTAAAAGGCGGGTAACCCTGCTGGGTTACCAAGCTACTGTTTGGTGGCAGGAGATTCGTTCTCCGACTGGCTCGCGACCACTATCGTGTCAAAGACGAACCGCCAAACAGCTGACGATGTGTTCCGGTTCGATGGCATGTAAGCCAGCTCTCCCTATTCCCACTATTCCCATCCTTCCTTCCTCCTTCTGTCCTACATCCCCGAAGCTGGCAACGCATCCTTAACTAATGTTGTGGATGTCTATGGGCTAAGTTAACACCAGGTGGGCCTTCTGCGCGTTTGCCTCCTGTATTCCATACTAAAAAAAAAAACTTTGTCTTAGATACCAGAGCAAGAAGGGAAAATTTAATCATTTTTCAAGTGGAAATCGAACACACAATAATCGCTCTATAGTCAAACGCTGTACCACTGGGCTACGACGGCGTTTATTGTTATATGAATAATATTAAAGAAAATGTAACAAAAGAAGCACGAAGCAGGATTCGAACTCCATATCGACACATTTCAAAAGGTTTATCCTATTCAATTATTTGCTTATAAATAATTTTATTAACTTTTGTGCCTGATTTAAATTAACAGCAATTTCGTTTTTCGGAAAAGGTATAAAAAATTTACACGAAGCCATGTAATGTATCCGCTTAAGTCGAAATTCTTATACGCTTATTACAAGTTATTCAGATCAGATGAGAGGGCATAGACGGTTTATTTAAAGCGCGGGTTCGAATCCCGCTGCATTACATTTTCATACGATTTCTAAAAATTGATTTTGACTTATTTGTGTGAATAACTTTTTAAAAATGGTAAAAAATAGCATATTTTCGTATTCCCCCCGTTGTTTGATTAGTTTTATGTTTTCTACAATATTTTTTTTTTGTTAAGTGTATGTTTTTAATACTTGAAAAATATATAAATACGAGTACAATGTGTGATACGAGATATCTAGTCATAAATTTTATTTCTTTCATGTATTATAAGACCTTTTGCAGCTGACTCATAAAATACGTGAAAAAATCTTAAACCAATGGCTTTTATATAAAAAAGGAGTATATCAGAAAAAACACTATAAAAATCATAATAATTACATTAATTTCAAATTCACGATTAGTCTCATGTCAAAATTGTTATATAAACATTTCAAGGGAGTTGCTATTTATCAAGCCGCTTAGATATTGAGGTCACGTCAAAGTATTAAACTTGGGTTGTCAAGTTCAAGTTTCATTCGCAGCCGGAAGTTGCCAACTCTTAATAACTTTTAAAATATGTCTTAAAGTCTGCGTAAACTCTCGCCTACTTCGTCATAAATTCTCTAAGATAGTGAAGATGTGATTATATTATAAAGTTTTGGTATTTTTCGGTAAAGGGTCTAAGTATAAAACGATGGTTGTGGGTTCGATTTCCAAGCTGGGAAATTATATTATTTTTTTCATTATTATGTTCTGGTGGCAAAAACAAAGCGTTAAGTTCCGCCTTTCAACACGCAATGTCTTGATTTCCGGCGGAAATTATTCTCTTCACTTTTCTTCCAAATTTTTTGTGTTATCTCATTCACCAGAATGGAACAATGAAAATCAATTCAATGTTATTTCATACAAAAACAATGTTCCACCCCACATATGCATATCTATTGTGTAGAGTAATCTTACAATGATTTTAGTAATTAGTAGCATTTTTTGCCTAAAACAAATAATTTTTTTCTTTTAACTATTAATATAAAGAATTAGTATTGAGCTTATTATATTTTATTTATTTTATTAAAATTTTAAGAATAAAAACTAATATATTCTCCACGCCGTTGCTATTTAAGACATTTTGTGTGACGGAACCAAACACCGCCACCAAACAAAAGAAACATTTTTAACATCTACATTTCCTACAACTAGAATCAAACCCACAACTTACTTTTATCTACTGTCAGTCCACCCACTGCACCATAATGGTGATTATATCTTTATCGTAAGCAATATAATATATTATAAGTACATTGAATGAATACTCTAGGATTCATATCAATATAAGCCCCGTTTGAAATAGTCACGTGTTGCCATTTGCGAATAAGTTGACACGTATCGTACCGAGTGATACAATTTTTGTATAATATATTACATAAATTCAATAGAAAGTGGATGAATGTATGAATGTATTTTTGTTTTATACGCTTTTTCCCGTATATCAGGTAAAGCAGTAACAATTTAATTTCAACATCTAATCTAATGTATTTAATCTAATACAAGACACTGTTCTCAGATTTTTGCCTGAATTCTAAATACTCTATGTTGGTTAACCCATCATCCATCCATTGGGGCCAGTCGTAGCGCAGAGGTACAAAATGTGACTGTAACTGGTTGTGGGTTCGATTCCCACTCGAGGAGTGAAAATATTTAATATTTCCATTTTCTTCGCTCTGGTGTCGAGGCAAAGCGCGGCGTTAAGTTCCGTCACTTAATACGCAATGCGTCCGAATTCGGCGGAAAATGAGAAACGGAGTGTCTTAACACTAGGTTCGCTCTGCCTACTCTGCTGTGTGTGGGATGAAGCGTGAAGCTAAAAAAAAAATGTTGGTTAACGGAACTCAACGCAGCATTTTGCCTTGTCACCAGAATGGATAATTGAAAATAATTTAAATACAATCATCGGGTAAACATTCAGGCGGAGTAGCGTTTAACTACGCAATATCTTTTTTTTTCAGCTTCACACTGTATCCCGCACATAGCAGGCTAGGCAGAGTGAACCTAGTGTTAAGACTCTCCGTTCCCCACAGAACTACGCAATATTGTAGATCTAAAACGATTTCAGGGTAAAATTAGGTCTAAATTATTGTTTGTTAAACAGTTTTTTCGGACACGTGTAAACATTTGAACACAACAGGATTAGAATATGATAAATATTAAATTGTTGTTTATTTATTTTATTATTTATAAGGTCTGAACAACAGAATAAACACGTAACGTTACATGAACATATTATACAAATACAAACACTGCAATTTGTTATCCCACTTACAGGCAGACACAACATGCACCAACAATATGCATGCTTAATAATACATACAACAATATACATACTGAATAACCTATTTGACTAAATCTTACATTCGCCCGTATAAAATTGCGAGGATAGATAGGATGAGGAAAGTGGGAGAAGCAAAAAAAAGATATATACATACTTTTTACATACATAGTGAAAAAATCCATACTTATATTATAAATGCGAAAGTCTGTGTGTTTATCTGTCACGCTTTTACGGCTCATCTACCGGTCCGATTTGAATGAAATTTAGAATGAAAGGAGTAAAAGTGACTGGGTCTAACTACTAATTTTATTAAAAATCATTCGCTTATAGGGTTGAAATAGGGGATGAAAGTTTATATGAAAAACTTAAACTGCTTGACCGATGGTAACGATTTTTTGCATAAATATAGTTGATAATCTAAGTTTAAACAGGCTACTTTATTTTTCAAAAACCTACTCCCGAGGGTTGCAATATGATGAAGCAGTTGCGAAGTTCACGCGGCGAAGCCGCGAGCGGGCCGCTAGTTATGAATAAAAATGTAAATATTTTTTAGGTTATACTAATAATCTAGAAAATAAGTGTTACAACAAATACAATAAAAAGAAAATGCAACAACAAAAAAAATAAAAAAAAACATAACCAAAGCTTTTTTAACAGTACATTAAAAACAGATGAAATAAAAAAACTACAAAAAAAGAAAAAAGACACTTAAACAAAACATAACCATAAAAAAAAGAAAATCAGTCATTGATGTCATAAAGCATATAGGAATTTTGATATAGCCAGATGTAGGACGCGTCTCTTAGTGATCAGCAAAGTTGAACGGACTTCAAGAAGCGTAGGTTTAAATCACGCTGCGTTCAAATTGATATACGGTTTCTAAAAAAATATTTTTCATATGTTAAGTGTGTGTGAATAACATTTTTTGTAAATGTTAAGTTATTATTTGTTTTCCACAATTTAAGACAGAGACAATGTGCGGCGTTGGGTTCCGCCATTTAAATAGGTGTACTATTTATACAATACGTGATCCAAATATGAACGTAGAATAGCATAGGTTTCTCTCCCCACCTTGCTATGTGCGTAATGCTAACTACCTCAAAAGAACATGAGTCACATTTTTAAAAATTAAAAATACAAACTCTAAACAATTTTCCTTACTTCTATGCAGTTAGATATGAAGATAAATAGCTTAATATAACGGAGGAGTAATGAATAAGACTAGCTCGGTGACACAACTGATTTATTAAATAAAGTATGTTAGTCTACCCACATACAACACGCCCCCCTTTAAAACAAAAAAAAAAAATACAAAACAAAAAAAAAACTAATCTATAGCTTAAACTATAAGCAACGAAATAAAAAGTAATTAAAAGTACATTTACATAAAAAAAAAAAAAAAAAAAAAAAACAACATATTACAAAAAAAAAGTACACAGTTACAGAGAATACAGAGAATATCATTTAGAAAGATGATAAAAAAAAAACTTTCTTCCATTACAATTTTAATTATTAAAATTGTAAGAAGATAGTAATTAAACAGTTAGTAGTACAATAGTAATTAAAAATAAAATAATAGTAAGAATAAAATAAATTACTTTCCATATTTGCCTTTAAACACGCACGCACGCACAGGGCGTAATTTTGGTTCATCTACATTTATGCTAGATTTTAAAGTACTAACTGAATCTGATTGTGATATTTTAGAATCACTTGGTTGGTCTGATAAAGTTTTAGACTGATCATTGGAAGCACCTTCCAATTCACCGTCCGAATGTGCTTGTGACTCAAGATTTTCGGTTGTTTGAGGGCCTGTAGAAAACCGTGTAATTCTTTTTACTGGTAATAATTGATCAATGTGTCGGTGCCATTCGCGACCGTCTGATGTTCGGACGCTATAAGTACATGGAGTTTTCCGATCAATAACCGTCGCTTGTATCCATTTATCTTGACGAGGGCTATAATTTCGCGCTAACACATTGCTACCAATCTCAACACTTCTGACAAAACCAGAAGAATGTTGACCAGACTGTTCCTGTGATGATTCTACCCGGTTAGCTGGGCTGGGCTTTAACGCATCTAGTCGCCCACGCAAACGTCTGCCAATAAGTGCAATTGCCGGGGCAATCCCTGTACTAGCATGTTCAGTATTACGATACTGAAATAAAAACTTATTAATTGCTGTATCGATATCTATTCCTTCGTGAATCGCCTTTTTCATTGTTCGTTTAACCGACTTGACTGCGTTCTCAGCAGCGCCATTCCCAGCAGGTCTATAAGGACTCGTAATAGTATGAGTAATTAAATTTTTGCTTAAGTAATCAGTAAATTGACTAGAAGTAAACGGCGGTCCCCCATCACTTACAATGTGAGATGGTAGTCCAAATCGGGCAAACAGCTCTCGTAATTTACAAATAATATTCTCTGCTGAGATATTAATGACCCGCTGAACTTCAATCCATTTACTATGGGCATCAATCGTTACTAAATAATATTTCCCTTGCAACTGCGCAAAATCTAAGTGTAGACGCCTCCAAGGTTGTGTCGGAAAAATCCAAAGATGTAGTTGACCACGAGGCGGAGCATCCCTCTGTTGACGGCACGCTAAACATTGGCGGGCTATATTTTCAATTTCTAAATCTAATTGAGGCCAATAAACATACCCCCTGGCAATAGATTTCATTTTTACCACCCCAAGATGGCCCTCATGTAATTCTTTCAACACTCGACCTCGTAACTTGTCTGGTATCACGACCCGATGATTATATAATATGCACCCCATCTCAAGTGCCAAATTATCTTTACGATAAAAATAAGATTTCTCCGTGTCATTTACTTTAGCAGGCCAACCATTCATAAGATATTTATAAATATTTTTTAAAATAGCGTCGTGCTGTGTTTCACATGCAACGTCTTTTACACTAATAGGAAATGACTCCTCTACATAATTAAGATAGTAAAAAGAATCTCGAACTGGTTCCTTACGCGCGTACGGCAATGGCAATCGCGACAAAGCATCAGCATTAGAGTTATCTTTTGATTTAACAAATTCCATTTCAAAATCATAAGCTGCTAATTTAACCGCGTATCGTTGTAATCTACTAGCTACTGTTTGAGGTAAACCGGATTTAGAGCCAAAAATAAATAAAAGTGGTTTATGATCTGTTTTGATAACAAAATGACGACCGTACAAATAATGATGGTGCTTAGAAACCCCGCTAATAATTGCCAATGCCTCCTTGTCTAATTGACTGTATGCTCGCTCTGCTTTATTTAATGTGCGCGACGCAAAACAAATCGGACGCTCTTCACCATCTGGAAAGCGATGCGCCAACACACTACCAATGCCGTACGAGCTACTGTCAACCGACAATATTAACGGTAATTGAGGATTATAATGTACAAGTACACGATCACTTAAAATAATTTTCTTAACTGTAAGAAACGCGTCATGACAATGTTTAGACCAGTTCCAAGCAATATTCTTGTTTAACAATTTATACAAGGGTGATAAAATGTCACTACAATTAGCAATAAATTTTGAGTAATAATTAACTAAACCTAAAAAAGAACGTAATTGAGTTATATCGCTTGGAGCAGTTGCATCTACAATAGCTTTAACCTTGTCCGGGTCGGGATGTAGCCCGTGCTTATCAATAACAAATCCAACATAAGTAATACGATCTTGCATAAATGAACATTTTTCTAATTTAATTCTTAACCCAACATCACGCAGGCGCTCAAATAAACAGTTTAAATTGTTAATATGTTCAGATTTATCGCGGCCAGTCACTGCAATATCATCAAGATATACTACTACGCCCTTTAAGCCTCTAAGAGTCTCCTCCATAAATTTTTGAAATTTCTCTGGAATACAACTTAAACCAAAAGGTGTGCGCCTATAAACAAATGTCCCTAAGTGCGTGGTGATGGCCGTACATGCTTGTGAATCATCATCTAGTAATAATTGTTGGTATGCGTTCGTGAGGTCAATCTTAGAAAATTGTTCACCGCCGCTTAATACTGAAAATAATTCTTCGATTCGCGGCAATGGGTACGGTTCTCGTAGTAGTTTTGGATTAATTGTTACCTTGTAATCGCCACAAATACGAATATCACCCGATTTCTTGATTACAGGCACTATAGGCGTTCCGTACTCTGAATATTCTACTTTATATATGGTACCCTCTGCCGTCAGACGGTTCAATTCTCGCTCGACAGGCTCGCGTAACGCTAAAGGTAACGGACGGGCCTTCAAGAAAACGGGAGTTTTGTCTTTTAATTTCAAAGATATTCTTTTAATACATGTACCTAATCCCGAGCTAAACACCGTAGGAAATACTTGGCGTAAATTATCAATCAAAGAAGAATCTTTTAAACTATAAAGAATGTCATCTATCTGTACTGTATTAATATTTAAATGCCTCAACCAAGACCGACCGAGAAGCGGAGGACCTCCATTTTTAATCACAAATAATTTTAATTTAAACGCCTTATATTTACCTAAAATTACATCAACTAACAAATAACCTAACGGCTCAATTAAATTCCCAGTATACGTACGTAAACAAATATTATTATTATGCAACGTAACATTTTTAAAATAGCGCACATAACAATCATAATTAATCGTAGATAACTTACTGCCAGTGTCCAGTTCAAATGTTAAAAACAGCCCATTCACTTGTACGCGTACGCCGTACGGCCGGTCGTTGTGGCCGCTAACGTTAAGACTATACAATTCACAATCGGAACTATTATTGCCATTTAGATAATGTTGTTCTTTATACTGCGAACGATCTTTAATTTTATTTTCACTTTTATTTACGCGACACATCGATTTTAAATGCCCTTTTTGCCCGCACTCATCGCACGAATAATTTTTAAATCGACACCAATTAGCACGATGCGATCGTCCACAACGCCAACACGAATTCGAAGCCGCGTCCCCCGGTCCCGCCGCGAGCGCGCCCGCGTCGCTGCCACGGAGCCGCCGGCGCCCGCGCGTCTCCGCCGCCACTCGATGCAACGCCTCGGCGCCGCGCTCCCCGCGCTCCTCTCGCGACGCACGCTCGCCGCTGCCGCTCGCGACGCTCGCTTGTGCATGCTTCTCTGCCGCTTCCAACGTGGCAACGCCAATGCTAACTCCACGGCCCTCTTATAGGTGAGGTCCGGCTCAGCAAACAAACGCGATCGCATCTCCTCACTGTTTAATCCGGATACAAATTGATCCCTTAGGTTTTCTTCCAGATTAAATCGAAAATTACATGTACTCGCCAAATGCTTCAAAGCTTGAAGGTAATCGCTGAGCGACTCCCCGGCCCCCTGACGCCGCAAACGAAACACATGTCGTTCCGCGATGTCGGACCGCTTCGGCTCGAGATGTTCACCGACTAACCTCACTAGTTCCTCGAATGATTTTGCCTCCGGGTTATGAGGTGCACACAAATCACACATTAAGTCATAAGTAGCTTCGCCGACTAACGTAATTAACGTCGCCACTTTCAAATTATCTTCTATTTGATTTAACGCCACAAATTGTTCCACGCGTCTTATATACGCCGACCATTTTTTGCTTGATATATCAAAACACTCAATTTTTCCAATAGGCATATTGTTTTGATAATGTTAATAATGTTTTTACACTCGTCGCCAGTTAGATATGAAGATAAATAGCTTAATATAACGGAGGAGTAATGAATAAGACTAGCTCGGTGACACAACTGATTTATTAAATAAAGTATGTTAGTCTACCCACATACAACATATGCAATTCTTGAATACGCAAGAATTACTGAAATTTTGCAAAACACGAACGAACACGAAGACTAAACTTTTCAGAAAGAGGTATTCGTGAGGTAAAGAGGACGAGAATGAGAGGCATTCACAAACTATTGAACTACTTAAGCTGTTTGTTCTACGATTTAGCACTTTAAAAGAAAAATGCTGTGTGACTACGTTTTAAAATTGTAACTAACATGTTACTAAGTTCCCTAGGTAGCGCAGTTAGATGGCGTCTTACTATAAAAGCGATGATTGTGTGTTCGATTTCCACTTTGTCGTAGTTAGTACTATTTATTGTAAGAAATTGTACTAACTACATAGATAGATACATAGTGGCCAGTCGTGGCCCAATGGCACAAGCGTGTGACTGTAAATGACTGGTTGTGGGTTCGATTGCCACTCGAGAAGTGGAAATATTTAATATTTCCATTTTCTCCGCTCTGGTGTCGAGGTAAAGCGTGGCGTTAAGTTCCGCCACTTAACACGCAAGCCTCCGAATTCGGCGGAAAGTGGGGAACGGAGTGTCTAATACTAGGTTCCCTTTGCCTACCCTGCTGTGTGCGGGATTCAGCGTAAAGCTAAAAAAAATCTGCATAGATTCATTTAGTTTATTAATAAAACTTTTAAGAATTAAAACCAATATATCAAACTACGCGCTCCATATTTTTGCTATTTAAGATATTATGTCTGACTATAAAAGCGTTGGTCGTGGGTTCGATTCCCACTCCGAGGAATTTTAAATATACACTTCTTCGCTCTGGCACCTAAGATAAAGCACAGTGTTAAGTTTCGCCACTCAACACACAAAATGTCTCGGTTTCAGGTGGAGTGTTTTAACTATTACTAGGTTCTCTTTGACTACCCCGCTGTTCGGTAAAACGTGTAAACCTGAATGAATGTTATTATATGTATTTATAGGGGCCTCAATTATCTTTTTAATTATTTTCTCAGGCAAGTTATCGTTTTTAAAATAACGATTATATAAGAAAAAATTGTAGTCTACATGATATGGAAAATATGGAAAATAGTGTGTTCCGCGACTAGGAAGTAAGTTTTTTTTGTTAAAATATTTAATTTTTGGCACGTATTGTTGTAGATTAGAAACAGAATTCTTTAACACTGTGTTCTCTCCGGTTATATGAAAAAAGTGACTTTTAGATAGACATTTAGAGCCTAGTGTCAACACACTATATAATTAGCCAGATAAATAGATAAAATAACATTATTAGCCCTGAAGAGAATCGAACGTACAACCTGTACTGTGCAACGATGACCTGATTTATTTAAATATAAAAGTTATGGTATCTCGAACTCCTATATTGCTAAGTTTGTTTTTATATATTTACTTTTATTTTATTTTTGTATAAGGACTTCTGATATTTCATTTTATAGTTTTATTCTAAACATTAGTCATTTTTAGCTCGATGCAAATCATTATAATATCATCTTTGATTTTTAAACTAATTTGACATAATGTTTTGAATTGTCAAGAGGTCCTCCTCTAACCACCCTGATGTGCGAGAAAAAGGCTATTTATATTTAAAGCGTAAGCGTATTTTCGATATTGTTAGACAAAGTGGGGCATTAGATTCAGCGACGTAATGCACAACGTCTCTTTATAGGCGGAAAATGGAAAACAGTATGTTCCGCCACTAGGAAATGAGGGGAAATATAAAGTGCTTTTTAGCGATATATTTTATTTACAACGTTGAAATACTTTGTTTGGAGCCAGTCGTGGCGCAGTGGCACAGACGTGTGACTGTAAACGTCTGATTGTGGGTTCGATTCCCACTTGAGGAGTGGATGTATTTATTATTTCCATTTTCTTCACTCTGGTGTCGAGGCAAAGCGCGGCGTTAACACGCAATGCCTCCGAATTCGGCCTGCCTTCGAATTCGGAATTGCCCCCGGAAAGTGGGGAACGCTGTATCCCGCACACAGCAGGCTAGGCAGAGGGAACCTAGTGTCAAGACACTCCGTTCCCCACTTTCCGCCGAATTCGGAGGGATTGCGTGTTATGTGGCGAAGGGTAAGTAAGATTAGTAGTAGATTAAAATAATTTAAATATAATCATTTACTGAGTGGGAATTGAACCCTCAACTGTCACTTTCATACTGGAACACTGACCCAATGTCTTACGAAATTCAATATAGACATAGATGTAGGTAAAGCTTGATAAATGTGATGTATGTATAATTGTATATGTATATTTGTTTAGTCTTGCGACAATAGAGAAAGTACTAAATCAAAACACTAGAATCTAACGTCTAGACTATTCGAGAATACTTGAGACACGCGCTTGTGCTTAAATACATTAAACTTCAAATACCTATATTAAATATATAAATTATTATTATAAGCAATTCTTCAATAGTTCCACCATATGAAACAGCTTAGTAATTATAGCACCATATTTATTACCCAACAGTAACAAAGGATATTGCAATACGCAACACTGTGCTCATTTTCCTCCATTACACATATTTCCTCAAACGGTAATCGAACCAGCAACCACATCGCATCTAATCAGACATTTCCCAGCTAAATCCAAAAAGAATTTCAAAACACATACTAAATCTAAAAAGAATTTCAAATCCTAACCCAAATAGAAGTAATTTCAGTAATTTCAGATTATTTGATGGCACGGCCGTCAACAAGCAACCCCATTAGCGCTGATCAGCCGCTGGCAGTCCGCCAGTGCAGTCCGCAACAGAAACGCAACTACATACATACGAGTATACCTCCCTGCCCTTATGTCATCTATGTACATATATTGATTTAGCTTCACGGGATATCCCGCACACAGCAGGGTAGGCAGAGGGAACCTAGTATTAAGACACTCCGTTCCCCACTTTCCGCCGAATTCGGAGGCATTGCGTGTTAAGTGGCGGAACTTAACGCCGCGCTTTACCTCGATACCAAAGCGAAGAAAATAGAAATATTAAATATTTCCACTCCTCGAGTGGGAATCGAACCCACAACCAGTCGTTTACAGTCACACGCTTGTGCCACTGGGCCACGACTGGCCACTATATTATATTATATATTGATTTAGGTATAACGGTATTAGTATATGCAAGTGGATAGTACTTTGTGGGTAAAATGAGTAGTTGAGTAGTAAGATCTTGTTTTTACAATTTTTTATTTGTTTCGGAGATTAAAATTAATTGTGGCCAGTCAAAAAGTGTGACTGTAAATGCAACTGGTTGTGGGATTAATTCTCACGCGAGGAGTGGAAATATTTAATATTTCCATTTCTTTCGTTCTGGTGTTAAGACAAAGCGCGGCGTTAAGTTCCACCACTTAACACGCAATGCCTTCAGAATTCGGCGGTGTGTGGGAAATGGAGCGTCATAACAATAGGTTCCCCCGGCCTACCCTGCAGTGTGCGGGATATAGCTTGAAGCTATTTAGTTGAGCAATAACATCTTTTGTTTTCAAGATTTTTATATATTTTGAAATGAAATTGTTTTGTATAGTCGAATTAAATCTGAGAGAGAATATTTGTATGAGATTGTAGACATTCATGTGCTTGTGACTTATGAGTTATTTATCAACATTTTCACAATTTCCTTATGGCATTATCCGGTGCAGTCGTAAAGTACGTAATCGAATACTTAGTGGTTCTGGGTTTGATCCTAAATATTATATTTTTGGCCCAATTGGCAAATTACGAGAGACACATAACAAAATCTTATGTCATCTATATTATATTGATTGATGTGTATACCTAACATCTTTTATCTCTTTGAAATAAAATTATAGTCAAAAAATAAATTTTTCATTCGTTGCTGACTTCATAGCAGTGTTGGGCTAATAATAAACCAATGGTTAATTGTGATTTTCGCATAAACAAATCATTAATTGTTAAAATTTATTTATTAATTGCAATTAAATTTTGTCTAACACTACTGCATAGAGTATGCCTGTAGGTTCAAATCCATTTTAGGGGATTTTCCATATCAATTTATTCAATTTCCCAGTTGTCAGTACTTATAATAATTATTATGCATGCTAAAATAATGATTAATATCATGAATAATAATACTTAATACTATAGTATCACCCATAATAATTATTAATACGCTTCATGCTTTTTTCCCGCACAGTAGGGTGTTCAGGAGACCCTAGTGTCAAGTTTCCTTCACCGTTCCCTACTTGCAGTCCGAAATTGAGACATTGCATTGCGACGCTTAACACTGAGTGGCAGAAACTAACGCCACACTTTGTTTTCTTCAAACTTAGAATAATTACTAATACTAATTTATAATTATAATACTAAGGCAAACGAAGAATTGGGTACTGTACTCAGCTATAAGAGAGATTCGTAAAAGGGAAAGAAAAAGAAAAAATATAGGTAAGTTTACAGTAAAAGCTTCGAAAAATTTCATGGAAAAAATCGTAAAAAAATTATTCATAAATTCAGTATCCGGTGACGATGTAAAAATATTTAATATAATATCGTGAACACTTTAAGTAGCCCCGCTTGCGTCGACACGTTTCTTTACCGGAAGTACAACGTTTTAAGTGGTTTAACAATCATTATGAATTCTTAGTAAAAAATGTTCTTTTTCAGAATATTTTTTTAGCTTCACGCTGTATCCCGCACACAGCAGGGTAGGCAGAGGGAACCTAGTGTTAAGACACTCCGTTCCCCACTTTCCACCGAATTCGGAGGCGTTGCGTGTTAAGTGGCGGAACTTAACGCCGCGCTTTTGCCTCGACACCAGAGAGAAGAAATTGGAAATATTTCCACTTCTCGAGTGGGAATCGAACCCACAACCAGCCGTTTACAGTCACACGCTTGTGCCACTGGGCCATGACTGGCCACTTTTTCACTTTTTCAGAATATTGTAATTATTTAGATTTCTTTTATGAATAGCGTTAAATTAGTCTTGCAATGGGGAAGAGTCTGACTGCAAGGCGCGATTGGTAGTGGGTTTGGTTCCCACTCGTTGCAATAATCATTAATAAATATATAAAGTTCTTTATTGCACGCATACAAATATAAAAGAAAATAGAACGGGTAAAAACATAATAACACAAAGATAATTAAATGTAATATACAAAGGTGACCTTATCACTATTACTGAACTGTTCCATAATTAAATTATTTTGATTTCTCCGGTGTGGTGAACACGACAAAGCAAGGCGTTCAGCGCAGCCACTCCACACCTTTTGGCTTATCCAACTCATCCGAAAAATGTATAACAAACCGAACATAACGAAAATATTTAATATATAATCATTCCCCGAGTCGTAAACGAACTCACGAGCATCGCGTGTACAGGCAAACCCTGCGACAATGGCCTCACTGACTATGACATATATGTATATCTTAACCTAAATATGCATAAGTATATATCTACCTAGGACACCTAGAAACCAGTCATAGCATAAGGGCACAAGGTGTGACTATAAACACGAGTAGTTGTTTAATATTTCCATTTGCTCTGGTTTTGAGGTAAAGCGCAATGTTAAGATCCGCCACTTAACACGCAATGTCTCCAAAATAGAAAACGGGGAACGGAGTGACTTAACACTAGGTTCCCTTTATCCACCCTCCTATGTCCGGGATACAGTGTAAAGCTACAAAAAGAATCTATTTACACGTAGTAGTAGTAGTAGGTTGATAAGGCAAAGTAGTGTAAAAGAAAGTCATGCTTTGTAAGGATACTCAAGGCACAATGGCACTAGCGCGGTCGCCTCACCTGCGCTTGTCCTACTTACAACAGAACGAGCTCCGTATTTTTCCCTACATTAGCTATGAAAATATAACCTACAATCGTCTTGTATTTTACCACCATCTTACTATATGTTAAAATAAAACGTTTAAGATTCATATTATAAGTAAAATGGTTACGGTTGTACTAAAATATTCATAGAGTACTTCGAAATCGCAAAAAAAAAATGAAAATAAAGCGCGGTGTTGAGTTCCGCCATTCAACAAGCAATGCTTTGAATGCGGCAGAAAGTCAATAACAGAGTGTCTTTAAACTCTTTTGCCCGCTATGAGAAAAAAAATATTAAAAATGAAAGTTATTCTAATAAATATGATCCCTAATCAAATAAAGTATATGTTGATATCTCTATTTCTAGTGAAAAATGGAGAACGAAGTGTTTTATAACTAGGTTCTATATAATATGTCTATCCTGTTATGCAGAAAAAGGGTGAAATTGAAAAAAATAACTAAATTTACCTCTTGAGAAGGTTCAAATCTACAACCATTTCTAGGCATATACATATAGGTATAGACTATGGAAAGATGTCGTTGAAGTACATCTATACAAATAAATCGCCCCCGACGGAGTCGTCCCCATCATCTCGTTACATATATTCTTTTAGGCGGGAGATTTATAGTTATTTTATCCTTTTTCAATTACAACTAAACCGTCGTGGGTTTTTTCAAAATTTTTAATTTTGCTTTTTATTACTAAATGCATAATACACACACTATACACATTCCAAAATATCATTTTTTTAATAATTTTTGTCTGTCTATCTGTTTGTTCCGGTTAATCTCTGAAACGACTGGTCCGATTTTAACGGGACTTTCATCGACAGATATCTGATGTTAAAGAGTAACTTAGGCTACTTTTATTTTAGAATAATATATATTTTTTATTTTAAGCGAACGAAGTCTAAGATAGCTAGTATTCAATATATTATTAATAGAAACTTGCGTTAACCTCAACTAGTCTACTTTGTTTACAACTGTATATACTTAGTTATCCACTTTCAAAGTTTCGCATAAACCTGATAACCTCACCTTAAACTTTGGTAGTAATCTACGATCTTTCTTTCAGCATGTGTACGTCTTTAAATAAATGTAGGGTTAATTTATAAGTATTGGGAAATTAATTTCCTTACTTAAGTTTTCAAAAAGTTTTATGCTATCTTGTTTCAAAAGTTAATGAATTTTGAAAAAGATATTTAAAGAAGACGTATAAAAATGTTTATACGTTTTCTTTAAATGTCTTTTAAAATTTTCCTAAGTGTGGATTAACACTTTAAAAATGTTTAAAAATATTTAATGAATTTTATTATCTAGGTACGTTCCTCGGGAAATGTGGAGACTAGGAATGTTCTAGAAGAGGATGCCTAGAAAATCCTACGAGAACAAGGAAGAAGGAAGAAAAATTGTCCAAGTAAATAAAACAACGGCTTACACATAGCATAGATGGAGTATATTTGGTACATGAAACAAAATAAGTTCTAAAGTGTTAGATTTAAAAAAAAAACATGTTTTCATCTCTGCCCATACACTCACTACCCGTAAACACTGTAAACACTCCGTACCCCATTTTCCGCCGAATTCCGGACACGAAGAGGAAGACACTGCAAGTTAAGTGGCACAACTAAACGCCGCGCTTTGCCTCGACATCGGAGCGAATCCACTCCTCGAGTGGAAATTGAATCCACAGCCAGTCGTCGATTTACTTATTGTAACACCATTATGGCATTACAAGAATGTGCCTAACATTTCACGATGTTAGGTAATTGGATTTTCACTTACAACAATTTTTATAATATTTTTTAATTCATAATATAAGGTATTCATAAAAAATATATTTATTATTATCATACCTTACTCTTTATAACAAATCAAACAAGTAAGCCAATTTCATTGTTCAATATTTTTTTTCTTTGATCTTTTTTCCGTTTAGCATAGTTAGGTATACAGAGATTAATATCAAATCACTTCCTTCCACTTTCCTACCCAAATCGACACACAACTTATTTTAATCACCAGAGCGAAAGAAAAACATTAAATTTGAACTATTCCTCTAAATTGGAAACAAACCCACACCTAAACCTCCAAACTACCACTATACCATAATACACTCAACAACTAGACAAATTACATAATACTTGTTTAAACTTCAAAACAAGTTGCAACTCTAAATAATCCACTAGAAGAAAATATAGGAAAATTAAAAGCAAGCTTTATTTGAATAGGCTTTAATCTTAAAAAGAGTTATTTACTCCACATAAATACGAGAGCTCGACAAATCTTGCGAGTGGCACTTACAAGCGTTCGCGTTATAAATAAAACTTCTTTGAAAGTAAACGGTCTTCAAATACTAAATGTATGTATGTATTTTGAAAAGTGGAAAGATTTATTTATTTTTATTTTTTAGCTTCACGCTGTATCCCGCACACAGCGTGGTAGGCAGAGGGAACCTAGTGTTAAGACACTCCGTACCCCACTTGACGCCGTATTCAGAGGCATTGCGTGTTAAGTGGCGGAACTTAACGCCGCGCTTTGCCTCGACACCAGAGCGAAGAAAATGGAAATATTAAATATTTCCACTCCTCATTTTTTATTTTGGTTATTATTAACATTTGATTTGTTCAAATTATTTTTTTGTTTTTACTGTATACTATATTAGTTTCACACATAATTAACAGTCGATCTCTAGCCCACTTACCATCGTTAGAACATAAATTCAAATTCTAAATTTCATTACGATTAATTACCATTCGGTTCGTGTATACTCGCACGTCGCATTCAATAATATTAGTTGCGTTTGTAAATGATGAATTACGTCGTCGGACGTCCCAGCTCGAGTGATCGAAGCGCTTTACAGATGTCGACGAGAGGTTATTATGCACTAAATACATTATAAATGGGCTTTCTAATTAAATGTATACTGTTTTTTTTGGTTTATGTTTTATACTGCTACTTAAGACTTAATGCTTAATGTCCTGTTAGTATTAAGGATCAATCGCTGGTCATTTACTTTTAACTTTATTAAGTAATACATATAGGTATTAATATACCAAATTACTTACTATTTTTATTAATCATAATTCAAATTTCATTACTAATCTTAGAATGAGTAGTATTTTTTAGCTTCACGCTGTATCCCTCACACAGCAGGGTAGACAGAGGGAACCTAGTGTTAAGACACTCCGTTCCCCACTTTCCGCCGAATTCAGAGGCTTGCGTGTTAAGTGACGGAACTTAACGCCGCGCTTTACCTCGACACCTGAGCGAAGAAAATGGAAATATAATTTCCACTCCTCGAGTGGAAATCGAACCCACAACCAGTCGTTTACAGTCACATGCTTGTGCCACTGGGTCATAGTAGTTGCAATTGTTGAATCTTATGTAATTTCTATTTTAAGAACTCCCTGTTCTAAAGAAGTTAATTAATGTTAAGGCACTTCATTTTCTATTGATACTAACAGACTGAAAACAGAGATTACCTTGTTGTCTATATAGCAGGCTAGACTAGGAGTGTAGTGTTAAGACGTACTCCTTTCTTTATTTATAATAGTAATAATAAGCATTTATTTGAGATGATCAATCCATATACAAATTAACTGTAAGTAACATTAAAATAATATAGATTAAAATAAAATAAAATAAATAATTAAAAACGGGTTAAATTTTATCGTTAATTAAATTTAAATCGTTCAAATAGGTAACTGACAAACAACATACATATAGACAGATCGAGAAAAGAGAATCTACATACTTTGTTGAAAAAAAATATTTGAGAAAAGATTATAATATTAAAAAAGTAGTCAGAATTAGTCATTCGGTAACTAGAATTGCAATTGTAAAAACGCTTCATGAGAAATTTTGCGAGGCGAAGCGTAAACTATTTTAATTTTAAACCAAATTTTACGCCTTGAGTAAATAATATTTAAATAAATTAACTTAGTTTTGAGAGGGTTGTGGGTTCGATTTCTACCCGAGGAGTAATATTGAATATTTCCATTTCTTCGTTCTAGTATCAGAGGTAAAGCGCGGCGTTAAGTTCCGCCACTTAACATGCAACATCTCCGAATCCGGCGGGATGTGGGGAAAGGAGTGTTTTTTGATTTTTCTATCATTGCGGGTAGATCAGTTCCCATTTCAGGTAATTATTATATTTAAATCAATTTATTTTCTCCGCTCTATTAAGATAAAGAGGTTTTTCCGCGTAGCGAGGTAGTAAAAGAGAACGTAATGTTACGACATTCCGTCCTTTACTTCCCTGAAATCAAGACATTGGGGAACTTAACGCCACGCTTTGTTTGAGAGAGAGAAGATATGAAAATATTTTAAATATATTTTCTCTAAGTGGAAATCAAACCCATAATTACCGCCTATAATGTTAGACGCTGTCACACTGCACGATAACCTTTTTTAAGTAGTGGAGGGAACTGACGATTAAGAAGCTCCGTTCCCTACTTTCCGACAAATCGTGGAGGCATTACGTGTTGAGTGATGGAACTCAACGCCATGCTTTACCTCCACATCAAAGAGAATAAAATAAAATATTAAATACTTCAATACCTCGAGCGAGAATCGAACCTACAACCAGTCGCGCTTACTAGCACACTTTGTGCCTCTGCGCCACCACTGACCTTTGTTTATACTAAATTATAGCAGGCTAGTAGAGACAACAAATTGACCAACTCGCCTCCTCCGTACAACAAGCATCAATTCAAAAGTTGATATGCACTCCACGACCACGTAAATTAGTCTTTGTACGCAATCCACATTGCAACGCTCCGCACGAAGTCCGATAATTGCCTGCTGTCAGTCACCTAGCTAACACAACATCTCATCAATTCTACCAATAGCTGGCCATTTAGGGTGCTATTGTACGAATATTTTATTTTCGTTATATATAAAAGGTCGTTGGCGCAGTGGGATAGAGGATGACGTATGTGATCGGTTATAAGTTTGATTCTCTCTATCTTTTTCTCAGTATCTTTTATATGTAACTGTCACTGCTTGTTGTGTTGGTGATCAAAATAAATAGATGATGTCTCAATCAGAAGAATATATTTGAGTTATTTTCATTTTCTCGCTGTTGTACTGTTGAGATAATGTAGACTATTAAATAAAACGGTTTTGTTTCACGCTATATCCCGCGCACAGCAGGGTAGGCAGAGGGAACCTAGTGTTGAGATACTCCGTTCCCCACTTTCCGCCGAATTCGAAGACATTGCGTTTTAAGTGGCGGAATTTAACGCCACGCTTTGCTTCGACACCAGAGTGAAGCAAATGGAAATATTAAATATTTCCTCTCATCGAGTGGGAATCGAAACCACAACCAGTCATTTTACAGGCACACTCTGTGCCTCTGCGCCACGACTGGCCCCAACATAATTAATACCATTAAATCATATAGTAGTCCAATCAAACACTGGTGTAAATGTAACACGTCTTTCATATAAGATGTATAAGAATAAGGGTCCTTAGACGGAGACATATGAAAAGATTGATGACAATGGAAGAAATGTGGGGACGCCTCGTTACCTCCGCTATTAGGCTTGCCTAATAATACAAAAATGTTTTATATACATACTTGCGGCCCGCTCGCGGCTTCGCGTGAACTACATAACGTACGTTTGGTTATATTGCAATATTTGGGAATGCTTTTTTTTTAAAAAAAGTAGCCTATTAATCTTGAATTATCAACTATATTTATGTCAAATTTCATGACAATCGGACAAGCGGTTTAGATTTGTCATATAAACTTCCATCCCCTATTTTCACCATTTAGATCGGTAGATTTTTTAAAAAAAAAAAATAAATAACGTGGGGAACGGAGTGTCTTAACACTAGGTTCCCTCTGCCTACCCTGCTGTGTGCGGGATATAGCGTGAAGCTATTTAATTTAATTTAATTTAGATCGGTAGATTTTTTAAAAAATAAGTACTTTCATTCTAAATTTCATCCAAATCGGACCGATAGATTAGCCGTGAAAGCGTGACAGACAAACACACAGACTTTCGCATTTATAATATTTATCTGCGTATTAATGGATAATAATAAGGATACCTCATAAAGGATAAGAACCCGGTATTAGTCTCTTTACAATTTCACACTTTTTCCCCGTATAGCAGGTTAGTCATAGAGAGCATAGTGTCTTTCTCTTTGCTTGTTGTCCATAAAATATAACTGGCTTTTAATAATAATTTGTTTTTTTAGATGTAGACACTGCATGCGCTTTAAATTATTATAACCCATAGTAATAAAGAAAATTGATAATTAAAAAAAGTTAAATCTTAACTGTTCATTAACAATAACTGAAAAAGAGAATATGACACAAAATTGAATACAAAATTAGTACTCACCTCAAAAAAAAATTGTCGTATAGACAAGCTATAAGGATATATTTAATAATATCTTATTTAAGTAGCCAGTCGTGGCGCAGTGGCACAAGGGTGTGACTGTAAACGACTGGTTGTGGGTTCGATTTCCACTCGAGGAGCGGAAATTATATTTCCATTTTCTTCGCTTTGGTGTCGAGGTAAAGCGCGGCAATAAGTTCTGCCACTTAACATGCAAGCCTCCGAATCGGCGGAAAGTGGGAACGGAGTGTCTTAACACTAGGTTTCCTCTCCGTACCCTGCTGTGTGCGGAATACAGCGTGAAGCTAAAAAAAAATCTTATTTAAAGGCACATACACTTACATCCAAATGAGATCATTGTGACCCAGTGAGATGGCTTTTGATTGTTAACGCGAATTTCCGTGGGTTCTATTCCCGGTTGGGGGAATAACTACCTACTTACCTCAACTTAATAAGGGAAAAGAACCCAGCATTTCTTTCTTCACTCTACCCATACAAACTTTTCTAAAAACCATCATACAAATATATATGGTAAAGTACGCCTATATAATAACCACTTAAATAACCATTAGATATCTAACAGTAGTTAATAAAGCTAAAATAAACAAGCTATCCGTGGCGCGGCGGCTATCAGCACAATTGACGTCAACCATAAATTTGACAAATTTTCATATCGCAGTATAAATTGATGATTCGTCGTCCCAACTGCTCGTTTCGTTTGTACAAACAATAGTTTATTATTGGTCTACATGAGTTGCATCGCAATGTGTTTAATTTGATAGTTGTTTAATACTATAACCGTATTCGATTATTAACATATTAAGTTTTTTTAAAATGTTTTTAAAGTGAAAAGGATTTAGGCTTGTTGAGTAGTTGAAAAAGCCATTTAGAAAACGTATAAAAATTTGAACGAAGCAGGATTCGAACCCGCGCCTCCTGAATACCGTTCAGGCGCTCTCACCATTGAGCCATGCGTTCTACTATCCGCTGCATCGAAATTCTTATACGCTTTATTAAAACTAATTTTTGTTGTTAGCATGTAGAGAGATTTTTACAAATTTCTGCTACCCAAAGATTATTTTACGAACAATCGTTTGGCAAGGGAAAATGCTATTTATTAAATACTTTTAACATTTTTTAAAGTGTTATTCCACACTTAGGGAACCCGCGGGTTCGAATGCCGCTGCCTTCAAATTTTTATACGTTTTCTAAATGGCTTTTTCAATTTTCCTAAGTGTGGAATAACACTTTAAAAAATATTAAAAGTTGTTGAGTAGTTTTTGGGTGAAACTAAATTATGGAACTCGTAAATAAGTAGTTTTTTAAAGGTCCAAAAGCGTAAATTCTAGACGCATTTACAAAAGTATATTTTTATAATATATATATATATATATATATATATATATATATATATATATATATATATATATATATATATATATATATATATATATATATATATATATATATATATATATCTGTTAATATATATGTATATTATTAACAGATACTGTATTATTATTTGTTAGGTATACTTTATTTTCATGTTAATTCCATATTTGTGTCAATACAATATTTTCTACAATTTAACAAGCCTGTTCTGAAACGTTTTATACTTAATCAATTTTTTTAAATTTATTAATTCTACTAATTTTATTGTTTGATTTGATTAAGAATAAAACATTTCAGAACAGAATTCTTGGTCTCTATTACTAGCGGAGTTAAGTTACGCTAGTATAACATAATAATGACGGAGAATAAATAGTAACTTAAAATTTTCTATGGTACGACGTTAGATACAATCTTAGATATATCTTCGAAAACGCGGTAACGTTACTTTTAACCTTTGATCAGCTAAAAAAGCCTGTTAGATATATGTGTACAAAACTAAGTTTTAAAAACGAGAAGCAAATTCTCCGTTAATTATTATGATAATTTAAGAAAAAGGTTTTCTTTTTGCCTATGGTTATATCTTCTAAGGCGATGGTGCGTTCTATTCGTAATAAGTAATGTTACAATATCTAATACTAAAAAACATGTGTATATTAAAGTGGCCAGTGGCACAAGCGTGTGACTGTAAACGACTGGTTGTGGATTCGATTCCCACTCGAGGAGTGGAAATTATATTTCCATTTTCTTCGCTCTGGTGTCGAGGTACAGCGCGGCGTTAAGTTCCTCCGAATTCGGCAGAAAGTGGGGAACTTAACACTAGGTTCCCTCTGCCTACCCTGCTGTATGCGGGATACAGCATGAAGTTAAAAAAAAAAGAAATGTTGATATAGTAATTTATTAATGAGAATGGAATTTACAACTATACCGCTTAGAATTGTCACATTGCGCCATGATACAATCGGCGATAATAAAAATAAAAATACACAAAGAATATAAAGCTAGCTTGGCAACTAAGAATAACCTTTGACGATAATTGAATTAAATTCTAACGCATTTAGTTTTTTCCAGCAGCTCTAGCAGTTTTTTCGACGAAAAACAATGTTATTTATCAAGAGTATAGAATAAAAATGGCTGGTAAACAATATAGATAGATACATACAAATAGATAGACATATAGATAGACATATACATTAGATTTGTGGTCCAAAAAAATCTTTCTTTCTAATTATCTTCTTCATATCTCTATTTTATCTTTATACTTTGGAGAAAGTTATGGCGAAATGGATTCTATTCTTACTGGGGAAAATGATTATATTCATGTTATTTTTATTTGTTCGCCTTGATACCTGAGACAAAACGTGGTGTTGACTTCCGCCACTTAACAAAATATGTCTCGACTTTGAACGACAAGTGGAAAACGAAACGTCTTGGCTCTCTCGGACTACCCTGCTATGGAGTAAAAAGGGAAAGGAAAAAGGAAAAGGCGTAAAGTTGCAAAGAAGAGACTACCTTTTTGTTTCTCTTTACCAATTCCCTTAACTTAGTCTTTAATACTCAGTTATCCACTTACATCCTAACTTATTAATAAATTCACATTAACTTGCTAGTCAAATATGTTAACCTATGCTCGATAAAATCAATCAAAATGTACCATTTGCTATGTTCCAGGACCATAATAATTTAGCTTTTTGGATACATCATTCATCGTTATCAAAGCGTACTCGATGCTCGATGCTGATGCCGATGTCGATGTTGAAATAGGATTAGTGGAAATTTCGACCAAATTGATAAAACATCAATTCACTTTATATGGAACGTACAATTGTTATGGCAATTTGCGTGTAGCTTACTGTGTACTGTTTGTTGCGTATTTGATTCGTGTTGATATTGGCACAGAGTATAAACACGAATTAGTTATTAAATTAATTTCGGTTAGGCAGAATAGGTTTGGATGTTTGCCTTTGAATAATATTGTTTGAGTGAAGAGAGTTTTAATTATATTATTATTATGCCGAATATAGACAGAATTTTGTATCTGACATACATAGGTTAAAGTGAAAATATTATCAGTAGAAGAAAATAGAATTAACAATTTTAATTCCTCGAGTGGGAATCGAACCCACAACTTCTCGCGTTTACAGTCACACTATGCCGCCTCGCCACCCAGTCACCTGCACATTTAATGTAAACTCATTTTAAATAAATAAAAATCATCTACTTTTAAAAAAATTTAAAGTGTTATTCCACACTTAAGAAGCAATGCGTACCTTTGAACGTATACTCAGAGGTGAGAGCGCCTGGACAGTTTTCAGGAGGCGCGGGTTCGAATCCCACAGCTATCAAATTTTTATACGTTTTTTAAATGTCTCTTTCAAAATTCATCTATGTATTCAAAATTAGTTTACATATTAGTTAATATTGCGATTAATTAGTTTCTTAAAGGTCATTGTTAAGAGAAACATAAGAGAATCTTCACTTCAATTAGAAATAATCTCTGAGAGATAATCTCTTAGTATATGGGGCTGTAGAGATAATGGAGTGTATGTAGTTGAGCAATATTGAATGAAGTGTTGATTGCTATATATTATATTGCCCGCAATATAATATATACTTATATACATATTATTATGCGGTTATAATGACACGTCTTGATTATTTACTTATAATTATTTTATATTATAGCTTCACGCTGTATCCCGCACACAGCAGGGTAGGCAGACGGAACGTGTTAAGTGGCGGAACTTAACGCCGCGCTTAGCCTCTGATACCACAGCGAAGGAAATGAAAATATTAAATATTTCCACTCCTCGAGTGGGAATCGAACCCACAACCAGTCGTTTACAGTTACACGTTTGTGCCACTGCGCCACGACTAGGCCCCGCCCCGATATTTTATATTATATACTTTATATTGGTGACAAAGCGGGTCAGCGCCTGTATGCAGATGGTTATCGGTTCAATTCCTACTCCGGAGAATGATATTTAAAATAGAATTCTCCTCGTAAAAGTCACAATATATTTTGTAGTTTTTTAGTTGCTCAGTCTAGTAGTACCTAATAGTCAGAGAGAGCTTAGTGTCTAGATATTTTCTTATACTTTCTAGATACTGATTGGTGGAACTTATTTTTGTTAATAATAATAACAGCGATTTAACAGCGATCCATTTTAAAACTAGGTCTAATACACATATAAATACACATACTTTTCTAACAAGAAAGTTACCTCTACTGAAATTCGAACTTGTACCCATTATTATGGGCAAACGCTTTTCATCAACATCACAAAGGTTTCCCCTTCGTTAGTAGCCTACATTAGTTATAAGATCACACTTTTTTATATGAACTCGTTTTCAAAGCAATATCTCATGTTTATACGACAGCGTTTCCTGCATTTGTAGATCTTTTGTGTCGAGTTGTAGTCGTCACGCTATACCTCGTGTTGGCATACAAAGAGTACTGCGTACTGCGAGTGATTTGAAGATAACTGAATAATACTATCTTCTATGAATAATTGTGTTGAATGAAATAAGTAATTTTTAATGATATACTTCTTTAGAATACTTTTTTAGCTTTAATCTGCATCCCGCACGCGGCAGTATAGACAGAGGGAACCTTGCGTTAAGGCACTCCGTTACTTATAGAATGTTTGATGTTTGATATATTATACTACAATACGGAAGGAGGCAGTATACCAGATGGTCAGATCACCTAAAAAAATCAGGCACACAATCTTTCTTCGCGCTTACTCACATTGCGACAGATAGGAGCCGTTGGAGACAGTTCGCCCATTCTAGATCAACATACCACCAAAACCACAATCTTAATAACTTGGATAACTCCAACACACCGACCGACCAGAGAGAGAGAGAGAGCGAGACAGAGAGAGAGATATGACACTACAAACCTTGTGACTTTACCAACTTTTATTTTAAAATCGTGTGAAGTAAATTACACTTTCAATGACAATTATATATCATCTAGCAGGTTTCAGTTTCGTAGCTTGAACTGTATAACTATAGCTGTTTCGTTATATTACGTTATTTAAGGTGGAATGAAAAAATAAATAGTCTATGTTTAACTCTTTTTTATCGCTGTGAAATGCAGTTTACGCAGATCCTTATGCAAAGCAAGCTAAACTGTCTTAAATATGCAGGTCTAAAAAAATGTCTCATAATTATTTGATATTTTATTAAAACGTATAAAATTTTAAAGAAAGAAAGATTCGAGTTCGCCTCTCGTACACCGTCTAAGTGGTTCGTGGAATTGTACTACGTTAAATTGTTCTTGCATTTTTCTTAAATATTATTTATGGTAAGTGTAAATTACACTTTAAGCTTAATAATATAGACCATAGTGGCATAGTGGAGCAGTCTGACTGTAAACTTGATTAGTTGTGTGTTCGTTTCCCAACCGGAGTATTTATATTTATTTGTTAGTTTTATGTCTTCCTGTAAGACAAAGCAAAGCACTATTTTCCGCCACTCCACACCCAAAATCTCGAACTCATGCAGAAAGTGGAGAACAGTTCTTGATCTAACCTGCAATACAAAGAAAAGCGTCAAGCTGCCTCATTAGAATCTAAAATCTAGGTACCTAATCACTCACTAACACTTCCAAAGCGCAAAGGTTTTTCAAAACATAAAAGCAATATATTTTAAGTAATAAACAAAACATGGTGAACGTTTTATGACAAATGAAACAGTGAATTAAATTACACCAAGTTCCGTAAACTCGTAGACGGTTTCCGCTTAATTTTCTTTGTTCGCATTCGTGTACCTACTAGCGACGAAACGCGATACGAAACGATATTAACGGAAATAAAGTATTGAACTCCGTCGTGATTCTGAAATATTATAAGGGATTTAATTATATTTATAGGGTATGTTTGATTTTGTTTGCTTTTTGTTACGAATGGACTTGGAAATTTCCTTCGCCTGTAATACTTATACGTAAGACGTACGACGTTGAGGAATGTTGTAAACTGATGGACTGAAACTTACAAAAGCATCTATGAAAAACTACAGGAAAACTGAATTTCGTATGAAAAAATCGTTGCAGAGCTAACGTGCCATAGACAGATAGATATTTACCTTCCTTTTCACGGGGTTTCAGGGGTTGAAAAAGAGCTAATAGAGAAGAATCTAAACAGGGTTTTTAAGATTTTATTTTATATTGAATCATATTAATCATCTTTCTTTTTGTACCAGTAGCAGAGTAGGCAGAGGGCTAATGTCAAGATACTCCGTTACCCACTTTTCACCGTACTTTGGAGGCATTACGTTACGTTGAGTGGCGGAACTCTACGCCGTGCATCGACATCAGAATAAAGAAATTGAAATTTTACATATTTCAATTCGTTGAGTGGGAATTGAACCCACATCCAGTCAAACTCTGTGCCTTCGCACCACGACTGGCCTGTTATTAATATAGGTGAGACCTATAAAAGCTTTAAAAAACCTTACTAACCCATTCACCAACAGTAACATCAATATATTAATTTTCCATATATTTAAACATAAGTACGTATACATTATAAGGATGTTTTGATATCAGAATTACACGTTCTTCTAAGTCGCCTCGTCAATCACGCCGTACTGTCGACTCATGGGGGATTGATTTACAAATATTGAGTAAACACATCCTTAATGGAACAACAAAAGGCCTTGCCGGCTTATAAAATTATGTCAAAATCTTGTATAATATAAGAGGGGTAGCTAATTCTATTCAGATTTGTAAGATTTTCTAAATATAGAATTCTAAAAAGATAAAAGGTGGTTGTCAATTCGATTTCCACTCAGGGTAATGAATTTTTCCCTGACCTATTGAGACACAGCAAGACGTCTCGAATGCTGGAAAATTCTTCTGGTGATATATAATACTACTATACTATATATAATACTGACAATATGTTCCTTCTGTCTATTAAGTAAAAGGTAAAAAAGATGAAGTTCTTTTTTGTAATATTTGACGCTTGATATTTCAAATCACACTTAAAATGTCCAAATTGCTTTGTTGATTGGTTTCTAAAAACTAACACTCTTTGGACGATGGACGAAAGTCGAAAAAAAAAAGTGACCCATACTTAGTGTGCGTATTTTCATTTTATATTAAAATTGAGATTTGAACCCAAAATCACCGTCAAAATATACTGTGGACTACAATAGCTTAAATGATTACAATTTAACTAAATTATTCATTCTTATGTGCCTAGTGCACTATGCATATAAGTATGACTATAAAAGCGGCTGATTGTGAAGTGGAAATATTTATTATTTCAATTTTCTTAGCTTAGGTGTCGAGGTTGACAATCGCCACTTAACACACAATGATTTCAGAATTCGGTGGAGAGTGAGACAAGGAGTGTCTTAACACTAGGTTCACCCAGCCCACCCAGCTGTGTGCGGGATACAACGTAAAGCTTATAAATAAATTATTTAATGCATTTTAAAAGAAATGTTGGCATACACGCCTCCTAAGCCTATAGATCGATACTCGTTGACATATAAGAATTTACTATCTCCTGTACATTGTGGCTCTGGCGGTGAGCCAAATATTGAACGTCAATAATCTAACTCTGTTTATTCCGTCTATTACGATTTCCATTGGAAATGCTCTTAGAGGAATTTCGGTACAGTATAATTTATATCAATTTATTATAGTTATTGTGTTGTGGTACAGTTGGGTAAGTGGTTGAGGGCTCGAATTTAGATATTTTTATTGTTGGACGAAGCAGCGTTTAGTTACGCTAACTTAGCCGTTATGTTATTTAAAGTGTATATAAGTAACAACTGAGTGAATGTTTATTCTAAAAATTTTAAGGCTAAATGTCTTATAACTCGATAAGGAGTGAAAAAACCTTATGATTTATTTATTTCTTTAAATTGACACTCCATCATTCGTAACGTTTCAATATATAGTATATTCTATTAGAACACATTTTTTAAAAAACGGAGTGTCTCAACACTATCCCTCTATATAAAATAACTCGCTTAGTTAATTTAAAACGTCATTTTAGTTTTGAGCAGCATGTTAATGTAAGTTAAGAATTGTAAAAAAAAAAAACACTATGTTCTGTCAGCTTAATCTACTATATGCATAGATTATTTAAAGGTAAAAATAATTAAAAGAATATACTTACTTATATACTTTTTTAAATATACTTTTTTCATACATTTTTCCGCTTACCAGTTAACTGCGTCAGTGTTAACTCCTCTCCCCACTTTCTTCCCAAAATTGAGACGTTGCATTGAGCGGCAAAATTCAACTTATTTATTATATATATAAAAGAAATTACTACATTCATTCAAGTGAGACAGACAGGCTTACACTCAAACACAGAACCAATGAGCATAATGTGAAATGCTTAGTCTAAGTCTTACTGCACCACCATGCCCTCCAATACATAAATTTAATATTTTTTTTTGGCTTCACGCTGTATCCCGCACACAGCAGGGTAGGCAGAGGGAACCTAGTATTAAGATACTCCGTTCCCCACTTTCGAATGAATTCGGAGGCATTGCGTGTTAAGTGGCGGAACTTAATGCCGCGCTTTACCTCGACACCAGAGCGAAAAAAATGGAAATATTAAATATTTCCACACCTCGAGTGGGAATCGAACCCACAGCCAGTCGTTTACATTCACACGCTTGTGCCACTGGGCCACGACTGGCCACAAATTTTATATTATATCTACATCCTTGATATTATATTGGAGTTGTATAACTATACATAACTAAACTAGTAATCTAACTAAAAGTAAAGCTCAAAATGATAATAGTCTGGAGTGGAAGCTCCAGACCTCATCATATTTGGCGACGTAAAATAAAAATAAAGCGTGCATTCTACGTACTTAAATATTAAATAAACGTTCTACACTCAACGGGTCCCTGCAGAGCTTTTTGTGGAGCTTTTGAAGGTAAGGGACGAAACTGCTTATTTATATTTGTGTAATCTAATCAAATGTTGATTGTTTACTGTGAGATTATGAATTGCGTTGAATATTATATTGATTTAAATATATAATATACTGTTTACTTAAGTAGCTTGATATTTTTATAAGCCTAGTAGTTGGAAAAAAAATTTAAGATACCCTGGATCTTCAACTATTTTCATTCTGAATTTCATCCAAACCAGACCGTTTGACTAGCTGTGAAAGCTTAACAGATAGACACCCTTTTACAGGTATGGATCTATGGATCTAGAAAATTAAGATTAGTATCTTGACACTCAGTTGCGCCTTTGTCACGGTGCTCCACAACGTAAAGGTAGCTTCGCGCGTACCTTCTGCATAGCTAGGTAGCCGGAGGGAACCTAGTGTCAATATAAATAACCTAGTGTCAAAACCATCTAAATTCTACTATCAACCCGAAAGTCATTGTATGTTAAATGGCGGAAGTTAACGCCACCATTTGCCTTAATAGAAAAAATATCTCTCTAACAACTTCATACAGAACTTTTAAACACTTTTAAACATTTTTAAACTATTATTCCACACTTAGGAAAATTGAAAAAGACATTTAAAGAAAACGTATAAAAATTTGAACGCAGCGGGATTCGAACCCGCGCCTCATGAATACCGTTCAGGCGCTCTCACCATTGAGCCTTTAAATGTCTATTTCATATAGAACTAACTAACTAAAAAACTAACTAGTATTATCAATTCTAAATCTTGATTCCACATAAAAATACTTAAAACCCCTATAAAAATGTATCAACAATAACATTAATTTGAATGAATTTCAACATATTTCAATAGACTTTGTTGTTATAATACATTCTAGTAAGTTAATTGAATGGCGCGTCTCTCCGGGGGATGGAACAAAAATATTGTTTTATCTAATTCCCCCCGTGGCACAGAACGTGCGGGGCTTGTTGGTTTTGTATTCGTTGCGAATATTTTATTAGGAAATGCATTTATATTTTTCATATTTCTTGTATGTAGTAGCTTGCTTTTTGTCAGATTGCCTCGAGAGAGACGGTTGCTTGTGAAATTTCACTATATATAAAGCTGTGCTAGTCACAAATGTATGCTTGTGAAAAAGATTCATGCTTTTTTCTTTCTTAGCAGAGTAGTAGAAGTAGAGTAGTAGAGTAGTAGAGTAGTAGAGTAGCAGAGAGTACTAGAGTAGTAAGAGTAGTAGAGTAGTAGAGAAGCAGAGTAGTAGAGTAGGAGAATATTGAGTGGCGAAATTAAACGCCGCGTTTTGTCTAAGATATCCATTAGGTAATAATTTTGGGGCCAGTCGTAGCGCAGTGGCACAAAGTGTAAAGCAATGCCTCCGGATTCGGCCTAAAAGTGGAGTGGAGAACGGAGTGGAGAACGGAGTGTCTTAACACTAGGTTCTCTCTGCCTATCCTGCTGAGTGCGGGATACTGCGTGAAGCTATAAAAAAGTAATAATTTTTACATCAATTGTGTTTACAATCAGACGCTGTCCCACTGTGCCTAAATAAATTTAAATACTACCTGCTTTTTGTCAATTCTTTATCGGGTGGAAAGTGAAAATTATAGTGACTTGACACTAGGTCTGCTTTATTTACTCTGGTACATAGGAAAAGTATAACTAGACTAATGGTATAGAATAAAAATGTATACTTGTAATTTTTCTTATATTAATTTCTACTTTTACTTTACAATTGTATGTTGTGATTGTCTCTAATTCGATAAACATTAAATCAATGTTATAAACTTCATTTAATTTAACCATGTTGTTGTGTTTCTTGACGCTAATTGTAGCACTAGGTCACTTAAGTGTCTGTAAACGCGACTGATTGTGGGTTCGATTCCCACTCGAAGAGTGGAAATAGGTAATATTTTCATTTTCTTCGCTCTGGTGTCAAAGCAAACAACTTACCACGCAATGCCTCTAGGATTTGGCGGAATCTGCCTACCCTGTGTGCGGGACACAGTGAAAAGCTATAAAAAATGTTTCTGCTGTTGAGGATCCTAAAAAATAACTAAAAAAAAACAGAGTTTTTTGGTACTACATTCTCTCTGACCGATTATTTCTCTGCTATAAAGGAAAAAGCGTTAATCTACAAAAAACTTGCCTTACCCATTTTCAAACCCAACATTCTTTTAAAAATAAAACAAAATTGTGAAACGCAATATGTTAGAGACGCTAGAGTTCAGACAAGCGAAAGTTCTATACAAATTGAAAACAGGAATCCGCATCGTAAACGTACAGCTAAGTAACAAGGGAATTTGATATACGGCTGATTGGGGCCGGTCTCGTATGATGTGAGGTTTTCTTGTATTCTATACTATATTTTCTTGTATAGAAGAAAATATAGTATAGAATACAGCAAAAGATATATAATAGAAGTATAAAAGATATATGATAACATATATCACCATAAGGTGCAGCAAGTCAAGGATTCGATCTGTTATATATTATTTCAACACTTTTTAAGTGTTATTCTAGTACTTAGCATATTTTTTAGCTTTGCGCTGTATCCCGCATATATACGCAGCAGAGTAGGCAGAGGAAATCTAGTGTTAAGATACTCCGTTTCCCACTTAACGGAACTTAACGCCACGCTTTGCCCGCTTCTATACCAGAGTAAATAAAAGGGAAATATTAAATATTTACACTCCTCGAGTGGGCATCGAACCCACAACCAGTCGTTTTACAGTCACAGCCGCTTTACATTCTTTAGCCCCTTACTATGTACAACCATCTTAATTTATTTATGTGATATAATGATGTTATATTTTATAAATTCTCCTACTCACCGCAAAATGGAGAGCAGAATGTTCTGCCACTTATTTTTAAAGCATTTTTTAACAAAAACTTAACTTGAAATGTCATTCGCTTAACACTTTAGATTAAAACTGATTACCACATTATCCAGGAATGCATCAAAATGAATTACACATATAATAATGTGGTCACTGTAAACAAGATTAAACGCGATTACTGGCACAAAGCAGCTTTGAAGTTACTGCCACCCGTCAGAGTATATTACTGTCATAACAATTTAACAAATAATCGTTGTATTGCCCATTATACATATAGTTTGACATCCATTTTCTTCGCTCTGGCGTCGAGGTAAAGCGCGGCGTTAAGTTCCGCCACTTAATACGCAATGCCTCCGAATTCGGCAGAAAGTGGGGAACGGAGTGTTTTAACACTAGGTTCCCTCTGCCTACCATGCTGTGTGGGGGATACAGAATGAAGCTAAAAAAAAATAAAGTGCAGCATTGAGTTCCGTCACTCAACATGGATTATCTCAATTTTAGACGGAAGTAGAGAGTGAAGTGTCTTGACACTAGGTCTTCACTGACTACACAGCTATGTAGACTTCTACTTGTCATAGACTAGTGTGATCTTATACCGTTATACATTCTTATATTAAGTTAGAATTACGTTAGAATACACTCAGTATCATTTTATACGCGGCGTTAAGTTCCGCGACTTAACGCGCAAGCTCCCGAATTCGGCGGAAAGTGAGAAACGGAGTGTCTTAACACTAAGTTCCCTCTGCCTACCCTGCTGTGTGCGGGATACAGCGTGAAGCTAAAAAAAAACATTTTATAAAATTAAAAAAAAAATGTGAACTAGCTACCTAAAATGTTATTAGTTGAATATTAATAGTTATACTATTTTTAGAATACAATAATATGTTAAACACATTTAGAAAAAGTTTAAAAATTTGAACGCAGCGGGATTCGAACTCGCGCCTTATGGATACCGTGGCGCTCTGACCGCTAAGCCATACGTTGATTTCAATTTAAAAATGTTGAAAAGCTATGTTATTTAAATATTAGTATTTTGCTATTTTTTCTTTAACCATCACAATAAAATGATTCAATTTCGTAAGCCAGGGTCACATTAGACATAGACTATAAGTTATTTCTTTTATTCAAGTAATTTTAAGATGTATTATCAATTTCCAACATTGAGCGCTAGAATCGAAAACCAATTTCACCAATAATCCAATATAAAATAACTGAAGTGTAAATAAAAATTTCTTAGTTACATTATCTAATAAGTAATTCTCCTTTTTGATATCAAAAACAAAATATTTAAAAGTTTAACTGTACAAGTTTAATGAAATGTCTTAAATGGATAAGTGGTTTTGTAAAAGCTGTAATCGAAAAACTTTTTAAGTAATACTTACTTTGAGATTTGTTTTATACAAAAAATTAATATAATCATTCTTTTGGAAGCACTGGACGTATAAACGATAATAGGGTATTCTCTTTCCTTTCTTTCAGTGGTTTTGGTCTGTGAGAGGTATTGTTGAAATGGATGTAGTTCAATTAAAAGTTAAAAAAATTGCTTCTTGCCTTATCCCATATAGCAGCGGCCAGAGAGAGTAGTCAGTAGTTTAGTGTCAAGACACTCCGTTCTCCACTCTCAGCCCGAAATCAAGACTGCGTTGAATAGTGAAACTTTGCTATGCTTTGTTTTAACTACTATTTTTAGCTTCACGCTATATCCCGCACACAGCAGGGTAGGCAGAGGGAACCTAGTGTTAAGACACTCCGTTCCCCACTTTCCGCCGAATTCGGAGGCTTGCGTGTTAAGTGGCGGAACTTAACGCCACGCTTCTCCTCGACACCAGAGCGAAGAAAATGCAAATATAATTTCCACTCCTCGAGTGGGAATCGAACCCACAACCAGTCGTTTTACAGTCACACGCTTGTGCCACTGGGCCACGACTGGCCTCCAAACACCAAATGGAAATATATAAAACAAATATATATATAAAAAAACAATGAAAATACTACACATTTAAAGTTTCCAAGGTAACTTATTTTAAATTTCGTTGCATACGAGGTTTTATACCGAAGATATTGTCATGAAAGTGGGTCAAGTTCAATGTCACAGTAACGGGAAGCACACCTAAGAGCTTTTGTCACTTCGCTTATGCAAATGAGCAGCTGGCTGTATACAAATGCCACCCTTACAGACATTTATAAGTAGTTTATTATTAAAAAAGTTTATTTGTTTCAATGTGTTCAGTGTTCTCTACTTGCAACATATGCTGAAAGCTTATATGAAGAGACCATGTTTGAAAATGTCGAGCTTTTTCACCTCTTTTTTGACATTATTTTACTCATATACGTTAAATTGTATGCGAGTTAATTACTTAATGGTCACTTTTATTATACTTAATATCTGTTTTAAAATTCATTTTTGTACTAATGCTTCTCATAGCAAGGTAGTTAGAGTGAACCTAGTGTCATGTATGAGAATCGAACCTACAGCCACCAAAAACTCATTTTATTTTTATTAATAACTAGCGGCCCGCTCGCGGCTTCACCGCGTGGACTGCCTAATTGTTTCGTTATGTTGCAACCCTTGGGGGTGGGTTTTTGAAAAATAAAGTAGCCTATGTTAGACCCATAGTTATTTACTACTTTCATTCTAAATTTAATCCAAATCTGACAGGTAGATTAGCCGTGAAAGCGTGACAGACAAAGACTTTCGCATTTATAATATAAGTATGGAATAATATTACTAACTTTACGTTAAAAAAATCAATAAACAGTAAATACCATTTGATCTTCAAAACCTCAAGATTTATTGTCAAAGCAAAGCCTTCAAAAAGGTAGTCCAGTATATATACATAGATCAGAAACGTTCGCATTCGGCATCATAAATCTAGGAATATCGCGATAATATCGTGTGATCCACAACCAGCCAATGCCGACTGGAGGGATCTCGAATATATTTATGAGGACAATTCCCTTTCACCTTTCATACTAGGTATATGATAACCATAGAATAGATAACGTCGAATAAGAAGTCTTATATATGGGTTGAGTGTAGGTTCGATTTGGTAAGAATATTTTTGTAAAGTTTTTGTTAGATTTATTATAGAATTTGGTGTCATAAATTTAGCAATTTAGCTCAACGTCAATAATTTAAATTGAAAAAGGAATATATACTAATAAAATATTACATTACGTTCTCCATTGGTTGGATAACTTCTATAAAAAGAGGTTCTATTAAAATATTTATAGTATAGATTTACGTCAGTTGCTTATTCGGCAGAAGCAGAAAGAACCTAGTAGTAATAAATTCCGTTTTCTACTTTGTAACCGAAAGTGGACAAACAAACTGAGACATTGCAATGAATGGCGGAATTCAACGTCGCGTTTTACTTTACCAATACTACAAGAGCTGTAATTACGAATAGTACAATGTTATTTTTTACGAATAGTACAATGTTAATAGTCGTGGCGCAGAGGCATAAAGTGTGACTGTAAAGCGACTGGATGTAGGTTCGATTCTCACTCGAGGAGTGGAAATAATTAATATTTCCATTTTCTTCGCTCTGGTGTCGAGGCAAAGCCCGGCGTTAAGTTCTGCCACTTAACACGCAATGCCTCCGAATTCGGCGGAAAGTGGGGAACGTAGTGTCTTAACACTAGGCTCCCTCTGCCTACCTGAGTATGCGGGATATAATATGAAGCAAAAAAAAACATTTAAAAGTAATCTTGTCCCTAAAAAGAAATCGAACACATAACCGATTGCGTTAGCAGTCAGATGCTGCCCCACTGTGCCACAATAACTTCAAATATTAACAAGTAAACAAATAATTTGAAAATGAAATATTATAATTGCATTAATAAACAACACTCTATTTTATCTCTCGTATGAAATTTCCGTTGAAATCACGAGAAAATTGTTATCGATTGATGGTAATCAATCTCAGTCCCATTAAGCGATAACGTCGACTTGAAGGGTCGTAGCGACTCCCCTACATGTTGGCCCAACACGTTGTCAAGTGCGTTGAACCACGTTATAGAAAAATTTAGAGGTTTATCGATATTTTTTTTGGTGTATATTTATTTATTTATAAATATTATGAGGCAGATTAAGTAAACACGAAAGTTGTAGGTTCAATTTTACTTTGGGGAATGATTATATATTGTTTTTGTAAAAGATTTATTACTAAAAGGAAGAGAGTTCCTGGTTGAGAGAAACAAGAGTGATTAATTATTTTAGTATTATAATTTAAATTAACTCAAACAATGAATATAAACTGACTTTACGCTTTACATGTCCTATTGTAATAATTCCTGGATCTGATGCAATGCATCGGCTAATGAACAAACATTTTATATTTTTATAATGTTTAGGGCAAACAAATACGAAATATAATTGTCTATAGCTTACGCGAAATAATGATAACCTATTAAAAAATGAAACCATGTATTAAAAGCAACAAAATTATTAATTTTATTTAGACCATCGCGACACAGTAGGAGAGCATTTAACTCTAACTGTGATTGGTTGTGAGTTCGATTCTCATTCATAAAGATCGGTATTAATATCTTTTTTATTGGCATTAATTTCAACGCTCGAGTAAGAAAAGCACGGCGTTGACTTTCGCATTCCAGGTACAATGTATCGATGTATTTAGAGAAGGGGAAGTCTTGAAAAAAAACAATTTTCATTTTTTTTAAGCATTACGCTGTATCCCGCACACAGCAGGGTAGGCAGAGGGAACCTAGTGTTAAGATACTCCGTTCCCCACTTTCCGCCGAATTCGGAGGCATTGCGTGTTAAGTGGCGGAACTTAACGCCGCGCTTTACCTCGACACCAGAGCGAAGAAAATGGAAATATTAAATATTTCCACTCCTCGAGTGGAAATCGAGCCCACAACCAGTCGCTTACAGTCACACGCTTGTGCCGCTGGGCCAAGACTGGCCAATTTTCATCAATATCATATTGATGAGATTGATCAAATCAATCAATCAAAAAAAAAATTCTACGTAAATTACCTCAACCAATATTCGATCCTGCAATCATCAAAGAAACTTTCGAATATCACTATTGTGTGTACAAGGGTACAAGTTAAATTGTCAAATCAAAGACCTGACAGCGCTCCGCCGCTGACCTAGAGCTAGTTCGCAAGTTAGCCCACAGTAATAATGGATCTGAATCTCTAAGGATTGTACAGTAAGATCGTATTAATTATAGTTTAGTTGATATTATTTACTTAATTATTACTATACATATACTAATATTGTAAATACGAAAGTCTGCCTGTCTGTTACGCTTTCACGGTAAAGCTACTTTAACGATTTGGATGAAATTCGAAATTAAAATAGTTGAAGATCCAGAGTCAAGTATAGGTTATTTTTTTTCAACAATCATCTCGTTTGGAAATGAAATAGGGGATGACATCTTGTACGAAAACTCTAAACCGGTTAAGCGATTTCTAGAAACTAGTATAGTATTTTTTTTATACTCTCAAGAAGGCAATTACTTATATTTTTTAACTATAACACAAACGTTATCTTGACATATAGGAACAGCATCTGACTATAAGTTTGATGATAGTGGATTCGAGTCTCACTTATGGGAATTTGATTCTCAAATTATATAGTAATCATATCCTCTTATTTTCAAAGTCTAGATTTCAACTGAAAATAAAATCAAAGTGACTTGTTACTTAACTTAACTTAACTCTAACTATTCTTTTCAAGGGAAAAAGGGATACATTTCGTATTTCTACTTACATAACGTTGAAAATTTAAAATCAAAACAAGGCACTTAAATTATGCACATACCATTTGATTTGGCTCCAATTACAAATGAAATAGTTTATCTTACCAATAATTGATACTAATCATGCTATGCTCATGTGCTCCATAATTGTATTAATGTACTGGTAGTATCAAAATTATGTTATAGCTTTCGCCAATTACCCCTAATTACGTGTAGTTTGATATTATGTACATACAAATGTATACTGTGTACACGAATGTGTGATGCAGTTAATAATTTGACTGGTTGACTTGACTTAGCTTTGACTATGGGCTCAATTCCTATTTGATGTTGCTTCGAGCTTTTATGTATAGCGGGGTAGTTAGATTTAATATATTGTTCAGACACTCCTATCTCCGCTTGCCGTCTGAAAAATTGTTGGAACGAAATTCGTTATCGCGCGTTGTGTGCCCACAATTCTCACGAAAAGTTGTAACGACACTTTTTGCTATAGTAAGCTATTGTAAGCTGTGCGGCGTGCGCATGTTTCTCTGTCTGTCTCTCTCTGTACATAATAAATAATAAAAATTAATAATAAAAAAATAAAATTTTATTACAATTCCTAAGACATTAATTAATCGAAAGGCACTTCTTTCCATCCGGGTGTCCCTTGACACCTCTTATTTTACCTGTTCAGTGACTCGTCATGCTTTGTCTTACAGTGACTCGTCTTTACAGTGAAAAAAAAAGAAAATTATTAATGTTAATGTAATCATTATTTCGATTAATTCGCGATTACAGTAGAACTTTACACTATAGTGCGTTTGCCATACATGTATGTTTAAAAATTAAATCTTACTTTTTTTAAATAATATCTAACTAGTTTGATTCAACTATAAGGGATGGTTGTAGGATCAATTCCCAATCAGGGGAATATAATTATTTCATCTTATTTAGTGATAAGGATAATAAAAGAGAAATTAGCCACTAACCTATCTCTACTCTACCGCACCTGAAAATAAAGTATAAAAGCGGACTACTAAAACCCAAAACTTACAATTTAATTATTTCTACATACACGCGAGTAAGCCACACAATTCAGCGTGACGTAAATGACCAGAGAGCGACGTAACCGACGTCAATTAAGATATTTTATGTTAATTTTCCACTGTATTTATTAGACTGGTTTTGTTAGGTCACGTGCTAATTTGCAGTTATTAGTATTATTGTGATATCAGCTTCACGCGTTTTCCCGCATATGGTAGGCAGAGAAAACGTGTTAAGGCATTCTGTTTTCGATTTTTTGCCAGTAATCGAAATGTTGTTTGCTGAGTGGCGAAACTTAACGCTGCCCTCTGTCTTGTCAACAGAACGGAGAGATAAACATAATTTAAATATAACTATTTCCCCAAACGAACTTTGTATTCATAACTAATTATGATTATAGTCAGACATTGACCCACTACGCTACGGATTACTGAAATAAAACTATTGTATACATTACTTTACTAACTTCAACGTTATTTCAGAATATTTAAGAAAAATATGTATTAAGCTGGTAACTGACGTAAAAAAATACTTATTAATGATACTCTTGTGCGCCAATCAACATATTATTCAAAGTCGCTTTCCTTTTTTTTGTACCTCTCTATAAGTATAATATAATGATCCTTTTAAAAGCTTTTTATAGCGACTTTTGATAGTTATTTTCTGTATTTTAGTGTAACTTTTAAATATATATTAGTTAGTTATTTAGAAGTTCATTCAATTTGAATCGAGGCAATTATTAGGAAAGTTTGTAATGGAATTGTTCCTTAGAAATATATTCTATTTTCCTTGATTTCTCCACACTTTTTCTCGCGTACGAGAAAAATAATAGAATTTCCCGTGGGGGGACGGGTTAAGAATACAATTCCCCTCCGCCGCTGGGTAGCGTCCCGTAAAAGGCGGGTAATCCAGTAGTTTGGTGGTAGGAGATTCGTTCTCCGACTGGCTCGCGACCACTATCATGTCAAAGACGAACCGCCAAATATCTTATGATGTGTTCCGGTTCGATGGCATGTAAGCCAGCTCTCCCTATTCCCACCATTCCTATCCTTCCTCCCTCCTTCTGTCCTACATTCCCAAGGCTGGCAACGCATCCATAACTTTAATGTTGTGGATGTCTATGGGCGAAGGTAGCCACTTAACACCAGGTGGGCCTTCAGCTCGTTTGCCTCCTTTACTCCATAAAAAAAAAATCCAATGACAGACAGAGAGGATAAAGACACTCGATTTTCCACCAAGTCGACACATTGCGTGTTGAAAGGCAGGTCTCAATGACATGCTTTTATTTGTTCACTAGAGTGGAGAAATTAAAAAAAAATCAACTTAATTATTCCTTCGCCTGGGAATCGAGCCCACAACCAATCCCTATTGCAATCAGACTAGACTAAATACTTTGTAAATATAGCAATAAAAAAAAAATATTATAATTTTGTCGTGATTGCAATTATTATTCCAACATTAACTTTCTGAGTAACCGATTGATCGATTGACTAAATCTTTGACTGACTAATCGATTATCCAACTGATTAACTAATACGAGTACATCGACAGATCAATATGATGGAAACCAACTAAATAACTAATCAAATATATTGAAATGTAACTTTACCTACGTTTATGGCTTATCCCGTATAGCAGGGTAGGCAAAAAGAACCAAGTGTCAAGACATTTCGTTCTCCGTTTCTAATATCTCCACACATTGTCCTGGGGCAGATTCCGCCCTCAAAAAAAGTTGTGGTTATCTGTGCACCTTAAAATAGGCCAAGTGTAATCCAGGGCTGAAATCTGGCAAGAAATCGTTGGCGGTAGTTTGATATAATAATATTAACTGACAGACGAATACCATCTCAGTCTAAAAGTAAATGTGTCCACAGACTAATGTGTTTAAAACATTGGGTTTTCTAAAAATGTATTTTTGAATACCAAAAAATATGCCATTAATCCGGCTGAAAATAGTTTTATTTCAAAATATGTAATAATCGTAAAAATAAGAGTTCTTATTATAAAATGATTATATCTAATTATTTTCATTTCTCCATTCTGATACCTACAATACACGCATAATTTCGGGCGGAAAGTGGGGAATAGAGTGTCTTTACACTAGGTTCATTTTGACTACCTAGTCATGTGAGAAAAATCGTAAAGCTACATATATAATTACTTAAAGAGAATAACACCCTATTCCCACCATTCCCATCCTTCCTCCCTCCTTCTGTCCTACATTCCCAAGGCTGGCAACGCATCCACAACTTGAATGTTGTGGATGTCTATGGGCGAAGGTAGCCACTTAACACCAGGTGGGCCTTCAGCTCGTTTGCCTCCTTTATTCCATAAAAAAAAGAGAATAACAGATTTAACATACCTAAAATCCAAAGCCATACTTTAATAAAAAAATCCTTACATTTATATTAAATGTAAGCATTTAAACTTTTCTAAATAAAACAAAACAAAAATCTAATATACACGAGTGAGTAACTTCTATTTACCATTACAGTATTTGAAATTGACATAAAAAGTCAAAGAGCAGTTCAACCGTGGCAATTTGCTGCGTGCTTTCGAACAGCAAAATATATTTAACTCTTTGCTATTGCAAATAGAATCCTGTAAGTCTGTAAACCTGAAAATCAATATATTTAAACGAAATTGTAGTGGTGCAGTGGCAAAGTCGATGTATGTGCATATTGGGTTCATTTCTCACAAGACAAAATGGAATAATGATAGTAGGTAATAGTTGATAGTTAACACCAACAATAGTTAATATTTAACAAGTAATTTTTTTTTCAGCTTCACACTGTATCCCGCACACAGCAGGTAGGCAGAGTGAACCTAGTGTTAAGACACTCCGTTCCCCACTTTCCGCCGAATTCGGAGGCATCGCGTGTTAAGTGGCGGAAACAAAAACTATTTATAGCATTTTTTCGCCTTTCTTCGTTTTTTGGTCATATATAGGTACTTTTCTAAAAGTTGTTTAGTAAGTATGCAAAAGGATTGATCAGAGAATATAATATATTGTTTTTAATCATTTCATTAAATATTAACAAACCAATCTATTTTTTATTATTTCTGCTTGAACCAAAGATTTGAAATTAAATTCATAATGCTAACAAAATCCTATATTTAAAAACAAATATAATTCTCACAGCAAATAAAATATGCTTCATATTTGTATATTTATTTCTATATTTTATTTTCTACATAAAACATACATCAACACTTAAACAGGTATAAAAGTGGGTTTATAGGAAGGACCCATTTCAATGTCACAGAGACAAGTTCTTGCGGCTCAATTGTTATTGATGACAATGTATTCATGTATATATTATATGTTTGTATATTTGAAGTATTTTTTGCATTTGTAACTTAGCCTGAAGTCAGTGAGTCAGAATCTAGTGTCAAGACACTCCGTTTTCTACTTTCCTCCTAAAATCGACATCAGACGTTACGGAAGTTAATGTTGCGCTTTATCACCTTCTAATTTTTTTAGAATTCGGCGAAAAGTGGGGAACGGAGTGTCTTAACACTAGGTTCCCTCTACCCACCCTGCTGTGTGCGGGATACAGAGTGAAGCTAAAAAAAATATTGTTTTATTTTATGTGTAAAGTATTTTGTTTTGTTATATTATATTTTTTGTTTTCATATAACCGAGTTAGCTTCGGACTCAATAAAATCAATGAAATCATTATAGTAAAATTATTTTTATACCTTCCCTCTGGTGACAACATAAAGTGCAGCGTTAAGTTCCGCCGTACAATACGCATTATCGCCGGAAACACTGCTATACGGTAAAATGTACGGAACGATATATAATTGTACATTTTTTTTTTTTATTGCCAAAGGGAGGCAAACGAGCAGAAAGACCACCTGATGGTAAGTGGTTACCTTCGCCGATGGACATCTACAACAACAGGGGAGTTGTGGATGCGTTGCCGGCCTTGAGGGTGCACGTATCTGTACACTCGACGCTTAAAAGCCCCTAAATCGTAGCGTTCAGGGAAGATTTCAGGAGGAAGACCGTTCCACAACTTACAAGTTCGTGGAAAAAACGATCTTGAGGCACGCACATTTGACGCAAACCATGCGTCAATGTGGTGCGGATGATACTTAGTCCTGAGGCGAGAGGTGCGATGATAAAAAGGTGATGGTGGCACCAAATCAAATAATTCTTTGGCACATTCCCCATTGTAAAGGCGGTAGAACACAGCCAGAGAGCTAACATCTCTCCGCACGCTTAACGATATATAATTGTACATTTTTATCTGTATATTTCAAAACTTCTATTAATCTAACTAAAAGCTCCTATGTAATATAATTGCTGTCAATTCCGACGTGACGCTCGTTGCATTGCATCAACTAAATCCGTCATGTAAAAAACGAAAAGAGTTACATTTTAGTATTATTTAGTATTTTTTTAGTATATTTAGTTGTGAATTTTTTAACATTTATATTATGGTTACTTTTTTGGTGTTATTCATATAATATTTTGTGTAAATTGTGTGGCCCAGTGGCACAAGCGTGTGACTGTAAACGACTGGTTGTGGGTTCGATTCCCACTCGAGGAGTGGAAATATTTAATATTTCCATTTTCTTCGCTCTGGTGCCGAGGTAAAGCGCGGCGTTAAGTTCCGCCACTTAACACGCAATGCCTCCGAATTCGGCGGAAAGTGGGGAACGGAGTGTCCTTTACACCATTTTTTTTTTTTTTTTTTTTTTAGCTTCACGCTGTATCCCTTGCGGGGTAGTCAGAGAGAACGGAGCGCCAAACGCTACGGTCCCTGCATACTTCTTTCGCCTCGTCCACAGTCATCAACCTCTTCATACACGCCCTCCGGGGGGTCCTCATGCTTTTTACGTGACCTTCCTCCAGTATCATCGATACTGTGTTTTCGAAGGTCAACCGAGGTCTCCCCCTGCCTCGCTTACCACTCACCTTTGCTTCATAGATCTTTCTTACCATTCTTCCATCACTCATCCTCTCGACGTGCCCAAACCACCTGAGCACGCCCTTCTTCATTCTTACTATGACGTTCTCGCAAATACCTGCCATTCTGTGTATCTCTTCATTGCGGATTCGGTCAGCTAAGCTGACTCCGCACATCTTTCGAAGAGATCTCATCTCCACAGCATTCATCTTTCTTTCATTCTTCTTCTGCAATACCCACGTTTCGCTGCCGTATAGCAGCGTCGGTACCAGCACTGCATTGTGCACAGCTAAACGTGCGGCTATGCTCACGTTCCGCCGTCGCATCAACGCAGCGAGGGCACCGTTAACCCTGTTACCGGCAGCAATACGCCTTTCAACATCCATATCATACCTTCCATCTCTGCTAAACATACTTCCCAAATATACCACCTCATTCACTTGTTCTAATTTCTTTCTGTTAACCATGATCTTACATTCCGTTCTTTCTTCGTCTCTTTAAAATACCAGAATCTTAGTTACTTTACACCATCCCTTTTAAAGATTAAACTACAACTTACATTCAAACCGGGAAATGTAAGAAACAGAAATAGTTTGAAGACACGAGTCAGCGCTCCACATTGAGTGTTCAGTAGGTCGTTACGAGGAGACGTGTCCGACCATTTGCAATTCAAATGGCTTGTGTTCACACGTTTAATCACCGTCGAAATCTGCCACCGAGATAATTATCTAAAGCTGATTTTAATTATATGTTTTATTTTAGTTTCTCATATAGTAGGATGGGTAGAGAAAACGTAGTGTCAAGTCATTCTCATTTTCCTATTTCCCATTTTCTTTGCTATTAAGAGATGTTGTAAGCTAGGTTGTAGAACTAAACGCTATATGTATTTTTAATATAAAATTGAAAAAATTATAATAATTTAAATTTGTTTGTGTCATAAGTTGAAAGTCTCGTACGTAAGGGAGGATGGTGTACTTTTTTTTTTCGCTGGGAAATGCAGTTTACGCAGACCATTCGTACGTAAGACAGGCAAACTACCTTACGGACGGATGATACTGTGGGACTCACCGATGAGTCCGGTACTACCCACTAAAACCCAGCGGAAACGCTCTCCACCCTCATGAGACGTCATAGCTTCGCTCGCGCATTCTTCTACGACGCCTCGGTGGATGACCCGCCTAATGCGGGCCACCATCGCCTTCAGGGTGCTCCGGGGTTTAAGGATGGTGTCCTCCCTCAAAACCTGATATAATGCAGCATCTAAATGAAATGTTGTATTTGAATAACATCAGTTTTAATACATTAATACAATAAACAAAAATAATTAATGAAGTATAATAAATTAACTTAATTAAAATAATCTATATCAAAACATAAGTCACTTATATTTTATTTAATTAATTATATTTTATTTAATTAATCAATAAGTGGTTGATTAATCGTTACTTAATAAAAAATTATAATTCACATAAACAAAACTATAGATTGCAATTCCTTTTAATATGAACTGAGTAAGAAACAAGTTATACACAAGGACGATGAAATTCCCTTAATTTAAATAATATATATAAAAACACAAGTATTTTATTTAATAAATAATATACAATCAACATAGTGCTTTATTAATCATCCATACTTATAAATGCGTAGGTCTGTGTGTTTGTCTGTCACGCTTTGACGGCTAATCTACTCATCCGATTTGAATGAAATTTAGAATGAAAGTAGTAAAAGTTACTGAGTCTAACATAGGTAGATTATTTTTTCATAAATCAACCTCTAAAGGGTTGAAATAGGGGATGAAAATTTATATGAAAAACCTAAACCGCTTGACCGATTGTTTTAAATTTTGGCATAAATATAGTTTATACTCTAAGCTTAAACATAGGCTAATTTATTTTTTAAAAATACACCCCCAAGGGTTGCAATACAACGGAACAGTTATGTGGTTGACGTGGCGAAGCCGCGAGCCGCTAGTTACACAATAAAATGTGTAATTCACACAAACTAAACAAACAACTACAACTCCTTTTAATATGAACTGATTAATTAACAAGATATACACGACAGTTCTATATCCATATAGCAGAAGGCTCTTCACACGTCGTAAAGGCGGGACGTGTCCGGCATCTGCAATTCAAATGCCTGCATTCACACGCGTAATCCACAAGATTAGAATTAAGGCGCAGATAATGATTTGATTTAATTTTACAACATCGTTCCATGTATTCGTGTTAAACGAGTTATGTATGCGAGTAATATGCTGTTGGGGAATTATAAGCCGGATACCAATTTTGTGTAAGGGAGCCCGTCTTAAATAATATGTGTGTATATATTTTTTCTTAGCTTCACGCTGTATCCCGCACACAGCAGGGTAGGCAGAGGGAACCTAGTGTTAAGACACTCCGTTCGCTACTTTCCGCCGAATTCGGCATTGCGTGTTAAGTGATGGAACTTAACTCCGCGCTTCGCCTCGACACAACAGTAATGGAAATATCAAATATTCCTCATTCCTCAAGTCAAAGTCAAATAAGTTAATTCAAAATAAGAAGTTACATGCCTCAGACCTAAGAAGAACCGGCGCAAGAAACTCTGCGGGACTTCTTTTTTTTCTGTGGGAATCGAACCCTCAACCATGCGGCCGAATGCGAACAAATGCGACTATTCACAGTCGCACTTTGTGCCTCTAAAGTACGACTGGCTACAATTGATATTATTAACCTCTGTATAAACATAAAGCATTACATGAATAAAAGATTCTTTAAAAGTAACCTTATGAAAAAAAATGCTTAATAATACTAAAATGTAACTCTTTTCATTTTTTATATGACGTAGTGTCAGTTGCTGCAATACAACGAGCGTCACGTCGGAATTGACAGCAATTATATTGCATAGGTGCTTTTAGTTAGATTAATATAATATATGTAGATAATATTATTTTTTTTAAGCTATTAGATAATTTATATATTATTCCGTACATTTTGCCTCATAAAAGAACGAACGAACTGAAAGTAAAGAACGGAGTGTCTCGACACTAGATTCTCTTTGACTACAAACATATAACGTGTACCAGTCGAGGCCATCTACATGCTATAACCATAGATTGAGAAGTTTTCAAAACTTCTATATAAAATAATAGTAATATAAGGCGTATGAGGACCCCCTGAGGGCTGATGCATGAAGAGGTTAGTTGACAGTGGATGATGTGAAAGAAGTATGCAGGGACGGGGTTCTCTCTGATTACACCGCAAGGGATACAGCGTGAAGCTTTATATAATATACAGAGCGTGAAGCTTTATATAATATACAGAGGCAACATGTCAAATTATTAGCTCCCTATTTAAAATACTTTAAATTATTATTTATTAGGTTTATTATTGTAAATATATATGTGTAGACTTTGATATAGTATATATACATGTTATTAGTGTTTTCCCTTCGATAATTATAAGAACACGTAAGGTGTACAACTCAACGCCGTGGGCTGCCGTCTGTCATTGTGCCAACGGAAGGATTTCAAAATTCTTAAACCCGGGGAGTACTATTTTTTTAATCTAATACATATTAAACATTAATTTACACTACACAAAACTCATTTTCACAGTGAGTAACGTTACTCCTCACGCTTCGGCACTGTTATTGTCTCACTTTGCTTGACAAGCTGGAAGCTTAGCTGCAGACTTAACATATTTGCCTCAGACATATATATAATAATACACTTTACAATACAATAGTAAATACACTTTAATATAATCTTGCTAGATATAAGAATTGTTCTTAACTTAATTTAAATAAGAAAAACATTAATTATATTGCTTATATACTAACTAACCTATATAGTCACCAAATACCAGTGCTTCCTTTAAATTAAATTCTATTTATTGCTTTCTTATTATAATTGTCAATGTATATGAACAAAAGTTTCCATTGTTGATATTTAATATTTGTTATAAAGTCCACTTTTCTACTTTCATATGCTTATTTTATAATTCTATATTTTCATTTATTACTTATACTTATATATAAACTTATTTTCTTCTTGATTCTGTCCTCACTGTCTATTTGCTTCCTATCTTTCAGCATATTAATAATGGAAAAGCAAATTATGACCCGCAAAGCCAGTGCGAAAGACCTAGAATACAAACTGAAGCAAGCCTTACAAGAGCTAAAATCTAGTCAAGACACATGTAAGCAGCTTCTTCAGGAACGGGAGGATAGTGAGGAGGAAATTGCTTTAATTATAAAAAAAAATTCTGTTTTAAAAAGTGAGCTTGCTGAATTGCATGCAAACCTTTTAGAGGTAATAGCTCAGCGTGATAGTCTTAATAATATTGTGGGTACATTCGACCAGTGCCAAAGTGAACATGAGAAGGCTCTGGACCGAATAACAGAGCTAGAAATTCAATTAGAGGAGGCCAAGGCCTCTATATATCAGTATAAAGAAAATCTCAATAAAAAGGAAACGGGAAATACCTCATGTTTGTATGATGAACTGGTGGGATGTAACTTACAAAATTATTCACCAATGTATGTAGATTTGACAAAGGATGATTCATGCGCTGCGCAAAATATTATACTTACATCCAATAATAAATTAAAAAAATATATTAAAATTAATAAATTTATTAAAAAAACAAATAATATAATAAAATTAAAATATTCAGCTAATAAAATAAATACATTAAAAAACAATAATAATAAATTAAATAAATCATTAAAAAACTACTATGCCAAATTAAAGCAAAGTAGGTATATGTATGACCGAGACACGCTTCAACTGCAGAATGAAATAGAGACCTTGCATAGCTCCCTTAGAGCATTAAGTGAAAAGTATGAAAGTTCTCAAAACCAGATAAAAGAACACATACTTGCTACAAATGATTTGGTTGACCTGTGTAACTACAACTTAGAAAGATTTGAATCTTTAACAAACAAGCACAGTTGTGGTTGTTCTGGTGCACGGTCTACTGAATCATGTGCTACTAAAACTCAAAACGGTTCTGAGGTTGTTAGTGACTCGGCCATACACACCAAATTAATTGCCTGCAATAAAGATAGCTTAAATGTTGATAAAAAACTTGACAACTCCTCCAATGCCTCACTACACAAAACTATTATAATCTCAGATAAATTAGGTCAAGGCTTTGGGTCTCTTCTAAGCCACCATTGTTCAAATGTATTTAATGTATGTTCTCCTGGAGCCAGTTACCAGTATAATATAAAAAAAATAATGACCATGTCTGTAAATGAGCATAGTACTATTGTACTATTACATGGGAATAGTTTGTCAGTGAGGAAACAAGATGTTATTAAGAGTATAGAAAACTTGCTTGAGTTTAATAATACAACTAAATGTAAATTTATTATATGCTCTTTTCCATACTCTTCTTCCCTCACAGATAAACAAAATGAATATATTTATAATTTAAACATGACATTGTTTAATACGACACAACGTCATAGCGACGCGTTATTTTATTTAGATATAAATAAGTTTATTTATAATAGTTGTAAGTTGACAGAAGATACATTGTATCTACCTTTATATTACAAAAAACAAATTGCTACTTTAGTAGCATATAATATACATAACCCCGTTGTACATTGTATAACGAAGGTAAATTATATAGAAAATAATATTAATATATGTCATAATAATAATAACATTGAAAGTTCCAGTTTAAACTAAGCAATAAGACAATGCCTAGGCCGTATAGACTTAACATTGTACATCAAAATATACAAGGCCTAGGAGGCAAAGAACTGGAACTAGAATTATTTTTGGAAAAATTCAATGTTGGTATTATGTTCTTACTGAGATGGTTGGTCGAAACAAAATAATATAGTAAAATATAGAACATTATAATGTTAATTTCGTTCGTCAGAGTGAAGGCCATCGGCTGCGGCTTTTTTTTTTTTCGCTTATTAGTAAGAAAGGCACATACGTATGTAAATCGCGAACGCGACTTAGTGGCTCTCTCCGACGAACGCACTATTGCACTGTCCTGCATGGAACTTGATCGATAATTATTATATCGTGTACCGACCCCCCCTCAGGTAGCTTTGATATATTTGATGAGAAAATGGAGGATTTTCTTAGTATATTAGTTCGAACACTAATCATAATAGTGGTGCGTTGACTTAATTATATATACTACAAGTAACAACGTATGTCTCCGTCCCTCCTTAATTTATTTAAGTCATTTAACCTGATTAAGATATTTCAGAGCCTACTCGTAATAACCCATATATCAGCGACTGCATAGATAAGTTTTTTCTTCACTGTGAGATTTTTTGAAAAAATTTATTATCAACAATCTAAAGCTCATCATTGTGGTCAAAATTTAAATAATCGTAAAATTGTGAAAAGAACGAAAAGCCATAACAATAGACCATTCCCGTCAAAATTATAATGTTTTCACATGTAGTATAGCCAAAAAATTTCTTATGTTAGACCTGTCTGAAGTAACTCCAAAACGTATTGTAACAGTAACGTTTTTAAATTAATGTCCTACAGATTTTTACAAAGCATTTTTAAAGTAAAACGTGTAATAAAAATGTGAAGTTAAAATTTAGTGATTGGGCACTGTTAGGTATTAACGAACAGAGATAAAATGTACTAATTGTATAATATGAAGGCAATGGGAAATCACGATCCGGTATTCCTATCTAAGGTTGAAGTATCCAAAATATTTAAAAATGTATGTAACCCGGCCCAGTCTAATTTAAATGTACGGAATAAAATTTTTAACTCGGAAAATAATATTAAAGCTCCATTGGATGTTACACAACCGCACTGGGGATTAGAGCTGACACGTGACCTATTAATTAAAAATTAATAATTTATTACAAGTTCCGACTTAGAAAGTGGCTAATGCGTTTGAAAGTTACTTTCCACAAATACCAATAAATTAACGCGTTCACTGCCATCATCTCCTTCAGAAGCAATATGTAATATTAAAGAAAAATGTAGCTAACTGTAATCATCATTTGTTTTTCACCCGTACACCACCAGATGAAATTGTGAAAACTCTTAAAAGAGTCTTAATTTGAAAAAAACTGGTTCTGTGGGAACATATCTGTTAATGTGCTTAGTACTATTTCATATATAGCTTGCCCCGCATCTTGCTTGTCTTTTCATAAATGTATAGAAATCGGCATTTTTCCAGACTTAATGAAGTAAGTAAATAGTACCGCTTATAAAGCGGAGATAAGACTTTGACCCTGGAAACTATAGAACCAATTCTATATTACCATCATTAAGTAAAATATTTTAAAAATTATCTTATAATCACTTAATTAATACGTTTTTTTTCATAAAAATAACTCGCTTCATAGTGACCATATGGCTTTCACCAAAGGCAAATTCCCTACATGACGCGGGTGTTGCACTTCTGAAACACATTAGGATCTTGGGAGAAGTCGCAAAATGCTATTGGAGTCTTTGCGACCTACCAAGGCGTTGAATTGTGTCGACCACGAAACTTTAATATGTGCTAAAACTACATCATTCGTGTATTCAGGATGCCGGCCCTTGATCTTATTTTGCCCTTATTTCGATCAGAGAATCCAGAAGGTAAATATAGGGAATGTTAAATCTTCTTCTGGGCTCTCCCAAGGGATGGGGGTTCCACAGGGATCTATCCTTGGTTCCTCTTTTTATTTTTGCTGTATATTAACGACTTACCTTTTTATGATAAGAACTTATGTGATATTGTGCTGTTTTGCAGATTATACCTCTTTGGGTTCAATTGACAAAAACAAAACTAACTATGACGAAGTGAAGTGCACTGTCGGTCCGAAATTCCTTCGTTGGTTTGAACGTTAAGAAATCGTATGTTACATGCCAAAAAACTAAATGTCCTCGTAATTTTTACTCTGGCCCATGTTAGAAGGCGAGATTTTAATTTAACAATTAAAGGGGAAACCCTCCCTGTCAGACGAAACACGTTGTTCTTAGCATAAATATTGATCGATCGTAAACTCCAGTGGAATTCTCACCTTAAAACACTTGCAGATAAACTCAGCTCTGCCGCGTTCGCGATTAAAAAATTACAAAAGATAACAGACATTGCACTGCCCGTCTTGTTTATTTTAAGTTATTTTTCATAGCATGTTATCTGTATGGAATGCTATTATGGGGAAGTGCTGCAGAAATTACTTCATATTTATTTCTACACAAAGATAGCCTTAAGATCCATTTATAATATAAGAGCCAATATTCTTTTGGCGAGAATGTTTTTAAAGACATATGTTAACTTACAGTCGCCTCACAGTATATATAACTATAAATATTTTATTTATCCGCACCATGTTCTGTGCTTTGCTAAAAACAGGCATACATACTATGACCAAGAAATAAAAATAACTTGTAACGCCACGTTATCCGTCTCCAAAGTAATAATCTTTTATGGGTCGGAGTAATACGCTATATAATCAATTAATTCCACAGCTTGTTTAATTTACCACAGACAAATCAAAATCTTTGTAAAATACTTTAATAACTACAGCTTATTACTCCTGTAGAAGATGTAATTAAAAGGATAAAAATGCGTGAGATTATCGAATCAGTCCAATGGCCGGTTAGCTACCATTGTTATCAAATAATAAAATTGTAATTTATATATTTGAAAGAGCAACTGTTGAGTTTCGGCCGTCCTCTCTCAGCAGAACCTCTGCCTTTCCGATTCGGTGTAGGCTTTATGTACATTTGATCGATTCCAAAATTGCTTCAAATCGATTTGAAATAAAGATATTTTGAATTTGAATTTGAATTGAAATTATCTTAAACGTCTATATGTGTACACTTTCTAAATGTATACGCAATAAATCGTTATAAAATTGCATCACTTAAGACAAAATTTAGTTCTAAATTCTTAGACTGTCGTCGAAGTTGAAATAAGATGAATTGTTTTACCTCCTGTGTGAACGACCGGCCGTCGATCACTGTAACCGGTCTACGTTATCCATTTACGGGTGGTTTGTGTAACAATTAGCGAGTACTTATATACGTATAAGTAAATTTAACCCTGGTAGCACAGTGGGACAACATATGACTGTAATCGAGACTGGTCGTGGGTTCGATTCCAAATCATAGGAATGATCATAAACTAATTGTTTTTATTTCTTCGCTTTGGTGAATAAGAGAAAGCGGTGGAAATGGTGGAAGTTGGAGAACGGAGCTACGAAATCAAACATTAATCGAAATAACTTAATTGCAATGAGCAAGTAAATTATTTGGATTACCGCAATTTAAAGAATTGAAATTAACAACTCTCATCTCAAGTGTACAACAGTAAGTTATTAAATGTTACTATTAATTATATTTAATATAACAATTGAAAATTACCATTCATTAATAGTTAATTCCAACGACTAAAATTAACAATTAATTAATTGTTAATTGTAAAGTTTTTCAATTACGGTTGATTAATTAATAATTATCTTCTCGCTATATACGGTGTGCGGTAGCATACAGCAAGTTAGACAGTGGTAACTTAATGTTAGGACAATCTGTTTCCCACTTTCCATCAAATTTTAGAGACATTACGTGCAGAGTGGCTGAACTTAACATCGCGCTTTACCTCGGTACCAGAGCGAAAAAAATGATATATTAAATATTTCAATTTCTCGAGTGGGAATCGAACCCAAAACCAGTCGCGCTTACAGTCACGCGTTGTGCCCGTCCGCCACGACTGACCTCTTCCACTTGTTAACTAATACTTTATCAATAACAGTTTATTAATAGTAATTTTTAATTGTTCCTATAATTAAAATTTGCTTAATACTAGCACTCAGATACTACCGTACCGTGAGGGCATAAAATGATGTCAACTAAGTTTCAAAGCGTATTTATCAAAGCTTATAACAGTTATAGTAGTTTACTGCTACGTTTATTTGAATTATGACGTCTGCACATGTTGATTTGATACGAGTGTATAATTTATACTAAAGGATAGCTCTCATGGCGTAGTGGAAGAGCGTCTGACTGTAAACGATAGGTTAAGGATTCGATACCCACTTGAGTATTTTTTATGCCTTAATTATTTTCGTCGTTAAGGTAAGATAAGGGTCGGCCTTAAATTTGCCCGCTCAGAATACAATGTCACAATTTCAAGAATGCCCTTTGCCTACTTTGCTATGAGATTTTTTTTTATAGTCTCACGCTATATCCCGCACACAGCAGGGTAGGCAGAGGGAACCTAGTTTTAATACACTCCGTTCCCCACTTTCCGCCGAATTCGAAGGCTTTGCGTGTTAAGTGGCGGAACTTAACGCCGCGCTTTACCTCACATATCAGGGCGAAGGAAATGGAAATATTAAATATTTCCACTCCTCGAGTTATGGTTTGAAACCATACTGGGTGTTCAGACGCCTGATGTAATTTTATGCTATTCTCACATTTACATATAATATTGTTTTAAGATTATCCGTAGTTGTTTTAAGATTAATTGTTTTTACGAGATCTTTGCGATTTAAACGTGCCCCTAATGCAAATTTTGCTGTTTTAATTATGAATCTTTAACCAACCTTATTAAAAGAGATAATTTCAATATACTGGGACACCTATGTTAATAGTTTTACTATTAATATTACTTCACAATACACAATTGTGGCCAGTCGTGGCCCAGTGGCACAAGCGTGTGACTGTACGACTGGTTGTGGGTTCGATTCCCACTCGAGGAGTGGAAATTATATTTCCATTTTCTTCGCTCTGGTGTCGAGGTTAAGCGGCGTTAAGTTCCGCCACTTAACACGCAATGCCTCCGAAATCGGCGGTGCGTGGGTTTCCTCTGCCTACCCTACTGTGTGCGGGATACAGCGTGAAGCTAAAAAAAAGGGGGAAAAAAAACAATACACAAATACACTAAAACTAGTGTGCAATATTTTATCCATAAAACAAATACCTTTTTAACTTAGCAAGTTTATATTTAAATCAGTTCAATTGTAATATATGCTTCGGTTTCCGCTCTTAAGATAGATTTTTTTGTGCAAAACTATAAAATTATTAACAACAAAATGAATTTTATTTTTTGCCTATTATTTAGTACTTTAAGTAAAAAAATGCCAGATTGATAAAAATATTGAAATAAACTGTAATCACTACCATTTTATGAAGACGCAGTGAAATACTAAGAAAGACAATAACACTAATTTAGCTAGTTTTTTAATATAAAAACGTACACACATTACAATTTCAAGTAAACTTACATCAAATAGTCTATTTCGGTGTCAAATGCTCGGTTCTTGGAGCTTCTTCCTAAATATTTCTATCTCGACAGCATCTCCTACATAAATATTGCATGAACACTGTGCGCTGTACCAGAACATTATAACTGTACGTGATGTTATGGAATTTAGATGGCCTCGTTGAGTGCTAGGACCCCACCTATAAAGTCTACTTAGTGTAACAAAATTGAACTGAAGATATTCCATGTTTGACCTAGTGGTACAGAAGAAGTGATAACTTTTAATATACCTGCGAAATTATTGGTCATAGATTCAAATGCCTTATTTCATTTCTTTCGTGTGATATGTTATACGTAATATATATGTAATAAGGATCAGTCGTGGCGCAGTGGCACAAACGTGTGACTGTAAACGACTGGTCGTGGGTTCGACTCCCACTCGAGGAGTGGAAATATTTAATATTTCCATTTTCTTCGCTCCGGTATCGTGGCAAAGCGTGGCGTTAACTTCCGCCACTTAATACGCAATGGCTCAGAATTTGACGACAAGTGGGGAACAGAGTGTCTTAATACTAGGTTCCCTCTGCCTACCATTGCTGTGTGCGGGATACAGCGTGAAGCTAAAAAGAGGTATATGTAATGTGAAGCAGCCCATCTTGTCGCATTTTGATAGTGCCTGACCCTAAACTCAAAAGTGGGTTCGATTTATACTATACAGGGAGTAACTTTTTTCATTTTTTTATTTTTTTTTAAAAGTTTATCGCTTTATTCCACACAGAAGGGTAGGCAGAGGGAACATTTTAAGACTCCGCGGTAAGCGTAAAGTGGCCGCTGAATTTGGAGGCATTGCGTGTTATGTGACGAAACTTAACGCCGCGTTTTGCCTCGACACCCGAGCGAACAAAATGGGAATATTAAATATTTCCACTCCTCGAATGGGAATCGAACTTACAACTAGTTTACAGGCACACTCTGGCTCCATAGTATTTAAATAATTTACATTTAAACCCGTTGTAGCGCAGTTGGAACGTTTTACTGTAAACACGATGGCTGTGGGTTCGATTTCTACTTGCGGTGGGAATTATATATTATTTTCCTATCTCTGCTCCAGTACCTAAGAAGTTTTAACAGAAATTTTAATTTGCTTTAGAATATTAAGCGGTTAAGTTCCGCGTAATATTTAATGTCGTGTTGTGTCATTGAAAGCGAAACTAAATATAATATAATGAAACTAAGTGTACATTATAACATTAACCAGCCGTGCCACAATAAAGGTAACATTAAAGCCCGTGATCATTGAAGTAATTAGGAGAGCATTTGACGATGCCCATTCAACAACAACTAAAATTAACTTTTGATTCGAATTAAGTTGGAGGTAAATAAGTACCAGCGTCTCTATTTCCCACACACAGTGAGGAAGTCAGGGATAGCCTAGTGTTAAGACATTCCGTTCTTTATTTTCCTCCCTGAAATCGAGACACTGAATGTTAAGTGGCGGAACTCAACGCCGCGAGAAAAATAATTTAACATATTTTTTTGTGAAAAAAAAGGATTTTTTATATATATAAAAAACATTATTTTAAAAAAAGGTACAGACCTTATGTCTGTAGTGATCAAAATTAAATTTTATATAAGAAAAAAAAAACATTTTCTTCTATTAACATTCTCATCTGTCAATTGGCTCAAAAAGTAAATATTTACACGCTTTCATGACCTTAAGGTACATAAATATCTATTTATTTTGTGGTCAGTCGTGGCTTACGGGCACATAGTGTGATTCTAAAGCGTTATGGGTTCGATTTCCACTCGAGGAATGAAAATGTTTAATATTTCCAATTTCTTCCGCTCCGGTGTCGAGGCAGGCAAGAAAATTATATAAGACCTTTGACAACCATTTTTTCGTACGCTTACTTAAGAATATGCACACGTGTCCTGATGTAACAATTATTACAATATTTTTATAACATAAGCATAATGCATTGCTATAAGTATGAACAGCAAAATAAAAAGTATTTTTAAACGAGTCCCGTTTAGTTAAATTTTGTCAACAAGTAATGGCTAGAATTCAAGAGGGAAGTGGAGAACTGAGTGTTTTGACACTAGGTTCTCTCTGACTAGTCAGTCATACATGCTACGAAGAAAAAATATGAAGCTGAAAAATAACATCTTAATCACTTCAATAAGCTTTGCGTCAGGTTAGACTACACAAAACCTCAAAATTCAAATAAACCTAACAGGATTTCAACCTGCACTTGTAAAAATGATTGAAATTGGGCCAGAATTATTAAAAAATATACAGTCGCCGTTCCGTCGCGGGTAAAAATATGAAAGGTCGTTTTTTTCTTAAACACTACTACCCGGTCTCGTACCCTTTTTTCCTTTATATGGTTTGATAACAATTTTTAAATTACATTGACATGTTACTCAAAACTAAAATTACGTTTTAAATTCACCAAGCGAGTTATCTACAACAGGATAACTCTCTTAGTTTTACTATACTCTTTTCTACAATTAAATGAAATCTAAATTAATGAATTAAAAGGATAAGAAAAGGTCTTTTATATTTTATATTTTCAATTGTTTGAATAACACCATATAAAGTAACCTGTATAATAATCAAATTTAATGCAAATTTATTAATTACGTAGTCTAATTGCATTCAGTGTTTCAAATAAACTGAAACTAAAAATAACTTATACGTCCGTTCGCACCATGCTTTTTAATTAATTAATACATATTAATTTTATTATATATAAATTAATTAATTTTCTTTTTAAAAAGCTAATTTACGGCGTTAAGTTCCGCTTTCCAACACGCAATAACATTCAACTAGGAGGAAAGTGAAGAACGGAATGTATTAACAATGTCTTCTCTCTGCCTTCTCTGCTGTATGCGGAACAAATGTAAACATATTTTTGCAATAAATTCAAATAAATAATTAATTGTTTTTTTTTATATTTATTTCTGATTGGTTGGAGTTTTTATATACACCACAATCAATTTAATTTATTCTCTGGATAGTTACGGCTTTAATCTCTAATATCTAATACGTAAGAACATCCAACTTAACGCAAAGTGGAGAGCGGAGTGTCTCAACACTTTAATAAGATTCTCTCTGATTATCCCTAGTATGTAGTATGTAACAAAAATATTTTCAGTATGAACATATTTTTTTTAGCTTCATGCTGTATCCTGCACACAGCAGGGCAGGCAGAGGGAACCTAGTGCTAAGACACTCCGTTCCTCGTTTTTCGCCGAATTTTGAAGGGTAGTGGCGAAACTTAACGTCGCGTTTTGCCTCGACACCAAAGAGAAGAAATTGGGATATTTAAATATTGCCACTCTTCGCATTGGAATCGAACTCACAACCAGTCGTTTATAGTCACACATTCGGGCCACTGCGCCACTGGCCCCTGTCGAACATATGTAAACAAAAATACATATATTTAATAAATTCATAAAAACATTAATTCATTTGTGACTTAATTCAGGCGGCAGTTCTTCAATTTATTTTATTTTATTAACTTCATATTTGCGTTCGCAATCAGATCTCTTAAATGGTTTAAACGGAATGAGTCGAGATATTCGTTGTTTTTTTATTTGTATTTATTTATTTATTATTGATTGAGGTTCGCCAGTTCATTGATTTTGATGTATTTTTAAAATAAATACAGTAATAAAACAGTTTAAAAATGTGTGTATGTATATACTGTAAAAAAATAATTCAGGGTAATGAAAAAATATATGTAGGACGACTATCGTAGCGTAGAACAGCGTTTCATTAAAACAACGATCGGTTGTGGGTTCGATTCCCGCTTCGTTTACTGATTATATATATTTTTTTTCTCAGCTCTGATTAACAAGATAAAGCCTGTCCTTCCACCACTTTACATGCACCGTCTCCAGGCAGTCGTGTATCTTCGAAAGAAAAATGCACAAGGAATGTTGTATTTAATTATTTATTTATTTTATTTATGTATAAGGTCTGCACACAGAATATACCCACAACAGGACAAACATAATATAGAAATGCTAACATTGTGAGGTTTCCCACTTACAGCTAGACACAACATGCAACAACAATATACTTTTAACATGCAAAGAAAAAAAATTACAAATTAAAATTTATCTTATGTTAAACAAATAAACCAAAGAATAACTTTTACAACGAAAAAAAAGATATTTTTAAAAACTAAAATAGATGAATTAAAAAAAAAATCTTTATACTCTCCGATTCTCTCCGATTATTTCTTTTATTAGAAAACTTAATACTAAGGTCACTAGAGTAGTGAATGAGTATTCACTATGGGAGAAAAAATGCCTATAAAATATCAGTTTTACCTAATAACAGTACTTACCATTAAAATCATTATCTAAATCTAGACTACAGAGACTGGTTCTATATATTTTAGTGACAACATAAACTGATCTCAACATAACCGATGTGCCAAGCCCCCATAAAGCATATCGTACACGAACCATCACGGGCACGTGTGGAATCCAGACAGTAGCCTGGACAGTGGCCAAGGGGAAGCTTTATATACTATGCCATGTATAGAGATAACACCGTTGTGGTGCAGTGTGTGCTTGTAAACGCGATGGTTGCCGATTCAATGCCTTGTACGGTTTTTTTTAACGTTTCAAAGTATTATTTACAAAGTTATTATTAAGGTAGTTTCTGAAAATATCTCCATTTTGTTTATTGAGGCTAGTTATTTTGCAGCTGCACGAAGTGTAACTGTAAACACGACCGATTGTGGGTTCGATTTTCGCTCAAGGATTTGAAATATTTAATATTTCATTTTCTTCGCAAGTCATCAAAGGATGGCGTTGAGTTCCACCACTCAACACGCATTGCCTCCAGAAGGCGGCGGAAAGTGGGAAACGGAGTGTTTCAATACTAGGTCCCCTCTGCAGTGCGGAGGATACAGCATGAAGCTAAGAAAAGAAGGAATATAGAGATAACACCGTTGTGGCACAATGTGTGTATGTAAATGCGATGGTTGCAGATTCAATTCTGTGATTCTTTAAATATTTCAAACTATTATTTACAAACTGAGGAAATTCCTACTTTTGTCTGTTTCTACTATTATTTACAAACTTAGGAAGTCTAAGGTTTCCTGCACACATAATAGGGTAGGCTGACAGAACCTAGTAGTAGGACATTCCGTCCCCCATATTTGTGCGAAATCGATATAACGCAATTGAGTGACAAGTTTTGATATGAGATTTGTCTTCTTAGCAGAGCGGAGAAATGAAAATAACATAAAAACACTAAATATTTACTCAAATTCTATATATGTATGTATGTATAACATAATCAAAGTTAAAAATCACAATTATTTTTTATTTCAATACTTAAGCTCTACAGACACCTGGTCTCGTATCCTTTTTTTCTTTAATAACATATGATTTTAACTCTTGAGTTACATTGTTAAATCACACTGTAGGTGGATAAATTACACGTAGAAATATATATAAAATATAAGAAAACATGTAAAAAACACTATTAAAATTATCAAGTTTCGGGCTAAAATTGGAGAGCGGAATATCTAAGCACTATGCACCCTCTGTCTACTCTGCTATAGAGATAAAAGCGTTAAGCTCCTTTTTAATACCTTAAAAAACAAAATAAACTGGAAATAAATAAATTTAAATTTTAAATAAGTCTTAATTTTCTTTAAAAGACTTCAAATAAGAGATTTCTTAAGGAAATTAAGCGGAGATATAAAACAGTACCTTATCCCCGTAATAGAGACTCCAAATCAGCCGCCATTACAAATCGGATCGGATACGCTTTTATACATTTTAATTAACCGTTCTTAGTTAGGTACAGTTGGCTTTTATTTTGTATTATTTAAATAATGTAGGTTTCTATCTTTGAATGTTATATATTAGATATTTAAAAGGAACTTAAACTTATAGCTTCAGGTCGTATCCCGCAAAAAGCAGGGTAGGCAGAGGGAACCTTGTGTTAAGACACTACGTTCTCCACTTTCTGCGAAATTTGGATGTATTGCGTGTTAAGTGGCGGAACTTAACGCCGCGTTTTGAACGCACCAGAGCGAAGAAAATGGAAATATTAAATATTTCTACCCCTCGAGTGGAAATCGAACCCACAACCCACTTTACAATCATACTTTGTGCCACTGTACCACGCTTGCCCCAACCTACTATGTAATGGCAAAAAAGGCGAGAAGCTATAAAAAATATAGTTCAAATTATCAACTAGACTAAAAAGAAAGAAATATAAAAGCGCAAAGATAATTTTAGTAAGAGACGAGAAAAATTAGTATGTGTTCTAATAATTTTATTTATATTATTTACCCAGTTGTACTTCGTTAGTATACAGCACTCGCTTTGCTAACAACATTACCTACAAAGTACTACCAAGTGCCAAAATATACATTTAAATTAACAACTTTAATCTTATCTTTACTTTATAGCACAAATTTTAATGAAAAATATTATTCTTCTAGTCATTTTCTATGAACATTATAATAATAAAGACTTGTTTTTAAGTCAGAATAATATATAATAATAATTAATAAATACTTTTTTTCACCATACTATCAGTCAGAGAGAAGCTGGTGATAAGTCACTCTGTTTTCCACTGTCTGCCCAAAATCAAGATATTGTTTCCTAAATGACAGAACTTAATGTCACGTTCCGTTTTACCATATATTTTTACATATTATAAAGCGAAGCCGCTTTCCGCGTCTCTCTGTATGTATATATATGCTTAGATCTTTAAAACTACACAACGGATTTTGATGCAATTTCTTTTAATAGATAGAATGATTAAAAAGGAAAGTTTACATGAATAATGCATGATATAGTAGAGAATGATTTAAATAGAAGGTTTATATGCATAGTACATGCATAATATAGTAGAGAAATTCTGATAATTTTAGAGGTTTTTAATGTGAAGTCAGCGCGGCGGCGCTTGCCTATAGTGAAATAGCTGTACAGTTCACGTAAGCCGCGAGCAGGCCAGTATTTTTAAATATAATCAGTTCCCTGTGCGGAAATCTAACCAACAATCTATCAAATTAACATTGAGACGCTTGAAAAAGACATCTAGAAAACGTATAAAAATTTGAACGCAGCGGGATTCGAAACCGCGCCTCCTGAATACCGTCCAGCCGCTCTCACCACTGAGCCATGCGTTCTACTACCAGCTGCGTCGAAATTTTTATACGTTTTATTACAACTTATCTTATTTTTGTTGTTAGCTAAGTCCTAAGTGTGGAATAACACTTTAAAAATGTTTAAAAATGAGACGCTTTCCTATGACTATACCACGATAGTCTCTGACTATCAATGTACTGTTAGAATACACATATAAAACTTTCATTCTAATCTTCTTTCGAAACTATATGAAATTTATATAAAATTTCATTTCCAAACCATTTTAAAGGATTCACTCTGTCAGACACAAGGCAAGTCCTTCACAATAATTCTTACACTCGGTACATCAACGGTCAGCATGTCCTAGTTTATGGGTGGTAAAGTACACAACACGGTAGCATCGTTCGATGAAGACCGAGCTTTTGTTTGGCAAGTACAAACACGCCGTCACCTCTATTTAGAGCTAAAAGCTTCCAATGTGTAACATGTTGTTGCCATTGACATACTTGTTTTTTGGTCATACAAAGCGCGGCGTTGAGTTCCGTAACTCAAAACGCAATGTCTTGATTTCAGTTTCACCTGAAGTGGAGATCGGTGTGCCTTCTCAGAGAGAACATAGTGCAGGTTCTCTCTGACTATTTGTCCATCGTTGGTGAGTTGAAAAGCGTTTGATTATTAAATCGTTTGGCACCATTAATACGATTTCCATTCTATAGAATATTTAATATTTTTTTGTGAGCTTCACGCTGTATCCCGCACATAGCAGGGTAGGCAGAGGGAACCTAGTGTTAAGACACTCCGTTTACCACTTTCTGCTGAATTCGGAGGCTTGCATGTTACGTGGCGGAACTTAACGCCGCGCTTTACGTCGACACCAGAGCGAAGAAAATGGAAATATAATTTCCACTCCTCGAGTGGGAATCGAACCCACAACCAGTCGTTTTACAGTCACACGCCTGTGCCACTGGGCCACGACTGGCCACATAATTATATTAACATTATTTTTCCACTCTAATAAGATGAATCACGGCGTTGAGTTTCGCCGTTCAAACAATACAATCATCTTTATCCAAGATTATCTCTCCATAGCTTCGCCTAGTAGTTAATATATAAAAGCTTGAATGAATTAATCCTAACCTGAACAAAAACATCACGTATCATCTATCAGTAAAACGTAACATATAAATAATAATTTTTAAGAGAATTCCCGAATACGTTATAGTTTACGACATGTACGGCCATGTAGAAGTTAATCCGTCGGTTGGCGTGCGGCCAGCGTGCAGCGCCGCGTTTGACGTAACCAGAGCAGTTACGTTTAGATACTTTGTATGCTGGTCATCTAATTTGTATCGGAACAGGGAGATAATAAATCTTCTTAATAAGAACGTGGTTTGTTAGCTTTTGGACTGTGGTTTTGCTTGTGGTTTTGGGAATTGAGTAGAAATATATATGAAAAATATAAAAAATAGTAATTTCATACACAAAGTGCGACTGTAAAGCGACTGGCTGTGGGTTCAATTCCCAATCGAGAAGTGGAAATATTTATTATTTCCATTTTTTTCGCTGGTGTCGAGGCAAAGCGCGGTGTTAAGTTCCGCCACTTAAAACCCAATGACTCCGAATATGGTGAAATGTGGGGAACGAAGTGTCTTAACACTAGGTTCCCTCGGCATACCCTGCTGTGTGCGGGATACAAGCGTGAAGCTATTCTCATTAACTCTAAACATGTATGTCAAATTAGAGTTAAGTTTTATATTTGACATTTTATATTATGACACATATACGTAGTTATTGATTTCAACGACATAATTAATAAGTTTAATCTAAATGAATGCCAAGTTCAATGGTCAGTCAGGAATTTTATTTATAGCAACATACGTTATAACAACTTAGAATCTTTCTTCTTATAATTTAGTATAATATATTATAGGTTAAGGTCTGACTTGGCTAGTTTTCATATGAATTTACGATATACCTGAGTAATCCTTGATTAACTTGGTGAAATATTGATTGACATAATCCATATTCTGATGTGCGTGATATGTAAATGCCTTATCTCTAATAGTCTTTCAGCGAATTAAAATAATATAAAATAAAAATAAAAAATCTTTATTCGTATATAACTTGAAGAAATAATACTTGAAAGTATGATAATGGTTTCTCTAGTTCAAAATTGTGTTGCAGTCTTAACGTTTAAAAAAATCGATTAACTTTTTTTTATAATTTTGTCATAAATATAAAAACATACGCAAACATACATTTTCCGATTGTAAACGCGATGGTTGTGTCACCCTCTCATATACTTTTTCTTTTAATGGTCAGTTCTGTAAACAGATTTTTTTCTTCATTACAGTTTCACGTTGTTTCTCATATAGTTATTTCGTTTTCCATTTTTTACCTGAAATTGAGACATTTTTGTGTCGAATGACATGAACTTAAAATATAAAATAATTATCTGCAATTAATTCTCTTAGGAAGGATTAATCCTTAGCCAATCGCATTTGCAGTCACAGCCCCACTGCACACTGTTACCTTTCTTAATTTAATTTATTAATTACCCACTAACATAAATATATCAATAATAAAAAAAAAATATTTTGAAAAGAAACAATTACTAAGCGGATTAATCGCGTATATTTTTGGTATTCGAAAATACATTTTTAGAAATCCGACGTTTCGAACACTTTACAGTAGTCCGTGGTCACAGGTAGACTGAGGTGGCATTCGTCTGTCAGTTGATATATTATTATATCAAATTACGAAACGGTGGGTTTCTAAAAATGTATTTTCGAATACCAAAAATATAAACGATTAATCCGATTAAAAATTGTTTCATTTCAAAATGTGTAGTAATCGCGAAAACAAAAGATCATAATAAAAAAAAGTATGTCAGTTCCCAATATTTACAAAAAGTCCTTACCACGCTAAGTAAACTAACAATCACCAAACTATTTCTCTCAGTACAAATCACTTCACCTAATTTGAATATCGACTTCCAATCTCATAAGCTGTTAGATAATGCCTTAAGCCCTAAACCTCTTATTATATAGTATCGGATTATTGCTAAGGAAACGCGTCTCGAGTACACTAACTTTGCATAGATTATGGCTGAGTTAAGACAGAACGTAACTTTGGAATTAAGTAAGTAAACCGGTATGGGAAGACGAATTTTCTAAATTTAGTTTCTTAGTGGTAACTATAGTGGAAAATTGGTTCGGAAATTTGTTTTATGGGTTGAATTTTGATAGGAGATTATATAACCAGTCAGTTGAGTAGTGAATAAAGAAGCTAGAAGAACTTTTAAACTACTTTAATGTTTTTAAACATTTTTAAAGTGTTATTCCATACTTAGGAAAGTAAGACAGTAGAACGCATGGCTCAGTGGTGAGAGCGCCTGAACGGTATTCAGGAGGCGCGGGTTCGAATCCCGCTGCGTTCAAATTTTTATACGTTTTCTTTAAATGTTTTAATGTTATTTATATGCTGACTTAAGATAAACTTAAATAAAAAGAATAATGTATAAAAAAATGTTTACAATATGAATAAGTTGTAATTTATTACCTTGAGTGCTTCGAGTTTCCAGAGGACGCGGGATCGAATCATACATTTTCTAAAAATGTAAAATTAATTTAAAAGAATTTTCAAAAACTACAAGAAGTTAGGTGAAAAGTTATTCAGTTGCATTATCTTGGTTTGAAATTTTATCTTTAAAAGTTATAATTTAAAAGTTACTTTTGATAAATTGTATTATGTCACTGGTTTTCTTTGTAAAGTTAAACAGGTGTACTACATCTCTAGTACTGTTGATTAAATGCTTAAATAAGCTAAATGATAAAAACTTTTCTTAAATAAATAGATATTGATAGATGTTTTTAAAATTTTAGAATGTTATTTTCACAGTAGTAGAGCGCATGTCTAAGGGGTGACAGCTTTTGGACGCTGCATTCAATTTTTTAAAGCTTTCCTTAAAATATCATTAAATATAACATATTTCTAATGCATTATTGGAAAAATGTTGATGTTTTGCACTCGTTCTTCATATAAACTAAGCTAATCAAAAATTTCATACTCCTTACGCAAAATTGTCATAAAAAGGGATGCAAAGTTTTTCTCTCACGTATTATTATAATGATATGACTATAAGTATAACGGTTTTGTTATAGATACAATATCGAAGCGAAAATTGTGCCTATTAATATTTTATTTAAATTAAGTTGTGGCTTTGAATGCTCTCCTTAATTATACCATTTTACATGTTTACATGTAATTACCCATTTAAGCGCTATTGTAACGTACTTTACTGTGGACTCCTAAGATATCGCAAGAGAGTACAAGGTATGGGATTTTCTAAAATATAATTGTTTTTTTCTAATTAGTGCATAACATTTCTAAGCTTAAAGAAATGACAACGGTTTTTTCATAGCCTAATAGATAATTTTTGAGGTTAAAAAAGTACACGCTTTTGCCGCGTGCCGAGGTAGTCAGAGAGAACCTACTATTTATTGTTATTGCGTTTTGTATGGCAGAACTCAACCCCACGCTTTGTCTATAGCACCAGAGTGAAGATAAATAATCATTACCTCGAATGAAAATAGAACCCACAACCAACGCGTTTATAGTTAGACGCTGTCCCACTGTACCACGTCAGCTCAAAAAAAAACAAACAAAACAAATAAATAAATATAATCTCTGTAATGTTATTATATTAGAGAAGACACTCTTTAGTATTTCATGAAGTTAGTATTTCAGAGAAAGGAGCTCAGAGTAGTGGGAGTAGTGACCCAAGTGTAGGCTTAACCCAAATGTATACTCTGAGATATTTTATGAGATTATTAAAAGATTTCGCTGTTATACCTTTCTATCGTATACAAATTAGTTGCAAGCCTGTTTCTGATCATTTCATAAATAACTTCAAAGTACTTATTTCATTTGAAATTATGATCTGATCTGAATATTTGTTTAACACAAAACTTAGCAAAAATAAAGATATTTCTTAAATTTAAGTTCTTTTTTTATTATTTCAGCATAATTTATCCCATATACTCCATACTCCACTTATTATTATTTCCACTTACTATTATATATGTAATATTTTATACTAAAAACTCCTAAATAAAAATTTCAGCGAAATTCCTAAATTCTTGACTTATTACATGTATTTTTGACCTATAGGTACAACACAAATGCACTTGAACAGTAGACCACTCGACTCCGTAACGATATTTGTAAATAGCAGTTACGCCGCTCTGAGCCGCAGTAATCTCTGGAGAAATACAGCATCCAACCGATTTCAAATCGCTATGCATTGAAATATGAAATAAGCTACTGTAGTCACTGGTTTAGCGAGACATTATGGGCAAATTGTTAGTGAATGTTGTTTATTGTGTAGTTTTCATTGATTTGACGTAACAGACAGACGGATAGACATATTTAAGAGAGAAAAAATGTGTATAAAATGATTTTAACTACAGATTTATGTTTTTTTTTTGCATATCAAGGGAGGTAGGTGTTAAAGACTGAAGGAAGGAACTGAGTGTTAAAGATATAGACATAGTGTTCAAGACATATTAACCATAGAACTGAGTGTTCAAGTTCTATGGTTTTCGTCTACAATCGAGAGATTGTGTGTTGAGTGGGGAAACTCAACTTTTTTTTTTAGGTACCATTGCGGTAATGAAAACAATTCAAATATGATCGTAACTACAAACCGTAATCGAACCTGTAACCGTCGCATTTACAGTCAGATGCTGTCCCACCGTGCCACAGTGGTCGTATGATTTATCAATAAGTTAAAATCAAAGAAAAATATATTTATGATACTAAAACTTTGCATTTGATTCAATCATGGCATAGCCTAGAAGTGATCGAAAGTTTACATTTATAAGTTTTTAGGTAAAGTGTTAATATTCCAACATGAATTATAACTTAAAATGTTATTATTTGATATAAAATGAACCGGAAATGATGAAGAAAGTGGCTTTTCATTAATTAAAAATTTATGAAGATACAAACAAGAGGAGAACGGAGTGTCTTAACACTACGTTCCCTCTGCCTCCCTTGCTGTGTGCGGGATACAGCGTGAACCTAAAAAAAAATAACATACGTTAAACATAAGAAATCTTCACATTTCTTTTTACAGATTCTTTTGCCATTTTTCAAAATCATAACAATAAATAATTTTAAAGTAACTGTAAAAATAAAGTGAAAGCCATGGAAAATTCAAATATACTTTCTAAGAAGGTTCAAGATGTATGGGAGAACTTGGGCAATTCGATGTGAATTAGGCGAAGGTAATATCTTAAGAGAGCTGAAGACATTAATCATTCAGTGATGATGGATCTTTTATTTTTTTTACCCGCGACGGAACGGCGACTGTATATGTGTTTGGGGTGAGAGGTTGTTTGTTTGTTTGTTTGTTTGTTTGTTTGTTTGTTTGTTTGTTTGTTTGTGTGTTTGTGCAAATTACTATGTCAATTATTTCCAAAACTATAAGTCCGATTTTGATACGGTTTTCTATGATAGGTTAAGGTTTAATTGGCGTATGTTCTTATGTATGTCTTATTGCCTTAACTCACCAGGGGGCGCTGCAGTAAGCATTTTACGTGAAAACGAATGTTTTCAATTATCTCAAAAAATAATAGTCTGATTTCAATAGATTTTCAGTGGTAGATTCAGGTTTAATTGGTGGATGTTCTTGGATATGTTTTATCGTGTCAAACCACCAGGGGGCGCTGCAGTAAGCATTTGTTTGTACTTTTTTTGTATTTATTTGTCTAAAACCGAAACTACTGCTCCGATTAAAAAGAGTTTTCATAAAAAGATTTATCTTTGCTTGGTACATGTTTTAAGATTTTTCTTTTTTGTTACGGGGAAAACTCACCAGGGGGCGCTGCACTAAACATTTGTTTATGCAGAGCAAAAACTACTTGTCCAATTTAGATGAAACTTTCAAGGATGGGTTCAAGCTTAATTGGTGCGTCTTTCCATATATGTGTTATGGTGACCACTCATCAGGGGGCGCTGTAATAAGCATTTGTTTGAGTTTTTTTGTGTAAAACCAAAATTTTTCTTATATTTATTTGTCTAAAACCGAAATTACTTATCCCATTGGCTAGAGTTTTCAGAACTAGATTAAGCTTTACTTCGTACATATTTTAAAATTTTTGGTTTTACGTTACGGTGAAAATTCACCAGGGGGCGCTGCAGTAAACATTTGTTTATGTAGAGTAAAAACTACTAGTCCGATTTAGATGAAACTTTCAACGATAGGTTCAGGTTTAATTGGTGCATCTTTTTATATATGTGTTACGGTGATCACTCACCAGGGGGCGCTGCAGTAAGTACATTTGTTTGTGCAAAACTAAAACTACGAGTCCGATTTGAATGCAGTTTTCAATGATAGATTCAAGTTTACTTAGTGCATATTTTCATATATGTGTCATGTATGTTTACTTAGTGCATACTTGAAAATATGTGTCAATTCTCTAGGGGGCGCTGCAGTAAGTAACTGCTTCCATTTTTTGTGTATAACAAAAACGACTAGTACGATTGGAAAGAGTTTTCAGTATTAGATTCCGCTTTGTTTAGTACATGTTTTTAAGTTTATATTACTGTGACAAGTCACCAGGGGGCGCTGCAGTAAAATGTTGTTTGTGCAAAGCTAAAATGACGAATTCGATTTGGATGCAGTTTCAGTGATAAGCTCAAGTTTAATTAGTGCATGTTCTTGGATATGCTTTATCGTGTTAACTCACCAGGGGGCGCTGCAGTAAACATTTGTTTGTAATATTTAATGTAAAACCACAACTACTAGTCCGATTGGACAGAGTTTTCAGTATTAGATTTACCTTTACTTGGTGTATGTTTTTAGTTTTTTTTTTTACGTTAAGAACTCACCAGGGGGCGCTTCATTAAACATTTGATGGTGCAAAGTTAAAACTACGAGTCTGAATTTGATGCAGTTTTCAACGATAGGATCAGGCTCAATTAGCGCGTGTTCTCGTATATGTGTCATGGTGATACCTCACCAGGGGGCGCTGTAGTAAGCATTTGCTTGTATTTTTGTGTGAAACCTATTTAGATGCGGTTTTCTGTGATAGGTTCAGGTTTAATTGTTGCGTGTTTTTATATGCCATATCACAAACTACCACGGGGCGCTCCAGTATAAATTAATTTGTTCCAAATCAAAACTACTAGTGGATTTTGTGATTTTCACTGATTTGGTTAAACTTAAGTTTCCTAAAAATGTTGCGGTGACAATCTGCCAGGCGCTGCAATAGGCATTTGATAACCAGAAAGCATTGGGCTTATAATTTTTTTTGGATTTGCATGAAGATTAATATAAAGTATTTCGAAATTATGTAATAATATATAATGTGTATCTATACACTTTAAAAAGTTTAAAATAAAAAACAAAATTAAAAATTTTGAAAAAACCCACGACGGTTTAATTGTAATTGAAAAAGGATAAAATAACTAGAAATCCCCCGCCTAAAAGAATATATGTAACGAGATGATGGGGACAACTTCGTCGGGGGCTGCCAGTTGCAACCTCTATTTTAAATATAGTAGCTAACAGTATAGATTTCGTTCTTAAAGTTTTTAAAAGGAATACCAGTTATCAAAACTGTAAATTCATATTAATATTTTAATTTTTTCCTAAACCTGTTTTAACAGCATGAAAACCTAGGAGAAGTTAGCAAACTTAAAGTAATGGCAGCTCCGACGAAGTCGTCCCCATCATCTCGTTACATATATTCTTTTAGGCGGGGGATTTCTAGTTATTTTATCCTTTTTCAATTACAATTAAACCGTCGTGGGTATTTTCAAAATTTTTAATTTTGTTTTTTATTACGTATTTTTTTAGGGTTCTGTACAAAAAATATATATAATAATATCGTTTTTTTTTCCAGCTTTCCTCCATTTCTCGTTTAGCTTGTTAGTCGTAGAGAACCTAGTGTCAAGACACTCCGTTCTGAGCTTTTCACCTTCAATACTATGTTGAGAGGTGGAACTTAAGTCCGTACTTTGTCTTAGATACCAAAGCGATTTTAATTAGATATTAATATATAATGATTTCCACTATTTTGGTTATAATTATATATCACACTGCGTCACGACCACCTCAATAAAATAGGGAATCCATACTTATATTATAAATGCGAAAGTCTTTATGTTTGTCTGTCACGCTATAACGGTTAATATATCGGTAAAAAATCTACCCCTGAGAGTTGCAATATAACGAAATAGTCATGTAATTGGTGAGCCGCGAGCGGGCCGCTAGTTATAAGTACATTTTTGTTCTATAACAGTATAAATAAGGAAAGACAGCCCGATGTTTTGATATTCTTTTTACTATTTTCTTTTTAATTTACATTGTAACTCAACGCCGCTTTTTGTGTCCTACATTGGGCATATTATAATAATTTCAATATTATTATTACATATAGCGCATGTAGAACCCACAATTATTATAAACGAGTATTATACGTAAAGTTGTACGAAGTATAAACAAATATCGTCAAACATTTTTTTTTGAAACTGAAGAAAATGTTTAAAAATATATTATTATATCATAAATTTTCTTAATAAACATCTATACGCGTGGCGCAGTGGAATAATGTCTGATTGTAAAGCGACGGCTCTGGGTTCGATTCCCACATGCAATCATTATATTTCAATTTTTATTTCTTCATTCTGGTACCTAAGACGAATCGCGGTGCTTAGTTCCACGGCTGAACACGCAATGCTCAATTTCGGCCAGAAAGTGGCCCCTAAAAATAACTACCCCATTATGCGGAAAAAAGCATTAAGCTACATTCTATCTATACACCAAAAAAATATTGAACCTGTTACCACTAACATAGCAAATTACACTCAGCAACATAATTCTCACAAAGCTTTTATGATTAAGCGCTACGTAATGACGATCAGATAATGTACAAGTTAACGATCGCATTAACCGTGTGATGAAATAATTGTTGTAATCATTATTACGGTAATTTACTCGTCATTGCCACGGTTATATGGAGTATTAAGCGAAATTTTTGTTGGTTAAGCTTTTCTCTTTGTTTGACATGTATCTAGGTTGCGGGAGTTACCGCGATGATAGTGGGTTCGATTCCTATAAGGGAGAGTGATTGTATTTTAGAAAGATATTAACAAAAAAATAACGTAATTTTAGAGAACAGTAATATACTAAAATAATAATTACAGACTGTTAAGTCAATTTATATAATATAATATAACATTAAAAGAAACAAGATAACAACCGCTCAGTTGAAAGTCAATGAAGAAAATGTGCCCGATACCTTTAACAGGTGATTTATAAAGAAATGAAACCAAAAAACACTAATATTTATATTTATTATATTTATTTATATAGCTTCACGCTGTATCCCGCACACAGCAGAGGGAACCTAGTGTTAAGACACTCCGTGCCCCACAACCAGTCGTTTACAGTCACACGCTTGTACCATAGCGCCACGACTGGCCACTAATGAAGGGGTAAAATTCCTAATTATATATTATTTCCACTTGTCCGCCCTTCTATCTAAGAAAAAAGCGCGGCGTTAAGTTCCGTTTTTTTATTTTAAGCGGAAAATGTGGAACGGAAGGTGGTTGACATTACGTTCTCAACGACTTTATACTACGCTGGGAAAAGCGTAAAGCTAAAGATAACATAAAAGAGAACACTCCGGTCTCCACATTCTGTCTAAATTTAAGACATTACTTGCTCAGTGACGTATCTTAACATCGTACTTTGTCTTCTTCACCAGTGACAAATGAAAATATGTTAATTGTGATCATTTGACTTTTTTTATTTTTTTTTTACTTAAGGTAAGTAAACAAATAAAAAAAATATCATAGTATATCATAGTTTAGAAATTTGTAATAATAAATATAGTTAGATTTGTTTAAAATTTATATGTAGTATTTATATTGGCGTATTTAGATTTTTTATGTTTGAACCGTTCCTATGCATGTCGTGGCGACTTATAAGTAAATCTACATTTAGCATATACTCGTATGTTATTTTAAAATGTATTTGTCTCTTGTATTAGTGTCTGTCTTGTTAGTTGTCCATAATAAATTAATAAATTCGCCGAGCAGAAATCGAATCGATAATAAAATAAAAATAAAATAAAAATAGCCTTTATTCTGTGACCAATTATAATAATATCCTTAGACTAAATATACAACATTTTTATTATTAATATAAACTTAAAGGGAGAAGTACATTAAATAAAACTTAGGTAAAAATTTACAATTAAACATAAAAATAACTGACTAAAGTCTATTTATAATCTTACATAACTTTTTAACCTATGTATCTATATATTAGTTGTGTTTATATAAGTTTGTCTTATTTTATCGTTTTTTTAAGATTTTGTTTGGTTTCTGTGATATTATTTTTTTTTTGTATTTATATATTATTTTATGTGGCCAGTCGTGGCCCAGTGGCACAAGAGTGTGACTGTAAACGACTGGTTGTGGGTTCGATTCCCACTCGAGGAGTGGAAATTATATTTCCATTTTCTTCGCTCTGGTGTCGATGTAAAGCGGCGGAAAGTGGGGAACAGAGTGTCTTAACACTAGGTTCCCTCTGCCTACCCTGCTGTGTGCGGGATATAGCGTGAAGCTATTTTATTTATATTATTTTGGTCAGGTTGTTGCGACATAGACCTCCTCCAACTCAGAACATCAGAACTCAGAAAATCGAACCGATAACCAATGTCTATATATTGAAATACTTAACAGAATCATAACAACAAATAATTTTTTTTTTCCTTTTTTTTTTTTTTTTTTAGCTTCACGCTGTATCCCTTGCGGGGTAGTCAGAGAGAACGGAGCGCCAAACGCTACGGTCCCTGCATACTTCTTTCGCCTCGTCCACAGTCATCAACCTCTTCATACACGCCCTCCGGGGGGTCCTCATGCTTTTTACGTGACCTTCCTCCAGTATCATCGATATTGTGTTTTCGAAGGTCAACCGAGGTCTCCCCCTGCCTCGCTTACCACTCACCTTTGCTTCATAAATCTTTCTTACCATTCTTCCATCACTCATCCTCTCGACGTGCCCAAACCACCTGAGCACGCCCTTCTTCATTCTTACTATGACGTTCTCGCTAATACCTGCCATTCTGTGTATCTCTTCATTGCGGATTCGGTCAGCTAAGCTGACTCCGCACATCTTTCGAAGAGATCTCATCTCCACAGCATTCATCTTTCTTTCATTCTTCTTCTGCAATACCCACGTTTCGCTGCCGAAACAACAACAACAAATAATAATTACCAATATCTTGTATTACTATTATCAATTCGTTTTTCAGTTCAATGAATGAAACCGACAGGTGAAATATTTGACGGAGGTTCCTTTCCCCTTGTTATTTAGAAATGCCTACGAAATATAAATTGTAACTCATTTAAATATTCACTTTGCGGCAAAATATATTATTTATGTTATCTTATTTACCGTTGTTTTATCTTTAAATGTATAGCTTCACGCTGTATCCCGCACACAGCAGGGTAGGCAGACCTAGTGTTAAGACACTCTGTCCCCCACTTTCCGCCACATTCGGAGGCACTGCGTGTAAAGTGGCGGAACTTAACGCCGCGCTCTGCTTCGACACCAGAACGAAGAAAATGGAAATATTAAATATTTCCACCCCTCGAGTTCGAATCGAGCTCACAACCAGTCGTTAACAGTCACACGTATCTTTAAAGTAGTGAAAAATATAAAATATAGACGTCATGGTGCAGTGGGACAGCATTTGACTGTAAACGCGTTTGCTGTGGGTTCGATTCTTACTTGGGAAAATGGTCATATTTAACTTACATTCATTTTTTGGGTAAAAAAAATGCGACATTGAGTTTTGCCCTTTAATGTTTAATGTCTCAACTTAAGGAGGAAAGAAGAGAACGGAGTATCTTGATATAGGGTCTCTCTCTGACTGCTCTGCTATGCAAAAATAATAAATTAATATTTTAAAATTGTACAATTTAGAATATACCAATGTATTTTACAACATAAAAGCAATCATGATTAAATCGAACTGCTTTTGGCTATAACCACAATGGTAGTGGATTTGATGCCATTTCAGGTTTATTTAAGTCTCTAGTAAGTCGCTCATTTAAACAAATCAGCATAAACAATGTATCAAAAACGTAGCACGTTTTTATGTATATTTTTAAGTCTTGACGCTATTACCCGCTTAGCGGGGTAGTCAGAGAAATTAGTACCTTCAATATGTACTCGATTAAAAATTGTTCCTTAGTAAATTAATTACCACTTTAAATGCAATGCTACTGAATAGATATAAGAGACTAACAAAATATGTACATTTTTTATTTCCCTGCCTGAAAATATAAATTAAATTAAATTAAATAGCTTCACGCTGTATCCCGCACATAGCAGGGTAGGCAGAGGGAACCTAGTGTTAAGACACTCCGTTCCCCACTTTCCGCCGAATTCGGAGGCTTGCGTGTTAAGTGGCGGAACTTAACGCCGCGCTTTACCTCGACACCAGAGCGAAGAAAATGGAAATATAATTTCCACTCCTCGAGTGGGAATTGAACCCACAACCAGTCGTTTACAGTCACACTCTTGTGCCACTGGGCCACGACTGGCCACAAACACACAACAAAATTAAAAAATAAACAATAATTTACAACAATAAGATGAATTACGCGAAATTTGTAGATTTCTGTTAACGTAACCCCCGAAATTATTGCCATAATTGATTCATAAGTACGGCCACTTTATATTCGTAGCAATGTTAATAAATTAGCATCTTTACAATGAAATCTAATCAAATTTCATGAAATGCTAAGTCAGAAATTATGACTTAGTTTAGAGAAAGTGCACACTTTAGACTTTGTATTAATAGTGGTAAGTAAGTAAGTAGTAATATATATAGTTAATGATTAATTAGTCAGTCAGTCAGTAAGTAAGTAATAGTAAATTAATAGTAAAACGATAATTGTGGTTTCGATTACCACTTGGAGTAATCATTTACATTTCTCCGCCTTATTGACAAGATAAAACGCAGCGTTGAGGTACGTCACTTAACACACTGTCTCAAATTCTGGGTGAAATGTGGAAAAAGGAATGTCTTGAGACTAGGCTCTCTCTCTCTCTCTCTCTAAATATAATGTTATGCGGGAGAGAAAAAAATTAGAATTCCAATTTCTGTATTTGAACCTACTACTTTAACCAATAATTTCTCAAAATTATTATTTATTTTGAAATATAAATAATAATATATATCAGGTAAAAACCTCTAAAAGTATCAATATGTGCGCAAACGCTAACAGTAAAGCTTTGTTCGTCAATTCTTGACACCCTTTATTATATTAGGAGGGGACACTTAATTACCGCTAAACTTTCGTAATTCAGAACTTTGGGAAGTTTGGAAGAAGGTCTTTCATCATTATTTGGCTCTAGAAGATTATTAGAGCATTGTTGCATAGTCAGAACAATATTTTAGTTAAGTATATATTAATAAACCTGAAAGCTTTTCCGGAAGAAGGAAGCTTTTCTGTGTGGGAAATAAGTTACTTGGTTTTAACCAAAGAATTGGTATAATGTTACTGTAGTACTCGAACTTTTGTTACCTTTAAGGATTACAAGACACGCATATTGGAGTTAAAGATATAAATTACTTTATATGCATAACACTATACACTATAGAATATAAAAAGTATGGTTTAGAGATCCAAGCGATCCGAGTAACGCTACGTTCAAATATTATACTTTCTCTAAAAATTTTTTTTTACAATTTACTTGTTTTCACGAACGTCCTGCTTGTAAGTGGCAAAACTAAACGCTGCACTGGGTCGGCGAAATTTGTATAGTCATTCAATTAAATTAGTCAGTCACTCCACGTATAATAACCTCCCGACAATTACATGTTTTATCAAAAAAATCTTAAATGTCTCTTAAAAATATTATAATCATAAGCTATTAATTAACTTTCAACAAATAAGTACCCTATGTTTGACCCAGTAACTTTTACTACTTTCATTCTAAGTTACATTCAAATCGGACCTGATAATCTACCGGGATTAGCCGTAAAAGCGTGACAGACAAACAGATAGACATTCGCATTTATAATATAAGTATGGATTTTACAAAGATGCTAAGGTAACGCATTCTTAATATATCAACGCACTAATTTATTTTACATATTGATTTAGGCCTAACAAATCCAGCTGTAAACTACATAACTAAATTTAATTCACTAAACCTAAACGTTCTTGCCCACGTTCCATCAAGGAGGGTTTCCTTGATAGACTAACTACATATCCACAGTCTATCAACTGCGGAGCACTTACGTGTAGTTACAATCAACATTTAATAGCACAATTGCATTGTTTCCCATCCAAAAGCTGAACTTGGGCACAATACCTTCATGTACTCGTGCTTCACCCAAACCCTGAACATTCAGTTAACTGTAAGTCTTAGAACGGGGTCGAAACTGTATCGACTCGCTTTGTCCTCAAATTTTAGTTGGATGAAAGTTGAGACAATGTCGTAGAAGGCGTATTTTAGATTTAAAATAGTGATTAAGATTTTATTATTTGGAAAATTATAATACTATCTAATCTAATATTCTATTTGAATTCTATTTCTCATTATATTTCTTTTCAATTGAATTCGAATTCGACAAGAAGTGGAGATCGGAGTGTCTTACCACTAGGTTCCCTCTGCCTATCATGCTGTATACGGGATACAGCGTGAAGCTAAAATAAAAAGGAAAAATATAAATATTTTTGTTCAAAAAATATTATATTTTTCCTTAAAAGTTGTAACCAGCATATAATGAATTTATATAAAAGATAAGAATGTAAAAGATTTCTATATATTACACGCGACGATTTTGAGACTGTATAAGTATTTGAGGTAAGAGGTTGTCTATAATTTCGACTAACTTAGCTGGTAGTAGAACCCATGGCTTAGCGGTCAAAGCGCCTGGACGGTTTCCGAGAGGCGCAGGTTCGAATCTTGCCCCGTTCAAATTTTTATACGTTTTCTAAATGTCTTGTTCAATTTCCTATGTGTGTGAATAACGCTTTAAAAATGTTAAAAGAAATTTCTCAGTGTCACAAAAAATATACCTTTACGTCATACTTTATGATAAGTATCACAAAAGACGTATACTCAAGGTGTCCCTGGTCAAATAAAATTTAAATTTGTTAAAATATATCCTTCCGTTTCAACAAATCCCCATATCAGATCTCAATCTATCCCACGAGAATAAAACTGTGGACCGAGATAAAGCGCATCAGATGCTAAAGTAAGGATTCCTTTACTATTGGCTACGTGCGTTGTATGAAAGTAATAAATATTGTTGATTTTGCTTTTGGTCTGCTCCTTTCATGCGATTTTATAGTTTATATTCTATATTTCAAATACTTTTTTCTTTTTATTTACGCTGTATCCCGCACATAGCAGGGTAGGCAGAGGAAACCTAGGGTTAAAACACTCCGCGTTCCCCACTTTCCGCCGAATTCGAAGGCGTTGCGTGTTAATTGGCGTTAATAACGCCGCTCTTTTCCTCGGCACAAGAGCGAAGAAAATGGAAAATTTACATATTTCCACCCCTCGAGTGGGAATTGAACCCACAACCAGTCTATTTCATGTCATTACTAATTTTAGTTAGAAAAAAATTGATACCACGTTCTAGAGGATGTAAGAGAACTAAAGTACGAAAATAAGTACATGACCAGGAGCAATATAGAAAAAACTATATACGCTTAAAATATTTAAACATTGCCTTTATTTGTTCAACGAATATTTCATTCAACATATATTACGAACAAAATTTTAAATAGAAAATTCAAAGGAAAACATTTTAAATATCGTTATAACACAAAACCCCGAGCTTTTTACAACTTTGGCTCATCTTATTTTTATCTTTCACAGCATCTTCAGCAAAGCGCTTATTTACATAATAGTGTTATTTGCAGACAGACAGTAAAATTCTCAGTGCGAAAATACTTTTAATTAAAACGTCTCGAAATAAAATACAAATGACGCTTAGAATGAAACAACTTAACCGGAAGTTGCATTAGTTAAGTTATAAATTAAAAGGAGCGTTTTCTAATTTTATTTATTAATATAAATATATGAATGGTATGTTGATATATATTTTTAGGTAAGGTATAATTGGGGCCAGTCGTGGCGCAGTGGCACGAACGTGTGACTGTAAACGACTGGTTGTGGGTTCAATTCCCACTCGGGGAGTGGAAGAATATAATATTTCCATTTCCTTCGCTCTGGTATCAGAGGTTAAGCGCGGCGTTAAGTTCCGCCACTTAACACACAATGCCTCCGAATTCGGCGGAAAGTGGGGAACGGAGTGTCTTAACACTAGGTTCCCTCTGCCTACCCTGCTGTGTGCAGGATACAGCGTGAAGCTAAAAATAAAAAAAAAACAAAAACGAAAAGGTAATTGCTGCGGGATTTGAATCGATACTTATTGTTAACCGTTCAAGTGCTCTGATTGCTAAACCTTGCGTTCTAAGTCTGGTTGCGCCGAAAATCTTGCTCGTTTATTAAAGTTTATTTTTTGATAAAATTTCTGTATAGAGATTTTATTTCTTTGGACAACTGTTGGCTACAACTGGCGATAGAAATCGCTATTTATTAAATGTTTTGACATTTTTTAAATGTTATTCACACATTATGGACATTAAAAAAATATTTTTATAAGACAATTTTTTATATTTTAATACTACGAATATGCTTTTTTAGGTTTACGTTTTTCCCACATGGTAGAGTGTCTATTCTTCGTTTTTAGCTAATATTCGAAGTATAGTGTGTTAAGCGTCGAAACTTAATACAGTGCCCCATATCTTGCCAGAGCGAAGAAATAAAATATTAAATATAAAAATATAATCGTTCCCCAAATGGAAATCGAACCTCTGACAACACAATATATTTAGACTCAGACGTACCACTGGTGTTAGGCCGTGGTATTGAACCATACTTATATAAGAATAAATAAAAATACTTTTATCATAAAATATGCTATCGAGATAAGCTCCGCCACATAACACAGAATGCCTCTAGAATGTGGGGAATGGAGTGTCTTAGACACTCCCTCTGACCTTGCTGTATGTGGGATACCGAGCGAAGCTAACAAAAAATATACAATACCACACTCAGACGTTGTTCCACTGCATTTCAACCATTCCTTGTTTTTTAGCGTCACTTATATAAGAATAAAAAATATATTTAACTTTGCCCATAAAATAAGAATCTGATTTCAGTATCCCTCCATAAAATATTACGAAGGAGTATTATAAAAACAAATGTATTCTCTTAAAGTTTAATATGCACTCGGAGAATTTATTACCGTCATAATTCCATTGCACGGCTTCGAATAAATACTGTGGGGCGACGCTGTCTAATTTTAATTTTTAGAATCGAAACGGTTGGTAGCTTTGTCTTTTTGATTTAGTTTGTAATTTGTGTTAAGGTGAATTAGAAAAAAAGGTGACTGGGGAAGGGACGACTGGTTGTGGGTTCTATTCCCACACGAGGTGTGGAAATATTTAAAATTTCAATTTTCTTCGCTCTGGTGTCGAGGCAAAGTGTGGCGTTAAGTTCCGCCAATTAACACGCAATGTGTGTCTGTCGGTGAAATGATTATAATATTTTCCTTTAAGCTTTTCTAGCAAGACAAAGGGCAAAGATATTAAGGCCCACCACTAAAATGTCCCCAATTCGAGCAGAAAGCGGACAGTGGAGTGTTTTGACACTAGGTTGCCTCTGACTATCATGTAATGTAATATAGAAGAAAATGCTTTATTTGTATATAAATAAATATACTCCATTATTTATACAAACATTTTGCATCTTTTTTGGAGTGTTTAAATTGGAAACTTAATATTGTTCCTAATTATTACCCTCTATATTCATATATTCAACCTTTTAATTCAAATTTATATTCTCAATAAGTGAAATGGGACTAGTCGTGGCGCAGTGGCACAAACGTGTGACTGTAAACGACTGATTGTGGGTTCGACTCCCATTCGAGGAGTGGAAATATTTAATATTTCCATTTTCTTCGCTCTGTCGAGGCAAAGCACGGCGTAAAGTTTAAGTTAATACTTGAAAAGTGCAGGACAGAGTGTCTTAACAATAAATTATCCCTACACGCGCAAGGTATTCACGTACCTGAAGAATTATTACTAAAAACTACATATACACGAACAATACTTTCCTACAGGGAGGTCAAATCACATAGTCGATAAAGCTGAAAAATGACTAGCAATCCCAACTGTTTACGAGAAAGAATGAACTCAATTCTTCAGCCAAAGTATCTTTTATTTTCTGAGTTAAAAAATTGTTTTACATTTCATTTTGTAGCTATTGTGTTACGTGCTTTATATTTATGTTATTTTAAGGCCATTATAGCGCAGCGACTGGTCTAATGTAGTTACAAGATCTGATATTTTGGTTGTGGGTTCGATTTTCACTTGAGAAAATGATTATTTATATATTATTTTAAATTTTACGTCCTAGTAAGACAACGCGTGGCGTTAAGCTCTAAATAAACCCAATTGAGAAGAAAGACCTGGGGCACGTCGTGGCGCAGAGGCACAAATCTGTGACTGTAAATCGACTGCATGTGGGTTCGATTCCCACTTGAGGAGTGTAAATATTTAATCTTTCCACTCCTCGTTCTGGTGTCGAGGTAAAGCGCAGCATTTAGTTCCGCCACATAAAACGCATTGCCTCCGAATTCGGTGGAAAGTGGGGAACGGAGTGTCTTAACACTAGGTTCCATCTGCCTACCCTGCTGTGTGTGAGATACAACGTGAAGCTAAAAAAACAAAAGAAGAATGGTGTAGTTTAATACTGTTTTCTTACTTACTACTGGAGGAGGGAGTGACATTAGCTTCTTCTTGACTGCTCTGCTATGTGGAGAATTTCAGCTGCTTTTTTACTACGTGTAAAAGAGCTTTCTGTTTTTAGGAATATAGCCCACAACCATCACGTTTGCACTCAAATGCTTCATACTGTCCATCAATTCATTTACTCTTAAAAAAATATATATATCGTATATTTAAATATTAGTTAAAATCATATATTTTTTTAAAGTACTAAATATACAGATATATTTCTGACAGTGATACTTTTGAAATAGCCTGGGGCGAGCATTACATTCCCAAGGCGTGTTATCATTTATAAAATCTTTAATTAGGTAAAAACCTTCACCACAAAGTGAAGAAAAGAACGAAAATATGTCCGAAAATAATAAAAATTACATCTAAAAGTCAAAAATCAAAAAAATATACTACAAAAAAAGAACCTATTCAACCAACCATCTATCTACTAAGTGACACTTATTCCTAATTCATTTATAGGCCAATGACTAACTTGCAAAAGTACCACCTTTAGGTGCAGATATAGGTGCAGGTGAGCTCTAAGTCGAGCCAAGCCCTTCTATAAAGGGCCCTTGTGTCTCCCACAAAGGGAAATCTTGTCGTCGAGATTATGTTTGCGAAAGCAGGCGCGATACGAAAGGATCTTAAGAATCTGAAAATCTAGGCTAGTCCTTGTTTGGTTTTTGCTGCTTTGTGATGATAATGAATTCGATTTTTTAGAGTGTATGTGAATTTTTTGTTACTTTACAGATATGTATATAGTTAGGACTATAGAGGACGTAACTCAACACCGCGCTTAGTTAAACACAGTAGAGTCAGTACTTAAATATTTTTGAAAATATCTAGTACACACGTCGACTCGGAAAGTTGTTGCGTCGTCGTAAAAAAAATACTTCACGTATTGCAGATATAGATTGTTGTAAAGAGTATTTGATTCCTACTTATTTTTCATTATTTCTTCTTATTAATTTCTCCGCTCTGGTATTTAAGAACTTCCGCCATTCCGTACACAATGTCTCAATTTCAATCGGAAGGTGGGAAATCGAGTGACTTAACACTACGTTCTCTCGAACTATCACGTACGATAAGCGGAAGAAAAAAAACCAAAACTTTGTATGTTTTTATAAAACAAGAACAATAGCTGTGGAAGGATTTCTTATTAAATGTAGGCTAGTTCTTATACTGCTTTTTTATTTAAATGTTTACGGTTATACGGAAAGTTACATCTTTGTGGTCCATTTACTATTCAATTTTTTTTTAAAATATTGCTTTTTAAATGACAAAACTCAACACTGTATTTATTTCTATATCGAGATAATTTAACTTAATGGAAATCGAACTCATAACCGAATAGTTTTCAATCAAACGCTAACCAACTGCACCACAATAGTGCTTACGATAAAATAAATTTTAATATTCAAACAAATAAACCGTTTAAGCGTTATTTATATGATAACCGTTATCAGTACAGTGACTAAAGTGTAATGGGAGTTTTGGTATATAATAAATGCTTTACGTTTATGCTATGTATATATAAATGCTTAATAAATGTTTTACGTTTATAATAATACTAGCGTACCTGCTTGATTTTTCACATAAATTTTAACCTTTATTTTAAAACCCTTTAAGTGTTCATTTTTGTGATAAATATATGATTGACCAACTATTTTCATTCTGTATTACCACCAAATTGGACCAGTAGATTATATAAAAGGAGGATTTCAAAATGGGAGTATCTAGTGGGAGTGGGAGGAATCTAGTGTCAAGGCACAAGGCACAAGTTCTTCACTTTCCCCATCAACCTAACTGAATAAAAAATTAATAATAAGCTTTAACTATGCCAAATTTCATTGCTATAAAATCGTCTATACTATTCTAACATCTAGTTATGTAACTCATAAAGACTAAGGGTTTGTTCAATTAACTCACGTAGGGGGAAAGACAAAAAACCGAGTAGTTTAACACTAAATTCTCTCCTTTCTTAAATCAAACAGAGAAAAAATTGATGAAAATTGAATACGTTCCAAAATTCCATCCAAAACTAAATACACAATTACCATACACAAACACTTAACAAAATCTCCGTAAGACACCAAAAGCTCTAAATCAGTTGAGGTCACTATAACAAAGCTTATTGCAGTTATATTTGAGCTAAACATTGTCTTCGGGCAAACGTAAAAGCTCAGTACAAATGCTGCCATTATTCACAAGTAATCTTTGCAGATGGCGCCCGCCATGCGTCTCTGCTGTACTGAGATATAGTGTACGCTAGTTTAGACTTTAGATGTTAAATTTAACGAAGAATATATATACCTATAGATATTTTTAAGTATTTTATTAAGGGGTACGAATTAAAAATAAAGGTTTTCTGTAGAACTATAAAGTGTAAATATATATGATTTAATATATTAACTGCATTTAACAGCGAAAGCAAAGGCAACTTAGCGTTAAAATCCTCCGTTCCCCATATTATGATGATCTCTATAACAGACCTTGTTTGAATCTCTTAGAGGGATGGAACTATTTTGATGCAGCTATTTTTTCCAGCCCAGCAAATTGAAGGTTGTCAACTCTTTTCCAAAATGATGTTAGGTATGCGTTTTTGGCATATGATTATTTATTTTCATAGGTTGTTTTTCAAAGTATTTATTAGTATTTATTGCATAGGGAATTTATTGATTCTTTTTTATTTTTAGAGGTATAAAGTATTCAGTAGAGGGCCTCAATACCTCACTTAGTTTTAATAGTATTCGTTATGTTTATGCGTAAAAGGGGAAATTAACGAATATCATTTTTATAACTAAACCAAGGCAAACCAAATGTACCTTTTTTGTGTTTGGTTCGAACCCGGAACCATTTGAATGAACCATTTGAGCCAGTGAATAGCTATTTACTTTATAATGCAGTACGTACTAAGAAATATTGTTATTAAATAAGCTGCTTCCTAGAAGAACACATTAACAATTACGTAGTCGCCTCCAGGCTACTAAGTATTAAAATAATTCTGCCATTTTCATCGTGAAAAAAGGAAATACATCGAGATTATTTTCTTTCTTATATTAATTACTTTTTTCCAACTTTGAAATATTTGTGTTTTAATACGTAAGATATTATATCACCTCTATATATACACAACTATACCTGTTTTATATTTTTGGTTCTCGTTTAAGCTGAGCTGTTTATATATATCATACAAATTTTCTTCTCCTTCAGCTCAGGGGTTAGTTTTTAAAAAAAAGCAAAATTAAAAATTTTGAAAAAACCCACGACGGTTTAATTGTAATTGAAAAAGGATAAAATAACTGTAAATCCCCCGCCTAAATGAATATATGTAACGAGATGATGGGGACGACTCCGTCGGGGGCTGTCATTACTTTAAGTTTGCACAAATCTTCTCATAGGTTTTCTTGCTGTTAAAACAGGTTCCCAAAAAATTAAAATATTAATATGAATTTACAGTTTTGATAACTGGTATTTTAAAAACTTTAAAACGAAATCTATACTGTTAGCTACTATATTTAAAATAGGGATTGCAACTGGCAGCCCCCGACGAAGTTGTCCCCATCATCTCGTTACATATATTCATTTAGGCGGGGGATTTACAGTTATTTTATCCTTTTTCAATTACAATTAAACCGTCGTGGGTTTTTTCAAAATTTTTAATTTTGCTTTTTATTTTAAACTTTTTAAAGCGAATAAGCGAAGATACACATTATATATTATTACATAATATCGAAATACTTTATATTAATCTTCATGCAAATCCAAAAGAAATTATAAACCCAATGCTTTCTGGTTATCAAATGCTTATTGCAGCGCCTGGCAGATTGTCACTGTAACATTTCCACGAAACTTAAGTCTAACCAAATCAGTGAAAATCACAAAACCCAGTAGTAGTTTTGATTTTGAACAAACTAATTTATACTGGAGCGCCCCGTGGTAGTTCGTGATATGGCATATAAAAACACGCAGCAATTAAACCAGAACCTATCACAGAAAACTGCATCTAAATAGGTTTCACACAAAAAATAAAAGCAAATGCTTACTGCAGCGCCCCCTGGTGATGTGTCACCATGACACATATACGAGAACACGCACTAATTAAGCCTGATCCTATCTTTGATAACTGCATCCAAATTGGACTTGTAGTTTTAGGTTTGCATAATTAAATGTTTAATGCAGCACCCCCTGGCGTGGTCATAACGTTAAAAAAAACCTAAAAACTTACACCAAGTAAAGGTAACTCTAATACTAAAAACTCTGCGCAATCGGACTAGTAGTTGTAGCTTTGCATTAAATATTACAAACAAATGTTTACTGCAGCGCCCTCTGGTGAGTTAACACGATAAAACATATCCAAGAACATGCACTAATTAAACTTGAACTTATCATTGACACTGCATCCAAATCAAATTCGTCATTTTATCTTTGCACAAACAATATATTACTGCACCGCCCCCTGGTGACTTGTCACTGTAATATAAATTTAAAAACATGCTATAAGCAAAACGGAATCTAATACTGAAAACTCTTTTCAATCGTACTAGTCGTTTTGGTTTTACACAAAAAAATAGAAGCAGCTACTTACTGCAGCGCCTTACAGCGCCCCCTAGAGAGTTGACACATACATGAAAATATGCACTAAGTAAACATACATGACACATATATGAAAATATGCACTAAGTAAACTTGAATCTATCATTGAAAACTGAATTCAAATAGGACTCGTAGATTTAGTTTTACACAAACAAACGTACTTACTGCAGCGCCCCCTGGTGAGTGGTCATCGTAACGCTTATATGAAAAGAAGCACCAATTAAACCTCAATTATCGTTGAAAGTTTCATCTAAATCGGACTAGTAGTTTTTGCTCTGCATAAACAAATGTTTACTGCAGCGACCCCTGGTGAATTTTCATCGTAACAAAAAAACAAAAATCTTAAAATATGCAGCAAGCAAAGCTGAATCTAATTCTGAAAACTCTAGCCAATCGGATGAGTAATTTCGGTTTTAGACAAACAAATACAAGAAAAATTTTGGTTTTACACAAAAAAGTACAAACAAATGCTTACTGCAGCGCCTCCTGATGAGTGGTCACTGTAGCACATATATAAAAAGATGCACCAATTAAGCCTGAACCTATCCTTGAAAGTTACATGTAAATCGGACCAGTAGTTTTTGATTTGCATAAACAAATGTTTACTGCTGCGCCCCCTGGTGAGTTTTCCCCGTAACAAAAAAAGAAAAATCTTAAAATATGCTTGATGCAAAGATGAATCTTTTTATGAAAACTCTTTTTAATCGGAGCAGTAGTTTCGGTTTTAGACAAATAAATACAAAAAAAGTACAAACAAATGCTTACTGCAGCGCCCCCTGGTGGTTTGACACGATAAAACATATCCAAGAACATCCACCAATTAAACTTGAATCTATCACTGAAAATCTATTGAAATCAGACTATTATTTTTTGAGATAATTGAAAACATTCGTTTTCACGTAAAATGCTTACTGCAGCGCCCCCTGGTGAGTTAAGGCAATAAGACATATCTAAGAACATACGTCAATTGAACCTTAACCTATCATAGAAAACCGTATCAAAATCGGACTTATAGTTTTGGAAATAATTGACATAGTAATTTGCACAAACACACAAACAAACAAACAAACAAACAAACAAACAAACAAACAAACAAACAAACAACCTCTCACCCCAAACACATATACAGTCGCCGTTCCGTCGCGGGTAAAAAAAATAGATGTATTAGTTATGAAAGCGTTACATATTGACAGACAGACAGATAAAGTTTGGTATTTATAACATAAGTATAGACATGATTAATGCCATATTTAGAAAAGCTTAACAAACTATCATAAACTATTAAAAGCACCAATTTAAGGCCGTCGTGTAGGACAATGTTTGACTGCAATACGAAACGTGATTGGTTACCGCTTCAATTCCCACGATTTCAACGAAATTTGATTAACAGAAGCGGATAAAAAAATTAAACAGATTATTATATCGGGTAATACATGACTTAGACAAAGTTTCTTGAATGTGTAAAAAAAAAAAAACAATTTTACATTCAATTTCACAAGCTAGTCGTTGTAATTGGTAACATAAGAATCTCTTATCTCTTTCTCAGTCACCGCTGACAATAGTATTGCCCTTTATGATACAAAATCAAAAATTGTACTTGCTATGCCCCAAGACTGACAGATACACTCGTCATTTTAGAATGATGTTTTGAAATAATCTCAGAAATAAAAAAATAATAATGAGGGTTATATTTGGGAAGTTACTGACGGTTCGCGCTGTACTAGTGAGGTCATTTCCCTCTTGGGTGTCCCATCCCATCTCAAAAATCTGTAAACCAGGACAAGAAACGTGAAGACCTCGGATTTTAGATTCTACAATACGGATATTTGAACAAAGCGTGTTTTCTAAGTTATTCAGTAGAATGTGAGAAAGAGAGAGTGAGAGAGAGAGAAAGAACATGTGGTTATGATGGTCATAAATCAATTTTTAACTATTTTAAAACAATTTTATACGTAGATTTTAATAATAAAACATTCTTTTTAATTATATCTTAAACCACTATTGGTAGTCTACTGAAATTTTAAAATAATTTGTTTTATGATCCAAAACTCGGACTAAAAATATAAGCCAGAACGCTCCCCTGATGCCTTCTAAATTAGAATATCTGCATAAATTTTGTAATTTTTGTCATATATAAATAAAAAGTAAAGTAAAAAAATGATAATGCCTAATAAATTTGATTGATTGATCAACCAATTTAGGTGCAAAAAACAACACTTTCCTTGGAAATAGTATATTTTGATCGTCCTTTTAACAAAACTCTGTACTGTTTTTAGATTTGTTGTGAACAAAAAGTAAGAATCTACGCGAGTGGGTAGAGTGCTTTGTTCTACACAATATATGAGCCAGTCTGTGTTGAAATGGCTAAACCCACTAGATTTCTTTTATATTTGTATAGTATATACCGAGACTAGCGCCTGAATGTAAACGCGATGGTTGGATGGATGAGTTTACTGTTGTAAGACAAAACGTAATATTGGGTTCTGTTAGTCAAAATATATGCTTATCAGAAAATTTTATAGTATTGGTTAAAAATTATGCATTTTATTTGAGGCTAGTCGTGGCGCAGTGGCTCAAAGTTTGACTGTACAGTGACTGGTTATGGGGTTGATTCCTACTCGAGGAGTGGAATTATTTATTATTTCCATTTTCTTCGTTCTGGTGTCGAGGTAAAGCGCGACGTTAAGTTCCGCCACTTAATAAAAATGGCTCCGAATTCGGCCAAAAGTGGGAAGCGAAGTGTCTTAACACTAGGTTCCCTCTGCCTACCCTGCTGTGTGCGGGATACTGCGTGGAGCTAAAAAAAATGGTTACTGAATTGTGAGATTGATCCCACTGAAGGTAAGACAAAAATCAGAGCTAAGTTCCGCCACTCCAAGAAGCGTCAAACGAAATGTTTTTTACTACTAATACCAGATTTTCACTACTGGGTTTGCGAAACCGAAAAGATGCCAAAAAACATGCTTGACTAGCTACTAATAACTTATTGAGCTTAATAATTTTCTATAATATAAGAATATCAAGTTAAACTATAAAATATCTATTTTAGTATAGAGATAATAACTTCATGGAATATTTTCCTTTGTATAAAAACGTAACAGATACCTTTGACAAAGTTTTCGTCAAATAGTTGTTTAGATAATTAAAGTAACGTGGCGTAGTTTCTCAATGGAGGCGACAGTGGATTATCATTTTGCTCTGGGATGTATTGATTATGTTAATAACAGTTTCATGTTTTTCATGCATAGCTTAGGTAGGTAGAGAGAATCTAGTGACACTTCGTTAAGACACTCCGTTCAATGTTTTCTGCCTGTATCCGAGATACTGCGTGTTGCGTTGCGGAACTTAACGCCGCGCTTTGTCTTGTGAACAGAGCAGAGAAATAAAATAAATTTGATTATAATCACTCCCCCGAGTGTAGATTGAACCAACGATCACCGTCTATATAGTAAAACACTCTTATGCTACATGACGATGCCTTCATGTATTATTGCGAGGGCAGTCCTCGTTTCCAGTTTCTATGACTATGGAAACCGTGAACTATAAAACGTAAAATTACGTCTTTTACTTCAAGTAAAGATTTACTATTTTTTAATGTTTGTCTATACTTCTTAAGGACCTACATTCCAAATTTCAACTTTTTACGCTCAGCGGACGAGACGATAGTCTATGTCTTGTATGTCAATCAGCCAGTAAATAATGAAAACGTTTTAGATATGGCTAGATGGAGAGACAAACTCGAATAGCAGATAATTATAAAGAGACCCCAAGTGTAGTAGTACGTAATTGTAGTACTTTCACATAGATCTAACAAATCTAAATCACCAAAGAAAAACTGAAATGACGTCTTATTTACCTTTCTGTTGTAATACTAAACCTCTTTACTTTATGTCTGGAATCGGGATATTGCGTGTAAAGTGATGGAACTTAACGCTGTGTTTTGCCTTAAATCAGAAAGAAAATAATTTTATTATAATCATTGCCATGAGTGAGAATCGAACCTACGGCCAACCGTGATTACAGTCAGACGCAGTTCCAATGCGCCTCGACAGAAATATACAGTAGTCACGCTGTATCCCGCACACAGTAGGGTAGGCAGACGGAACCTAGTTTCAAGAAACTCCGTTCCCCACTTTCCGTCGAATTCGGAGGCATTGCGTGTTTAGTGGCGGAACTTAACGCACGCTTTGCCTCTCATAGCAGAGCGAAGGAAATGGAAATAATAAATATCTCCACTCCTCGAGTGGAAATCGTACCCATAACCAGTCGTTTAGTCACACGTTCGTGCCACTGCGCCACGACTGGCCCGAAGTTTACAGATAAGACTAAAATAAAATATAATATATGAATATATTTTTCATAAAACATTAACACGTTGCCCATTTTCAGTTTCAATTTTAAACTTGAAACAAAATATTCGGTCAAGAATCGAGTGAAATTCACTGCGTGTAAATTGACTAGGTACATATATATATAGCGGCTATTATGAAAAAGTGTTCAAAACAACATGTTATAACGCTCTTCGCAACTGAATTTTGCATTTTAGTAAAGCTACTTCTGCTTCATACAGAAAATATCAATATTCATAGATTATTTGTTGTTTTTTAAAGCAATATAGTATATCAAAGTTTATTTTAAGTATTTTTGTAATATTAGCTTTCTATATATATTTTTTTACTTTAACAAGTAACTCGCTAGTTGTGGGTTCGATTCCCATTCGAAGAGTGGAAATATTTAATATTTCCATTTTAATCGCTCTGGTGTCGAGACAAAAAGCGCGGCGTTAAGCTCCGCCACATAACACACAGTGCCTTCAAAATTTGAGAGGAAATAGGGAACGGCGTGCCTTAACACTAGGTTCCCTCTGTCTACCGTGCTGTGTGCGGGATACAGCGTGAAGGAAAAAATAGTTAATAAGGTAAAAAAAAAGCAATGGCTGGATTTGAACCCAGAAACAAGTCAACCGCTCAACCCTTCAACTAAATTAATCAGTTTCCCACGAATCTAGGCCACAACATACTGGCCGTGTAAAAATTTAAACATTTCATCTAAGAAACGTCGCCGTTATATGAATAATATATAGTAAAGAGGGTTTACTCGTATGTATGGATGAGAGTGGTACTATCAACCGACTGCGTACTTTATGCGTTCAATTTAGTCCAATGAAGTGACTTTGTTTCTTTTTATTTACAGACATCTTGCGTATTTTGCCTATAAGAGATATCCCGGTGATGTATATAGTTTATAACAGCAGATGATGACTACGGACATAGTTGGAGAGAAGCAAGAGACAAGACACTTCAATTTCCGTTATTATTTCGATTTAAACTATGTATACAGAATAAGCATTTTTTTTCTTTGTTTTTTTTTTCTTTTTTTTTTATTTTTTTTTTAGCTTTATGCTGTGCCCTGCACAGCAGGGTAGGCAGAGGGAAGCTAGTGTTAAGACACTCCGTTCCCCACTTTCCGCCGAATTCAGAGGCATTGCAGTTTAAGGAACTTAACGCCGCGCTTTGCCTTAACACCAGAGCGAAGAAAATACAAATATTAAATATTTCCACTCCTTGAGTGGGAATTGAACCCACAACCAGTCTTTTACAGTTACACGGTTGTGCCACTGCGCAACAACTGGCCCTAAGATATATCTAGAATAGGATATGCCTATATTTTAAGCAATAATTCCAAATATTTAGACGATACGAGGTGTTGAGTTGCGCTATTCAACACACAACGTCACAAATTTAGGCCGAATGTGAGAAATGGAGTATCTTGCTGCTGGTTTCTTACTGCCTGCTATTGTAAAAAGCATGCATAAAATTGTAAGAACATATTAAAATATTAAAAACCGTACGCATAAGAAATTATTTTCTCGTCGACATGTAAATGGTATAAAGGTGTTGTATTTGAATTTAATCATTTTATCTAAAAATCGGTTATAGTAACGTAAGTTGCAACGCTACCTACATTGATAAATAAAAGTCCAGTTAAAACATTTTTTTCAAATTGATTTCAACCCACAATGGTTGTTGATTTAGTAACTAGCATTGCACCACTATAGCTTAAAATGATTAAAAATACTTTTAAATATTTTTAAAGTGTTATTCCACACGAAATTTGATAAATACATTTAGAAAACGTATAAAAATTTGAACGCAGCAGAATTCAAACCCGCCTCCTGAACAACGCAACGCATTGCTCAGTGATGAGAGCGCCTGGACGGTCCAGGAGGCGTGGGTTCGAATCCCGCTGCGTTCAAATTTTTATACGTTTTCTAAATGCCTTTTTGAATAAAAATAATATAAAATATTTTTAAATCTTTCTTCTGCCATGACAAAACGCGGCCATGCAAAAAATTCTGCCGCGTAAGATGGAATGTTTCAAATTCAGACAGAAAGCGAAGAACAGCAGACTGGAGTGTTTTAACACTAACACTGCCTATTCTGTTATGCCAAAAAAATGTAAGACACCAAAAATAGTACCAAAATTTCATAGTATATTTTACATGCAGCATTTTGTCCGTCAATCTATAATGGGCAGTGAAAGCTTATTTAACTAATGACCTATTAATTATCGTAGATACTAAATAAATCGATAAATTTCAGCGATAATATTAAAATGTTATAAGCTATTAAATTTCATATATCAAATTATGTCACGTCTATGAATTAAAAATGTTAAATTGTAATTTATTTTTAAGTACCTATAGTGGTTTGCCGTGCTATAGTAAGAAAATATCTGACTATAAATGCGAATGTTGTGGGTTCGATAAAAAATGTTTGTTGAGGAATTATTTTTTAGTTTTACGTTTTCTTCGTATAGCAGGGTAGTCAGAGACACGCAGGTCCAAAATTCTTCGCAAAGTTAAGACATTACAAATTGGTGGAACTTAACACCGCGTTTTTGGTAGCAGAATAATAAAAACAACGTAAAATTCAATCATTCCATAATGAGAGTAAAGGGTAGACAAAGGCAACTTAATGTTAGGACTTTCTGTTTCTCAATTTCCGCTGAGTTCCGAAGGCATTGCGTGTTGAGTAGCGGAACTCAACACCGTGCTTTGCCTCGACACCAGAGTGAAGAAAATGGATATATTAAATCCACTCCCGGAGTGGGAATCGAACCTACAACCAGTTGCGTTTAGAGTCACACTTTGCGACACGACTGGCTTTTAGATTATAATATTCACATTTCCCAGCTCTAGTTAGTAGCTTTACCATAACAAGTTTACCATTTTATCTCGAAATTAGACTAAAATTAAAGAACAAAGAGAACGTGAGCCTAAAAAAATATGTTATTCTAATGGAACGTCCAAAACAGCTTTCAATAGAACTGACAGTAATGACATGTGTATTTCAATTTACTTTAATGGGTCTTTTTGTACATAAAACATGTACATAGTACTATATGACGTGACGCTCATGTCGCTCTGTGCGCAATTTTTTTTCTTTTTTTTTAAGCTTCACGCTGTATCCCGCACACAGCAGGGTAGGCAGAGGGAACCTAGTGTTAAGACACTCCGTTCCCCACAATTGCGGAATTGTTATGAATTTATATCTCACTTGGAAGAATAATATACATATAATTTTTCAAAAACGTTTTCTTATACTGGAAAACAGAACGTGGAAACGTAGTTTCTGAAATGGTCAAAATCATAAAGGAATAACATGCACCTTACATTTTTTCCCGCAAAGCATGGAGAGCTTAGTGTTAAGACACTCCGTTCTCCACTTTCCGTTTCTCAATGATACAGTGTGTTGAGGAATTAAATAACACTCTATATTAGGTACCAGAGTTGAAAAATATACATTTTTTAAATATAATCGTTACCCCGAATGGGAATAGAACCCGCAACCAATGACGCTTATAGGCAGACTCATCAAGCTTCGCCACAAGTACCTAAATTTAGCCAAATTAATATTGTCGCAGTGACGCATCACTACGTTCTAAATACTAATAAATTAATAAGAAAAACTTTCCTCTCGTAAACAGACATTAACAAAATATAACATAAAGGACGAGGGACTTTACGGCGACATCATAAATTCTATTAGCGTTAACGTCTAATGAAAATTTTAAAATGTATGATGCGATATTTTTAGGTCAAAAGTTATGCGATTAGAAAGGTACTAATGTTGATCCTAGGGTCCACATTTATAATTTATTTTTTATTACATTGTAAAGTTACTTATTAATTAGAATTTAATTGAGATAACTCTTAAAAATTAAGAATCTAACGTCGATTTTGGTTTGCTTTTCTACAATTAAGAAAACAAACATTTTTGTATTTCCAATAAGTAGCTTGTACCTAGTAACAAAATGTAATATTTCTAACATTAAAAATGATAAATTTTTATAAAAATTTTCAACCCCTATTTTACCACTATAGGGGCTGATTTACTATAAATCCTTCGTACAAGAAGTGTTCCACTTTTCAAAATGAATTATAGGCCAAGTTCCATTTAAGCTTAAAGAGAAACATTTCATTTAAATTAATTCATGCATACAGTAGTTCTAAGGATGTGAACGTACAAACATTCTTATTTTTGTTATTCTATAGTAGTAGAGATAGATAGATAGATAGATACACAGTAGAAAATTAAATTAGAACATGCGTCTCTTGGAGACCCACTATATTACAAATATTTACACAATTATAAACAAAATAAAAAGAATTCTTTCCTTGAATATGACGTTACAATTCGGCAAATTTAATGCAACATTTTTTTTCTGGACGTTTTAGGTTTTTTTTAGCTTTACGGTCTGTATCCCGCACACAGCAGGGTAGGCAGATGGAAGCTAACGTTATGACACTCGGTTCTCCACGCACCGCCGACTTTTGAAGGCAGAAGCGGAACTTAACGCCGCACTGTCTCGATACCACAGGGAAGCAAATGGAAATGTTAAATATTTCCACTCCTCGACTGAGAATCGAACCCACACCCAGCCGTTTACAGTCACACGTTCGTGTCACTACACCACGACTGGTCCCATTTTATTTAAAAATTTTAATTCTTCGTTCTGATAACAAGAACAAAACGCGGTGAAAGTAAATGCAGTGTTTTGACTATTAAGTATCCTACTATAAGTAGGAGCAGAAAGCTTAAAAAAATATTTTCAAATTCTTAATGGTGTAAATAACACTTTATAATATAAAAAACTGTAAAATATAAAAAAAAATATAAAATAAATATAAAACTATATAAAATATAAAAAAAAAACCTCTAACATTTTACTGAGCAAACTGAAACATAAAAATACAGAAAGCGTAAAAACAAAATATAATTCTAAATCATTACATACATTGTTACCAAGTTTAGGCTAACGATAAAAGTTACAATGTATTTTTACAACGTACCCTTATTTATATAAGATGGTGAAAATTTTTGGACACAAGCCAAGCACTTTCATATGTTCCCATACACAGTATGAAGGTCAGCTTCACTGGCTTAACTAATCCTGATATACATATTTTAGAAAGTCTTAGAAAAATATTTTGCTCAGTATATTTAAAATGTTATTCACATACTTAAAGAGAAAATGTTTTAGGTAGGTAGGAATAGAAAAAAGCCCTCGTGGTGCAGTGAGAAAACGACTAACTGCTTGTGGGTACTAATTTGTAAAGCTAAAATTTGTAAAGCTTTGTAAATTTTATTATAAAACCAAAGGTAAAATAACAATAAAAAAATAGTGAGTAGTTTTGATTTGCTATTTGCAGTATAAATACGCCGGCTTTTTCTTTGCACGGGGGTCTAGCTTCAGTCTTCAGACAGTGCGGACCTCTCTGTCGTAATATTATGATGCCTAAATAATAAGCTAGGCTTTCGATAACATTAAGCAGGTTTATTTTTAGACCTATCATCGTCCACGATCATCAAAACCATAAGAATACGTCAGCTTTGGTGATGTCACTCCTTCAACATAGCCATGAGTTATTTCTTTTCGGCATATACGATATACATACATGCATTAAATTTAAATTATTTATATTTCTCTGATCTGGTATCTACTTAAATTATTTCTAATTCTCTGATCTGGTATCTAAGGCAAAATGCGCTTTTTATTAAATTCATATGTATATAATATTTTCACAATTTTAGTCTGTCTGTTTGTTTGCTCCAGCTAACCTCTGGAATGGCTGCACGAATATTGAAAGGACTATCATCGACAGATAGCTTATGTAATAAGGAATAACTAAGTTAATATTACTACTTAAAATAATAACTTTTTAGTTAAATTATACGCAGACGAAGTCACAGGCAGAGCTAGTAACATATAAATGAGAGCAGTATGTAAGGTTCAAACGTCGTCCTCGGCCGGCACTAAGTCAGTGTGTCAACGATTAGTCTTGATATCGAGGGCAACTTTACGTCGGGCGGGAGACTATCATTCTCAATCAAGAACTTACTTTCAAGTAATAGCTAAGTTTTGTACAATTTTCCTTAACGTCATTTTAATAGGATTTTTTTTTATTATGAAGTCTGTCTATTTAAAATGGTAAAATCTTTTGGCTTAAGTTTTTGATTGACTGTTTTAATAATTATCATAATTTAACTATGACACTTTTAAAGTGTTTTTAAAGTGTGTGCTTAAACATTTTTAAAATGTCATTCCACACTTAGGAAAACTGAACAAGACATTTAGAAAACGTATAAAAAATTTAACGCAGCGGGATTCGAACCCGCGCCTCCTGAATACCGTTCAAGCGGTGCCACTGAGTGGTGCTCTCACTACGTTTTTTAAATGTCTTTTTTAACTATGACATTTAGTATTTTTTTGCAGCTTTCCACTTTTCGCCACAGAAAAAATTGTCTAAACCTTGTCGTCAAGACACTCTGTTCTTCTCTTTCTGTCTGAAATCGAGACATTGTGTGTTGAGTGGACTCAACTCAAATCCATGCTTTACCTTAGACACTAGAAAAGGTTTTTTTAGAAAATTATTTTAAAAACATTGCTTAGTAAATAATGTATTGTAAATCATACATATAAGGACTCATACTACTATAAGGAGACCAGCAAGACAAAACATATTTAATATAAGTACATTTTTTTAAGGAAGCGAACCTTGAATTATTGTGTATTTTTTATATTGAAGGAGCTACATACAGATATTATTTATATAATGTATAAACAGACTGACGTTTTAAACTGTTATATTTATATGCATCTCACGTTATTGTAAGATACTTTTACAATTTAAAAATTAAAAGATATAATTTAAGCAAAGGTACAGGTAAGATATAGCTAAAGATGCTATAATTTAAATTCCAACTACGCTCATCGGATAAAAGTCTATTAAAGTTTTCACTACTTTGTAAAACTATTATAATATATTATTTCTAAATAACAAAACGAGCGAGATGAATTTATGTATAGCTGCATTAGTAGAGAAAAATTTAATGCAAAATTTTCTTACGTACCTTCGATATATATACATATGTGTAGGTAAAGCAAGGTACTAAGGACAGAGAGCTTCCGACTTTTGCACGTCACTCTGTTCTACAATTTGCGCACATTTTGAAAACAATGAGTGCTGCGTGGAAAATCTGAAAACGAAAATTATGTTTTGAATTACTGTTAAGTGTTCGAAACGTCAGGTGTTCTAAAAATGTATTTTCGAATACCAAAAACATATTATCCCGCTATAAATAGTTTTATTTCAATGTGTAATAATCGCGAAAATCTGTAATAATCGCGAAAATAAAAGAACATAATGTCAAATATAATTTTTTCCCTACCCTAAATTTGAATCCACATCTATCGTGTGTATATTTATTTTTATTCCACTGCGCCACTACACCACCAAATTATATTAACCCATTGAAAGTAAAATAGAATTGGTTGAAATAAATACGTCCAATAATAACAAGTAAATGGGAAAATCATGTTACTTGTCACCGGAAAGTGTTAAAGTCACTCATTATCAAGTTGCTGGTGGAACTGTTTGTGTATTTCGTTGAATAGTTCGGAATTTTCGATACGATGGTTATTTATTTATTGAGAGTCTGATTGGAAATGAGATTGGTTTTGGGTTCGATTCTCGTTTGAGGATGTTATTGATTTTAAAATTACTTTTATTTTCTTCATTCTGGTAAGGTATAATGCGGCGTTGAGTTCCGCCACGTTAGTAGTAAAAAGCGTGAAGCTGAATGTGACCTCACCTATAATATATAATATGTATCTTTCACGATTTGTAAAATACATGTAAGGCTCATATTTTATTTCAATTATTGTTACAATAATTGAAAGTGTGAACAAATATTGGAGTGGCCAGTCGTGGCCCAGTGGCACAAGCGTGTGACTGTAAACGACTGGTTGTGGGTTCGATTCCCACTCGAGGAGTGGAAATATTTAATATTTAATATTTCCACTCCTCGAGTGGGAAAACGGGGTTCAAAGCTTTTTCTACGTATTAATATAGTTTTTTTTTTTTATTTTTTTTTATGGAATAAAGGAGGCAAACGAGCTGAAGGCCCACCTGGTGTTAAATGGTTGCCTTCGCCCATAGACATCCATAACATTAAAGTTATGGATGCGTTGCCAGCCTTGGGAATGTAGGACAGAAGGAGGGAGGAAGGAGAGGAATAGTGGGAATAGGGAGACCTAGTTTACATGCTATCGAATCGGAACACATCATAAGATATTTGGCGGTTGGTCTTTGACATGATAGTGGTCGCGAGCCAGTCGGAGAACGAATCTCCTACCACCAAACTACTGGGTTACCCGCCTTTTACGGAACGCTACCCAGCGGCGGGGGGAATTGTATTCTTAACCCGTCCCCCCACGGGATGATTAATAAATATTAATACATAGAAACAAGGAGGTTTTCACTATAGTCCTTACACGAAAAAAAATAGAAGACCATCGGCGGCCGCAATAGGACAGCGCCTGACTGTGTATCCGATTAGTTGCGGATTCGATTCCTATGTGGAGTGACTTAAGCTATATTTTTTTCTCCGCTTATATATCTAGCTAATACGATGCCACCACACAAAATGTAGAAATAAGTGTCTTGACACTAGGTCCTACCTGATTACTTTTACTTACAGGATACAGCGTGACGCTTAAGATGTGTTAAGCTAGAGAAAATCTTTGGACTCCTTTTAATATAAATCATGTGAATGGGTGATATATAATATTGTTAAAAAAAAAAATAGCTTCACGCTATATCCCGCACACAGCAGGGTAGGCAGAGGGAACCTAGTGTTAAGACACTCTGTTCCCCACTTTCCGCCGAATTCGGAGGCTTGCGTGTTAAGTGGCGGAACTTAACGCCGCGCTTTACCTCGACACCAGAGCAAAGAAAATGGAAATATAATTTCCACTCCTCAAGTGGGAATCAAACCCACAACCAGTCGTTTACAGTCACACTCTTGTGCCACTGGGCCACGACTGGCCACATAACATTGTTTATTTCGCGAAAGTTTGCAGAGAGCTAATTAGTCATATTTTATATCTAATATTTTATTAAAAATACAGAACATAAATATAGTTATGTTATGTATACGTTATGTTAACATTAAATTTAATACTAGATAAGTCCGCAACTTTGTCCTTGTTCGATTTAACCAATATTTCTAAAACAAAAAACAAATCCTAAGTTACTCTTTATTATAATAGCTATCTGTTATTATATTTTATTCCATCCAAATCGGTCCAGCTAGTTCAGAGATTAATGCAAGACTAGAGCATTTTAAGCATAACAAACATACACTTAAATTATACTTATTTGTTAAGTTTTTTTTTAATTATTTAATATTTTTTTATTTCATTTAGTCCTTACACTAAAAATATAGGTCATATAAGTACAGATAATAAAAAAAAAAGTAAAATTCACTCGGTCATTAGGAAAAGAAAGGGCCATATAAAAATGAAGTCGTCCATCATTCCTCCAGTGATTAATGAGAGCGAGGTTTCTTAGCCGATCACCTTCACCCAATTCCTGTATTGCCTTCACCACCATCTAACTTGTCAATGTCTTTTGTTAGAATCTTCTTATATCTAAGCAGTATATAAAAATATATATTACAATATTTTAATATTTTTAAATTTTTATTTACTCAGTATATGAAAAAATGTTTATAGACTACCTACGTATAAACAGTAGCAGTCGTGGGACTGCCGATAGAAGTTAAAACGGAACTATTAAGTTGAGTGTAATTAAAACTATATGCAAAAATTATATGATTTTTTTTATGTTTTATTTATTAGTTCCATATGATGGGTGAAACAAATCATGAACAAAATATAGATACAAAGTGGTTGAAAAAATAATTAATATACAATTATCTTAATTATAATTAGTAATAGTATTTATATTTACACGAATTTCAATGAATTCAAGTTTGAACATTAATTATACGTGTACACAGGCTACTGCGCGTGCGCTAGTCTGGTTCTCCATAGCTATAGATATACTATTATCATTAGCATGTCGGTGACGCGAACCGAGGATTTTACCCTCTACCAAAACGCTCAACGCGCCTAAAGAAGTTTTCACTTCAAAAAATTAACGCAGTGGAATTTGAACCTGCGCTTTTTGCTGTTCAACCTACAATGCCTACAAATTATAACGTTCGTTAGGTAGCTAAAGATAACCTAGTATCACACACACAGTAGTAGTACACTTACACAGTAGTAGTACAGTTCGACGTATTCGAAACTTAATTCTATACTACATCCATACATACCTGTTACACGAGTCGGGAAATACAAAATCTTAAATATAATTTAATGATTATGGAAAATATTCGAACCTATAATCATTGAAGTATAGAGGTAAAGTTTCTTGTGATATTTTACGCCACAGTTGTGGTTTCGATTCTTACTCAGAGCACACGCAATAACTCTTAAATGGCAGAAAGAGAAGGCACTACTTTAAAACTTTATTCTCTCTACGCACTCTCCTATATACATTTTTCCCACAAAGTAGGAAATCAAGGTAGGCTAAGATGATCTAGTGCCAAGACTCTCCATTCTCAACTCTCCCCCTAAATCAGAGACATGGGTTTGAATGGTGGAACTTAATACCGCAATTTGTCTTATCAAAGCTGAAAAAGAGAAACATATTCTTTATCAAATTCCTCCGATTGGGCATCGAACCTACACTTGAGTTCATTCACAGTCAGACAACTTATAAACCTGTGGAAGGAAAAAAGGTCCAGACATATTTCAAACGTGTAATTGCGTCACATATACATTATACTACACAATACGAGTGGGTTTTGTCATTTGCCCAGTTATAATATGGTTTAACTACATAATTGCTGTATAAATTGCAAAACTTAACTATTACAGTTAACGAGCCGTTTCATTCACCAATTTACCGTCCCCTAGCTACGGAACAATACACATAAAATTATGTACCGCGCTATTCTGTATGTCAAATGTATTTGCAGTACTGTTAGGAATGAAAAATTGTTTAAATATTTTTATAGTGTTATAGATATTCGCTGTACAGTTTTTATATGAAGACAAAACACGGTGTTGAGTTCCGCCACTGATCTAGACACACAAAGTCTAGATTTCAGAATCGGAAAGTGCAGAAATCTTGATAACAGGTCCTTTTTGATCAACCCCCTTTTACAGGAAAAGCGTGAAGCTGTAGTTTTTTTTAAAAGCTATAATAAAAAAAAATAAACGAAGCAGGATTCGAACCTGAGCTTCTCAGGAACCGTCCAAGCTATTTAAGCCGTATACTCTATATCTAGTCTAGTAGTCGTTTACGTCGGAATTATTATGGGCTTGGTACAACTTTTTTTATTGTTACAGTCTTATAGTCTCTCTTTTTTTTAGCTTCACGCTGTATCTCGCACACATCAGGGTAGGCAGAGGAAACCTAGTGTTAAGACACTCCGTTCCTAACTACATTTAAAAAGTCTAAGTCTCTCTTCTGTAGCATAAATTAATAAAATCTTTCCACAGAGATGCTAATAACATAAAAAAAAAACATATAGGAATTTTAACGTAGCTGAATAGAAGGCTTGGCTCAGCCAAGTAAGCCCAATATATAAAAAAGTCTTTTAATTCAACCGGTCTTATGTTTTTAAACATATTTTTTTATACGTACCAATTTAATATGAGTCAAATGATAATAATTTTCTAGAGTGTTTTATTTAAATAAGAATTAATTTTAAGTTCATTCATCGTCTGGTTAAATATTGTAAGTAGACTTACTCGTAACTTTAAAAAGAACTTTCAAACTTATTTCATTTCATTTTGAAGTTTCAAATGTTAATGAAACATAGCATATGTAACTTTAAATTATAAAGAAGTACTTATTACAAATCTTTATATTAAATTAAATTAAATTAAATTAAAATAGCTTCACGCTATATCCCGCACACAGCAGGGTAGGCAGAGGGAACCTAGTGTTAAGACACTCCGTTCTCCACTTTATGTTTAATATTTAAATATAGATTAATTTTTATAATATTTATACTTTGTCTCGCTTAGTGTTGAGCCATTAGGTTCAGAGGGAACCTACCATGCTGTGTGCGGGATACAGCGTGAAGCTAAAAAAATAATCAAAACAATAAAAAACTCTCTCTTAATAGATCACCTCGCCTCAATTATTATGAGATATTACTTATTGACTGGTGAGACTTATACTTATTTTATAACTCCCCTGAGTGGAAATAGAACCCACAAACAATCGCGTTTACAAGTAGACACTGGGTTACAGTGGTCTCCAATATATATTTCTAATTTAACACTTTTAATGTATTCTTTTTTCTTTTCTTTTTTTTATGGATAAAGGAGGCAAACGAGTTGAAGGTCCACCTGGTGTTAAGTGGTTACCTTCGTCCATAGACATCCACAACATTAGAGTTGTGGATGCGTTGCCAGCCGGGATGTAGGACAGAAGGAGGGAGGAAGGATGGGAATGGTGGGAATAGGGAGTGCTGGCTTACATGCCATCGAACCGGAACACATCATAAGATATTTGGCGGTTCGTCTTTGACATGATAGTGGTCGCGAGCCAGTCGGAGAACGAATCTCCTACCACCAAACTACTGGGTGGGGGAATTGTATTCTTAATACACTTAACATATTTTGGAAAAAGTATAAATGTAGTAGGATTCGAACCTCAATCCATACTTATATTATAAATGCGAATGTCTGTGTGTTTGTCTGTCACGCTTTCACGGCTAATCTATTGGTACGATTTGGATGACATTTAGAATGAAAGTACTAAAAATGACTGGGTCTAACATAGGCTACTTAGTTTTTCAATAATCAACCTCTAAAGGCTTGAAATAGGGGATGAAAGTTTATATGAAAAATATACACCGCTTGACCGATTGTAATTGATTTTGGCACATATATAGTTGATAATCCAAGGTTAAGCATAGACTATTTTATTTTTTAAAAATCGACCACCGAAGGATGCAATATATCGAAAGAGCCACGTAGATCACGCGCCGAAGCCGCGAGTGTGCCGCTAGTAAACAATAAAAATGAGTTGTAAATAGCATTTACCAATTTCGACACACCTAAACTTAGAACGCATGTCTTAGCGGTTAAAGCGTCAGACAGGCTTCTCGTAGTGCAGGTTCGAATCTCGTGGCGTTCAAATTTTATAAAAATATTTTTAAATATTTCTTATATAAAACTTCACAATCCGAACGTAATTTATACATTAGTAAAACTACTTAGCCAAATGTTATCAAATTTGTATAATATGTACGAGTATAAACCTTATTTTAATTCAATTTAAAGTAAAACATTTAAAACTTCGTCCAGACGTAGTCGTATATAACTCGAGGGACCGATAGATTCTCTTTAATATTTCATCTCGCTAAGAGCCTTATGTGTATTACGAAAATTAAGTTAAAACAAAAAGGTTATATGCTTTTAAATGAACATGTAATGTGTTCGTAACGTTAAAGCCCACCGTGACTCATTGGGAAAGTACTTATATGACTGTAATTGCTATTGGTCGTAGGTTCGATTTGCAGTAAGTGGAATGATTATACGTAAATACTAATTACTCCACCTTAGGAATAACATAAAGGGTGATGTTGGTTACTGTCACTAAACACACAACGTCCCGATTTCAAATAGAACGTGGGGAACAAAGTGTCTAGACTCTAGATTCTTTTTAACTACCTTTCTTAAAAGTACTAATTTGAAACTAAAAAAGGGAACGTGTTTATGAAAAATATGTGTTCTGCTTAAGACTGTCAGCTTTATTTAATATACCTGGTAAACAATATTTATAAATTTTTCTGCATATGCTTATAATATGGTAAAAAAAATCACATATTTTTGCAATCATCATTTTTTTAGTTGTGGCGCCCCGAAAGTCCAAACGGAGCGCTAACCGCTTTGCTAAAGTCACGTTGTATGGACAATACACGAAAGAGATTGATCATTACAAAAAGGACAAAGTTACACTATATTAGCTTATAAGTACAACATATTAAAATAATACCTTGTAATTTTCAACCAGACGGAGTAAAAGAAAAATAAAATATTTTTAAAGATTTCATTAAATGTAAAAACCAAAGAATACTGTTTAGAGGCATAAAAAAGATTTTTTAGATAATAGACTTTTACTAGACTTAGACTTAGATTCCTCGTTAGCAGTTAGACTCAAATCAACTGCACCATAACCTTATAAAACTACATCATATACTTTTCGTATGTATTCAACAAACGCAGAGAGAACTAAAATACGGACAAGATACTCTGTCGTCCTATTTACGCCCGCATCCGAGATATTGCCTGTGGTGACATCCGGCGGAGCTCAGCGCCATTTTTGTGTAACTGGAATAATTAAGATATCATCATTCGTTTTTTCTTTTTTTTAGCTTCACGCTGTATCCCGCACACGGCAGGGTAGGAAGAGGGAACCTAGTGTTAAGACACTCCGTTCCCCACTTGATCATTCGTACAGGTTGATATTTGAACTCATAACACATTTTACTTGCAAATACAGTTTCACTGCGCCACAATAGCCTTCATTTCAAATATGAATATGTAAGATGCGTCTGAAACAGGATATTATGTGGTAAGCAATTATAAAAGGAAACATCGAGGAAGGAACAACAACGCTTGTGTTATGATAATATTCGTATTATAATTAAATGCAAAATATGTTGATGTAAAACATGGTATCTTTTCAAGTTATTTTTATTAAAGAAATACGCTAATAAGTTTTCTTGATACTAAAAACACTTTTTAGTAATTGTCATTTACAAGAGCGAATGGAAGAATATATATGACTTCAATTTCAATTAGATTTATATAGATATTTTTTTAGCTTCACTCTGTATCCCGCACACAGCAGGGTAGGCAGAGAGAACCTAGTGTTAAGATACTCCGTTCCCCACTCAATCAAGGTTTTTTTTTAAATTTAATTAGCGTGAATCGAATTCAAAGTTATCTTAACCAACTTCACATTTTGTTTCTGCATAATAGTCAGATACCATTAACGGGAATGAATTAATATGAAACTATCTTATAACTGTACTTACTTTCTCAATTCAAGGGTGGGCAGAGAGAGAGCCCTATTTAAAGACACTCCCTTCTTCACTTTTCGTTCAAAAATAAGACGTTGTACGATGATGGTGGAACTTAACGCCGGGCTTTTGGCAATCATCCTAATAAAAATCAGTAAATCATGACTATTATATTCTTGAAGTAGTAGTACTAGTACTAAGTATTATACTCTTGAACTGGGAATCGAACTCACACACAACGCGATTACAGTCAGATGCTTATTAATTGTCTCATTTCGCCACAATAGAGATATTAAGATTTTACCAGTATTATAAAGTAACTATTTCTTTACTAAATAGTAAATAGACTCCTCCATACCAAATGAAACACGTCCAACGGCAAAGCTCACCAAATAAGCTTTAGTAACAAGTACGTACAAAAGTTTCCTGAACACGTGACGGATTAACAAATGTACGGAGTGTTCTTTAATTAGGGAATTCTCCTATTATTATGAGTCCAGTCGTGTCTTGTGAGCACAATGTGTGACTGTAAACGCGACTGGTTGTGGGTTCGATTCCTACTAGAAGAATTGAAATATTTAATGTTTCCTTCGTAATAATGTCGAGGCAAAGCACGGTCTTGAGTTCCGCCAGTCTACACGTTATGTCTCCAGAATTCGGCGGAAAGTGGGGAACGGAGTGTCTTAATACTAAGTTCCCTCTATCGATCCTGCTTTGTGCGGGATACAGAGTCAACGGTATTATTGCTTAGCGCACAAGGTTACTTGTGTCAGAAACTAAGTTTTAGAGTATTGGAATAAAGCTTGTTTTTAGACTTCTTCAGTGCAATGTGTCAGTATGTGACGCCATTGATTGTGGGTTCGATCCCCCTTTGAGTCTGATTATATTTTAAGTATTTTTATATTTTTGCTCTGATAAAATAAAATTCGGTGTTAATTTTCTTCACTATCACTATCTGATTTCAGGTGAGAGTTGAGGAAATAATTTCTTGAATATAGATTCTCTCTGATTACTCTGTTCCTTTATGCTATACACACACAATATACAACAATGAAGCTTATTTATATATTTTAATTGGAATGCTTTGCTATAAAGACAAAACTCTCTGCTTTTATAAGCTTTTATTTAACTTGAATTCTATGTGTGATGGCACATATACTTAAATAATTCATTTTAAACTTTGTATTTACGCTTAATTTAGATCATTAAATAACAAAACGCGCACGATGATGGCTTTTTGATTTTTAATATACGCTAACACTAAGGATTTCAAATGAAAAACATGCTGAGATTAATTTGATAAAGCTTATTTTTACAACCCACGAGCATCGAAAGCGTAGTCAATCATTGTACCATAACCACCATGCCCATACTTATATAATAAATGCGAAAGTCTGTCTGTTTGTCTGTCACGTTTTCACGGTTAATCTACCGATCCCTTTTGAATGAAATTTAAAATGGAAGTTGTAAATAATCCAGGATCAAACACAGGCTACTAATTTTTTTCTTGTTGAAATGGGGGTTGAAAGTTTATGTGAAAAATCTAAACTGCTGGACCGGTTGTAATGAATTTTGGGAACATATATAGTTGATTAAGTATAGGTGAATGCAAGGTTAAGTATAGGCTTCTTTATTTTTCAAAAATTCATCCCCGAGGAGTGAAATATAACGGAACAGCTATGCAGTTCACGGGGCGAAGCTGCGAGCGGGCTGCTAGTATTAAATAAAGTAAACATTTCTTTAGAAATTCTTTTATTGTACAAGTTTCATGAAAAATGAAAGGAAAAATACAAGAGATATATGTATGTATGTAATATATTAAGTCTTATATTTATTAATTTCAAGGATTCTTATAAATATATTTATGTAGGTCAAAGTTATCGCTAGCTAACCTATAATTGAGTGGACGCGGTCGGAAGATTACTATGAAAAGAAATGAGGCAATTGCTGTTTAATACAAAAAATGTTCCTAATCTATGAAATTAATATGCTTATGTGAGTAATTAATATGTTACTTTTATGAGATTAACAATATTTTTTTAATTACATTTATAACGTAAATCGGGTGTGGGTTCGATTCCCACTCGAGGAGTGGAATTATGTTTCCATTTTCTTCGCTCTGTTGTCGAGGTAAAGCGCGGCGTTAAGTTCCGCCACTAAACACGCAATGCCTCCGAATTCGGCGGAAAGTGGGGAACGGAGTGTCTTAACACTAGGCTCCCTCTGCGTACCCTGCTGGGTGCGGGATACAGCATAAAGCTATAACGTAAATCACATAATATGTACCTATAGAAGGTTTAGAAAACTTCTGGACATTTGGTAGCACCGTTAACACTATCTGTGCGATAAGAGATTTCTGAGATCTCTTACAGGACTTTCATGCTGTGAGGCAACTAAAATCATGTCGTCAGGCCTTCTCTTAGCATTATTAGTAGGTTTCTGCACTCTTATTTTATATGAACTTTAATACTTCTAGGTCCTTATAAGATTCCTAAAAAGGGACTAAACTATATTCTGTATGTATACATACATCATTATAATTATGTATGTATGTGCTTATTATGTAAGTATATTTGTTTTCTAATATTAATTTAATATATTTGAGTATAATACTTGATGCACATCTCTGCATTCTCTAATGCTAAATCCTTTTATAATTGGTTGCCTGGGAGAGATTGCTTCTAGTGACAAGACCGCCATTGTACATGTACTATAAGAGTACGTATGTACTCGTAATTTAATATAAATTATTATTTCTTGTAAAATAGAATAAAATAAGAAAAAAAATCTTTATGTACTAACATAATGACTAATTGAGATCGTCATGACGCAGTGGGACAGCGTCTGATTGTAAAGCGATGGTTATGAGTTCGTTTCCACTCGAGGAATATTTATATTTTAAAATTTGGTTATATTGAATAATTATATTTAAATTTCTTCGCTTTGGTGCCTAGGGCAAAACGTGGTTTCGCCGAGTTCCGTGGTTCGTGAGTTTCGCCACTATTTGTCTTGATTTTAGGCGGAAAGTGAAATACGAAGTGTCTTAACACTAGGTCTCTCTGATCCTGCTATGCGGGGGAAAAACATGAAGCTGCTTTTATAATCATTTATAATAAAAAAAAACCTTTACTACCTGAAACTACACGCGCAAATTACACGCGCTAAAGCCGAGAATTAGATTTAGAGCCTATTTTGCACTTAAGTTGGTAACAGCACCAGATGGTACGGTAGCCTTTAAGATTGTAATTTTCTATTCACTTAGTTCCAAATTGGTCAGAATTTTTCTCTCCTCTAGAGGAATAAAAGGAATAAAACATTCCATTCTGGGGTACGAAACAATGGTGTTCTGAGCACTCGTGTGACTTAAAAGGGTGATCAAAAGGAGCACTTACTGCCCTAAATCAGGCACGTCTATGGTCTGCTTTCACTTCGAATTGGTACGAGAAAATGTGGAACTAATGTAGCTGGTTTAATGATTTTTTAGATTTTGTAGTTTTCAGGGATAGCTTTTCGGGGGTTTTTTTTTTGGGTGGTTGGTCTGGTAAGTTAGTAAATCACTTGGCTAATAGATAATTTGATAATTATCTATACGTTTATCAGATGGGCAAAACAATTTTTCAAAAAAATGGTCTTTAGTAGCGGAACTGGAATGAAAAATAACTTTTAATACTTTAATATTTTAAATTATTTCCAGAATTCATACACTTGGGATATTGTAAACATTTTGATGCTAACTACTTGTATATGGGACATTTTTCCTAAATATTTTTAACGTATTGTTAACGTGCTTAACATTTTTATGCATTTTCTAGAAGCGTTTTTCAATAAACTTAAATACATTGAATTTCACCGTTATCATTCCCACAATAGCACTAATAATTTTGAATGTAATATATCGTTCATACATATGTATACAACATATGTATGTACATATTATAAGAGATTTGCAAAGTCTTTACGTATTCAAGAACATTTCCATGCTAATGTTGTTTTAGTTATATAATATATTCGACGTCTAATGCCTCTTGCTTCGACGACACAGCAACTATGTTTTATTAATGCTATAACTACGTGAATTTAAAAATATATTTATTTATTTATTCGGCATGTCCCACGATTTTAAGTAACATTTCGTAATATACGTTAATAAGTACAAAGATTTGATTTGAAATGAGAACTGTAGCTAAACGCTGTATCCTGCACACAGCAGGGTAGGCAGAGGGAACCTAGTGTTAAGACACTCCGTTCCCCACTTTCCACCGAATCCAGAGGCAGTGCGTGTTAAGTGGCGGAACTTAACGCCGAGCTTGGCCTCTGATATCAGAGTGAAGGCAATGGAAATATTAATTTTTCCATATACTCCTCGAGTGGGAATCGAAGCCACAACCAGTCGTTTACAGTTATAGGTTCGTGCCACTGCGCCATGACTGGCCCCTGGCCACGAGTACTGGTTACAGACAATTGCAGGTATGTAAAGCATTAATTATTTTTTTTTAAATAAAAATACAGTGGTACAGCGTTTAACCGTTAAAAAGGTTGGTAGGTTCGATTCCCAGAAAGAAGTTTATTTTTAATCTTTTTTTTGTTGTTAGTTATAAAGAGTTTATCGAAAATTTCTGCTACCTAAACATTAGTTCTGCGTACAACAAAGAGAATGCCATTTATTAAGTATGATACTAATTTTATTATGTTACTCACGCGCATAAGATCTCTCTGATAACTAAGGCTTAGTAGGTTTCAAAGAGGTGCGGGTTCGAATACCACTGTGTTAAATGTATATATATGTCAACATTTTTCGAAAATTATACCTTATCATTTATATATTATCATCATATCTTAACAATGTTAATATATTTGTAAATTGTTATAGCATTCATTCATATTAAATTCATTTGATCCATACTAGTATTCGTTCACGCCCACACGTGTTTACTGCGTCAAGTTTGCAATGTTTGTTGTTCTACATGTTTGTTACATACAAGCTTTTATTTTTTTTTCCTAACACTTTTTAGGCATTGTACGTTGAAAATCAATTTGTGGTGTTATTTGGTGACTAAATCGACATGTCAGTATAATCTCTATATATAATAAAAGAGTAGAAAAGTCAATTCTGTACATGAAAAATTTCTGAAAAAATTTAATTGGGTGCGTTAATATATCGATAACAGAGGCCAAAAATCCACTCAGTAGAATTTTTGTCTGTCTGTCTGTCTGTCTGTCTGTCTGTCTGTCTGTCTGTTAATTTGTTCGCCAATCACGCAAAAAGTACTGGATGGAAATGAATGAAATTTAGCATGGTGGTAACTTATAGTCCAAAGGTACATATAGGATAGTTTTTATCCCGGTTTTCCATGTAGTTTTTTTGTAAAAAATAAAAAACCGATATAAGTAAATCATTTGTATAATGATATCTACCGGGTGGAAATTGATGATTTTTTGTATGGAGTTAGCTTAAAGGGTAGAGCAACATATGGGATAGTTTCCTCATATTCAACAAAACTCTCGCAGAAAAATAAAATAAAAAAAAAACATTCAAATTATGTCGATAGTTCACAAGTGAAGCTAAATTTGTTTCAATATCACTAAATTAAATAATTATAAAATAAAATAAGCATAACATTAATTAAAGATACACTTGACTGGTCTATGAAACTTTATATAATCTATATGACAGCAGATGTCACTACGTTTTCTAGAACGGGTACGTCCGTACTAATTAATATTATTATTATAAAAATGCAAAAATCTGTATCTCTTCTATCTGTTATGTTTTCACGGGTAATCTACTACCCGACTGGCCCGATTAAGATGGAATTCGTAAAGAAGATTGTTGAAGACGTAGGGTCAAATATAGGCTACTTTTTAAAAATTCAAACCCTATGAGGTTGAAACAGTGGATGAAACTTATGTATGTTTAGTATATAGTGAGAATGAAAGATCTGAACTCCTTGACTGAAATGAACGAATTTTCTCAGGAAAATAGTTAATGAGGCAAGATCAAACATAGACTACCACCTTTCATAAAAGAAAAAACCAGTCCCAAAGAGACAATAGAGGATGAAAGTTGTAGTTCACGTGGCGAAGCCGCGAGCGGGTCGCTAATTTTAGAAATATATGACTATAACGGTGACGTAATTTCAAAAAAAATATTTAATGCCAATGTTTTCGCTTCAAAATATATGGAATATATAAGTTTTCTTTCGAGTTATTTTAAGCACCACATCTGAAATAAAAATCTTAGATCTATATTGAAAAAGTGAAAACCTTATTCAAAATACTTTTTTCTTCTCAGTCAAGTGCAGGGCATGCGTGAAGATAAATATTAGTTCTTAGTAGTTGTAATGTATCAGACATTACTATACAATAAGTTAAAAAAATGTGGCCAGTCGTGGCCCAGTGGCACAAGAGTGTGACTGTAAACGACTGGTTGTGGGTTCGATTCCCACTCGAGGAGTGGAAATTATATTTCCATTTTCTTCGCTCTGGTGTCGAGGTAAAGCGCGGCGTTAAGTTCCGCCACTTAACACGCAAGCCTCCGAATTCGGCGGAAAGTGGGGAACGGAGTGTCTTAACACTAGGTTCCCTCTGCCTACCCTGCTGTGTGCGGGATATAGCGTGAAGCGATTTTTTTTAAGTTAAAAAAATAATTGAATTCTTTTTAGCTTCACACCTTTTTCTGCGCCGCTGAGTAGTCAGAATGAGCCCTAGCGTCAAAACACTTCTGTCTACTTTCACCGGAATTCGAGACATCGTGTGTTGGATGACGGGACACGATCTTAGGTAAAATTAACATAAATAAACTAATTAATACAACAATTAAATAATATAAAATTCATGACCAGTCGCGTTTGCAGACCCACTGTACCACAATGGTCTACAAAAATAATATATTATGTATATAATTTCTCTCGGCGGGAATAAAATCTATAACCAATTGCGTTTGCAGATCCTCTGTACCACGACGGCATAAAACATCAATATATATACGTATTAACAATTAAAAGAAAAATGTAAAATATTTTTCATGTAATAATATAATAATGATACTACTATCATATACTCGTATTTTACTTATACATATAACAAAGTCCTTTTATCATTTCCCCGAAACCAAATTAAGCCTTTACTTTGTTGAAGGCCACATAGCTCCAACAAAGAGAACTATGTGAACACGGATATCACGACTGAGATGAATTTTAAAGAACATCCGGTTCATGTTTCTATTTAAGTTTTATTATAATTTTTAACTTATTTATAGCATTTTAGTCTCAATTTATAATATATTATTATTTTATATATATTGTTTATATTATAAATTCATACTAATATTATAAATGAAAGCCTGTCTGTCTGTTACGGGGTACCAACAACGTATAGCCGAAACTTCTGGGCACAACAAGCCGAAATTTGGCTTGTAGATTCTTTTAGAAATGGATGAAAACACTAAGTGATTTTTTTACTTAATTCCTTGCTATATTTGACAAACACTTCAACGAAATACATACATCTATTACGTCGAAGATATATTAAGTTTTTGAATTAGCAAAACATACCTTATATATCTATGTATATCATCAGCTAAGTGAGACTGTGGATGGATCAGTCTGTAAAAACTAATGGATATTTATTATTTTAATGTATCTGATACATTACACTTAACATACAATGTGTCGATTTCGAAAACTTGAGGCCGTCTAGGTGTTGTGTGACTGTGTCTGATTTTAAACGCGATAGTTGGGAGTTCAATTTTGACTTGGAGGTATCATTACATATTATTTTCATTTCTTAGCTCTGTTACCTATACAGAGCGCGGCGATGAGTTCCGCCGTTCAACACGCAATATCTCAATTTCAGCCGGAAACTATAAAACGGTGAACTCATGACACTATGTTCTCCCTAACTACCCTATCATGCGGCAAACAGCGTGAAGCTCATATACATATACATAGCATATACATATATGATACAAAACAAATTAAAACGCAAAAACCACACGCAATTAGCGTACCCATATATCAAATTATTCGTACAACGTTATTTACCTACAATATTAACAATTACAATGTTTTTTTTTTCTACCCAACATTGCGTATTATATTATTTGAATGCCTCACAAAGGTGACTTCGCTTCAGCCATCCAGCTGAAAAGCCTGAAAAATTTTCATTTTTTAATTCACTTTAGCCCTCCCGGCCGGTCCTCTCGCGCCTTTTGTTTAGCTTTCATTATTCCGCTTATCTAGATTTAATCAAGTGCTATATTCTTTTGAGGTCAGTATTTTTCGCTTAAAACGTAAAAAAAAGCCTCGGTAATTATATGGGGTTCTGTTTTATGTGTTTTTTGTTCAACTGTACTTGTACTTTGGTTAATATTAGGGATGTTTAGTATGATAATTTGTGTATTGAAGTTTATTTTGTAAGTAACTTTCGTATGTACGAAACGGATTTTACGTAATTTTATATGGATCATGCTTTTAACCGTTATCTTAGTGTCAAGATACTCCGGTCTAAAAGGTCTAAATAGTCTAGTACTGAATTCAAGACATTGCGTGTTGAGTAGTGGAACTTAATATCGCAAACTGTGTAAAAAAAATTAAAATAATATAAATCTAATCATCCCTCCGAGTAGGACTCGAACCTGCAACTAGCTGCGTTTGTGTTTATACGCTATCGCACTTCGCCGCTATAGTCACTTAATTGAAAAAGCCATATATTATTCAAGGACAATTGCAACCATTGTGGTTACAGTCATGAAGACAGTTAACATTTTTTTAGCTCCTAGTTATTTTATACATAAGAAGGTAATAAGAAAGAACCCAGTCATCTTGCGAACTAAGTGGCGGAAAGTGAGAAACGGAGTGTCAAGTGTCAAGTGACTTGAGATATTCTCTGACTGGCCGACATCATTCATATGGTAAAAAGTGGGAATTTATACGAATAAAACGAAATAAAAAAAATCCTTTAAGTAAGGATTGAACTTACGACCATCGTGGTTAAAGTCACTTCTCTTGCCGCACCCACAAACGTTATTTAGCATTCATAATTGCATTTAAACACATAACTCCTTTCTCCAGCAGCTAATAAGCAAATTTCAAGCCAGCATTAGACAGTCGTGACTCGGTTGTAGAGGAATCAAATTAATTTAACTAAGGAGATTACATCGGAGCCGACTGCATCCGTATATGTCACTGATGCATTTAGAAATGCAAATTATACGTGTGTTTCATAATGTTTTGTAATACTAGATTTACTATTAAGGTAGAGAGATCTAGTGCCAAGACACTCCGTTTACCGTTTTTGCCCGAGTTAGAAGTGTTGTGTGTCGGGCAGCGGAACTTAACGTCGCGTTATGTCGTTACCGGAAGTGATATCAGAAAATTAAGTTTAAATATTATTTACCACATCGAATCCTGCCTGTCAGTAACTTAATGAACAACATAATAGTTTTTTGTATGTTGAATAAAATTAGATTGAAGTATAATTTAGGCCCCTTTGATATCGTACTTCTAATATACTTATGCAATTTGGTTTATGCAACAAAATGTTAAATTAAATATACATATAATTTATACGGACGTCTCATACAGTCAAGACAGTCAGCAGGAGTTCAAGGCTTCGTATTGAGTGGCAGAACTTAACATCGCCCATTGTTTTAGTTAAGGGAGTGAAAAAAAAACCTAAAAAAAAAGCGTATATGTATATTATTTTGATATATGAAGAGTGAACCCTATACCATCAGGTCAACAGTCATAGTTCTCACTACACCATGATGGTTTCATCACAAAACCACTTAACTTATGTATTATTATATAAAACAACTAGAACAGTATAACTTCCATTAGATTATGGTGTCGACCTCATATTAAACTACATTAGCACAGCTATTGTTAGATTTACATTCAACTAAATCGAGTTCGTCACAAACTTTGACGTTAACTAACTTTAAGCAATGTTGTTCCTTAACTTCATACATATAAGATCTACAATTTCGTGCTCTTAATCTTACTATTAGTGGTAATACGACGTACTTTACTACAGCTGTTAACGTTATAATATACTAAATAGACAGTTGGCAGCAATCGATACGGTTATTTCGTATGGTGTAAGAGACTTGGTCGGTGAATGTCGAAATTGATTAATATGCTAAATTGAATATGAATACGAAATTAAGAGTATTATAAAATTTATACTAATATAGTAATGAGGTAAAGTTCATAACTTTGTTTGTGAGGGGTAATCTTGGGAAATACTGAACTGATCTCTTGATGACTGAAAATCTTTGACAATTATGAAGCTACACTATTCAGGACTTAACGGAGAGATCAGAGAATCCCTAAGTAGCTTAAAAAGTCATGGATTACCTGGCCGCGAGCAGGTCGCTAGTACAATATAACATTCCAGTACGAAGACCTACAATTTTTTTTTCTGCAGGAATTGAAGGCATTGTGTGTTGATTGGCGGAACTTAATGTCGCACTTTGTCTTAGCAAAGTGGGACAAAAAAAAGTGTATATATAATTATTCGTCTATATATGAACTCTAAACAATCAGATTACCTGTCCTACGTTATATTCATACATTCCTTCAAATAATGTTTCTGAGCTATTTTTTTCAATTATACCTTTTTTCGCGCAAAGAAAGGTAATTAGAGATAGCCTAGTGGCATGACACTCCGTTCTCCATGTCTCAACCGAATCGAGAAATTGCTTTTTGAATAACAGAACAGAAATGTGGCGCTGTTTTCTTTTCAGAGCGGAGTAGTAAAGATAATTTTAATATAATCATTTCCTCGTGTGGAAATCAAATCAACAGCCTATGACGTCTACAGATAGACTGTTATAATGAACCATAACGGTTTCAGTTATACACTAGGTATATCTAGTAGAAAAATATCTTTGTCGAGTGATGTTAGAAGCAGCCCTGACTTTGGTTAAATATTGAGACAATTTTAATTTATTACAGACATTTCTTGAAATTTATATGAAATAATGAAATTGAAAACCATGAAATAATGAAATTTATTTAGGGTTTCCAATATGAATTTTTCTATATACATACATACATCACAAGCCACTAAATGACGTAGTGATTTTTTAAATAAATTGGTTTTAATAGTCTAAGTATTATTTTTTCTCTTGTCTCGCAAAATTTCAAACTCGACCCAAAGGTGGGAGAGTGCCTTGCCACTAGGTTCTCTCCGTCGAAAAAGCGTGAAGCTAAATATTTGAAGGATTTTCAAAGAATAGCCGTAGAAATTCTAATTATGTAAAGTATGCACTATCAAGATGCTACTTAGTGACAATGTAGCTCAAAAGCATTCGACTCGAGTCGTTTAACCATTTCAAGTCCGCAGAAACATTAAGCTTGGGAAAAATTTACATTATGAAACATTAGAAAAGAAGAAATTGTTGAATTGATCTTATGCTTACTACAAAAATACGCTGCGTGGGTTAACTCCTTTCAAATGCCTTTTCCAACAATTCCAGCCTGAAATCGAGACATTGAGTCTAAAGTGGAGGAACTCAACGCCGCGCTTTGTACCAGAGCGAAGAAATAAAAATTTAAATATTACTTCTTTTTTTTTTTTTTTTTTTTTTTTTAGCTTCACGCTGTATCCCGCACACAGCGGGGTAGGCAGAGGGAACCTAGTGTTAAGACACTCCGTTCCCCACTAAATATTACTTAAATTTTAATATTCCTCGATTGGGAATCGAATCCACAAACATCGCTTTAGAGTCAAACGCTGTCCCACTGCTCCACGAGGGCCCCATCTATATTTATAAAAATGTTACTTGTCGCTGTCTATAATTAAATAATTAGAAAAATATTATTGAGGATGATTTATCAATGTACAGAACCCATTTTGGTTTTTATTTTCGGATTGTTTATCGCTAGTCTAAAAATTATTAGGATTTTTCTTTGAATCAGTTTATGTATTAGTAATAATTGCAACAATTATTAGTACAACTTAATAAAAGTTACAGCTACTTATAATTCGATCGACAACATTGATTGATAAGTGAAATTGGTATACGACAACTGATAATAAGCTGGGTTAAACATCAATTTATATACGCAAAGCCAAGATCGGGTTACTAGTATTTTTTCTTTTTCTTTTTTTTTACTTCACGCTGTATCCCGCACACAGCAGGGTAGGCAGAGGGAAATTAGTGTTAAGACACTCTGTTCTCTACTTATCGCCGAATTCGGAGGCTTGCGTGTTAAGTGGCAGAACTTACCGCCGCGTTTTGCCTCGACACCAGAGCGAAGAAAATGGAAATATTAACTATTTTTGCTCCTTGAGTGGGAATCGAACCAACAGCCAGTCTCTTTACAGTCACACGTTGTGCTTCTGCGGCACGACTGGCCCCGACTTACTTACTAGTACGATAATATAATATAAGGACACTAAGTTATATCATAAACAACTACAGTCTCCGACGTACTCGCTACATAAAATCCGCACAGTGTTTTTTATCGTTTAAATATTCCATTACGCGAGCTGCGCTAATTTAATTTTGTGTTTAACTTGTAACCACACATTAATTTTGTTGGTTAAGTTACAGCTGGTGCTATAAGTTACTTATGTGATAGTATTACGGTTATTTTATTGGATGTAAGTGTGGGTTTGATTCTCCGTCGAGGGTGTGGCAATGGGGCCAGTCGTGGCGCAGTAGCACAAACGTGGGACTGAAAACGACTGGTTGTGGGTTCGATTTCCACTCGTGGAGTGGAAATATTTCATATTTCCATTTTTATCGCTCTGGTATCGAGATAAAGTTTGGGAACGGAGTGTCTTAACACTAGGTTCCCTCTGCCTACTCCGCTGTGTACGGGATACAGCGTGAAGCTAAAAAAAAGAACAAAGAAAAAGATTTTTTTTTATTCAAGTCAGACGTTCTTTTATATCATATAATTTCAACTTTTGTACTTAGCTAAAACTTTTCACAAAAAATAAAACAGATGATAATAATCTTACTAATTCTATTAAATTGATTTAGTCTACCCATACATTGGTTCTTTACCAAGAGTTGTTTTTTAATATTTTTCATCATAATTACGAGTGCATACAATAGCAATATAAGTAAAAATTCCTCACTTTTCACTAATTGTGTAGTAGTCAGAGAGAACCTAGTATCAACACGCTACCTTATATCCGCTAACCAAACTAAACCGATACCAAGAGATTACGTGTTGACTGGCGGAGCTTAGCACCGCGCTTTCTTTTAGCAGACCATAGAAATGAGAATGTTAGTATAATATCTCCTCGAATGGGTATCAAACTCACTATCTATCGCCTTTTCCACATTAACGTTCCACTGCGTCAAAAAGCTACATAGTCATACAGCTTCTCGCTGTATCCCCGCATGTAGCACACAGCAGAGTAGGCAGAGCGAACCTAGTGTTAAGACACTCTGTTCCCCACTTTCCGCCGAAATCGGAAGCATTGCGTGTTAAGTAGCGGAACTTAACGTCGCGCTTTGCCTCAACACCAGAGCGAAGAAAATGGAAATATTATATATTTCCACTCCTCGAGTGGGAATCGAACCCATAACCAGTCGTTTACATTCACACGCTTGTGCCACTGTGCCACGACTGGCCCCGTCCGATTAGTCATACAATATTCCATATGGGTAGTTCGTAAAATTTTATCCACTTTAGTTTAAAGTAAACTTCTGCTTTGATAGCGTGAAACAAACGCTTTCAATCATTTTTATGGCGAGAACATATTCACTTTGTATTCATTGTATGGAAATATTTGTAACATTTTAAAACGTAGGAAGTGAGATGTTGTTCTCGTACTTGGAGTTACAAAAATACTAGAAATTATGAAAATTTCTTGCCCTTTTTTGAGTTTTGACATTTGGATTGATTTAAATAGGTTCTTTATAATAAAAACACCGCATTGAAATTTTTATCGATCTTAAACTAATATAAAATTTATATTTTTGAGATGAATAATTTTAAATATTCAATAAGATCGTTCATATTATTAACTTGAACAAAAACTAAATATAAAATATATATAATATTTGGTGTTATTCTAAGTATTTTATATGAGTGAATTTTCTTTAATTTCATAAATTTTCTACTCATGACGGTAATAGACGAAACGCGGCGTTGAATTCCGTTACGCAATATGTAATTTATTTAGAATATGGAAAAAGTAGAAATTGAAAATAATTGACATTAGAAAGAGAGTATGAAGGATCTTAAAATTAGTTTATGTTATTGAAAAAGACATTTAGAATACGTATAAAAATTTGAACTCGCGCATCCTACAAACCGTCAGGCGCTCTGACCACTAAGCCATGCGTTCTACTGTTAGCTGCGTCGAAATTCTTATACGGTTTATTACAATTTATTTTTATTGTTAGCATCTCTGTAGAGAGATTTTTACAAGTTTCTGCAATCCAAAGATTATTCTACGAACAATCGAGAGAGAATGCTATTTATTAAATAATTTTTAAACATTGTTATTCCACACTTAGAAAATTAGAGTGTGGAATAACACTTTAAAAATGTTTATAAGTAGTTTATCTTATGTTAACACTGTTATATAATTCACGTTTTTTTGAGTGTCAAATGGCGGAACTCAACGCTGTGCTATCTCATCAGCGGACGTAAACAATACAATGGTAAAGAAATATTTAAACGAATAACAAATTATAATAATTTTAAACTCATTTCTCAGTGGTGAGCGCGCCTGGACGGTTCAGGAGACGCCGATTCGAATCCCGCTGTGTTCAAATTTTTACACGTTATATAAATATCTTTTTTTAAATGTCTTTAACAAATTATAATAATCATAATTTAAATTTAGGCCATACATAATTATACGTTTCGGGAAACTTTTGACTCGCACCACAAGTATTCAGCTTACATCAAAGGCTCGATAGAGAACGTAAAGTTTATAAAGTTTCTGCTTTGATCATTTACTAAAATGCCTATTGAATTAAATAATTTACTTTCTCTTCCTTTTATGATTTTTAAAATATAATTAGAAGCATTAAGGGTTTTTTTTATATTATGGTCATATAATATGATAGTCTTTATGTTTGGAGCCAGTCGTGGCGCAGTGGCAAAGAGCGTCACTGTGTTCGCTCTGGTGTCGAGGCAAAGCGCGGCGTTAAGTTCTGTCACTTAACACATAATGCTTCCTCGGTGGAAAGTGGGGAACGAAGTGTCTTAACACTAGGTTCCCTCTGCCTACCCTGCTGTGAATGGGATACAGTGTATGACACGTACTGGACACATGAGTATACAGCGTTAAGCAATAAAAAAACTATGTTAATCATAGGCAAATAGAATCCAATCCGTTTAATTTTATTTAAAATGGGATAATTTTTCCTTCACGTATATCTTTAATTTTATTTTCTTAATTTATATTTTTATTTATACCATGACTTTTATAATAATATAAATGATAACTTAGAACCACTAGAAATCCAGAGAGCCATCGTAACGCAGTGGGACAATATTTGACTGTAAATATATTAAATTGTAGATTCATTATCCACTTGTAAAAAGGTTATATTATGCATATAATTGTCACTTCGACAGTCCGGTAAGACACTCTTCACTACGTGCCAGATAATGTCTTAATTTCGGCTAGAAAAGTGGAACACGGAGTGTCTTGACACTAGATATACCCAGACTGCACTGCTTTAAATTATCTAGTAATAGATAGCGTTCTAGTTAATCGGGGACAAAGTACAAATTTTTAAGCAAAGAGAATGAAAATTTGCGCAACGGAACAATGTGAGGTTTAACGGTGGTTGGTAAAAAAATTCCCTCTGAGGAATTAATATATTTAAACTATGTTAATTTTTCCCGTCAGGTCTAGTGTTGTGTTCCAATACTTGAAATGATCTCATTACTGGGCGTTAAAAGAAGAAAGGAGCGTATTCGCATTAGATTCTCTCTGCCTACATCGCTACGCCCGTTACGCCCAGAATAAAGTCTGAAACTGAAAATAAAAACGCAAATTGAAGAGCAAAATTAAATTATATAATTTAAACAATAAAATATGCGCCGTAAATATCAAAGGACATTAGAGCGATCGAAGCTCGAAGGTTTCTAAGGCGGCGAAGGCGACATTATGTAAATACCGACGACAGCTGGTAGATTGGACTCTTTTGAACATGAAAACATTTACTTTGGTAGTTCCGGTTCGATTCTGTTGATATAAATGGTAAATAAATGTATTATTTTTAAACATTTTTTAAGTGTTATTCCACACTTAGGAAAATTGAAAAAGACGTTTAGAAAACGTATAAAAATTTAAATGCAGCGGGATTCGAACCCGCGCCTCATTGCTCAGTGGTGAGATCGTCTGATCGCGGGTTCGAATCCCGCTGCGTTCAAATTTTTATACGTTTTCTAAATATCTTTTTCAAAAGTATTATTATAATAGCTTATTGGTTTTTTCTTAATTATTAGTGAATTATATATATCGAATTAGGGTGGGAAATGGAGAACAGAGGGTCAAGACACTGCGTTCAATATGCTCTGCTTGGCGTGCTGTCTATTGCAAATTATTATCATTTCTCCTCTGTCAGAGGGGGGAAAGATAATGATTTAAATTTAATCGTTCCCTGAATAATCATTTCCCATAGGAATCGAACCCACATTCAAACCCTTTTTAATGAAAAAAAATATTTTATATTTCTTTCTATTTTATAACTTCTTCAGATTAAACGATTGCTCCAACGCCGAAATATTCTGAACTCAAAAATTTCTAAGTGTATTTCAACCCAACAATATTATGGCGTAGTTAATCTTATATTCCTTTGATATCGGAATACATTAGCAATGTTTATTATACTTTTTTTACGATAGTCTTTTATAAATATCAAATAAAAACCGCGGGTCACGGCAGATAAACTCGATCCCACTTTTTCCTTATTGAGCCCCTGATATTTCCGGTCTGCACGTAAAATTAGGGGAGGTTGTAAATATACGTTTTGTTGCGTAAATCCGATTATTTTGGTACTCACTTGGTTTCAGCTATGTTAGGAACTAATGCATATTTATGCCACTCGAGTTTATATCTCGGGCCAGTTGAGGCGCAGAGGCACAAAGTGCGACTGTAAAGCGACTGGTTGTGGGTTGGATTCTTTCTGAAGAAATGGGATGTGTCCGGGATACAGCGTGAAGCTAAAAAAAATAGATTATCTCTAAACTGTGGTGTGGTGACTAGGAGAGTCTGACTTTATACTTTATTTGTACTGATTGAAGGTTCGATGCCCGTTTGAGGGAATAATATTATTTAATTTTTACAGCATAGGAAAGTAGTCAAACGAGCCTAGTGCCCAGACCCCCACTTTCCATTCTTCACTTTGCGCATGATCGCGAGACGCTCTCTAGGTACCAGAGCGGAGAAATGTAATCTAAATACATAATTATAATCATTGTCATTATCAATTATATTTAAATTATTGTCATAATTCGACCAAACGTAGTTATGAATTCCGATAAGATACAATGGCTTAACATTGAACGGAAAGAGAAGGATGTTAAACGCTAGGATTTCATTGGGTACTAAGCAAAATATTTTAATTTATAAAATACTCGTTGTATACTCGTTGTGGCTCGTAGCTTCACCGCGCGACCGACATGACTGTTTCGTTATATAGTAACCCTTGGGGGTGGATTTTTGAAAAATAAAGTAGCCTATGTTTGGCCCTAGATAAGTACTACTTTCATTCTAAATTTAATCTAAATTAGACGGGTAGATTAACCGTGAAAGCGTGACAGACAAACAAACTTTTGCATTTATAATACAAGTATGGATGAAATCCAGGAAGCTATAATAAATAATGTAAAACATATATGTACATTTATATAAATAACATTCATGTCAAGGATTCAGTAGTAATAGAGGAGTATACTCGTATATAAATTAAAGATTTCCAAAAAAAAATGAAAATATACATATGTACAAATGTAAAAATGTACAAATGTAACGTTATTTAAATATTGTAAATTTTGTTTTTAAGCTGCACGTTTTATCCTTACCGTGTTGTCAGTAAACACAAAGCGCCAAACACTACAGTCCCTACATACTTCGTCCACTGTCATCAACCTTTTCATACACGCCCTCCGAGGAAGCCTCACGCTTTTTACGTAACTTTCCTCCAGTATCATCAATACTCTGGTCTCAAAGGTCAACCTTTATAGACATATATTATTCTATTTAGGAAAATATATTATTATATCTAGGAATATTATCCTGATTAGTCTAATGATAACTGTGAACTTATTGTAAAATTATATTTGAAAAGAGCAACTGTCCAGGTTCGCCGGCTCTTCTAAGCAGAATTGCCTTCTCAGCCTATGGTAGTTTCCAGTAGGACTGACATTTTATGTGAAGTCAATACTGGAAAGTGCTTGTAATAGCCTATGTAAAAGAATTACAATATTGCTTTATAAAAGTGTTTTTACATAAAAAAATATAACTCTAAAAAATAAATGATATTTAAAAAAATTAAAGACCACCATGGCGCAGTGGGGCAACGTTTGATTGTAAGTGCTATGGTAGTGGGTTCGATTCCCACTTGGAGAAATATTTTTTTAATAATCATTCCGTTGGGGTAAGCAAACAAAACACGGCATTGAGTTCCAACTACTCAACTCAACCAAGTGTATTAACCTAGGTTTTCTCTCGCTACGCTTTTCTGTGAGAAAAAGTGTGAACTGTAATCCATACTTATATTATAAATGCGAACGTCTGTGTGTTTGTCTGTTATGCTTTCACGAATGTACTGGTCCGATTTGGATGAAATTTAGAATGAACGTAGTAAATAACCATGGGTCTAACATAGACTACTTATTTTTTCAAAAATTAACCGCTAAAGGGTTAAAATAGGGGGTGAAAGTTTATATGAAAAATCTACACCGCTTGACCGATTGTAATGAATTTTGGCATATATATAGTTAATAATCCAAGGTTAAGCATAGGCTGCTTTATTTTTCAAAAATTCACCCCCAAGGCTTGCAATATAACAAAAGAGCCACGTAGATGACGCGGTGAAGCCGCGAGAGGGCCACTGGTTTAAATATATATCAACATAAAACATCAAAAATCGCTTGATGTATCAAAATAAAATTTTGCAGTTTATGGTTTAAGACGTCCGCAACAATCGGATTTTACGACAAGGCCAGATTAAGGAGGTATAAAGCGTCTCACGAGTTTTAAATTTAGTAGAGAGGTACTTTCTAATAAGCGTACAAAATCACAGGAATTATCTAGTAGGCTTAGTATGAACATGAAAAAAAAAACGTTTTTTTTTTCAGCTTAAAAGTGAAACACTTTCTTCTCCATTTTTCGAATGAGTTAAAAACCGGGGTTCAACGGTGCGGTTTCCATTGTAGAGATTAGAAATGAAAATAATAATTTAAATATAACAATTCTCTCGAACCCACAACACATCACACTCACATTTAATTTTTAGAAATTTTGACTTAAACCACTTATACGAGTATTTTAACAAAGCGACAAATAAAACCTCTAATTTAAGCTCCCACGTTTGACATTCCAAGTGAATTAAAAAACACAACAGCCTAACTTATTCATAACGTTGATTAAACCATAAGTTGAAATGTTAAAATTGTGGAAAAAGTGACAGCGAAATGAAATGTCATGGGGTTACATATACTCGCCTCGGGACGTGACCCCTGAGTGGGGTTGCCATCTTAAAAATATCGAAACCAGGACAAGAAACGTCAAAACCTTCGGATTTTATAGTTCACAATCCGGATGTTCGAACAGATTGTGGTTTTTAATACCCAATATCAATATTTCGATTGGTTATTGGTCGAAGGACTGCAAACTCAACTTTTCTTTAAACAAACAAATGATTTACTCAAAAGTAGATTGTTAGATTATTCTAGGTTTTATTATTTTTTTTTATTTATTTATATTCTTTATTGCACACCACAATTACAATAAACAGACAAGTAGCAGCACAAAAGAAGAAACAATTACATATGTGTGAGGCACAAAAGGCGGTCTTATCGCTAAGCAGCGATTTCTTCCAGACAACCTTAAGGTTAGGAGACATGGCAACTTAACGTGGGTGGTGTAAATATACATACATATACAACATCCTAATACATAAACAGAATACACAAATACCTGTAAAATATATACTAATACAATATACTAATACATATTTTAATATTATGGACAAATAATATAAATATAATAACTTGTGATGTTAAAATTAAAAGTTGTACAAGATGTTAGGATGATTCAACATTTAGGTAATGATTTTTAACCATTTTTTTGAAGATATTTAAGGATTTTGCACGCTTAATATTTAACGGTAAATCATTCCACAGCGCAGTCGCATGCAAGGCAAACGAATGTTTATAAAATTTAGTTGAGTGCATCGGTATTTTAAGAGTCAGGTTCTCAGAAGATCGGAGCCTGTTGGTTTGCGAACCTAAAAATTTAAACATCTCCCTTAAATAAGGAGGAGATTTGTGGTGAATAAATAACACACAGTACAGAAGAGAGAGAGTATGTAGATTCCGGCGACAGCGTATAGGGAGCCACTTGAGCTTCGAACGAAATTCAGATACATGGTCATATTTCCGCAAATTAAATATGAACCGAATAGCAAAATTTTGAAGTCGCTCAAGCTTGTTAAGATAGTCCTCGGTTAAATTGGGATAGCTTGCGTCGGCATAATCGAGAATTGGAAGGATAAGAGAGTTTGCTAACATAACTTTGGTTGGAATAGGCAACAAAAAGCGCAGGCGTCGGAGTGAGCCTAATGTATAGAATATTTTCTGGCTTACTTTATTTATTTGCACCGACCATGATAGCGTCTGGTCTAAAAATATACCGAGATCCTTCACAGACGTACAGTATGGGAGTATTGTTCCGTTGTATACAATAGATGGTAAATGTGTGTACTCCACTTTTGAAATCATGGCCGCGCTGCCAATTATTATAACTTGTGATTTCACAGGGTTAACCCTAAGACCAAAGTAATTGCTCCAATCAGATATTGCGAGAAGATTCTTATTGATAATATTTATGGAATTTAACAAATTTTCCGTAGATGAGTGCTCGTAAATCTGAATGTCGTCTGCATACATATGGTATGGACACGACAAACGCTCTGTGATGGAATCAATAAAAATTGAAAAGAGCAATGGGGATAAAACACCGCCCTGAGGTACCCCGGCCTGGACATTGCACCACGAAGAGACATTATCCTCAACTCTTATGCGCTGTCTACGGCCACTAAGGTAACTTCGTAACCAATTAATTACAGACGGAGTTATGTTAACAGAACGTAACAAGCTTAACAATACATCGTAGTCAACGTTATTAAAGGCATTGCTAAAGTCAAGAAGTACGAGTATCGTAAGTTGCTTATTGTCCATAGCTCGTCGAATGTCATCTGTGACTTTTATTAGCGCAGATGTCGTGCTATGACCAGGGCGGAAACCGGATTGGAAAGGACTTAGAATAGAGTGGTTGTTGATAAAAGTAAATAATTGTTTGTGCACAAGTTTTTCAAGGACTTTGGAAAAGAACGGTAAAATAGAAATAGGACGGAAATCAGCTAAATGTATAGGATTAGGTTTTTTTGGGAGAGGAATAATCTGAGCGTTCTTCCATTCTTCGGGAAATTCACTGACTGAGATTGAATAGTTAAGGATGTGGGTCAAGACGGGAGTAACAATATCTAGGATAGGTATGATCATTTTGCGACTAATGCAATCAGTACCGACAGCATTCGACGAGATAGACAATATGCTCTTATTAACATCACGTTCTGTAAAAGGCTTAAAAGAGAACGATGGAAAGTTGCGAGTTGGTGTAGATGCCAGAGTACTCAAAATTTCTTCTTTATTGATGCCATCAAGTGCGTCGAAGGATGAGAAATGACTGTTGAGTTGTTCTATATCAATATTAAAAGATTTATTATTAGGAGATGATTTACCAACTCCAAGTGACTCGAGAAATTTCCAAGTTTTAGAAGTATTGCCATGTTCTATAGATTTATAGATATGACGGCGGTTAGCATCCCTACAAGACGTATTACAGCGATTTCGAGCTTTATTATATTTCATTCGATTGGCATCAGTGTCATGTTTTTTAAATTTATATTTTGCCTTGTTTTTCCGATCAATTAATAACTTTATGTCTTCATTTAACCATGGCGCAGGAAAATGTTTTATCTTTATTGGCCTGATAGGAGCGTGAGTGTCGTATAATTTCAATAACAAGTTATTAAAAATATTCACTTTGTGGTCAATTGACTTAGCTATAATAACCGGAGACCAGTCAATTAAACGTGCGTCTTTGAGCAATTGACTTATATCCATTCCCCCAAAGTTACGTTGCAGAAGAGTTCTCGATTTAGCCTTAGGAGGACGAACTTTATAGGAAAGATATAAAAGATCATGATATGAGAAGATGTCCGCAGGGCACTGACCATGCTTCAAAACGAAATTGGGAGAAGATACTATGATAAGGTCAAGGAGAGAAGGATTGCAGCCAGGAAAATTATGTGTAGCTGTTAGAGGGAGAATATGCATATTACATGATTGTGTAATGTTCAATAACTTTTGACTACGGTTATCGCCTTTTAATAAACAAGTATTAAAATCACCCATGATAATTGAGTGATCATAATTGGGAGTAAGATTTTCTAAGATACTTTCAAAATTAGGAAAATAATTAAATGAGGGAGAGGGACTGTAAATAACACCTAATAGGATTTTGGTATGAGAGAGTATAACTTCAATAAATAAATGTTCCGCAGTGTCTGTTAAAGGTGGCTGAGCTGACGAGCTAACTATAGTAAAAGGGATATAGGAACGCAAATAGATCGCAACGCCACCACCACCTTTACCAATACGGTCATTTCGAATTAAAGTAAATCCAGGTAGGGAATAGCAAGTACTTGGCAGACAAGGTTTGAGCCAAGTCTCTGACACTAGGATAGCATGAATATTTCGGGACTCAAACGACACAAGCATATCGGGATAATGAGCCGGAATACTTTGAGCGTTAATATGGAGAATATTAAAATTTTTCAGAGAATCTGAGAAGTAAGAATCAATAGCGACATTAAGAGAAGGAGAGGATGTACTGTGGAAACTATCACCACTCGATGACTCGACCGATGACGACATTGATAAAAAGTAATCACTATAATCAGACATCACAATAGCAAGTAATAGTTATAAAATATAAATACAAGTAAAATTCTATAATAAATAAAATATAATATAAATAAGATATAATATAAATAAAAAATAATATAATTATAATATATATACCTATATGACGTAATAAAAATATAAGTAAACAAACAATAAAAAATATATTTAAATAACAAACATAAAATAACAAAATTATAATAAACAAAAATATGTCTTCTTAACCCGCCAGCTATACTGAGAAGAGTCAATCAATAATGAAACAGAATGTAAAAAGAAAACAAAAAAGAACAAATTAAAAACTACACTAAGTTAGTATAACAGTAATAAAATATATATAAAACAAAACTATTCTAAATAACAATCGTCACAGTTTCCAAACGTAACTTTAAAGTTGTTGCGTACGTTAATTGACAGCTGTCATCTGACAGTTGTCAGTAAATGCTTTTTATGGAAAAGTAAACAAGTAAAAAAAAAAGAAACATTTCAAAATTTACAAACTACACGCCAAAAAAAAGAAAAGAAATAACCAAAAAAACAATAATAAACAACAAATTGTGATCATAGCACTAAAAAACTAACTAATATTAAGTACAAAAGTGTTCATATCAAATTTTTCATGAAAAATAAAGTAAACATTAAGCCAATTATTTCTTTACGATTCTTTTGGTTCTTACATTAGCCATTTTGGTGATCTTGGAATCCTTCGCCTCGTTGGAGGTGGCGGAGATCATTGAAGGAGCCGAATCAGTGCTAGGGATCATATTCAGTTCAGCTGTCGTTATAATGCGATGCTTTGAACCATCTGCGCCTAACACCATAATGACCCCATCTCGTGTCCAGCACTTAGTCAGGCCGAAACGCTGTCGAGCTGCTAGAAACGTTTTATGACGACATTTCGTTAAAAACTCTGAAATCGTCACTCCAGAACCTCTCAGATTTGTCTTAGTTGACCAGACTTTATTTCTTAAGGATAAGTCTTTAAATTTGACAACTATTGCCCGAGGTTTTCCTGAACCAATACGCCCAAGCCGATGACAACGACTAAGAGAACCTGGACCAATCTCTGGGATTTTTAAACTGTCACTTAGAAGTTTTAAAGTACAAGCCGCTGCATCTTCTCTATCAGTCTCTGGCACTCCATGCAACAGGATGATCTTCTTCCTTGATCGCATTTCTAATTCATCATACTGCCTTGACAACAATTCAACCTGTTTCTGAAGATTCTCTAAGACAGTCATAACAAACAGGCGAAAAGAACTGAACTGCGAGTTGATGTTTGAAGCGGGACTTGTGGCAGGAATAGAACTTTTAAGTTCTTTTTGGAATTCATTCATCCTTGTGTGAAAGTGTATAGTGAGCTCATCCAGAGTATCTTTAATGGCCTCCATGTTGTATAATTGCCACTGTGTACTATGTCTTTGTTGTACTTTGATAAATAAGATACACTTAGTGTTAAACTTGTGAAAAACAATAGCTGGTAGGTTAAATATAATCACTGACACATATTATTTACATTTATTCAATTATTTATATTTTTAAACTTAAAATACTTATAGAGCACAAAATTGCGAGTTACTTCATTTACTCCTACCCACAAAAAAAGTTTTAGTTTTTGGATTATGATCGATGATTGATTTTGTGTTTAATATAACATAATAACATGAGGCTGTCGTGGCGCAGTGAGATAGCGACTGACTGTAAACTGATTGTCTTAGGTTTAATTCCGACTTGCGGAATGATCACATTTAAATTTTCACTTTACTCTAGTACCTAAGCCAAAGTGCGGCATTGTGTCTACTTTGGGCGAAAAGTGGTGAAGGAAGTGTCTTGACACAAGTTTCTGTCTGAGTAACCTGCTATTATAAAAAGCGTTATTTATTTTTAGTTCTTTTAATATAATTTTATATGTATATAGATTTTATTTTTTTAAATAAATATTATCGGTCTTCTCAAAAATTAAATTTATTATAATATGAACCACCGTCTAAACTAAAACAAATCCGGGGAAACCCGGAAAGATGGTAACCCTACCCCTGAGTGACCTTCCTGTATTTACAAACAGTCGTGTAACATTTTATTAGTATGTATGTTACTCTCGAGATGTGTTGGATGTATGGATATGTGGAAACACTTGTTGTTTACTTCTATTGTCCCTTTTTTAGATTTTTGTTTTTCTTTCAGTTTCACTGTTTCCTGCATGGGAGGATGAAAGACAGAAAGAACCTAGTGTCAAGACACTCCATTATCCACTATCTGCCTGAATCTTCTGATTAGATAATTATATTCTGTGTCGAGTTGCGGAACATAACACCGCGCTTAGCATTGTCACTAAAGCAATGTGATGAAAATAATTTAAGTATACCTAATAATCGAATCTCTGATTAGAAAACATACCTATCCCAACCATTAACCATAAAGTATATATATTTTTGAAATGAAACTATTTTTAACACGATTAATCGCGTATATTTATATATATATATATATATATATATATATATATATATATATATATATATATATATATATATATATATATATATATATATATATATCTATATATATATATATATCTATATCTCTCTATATCTCTCTCTCTCTCTATCTCTCTCTATCTCTCTCTCTCTCTCTCTCTATCTCTCTCTCTACTCTCTCTCTCTCTCTCTATCTCTCTCTCTCTCTCTCTCTCTCTCTCTCTCTCTCTCCATCTCTCTCTCTCTCTCTCTCTCTCTCTCTCTCTCTCTCTCTCTCTCTCTCTATATATATATATATATATATATGTCGGAGACAGTCATGAAGATGATGGTGAAACGAGGCTGAACCCGTTCCAGAGCGGTGCCCACACCGAGACGAGCATGTCAACACTCAAAGAAGTTCAAATTGCGATGAAGGCTGGCCGAATTAAAGAAGATAACGTTTTCTCACGCTTGGAAATCGAAGTGTCAATAGATTGACTTTTCATATAAAAACAAAGTCAACATATTCTTTTGGGTCTTTTTCCTGTGAGATTCTATAGTTGACGATTGCAGACGATACTAGCAAATAAAAAGGAAGATAATTGTGCCCGCTATTGTTTTACTCGATAACCCAACGTTCACGCCCATGAGATATTCATCATTATTTAAATAAAATAAAGCTTCTCCGACATCAGAAGTGGGATTCAATCGAGTAAATAAAATGTGTGATGTGAAAATTTTGAAATACTGCAATAAAGAAGATGTTGTAAGTACAGAACGAGCAAATGCAGGCAGAAAATTGAATTCCTTAATACGACTACGTGGCCATTTCAATATAATCCAGATACACGTAAGCATGATACGCTTGATTTTCAATTGTTTAAGGGCAGACTACGAATTACCAGATAATCCTCTAGAAGGACGTCTCTCTACTATAAGGAAATCTTAATCGTGACATCGTTGCAAGTCACTAGACTCAAAAAAAAAAAAAAAAACCTATTTTTTTTACGTAGTTATAGACTCCATAGAAGGTTCCGGTGCTAATAAGCCTGAGCGCATGCAATCCTGCCAAAAAAGAAACCACGGACTTTGTGCAAGTTGCTTAATAACATCCGTTATGAACCCCCAGCGATATTGAGCAAATCGAGCGGCGCGGCTAAAACTAAGCGCTGGCGTCGTGGTTGCTAAAAAGATTGAAAGATGAAGAACTAAATAGATTGACTACAGCTGCTTGTTTATATTACTACTGGAATTGGTTTTCACCATGGCCTACAACGAGAGTTACAGGCAGACGGTATAAGATGTAAAACACCGCAAGACATTAATAGTACTTAGGATGGAGCGATGTGTCCCAGAACGCCAACATCGCCGCCTAGATGCTTTTTATGTGGAAATATTGAACAGAAGCATACTGATTGCCGCGATAGGCATAAGGAGTTGTAGGGACTTTACATACGATTCATTTGTCACGCACGTAATATTTCAGGAGTCTACAACTAGGGATAATCATTATCAGCATCAAATGTGAAGAGCGTAGCCACGTCTCCACAAGATGTGCAGTCCGCTCCTGCTGCAATAGCGAGCGTATCCCGAGCGCCGTATCCTGAATGCCATGCTCCGAGCACCGCAACCTGCGCGTGATCGAGCTTCCTACTGGATTACTAAATCCTATCCGGTGGGTCAATAACATTTTATTCTTAGATTAGACCTTACTTAAACGCTCGTTAGTTATATAAGGTTTTGTGAAAAAAGGTGTTAAATGTTTTCCTAATGTTATTTTATTGATAGGTGTAGGTAACAGAAACGTAAACCAATGAATACATTTTAAGAACTTTAAATTATCGCATAGGCAATAGAAATCTTACTTTTAAAATTTTGTTCTCGGTCGTATGATAACGTATTAGTTTCAACGTTCATATTAGGGCAAACGAATTAATTATTGCAATGATATTTATCATGAAAATACAATATTTATGCCTGTGATATGATAGCTAATTTTTATATTTGTAATTAATGTTTGTGTTAATATGGACGCTTGACGTTTGAATGTCAAAAATTATTTGTTAGACAATAATGCTAACTAGCTAATGCTGACTAAATTATTCACCCATTTACGATAAGAAAAGAAAAAAAAAGTTTATAAAAATTATAAGAAATAAGTTTGAAGAAACGAAAGAATTTCAATGTAAATTTGTAGAACGCACATAGGTTTAGTGGTTAGTTCACTAGGGCGGTTTCCAAGGTACACGGGTTCGAATTCTGTTTTCGATTGTTCAAACTTACCTACGTTTTCTAAAATAAGAGGTTGCTAATATTCGCAATATTTCAAATACGACATTGTGTCTATCTGCATATGCGATGAATGTAGGTTCTATTCCCACACGGGGGAATGATTATATTTGAAATTGTTTTCATTTCTCCGCCCTGGTGACAAGACAAAGCGCGGCGTCGAGAATTACTGTTCTCTACACAATTTAGGTGAGGTTTATGCCAAAAGAGAAGTGTCCAAACACTCCCGTTTTGACACTCTTTGCCTACCATGCTTGCGGGAAAACCGTGAAACTAATCTAGGTAGGATAATTCTAATAACATTTAATTTCTAGGTTCCCTACAATTTGCCTAAATATCTGTAACTAGAAAGTCGTTTAATAGATAGTGCTAAAGGTGTCTTTAGCTTTGCGTTCCGCTGCCGTACCGTAGAAGCGGAAAATAATGCATAAAATTAGTAAAAGTAAAATTAATTTCAAGAAAAATATAAGATTAAGTTATTATTCAGGTTCAGTTTAGATGATTCGGAACGCAGGCATATAAATTAGTATTCTTTCGAATAGATCTTCATTGCAAATGATTTCTTAATAGATATTGCCTCTTAACGGAACCTATTATTTTATGTTAGATTGCGCAATGGTTTTTATTTGATACCTGACATAGAATAATATCATAGAGTATAACGTTACGGCAATTAGGGAACTAAGACTTTTAACGCTTTTCGGCCTGCGTAATGTTCTAAGACTTTTAACGCTTTTCAAAATGGTATGTCTCAGTAAATTTGCATACACTTAGTTCATTTATTTGTTATTAATTTGGCATTAATTTATTTGTCTGAAAATAAGACCGCGAAAATTTCAATTCGAAGTATTACGCTGGCGTCGCTAAACGTTATGAGTCGCGTTTTATGCGTACTTGTAAGTACACGCTAGATGTAGGGTAGAGAGAGGAATGCACGAGAGCCAAGTATTACTAAAAGTAGAGGTCAATGAGTTGCCTAAACGATAGTGTGGAATCTTAGTTCGGTTGGTCGGACCGTACCTACCAGTAGCCATTTCGTAGCCGTAGTCTGTTGGAAATCGGTGACTGCTTTCTATATGGTAGTACGTGGACACGCGGTGTGCGGTTGGTGCTGGGGAGGGACGGGTCCTGTGGAGACCGCAGAGGCCAAGTGTGGCTCTGGCGGTGGAAAGGTCAGCAGAGACCGATGAGGAGTCCAGGTATGGCTCTGGTGGTGGAAAGGTCAGCAGAGACCGATGTGGAGTCCAGGTGTGGCTCAGGTGATTGTTGGGTCCGATAGAGACCAAAGAGAAGGCCAAAAGTGGCTCAGATGCTTGTTGGGTCTGGTTAGAGACCAAAGGTGAGTCCGGGTGTGGCTCGGCATTCATGTGGAATGCAAGATTTGTTGTTGGGGCTAAGCCCATAGGCCACGAATAAGATACCCACTTTAGAGATAGTATTGTACTTAGCAATGATCATAATTTGTAATTAGTATTAGTAAGTTCAAAAGGTACTTGGTTGCTCTAGCATTTTCATCTTCTTTCACAGTTTTGCTATATTGACTTACATTAAGAGGCGCTTAAATAAAGACATTGTGAATTAAATTTGTTACTATTGTAAACTATAAGATTGCCATTACAAGAACATACCTTGTAGATGTGGATGACAATATGAGCAATAACTTAGTTGCTAACGTGTAATTGATAATTTTTACTTTTTTAGAGGTGTTCATAGAAATAACTCTGTATTCAAAATTTCAATAGAGCGCGATCTTGAGCCTTATGAGTACACTAATCTCCACCTAACGCTGTTGAGAAGTTAGTCAAATTATAGACGTTAATAGTCTGATTTAATTTTAATTATTATCGTGATATCTTATCCTATGGAATATTACTGTTGGACAATGTTCTAGATTAAATCAATAATTGTAATTTAAAAAGTATGTTTTTATTTCCAATGTAGAAACTAATAATTCTCCTAATATCGGTGAAGTTTTTAAAAAGTTAGCTGAGGGTTACATTAAAGCACACCAATATCTTGTGCACAAAAATATTCACAGCACAAATACAAGAGATTTTAGTAACTAGTTTACGAGTGTCTAGACAATTATGATTTATTAGTTGAATAATTTGAAGTCTAGATTAGAGGTATATTAGGTATGCTGTTGAAGCTCTCTCAGGATGCTAATTAAAGTGGTGAATTTATTGTAAAATTACATTCTGCTAGTAGTTCTTGAGCATGAGTGAAGAGTATATGAGAACATATGCTCTTCTCCACAACGGTCCCTGATGTGTTAACAGCATCCTGCTAATATTGAAATAAGTTTGATTTGAAAGTTCATGCTTACTTGATATTTCAATGGCGTTTCTATATGTCAGGAATGACCGAACAATGTATACTGTAGTTTTTGTTTTTAGCAGAAAGAAACACCCGAGGACGTGTGTCAGCGCAGGATGGCCGTGTCGGAGACAGTCATGAAGATGATGGTGAAACGAAGCTGAACACGTTCCAGAGCGATGGCCACACCGCGGCGAGTATGTCAACACTCAAAGAAGTTCAAATTGCGATGAAGGCTGGCCGAATTAAAGAAGATAACGTTTTCTCACGCTTGGAAATCGAAGTGTCAATAGATTGACTTTTCATATAAAAACAAAGTCAACATATTCTTTTGGGTCTTTTTCCTGTGAGATTCTATAGTTGACGATTGCAGACGATACTAGCAAATAAAAAGGAAGATAATTGTGCCCGCTATTGTTTTACTCGATAACCCAACGTTCACGCCCATGAGATATTCATCATTATTTAAATAAAATAAAGCTTCTCCGACATATATATATATATATATATATATATATATATATATATATATATATATATATATATATATATATATATATATATATATATATATATATATATATATATATATATATATTTTATATATATTGAACAGTACGTTTAGTAGTAAGCCCAGAGTGGCGCAATAGGATAACATCTGACGGTAAAACAAAAGCTAGCGCAAAAAGAAAGTTTCAAATTTGAGTTAGGGGCGGAGAATGGAGTGTCTTAACTCTAAAATCTTGAAAAAGACTCTTGACACTTAAACAAGCAGTGCATATTATCGTAATATACATAATTTGTTATGCATTTTAGTTAAAAATAAATATTAAACATTAAAATGACATTCAAGTTGCTATGGCAACGCATGTTTCACGCCTCAATAGGACTTTAAGCGACTATAAAAAATTGATATATATTAGCATATATAAAAACATTTTTTTTTACTTATAATCTAGGTACACGATAATAGCAATCTCTAGTTTGAATAATAAGGTGTTCTAATAATAGCTATTTAAGTATTTGACCTGGTTTAGTAAAGCTCTATAAGAAGCTACTGCAGCTGATCTTACCTTCACATCATATCGAGTGATCGTTAAAAATATATTTTATGACTCATTTTTCATGTGCATATGTTCAAAAAATATTATAAAAATAAAAAAAAAAATAAAAAAACCTTTTATTTCTTGCAAACTTACATGTTCATTTATACAACTTACATTTAGTGAGATAACATAAATTTATACTATGCGCTAGTTATATATAACACACACACACACATACAAATATTATATACTTACAAAAAAAATATTACATACTCATATTTATATACTTATAATATATTATAATTATTTTTTTTATTATCTCTTAAATTTGATTATTACTTTATAAATTAGTTAGTACCTCTTGCAAGAACCCCTGTACAGGTGAAGGCCTCCTCCAAAGATGCCCAGTTTTCTCTTGAGCGTACTTTTTTAATCCAGTTCACGCCAGCTAACTTAATGATGTCATCTTCCCACCTAGCGTAGGGTCTTCCCTTTTCAAAAAATATTAAATGGAAAGAAATCAAATAAGTTTTATTAACTTTAAGTAAAATAAATATTTTTTTATTTATAAATTATAATTAATATTTAAAAAGTTGAAGGCTAAAATGTTTATATATTCTGCATGTCCTGGTGAACAAGAATCACCATAACTATATTGCCTTGAATAATATACAAAATACGAATAAGATCGGATATATGTTTCTTTTTTTATCGCACATACAGCAGGGTAGGCAGATGGAACTTAATATTAAGACACTGAAATTCCCACTTTTACTGAATTCTATAGGCATTGCGAGTTAAGTGGCGGAACTTAACGCCACGCTTTGCCTCTACACCAGAGCGAAGAAACTGGAAATATTACATATTTCCACTCCTCAAATGGGAATCGAACCTTTAACCAGTCACGTTACAATCACACTTTGTGCCTCTGCATGACGGCTGGCCCCGACGCATTTTCCCGAAAATAAAAACCAAGATCACTCAACCCAAGGTAGGGCGAGGACATAAAAATATTTAAAAATGATCAGTTACTTCAACATCGAACCCATAACTACTCTCGTTTACCACACGTTGTTCCAATGCGCCACAATAGCCTCCAGTATAAGTATATGAACTCATTAAATAAACCGTAATAGATTTAATTCATTTGTATGTATGAGAAAGCTTACATTTTATAACCCTATTTGTGATAAAAATCCTAATTGCTGATTCATGACGCAATGGGACAGCCTCTTTGAAGATTGTAAATGCAATTCGTTGTGAGTTCGATTCCCACTTAGAACAATTTTTTCTTATTGAATAAAATAGGCAAACGAGCATACGTACCACCTGGTGGTTAGTGGTTTGCCCATAGACATCTACAACATTAGAATTATCGCTGCGTTGCCAGCATTGGATGTAGGGATGAATAGGGAAGAAAGTATAGGAATGGTGGGAATAGGGAGAGACAATAGGATGATTATATGAAATGATATTTAAATAATTTTCATTTCTCTAGTACCCAGATAAAGCACAGCGTTAAGTTTCTTAATTTAACACGCAAAGTATGGATAGACGGATATATTAATTTATATTATATATTTATGTTAAATAAAGGAAGTAAATGTTACTGCCCGAAAAGTAAATGTCGGCTGGTAATTTGTACATTAATAATATTTTTTTTTTAGCTTTACGCTATATCCCGCACACAGCAGGGTAGGCAGAAGGAACCTAGTGTTAATTAAGACACTCCGTTCCCCACTTTCCGCCGAATTTGGAGGCATTGCGTGTTAAGTGGCGGAACTTAACACCGTGCTTTACCTCGACACCAGAGCGAAGAAAATGGAAATATTAAATATTTCCACTCCTCGAGTGGGAATCGAACCCACAACCAGTCGTTTGCAGTCACACGCTTGTGCCACTGGGCCACGACTGGCCACAATTTATAATATTAATATTTAATATGTAAGAATTTTGTTTTGTAGTTGCCGTATTTTTAGAAAGGCGCTGTACCCTATAAAGAAATAATATTTGTATGTTTGTTATTATGTTATTGTGTTAACATAGCTTATTGTACTTTTATGCCAATAAAAACCTTTAAAAATCAAATCTAAATCAATGTCTCGATTTTCAGAGAACGCTTTCTATTGGAGAACGGAGTGTTCCCTCTGACTCTGATGGGAATTAGGAAGAAGCTGTAAAAAATGTGATAAAAAATATATTATATGTACATATATAGAGATACAAATCAGTCACAATGAAATAATAAAATATTTTAACGCCACATACAGTCGTTACACGTAAAATTTACTGTTGCTTTTTTAACGTAAAACGTTTATAACGTAATACGTTATACAGCTTAATAATTTTGACATTTATATCAAATTTTAAATAAAGTATTTTTATTATTTTTTTTAACTTGTTATTGTATTTTTTTGTGTGTACAATTCGCACTTTGGAAAAGAATATATAAATAACTAATGGTATTGTTAAAATATTGTTAAAATATTGTTACTTTGCTTATACAGTAAAATATTTAAGAAGATTTATTTCGTACATTTTAGAGTAAAATGGTTTATTTTCGAATAAAATAATTAATTACTCACTCAATTAATCTGGTTAAAATAATTTCATTTTATATGTTTAAAAAATGCGATAACCAAAGATCTCCAGTTTCATTTTATTAATACAATAAAAATAAGTTACTATATTTTTAATTCTTATTCTTTATAAGAATTTCAATACAGCCGGGTGTTGAACGCATGGCTTAGCGGTCAGAGTGCTTGACAATTTTCAAGAAGCGTGAGTTCGAATCCTGCTACGTTGTTTTTTTTATACTTTTTCATAAAATGCTTTTTAATTTTCCACTGCTTAGTGATACTTTAAAATCATTATACCTATCCTAAAAAATGTAAAAAAACAATTAACATAACACAAACATCAACAAATCACATACAATATTTCATACACAAAGCAAAAAAAAAACCACAAATATTTATTAAAATGAAATAGCATTCGGTATCAGGACGTTTTCGTGACACATTTGACAGGTTCATCCGATACGAAGTCATGTTCGCTCACGGCCGCCCGCCCGCCGCCCGCCGCCCGCCCGCCCGCTCGTTGTGACAACTTGAAATATATGTTAAAAGCTGCAAGTGGGAAGTGTCTTTTGACACATGTATGTATTTTTTATTTAAATTCACACTTTTTTACGTATGACAGAGTAATCGGAGAGAAAAAAGTGTTTAAACACTCCATTCTCCACTTTACGACAATATATTGCATGTTGAATTGGGGCCAGTCGTGGCGCAGTGGCACAGACTAAATTGTACATCATAGAGAGAAAAAATGGCCTAACATAATTAGTAGTAGTAGTTTTTAGTCCACACAAAATTACAAATATATTGCAAAGATCCTAGATTCTTCGCTCTGGTGTCGAGGCAAAGCGCGGCGTTAAGTTCCGCCACTTAACGCATAATGCCTCCGAATTTGGCAGAAAGTGGGGAACGGAGTGTCTTAACATTAGGTTCCCTCTGCCTACCCTGCTGTGGGCCGGATACAGCGTGAAGGTAAAAAAAATGAATTGCGGAACTTAACGCTGCGCCATGTTCTATCAATGTAGATAAATGTAAGTATAATATTTTTATCGGAAGACGACAGTTACTCAATTCTTAATCTTAATCTTATCGGCTTTACCGCCATAGCAAAGTATATATAGACAGAGCCTAGTGTCAAGACACTCTGTTCTATATTTTCCCATTTTTAACACCATTAAGTACGTAATATCTTAAAATGAGAAGGAGAGTGGAGAGTGTAATGTCCCAAAATATTATCTCTCTGAGATTGGATTAATGGAGGTATACAAGCACACAAGTTTCCATTATTTTATATATCATTGCCACGTTACTCCCACAATTTCGTGTGGGATATTTATTTATTTAGAAGAAATGTTTGGACTACTGTCATCTCTTGGGACCCTAATAAATATTTGCTGTATTGTTTGCGAAACGACCTCGCGAACAATTATGGAGGGACAATAGTAGGGTAGTGCGAACAAAAAGTGAAAATCGTTTTGAATTTTCTCCGTAGATTCTTGGAATACGTGTAGGTATAATGTTGTTAGCCCAGTAAGGAGAAATTTAGGTACTATTTTTTCTTAAATATTATATTATAATAACTGACAAATTTAATAAATTAATAATATTCTTTTAACCCTTAACGGGGGTGTTTTTTTTTGCTAATAAAACGGAATTTTAGAAATATTTATATTTTTTCAGCTTCAAGCTTTTATGGCAGGATAAATATAGAGGGAGAGCCAAGTGTTAAGTGTCTCCATTCTCCACTTTCTCAATTCAATATATTATTTGTCGAATGGCAGAATAACACGTCGCGTGTCGTCTTACCAGAGTGTAGAATTAAAAATCGAATCAAACATACAACGAATCGCGTTTACAGTCAGAAATTTTACCAATATAATATAATGGAAAAAATATATTTTTAATACAACTCTAGGCTTGGATTTCAATCTCCTACCTCCCTAATACTACTACACATATACAGTAGCATGACATTCTACCTAGTACCTACCTGCTCTCTAATAGTTCCAAAAATATAAAAAAATCTAATGCACATATAAAATTGAGAGTGAAATGTTATAATATTAGAAGTCCGCATACATATTTCATACATTGCAAAAATATTCCACGCGTTCGGAGTGCAAAATTTTATGACATGCTCAAAGCAGCGGTCTTAAGAGAATATTTTTATAATTTAATGAAGAATTCTTGTATTTTTGTATGTATAAAATGTAACTAATGTGAGAATAAATATGTATTTTAACATCAAAAACATTTTTAGAAAACGTTTAAAAATTAAACGCAACGGGATTCGAACCCGCGCCTCTTGGAATCTGTCCAAGAGCTTTAGAAAACGTTTATTGTATGTATATATATTATTTAAAATAAGCGTAAAAATGTAGAATGTAATTTAATTTAAACCAATGTTTTGGAATAACACGTTAAATACTTTTAAATATTTTTAAAACGTTATAAGATATTTAGAAAATACCAGCATGCTGGTAGTAAAACGCATGGCTCAGCAGTGAGAGAGCCTGGTTTTCAGGAAGCGCGGGTTTGAATCCCACTGCGTTCAATTCTTTATACCTAAAAATGACCTCTAAAAAAATCTCTATATATCTTTTTCCGTTTTAAAAGATTTTTACAGTAGTATGTCTTTGTAAAAACATTGTTTAAAATATTTGTTATTTAGCAAAAATATATTTTACAAAAGAGAGGTACTGTTTCGTTCAATTATTTTATATTTTTAAAAGGTTTTTGTATTTTTACTGGGGATTTTAAATATTAAATTCACGAATTGTTTGTTGCTATCAAGATTCAATATATTTTTGCTGTTATATGTATTGTTGTTTTGTAAACTTATTTACAAAATTATTAAGTAAACGCAATTTTCTCACATTTTTAAAGGTAGTATTATCCAAATTTTAATCCTGATGTGTCACTTACTTGTAAACTATAATATACCACTTAAAACTTACTTGCAAACTATAATATCCCACTTAAAATATAACATTTACTACAAAAAAGTATGGGACGTATTTTATTTAACTTCATTTTGTAACCCGCGCATAGCAGTGTAGGCAGAGGAAACATAATGTTAATACACTCCGTTTCCGTTGAATTCTGGAGGCATTGCGTGTTAAGAGGAAAAGAACTCAACGCAGCGCTTTGTCTTTGGTACCAGTAAAGAAATGAAATTTTAAATATATATAATCATTTCCCGAGTGGAAATCGAACCCACACCCGTAGCTTTACAGTCATACGGTGCTCCACTGCGCCACAACCGTTCATAAAAAGTATGTAATGTTGTTTTATAAAAATGCTTAATATTGAAATACTTAAGTCTTACAACAAGAGCCCTAAATTCAACGTTTACTTTTTGTAAAGCTATTAAGATGTTAAACATGTTTTTTTCACAAACTTAGTTTTCAAACTTATTGTTTGTTTCACAAATAATTTAATGTCATTCCTTTCTTCGCTTACGTGTCCAACAAATTACGTGTCCATCGTGGTAAGGTAAGGTAACATGCATGACGTTTGTAGGTTCTATTTCCACTTGAGGGCGACACGACTTTCACAAAGAAAAAAAATTAAAAAATAATTATTTTTTTTATAAAAAATAAAATTGCTTTGCTCCTTTGCTCTATTGAGAAGACAAATTGCCGCGTTGAGTTCCACCGGATAAAAGTGAAGTTGATATCGGTGTAAAATACAAGAAAAATCGTGTTGGCTAATAAATCCTAACGCAGGCTACTCTCACTGCTAAGTAGCTTGAATATTGAATATAGAACCATCACATATGTCGGACATTACCACTGAGTCATAACGTCAATATCGGATTTTGTTCTCCTATTTCAACTTGAAATCGAGACATTATGGGTGACTGGATTCTATTCCACGCTTTGTCCCACATATAGAGGGTAGAAACAAAAATATTTGTTTAACAATGTGGGAATCGAACCTATAAACAATTGCTGTTATAAACAGACGCTGTCCTACTGCGCCTTAATATTCCCTTATCCATATTTATATTATTAATGCGAATGTCTGTGTGTTTGTCTGTCACGCTTTCACGGCTAATCTACCGATATGTATGAAATTTAGAATGAAAGTAGTAAAAATTACTAGGTCTAACATAGGCTACTTATTTTTTCAAAAATCAATCTCTAAAGAGTTGAAATATGGGATGAAAGTTTATATGAAAAATCTACACCGCTTGACCGATTGTAATGAATTTTGGTATAAACATAGTTGCTAATCTAAGGTACATAGGCTACTTTATTTCTTTAAAATCCACCCCCCAAACCAGGGTTGCAATATACCGAAACAGTTACGTAGTTCACGCGGCAAAGCCGCCAGCGGGCGCTAGTTGGAATATATTTTGGACAAAAATTAAATATTAAAATAATACTTAAAATAATATTTAATTCTCACTACTGAATTGCAGAACTCAATGGCACACTTTGTGTTAGGTACTAGAGGAAGGAATTTAAAATGATATCATTTCCCCTAAGTGAAAACGAACCCATAACCAATCGCTTAACATTCACACATCCCACTGCGTCACAATCGCCACTCATTAGAGTAACTTTTGAACAAAATCAGAATAAAAATAAGGCTTAAAATAATATGTAATAATCACTACTGAATTGCAGAACTCAATGCCGCGTTTTGTCTTAGGTGCTATAGAAATGAACATATTTTTTTTTCTTTTTTTTTTTTAGCTTTACGCTGTATCCCGCACACACCAGTGTAGGTAGAGTGAACCTAGTGTTAAGACACTCCGTTCCCCACTTACCGCCAAATTCGGAGGCTTGCGTTGCGTATTAAGTGGCGAAACATAACGCCACGCTTTACCTCGACTCCAGAGCGAAGAAAATATAATTTCCACCCCAGGAGTGGGAATCGAACCCACAACCAGTCGTTTACAGTCACACGCTTGTGCCACTGGGCCACGACTGGCCACAACATATTTTACATACATAAATATTATCATTTCCCCAAATGGGAATCGAACTCATCAAACCAAAAAATACGCTATCGCACTGCGCCACTATGATCACTCATTAGAATAATTTCTGAACAAAATCAGAATAAAAATAAGTCTTAAAATAATATGTAAAGTTGACTAATGAATTTATTTTTATAACAGCCCCCGGCGAGTAAAATATTTGCCTTCGGAGAACTTCTACTTAGCGCCAAGTCCGCGGTAACTACGCAAAGTTTATAGGAAATCTAGTAAATGAAGCTGACATTTTTTTTTTATAAAAATAATATTGAAATTAAATTTTATCGTTATACTTAACAAGTGTTTTTAAGAAGTTTTGCGAAGAATTTAGTTCTTTCACGAACTAAATAAGTAAGTAAAAGTTTATTAAAGAGATGATTAAGTAATATTTTTCTTATAATGAAAAATTCCATCTTTAGTAGTTAGGTCAGTTAGTATCAGTTAGTATCGGTTGTATGTTGGATGCCACACAGGGGAATGATTATATTTTATTTATTTTCATTTCTTCGTTCTGGAACCAAAGACGACGGCGTCGAGTTCCGTCATTCAACACCAAATTACTAGATTTCGGGCGAGTATCATGAATGAAGTGTCTGACACTAGATTTTTATCGACTACTCGGAAAAAAGCGAGGAGCTTTATAACTACGAATAATTTAAATGTATTAAAAAGATACATATAAAAATCCAAATAGTTAACACGGTTTTACTAGAATTTATTTATAAATTTAAAATAATGAATTCTATGCGTAAAATGTTGACTTTCAATTTTTAAACTCAAAGTAAACCAATTCAAATCAGCAAACATGCGTCCCTCACGCTTTTTTCTGTATATCAGTTTTACGACCATATGGTATAGGTAACAAAATGTTAAATCAACCTCTGTATATAATTATTGCAGGTTCAACTCCTGTACAGATCAAAATTACAAGTATTTTTTTTTATTCTTTTCAGATCTGCTGATGGATTTTTTTGATTCTTTTAACTGGTGCTACTGGATCTGGTGCTACTGGATCTGCTTATACCAAGACGTCTAAACCACTATTAATAGTATAATTACGAAAACGAAAATAAGTGTCTTATCACTGTGTTCTTTCAAAATTTACCCCACAAACCCCTGCATTATTCATAAATATGATATAAACGAATGTTTTACAACTCGTAAACTAAATAAACATATGGTAATCATTCAGTTCAGTTCAAGAGTCACATCGGCTGTTGTCAGCGAACTCGTTGAAACTTCGTGATCAGGCTCACAATATTCGCTTATGGAAAAGTTTATATACAATATACTGTATAGCTATGTATTTGCATATAATGTTATTTTTATTATTTAGGTTCACGCTGTATCTCGCACACAGCAGGATAGAGAACCATAGAGAACCTACTTTAGACACTCCGTTCCCCACTTTCTGCTGAATTCGGAGGCATTGCGTGTTAAGTGGCGGAACTTAACGCCGCGCTTTGCCTCGACACCAGAGCGAAGAAAATAAAAATATTAAATATTACCTCTCCTCGAGTGGGAATCGAACCCACAACCAGCCGTTTACAGGCACTCGCTTGTGCCACTGCGCCACGACTGGCCCCTGACTGGACTGACTTTTATTATTATTATTAGTCTTTTGGTCCATTTTTTAAAGACATGACTTCGAGTTCCGCTACATTAAAAAAAATACACATTTCCTAAAAATCTTTTTTACTCAACACACTCATTCTATATATAACAATCAGTGTGTAAGCATAAAAAATACGTATTCATATATTAATCAGAAATCACTTGTTCGTTTGAAAAGGCTGAACTCTGTTATCAAAACAAAAAGTGGCTAAAGCTAATATAACTTTGCTCTTCAATTGTTTACGTTCACACTCCAGTTTTTGTGGAGTAAATATAGCGATATTAAAAGTTTCAAAAGTAACTTTGTTTCAGTATTACTATTTTTTTGTTAGTAATAGTTAGTTACAAAATATTGAATGGGTGTAAAAATGGAGAAAGGAAGGAAGAGGGAGATAATGAAGACGCACAACGCGCCAAAGCTATTAAACGTATATATAACTAGTGGCCCGCTCGCGGCTTTGCCGCATGAACTGCCTCTTTGTTTCTTTGTTTCTTTATATTGCAACCCTCAGGGGTGGATTTTTGAAAAATAAAGTAGCCTATGTTTATCCTTGGATTATCAACTATATCTAGTTTAAAATTCATTACAATCGGTCAAGCGGTTTAGATTTTTTATATAAACTTTCATCCCTTATTTCAACCCTTTAGAGGTTGATTTTTGAAAAAATAAGTAGCCTATGTTAGACCCAGGGTTATTTACCATTTTCATTCTAAATTTCATCCAAATCGGACCAGTAGAATAGCCGTGAAAGCGTGACAGACAAACACACAGACTTCCGCATTTATAATATAATTATATATAATTATACTTTTATCGTTTTAAAGTGTTATTTGCACACGTAGCAAACGTATAAAAAATTGAACGCAGCTGAATTCGCACCCGCACCTCTGGGAAACCGTCCAAGCGTTCATGCACGCATGGCTTTAAATTTTTAAGCATTTTCTACAAATGTTTTTATTTTTAAATATAATAATGTCAGTACATAATGTATATTATAAATTTTATGTTCTGTTCTGCTTTGTGTATCGGAATCTGCCGAGATCCTTGACTTTTACTTGAAAAAATATCACATATAAAAAGCGGAAAGTGGAGGTAGGAGTGTCTTGACACTAGGTTCTCTCTGACCACTCCACTATGCTGGAAAAGCCCTGAAGCTGTTATAATGAACATATTATAATTGTTCTTTTAGAATTAGGAAAGCGTGATCTTTCCGGTAATACATTAAACGATTAATAAAACTCTTTACTCAATTTGAAATCCATTAAATCATATATATTTAAACGAGAGCTTAAAATATACTTACATAAAAACCTTTCAGATTTTAAATATCTAAAATTGAATTCAACATGTAACTTTAATCTTTTCCATTTATTTTTATTAACGAATTCGTTAATAATTAAGCTATATTGAGAGATAAGTGTAAAACATCATTATTTCTTCTAATTTAACGTCATCGTCAACATTCCCACTCGGGCGAATGATAAAATATAAATTGAAAAAGGCATTTAGAAAGCGTATAAAAATTCGAACGCAGCGGTATTCGAACCCGCGTCTCCTGAATACCGTCCAGGCGCTCTCACCGCTGAGCCATGCGTTCCACTACCAGCTGAGTCGAAATTCTTACACGCTTTATTACAACTTATTTTTGTTGTTAGCGGAACGCATGGGTTTTCCTAAGTGTGGAATAACACTTTAAAAATGTTTAAAAGTAAATAGAAATTCATTGGTCCTTTCTGATGACAAAACAAGCACGGTAAGATTCAAGTGGGCAGTGGAGAATGGAGTGTTTTAACACTAAGTTTTCTCTGACTACTTTGCTATGCAGTATTTACAGTAAAGCTGTGTATCAGATTTTTTTTCCAGATTAATAAACAATTTGAATATGAAATAAAATCGTAATGAAAACTTTTACCCTTTAATTTATTAAATTTATAAATTAAATTTATAAAAATCTCTCTACAGAAATGCCAACAACAATAATAAGTTGTAATAAAGCGTATAAGAATTTCGACGCAGCTGGTAGCAGAACGTATGGCTCAGTGGTGAGAGCGCCTGGACGGTATTCAGGAGGCGTGGGTTTGAATCCTGCTGTGTTCAAAAAAAAATTATACGTTTACTAAATGTCTTTTTCAATTTTCCTAAGTGGATAATTTTACCCTGTAAAAAGCAAATCGCACACAGAAAAATAAGCCTCATTTACATTTAAAGAAAACGTATAAAAATTGAACGCAGCGGGATTCAAACCCACACCTCCTGAATACCGTTCAGGCGCGCACTCACCACTGAGCAATGCGTTCAATTTTCCTAAGTGTGGAATAACACTTAAAAATGTTTAAAAGAAACCTCATTTACAATAACATAGCAAATTTAACCACTGTAGAACAACTTAGTTTTGCTAATTGCATGTAAATTCAATATATACAAGGCACAACTAATTCCGTAACTAACAAAGCGGAACGTTTCCCCCCTGATGAGATGTGGCGCTCAGTAACAGGAAGAAGATTGATTTCTCTACCAACAAGAACTTGGAAATAGCGTGGAGTGAAAATATTAGCGTCAAAATGTCTGGGGAAATTTATTTATTTTAACTGCTTAGTTTTAGAGGTGGTTTGAGATGGTAGTTTTAAATTGTAAATAAAGGAATTTGTATTAGAAATAATTGTTATTAAACATTTTTTTTTTATATTTTAGGATAATTACTGTTAGGATACACAAATTATATTAAGACACTCCGTTCCCCACTTTCCGCCGAATTTATTTTCGTTTTTCGTGTTAAGTGGCGGAACTTAACACCGCGCTTTGCCTTGGATACATAAAATATTGAATATTTCAATTCCTCGAGTGGGAATCAAACTAACAACCAGCCGTGTCTGTTAAGTGTCTGTTACGTCTGGCCTCTGAAAATCCTCGACTAAAATGGGCTTTTAAAAGGTTATGGTATTAGGTAGAGATGAGTAAAATAAAAAAATAAGTATAAAATAAAGTATAAATCAATAACTTACGTCATTTTTAATTCTTACATGTTTCATTACATGCTTGTTGACTAAGAGTCAATAACAAATTAAACATACAATATTGTTCAATTCAAAAGTTATAATTTCAAAAACTTATAACATATCATATTCTGTTAGACATTCAAGTACACCACGTATACGATATTATAGATAATTTATCGTTCCCAAGGAGTATATAAGCTTGGAAACTTTGTTTTAAGTACGATACATTGCTCATCAAACTACTGTTTTGGCGAAAGTTAGTTTAAAAGTTGTAAATCTCGTCTGTAGTTATGTTTTGTTTGAATAAAATATATTTATTTGGAATATTTACTAATGTTTTTGATTTAGATTGAATCTGTTATTTGTATTACATGCAGAAACTTTTGCCTTATTTTGTTAAATGGTACAGTGAGTGAAAGTAAAGGGAAGAAAGGACACACTACTTTTTCCTGATACTAGACTCTTTCTACCTATCGGGCTATGTAGAACTGTGAGGAGAATAAGCGTTTTAATGGTAATGGAACTCTCAACCACTCTATTACGTTTAACCAGAGCTCAGTGGCATAATATTATATATTATATAATTGTACATCATCAACATAAATTGGAATTAAATCCATAACAATTTTAAGCTTTCTATTAAAAACTTCCAAGCTATGGAATGTTACGACTAAACAATTATACAGTTATTTATTAAATGCTTGTAAAATCTTATTCCTTATTATTATAAAACTGGCATATTTTTTTTTTATTTATACACTTCATAATAATATAAGCCACGGAGTTGCTAGCTAGGGATTCAAGAACACCGGCGAGCCAATTACCTTTGGACTGTAATGTGAATACTTCGTCCTGCTTGTAACGAGGCAATTAAAGCTCATGTTAGCTCTTAGACTGCTCTAATGAATATCTTGTTATACTTTTGTAATGTGATAAAAAAAACTTATGTAAACTAAGTTTTATTTTACATCTGGAAGTTAAGTTACTTTTTTATAATCGTTATTGATAGTTATTGAAGCCGGTCACTTCCTGTCTTATATCTTAAAGTAGGTAGGGGGCCAGTCGTGGCGCAAGGGCACAATGTGTGAATGTAAAACGACTGGTTGTGGGTTCGATCCCCAATCGGCGAGTGAAAATATTTAATATTTCCATTTTCTTTGCTCTGATGTCGAGGCAAAGCGCGGTGTTAAAGTTCCGCCACTTAACACGCAATGCTTCCGAATTCGACGGTGCGTGGGAAACGGAGTGTCTTAACACTACGTTCCCTCTGCCTACCCTGCTGTGTGCGGGATATACTGCGCTTTGTTCAATAACATGGTATAAAGTAATAATAAATATTGTGGTACAAAGATTAAAAAAAATATTCACTTGAAATAAGTTATAAAAGTTGTGTCTAGTAGAAAGACAAATGACACATTCTAGTGCAGAAATTATACTTCCTTATTATAAGGAAGATTTCCTATTTATTGGTACAATGCTAAGTAAACGGTTACACATATAGCAAAGTTATTTTACTCTTTTTGGGAAAGAATGAGTCCTCCTTTGAACATACTTGTCTAATTTCATGTTCAGCTTCAATAATTGGCGCTCGGTTAAGAGGTTATTCATTCACGTCATATTTCATCACATCTACGTTTTTTAGTCGGAATATGTCGTCTGAACGTTATTGTAGTGGTTACGAGAGTGATTTAGTTTATTTATTGTATTTACAATATATGAATTCATATTTCCTGTGATGTTAATGTTTGACGTTTCTGAAAGTCCTTATAAAGTACTCAATAATATTTCTAAACTGAAGGAAATGAAAGGAGTTTAGAGCATAAGTTCTTCTATGCTTGACCTATGAAGTGAGAATTATAAGCAAATATAATAATATCAATGGTTAATAGATAATAATTAACAATTGATACTGACAATTGGACTGTTAGAAACACCAGAAATTTTATGTCTTATTTAATTACGAAAGATATAAAGCAAATGAATGTGGTGTTTCGTCTACATGAAAGAATTTGTAGGCAACAACTAGTTTTTTAAATAATGTGATATTGTCAATAGTAACAGTATTGACTTGTTTTATTATACAATTATGTATAGCATCGCATAGTATATTTAGATACAGCCACTATATAATATGTATCCCGCTGCGTTCTACTTTTTGCTGTAGAATGGCTTACCAGCGGCAGTATTTCCAGCTCTATACGACATGGGTACCTTCAAAAGGCGTGCTTATCTCCTCCTTAAGGGCCGGCAACGTCCCAGTAGCTCCTCAGGTGTTACCCCGGCCGTGGGTGACGGTGTTAACCTAATACCAGGTGACCCGAACGCTCGGTTGCCTTCCTTCCTTTTTAAATAAAAAAAAATCAGATCTTCTCAATAGAACTGCTGACCAATCGGTAGCTTTTTGTAGGACTGACAAGTCAGTTTTACTTGTTCATTGGCTACGAAATTACTTATAATTACCTATTATAATCAACAATATAATAATAAATTATAGCACACTATCACAAACACCAATACAAACCAAAAAAGAACCACAACTAAATCCAAACCTACATATAAATTACGATTTGAACGTATTCATTTTTGTGGTACTTACTACAGGGAGTTCGTTAACTCCCACCCTTTAAACGCGAAACCTGGCGCGATTTCTCTTTGATAAATTATTTGAAATCTGCGGAAGACTGCACACAGACCGGCTAATGACATCGCTAGCAGCGCTCAGTTACAATTAGTTGTGTGATGAATTTTCGTTTAAATACTAGTAAAGGGTACCTACTAAGCTGGAACGCTAGTTATGTTCATTTTATATAGAAAATCTTTCATATATGGATTACTATAAGTTTTAATTGTTGATACGTTATTGAATTGACTTTTGGATTTGATTTGTTAATATTTTGAAATGTTGATATTTTGAGGCCATTTTGGTGCAGTGGGATAGTGATCCTTACTGTAATCGGATTGGTTGTGGGTTTGTTTCCCGTTTGGTCGAGTGACGTTAATTATTTTTATTTACCTGCTCTATTTAACAAGACAAAACGTGACAAACAAAGAAAGTCGACATAAGATGTCCATGATATTGCGATGCAAAAAGACCTGAAGCTAAAAAAATATTTAATAAAATTTTAAAGAGTTGGAATGCTAGTTATGTTCATTTAATATGGAAAACCTTTCAAGTATGTATTGTTATTATATAATCAGTTATTAGTAAATTCAGATTTGAAGTTAATTTGTATTTTTTTTGAAATATTGATATTTTAACGCCGTTTTGGTGCAAAAGGACAGTGACTGTCTGACTGTAATCGTGATTGGTTTGGATTCGATTTCCACTTGGTAGAATAACGTTAATCATTTTTATTTATTCGCTCTACTCAATGCGACCAAATGGTGTATTGAGGTCCGCCACTGAACATGCAATGCTTAAGATTCGGGCGGAAAGTGGAGAACGGAGTGTCTTAACAGTAGCTTCTCTTTAATAACCCTGCTATGCCGAAAACACGTATAGATACAAATATATTTAAAAAAGTAAACCAAAACATGTTTTGGTTTGATCCTATTATAAGAACATATCCGTTCTTAACTTTTCAGGTAATTAAGCTAAATTATCTCTTTTACATTACATACCTAACACTTATTGTTATATATAACGAAATAATATTGTACAAATTGAGACGACAAGGGCAAAGAAAACATCTAAATTATTAGAAGTTATATAAAACAAAATTAATGAAAGCAACCCAAAGAGAAAATAACTTCCAAATTATATGAATATCAATTTGTTTGTATTAAACACAAACATATGTTCGAGAAGTTATAACTCAAGTAAGTAAGTATAAGTAAATCCGAACTCGTGAATTAACAAGAACCCTAATTAACTAAGACAAGAATATTAAAGAATATTAAAGTCCAGGCCAGTCGTGGCCCAGTGGCACAAGCGTGTAACTGTAAGTGACTGGTTGTAGGTTCGATTCCCACTCGAGGAGTGGAAATATTCAATATTTCCATGTTCTTCACTCTGGTGCCGAGGTAAAGCGCGGCGTTAAGTTCTGCCACTTATCACGCAATGCCTCCGAATTCGGCGGAAAGTGGGGAACGGAGTGTCTTAACACTAGGTTCCCTCTGTCTACCCTGCTGTGTGCGGGATACAGCGTGAAGGTATCAAAAAAAAAGAATATTAAAATTTTTCAAAGCGAATCAACAAAAACGATCGTCGTGCTTCAAATCTTTTAGTAACTTTAGAATTACGAAAGTTTTAAAGTAATTAACTTTTCGTCATTTTCGTTAATTCAATCTGAGGGGTGCTAAGAATTCAAGGACAAAATCTCTCCAAATTGTCTCCAATTTCAACTGAAATCCCCGAAAATTGATTGAACATAATTGACAATGCCAATTTATCTTTAAATTTATCTTCAGATTGTCAACGATAAGTGGCTGTTGGGACCAGACTAGGATTAACCTAACAAAAATTTTGAATATAAATATATTCAATATTACTATTAGTGGCTCCACGCTTTATCTCCAAAGGGAAGGTAGTAAGAGAGAGAAGAATTCGTCCTTGTAAGAGCAAATAAATCCCAGTATCAGCTCGATCCATTTGATCGCATACAGCGCAGAGCCACTCGAATTATCAGGGACCCAAGAATCTGTGCTGGGCTTGACACTTTGGCGTTGCGTAGAGACGTGTCCTCGTTATGCGTTCTCTATCGCATGTATCACGGGGAGTGTTCTGGAGAACTGTTTGACCTGATACCTGCCGCTGAATTCTCCAACCGCACAGTACGTGCCAGGTTGAAATATCATCCTCACCACCTGGATACCTGGCACTCCAGTACTGTGCGGTTTCGTCGTCATTTCCTTCCACACGCCACTCAACTGTGGAATGGCTTACCAGTGGCGGTGTTTCCAGGTCGATACGACATGGGTACCTTCAAAAGGCGCGCTTACCTCCACCTCAAAGGCCGGCAACGTCCCTGTAGCTCCTCTGGTGTTGCACGGGGCCGTGGGCGACGGTGTTCACCTAACATCAAGGGACCCGAACGCTCGTTTGCCTTGTCCTTTTTTATAAAAAAAAAAAAAAAAAAAAAAAAATGAAAATAATTTAAATAAAAATTTAAATTTTAAATAGCTTCACGCTATATCCCGCCCACAGCAGGGTAGACAGAGGGAACCTAGTGTTAAGACACTCCGTTCCCCACTTTCCGCCGAATTCTGAGGCTTGCGTGCTAAGTGGCGGAACTTAACGCCGCGCTTTACCTCGACACCAGAGCGAAGAAAATGGAAATATAATTTCCACTCCTCGAGTGGGAATCGAACCCACAACCAGTCGTTTACAGTTACACTCTTGTGCCACTGGGCCACGACTGGCCACTATAATTTAAATGTCAAATAAAAATCATTTTTCCGAATGGGAATCGACCGTACACCCACCATCGTGTTAAATTAGCCTGACGCTGGGACGCTGTCCCAATGCTTTCTGATGGCATATTGTAAATGACATATTATGTAACTACAGACAGTTGTTATGAGTTCAAACTTCACTCTAAATAATGTATAATTTATAATTTACTTTTAATTTGGTGAGTTTTCTAAAGTGTGATGTTGAATTATGCTAATAAATGCACAATGAGTGCACAATACTTACTTGATCAAGAAATAAGATGGTTCGCTACGTACTTTCTGTTCTGATTTTCTTAGCATCAAACTGTATCTCGCAGAGGGAATCTGAAAATAAGACACAGACTTGAGAGGTTACGTACATTCTGAAATCATTGCGTGTTACGTGACGGAACTCAACGCCGCGCTTTGCGGAGCACGCTTTACCAGAACGAAGAAAACGAAATGGAATACTGGAATTCACAACCTATTTTGCGAATGAAAAAAAATCCGCTAACAATAAAAATAAGTTGTAATAAAGCGTATAAGAATTTCGACGCAGCTGGTAGTAGAACGCATGGCTCAGTGGTGAGAGCACCTGAACGGTATTCAGGAGGCGCGGGTTCGAATACCCTGGCGTTTAAATTTTTATACGTTTTCTAAATGTCTTTTTCAATATTCAATATAATTGTTCGTCCCAGTCACAATCAAACCTACAGCCAATCACGATTACAGTCAGATGCTGCCCCACTCCGCCACGATGGTTTCTAATTTTTATATATGTAATAACCTAATAACTAATATTTTATGAAATAATTGTTTTTCACTTATTACGACTAAACAGCTTTTAGACTAGGGCTTTTACGTTAGGGAGATTACGATGAAATGGACCGTGGATTTATTAAAATAAACTGTTAAGTTAAATATCTTAAATATATTTTCCCTTCCTTTTCAGATAACAAACACCATCGTGACACAGTAGTATAGTGAGTGACTGTGTTGATATTTTAGGTTCAATTTCCACTTAGAAGCATTGTATTCAAATAATTTCTATTAATTCGTTCTGATTAGACGAAACACAGTGCTAAGCTTCGCCACTAAATACGCAATATCATAAAGATAGACAAATAGAAAGTGGATAACGTAGTGTCTTAATTATACTTATTATATAGTGTCTTATTTTTTTTAAAGTCACTGCCTTAGTAGCATGAACGTGTGACGACTGTAAACCACTCCAACTTGAGAAGTGGAAATATTTAATATTTCCATTACCTTCTTACCATTGCTCTGGTATCCGAGGCAAAGCGCGGCGCTATGTTCCGCCACTTAATACGCAATGCCTCCTAATTTGGCTGAAAGTGGGGAACGGAGTGTCTTAACACTAGGTTCTCTCTGCCTACTCTGCTGTGTGCAAGATACAGCGTGAAACTATAAAAAAAAAATTAAATAAAGTCAAATAACAACATACCTATACGAGATTTATGGGTTTAGAATTTGATATACGTTACGAAAGCCCAATAGTTTATTTTAGAATTTCATCTTGTATATAAATGAACGGATGTAAATACGATATTCAAGTTGCAGACAGTGTATGAATATACTATAACCTGTTAAAGCAGATTTCAAGTTACTTCTGAACAATACAATTCTCAATACTGCTTTAGCAGTCTAAACTACTTAAGTTGACAATATACTATAGGAAAAATCTATTTAGATTCTATTGCATAACATTTTTAAAGTGTTATTCCACATTTAGGAAAATTGAAAAATACATTTAGAAAACGTATAAAAATTTGAACGCAGCGGGATTCGAGCACGCGCCTCCTAAATACCGTTCAGGCGCTCTCACCACTGAGCCATGCGTTCTCCTATCCTCTGCGTCGAAATTCTTATACGTTTTATTACAACTTATTTTTGTTGTTAGCATGTCATATTATTATTGTTTTCTTTCACTCGCTTTATAAGCTTCCACTGCATTAGTGTAAGAAGTAATTTTATCCTATTTGCTTGAAAATTCGCACACGTAATCAGCATCAATAACAATTACAATATTCACAACCGATAAAATAGGCTTTTTTAGAAAACGTATAAAGATCGTACGTACGAACGCCGCAGGATAAGTCATGTATTCATTTGATCACATGGATTAACGGTCAGACCTTTTGGACGGAGATGCAAGTTCAATACTAAAAAAGCGGGTAGAAGTGAAAGGTTATACTATTTAGCTCCGTAAATATATTGTAAATAATACATAAATAAGTTAATTTCAATCTAAGCTTTTACATCAGTGCTAAATTATATATCCTAAAGGTGAAGTGGACATGTTATCTCATTGCTGTGACCAGTAATTATTGTGTAAAAACAAAATCAAAAATTAAAAACTATTCTTAGTGAAACTTTACTAGTGGAGGAAAAAATTGTGAAAAGTGTGATGTCTTAGTGCACAGTGACAATATTAACTTTAATTTCCAAATTTAGATTCTCTTGTTCTTAAATTTAATTGCAATATTTTTGAGCATGTACCAATAATTCGAACATTACGTTAACGTTGTACGTTGGACTAGGGTTGCGGTGGACTAGCTTAAATCGAGGCGATAGCCGAGTTCGATACTGGGAGCAGGACTTTTTATTTTTGTTTATTATTATTATTTTTTTTTTTTTTTTTTTTTTTTTTTTTTTTGAAAATCAGATGCAAATAAAATATATAAATTAACAGCCACAAAATGAACCCAAAAATGAAATCATGCGCCGGATGCTTGAAAAGAATAACTAATGGGAATTATTTGTCTTGCTATCTTTGTAGTGAAACGTATGACTTGGATTGCGTAAATATTAATCTCCAACTATTTACTACAATGAGTAAAGACAGAAAAGACAAATGGACGTGTCCTAAATGTCACAATAAAAAAAAGAAAAGTGACAATACGAACACTCCGATTATTCCTAAGTCAGGACAGCGACGAAATCGCCGTGATTTCTCTTCTTCCCCAGATATAACGGAATCCAACATTGGTGACAATGTTACTCAGCGTAAAAAATTACAAACATCTGTCTCCATTGATTCTTCTCCAAGTCATATTGACGAGTCGCTATTGTTAACTATACGGTTGGAAATTCATTCTTCAATAGACAGATCACTGAAAACTGTTATTGAATCAACTATTAAAAAAGAATTTGAAGCAATAAAAATTGAATTAAATACTCTAAAAGATCTTAAGACAGGAATAGAGTTCTTGAGTGATGAATACGATCGCATGAAAACCGAACTTAAAACATCAGAAGAGAAGGTCAAACTCTTAACAAACAGCAACAATTCTCTTCTAATCAAGGTAGAAGAACTTTCACAGAGACTTAACTTAATCGAACAACATTTAAGAGAGACGAATATTGAAATCAATGGTATACCCGAAGGCAAAACTGAGAATTTAAATAATATCGCAAAGCAGTTGTGCAGCGTCATCTCGATTCCCAGTCAGGTCGTTGAAGCAGCTTCTTGTACGCGCGTAAGAAAGATGAATGATACTGCCAGCAGACCGCGCGCTATCATAATAAAACTCTTGTCTGTCAAGTCGAGAGACGAAGTTCTAGCAGCAGTAAGCAAATTTAATAAAAAGAATCCAAACGAAAAATTAAATACGACGCACTTGGGTTTTACCGGAACCAAAACACCAGTTTTTGTATCAGAACATTTATCGCCACACTACAAAGCTTTACACGCTCAAGCAAGACAAGTAGCCCGGGAAAAATCTTATGAGTTTGTTTGGATTCGAAGCGGGCGTATTTTTGTTCGTAAAAACGAACATTCGCCAGCGAAACAGATAAAGTCTTATGAGACGTTAGACAAACTATAAGATTTTATATCATCCTAAATACAACACCTTCACAATGGCTAATTTTAGAATATATTATCAGAATTTTAGAGGTCTTAAAACAAAAACTAAAGAAATAAGATTGGCTTTATTAACAACAGATTTTGACATGATTGTGGGCACCGAAACATGGTTAGACGATAATGTTTGCAATAGTGAATTATTCAATTCCAACTACAACGTCTATCGTAGAGATCGAAACTTAACAATGCTGGCAGGTAAAACTGGCGGCGGAGTTGTGATAGCTGTTTCTACAAGATTTCACTCCAAGAGAATCCAACGGTTTGAAAGTCCTTCTGAAGACCTATGGGTTTCCGTTAAACTAGAAGAAAGCGATGTTGGTGAGACCTTATTTGGTGCTATCTACCTCCCTCCACCAGTCACTGTTACAGTATTAGATGGTTTTCTAGAAAACTGCAATAAAGTGTTTCTCTCAAATTTTAAGAACGTTGTACTGCTAGGTGATTTTAATCTTAGTTTCATAGATTGGGTCTACGATGAGAGCATATATCCCGGCTTGAGTCCTACGAACTATGATTGTAACTTGGGATACCTCTTAGTGGACTTTATGGCGCTAAATGACCTCAAACAAATAAATCATGTTAAAAATTATAACGACCGCGTTCTTGATATAGTTCTCTCTAATTTTGATGGTATTTCTATTCTGAAGAGTAAAACTCCAATAAGCAAAATTGATTTGCATCATCCCCCTATAGACATAGATATTAAAATAAATAAATTGAAATACATAAGAAATAATAGACAAGTTCGGTATAATTTTAAAAAAGCAGATTATTCTCTATTACAGTCTTGTTTAAGTAAAATTGACTGGCATAAAGAGTTGTCAATTATTACTGATGTCGATCTTGCCGTTTCCAAATTTTACGAATTACTATACTCTGCAATTGATTTAACGATCCCAAAATTTAGATTACGTCACAGTAAATTTCCCTTTTAGTTTTCACGTAACTTAATTAGAATGATAGGAGAAAGGGAAAAAATTCGCAAAAGATATAAAATATATTTAAATCCCCGAGATGAAATTGAACTTCGGCTACTAAACGGACGTGTAGACTCTTTAACTTCAACTTGTTACTCGCGTTATGTCACAAATACAGAATTATCTTTAAAATCAAATCCTAATAAATTTTGGTCTTTTAGTAACCAACAACGAGGATTGTCTTCCAACCTCCCAAGTGAAATGTTTTTGAACGACAAGGTGGCTTGTAAAGGAGAAGAAATCTGTGATTTATTCGCCAGACAATTCTCCTCAATTTTCTCTTCTGCCGATAACTCTGTGCTACCAGAGGGTGATATCGATATTTCTTCACCCTCAGATTGTGCCAAATTTGTTTAGAACTGTTTGATATTATTTATAACGAAGAATGATTGTGGTATAGTGGTTTATTGAATATTTTATTATATTAATTTTTACTTTTAGTCATTTTACTTGTAGCATTTTATTTCTCTATCTGACCTCTATTAAGTAGAACAATTATTGTTATTAGTTTTAGATTACATCTATTATTAGTTTTTAGAGTTATTTCTTTTTAATTTCTTAATTTTTAACTTTTACACCGAGCCCTATTTATTTTATTTTGTCTTGTTTTTGTTTTATCTGTTTTTGATCGATATTAAAATAGCATCTTGTAATCGCAACAACAAACAAATGCCAACAAGTGTTGTATACACCTGAAATGCAATCCTAACGGATTGTATCTTTAGTAACGTATAGTATTGGGGGGGGGGTTAGTTATTAATGAAAGTCGATGGTGTATCTTAATAATAATAATCCAATAAAAATACTACAGGTCCAATTTTCTCCTACATTTGTTTAAAAATGTTATTCAATTTTCTAGTGTAAATAACACATTAAAATGCTAAAACAGATACTACTGTTGTTTTCTTATTATTGCGACTTTCTTAGTATCATATAATATGTTAGAATTTTTATTTAATATGTGTCTTGTGAACCCTGAAAAAGAAATTACTTAAAAGCCATACAACTTATAATAAAATAGAAACTCCTTTAATCTATATAAATGTATGAAATTGAAACCCATACAAACACTCAATATAGCAGATATGAATACCTAATTCATACGTAGAAGGAACAGAGCTATATTAAGAGCTTGGATTAATATTAAGAAAGGTGATTTAAATAAAAAAAAGAAACTAGACTCGCTTAGGCTTTAGTACATAAATATAAGACTTCTTTTTCTCTTAACTTATTATAAAGAAAAGCTTTTCGCTTAAACTGCAACATTGTATGATCTTTTTAAATATTTGTAATACAAAATAACTAAATATTTGAAATAAAGATTGAATCAGAATCCAACCCCTAACCTGTAACAAAAATAAGTTGTATTAAAAAGTGTATAAGAATTTGACGTAGCCGGTAGAACGCATGGCTCAGCGGTCAAGGCTCTTGGATGGTTTCCGAAAATTTGAACGCAGCGGGTTCGAACCCGCTCCACTCAATTTTTTACACGTTTTCTAAAAACGTCTCTTTCCGTTTCCTAAGCGAGTATATAAAACTTTAAAAATAATTAAAGCAATATAACATTTCTTTTAACATGATGTTCAAGGGAACAATCAAATATCCCCGCAGTAGACAATAGATTGAGCGTGCTACGTACATATTGGAAGGATTGATGAGATGACTACAGAGTACGGACTCCCTTTGATTTGACGCAAAACGCTCAATTATCGGATTCCGTGCCTTACATAACATTGAATAGCAATACTGGAAACAAATTTGCGTTTATGCATGTGCCAATAAGCATATTGTTTTGTATTTTCTATGAAAATATTCAAGATATTTTTATATTTTTAGAGTGTTCAGATATGAAAAACTTTTTTATAAAAATTGAACTCAGCGAGATTCGAACTCGCGCTTCTCGAAGAACGTTGGACGGCCGCGTTGTGACCGCTAGGCCTTATGTTCTATTACATTTGGCTACGTGGAAAACCTTATACACTTATAATAATAAAATATTTAAATAGTAATATTTTTAATTCATATAATTTATACATAAAGTGCAAGGATATCTTTAAAAACACAAAAATAAATACGCAGAAGGTGATGAAATTTCAAGTGACCAAGCACTATAATATGGAATTGGTAACAATAAAAACGTAAAATGACTTGATATAAAAAAACACGAAACGTCGACAGCAAGAAATAGTCTAAAACATTTGATATTGTACATAATAAATTCGTAAATCTATAATAATAAATATTTATGGATCATTAAAACGGGAGCACTACAAAAGAGGCCAGTTAAGCCGATTTTCGGTACATGTATATTTAAAGCCTTTCAGTTCATCCAAGGTCTGTTCTGAGATATGATAAAAGGGGATGAGGAAATTTTTAATATGAGCTTATATGAGTGTCTCTTATGATTTATTGCTAGTTAAAATCTATTCCTAATATATATATGGTGGAAAAACTTTTGAATACTATTTAAAAAGTGGCTGAAGAATAATTTTAATTTTAATAGATGGTTCTTTGGGTGCTTACAATTAAACGTGCTGCAGATTGCATCCTCCTACACCAGTAGATACTTCTAATTTTATTTTTGAATTTCAAATTCAAACTTTTTATTCTTGATAGTTTAATTGTTTTTATCTGTTACACAAATGCTTTACATTTTTTTAATTTATGTCAAAAATGAGCATTTATCATAAATACCAACGACTGTAAAAAACCTTATCTTAAAAGTATGCATACAACCTTATCTTAAAAGGATGCATCTACACAAGCGTGTGTCTTTTAGTAGGTTAATGTACATTTTCGAGTTTTTTATCATATTGTTAGTTACGTACGTTAATCAATTTTTAATTTTGTTTGTTATTTTTAGGGCTCAGACACATTTAATACAAATAGTACTACGTACTGAATAAAAGTAAAGAGACAACACGTGGTGATGACTTTCGCTACTACACACGCAATGTCTCGTATTTGGACATTCAAAAGTGGACAACGAAGTGTCTTGACATTGACTGACTGTCTGACCCTGATGTTTAAAAAAAAGCGTAAAGCTGGTTTTATATTAAACATAAAAAAAATCAACAAAAATAATATAAAACAAATGTAATTTACACACGAAACAACAAACAGACTTCTGTATTGGCATTCAGCTCGCATATATGAATGCGTAAGTGCTGTATTTGGTGTCATTCCAAAGCCCATGTTTCTATTTGCATGAAGATCATCACATTACTCTTGTGCTATTGAAATTGTGCCTACGCTCAAAATTTGGGACGTCTGACGATTTAATGATTAAAACAAAAAGAAAAAGAAAAAGCTAGCTGTAGTTATATTAAAAATACGTCATCACATTTTGAATTAACCGAATTAATCGTGTATATTTTTACTATTCGAGAATATATTTTTAGAAATCGTGACGTTTCGAACTCTTTTCAGTACTTTGTGATCTACTTAGATAGCCTGAGGTGGCATTTGTCTATCAATTGATACAATTGTTATATAAAACTAATAACTACATGATCACCGTGGCATAGTTGATATAAGAATGTATGTGATAGTTTTAAGAGGAAAATAAAAAGTAAAATAATTTAAGATTGTTTAAATTGTGGATCTATATTTTTTTTTAGCTTCACGTTGTATCCTGCATACAGCAGGGTAGGCAGAGTGAACCCAGTGTTATGACACTCCGTTCCCCACTTTCCGTCGAATTCGGAGTCGCGTGTTAAATGGCGGAACTTAACGCCGCGCTTTGCCTGGACACCAGAGCGAAGTAAATGGAAATATTAAAAATTTCCACTCTTCGAGTGGAAATTGCACCCACAACCAGTCGTTTACACTCACACGCTTGTGCCACTGCGCAACGACTGGCCCCATCTATAATTCTCGGTACTCAGTGGTGAGAGCGCCTGATCGGTATTCAGGAGGCGCGGGTTCGAATCCCGCTGCGTTCAAATTTTTATAGGTTTCTAAATGTCTTTTTTAATATACGAAATGCTGCCAGAGCCTAATGATAATCTAATCTAATAAACAATTTATATAATACTAAAGTAAAAAGTTACATTTAATCCCTCCAAATAAAAATAGTACTCTCGCTCAATGAAACGTTAGACAATTAGAGCGTTTGAAAATAAACATTGACACATTTGTTGACCGATTAATGGTTACTGAAAGGCCAACGCTTTGTTGCCAACTACAACCGAATTTAATTAAAAAGTTGATGGCATTGTATGTATCTAGATACATAGATATATGTAACAGTTTTGAAATAAAAACTATTTTTAACCGGATGAATCATGTATATTATGGGTAAACGTATAATATGGGTATTCGAAAAAACATTTTTTGAAAATCTAACATTTCACCATGTCTCAGTCAGACTCAGTAGGAAGAGTCAGTCTACCTGTGACCACGGACTACTATAAAGTGTTCAAAATCTCGGGTTTTCTAAAAATGTATTTACGAATACCATAAAATATGCAATTAATCCGGTCAAAAATAGTTTTATTTTCAAATGTCTAACACTCGTGAAAACAAAAGGTTTTTTTCTTTCAGCTTCACGCTGCATTCCGCACACAGCAGGGTAGGCAGAGGGAATCTAGTGTTAAGACACTCCGTTCCCCACTTTCCGCCGAATTCGGAGGCATTGCGTGTTAAGCGGCGGAACTTAACGCCGCGTTTTGCCTCGACACCACAGCGAAGAAAATGGAAATATTAAATATTTCTACCGAATCGAACCCACAACCAGTCGCTTTACAGTCACACTTTGTGCCACTGTGCCACGACTGGCCACAAAAGGTTTTATGTAATAGTTATATAGGTTCTCATAGTATATATAGGTTCCATATGCTTGTATTTGCACTAATTCGCGTTCACAACTTCGCTTGTTCAGAAATTTTGAGAAATCCTGTAACAAAGACAAACAAACACCTTAATGAATCGATGTGGTTCCCTAAACACCTTGAGGTATCAATATGCCAAATTTCAGCTTTCCATGCTCGGTAGTTTCGGTTCTGCATTGTCTGTTCTCTTATTGGATTAGTTGCATACAAGGCTTAATACATATGTATATGCATACATAGATAGAGGATTACGAACCAATATTTTCGTGGACGAATTGGAAAACGTGCACTTTTGGCTTTCGCCTATGGAGGCAAGCAATATCTCAAAAAATGAAGGTAAATAAGTCACGGAATTCACTAAGACTGTATAATACAGAAATATATTAAAAACATACTGCAGAAATTAGTTACTCCGATGTACCTTTAATCAAATAGATCTTTTAAAAAAAAAAAAAATCACCTAATGAACATAAACTTACCACCGGCTCGAAAGGCAGTTTTGCTGAGAGGAGTAGATCTTTTCAAATATTATTTATTTTTTTATTTTTTAATTCAATGGTAGCTAACCTGCATTGCACTCTAATTTGATTACTTCCACGCATCAAAGACATATAGACATATAGCATTTGTATAAAGAGAATGGGGACCATGGAGCAGTTACATCCTTTCTACCTCCAAACTGGAATATTGCTAAAATAATATTATTAACATAAAGTTTCCTAATTAAGGTAAGTATTTGGTTCAAAATTTAACAACGGACAATAAGAACCTGTACCCACCACTCATAATTATTTCTAGCATTCAGTTAAATGTTCAAATGTTTGATACGCTACCGAATTTGTCATCCGAGCACCAGTTTTCAACTTTAACGTGGTATTAATTAGGACTGGAACAAGCGGCTATTTGGAAATGATCATAAATCTTAATATACCTTCATGGGAATACAATACTTAAGTTTAATGAGTAAAGGGTGAATATCGCCTGAAATATTGGCAACTTTAGGCAACTTCGTATCGTAACTTCGCTGGCACAGCGTACGTATACTGTTACCCAACTTTTCTAACAACTCCGTCGTGCGGCTAATTTGTTTTGTAGTAAAATAACTATAGCCGTTAATATTCTGAACAGTTTTAATTAATATATTCAATATCATATTGAGGGGTAGTTAGGTGTTGCTACTCGTGATAGTTCTTGGCTTGAAGATAAACTTTAATAATACACAGACAGTCACTTTTTGAAATGTTTCTATAATGGTACTCAATAGTTTTTAAAAAATGACACGGTTATCCTTATTTCTCTCGCACTACCGATGATTTTTAGTTGGTTTCTAAGAACATAATAAATATCTAAATAAAACTCAAAATTATTTCTTGAAGTCATTCAAAATATCAATGAAGTAATGCTTTTAATATGAGACCAAAATTTTACACTAATCTTCTTGATATATATTGGGACTAGTTGTGGCGCAGTAGCACGAGTATGTACTGCGTGACTGTAAAGAATGGTTGTGGGTTCGATTACCACTCGAGCACCCTGCTGTGAACGGGATACAGCGTGAAGCTAAAAAAAAGTACCATTAATTAATTTAATGGTATATATGATTGGTATATATGATTTTATTACACGACAAGGATGAAATACTCATCACATGCTAAACTTCAGAAAGGGTAGTTCTTGATTTGTATAGATAACTAACTGTATATATTATCTAAGATGTCACAGGTTCAATCCCAATTTAAAGCAGTTTATCTAATGAACACATATGGTTTTTCTTATAATGCTCTTTTCAGAATCTGTATATTTCAGTTTAGTTAATTACTAAGCACCAGAAAGTTTTAATTCATTCTTTATTTTTATTGTTTATAAAGTAATTTCTTTAGTATACCAAGTAACGTAGCTTATTGATTACAAAAACGTTTAATGTTCTCTGGTTGGCAAAACTTAAGAATGTTAAAATATTAATAAATAGTATTTTCTCATGCCAAAAACATCTCTATACAATTGTAATAAGCATATAAGCGTATAAGAATACGCAGCACGATACAGAACGCATAGCTTAGCGGTTAGAGTGCTTGGACGGTTTCGAAAAGACGGGTTCAAATACCGTTACGTTCAAATTTATATACGGTTTCTTAAAATGATTTTCATATACTGTGTGAATAATGCTTTAAAGTATCAAAAAGTTCACAGTGTGTCTCCCTCTAGTAATTTAGAAGATAGATTTTGTCTTATTTCAAGATGTCTCTTTAAAGCTACAGAAATATGTGATTTCAAAGTTTATTGCATTTAAACATTTAACCAATTATTTACATTATAATTTTTTTCTTTTTTTTAGCTTCACGCTGTATCCTGCACACAGCAGGGTAGGCAGAGGGAACCTAGTATTAAGATACTCCGTTCCCCACTTTCCGCCGAATTCGGAGGCTTGCGTGTTAAGTGGCGGAACTTAACGCCGCGCTTTACTTCGACACCAGAGCGAAGAAAATGGAAATATAATTTCCACTCCTCGAGTGGGAATCGAACCCACAACCAGTCGTTTACAGTCATATGCTTGTGCCACTGGGCCACGACTGGCCACATATCTAGAAGATAGATTTTGTGTTATTTAGAGATGTCCCTTTAAAGCTATATAAATATATAAATTTAAAGTTTACTGCATTTAAACATTTAATGAATTATTTACATTACAAAATTAAAAATTTTAATCGTTTACTAATTTGCTATCAATTTCTAGAATGTACAAGTAATGTTTGTTCTTGCCCAACCCTAAGCCGTTCTTGGTTAAATATTGGGCAAATATAGATTAGTTTACTATGAGAATTAGTTTAATATTTGCTAGCAATATTTGTTCTATTGGAAGATGTTGGTTTATTGGATATGCTGATTCGATAAGTTGTTATCTAATTATGATATTATTTTTTTTAATATATTAAAATGCGGTAAGGATAAATAAGGGCCAGTCGTGGCACAGTGGCACGAACGTGTGACTGTAAACGACTGGTTGTGGGTTCGATTCCCACTTGGGTGGTGAAAATATTAGAAATTAAGTGGGGAACGGAGTGTCTTAACACTAGGTTCCTTCTGCCTACCCTGCTGTGTGCGGGATAGAGCATGAAACTAAATGAAGAAAACAAATATTAGAAAAAAGTATAGAGACCATCGTGGTGCAGTGACATAATTTTGAGTTCGATTCCCACTTCGTGATACAATCATAATTTACTTATTTGAACATTGTTTTCTCAAACTCAGTCTGCGCCTCTTATTAAAACTATTTTAAACAACTTATATCCCCAATCCCAAGGCTTTGCGTATTATCGTCGTTTTTTATACTTGTGGAGACATAAAAATAATTAAATCATTCCACCGATTGAGAATCGAACCCACAATCAATTGAGCTTACAGACAGACACTTCCACTGCGACACGACGACCTCAATTGTAATATATGATTTAATTTTCGCTATCTATTCTAAAAGAAATATATATCAAGAAAAAAAATTAAATTTATAGTAAAATTTAAAGCTTTAGTTTGCCAGTGAATTAGAGGTAAAGTTGCACCGGACCCCTCGGGACATAAAACTACCGGCAATTCAAGCAGACGAAGAATAATGATCAAACGTGATTCGGAAAGTATAATTCACGTAATAGCCTTCGTTTTAAAAAAGATAAAATTAAATTTGTACAGAATGCAGGTTAAAAGGATTTTGTATGTGTCAGTTTGTTGTGATGTGTTTTTTAATGTTTTCTAAACATGTCGGTAAGTCACGGGTATAAAATGTTGTGACTAAATTTTATATCTTGGTTCATTAATTATTGGGACTAGTCGTAGCTCATTAATTATTGGGACCAGTCATAGCACTGTAAACGACTGGTTGTGGGTTCGATTCCCACTCGAGGAGTGAAAATATTTAATATCTCCATTTTCTTCGCTCTGGTCGACACTAGAGCGAAAAAATGGAGGTATATAAAGTATCCCGCACAAAGCAGAGTAGGTAAAATGGACCTAGTGTTAAGAACTCCGTTTAGGAGGCGGAACTTAACGCCGCGCTTTACCTCAACACCAGAGCGAGGAAAATGGAACTATTAAATATTTCACTCCTCGAGTGGGGATCGAACCCACAACCAGTCGCTTTACAGTCATACTTTGATACTTTGGCGGTCAGAGCGCCTGGACAGCATTCAGGACGCGCAGGTTCGAATCCCGCTGCGTTCAAATTTTTATACGTTTTCTAAATATCTTTTTAAAATTTTCTAAGTGTGGAATAACACTTTAAAAAAGTTAAAAAAGGTTAAAAAAAAATATAATTACTGCGTTGTTGTATTCGATAAGCGATATAATACAATTAAAACTACTACTAAATTTAGTGTACCAATACATTTTCAGGGAATTGGTGAAAAACATGTAAACACAGACCGACCGTTTTTACAGCGTTCTGCTGTAAAAGTCACATATTGATTTAGAATCCAAATAAATTCTCTCGCACTACGTACACTAGGTTCGTTTTCCCTAATGACTGCAGTTCTGTTGACGAAGTTAGATCAGCGCTGTTACAACTGTTATAGGAAAGAGGAACCTTTTCATAATTGTGTTTTTTTATGATTTGATACTTTGAGTCATAGACAAAGATTTATATACGTATAGAATCTGTCTACCGAGCTTTTGTTGTTTTTTTATCACCAGAAAAAGGAAATAAAAAGAATTTACTTAGATTTTTTTTGATGAGTAACCCACCTGCAGTTCCTCTGGTGGTACATGCTGATCGTGGGCGGTCGTGAGTGGCGGTGTTTACCTAACATCAGTGACTCGAACGCTCGTTCGCCTGGTCCCTTCTGAAAATATTATATAAAGTCAATATATTGCAATTAATAATTTCATATTGTCTTGTACTTGTTTAAGAGTGAAGGGTAGAACTATGCACATGTGCGCTATGTATGTACTTTAGAGTTTTAATCACAAGTTATGGTAATTTTAGTATGGTATAATGAATTTTCTTAAAAACCTACAAAAATTATACCTTACTTGATTTCTTGTCCATTTATTTGGACATACATTGATAAAATCAGCAGACAACAATATAGTCTTCATCTACAAAAAACGGAAAATATATACTTATAATATTTGAAAGTTTTGACAGTTAGCATCACAAAAATATACTTTAAAAGTTTTTACAAAATTACACAATATATATGAACTGCTACAATCATAAAAAAGGTTGGTAACTTCTGACAGAGGTCCGTCGTTAAACAGGTCACTATTCCGAGCGACGTGAGCCCGACAAAATTCAATTGTTTCATATTTTCACTTACTTTCCTCTCTGCCTATGCTGTTTGTTGGCGTAACAATTATTAAAGCTATGCTAACTATGTGTATGTACGTGTGCATATATCACACAAAAATAATCACATTTAAACTAGTTTTTGTAGAAAATGCATTGTATTTACATAATTTGATATGGAAATTAACTTTTGTTATAGTTTTTAAAGAAAAAATGTACCAATATCTTTTCAGCTTCAAGGTTTTTTGGTAAGCAGAGTTAAAAGCACGCTCTGCTGTCCAGGTGAAGAACATCGGCATCAGGGTGAACCGGGTGAGAAAGACGAGAGACCATAGGAGGCACCAGCAAAGCAGACCTGGAATGGATAAACGGGAAACTAAAAATTTCACTCTCTAAAAGTACAGTATACCAACATAGTCGGTGCAACAAAGTAAGAAAAGCATAGGGCATGCACCAAATACAGCCGGAGAGCGAGGAACCTTTAAGAATGCCATAGAAATGACTATGATGTATATATAATCACACCTCAAAGGAGATCGAACCCACAACCAATCAGGTTTACGGTCACCATGTTCCACGCACCGTCATACCCTTTTTTAATACTAAAATTTAAAAATTTTAGCTTCACGCTATATCCCGCACACAGCAGGGTAGGCAGAGGGAACCTAGTGTTAAGACACTCCGTTCCCCACTTTCCGCCGAATTCGGAGGCTTGCGTGTTAAGTGGCGGAACTTAACGCCGCGCTTTACCTCGACACCAGAGCGAAGAAAATGGAAATATAATTTCCACTCCTCGAGCGGGAATCGAACCCACAACCAGTCGTTTTACAGTCACACTCTGGTGCCACTGTGCCACGACTGGCCACAATTTTAATACTATTTAATAATTTAATGTATAGGGGCCAGTCGTGGCACAAGCGTGTGACTGTAAACGACTGGTTGTGGGTTCGATTCTCACTCGAGGAGTGGAAATTAATATTTCCATTTTCTTCGCTCTGGTGTCGAGGCAAAGCGCGGCGTTAAGTTCCGCCACTTAACACGCAATGCCTCCGAATTTGGCGGAAAGTGGGGAACGGAGTGTCTTAACACTAGGTTCCCTCTGTCTACCCTGCTGTGTGCGGGATACAGCGTGAAGCTAAAAAAAAAATATTTTAATTATATTCATTTCTTGTCACTGGCACGGCATTGAGTTTTGCCAGTCAACACGCAATGCTTAGATTTCGAGGGCAAAGTGGAGATAGGAATGTTGACATTCGTATCTGTCTGCTACACTATAATAAGAATGAATCTGCGGCTATATGGAATATCTACATACAATTACTTTAAGCAACCAAAATGTCTCGACAAAAACAAGTCAAATCAAAAACTTTCAAACGAATTTACATTTTTATAACAGCTTTTGTTAAATAATTCAGGAAGTTTTCTTACATTACGGAATACCTGTTATCCAAGCTCGGGATTACCATAAAGCATAATTTATTAATTGGCATCTCTGAGCCTAATTAGGCTGATTTTAATTCTTTTGATCTGAAATTCCTGTACAAGTTTTAACGTTTCTCTATAAGCTGTATTCATTTAGTCGTAAAAGGTAATACAAAGTAGGGTTAGAGATTGTGTAGTATTAAAAATATTTAAAGATATTTATTTTAAAAAAGTATTTAAAATTAGAATTTTTAAATATAATAATATTTAAAAAATTAAAAGTTGTTTTATCCCTTAATAATAAACTTTTTAAAAGATTCATTGATAACATTTAAATTGTGACAAGTTCGTGTGTGATGAGTTCATAGTATTGATGAATGTTGTACTAAAAAAGTCCACTTACTTGAAATACAAAATATAACCTCACTTTATAAAATAACATCACTTTATAAATGTTAATTCAACAGAAATGTAAATACACAATATTCACATTTAAAGACTACACAAATGTTATTGGACAGTTCACACTACATAAGATGCAAAATTACAAATTGATATAAGCATGGAGAATAAAGAAAAGTATGCAAGCGTATCAAAAATAGGGTATCTTAAATATCCGTTGACAAGGCGGTAGAAAGATATAAAACTACCGGCGGGTTTCGTTATTTATAAACTAAATGCATATATGTATAAATACCTTAATACATGAATTTGATATTCTATTATGTATAATGTATGTATATAGGGCGACCAGCGACTGGTTGTGGGTTCGATTCCCATTTGAGGAGTGGAAATATTACATATTTCTATTTTCTTCGCTATGGTGTCGAGGCAAAGTGCGGCGTTAAGGTCCGCTACTAAACACGAACTGCCTCCGAATTCGGCGGTAAATGGGGAACAGAGTGACTTAACACTATTTTCCCTCTGCCCACCCTGTGTGCGGGATACAGCGTGAAGCTAAAAAAAATTATAAATACCTAAATACATGAATTTGATATTATATTATGAGTAATGTATGTATAGGGGCCAGCGTAGAGGCACAAAGTGTGACTGAAAAGCGACTGGTTGTAAGTTCGATTCCCACTCGAAGAGTGGAAACATTTTATATATTTCCATTTCCTTCGCTCTAGTGTCGAGGCAAAGTGCGGCGTTAAGGCCCGCCACTTAACACGAACTGCCTCCAGAATTCGGTGGAAAGGGGGGGAACGGAGATTTATATTTACTTATCAGGCCTCATAAATAAATTTTTGCTATTATATTTGCTCAGGAAGACTGGTTTATGCTACGAAAATAGAAACTGGACACGTGTAACAGTTTTTAAGCTAATCGGATTACTAGATATTCTTTGCTTATTACGAAATGTTACCACCGAAACCAATTCTCTTCTAAAATATTTAAATATCTTAGAAGAGAATTGGTTTTATTTATAAGTAAAAATATTTTATATATAAAATATCATATATCTATTTATATAGGGGCCAGTCGTGGCGCAGTGGCACAAGCCTGTGACTGTAAAACACACTCAACACACAAGGCCTCCGAATTCGTGTGCGGGATAAAGCGTGAAGGAAAAAAAATCTAGTTATGCATATAAAACATTGCGTTACTGACTAAGATGAGAAAAACATAGCCTCAATTACTGTGTGCGAGAACCTGAAACTTGGTATATATTTTCCTTGGGAAGTACAAAAGAGTAACAAAATTGGATTTTTAAGAAAAAATAATCGTTTTATAGTTCACATAAACAAAGATTGATTATATCTTGATTTATAACGCAAGCTATAACAACAAGCAAAACAATGCAAGCTATATTTGCACCTTCACGTCTTTTCCCTCACTGTGGGGTAGTCAGAAAGGAGAAAGTGTCAAGACACTCCGTCCTCCATTTTTCGCCCGAAATCGGGAAATCTATGTCGAGTTGCAAAACTCAACGCCGCGCTTTGTCTTAATGACGAATAATTTGAGCGGAGAGATGAAATTCAAATGTCCTGTCCTCCAGTGGGATTCGAACCCACAACCATAGCTTTACAGGGAGACGCTGTCTCACTGCGCCACGACAGACTCGTAGCTATATTTGGATTTCCAATATAAAAGGTAACCGGAATTATAGCATATTGTATTGGGCCCTCTATCTCAAACCAAAGGGCGTATATGTTTACTTGAAGTGTTATCATACTCACCTTTACACGGCTTCCTAATAATAACGTCTAGCTATAAGATTACGTCGGCTAATAATAGTATTTATTTAAGAAATATTATATCTTATAAACGTGTTCATCTTATTGTTTTACTTTTATAAAACGATTTTTTTACTATTACATACAAGCAGATATCCACTATAACAATGATTAATTAAAATTGCAATGGTTATGGGTTCGATTCCAGTCGTTTTCGTATTTATTTCACCGCTTTATTTTAATAAAATGTGACTTAAAATTCCGCCATTTAATTGGTAATATCTCGAAGTTGAACGTAAAGTGGAGAAGAGAGTGTCTTACTTACTAAGTTAACAATATATGGGAGACGTGTGAAGCTACAATAATATTTCAGAACAAAGCAGAACCATAAAAAAAACGTTATTAATTAAACTATAAGTAGATATTTAGTTGCTTCAAGCTTATTTCCGCCTAGCAGATAAAGATTACCTAGTACCAATACACACCGATTTCCATTTTTCGATTTTTCGCCCGATTTTGAGACTTATGGTTCAGTAATGGAACTTAACGCTGCACTATGTCTATTAGAGCCGAGAAATTAAAATATTTTAAATATAATCAATTCCAAATGAGAATTGAACCCAAAACAGTCAATCACTGCCCCACTATGCCACGACGGCTTCGATTACAACTTTTCTTATCGCCAAATACTACACAGCTTAAAATTATATTGAAAGTAACCCTTAATTAAAATATATAATACAATAAACTTAGATATATAGATAGTGGCCAGTCGTGGCCCAGTGGCACAAGAGTGTGACTGTAAACGGCTGGTTGTGGGTTCGATTCGATTTCCAGGACTGGAAATTATATTTCCATTTTCTTCGCTCTGATGTCGAGGTAAAGCGCGGCGTTAAGTTCCGCCACTTAACACGCAATGCCTCCGAATTCGGCGGAAAGTGGGGAACGGAGTGTCTTAACACTAGATTTCCTCTGCCTACCCTGCTGTTTGCGGGATATAGCGTGAAGCTATATAATACAATAAACTTAGATTCTAAATGCGCCATTTTTAATTTCATTTATCTGTACTTTTAATTGTCTGCGTGATTGTTACATTTTTTTATTCGTCCATACATTTATGTTTGCATTTCGTATTTGTTATGTCTATTGTTCCAATGCGACCGGCAATGTTGAGGGGATTTAGTTTTTGTATAAAATCAAACGATTCTAGCAAATGTTGTATTGAAATAGGTTGTTTTATATGCTTTTATAAATAAAAAATAAATATGTATTAATAATAAATTATGAGCCATTTTTTTTATTAATATATGCTTTTGTTAATTTGCATTTCGATATAGACTTTTTTTACATTTTTTTTTCTTTACAAAGCAAGCATATCGTAGAGTATATAAAAAGTGAGTAGTCCGCCATCTTAGGTGTTCTGATATATTATATTGAGATTAGAATGACGTCATATTTCTAACCCCGTCTTTTTCTCTAAATTAAACGAGTCCACACAATTTCAGCTCAACACATGAATATATATGTCGGCGCAACGACAGTTTAAATTATTATAATAGTTAGATTAATCGATTTAAAACAACTTTTGATAATAATTTGTAAAATAGTCAGATTTTATCATAAAGCCAATTCAAAAATAATAATAAACAGTAGTAGGTAGTTTTGCTTGCTATTTGCAGTATAAATACGCCGGCATTTTCTATACTCGGAGGTCTCGCGTCAGTCTTCGGACAGTGCAGACCTCTCTGTGATAATATTACGGTGCCTAAATAATAAACTAGGCTTTCAATAATATTAAGCAGTTTTATTTTTAGTCCTTTCATCGTTCACGATTATCAAAACCTTACGAGTGACATCAGCTGTGGTGATGTCAATCCTTCATAACATAGCTATGGCCTTTTTCTCTCCGACATATATATAAGCGCAATGGTTGTGGGTTCGATTCCCTCTCAAGATTATATTCCGCAGGAATATGGAGAAGGGATGTACCTTAGTTTCTCTCTGACAGATCCTGTTATGAGACAGATCTCGCTGTGCAGGAAAAAGCATGAAGAACGGATGGGAAAAAAGCATTTTTCAGTCTATATTAATTTTACACATCAAATCCATATTTTTAATTACAAAAATCATAAATTTACACAAATTTAACATTTTTATAATATAAAAGTACATAATTAAGGCGGTCGTTGAACTATCCGCAGCCAGTAATGAAAGGATGCTAACGAATTAATGCGGCAACGCCAGACACTCTGTATTAAATGTATTGAAATCTCTATGTTAATTTTTTTAATATATTTGTATGCTAGATGATTTTCATATATTTTTATTATTTTTACTTAAGTATTAAGTACTTTTAATTAAATACTTATGGCTCATGTTTTTTGCTATTTAGTACAATGTATATTTGTAATTTTATTTTATCTTTGAAATTAGGGCTTTGGGAAGAATTCTATATATTGACTTCTAGCACTATTTCTTTTTTAAACAAAATTGAGATCATCGTGAGATTTAGAGTGGAAAAGCGTATTTCAATAAACAAGACTTTGCATTGGTTGTATTTTATCGAGAGAATGATTATATTTAAATTATTTCCATTTAACCTCCATAGTGAGATAAATCACGGCGTTTAGCTTTGCCCCTTAACATGTAATGTCTTATTTAGAGCAAGAAATCGAGAATGGAACGTCTTCACTCTAGGTTATTTCTGACTATCCAATTATTCGTGGGGCTATCTTTTTAATTTAAGTTAAAAAAATGTCCGATATTGTTGTTTATGCTGTTTTATCCGGAGCGAAATACACCTCTGCCCGTGTTACATTTCAGCAGAATTTATTTTAAACACCCCCCACCCCCAAGTATATTTTGAATCGGAAGTGCTAACACTGTTAGGTTACGGTTAATTGAGGGAATTAACAAAAAATAAAATAATAATTACCCACATAATTGTTTTAAAAGATGAAGATTTACTCTATAAAGGGGACTTTTTGCTCCAAAAGTTAGTAACGCCGTGCTTGCTTGCCGACGAAGGCATAGTGTTAAACAGTGTAAAGTTAATAGTTGATAATCGTTAATTAAACTAAAAAAGTGTTAAGTGTATTAAATTGGTGTTCTTTATAGAGAAGTTGGTGTGTATTAAATAAATAAGTGTAAATTTGTTAAGAGTGCAAAAGTTGCGTAAGTACAAAAAACTGTACAAGAAGTAGAGGAGTAAGGGTAAGGGTGTATAACTGAAACAATAAATTGTGTTAATAAAAAGTCACCTTTTTACTTTAATCCTGATATCTGTTAACAAATATCAGAAGTGGGATTATCTCCACCGAAGTTTTTTTTTTTTAAGCTTTCGGTTTTGTATCCCGGTCTGCCCACATTACGTCAAGAGACAAGAGATGGTCTTAAATTGTATCAAAAATTCAATGGTTTTTTTTTTTACAATACTTTAAATTAAGGAATCAGATTTACGCCGGCTGAGATACTATCTGGGTTCAAAATAGTTAGCATATCTAATAGTCATATACATAACTCGGTAAATGGTAATTTAGAGAACAAAACTGAAAATAGGGATTCGATTGGTGATAAAGTTGTAGTCGCGTAAGTAAAAATCACACGGCACTAAAACGGCAATACGGTAAACGTAGAAAACCTCCGCGTGAATACAAAATAGGAGATCTTGTTAGGGTTTTTCATTATTAACAGTTAACGAGTCAAAGCCGAAAGGTTTTACCTAAGTTTCAAGGCCCTTATATTATAAAATAAGTAACGTTTTCGGTCATGACAGATACTGGCTATACTAAAGCGTGCAGTGTATCCTCTAGTCAATCTTATAGGTACAGTGAACAAGAATCTATACATTCTGAATTTCCAGACAACGTAATAACTGATTTAATTTTGCATGGAAAATGCTTAGTAGTATCATAAAATTGTTACATTGATAATGATTCAGTCGATATTTGTCACATAGATAATATGCATAGTATATATAAATTGTTGTATTAATAAATGAATTATCCATACATAGTGTAATACTTTATGTAGAATCTATTTTAGGATGGGCAGATTGCCTCAGTTTGGGCAGATTGCCCCAGTTTGGTTGGGCAGATTGCCCCAGTATGGGCAGATTGCCTAAGTATGGGCAGATTGCCTAAGTATGGGCAGATTGCCTAAGTATGGGCAGATTGCCTAAGTATGGGCAGATTGCCTAAGTATGGGCAGATTGCCTAAGTATGGGCAGATTGCCTAAGTATGGGCAGATTGCCTAAGTATGGGCAGATTGCCTAAGTATGGGCAGATTGCCTAAGTATGGGCAGATTGCCTAAGTATGGGCAGATTGCCTAAGTATGGGCAGATTGCCTAAGTATGGGCAGATTGCCCCAGTTTAAAAGATGGGCAGATTGCCCCAGTTTAAAAGATGGGCAGATTGCCCCAGTTTAAAAGATGGGCAGATTGCCCCAGTTTAAAAGATGGGCAGATTGCCCCAGTTTAAAAGATGGGCAGATGGCCCCTAGAATGTTTTGTTTATAAAAGTTTATATTATTGTAAGCGTTATCTTGTATATCTTTTCTATTACTTTTTCTTTTTTTTTTTTGTTTTTTTTGTTTTGGAAACACGGGGTCGTGTTTCGGCGCAGGACGGCCGAACTGTTAGGTTACTGTTAATATGAGGGTAATTAACTAATAAATAAAATAATAATACCCACATAATTGTTTTAAAAGAGTGACAGATTTACTATATAAAGGGTACTTTTTGCTCTCAAAAGTTAGTACGCCGTCTTGCTGCCTGACGAAGGCATCGTGTTAAACGTGTAAAGTGTAATAGTTGATAATCGTGTTATTAAACTAAAAAGTGTTTAAGTGTATAAATTTGCGTGTTTTAATAGAGAAGTTGTGTGTGTATTAATAAATAAGTGTAAATTTGTTAAGAGTGCAAAAGTTGCGTAAGTACAAAACTGTACAAGTGAGTATAGAGGTAAGGGTGTATAAACTGAAACAATAAATTGTGTTAACTAAAAGTCACCTTTTACTTTAATCCTGATATCTGTCTAACACAAAATAAAACATCATAACCAAATCACTTCGTTCTCTTCAAAACAAATGAATCTAGTTTATTGATACAAATAGAATATATTATAATATCATACATATCAAAGATCTTGCGAGAGTCTTGTAACTTCCGAGCTTAAACTTAGGTACTTGCAAATGAGCGATGTTGGTTACATGAGAACTTAGGGTATCACGTCAATTTCCTTGATATTATATGGTTGAAGCAGTTGATTGAACATTCAGCGGTGTTGGGCAACTAATAGTACTGTATTTACATGTGAGTGGGGAAGTTCTAAATTTGGATAGTAGATAGTATTTTAAACGTTACATAAGTTAAAATTAGATAGTATTTTTTAGTAAGTAAATTTAGATAGTATTTTAAACGTTATATAAGTTAAATTGAATGGGAAGAAGAAGGTTGTGGCCATTTTCTTCGCTCTGGTGTCGAGGTAAAGCGCGGCGTTAAGTTCCGCCACTTAACACGCAATGCCTCCGAATTCGGCGGAAAGTCGGGAACGGAGTATCTTAATACTAGGTTCCCACTGCCTACCCTGCTGTGTGCGGGATACAGCGTGAAGCTGAAAAAAAAAAATAGCGTACCAAGATTTTCTTGCATCAATACATGTTAAATCAGTAAAAGCATTTTAAAAGCCATCGTAGTGCAGTGATACAGCGTCTGACAACAAATGTGACTGGTTCTGGGTTCGATTGCCATTCGGAAGAATATTTAAAGTATTGCATTTCTCCGCTCTGATAACAAGACAAGGAGTAGCGTTGAGTTTTGCGACAGCGCGAGTATTGCGGGTGGAAAGTGGAAAATGGAGTGTAGTGCAAAAATATATATTTTATATATATATAACATTTTTAAAATGTTATTCCACACTTTGGAAAATTGAAAAAGACATTTAAAGAAAATGTATAAAAATTTGAACGCAGCAGGATTCGAACCCGCACATCCTGAATACCGTTCAGTCGCTCTCACCACTGAGCCATGCGTTCTAAATGATGCTGCGTGATGCGTTTATAGAACGCATGTCTCAGTGGTGAGAGCGACTGAACGGTATTCAGGATGTGCGGGTTCGAATCCCGCTGCGTTCAAATTTTTATACGTTTTCTTTAAATGTCTTTTTCAATAGATTATATTTTTATAACATATATTGGTAGGTAATAATACGTCATTAAAACTATCACCACAACTTGCCTCTGAATTTGGATGTTAAATTCGAAAAAAAATATAAAATACACATAATAACAACAATATTTCCTACACCAAAACAACATATGAAAAGTCGAAGCTAAAAATCCAAAACACCTACAATATTCATGCATTCAGTTAAATCTTTGAGGCGTACGTTCAAAACATGTTGTGGGTAAAATACCGACGAACGGGTGGGTAAAATACGGACGAAATTTTATGAATTTTGGCCTCACCTGAGCGATAAATCATCGATCTAAAGTCTCTTTTTCTAGGCAGAAAGCTAAATCCTGAAATGCCTATCGACGGCACGACATGCCAAAGGCTAAATGCCTAGCAAATTTTGCCTGGCTTGATAATTCTACGTACACCTATCGGATTTTACTAAAACTATATCATTTCCTTAGGAAATGTAAAATGTTACTGTTTGGTTTTTGCCATTTAATACGCTATTTTAGTGATACAAGTAGAAAGTGTAAAATAGTGTCATAAGGATCAAATAAAGAGGAAAGTGGAAAGTAGAGTGTGTTAACACTAGGTTTAGTGGCCAGTCGGATTGGTTGTGGATTCGATTCCCACTCGAGGAGTGGAAATATTTATTATTTCCATTTTCTTCACTCTGGTGCCGAGGTAAACCGCGGCGTTAAGTTTCGCCACTTAACGCAATGCCTCCGAATTCGGCGGAAAGTGGGAAACGGAGTGTCTTAACACTAGTTAGGTTCCCTCTGCCTACCCTGCTGTGTGCGGGATACAGCGTGAAGCTAAAAAAAAAACACTAGGCTTATTAGAACTACATATTTTTACCATTTAACATGCATTTTTTTAAATACGAGTTGCAAGTGCAGAAGAAAGTTTCTTAATACTAGTTTATATAGGTTAAGCGTAAAATAAGAAAATAAAAGAATTGTGACTACCATGGCCCAGTATTGTATCTGATTATTTACAAGTCATGATTGCTGGTTCAATTCTTCCTTTGGGAAATAATTATATTTAAATTATTTTGATTTTCTTTGGTAAGAGGATTTTCTTTAACGTTGAGTTCCTGTTTTCCTCTCGCAATATCTCAGATTCAGGTGTAAAATGGAGAGTGGACTGACTGTTTACATACCCTGCTAAATTATATTAAATTTTGAAAAATTCAAAGTATTGTATCTCTCTAACTTAAAAGACTATTTTAGGAATATTTTTCGTTGTCTGGTAAAGTACTGGTAAAAATTTCTTTGAAAACATATTTTTTTTATTTCGGTGAAAACAACAACCTAAAATGGCGTCAATAATCTTGACCAAGCATGACATAAGAGATTACTATATAATCAAAATAAAAAAAAATGTAAAACCTTAAAAAATGCATATTATCTAATTCATTTTTACCTTCATGAAATAAGTATTAAAGGACATTGTTAATATAAGTTACCTATAAAAGAAATCCTTAATATAGTTGTTACCTATACTTGAATCAATGTCTTTTTTCTTTTGTTTATCGTTCAGCTTCGTGATTCATTCTGCATGGCAGCGAGAGAGAGAACCTATTGTCAAGACTTTCCTTCTCCACTTTCCGTCCTAATTTCATTCCTTGCATATAGATCGGTGGAAGTCAACTGCAAGAAATAGAAAAAAACCATTAAAAAAGGCTTTTATCCTATCTAAATATACAAATCGTATTTTTACCCGCGACGGAACGGCGATAGTATATGTGTTTGGGGTGAGAGGTTGTTTGTTTGTTTGTTTGTTTGTTTGTTTGTTTGTTTGTTTGTTTGTTTGTTTGTTTGTTTGTTTGTTTGTTTGTTTGTTTGTTTGTTTGTTTGTTTGTTTGTTTGTGTGTTTGTGCAAATTACTATGTCAATTATTTCCAAAACTATAAGTCCGATTTTGATACGGTTTTCTATGATAGGTTAAGGTTCAATTGGCGTATGTTCTTAGATATCTTTTATTGCCTTAACTCACCAGGGGGCGCTGCAGTAAGCATTTTACGTGCAAACGAATGTTTTCAATTATCTCAAAAAATAATAGCCTGATTTCGATACGGTTTTCAGTGATACATTAAGGTTTAATTGGTGGATGTTCTTAGATATGTTTTATAGTGTCAAACCACCAGGTGGCGCTGCAGTAAGCATTTGTTTGTACTTTTTTTGTATTTATTTGTCTAAAACCGAAACTACTAATTCGATTGAAAAGAGTTTTCAGAAAAAGATTCAGCTTGGCTTTGTGCATATTTCAAGATTTTTATTTTTTTGTTACGGGGAAAACTCACTAGGGGGCGCTGCAGTAAACATTTGTTTATGCAAATCAAAAACTACTAGACCAATTCAGATGAAACTTTCAAAAATAGGTTCAGGCTTAATTGGTGCGTCTTTCCATATATGTATTATGGTGACCACTCATCAGGGGGCGCTGTAATAAGCATTTGTTTGAGTTTTTTTTGTGTAAAACCAAAATTTTTCTTGTATTTATCTGTCTAAAACCGAAATTACTAATCCGATTGGATAGAGTTTACAGAGCTGGATTCAGCTTTGCTTGATGCATGTTTTAAGATTTTTGTTTTTTTATTACGGTGAAAATTCACCAGGGGGCGCTGCAGTAAACATTTGTTTATGCAGAGTAAAAACTACTAGTCCGATTTAGATGAAACTTGCAATGATAGGTTCAGGTTTAATTGGTGCATCTTTTCATATATGTGTTACGGTGGCCACTTACCAGGGGGCGCTGCAGTGATTACATTTGTTTGTGCAAAATTAAAACTACGAGTCCGATTTGAATGCGATTTTCAATGATAGATTAAAGTTTACTTAGTGCATATTTTCATATATGTATCATGTATATTTACTTAGTGCATATTTTCATGTATGTGTCAACTCTCTAGGGGGCGCTGCAGTAAGAAGCTGCTTCCATTTTTTGTGTAAAACCAAATCGACTAGTACGATTGGAGAGAGTTTTCAGTATTAGATTCCGCTTTGCTTAGAGCATGTTTTTAAATTTATATTACGGTGACAAGTCACCAGGGGGCGCTGCAGTAAAATATTGTTTGTGCAAAGATAAAATGAGGAATTCGATTTGGATGCAGTTTCAGTGATAAGCTCAAGTTTAATTAGTGCATGTTCTTTGATATATTTTATCGTGCTAACTCACCAGGGGGCGCTGCGGTAAACATTTGTTAGTAATATTTAAAACAAAACCACAACTACTAGTCCGATTGGGCAGAGTTTTTAGTATTAGATTTACTTGGTGTAAGTTTTTAGGTTCTTTTTTACGTTAAGAACTCACCAGGGGGCGCTGCATTAAACATTTAATTATGCAAAGTTAAAACTATAAGTCCGATTTGGATGCAGTTATCAAAAATAGGATCAGGCTTAATTAGCGCGTGTTCTCTTATATGTGTCGTGGTGTGAAACCTAACCAGGGGGCGCTGCAGTAAGCATTTGCTTGTATTTTTTGTGTGAAACCTATTTAGATGCGGTTTTCTGTGATAGGTTCAGGTTTAATTGTTGCGTGTTTTTATATGCCATATCACGAACTACCACGGGCGCTCCAGTACAAATTAGTTTGTTCAAAATCAAAACTACTAGTCGGTTTTGCGATTTTTACTGATTTGGTTAGACTTAAATTTCCTGAAAATGTTACGTTGACAATCTGCCAGACGCTGCAATAAGTATTTGATAACCAGAAAGCATTGGGTTTATAATTTCTTTTGGATTTGCATGAAGATTAATATAAAGTATTTCGAAATTATGTAATAATATATAATGTGTATCTATTCACTTTAAAAAGTTTAAAATAAAAAACAAAATTAAAAATTTTGAAAAAACCCCACGACGGTTTAATTGTAATTGTAAAAGGATAAAATAACTATAAATCCCCCGCCTAAAAGAATATATGTAACGAGATGATGGGGACGACTTCGTCGGGGGCTGCCAGTTGCAACCTCTATTTTAAATATAGTAGCTATCAGTATAGATTTCGTTTTAAAGTCTTTAAAATACCAGTTATCAAAACTGTAAATTCATTTTAATATTTAATTTTTTTGCCAAACCTGTTTTAACAGCAAGAAAACCTATGAGAAGGTTGGTGCAAACTTAAAGTAATGACAGCCCCCGACGAAGCCGTCCCCATCATCTCGTTACATATATTCTTTTAGGCGGGGGATTTATAGTTATTTTATCCTTTTACAATTACAATTAAACCGTCGTGGGTTTTTTTCAAAATTTTTAATTTTGCTTTTTAGTATAGCTAATTAATTATGTTCACGTTTTCTATTCAAAGTGATAATAGTCCAGATATAAATACGTTACTTTGCAGTTTAAAAGCTATGAGCAAAAGGACTTAAATATAGTATTATTGAAGTGTTTATTTTATAACAGCGAAGAAATAAAATTATTTTAAGTATTTTTCTAAGAGGAAATCGAACTTCCACTGTGCCAAACTGACCTCGATTGACTATAAATATCGGAATATCATATTATAATACAAAAATGATAAAATCATTAATATTTACATAAGGAAAATCCATACAAATATTTAATTTTAGTCGTCTAATAAGTCCAAAAAAAGCCGATATATATACTTATATGAAAATAAACAAGAAATCAATTCACAATAGGAAATCAGTGATGAAATTACCGTTTATTTCAGAGTACGCAGGTTGTAAATAAATTAAGAGCCCGCATGGAGCTTGGCGGTGTAATTGAATCATGTATCTTATACTTTTGCTTTTTGGAATAATATTTAACGTATATATTGACTCAGTGGTGTAGTTTTATTGTGGGGAGAAGGTCGCAGGATCGAATTTGGTGGATGTTATTGTGATTTTATTCGATATAGTGTCTGAGTTCTGGGGTTGATTTACTAACATTATTAGTTGTTTTTTATATTCCTTTAAAATACAGAGCAGTGGCACAATTGTGTGACTGAAAACGACTGGTTGTGGGTTCGATTCCCACTCGAGAAGTGGAAGTATATAATATTTCCATTTTCGTCGCTCTGGAATCGTGGCAAAGCGCAGTGTTAAATTCCGCTACTTAACACGCACTGCCTCCGAATACGGCGGAAAGTGGGTAAAGGAGTGTCTTTACACTAGGTTCCTTCTGCCTACTGCCTGAAGCTAAAAAAAATCAGATTATAAGATAGTATTAGCAGTCCAAGAATAAAAAATATAATCCATATATGTAAATGTTATAAGTACCGAATGTCGATGAAAGTCTGTATGTCTGTGTCCTTTTACGGTTATCTACTGGTATGGAAACATACTTTTTGACATAAGGTTAGTTTATGATATGGAGGATAAATCAAAGCTTAAGGGGGCTTAAACGATAATAACATATTAATAATATATTCGGAAATAGATTTTTGATAATCCAACGTTTCGACCACTTAACAGTACTCAGACGTTACAGGCAGGCCATCTATTAAATATACATTATACATACATACGGGAGTTTGCAATTAATCCGATTAAACTTACTTAATTTTTAAATATTTTAAAATAACTTATTTAACTATGGCTTAAGTAATCCTTATAAATCCTTAAATAATAAGTAACTAAAAACTTATATTTGTAATTATTTTTTTATATACTTTTATACATAGTTATTTTTTTTTGTTTTTTCACATTATTTTAACAGTTTACATATATGTCGTTATATTAACATAAAAAAACAGCTTCACGCTTTTTTACGTACGTTTAGTCTAGTAGTCATAAAGAACTCAGTATCAAGACAATTTGTTCTCCACTGGAATCCGCCTGAAATCGAGACATTGCTTGTTTAGTGGCGGAACTTAACATTGCACTTTGTTTTAGGCACCAGAGCGAATAAATAAAAATAGCACATAATAATTTCTTAAATCGAAATCGAACCCACAACCACTGCATATACAATCAGACTAAAACAACTAAACTTAACATATACAGGATTTAATAACAAGCTAAGTTCATTTGTTCAGGAATACTTCACCGTTACCCGAAACGTCTATTGAGTTTTCGCAAACCATTATTCTTCTACTCATTTCAGTTTAAAATGTTTCAAAGATAAATTTTTCCCATTCATCACAATCAACGCAGCGCCAACGCAAAAGTACTCAGAATCATAAAAATATACTAAAGCAAAAATAGACCTTAGCATGCCATTAAAGGGGAGCTATAATAGGGTCGAATTAATTAGAGAGCAGAGGTGTAAACGGTACGGCTATTTCTGATTATAATGAAGATGTACGTACTTCAGGCTAAAATAGTTCTTTCTTAGCTTTTAAATAGCTGCTGATGAGGTTATAGTTGCACAGTAAAATTATCTCATTATTCGTCGTATGATAGATATGGGTTCGATTTTAACACAACAGATACAAGATACAAGTTAAAATATCATTAATTACATTCTTTAATTATTTTATACTTTTCATGAAGAATAAAAGTTTTCAATTTTTGGCAACTGTGCTACAAATAACTGGACATGTCGAATTAAGAATATTTTAATATTTACTTAAGCCATAAAAAAAATGTAAAAAAATGTCCAAAGACTAATTAATTTATGGGACCAGTCGTGGCGCAGTGGCACGAACGTATGACTGTAAATGACTGATTGTGGGTTCGATTCCCACTCGAGGAATGGAATTTTTTTATATTTCCATTTCCTTCGTTCTAGTATCAGAGGCAAAGCGCGGCGTTAAGTTCCGCCATTTAACACGCAATGCTCCCGAAAAAAAAATATTATCATACAGTCGACACTAAATTAGTAATACATGAATTATGCTCCTTCCAGCAAAACTGCTAGGTAAAAAGAACCTGATGTAGGGACTCTCCATTCTTTGTCTCCACCATTTTTTTTGATACTTAAAAAAATGCATTACATGCGAATCTTGACACCTCGCCTTGTCTTACCAGAGCAGAAAAATAAAAGTTACTCTAATAGAATTATTCCCTCGAATAAAAATCGAACCTACAACCACTGTGCCCAGCCAGCTTGTAGAGCCAGACGTCACACTGCACTATAAAATATATTAAACAACACACGTGTTAAGATAAGCTAGAACTTGTAATCGATAGAAAGGTTCACTCTTACAACTAAAATAGGGCGAGGCAGTGTTAATTACTAGGTCGAAGCTTAGCGATATCAGTTAGCTCGCTTATAATTATTTGGATAGAGAAATAACCTGTTAGGATACGAAGCAAAGCAAAAAATACTAGTCCATACTTATATTATGAATGTGGAAGTCTGTCTGTTTGTCTATCACGCTTTCACGGCTAATCTACAGGTCCGATTTGGATGAAATTTAGAACAAAAATAGTAAAAATTACTGTTCAAAACATAGGCTACTGTTTTTAAAAAATCAACCTCTAAGGGTTAAAGGAGGAGATGCAAGTTTATATGAAAAATCTAAACCGCTTGACCAATCGTAATGAAATTTAGCATAAATATAGTTGATAATTCAAGGTTAAGCATTGATTACTTTATTTTTCAATCCACCCTCGTGGGTTGGTCCACCCTATATAAGGAAACAGTCATGTAGTTCACGCGGCGAAGTTGCGGGCCACTAGTAACATAATATTTTTAAGGTGCTATTCACACATTTCATGGTTTGGTCATGGCTTGTACAAAGTGTAACTGTAAACGCGACTGGTTGTGTATTCGATGCCCACTCACGAGTGAAAATGTTTAACATTTCCATTTCCCTCGATCTGGTGTCAAGGCAAAGCGTAGCGTTAAGTTCCTCCGCTTAATACGCAATTTCACCAGAATTTGGCGGAAAATGGAAAACAGAGTGTAAGACACTCCCACACTAGGGATAAAAATGGGGAATAAAGCGTGAAGTTACAAAAAAACTTATAATACTGAAAACTAATCTAATTATTTTTCAGCTTCACTTCACAGAGTCTAGCATCAAAGTACAAAGCTCTCCACTGTCCGCCCTAACCCAAGAAAATGCGTGGCGGAACTTAACGCCGTAACTTAACTTAATATCCTGTTAATAGAGCGGAGAAATATTAATGACTTAAAAAAAAACTGCGTTCAAATTATACGTTTTCTAAATGTTATTTTCAATTTTCCTAAGTGTGGAATAACACTTTAAAAAATGTTTAAAAGTATAAATGATTTAAATAGAACAATTTCCTCGAGTCGAAATCGAACCCGCAACCAATCTCACTTACCATGAGACACTGTTTTATAGACCTAACACTGCATTAAAACATAATTTTATTTATTTTTTTTTCAGCTTCACGCTGTATCCCGCACACAGCAGGGTAGGCAGAGGGAACCTAGTGTTAAGATACCCCGTTCCCCACTTTCCGCCGAATTCGGAGGCATTGCGTGTTAAGTGGCAGAACTTAACGCCGCGGTTTTACTGGTGGCGCTGGTGTCGAGCACCAGAGCGAAGAAAATGAAAATATTAAATATTTCCCCTCCTCGAGTGGGAATCGATCCCACAACCAGTCGTCTACAGTCACACGCTTGTGCCACTGGGCCACGACTGGCCACTAATTATAATTACAAATACATAATTTTATTTACAAATCAATAAATCCCCTTAAATACTATAGAAGAAAAATTCTAATCACGAAGCGTTCGAGGCCTTACAAGGCGCTTTATTACAAAACTTTCCCGTACTAAAATAAATAACCACTAAATTGATATAGTTCGTTCACAATCGGTAAGGAGTTCTGCTGTAATAAAGAAAGAATTATGGTGGAACTTGAGTGCTACGATATTGTGGTTATCTAAATGATTTGAGGTCTTTGTGGCTCAGTGGGACAGTCTGAATGTATTTGACTCTATTGTAGGTTCGGTACCGTTTCAGGGCAGAATTTGTTATTTATGTTTATATACTATTCAATTTATTTCCCCTCTCTGTTAAGATATAACGTAGTGCTGTCTCAAGTCACTCGACGTGTCGAAAAATTACGTGTAATTTTTTGCACATCACTTTCTCTGACTACAAACACGTCGAAGTATATTTAAAAAGATATTGTTCTTTACTTACTTTCTAAAATAGATCTTCAATACATAGTGGATAAATATAATATAAATTTGTATTAGATATTAAGAAACTAAAGAAAATTAATGTGTATGTAATTAACTAAATTCGAAAAATTGCATTAAAAAGATCAACGACAGTAGACCTCAATGGTTTAATTCTAGGAAGTTTTTCGCGAAAATGAAATCTCGTAAATCTCAAAATATAAAAAAAACGCTTTCATTTATTCATTTATAATGCTCATCCACAAGGATGTTAAGAGTGAAAGAACAAAAGTGGTTTGACTCCATATTTATTAAAAAATATGTTATTTTTTTGTGTGAGATTTACATATTTTTCAAATATTCCCGCACAATAGGGTAATCAAAGTGAACTCAGTGTCAAAGCATTACGTTCTCCACTTTCTACCCGAGTCGTTGTGTGTCGAGTAGCGAAACTCAACAGCGCGCTTTGCCTTAAAAGCCAGAGCGAAGAAATTAAACTAATTTAAATATAATCATTCCCTCAAGTAGGAATCAAATCCACGAACATCACGATTATAATCAGACGCTGTACTTTACTCCTCGATAACCTACATACATTTATAACCTTTATCGTAAAAGAAATTCACTTATCATGAAATATCCACGCACTCTGGAACAATTTCATTCAGAAAATTCGATAAAACAAGATATTCATAAGAAACTCAATATAATAAAATCGTATATTAATTTAATATTTCTGTACAAGATTATTATTATTTTTTAGTTTCACGCTGTATCCCGCACACAGCAGGGTAAGCAGAGGGAACCTAATGCTAAAACCGTTCCTCACTTTCCGCCGAATTCTTGAGACATTGCGTGTTAAGAGGCGGAACTTAACGCCGTGCTTTGTTCGACACCAGAGCGAAGAAAATGGAAATATCTAATATTACCACTTCTCGAGTGGGAATCGAACCCATGACCAATCATTACAATCACACTTTGCACCCACAAGCCATGACTAGCCTCAAAATTCATTTCGTCCAATACAAAGTTATGAGCAGTTGTTCGGAGTGTTTCGGTTAACTAATGCTGAACTGGGCTGGAGTTGACCGATTATGCGCGTGTTCGAACAACCTGGTATTGAAACTGGAATGTTAGTTATCGTGTGATTATTGAAAGTTTTACTACTATTCTAAACTATAGTATACTAGAGTATTATTAATATTTTTTAATTAATTAATTAATAGCTTCACGCTATATCCCGCACACAGCAGGGTAGGCAGAGGGAACCTAGTGTTAAGACACTCCGTTCCCCACTTTCCGCCGAATTCGGAGGCTTGCGTGTTAAGTGGCGGAACTTAACGCCGCGCTTTACCTCGACACCAGAGCGAAGAAAATGAAAATATAATTTTCACTCCTCGAGTGGGAATCGAACCCACAATCAGTCGTTTACAGTCACACTCTTGTGCCACTGGGCCACGACTGGCCACAATATAATTTTTACTAGTTATTGAATTTAAATTTTTGAATTGAAAATCTAGAAATGGCAAAGTAGATTTGTCAAATAAGGCAGAGAAAGTTTAGTAAAAGAATATTAGATTCTTAAGATAATGTTTGTTACATTATACATAGATATGTATATTAATACATTAATATGAAATTTGATATTGTAATTAGTATGTTGTGTAACCTAGGCCCAAACACCGCCAAAGTGGTGCAATGGGATAAAGTGTGATTGTCAACGTGATTGAATGCCAATTCTTATTGTAAGCGGTATGACATAATAAACATATAGTCAATTAGGAGGTTAAAAGAACTTATTCTCATAAAAACATACAGATAGCTTATAATGAGATACAATCGATATTTTAAACATATATAGGTATAACAATATTTATTTTGCCTCTGGGACGCTTAAATTATACATTTGCAAAGATTTAGATTTAGAATTATTTTACCGTGTACACATATTCCTTTTTTTGCTTTAAAAGCATTCATACTCCACACTTCTAACATGATTTGGCAAGTTGTTACACAGCTGCACTCCCTCAAACAGTACCGATCTTTTAGCAGACTATATACGTACACTAGTTACCATCAATTCGTCCTTATTTCTTAAATTATATTTGTTAATTTTCTTATCAATTTTGATGTTAGAGTGTATCGAATTGTTGACGAGATTTTTTACCAGTATGCAGGTATAATAAATGTGTAGCTGGTTGATATTTAGTAAATTTGCTTCCTGAATTGTTTCCTGATTTTTTCCTTTCTTTTTTCTTGATTAAAATGTTGTTACTATAAAATCGATCGTAAGTCAAATGAAGTACTTTTATCGTAGTTATAAAATATATTGTTAGTATGATAAGTTTGAATTAAATAAAACGCTTATAAATTAATGCTCTTTACTATTTTATGCTATATGTTAATAATATTAATATAAAAATAAAAATTATATACAATATATATGTTCATTAGGCTTGTTGGATTAAACTATGGTGAGTAATGTAAATTTTACATTATCCTATATAAGTAACCAACCAACCAGCCACTTTAAAGGGTATTTCTACGTTAAAAGAACGGCAAGTTAGATTATTTCACATCTTCGCTTTGGTGGTAAGAAAAAACTCGGCGTTTTGTTCCGTCACTTAACAAGGCAATGTCATGTCTTGACATTAGGTCCTCTTTGACTATCCTACTAAAAGGAAAAAAAGATATTCAATAAAAAAAATGTTTATCGGGAAACGAAATTGACAAATACAATAATGTATTTAGTAGTCTCATATTTTTTGTTAGCTTCACGCTGTATCCCGCACACAGTAGGGTAGGCAGAGGGAACCTAGTGAAAGCGGCAAGTGGAGAACTTTCCGATTTCACTAGGTTCCACCAAATTCAGAGGCATTGCGTGTTAAGTGGCGGAATTTAACGCCGCGCTTTGCCTGGACACCAGTGCGAAGAAAAATGGAAATATTAAATATTCCCACTCCTCGAGTGGGAATCGAACCCACAACCAGTCACTTTACAGTAACACTTAATGCCACTGCGCCACGGCTGGCCCCAAACATTAATAATTAATTAATTATACGAAAAAAATAAGCCGGCTTAAAGCAAATTCGATATGATGCTCCATTCATACTTACCTTGTAAAAGATACATCTATAACTAGTAGTGTAGTCATGTAATTGAAAAGAAACCATAGAAACTAAAATTTTCCTTCCCCCTTCATACAATGTACAATATTGTTGAAGCCTGTGTTCTATTAACGAAAGGGTAGTTTGTTACCCCCTGAATAACGTACCCTTAGAAAAGACCTATGTTAGATCATAGAGTATAATAAAAATACTACATAATTTAAAAGTTTTCATGATAACGTACTTAACGCTATTTCGGCGTTAAGTTCCGCAATACAACGCCTCAATTTCAGCTGAAAAAAAATGAAGAAAAAAGTGTCTTAACACTAGGTTATTTATGACTACGCTGTTATAAGGAAAAGGGGGAAGCTGCAAAAAAAAAATATTAATTATGTCTTTAATATATAGTTTTCAAGATGGTGGGTTACGGATATTTATGAAGGTGGAGTTCGGAGTGTCTCAATATGTATCATATTTACCTTACTTTCTAATGGAGGATGAAATATGAAGTTTCTATTTTTCAGTTTATACATAATTTTAGCATAGTATAGAATATAAAACACATATGTATAACAAATAATGTATATAACACTGTACTGTTCTTAATTTTCAAGTTTCACTTCCTCCATCCATCCGGACGGATGGATAACAAATACTTTTCTGCATAATAAGGTTCCCAGTAGTTTCCAGACAATCCACACAATCCAGACAATTACAAATGAATTCATAGCAGTATTATGTGCTGAATGGCGGAACTCAAATCCGGGCTTTGTCTAACAGAACAGAGAAATAAAATCTATATGTGTGAATATATTTACTTCACCAATTGGGAATCGAACCCATAACCTCTCTTATGAACAGTCAAATAACAAATTTTCGCGTTCATAAGATTAATAGCATAATAATTCTGATTTAAAAAATCAAACCTGCTACTATCAAATACATTCCCACTAACCCACCACTACTATCAATACAGGCAAAAAGCTCATCCACAAAGTCTAATAGAATCAAAAGCTCCCAAAACACCTGAAATATATACACAATGAACGCGAATCACCCACATACTTCTCTGTCTCAGTATAGTTGAAATATCGCATCAATTTGTATAGATTTAGATCTTGGTGCAGACGCGGCCCTCGACGGATCCAATTGAATTTATTTGTTCAGTAAATAGCGTTAAACGCCCTTTTATATGTCAATAAGAAGAATTGTGAGCGTGTTTTGTTAAGGCTTTTTTTTTCTTAGGCTTATTCCTTGATAATAAAATTAGTTGACGTATTAAATTGTGTTAAATGCGATGGTTAAAATGGTGATGGTCTTCAAATTAATTTGTGGAATATTTATAATTCAGACTTACCTTAAAATTAGTTAAAGAATTTTGAAATTGTCAATACAACAAGTATACTTATATTATAAATGGGATTGTCTGTGTGTTTGTCTGTCATGCTTTCACGGCTAATCTACCGGTCCGATTTGGATGAAATTTAGAATGAAAGTAGTAACAATAACTGGGTCTAACATAGGTTACTTATTTTTTCAAAAATCAACCTCTAAAGGGTTGAAATAGGGGATGAAATTTATATGAAAAATCTACACAGCTTGACCGATTGTAATAAAATTTGGCAAAATATAATATAAATAATCCAATGTTTAACATAGGCATACTTTATTTTTCAAAAATCCACCCCCTAAGGTTGCGATATACCGTAACAGCTGGTGTAGTTTAGGCGGCGAAGCCGCGAGCGGGCCGCTAGTTATTAATAATAAACGTTAATATTATTTTTCATTTTTTATGTTATTATTTTTTATTATTTTTCGTTTATGTTATAATTTTTACTTCTTTTTTATTCTCTTAAATTTAATTTGATTTTTTTTCTTTGTTTCAGTTTTAAATAATGTTACCATGTATGTGTATATTTGTATGTTAAATGAACACATTAATGCATGTGGTACTCACTTTAAAAGGCAATGCATTTAGATATAAGATTAAAGAAATGTATAAAAAGTGTATTGTCAAATGTAATTGCTACTGGTGAGTCTAATAAATAAATAAATAAACAAAATCTTTGATAGGTCAAAACAAAAATGCAAAACATACCATGCAGCAAAATTTTTTTACAGAAATAAGATGCTGTTCAAACTTCATTCCCCGAAATTCTATTATACGAAAGACTACTATAAACTACTATAATATAAAAAGTAATAGTCAAAAGTGGGACAGAATTTATTTGTTCAGTAAATAAGCGTTAAACGCCCTTTTAATACGTCAATAAGAATTGTAAGCGTGTTTTGTTAACGTTTTTTTCTTAGGCCTGTTTACATTCCATACAATGTACAATTTGGATGAAATGAGCCGTTAAGTGATAGAGATAAATTGCTTGTAATGTCTATTTTTTGGATATTATTATGTTATTTTTTGATGGTAGAATTAGCTGTGGTATTATATGGTGGTAAATATAGCGGTTAAGACTTCAAATCCGCTTGCGGAAATATTTATAATTAAGATTTACCTTAAAACTAGTTAAAGGGCGTTGAGCTCGTCAATATTAAATGTTTATTAGTCAGGAGTTTAGATGACACACGTAGGTCTAGGCAACTAAACCGAAAAATAGAAACAATACACAAGAAAAAATGCAAAAAAATTGCACACAGCAGAATTTTTTTAAGGGGGAAGAAGCGTTATGCTGTTTAAAGTTCTTTTCCCTGAAAACTATTCTACTAATCATACCCGTCTTATAATATAAAAAGAAATACTCAAAAGTAAAATAAGGTAACATTCTAATATATTTAAATTCGATGATATTATGATGATGCTCAAAATATTGAAGTCTAAACAAAAAAATCATGAAAGTAACGCTGAATGCTTACGTTCAATTATTAAGGCTTGTGACAAATATAGCGTTTATACTTGTACGTGCGTTGCGTTGTTATATACCGGAATTCTGATTATATATTGAACTTGCTTAATATTAAAAATACACACATCTTTTCTATATTGTGGGGAAGACAAAGAGAATATTGTTAAAGACATTTAAAGAAAACGTATAAACATTTGAACGCAGCGGGATTCTGTGGAAAAATGTTTAAAAGAATATTGTTAGTCACTATTTACATTTCAAGAATTAATTCAATTGTGAAGTTCCAACTTGCTTTAATCTTGCCTTAGCCCACATAGCAGCATCGTTAAGAATAACCAATAGTCAAAACACTCCACTCTTCGTTTTCCACTCGCAATCAATACATTGTATGTATGTGTAGTGGTAAAACTCAACGCCACGTCTTGTCTTCTTATCAGAGAGAAATAAAAAATAATTTTAAATATAGTATTTGCATCGAGTGGGAATCGAACCCATAATGACTTACTTTTGTAGCCAGACGCTATCACAGACGCCAGGATATTATCTCAATTCTTTTTTTCTTTTTTTTTTAACTTCACGCTGTATCCCACATACAGGGTAGGCAGAGGGAACCTAATGTTAAGACACTCCGTTCCCCACATTCTGCCGAATTCGGAGGCATTGCGTGTTAAGTGGCGGAACATAACACCGCGCTTTGCCTCGACACCAGAGCGAAGAAAATGGAAATATTAAATATTTCCACTCCTCGAGTGGGAATCGAACCCACCAGCCGATTTACAGACACACTCTGTGCCTCTGCGTCACGACTGGCGCCAAAATTTTATTAAAATATTTAATTTCATTATGTTTACTTCACTAAGCACATGAAAGTCATTCTATGAATATATAAGAATAACAGTAGTAAAATCATATCAAAAATCCTCCCTCAGTCTAGACGGTGCTTAAATAAAATAACATAATAAGTGAATTAGGGGTGTTACTCGTTAGCGCTCCCCGTTGCCTTGTTCTTTCTTTTATTACTCTTCTAACAAATAATGATATCTTGAGGATAAATGTGAGAAATTAATTCTGTATATGAGGTCCATATGGCGCAGTGGGGCAGGGTCAAACTATAAACGCAATTTGATTTTTTTTTAGCTTCACGCTGTATCCCGCACACAGCAGGATAGAGAACCTAGTGTTAAGACACTCCGTTCCCCACTTTCCGCCGAATTCGGAGGCATTGCTTGTTAAGTGTCGGAACTTAATGCCACGCTTTGCCTCTGATACTAGAGCGAAGGAAATGGAAATATTAAATATTTTCACTCCTCGAGTGGGAATTGAACCCGCAACCAGTCGTTTACAGTCACACGTTCTTGCCACTGTGCCACAACTGACCCGGCCCCTACGCAAATTGATTCAAATTCGATTCTTACTTGGTGGTTTTATTATATTTAAATTATTCACTCTAGTAAGACAAAACGCAGCGTCAAGTTCCGCCATTCCAAATTCGATGCACATCGTTTAATTCTGTCATTTCATCCATACTTATATTATAAATGCGAATGTCTGTCTGTTTGTCTGTCACGGTTTTACGGCTAATCTACCGATCCGATTTGGATAAAATTTAAAATGAAAGTAGTAAAAATTACTGGGTATATAGGCTACTTTTTTTTTAAAAAATCAACTTGTAAAGGGTTTGCTTGAGGACGATTGTAATCAATTTTACAATAAATATAGTTTATAATCCAAAGTTAAACATAGGCTACTTTGATTTTCAAAAACCCTCCTTCCGAGGGTTGCAATATAACGAAACAAGTTCATAGTTAACGCAGCGGAGCCGCGAGCAGGTCGCTAGTATACAATACATGGTGTTACCAAATCCGGCATTAAAAAAGGTATATCCCACATAGGGGCAAAAAATGATTAGTATTTCATGGACTCGCCGTGTTGGGTGTCCATCGTAACTAAAATAGCTCGAGGCAGTGCTTAGGGCTTGCAACCTAAGTGTAGGCTTAAGGGGCCGTTTTTAACTACGTATTAACACTTGCTTGCACTGTCTAAGCTACTGGTTCTACCTAATTAAATTTTAAAATCATTTATTGTATCAATATCAGTAATTACAATGACATATTAAATATCTTTATACTTAATAATTATATTAAGAAAAAGGAGAATTGTATATGAGTTCGCGTCTATAAGTCTAGACACTGTTTAAACAAAACGTCATACTAAATGCAGGAAGCTCGAGTCAAGGCTGATCCATTAGTAAGTGAATAAATATAATAACAATTGATATAGTGTCTACTAACATTGTTGTGTCGTTTTTAAACCAATGATGTGGGTGCGGGTTCGAATTCCTCTCGACGCAAGTAAAAAGGGGTATACGGTATAGAATATCGATGATACATGACGATAATAAAGAAGTAAGATATAATTTTTAACAAGATTAATATACAATTATTAGATTTCTAGATTTTACTAAATAGTATTAATATATTTACATTATTTTCAGCTTCACCCTTTTTACCACAAAGAAAACCTTTTGTTTTCGACATTTCAGTTAAAAATCGGGACATTGCCTGTTAAGTAATAGAACTCGATGCCTCAATTTGTCTTAAGTACTAAAGTGGAATAATAAAAATAATTAAAATGTAGATAATCATTTCCCCAAATGATAATCGAACCCATAACCAATCGCGTTTACAATCAGATGGTGTGCCACTCCCCAAAGATATTTAACCAATACATCAAAATGAAGGCAGATATATTTTTCTTAGCTTCACGCATTCCCTATCAACCTTCGGAATAATAATAATAGTTAATATGCTCTTTTTCGTTTTGACTAACAGAACCCTGATATTCGTGCTTTGTTTGACCACATTGAACCCAAAACCATCGTGCTTGCAGTCATTCCCTATCACTGAGCCACAATAATCTTAAATATTACCAATATAACAAAATAACTTTAAACTATTCATATTCTTCAAAAAGGAACGAGAGCCACGCGTCTAAAAGTCTAGACGGTAGTTAAACAAAACAACATCGTAAGTGCACGCGGGAAGTGCCCAGTGCCCCTTATTGTAGCTACCCTAATCTGACGGAGCTACGGACGCTTTAATCATGGTTGTGTAGTAATACCATGATATTGCGATCGGACTTTTAAAAATTTACAGCATTTTTTTTTTAGCTTCCCGCACTGCTTCCCGTGCTGTATCCCGCACTCAGCAGGGTAGGCAGAGGGAACCTACAGTTAAAACACTCTGTTCCCCACTTTCCGCCGAATTCGGAGGCTTGCGTGTTAGGTGGCGGAACCTAACGCCGCGCTTTACCTCGACACCAGAGCGAAGAAAATGGAAATATAATTTCCACTCCTCGAGTGGGAATCGAACCCACAACCAGTCGTTTACAGTCACACGCTTGTGCCACAACAGCCAGCAGTTTGTTGAAGTAAAATTTTTTTATATAGATTTTACTAGAAGAATGCGTTAGGGAAAGTGTGATCAGGTGAGGCAAACGGAAGTTGAGAAGGAAATATATGTTAGTGACTTATGGGAAGAGAGTAATGTTTTTTATATTGCTGTAAGGGTAAACGAAAGAAGTGATTTTTCTCTCTGTCTCTCATAGCCAGTTACTTGTCGTAAATTTTATTTTAGTTCTGTGGTAAAGTACACTCAGTATTTTTTTTTATTGTACCTTTCTATATATTACAGTAATATTATTTATCAAAAACCGAAATAACTCCAGAAATTAGAAATTAGAAGCAGTACATATAAATTTTAAATTTAAGGAAAAAAAATAAAATATGACATTTTAAAAACTAAATAAAAACAGTATGGAGTGTTTTGATGCGAGAAAAGTATGAATCTGAAGAAAAAAAAAATATTTTAGTAGTCTATAATAAAAAAACAAATCATGGTCCCTCTAACGACGCTGCCAAATATAATAACATGCTATCTATGTATGTGTGTATGTGTCAATAAAATTGCATTTTATACTGCGTCGGGGACTGTCCGTATTTCGCTTTCATAATTAATTTATATATAACTTTTGCTTTTATAAAACTACATGAGTTATTTCAGTCTATCTGTATATAATTTATTTTCATAATATAATAAAATATGTATGTGGAAAAATACGTAATTTGGGGCAAGTCGTGGCGCAGTGGCGCAAAGTGTGACTGTAAAGTGACTGGTTGTGGGTGTGAGGAGTCTCACTCGAGGAGTGGAAATATTTAGTATTTCTATTTTCTTCGCTTTGGTGTCGAGGAAAAGCGCAGCGAAGCTAAAACAAAAAAAAATATTAAATAAGTATTAAAGTAGATTTTTTTAGACCGTCTATTCGCTTAGCCATACATTGACGTAGAGCGATTAGCACATACAAAATATTATTTAGAAAACATTTTTAGAAAAAGCATAAAAATTTGAATGTTGAAGGATTTGAACCCGCATCTCTTGGAAACCGTCCATGCGCTCTGATTGCAAAGCCATACGTTCTTATTTCTTTATCATAACTTATTATTATCACTGTAGAGAAATTTTAACAAATTTCTGTTAACCAAAGACTATAGTTTAACAGGAGTTACAAACAATAGTTTAACAGGAGAGAAATTTATTTATTAACGTGATTTTTCTTGTAGTATCACGCTGTATCCCGCATACAGCAGGGTAGGGAGAGAGAAACTAGTATTAAGACACTACGTTCCCCACTTTCCGCTGAAATCGGAGGCGTGTTAAGTGGTGGAACTTAACGCCGCGCTTTACCTCAGCCCCGGAGCGATGAAAATGGAAATATTAAATATTTCCATACCTCAATTGGGAATCGAACTCACAACCAGTCGCGTTTACAGTCACACTTACGCACCTCTGCGCTACGACTGGCTGCAACATTTTTAAAGTGTTATTAATATACTTATTATTTCTCTGACCGCTAAAGCAGAGGGGTTTTCGCGGTTTTCAAGACACGAAGAATTAATTCTCAAAATCTTTTCCCTTATCAAAAAATGTTTTTCATATCTCAAGTGTGAATAAATGTAAAAAAAAAATAAAGTAGATGTTTTCATTCATTTCAAGAGATTATACTCGAGTCGATGACGCTCAGAAAAGGCTCTACCGATGATTCTCCGAATAATTTTACATAATATTACAACAGATCCTTTAGCATTAGATTAGTTGAATAATTTTGTTATTCAATTTTTACATACAAGAATGCTTAGTATATTTTGTTACATTTACCTTCAAGTATCACCATTTAACAAATAGTGTTCTCAAAAGTGATGGAAAGCGAAGAACGGAGCCATTTATATATTGTTAGGAACTAACAGTAAATCCTATTTCTGATATAGGCAACACAAATAAGGAATTACACTTTCGGTGTCGCTAATGGATATGTAGGTACATTGATAGGAGATACACTTAACACCGGGGGCTCTGAACCCGTCCTGATTGCAGAGAGAGTCTGAGGCAGTGTCAGGAGTTTGTGAAACAGTTATGACTCTAAAATCAAAGGACCCTACTTACTTGATATTTTGGACAATTTACAAAATATATTTATAAATTGTAACCTAAGTTTTATTCTGATGTACAAGCATTATATTATTATAAAGTTTCATTAAAATCCATCCAGTAGTTTTTACATGACAGAGTAACAAACATCCTTACAAACTTTCGCGTTTATAATATTGATAAGATTAACACTCACCTCCAACGCCCGAGCTACCCTCACTATTTAGCTAACACTTAATAATATCACGTCATAGATACGATCGATAGATAGTTCACTGAAACTATAATAGATGGCGCTACACGTAAAAGTGACATTTAGAAGTATTACAAATGTCATTTCTGCTTATAATATGTATAATTACCTAGTTATCACTTGTAACTGCTAATGAAAAAAAATTTAGAAAATCATTATTGTTTTTTACTTAAACATGTAAAAATTGTTATTTACCTAGTGCCAACAAAAAATATAAGTTATAATTATTTATAGGCGCGGGTTCGAATCCCGCTGGGTTCAATTTTTTATACGTTTTATAAAAATGTTTTGTATATGCTTATTGTGTGAATAACATTTAAAAAATATTAAACGTTTACTTATGCCAAATATAAAATTTAATATTTCCCCATACTTCCCAATGCGTGCTACATACTAAGTTTCGGATTTCGACGCACAGTAGTTTTATCCATACTTTGCCTGCCAGTCAATCAATAACGCAAGCGTTATATATAAAAAAATAGTAACTTATAATGTACTTTTAAATATTTTCAAAAAGTTATTCCACACTTAGGACACTTATACTTCTAAATACCTTTTTCACTTTATAATGTAACTCAATCAATATATACATAAATTACCTTTAACTAGTAAGTTTCCAGCTTCACCTCAAACTTTAATAGGATTTGCCGCTTGTTACTATTTACAGTGTTTCGTAAAGTCTGAGTACTTTATTTTTGAAAGTTCCGCTTCAAATTGTGCAAACTATTTAAACGAAGTGTATTGATAGTGCAGATTTTCCTTTAAAAGTGTAACTTTTAAGTAAACTTGCGAGTATAATTGAAGAAAGTTTGTATTTCTTGCATACTTATTGTATTGGGTCTCTTTGTTGTATAATTGAGGCGATGGTTGTGAATTGAAATAAAGTATACGTTTTTGTAATATTGAAAGTAGCTTTATGCTTTGTCCCTCATATTATTGGAAGCAGTGATAACCTAATGTTAAGTTACTACGATATCGACTTTCCGGCGAAATCCGACATTTTTCATTAGTGGCGGAACTCAACCAGAACCAGAGTGGAAAAATGAAAATAATTTAGAAATGATCATTTCCCTGAGAAGGCACCAAATTCATAAGCATCGCGTATAAAGTCCAATGCTGTCGCATTGTGCAAAGACGGCCTCTTTTCTATAACATAGACTTATTATTATATTTAGTCATATAACATTTATGTAAAGTAACTGTAACTTATATGTACCTATAGCAAATAGTAAAAAATGGATATACAAGCATGTACCTACCTCCTAAAATACCCTCCTCCTAATATAAACATTATATTTGAAGCCATCGTAGCTCAGTAGGACATTGTCATTGGCCCCTTATAAATAAAAGTCTACCATAATAACACATTATCTACATATAAGTATCTCTAGATCGCCTATGCCTTGAAAAATGTGGAAAAAGTAGCACTTCCAAAATTTCATGGTTTGCGTTGGCCTTTCTGCTTCCTTGATAAAAGCTAATATTACACGAAATTAATTAATTCCAAATCACAAATGAAATTAATTATTACCAAATCAAATTATAATATGATTATAATCGTTTCAATTAATGTTATGTGTATTTTAATTAAATATTCAATAGTTTGGTAATGATGAAGAAGAATTGGCTTGCGTCCATAATACTTTAGATACTTACTACTTGTTTATTTGCATATAAAAATAATTGGCTTGCTCCATAATACTTACTACTTGTTTATTTGCATAAAAAAATATATTATCTTTTACATGAATTTATAAAAAAGGCTTTGAGGACTGATGTATATTTTAGCTGCAAAGTCAATTTTAAACATTTTATTAAAAATAAGATGAGAAGTAATATGCTTCATTTTTGAACGTAATAATTTACCACTGGTGTACTAAAGTTAATATATCAGACCTGAGAAGAACCGGTACAAGAAACTTAAAGGGACTGCTGTTTTTCTTTTTATATCAATATTTACTATATTATTAATATATTATATTTTATTCTATTGGTCTTGGTGGACCTGTCCTGTTTAATTATTATTTCTATTCTTTTTATGTAAAATATTTTTTTTCTTCTTAGGGCACTCCCACACTCTATGTATCCAACTACAAAAACCTGACTTTCTCCCCTCAGTCATTTCTTGTCTGCAAATTGAAATAGAAAATTCGAGAATAATTTAAGATATATCACAAGTCTTCCTGTGACCATGGAATACAATAAAGTGTTAAAAAAATATATTATTCAATGTTCCTTAATATATAAAATATCAAAATATACAATAATAATAATATACATACATTATGAATGTGTAGTTAAAATGACAAACAATAATTTAAAACAGTCATAAAAGAAACAATACATTATTTCCTCGTAACTACCCTACCATACCTAGAAAGAAACTAACGTCAAGACATTAATTTCTTCACTTTCCTCTCAAATTTGAGTCATTTTATACTGAGTGGCGAAACTAAACGCCGCGTTTTGTCTTATACGAGAGCAATATTGAAAATATATAATATATATCTCCTCTAAATGAGGATCGAATCCAAAACAAATCATAAATTACACATTAACCGACTCCAGTAGATTAGCCTATATCGAATATAAGGTCTAAAAATAAAAACTTTTGAATACCCCTTAAAATACCGCAAAACAACATTCACTTCCATTTTCATTGTACTCGTATAGCAAAAATAGTTTAAAAATCTAAGCAACGTAGAATATTAATTCTATCTGTATTCCAGTTACTTTAGGAACGTGCCAAGTGGGTGAGCAAACACTATCCGGTTAGATTAAAAGGAAACTTTTAAAAGGCTTTCTTAGCGCTCTTAGCGAGTTGCGATCGGTACAAGCCCCGGTGATAGGTATTACGAAGTTTCGCAATTAGATTCTGCAGAATTGGTTCTTGGAAAACAATAGTATGGACCGTATTAGCCTGACCCATTAGGTCTTGTACAAAAGTTAACTTTATAATTTTATTTTTAAACTAGCTGTGCCCGAATGGAATTTAATAAAAAAGTTATAGTTCTTAAATGTAAGTAGTGAAGTTAGTCTTTATTATATCAGCTATTTTTCAGGGAATGTCGGGTCAAAATCTGTTCAGCCGTAACAGAGATTATCGAGAAAAAAAAGAAAAACAGAAATTTTATTATATTGTAAGTATACGTACATAGAATGGATTAAGTAGAAAGCGGTTACTTTAATATTATAAATAGACTGACAACAAATAGCGTCTTACTTGCGCAATGTGAGTTCAATTCCCAATCGGTGCAATGATGATAATTTAAATATCTTTATTTCTTGGCTTGTTGACTTACACAACGCACAGCGTGAAGGGTCAGTTACTTAAAAAAAGACTAACATAGTCAAGTTAGATGTATCTTTGTACTCTTTTCTTCGCAACATTGTTATCGACTTTTAATATAACTTATTAACATACATATTTATAATTAGAAATGAAAACTAGCAATATTAAATTTTTATAAGCTCAAATCCTGTTATAAGTTTAAATTATAATGTAAGTCCAAAATACAAATAATATGATAGTGCAATTGATTCTCTTTCCTTTTCAACTCATTATGTAAATTTTATATAGATTGTGTTTTGAATGAAGTCAAAATAGTATAAAATTAGGTAAAATACGTCACTGGGAAACTAGAATTGGTGGAAATAAGTAGTGCAATTGACATTAGATTTACCAGGTATTAAAATATACCTTCATGTTTATAATAACGAGATATATAATTATTACTATAATAAATAAAACAATATAAATTTCATTAAATTAATTCTTTAGTTATAGTAACAATGATATCATTACATAAAAAAAATATATAAAAGCAGGGATTTTAAGTTGAAATTGTAAGACCAGTAATTGTGGCTGGTCTGGTATATCTAGTGTTAATCAGGTTGATAAAGTCGTAATATAAAGGTGTTGTACGTATTACTAAGTGAATTTGTCCCAGGCTGGTGTCGGTTGAGGAGAAGCTTCGTATGGTTTTAGTGGGTATACGAACGGCCTATGTCTGCCTCATAACCTGTTTGAGTCTCCAATCGTGTGGGTATAAGTAACAGATAAAAAAGAATATCTTTGATGCGACGAAGTGGCGTAACTTAACGCTGTATATTATTGTTACACAAATTTTCTCTTAAATAGAATTTCAATTTAAAATAACCGTCTCAATATTTCAACTGTCCAATTATAATGTCAATGGACAAATAACCTTTTTTTTCAGAAATGAGCTGAATTCAGTTCATTCTCCTTTAAAAAAATAGCTAGTTAACATTTATTGTAAAGACTAGTATTTAAATTAAATTCCTAAATTAATTTACCAATCGCAAATTAATACACAAAGAAAAATATTAAAAATATTTTTATTGAAATCATAGCATATTTTACTCAAGAGATTAAATTTCTGTTTATTAATAAAAATAAGCTTTAGATAAATAGATAAACTTCGCCCGCGAGGTTATTGCCATACTGTTTCAATATATTTTAAAATTCTGAAATACAGATCTTTATTGTAATTGAGTGCGCCTTTCACGCTTTATCCCGCATAGTGAGGGAGATACAAAACATAAATAATTATGTCTTCAAATGGGAATCGAATTTACGATCTCTATGTTTATATTGGATATTCGACAGTGCTACAATGTCAAAGTCAAGTTAGAGAATTCATTAAGATTTTGTTAGGGCTTTATTCGATATCCCTAAACATATATGGAGTAAAAAACAAAGAGGTTAATTCATTTATTTCCAAAAATAATATCATAAATGAGAATACCAAAAAGTTAAGGTTGATTTAGTCTTTTTTTTTATGGAATGAAGGAGGCAAACGAGCTGAAGGCCCACCTGGTGTTAAGTGGTTACCTTCGCCCATAGACATCCACAACATTAAAGTCATGGATGCGTTGCCAGCCTTTGAAATGTAGGACAGAAGGAGGGGAAGGATGGGAATGGTGGGAATAGGGAGAGCTGGCTTACATGCCATCGAACCAGAACACATCATAAGATATTCGGCGGTTCGTCTTTGACATGATAGTGGTCGCGAGCCAGTCGGAGAACGAATCTCCTACCACCAAACTACTGGGTTACCCGCCTTTTACGGGACGCTACCCAGCGGCGGGGGGAATTGTATTCTTAAAATACTAAAAAATACTATTCTTAAAATACTAATTCAAGCCCTCACAGCTTCACGTATTTTCTTAGTTATCTATTGATAACTGTCAGTCAGGGAGAACCTTGTGATAGATACTGCGTTATCTATTTTCCGCCCAAAATTGAGACATCAGATGTTTTTCTTTTGTTTTATTTAAATACATAAACAACTACAGACACCTGGTCTCGTATCCTCTTTTTCCCTAATATTATATGACTGTAACTTTTAAATTACATTGATGTCAATGTATTGCTACTCAGAAATAAAATTAAATGAAGTTTTAAGTTAAGCTATGCGAGTTATTCTATATTACTTATTTCTACAATTGAACATGTTTAATAGCAGATACCCAATGCCACGCCTTAACTTCATGACAGTAGTAAAATGAAAACATATAAAATGATTAAATTATAATGATTTCACTAAATGGGAATCGAAACACCAATTATCGCTTTTACAGTCATATACCACCCCACTGAGTTACAATGGTCTCACGTCTTAGAAACCTGTAATTTGGCAAGGTGCTCCTGATTACTTTTTAACTTTCAAACAAAACAATAAGAAGTTTCAAGAGAAAAAAAGCTAGCAAGTAATTGTGCTATAGTTATTTGAAGTAACTCCTTACAATGATACTGTTGTCTGGACGATTACTTATACTGGAGTCTGTAAAGGTCATTGTTCCCACGTACTTAGGTATACGCTATATTAAACTTTCAAATATATTTATATTGCAAAGAAAAAAGTAATGTGAGTGAAATTTTAAAAATTTAAATTTTTTGGTTGTACAATATCTATATAAAGATTGTCGTGGTGCAGTGGGACTGACTCTGACTGTAAAGTGATGGACTCTTCTGACTGTAAAGTGATGGTTGTAGGTTTGATTCCTACTCTGGCAAAGATTATATTTGTATTTTCATTTCTTCACTCTGGTACCTAGGACTTGAGTGGGAATCGAACCCACAACAAGTCGTTTACAGTCACACGCTTGTGCCACTGGGCCACGACTGACCACAAATGTAATGTACATGGAAAGTATGTGAGAAAAAGTATTATCAACGTAATAGAACACACAACAATTACCTTTAAAATGTTTCTCTATTTGTATGTCTGTTTGTCTTATTATTTCATGCAGTTTTGACTACATGCTTATATGCATTTTGGTAAACTTCCTGTAATATTTAGTTTTCATTCTGTTCCATTTGTTCATGAATAAGAACACAACATTTTACTAACAATTTCTATAAAGTAATGATTTTATTAAATTGTCTGGCATATTAATGCACAAAAATATAAATCATGACAATTAATTTTAAAACCGTATTTTTTTAAGATTTAGTACCCTCCAAAATCGAGTACAATTCTTCAAATGGTATTTTTTATGTCGACGAAGTTGCAGACATAGCTTTTATCAACTATATAAATCGTATTGCATATATATTTTTATTTTAATATTAACAGGCATTACATTTTGCTTCATTTACAAGGTGAATAGCCGACTAAATCAAAATATTTAAAAGAAATCAAACAGTTTTATGTAAAAAAAGTATGTAAATAACATAAAATAAAAATTTAACTTAAAAATGCTAGCATTGAAAAGTATTCATTTCCGATTAACTTATTCACAGTTTATACGGGAATTATTTTGTTTAATAGCAGCTTATCGCTTTTTCCCGTATAATAACCCTACCCTGTCGAAGAGAACCTAGTGTCAAGACACTCTGTTTCCTATTTTCCACCCAAATCAATATATCTAATAAGCAACTATTGGGTGCCGAAAATAATTCTAATATAATTCTAATATTTTCTCAAGTGGGAATAGCATCCACATCATCAAGTTTATAGTCAGACGCTTTTTCAATGCGCCACGATAGACATTTATTTCGAAAATGAGTTAAATTTAAGGCAGCCAGTCTCGGCTTGTGAGCACAAAGTCTGACTGTAAAAGTGACTGGTGGTAGGTTTGATTTACATTCGAGGAATGAAAATGTTTAATATTTTCATTTTCTTTGCTCTGGTATCGAAGCAAAGCGCGGCGTTAAGTTCCGTCTTATCACTTCTTATCTTATTTAACACGCGATGCCTCCTTTATTATTTCTTCTTCTCTGTTGTTCTTTGAGTTTCTTAACAATAAGTTCCCTCTGTTTATCTTGCCGTGTGGCAATTGGGGGATACACCGTGAAGCAAAATTTAAGTAGACGAGTTAAAACAGGTAAAAGAGATGTATGAAGAGGTTAATGACAGTGGACGAGAAGTGTGCTGGGACTGTAGTGTTCGGTTCCGTTCTCTCTGACTTTTCGACTATGGATAAATCATGTATCTAAGGAAAATAAAGAGAGAAATCTAGAGAGAGAGAAATAAGAGAGAAAGAGATAAATTTTTATGTATTTGTGAATTTATGTATATATGACGTATACTAATGTGTTATTATGTTAATATTTATGTATTATAATAAGTTTACATGCACCTTTCTGCGTTCTCTTGAAGTAAATCCGTTGTTACTGGTTGCCTGGAAGACATTGCTTTTAGCGATAAGGCCACCGTTATACATATATGTACGTTATACATATTCTGTTTATAATTTAATGTAAATTATATTACTTTTTTGTGTGGGATAAAGTATTATTATGATTTATTGCATATTAAGTTGAACCTACGTGGTTGAAACAACACTTATTGTAAAATTTAGAGTACTTTATAAACATACGTATTACGAACATACTGACTTTGACTTTGACTTTGATTTTAAAGAACTGAGTAACAAATTATTAGATTATTTCAATTCTAAGAAAACTGCGTACGAGATTAGAAAAAAATGTACAAGTGTCAATGTCTTATAGAGATAAGAAAGAGATAACAAATAATCTAAGCAAAAGGTCAAAAGTTCAAATATCTTTGCAGTTTGATTTAAAAACAATATGAATAATTTTAAACAAAGAATTATTTTTACTAACTTGTTTTGAGATAGATATTTTTTTTATTTATTTTCTCATTACTTTAAAAGAAATAACTTACATTATATATGAATACGTCTGTCATGTTCAAGTTTTTTAACGTCTTATAAATTGAAAAATTGAAATGACAGTAAGTCTGCCAAAACATATTTTTTTTATTAAAAAAATAAAAAAAGATGTCTTAAAAATGTGCAATATAATTTTATAAATCATACCAGCGGCCCCCTCGTGGCTTCGCCGCGTGATCTACGTGGCTGTTTCGGTATATTGCAACCCTCGGTGGTGGATTTTTGAAAAATAATGTAGCCTATTTTTAATCTTGGATTATCAACTATATATATGCCAAAAAATATTACAATCGGTCAAACGGTGTAGATTTTGAAAATAAACTTTCATCCTCTATTTCTATCCTTTAGAGGTTGTTTTTTGAAAAAGTAAGTAATTTATATTTGACCTTGGATTATTAGCTACTTTCATTCTAAATTTCATCTTAATTGGACCAGTAGATTAGCCGTGGAAACGTAACAGACAAACAGGCAGACTTTCGCATCTATAATATAAGTATGGAAAATATAGCATATATTAAAATAATAAATAATAAATTATTGTGGTCGATCGCATCGAAGCGCTGGGTCTGAGGGTCTCCATGCCAAAAACCGAGGCCCTCTTATTTCATGGCCCGCGCAGAGGACCCCCCCGTAGGGCTACTCTGTGCATCCAGGGGCAAGAGGTGTTAGTCCAGGCCCAGATGAAGTATCTGGGTCTGACACTGGATGGGCGATGGTCGTTCCCGTCGCACTTCGCTCAGCTTGCGCCGAAGCTGCTAAAAGTCGCCGGGGCCCTTGGCAGATTACTCCCAAACGTTGGAGGGCCGGATTCTGCATGCCGACGGCTTTATGTCGGCGTGTTGAGGTCTATGGCACTATACGGTGCCCCTGTGTGGGTGGATGCTCTCACCACTCGTAATAAGACTCAATTACGAAAAGCACAGCGAGTCATAGTGGTGAGAGCAATACGGGGGTACCGCACGGTGTCATGGACGGCGGCTACTCTCCTGGCCGGTGAGCCACCTTGGGAGCTACAGGCGGAAGTGCTCGCCAGAGTTTACAATTTTCGCGCGAGTGAGTGGTCACGAGGCGAACGGCCAACGCATGAAGATATTGTTCGAATCAGGAGAAGAGTAGAAGGATCCCTGATACAACGTTGGAGGGTAGACCTGGAATCCCCGGCAGCAGGCCTAGTGACGGTGGAGGCAGTTCGCCCCCATCTAGAGAGCTGGATGTGCAGAAAGTTTGGAGTCCTCACGTTTAGACTGGTGCAGGTGTTGACGGGGCACGGTTGCTTCGGTAAATACCTGCACCAGATTGCACGTCGGGAGTTGTCGCCGGCGTACCATGAATGTAATGCGCCTGTCAATTCAGCGCATCATACTTTGGCGGAATGCCCCGCTTGGGCCCCACAACGCCACGCCTTGATGGCTGTAGTGGGTAGGGACCTCTCACTAACCAGCGTGGTGGGGGCCATGTTGGATAGTGAGAGGAACTGGTCTGCAACGGTCTCCTTCTGCGAATCAGTTATCGCACTGAAGGAGACCGCGGAGCGGGTGCGTGAGTCCAGTGCTAATGCAAACTCGCTCCGCCGTCGGAGGCCGGGGAGTACGAGATGCGCGTACCGCCTTCTCCTACTCCCCCTACCTTAGAGGAGCTACAGCGGGAGGGTTTTGATCCTCCCGCAAGTCATCGAGGCTGCGGGTGCTCTGGAAGAAACCCCAGAGCACCCTGAAGGTGACGGTGGCCCGCAATAGGCGGGTTGTCCACCGAGGCGTCGTAGCCGAATGCGCAAGTGATCCTGCGACGCCTCATGAGGGTGGAGAGGGTTTCCGCTGGGTTTTAGTGGGTAGTGTCGGACTTATCGATGAGTCCCACAGTATCATCCGTCCGTAGGGCAGTTTGCCTGCCTTACGCACGGATGGTCTGCGTAAACTGCATTTCCCAGCGAAAAAAAAAAAAAAAAAAAAAGCATATATTAAAATAATAAATTACAAAGAAAGAAGCTTCACAATTTTTCCTGCAAAGCAGATGATTAATCATAGAGAAATAAGTGTCAGGTCACTCCGTTCTCCACTTACCACTCGAACATTAGATATGGAGTGATCGAACTCGATTCGTCTTTGTTTTGTTAACAGAGCGAAGAGAATGAACTAAAATTAGATTTAATCATTCCCTTAGTGGGATGCGAACCCATAATAATCTCCTATCACTAGCTGCCATACTATGCCACCATGGACTCATGTTATTCTCCACATTTAATAATGCAATATTATTATAATAATGCAAGTAATAAATTAAAAGAGACTAGTCATGGCTTGTGGATACAAGTTGTGACTGTAAACGCGACTGGTAGTGGGTTCGATTCCCATTCTAGGAGTAGAAATATTTATTATTTCCATTTCTGGTGTCGAGACAAAGCGCACCGTTAAGTTTTGCCACTTAACGCGCAATGCCTCCAAATTCGGCGGAAAGTGGGGAACGGAGTGTCTTAATACTAGGTTCCCTCCGCCTACCCTTCTGCGTACGGGATACAGTGTGAAGGTATAAAAAAAATATTATTATAATAAAACAAATAATAAATTAAAAGTCAACTAAAGGCATGTTTATTAACGCTATTATTTTAAAGCAGAATGAAAATGTTTTTCGTTATTTATCTGCTAAACCTTTAAACCTTTGGCATGTACGGAATAAGGCACAGTTTTATACTATTTATTGAATTACATTGTTGCTAGCATGGTGTAAATGAGTTAGGGTCTAACTGTAAATGGCATTGGTTAGGTTTCGAATTCCATTTATGTATTTCTCCGCTTTAGTTAGTCAAAGCTTAACTTAGGGTGGAAAATGAAGAACGCAGTGTTTTGACACTCTATTATCTCTGTTTTAATTGCTATGTGGGAATAAGCGTGAAACAAAAAGTATATATGGCTCAACTTAACTGTTTTTTTATATAAAGGAGAGACAGAAATTAAAAATGTAAATATAGCTTTACGCCCTATCCCGCACACAGCAGGGTAGCCAGAGGGAACCTAGTGTGAAGAATCTCTGTTCCCCACTTTCCGCCGAATTTGGAGGCATTGCGTGTTAAGTGGCAGAACTTAACGCCGCGCTTTACCTCTGATGTCAGAGCGAAGGAAATGGAAATATTAAATATTTCCACTCCTCAAGTGGGAATCGAACCCACAACCAGTCGTTTACAGTCACACGTTCGTGCCACTGCGCCACGACTAGGCCCGAAATGTAAATATAGCATGCAAGTATATTACAAATGCAAATATTGAGCCCACAACAATCATTTAAACATAAAATATATCAATATGCCACAACAATAATAGTTCATATTGAAAAATAAAATGATTAACCTTACGTCAATGTCACTTAAGAATTTTCCATTATCGTTATTGAAAACTGAAAGCTTTTCAGGGAATGAGACAAACAAAATCAAAGTCTAATACAATATCATTTTAATAGCGTATTATAAACACACAGTACTGTAAATATTCCAACGTAACAGAATGGGAAAGTGTCTGTCTGTAAAGCGATTGGTTGTGGGTTCGATTCCCACACGCTGGAGTGATCGTAATGTAAATATTATACAAATAAATTCTCCTCTTTGGTTAACAAGATGAGGTGCGGCGTTGAGTTACGTCACTCAAAATGCAATACGTCGAATATAGTGTCTCAATTCTAGGTTTTTTCTGATTAAGTGTCTATAAAAAGCGTAAAGTTGAATAATAAAGTAATATAAATTATATAGTTTATTTTACATCTGTGTAACTTACGAGTAGGTATATAAATGGAACCTGCATACAAGACACTTTGTTATTCATCTATTACTTAAACAAAGATAGAGAGAGAAAAAGAAAGAGATATCATATACTTTTAAACATTTTAAAAGTGTTATTCCACACTTAGGAAAATTGAAAAATACATTTAGAAAACGTATAAAAATTTGGCATAAAATAAAAACAAGTTGTAATAAAGCGTGTAAGAATTTCGACGCAGCTAGTAACAGAACGCATGGCTCAGCGGTGAAAGCGCCTGGACGGTATTCAGGAGGTGCGGGTTCGAATCCCGCTGCGTTCAAATTTTTATACGTTTTCTAAATATCTTTTTCAGATATCATATATATTTTGTGCTAGATCGCAATCGCACAACACAACACGGCCTTTTATCTCCCTACATTGTATGATACTATTTTTTCAAATATGATCATTACATTTAGTGGGAATAGAACCTACTACCGAATTTATAATATTAAAACAACCCTAACTAAACAGAATCTTATACTGAAAAACAAAATACAGTGATTGATTAAACCTCATCAACATTTTTCAGAATAATACAAAAACAAAGGAATTTTCTCTTATATAATTAATTAATTATATTTAAAGCGTACAAATTTATTAACAACGAAAATCGAAATAATCCACTAGTTTCTTAATTAGAGGAATTCTAAATTATTTTATAATTAATCTCAGCGTAGCTTTGAACTTGATCTTGACGCTTGATTATTCTATTTCGTAGAATACTGCATCCATTTAATTAATGTAGCTTAAAACTAAACTTTTGACTCTGTACTTTTAGAGTTTATAGACGAAAAACTTATTTTAGGTATAAATTTTATTGTGGTATATTTTTTTTAGCTTCTCGCTGTATCCCGCACACAGCAGGGTAGGCAGAGGTTCTCCGCTGAATTTTGGAGGTATTACGTGTTAAGTGGCGGAGCTCAACGCCGTGCTTGGTGTCAACACCAGACTTCTAAAGAAGATCTCTTTTTGATGATAATACAAATTTAATTTTTTTATTCTTGTGTTTATCGCATACGTAGTATAACTTCACTTAATTGCTCTTTACTCAATATTGACTATAATAAACTTCATAAGATTTATTTTATATCTATTTAAGCTTATTTATATATTTACAATTAAAAACAGTACCTTATATATAGTTATGTTGGCTCATGGCATGAGAACAGTACAAGTAAATGCTTAACCATCATTCTAAGTATGGTAACGCGAATCTTCTAAAACCATGGGAAACATTTCTATGTTCATATTTTTAATATTAATTTTTCATGAGAAAGCTTATCAATCGACAAGAGCATGCGCTTCTGCTTGGTCGTTTCACTATTTTAAGTTTTAATTCTTTTTTCATGTTTAAATTCTGCTCATTTTAAATTTAAATTAAACTTTAATTATCTTTTTAATAAGCCCACGCGCGTTCCCGTAAACTTGTCTATATACATGTATGAATACAAAAAGAAAGACATCAAAACTTTAAAGCCAACCAACATATAACCAATCAATACACACTCGTACACACATACACACAGGTCATCGAAACTCAAACAGATAATTCGAATCGCGACGTTGTAATTGCGCTTTTGCTTTGCATCAGCAAAGATAAGTGGGCAATCGTAGAGAAAAATAAAGTTCCCGGTTTCGCACCCCCCACCCTCGTTTCACCCCCTCACTCCCCTTGCCCCGTTCAGTCTAACGCCACCCCTGGTACCGTGAACACGTCACAGTAAACTGAACGAATAATGTTATACAGATATGTGTGTGATTTTATAAAGTGATTGTGTGTGTTCTTGATATTGTAAAAGTGTGGATTTTTATCTAAATATGCTTTGTACGTAAGTTTCTTTTTTTATTATTATTATTATAAGAAATAGTTATAATATGTGTATAAACATAATAATAAATAAGCAAAAATGGTTTGTTTTGAATAATATGGTCTAAATAATTTATTATAATCCCTTTTAAATCTCTTAAAATGGCAAAAAGTAAATTCTAAATTCTAAATATCGTAGAAACTCAGTGTAACAGAACTCTACATGCAGAAGATGTTTGAATTATAGAGTCATCAACGCTCATCCTATCGTTTCATCTCTAAGGGTCGAATTTATCTCCTGGGTTAGTCACGTATACTGCTGTATCATTTATAATCTTGGAGCGAATCATCATTTACTTCTATAACATTTCTAGAAATAGCAACTTTTAAAATAACTGACGAATGTTTGTAGTAGTAATAAATAATAATTAATTAAAATTATATTTTTTAGTACTTTTGTTAGTAATATACTTTTATATCAAGGCGAAGCGATAACATGACATATAATATTCCATTTGAAATATTAAAAATAATGAAATATATAGCAAAATAATGCAATTTCAGTAAATTAGTACGGAAAAGGAGTTCAGGTACATGTGGGTTGTTCTCGTATGTTCCCCTTAAATAAGAAATTCATGAGTGCGGATTGAGCGTACAGAGATCGTATTTGCTCGTGGGATGCTGAATAAAAAACAGGCACACGTAAACGTAGCATAAGTGAAAATCTAAATCATTGCTTTGATCTGAGAAGTGGCAAATGTAGAGCTTTTGTTCGTTAAGTTGTTTTGTGAGACATTATTTGAAGAGAAAGTGACACGACACTACGTGTTCATTTTACATTTAGAACTAATAATATTTAAAAAAGGAGTGACAAGTCACTACTACGTGTTAATGTTCATTTTTTTTTCGATCGATATTTAATTATTCGATCTGGATATCGATTCATTGAATATTCGATTTTGATTTGTTAAGCTAGAATGTCTTTGCATATGAATGTATATATATGCAAGCCCTACAATAGTAACCTAATCTAGATCTAACAAATTTAGATCGAATATTATTCAATATAATTATAAATAAGTCGTGGCATTTAAAAATTAATTAAATGAATATTAATAAATATAATTATTTACAGCATTATTTATCAAGTTAATTGAATTAGCTTTTATCTACATAGAGTTATTTATAATTAGCATTCTTTACTTGTTTTATTTATTTTAGCTTCTGGTTAACAGAATTGCATACCAATTTTGTCATTTTAGGGTTCGATTTTCAGAAAACCTTTGTTAGTGGCAGCAAAAGTGATAATGGCTATCTGCATGCCAAATTTCAACTCGATTCGTCCAGTGGTTTGAGCTTTGCGTTGTTAGCCGAGTTAGTCACTTTGATCCGGAGACCGAAGTGGGAAAAAATAACTTTTTTTGTTACCTTCGACGAATATTCAGTTTTTCTGTGACTCTAGGTCTAGAAAATAGTTGTTGTACGGTCAAGTTGCAAAATGTAATGCTTAGCCAGACCAGGGAGAAAGAAATGCTTTCTATTTCTACGTAAACTTTTTTATTTATAGGCAAATTATGATGATATATGTTAACTATTAGTAATTTTATTATATCATTAAATTTAAGTAAATGTAAAATTTTGAATTATTGAATCGAATAATTAACCATGGGGCCTGCAGTGGCACAAGCGTGTGACTGTAAGCGACTGGTTGTAGGTTCGATTCCCAGTCGGGGAGTGGAAATATTTAATATTTCCATTTTCTTCGCTCTGGTGTCGAGGCAAAGCGCGGCGTTAAGTTCCACCACTAAACACGCAATGCCTCCGAATTTGGCGGAAAGTGGGGAACAGAGTGTTTTAACACTAGGTTCCCTCTGCCTACCTTGCAGTGTGCGGGATACAGCGTGAAGCTAAAAAAAAAGTAATTAACCATCAATCATGCATTTCTCAAATTAACTACGATGTTGTTAAACTATTACACAGTTATTTAGATAAACATTTAAACAAAATAAAATTGACATAATTTAATATGAATTTTTAAATATATTATTAGATTTCCAATACTAGAGAACTACTTTCCGACGAAGTGCTACGAGACGCAGTGGGAATATTTTAAGCTCTAACTTATTGAATTACTACAAAGAATGTCTAACAAAGTTAACTTAGCTGTATTGATTATATTTTATTTCTATGGAAAAACGTAAGTAGCTTCGAAACCTTTTTTTTTTTTTTTTTTTTTTTTTTTTTTGTTTTTTTTTAACGTCAGGAAATCCTTTACGGATACAGCCCGAGTGGGGACTCGGGACAGTGGGTATGTGGGACTCCGTGAGCAGATGGTAAAGCCGCCGTTACCCACTAAACAACTGACGGTGCTCTTCTCGACCGCCATTAGCCGGGGCCACGGGGAACCGAAAAAATCGTATCGAGGACACCGGAGGCGAGGAGCCTGCAAGGCACCGTCGAGGAGTGGAGCACAGGTGGTTTGTGAGGGTCACACTCGAGGAAATGCTCGGAGTAGCGCGCGGGAGGCGACCGCGTAGAGCCTACTCGGGCCAGGTGAGTAGGCCGCGTCAGTAGCCCCACGCTGGACCGCCCCATTTGGCCGGGTTAGGGAGCGAAGGCTGACGAGCATGTGCCGCCTCCGGCGACCCGTCGTTTGCGGCGGACGGCCGCAACGGTTGAGAAGACCTCCTTACCCGTTCCGCCGCCTCCGTCTCGAGCACCACCGCCCCCGAAGTAAGGCTACGACCGCATACCACACGACCTCACCTCTGATCTCCAAAGGGAATTAACCAACGGCTTGGAAGGGAGAGGTCGTCCCCAATGACGCCGCGCAGAGCGCGGCGTCGTTGAGACGCCAAAGATGGGCACACCGCGTTTCTTGGATGGGCAGTCTACTCGAGGGGAAGTCGTCACAGTGTGGCCAGCGAGGCGGTTCGGGCTCCTCCCAGCTATCGACACAGGTAACTTCCCCGAAGCAAACCGTTGCCCGAGAGAACCTGCGTGGTTGAGGAAGGTTAAGACGCCGTGCGCCTCGCTAACCACCGGCGGAAGTAAAGACAGGAAGAACTGCCTTCGATCGTCAACCGGCCGGCGGATGGAGTTGCAAGCCCGGGACTCCCAAACTTCGTTAGCGGCTTCCCGCGCCTCCCCCTCGCGCTAGTGCTGGACTCTGCCGGGTCCCGGTGCCAGGCCTCGGGCCGGAAATAGACCGACGACACAGGACAAAGGCTTCCAGGTCCCACGGAAGGACTCCTGCCCAACACACACGCCGGCCTCACGGAGATGGTCCTGTACCCCGTATCCACCACTGATGGCCATCACCCTCATGCGCCACTAAGCAGCAGGGGGACGTTGAGCCTGTTCAGGGCCGTCCGCCCCATACGGGAGCACCGTACATCGCCACAGAACGGACACTCGGTGTAACAGCCGACGACTCGCCGCGCCGGACCCACCCACGTTGGGCAAAAGTCGCGCCCCAGAGCGACGCGTCTTCACCCCGCTTCGGACCAAGGCTGTGAAGTGCATCCGAAAGCTCCCATCGGTGTCCAAGACAGCCCGGGTACGTCATGATCCTCTTCCACCGAGGCATCTGCCCACCACCAACGACAATGCTGGGATCCGGTGGTTGCCGCCCTCTCGAAAGCATTGAAGTACATGCCTCAGGGACTTCTTTTCTAGGGCCAACCTCCAGACCAAGCCGTCGAATCCTCTCGACGACTGGGCAACACACGCCCGCGCGAGCACCAGCGGCCTGCATCGGTCCTCTGCTGCGCCAAACACCCCAGCGTATCATCGAGGTAAACAGAGGACCTCCACGGCCGTTCGTGTAGGGTGCTGCCCCGCAGCACCCAGTCATAACCGATGTTCCACAGGGAAGCGGACCTACGCACCGATACCTGGAACCACCGCACGACACCTCCAGCCGAGCCCAAGATAGCGCGCCTGGAAAGGTCAAAGACCTCTCGGAGAGGTAAGGAACCCGATTGACGCGTCGCAGGTATGGAGGCACACGGTGATATGATAGTGCCTCCACAATGCATGACCAGGGAATGGAATTAAAAGCGTTAGCGATGTCTAAAGACACCGCCAAAACTCCGTTACCCCGGGCCACTGCCTCCTGCGCATGGGACTTCACCTGCAGCATGGCATCCACCGTGGAACGTCCACTTCGGAAACCATACTGACGGTCCGAGAGATCTGGACCTGTCTGCTCGAGGTGCTGGATCAGCCTCGCTGCCACCACTCGCTCGAAGAGCTTGGCGATCTCACTCAACAGCACAATCGGCCGATATGCCGAAGCCGAGTCCGCCGGGCGCCCTCCCTTCTTGATGAGGACTAGTCTGCCTGTCTTCCACCGCTGTGGAATTATGGCTTGAGCCAGACAGGCAGTAAATAGCCCTCGCACTCTTGGCCCCAGGATTTCACGGGCCAGAGCGATCACACGCCCGGGGATGCCGTCAAGACCAGGGGCGGTGTTCTTGCCCCTGGATCGCTTCACCGCTGCTTCGAGCTCCTCCTCCAGCACCTCTGGTACGACGCTCTCGTATTCCTCCTCAATACGCGCTGCAGAGCGGGCCATTGACGGAGGTGTAAAGTCGGCCCGCTGCGGGAATAGTGACGACAGCACTCCTCGGAGAAAGTCCGGTTGCAGTGTCTGTGTCAACGGGGGAACCCAAGACCGAAGCTTCCCCCGCACCATCCTGTACGGTGTCCCATACGGATCTTGGTCTATTCCTGCGATGAGTCGGTCGTTCGATTCGCTTTTCGCACGACCGATTTCCTCCTGCAGCCGCGTCCTCACCTCGACGTACGCGAGGTACAACCGGTCCTCCTCTTCCTCCCGCCGGTCTACCCGCCGCCTGCGATAGTGCGTGTACTGGCGTCTCGCCTCAATGCAAGCTGAACGCAATTGAGCGATCTCGCCCGACCACCAATACACGTGTCGCCGCTGAGGGCGACGCCCGGAACGGGGCATTGACGCGTCACAGATACGCGTCATTGCCCTCTGCACCCAGACAGCAGCGTCTTCTACAGACGCCAAGCTCTGGGGCAGCCAGGCCTGCACTATCGCAGCCTCCTTCAACAACTGCACGTCGAGGCACCTAAGTTGCCACCGCGGTCCGCCCTCACGAGAGGTCGGAATGGAAGTCGACTGCACCGCTGAATGTGTAGAGATCTCAAATTGGATGTAAAGATGGTCCGAGAGAGTCTCCACATCGTCCAGCACTCGCCAACCCCCAACACGGCGCGCTAGGGCCGGGCTCGCAAACGTAACGTCCACGATGGACCCGCCCAGCCTTCGCACACACGTGTTCGTCGTCCCTCGATTGAGGACGGACAAACCGGAGGCAACTACCCACTCCGAGAGCGCCGTACCACGCACAGTCGTCGTTGCGGAGCCCCACACGCCTGATTTCGCGTTGAGATCCCCCGCGATCAACACCTCCGCTGGACGGTGTCGGTCCACCATTTCCCCCAAGCGGATTAGGTACTCTTCAAACTCCGCAAAGTTAGCTTCGACCTAATATTATACTTATAAATGTGTGTGAAATGAAGCTCAAACATGCGACGTGTTGAAATCGGAAAAACGGAGAACAGAGAAAGGAGTATTCTTTCTGTTATAAAAAATAATAAATGAAAAAAAAAGAAGATCCTCTTTAAAAAGTCTTTGTGCATGGAACTCATGGCTTAGCGGTCAGAGTATTTAAATATTTTCCAATAGGCACAGGTTCGAATCCTGCATTGTTCAAATTTTTATACGTTTTACTAAATATTTTTATCATATACTAAAATAAAGATTATTTATTCAAATTCAATAACCCCTGCTTTAAGTATACTGACTTCATAAGTATTTTAAGAAATGAAACTTAAAGCTGCAACTTAAATATGATACCTGAATGCTATAGCCAACTGAGATAGTATTCTACATTCAGACACAAGGGTGAAATTTCCATATAATTTTTCCAAGTTAGACCGTTAGCATAATCTGTTGAAACATTTTAAGAAAGCTTACAAAGCTAACGTAACATGCGCCTAGTTTCTTTAAGAAAAGTTCATTTTTAGCTGCCTTACTTTTGATTTAAGTATGTTGGAGCTAAATATTTTGTGAATTCAATATACTAGTTTTACACTTTTACTGGATAGCAGGGCCCTATGTTGTGAGAGAGAATGTTATGTCAACTCTATTTTCGGATCGAATCCGAGATATTGCATATTTAGAGACGTAGCTCAACACTGCGATTATTTAATATATTATTTGCCTATGTTTCAATATTTTTTTTAGCTTCACGCTGTATCCCGCACACAGCAGCGTAGGCAGAGGGAACCTAGTATCAAGATACTCAGTTCCCTACTTACCGCCGAATTCGGAGGCATTGCGTGTTAAGTGGCGGAACTTAACGCCGCGCTTTACCTCGACACCAGAGTGAAGAAAATGGAAATATTAAATATTTCCACTCCTCGAGTGGGAATCGAACCCACAACCAGTCGTTTTACAGTCACACGCGTGTGCCACTGGGCCACGACTGGCCTGGTATTTTTTTTAATTTATTAATATTTTGTTCTAATAACCAAAGCACAATGCACAGACTAACAATTCTATTATGATACCTTTCAAATGGATCAAATATCATTTTTCCTAGAAAACCTAAACATTTTCCTAAATTTTTATTCCTTTCCACTATTTTTAAAACGTGTTTTCGCTTGTATGTTTTTTCACAGTTACCACATTGTAGAGCAATATTTTGACACTGTTAGGTCGGTTTCATCTTGTTTTACAGGTATATACGAAATAGTTCAACCTTTTATATGAAATTGATATTGGAAAAGAGGTGCAAGTCAAAATTTTAAATTATTTTGATACAAATCATAGCCCATACTAGTGCAGTAAGATATATTACTGTATATGTGATTGGTTATGGATTGAATTTTTACTGTTGAAAATGATTATATTTATAACTTTTTTCACTCCACTAATGTCCCGATTTCGGGCGGAAAGTTGAGGGAGTGTCTTAACACTAGGTTCTGTCTGATTACCCCGCTATTGGGAAAAAGTGTAAAGTTGCCGCATTATTTTCGTTTTTCCCCTTTGGTGAGATAGAGGTGGCGTAACTCTACTTGAGTTACGCCACTCAACATGCAATAACACCTTTTTCCAGCGATCCCAGAAAACGTCCAAGAATTTTCTATATCACAATTTAAAAAAGTTGTGAAAAGACGTTTGTGTGTTAAAGGTTATTACCTAGTTAAAGATTTTATAAATGATAACACGCCTTGGAAATGAAATGGTTGCTCCAGGTTATTTCAAAAGTATCACTGTCAGAAATAAATCTGTATATAACAATTACTTTAAAAAAAAAGTCCTGCTGAGTTTCTTGCGCCGGTTCTTCTCAGGTCTGAGGCATTCAATTTAGTGAACCGGTAGTAAACTATTTACGTTCAAAGAATGAAGCTTGGAACATCTTATTTCGAATAAAATTATTTGACTTTGACTTTGACTTTCAGTCAAAAGTAGAGAACGAAATGTCTCGACACTATTTTCTCTTTGACTATAGTACAGTTTTTGCTTAATGACTTTATTTTAATAAGTAAAATTTCTTTTTGAGCTTTTTATCTTTATCATTGACAGGATGTTGAAATGGCGTTAATATAAATCTCTTTTAGTCAATGGGCAGCCAATTCTCTTGGTAATAACCAATTATGAAGAAGATATACGAGTATGTAAGTGCCCTTTGATTGTATGTGGGTTGAATATAGTCCCAATACTATTTTAGTCTTAATAAATATTAATGGGTTCTACTATATACTAAATTTACTTTAAATTGATGAAAAGTAGAGAACGGAATGAACACTAGTTGTAAGTAAAATCTTTTTTGCGACCTAAAATTTTTATGAAAATTACCTGTAAATTTACTAAGATACTTAACTTTTAATTAAATATAATAATAATATTGTTTTATACTAATATAAAAAAATAATTCCTTAGATAATTTGGAGACCAACGTGGTGTAGTGGGAAAGCTCTGACCAAAAAAACAATTGATTGTAGATTCGTTTTAACTTACTGTAATGATTTAAATTATTTTCATTTCTCCATTCTAAGACTGGTAAGATAACAGACAGAGTTATTTTTAAAAGTCTTGGTTTCATTTTACACAATTGTAGTGATCTGAAAAATCCTTCGACTTTGATCACATTGTACAACGCTTTTGTCCGTAGTGGACTTGAGTATGGTAGTGTAGTCTGGAACCCGCACTACGATATTTACGTCAAAAGGTTGGAAAGCATTCAAAAACGTTTCTTATGGCATCTCTGCTTTAAATTCGGCTTAGCAAAAAATCTCTCTAATTACAAAGACCGAATAGCCTTTTTCAAAATGAACACCCTTACCGATCGAAGACGCTTACTGGACAGCATGTTTATCTATAAACTGATTAACGGCACTTTGGATTGTCCAGACTTATTATCGCGGATACATATTTCTGCACCTTCCAAGTCATTACGCACTAGCAAACGCACGATTTTTTCAGAGCATATGTCTAAATCTAATTTGGGTCATCACTCCCCTCTCAATAGAATTATGAGAGCCTATAATTCAATAAGCGAAGACAGAGATTTAGATATTTTCGTTTTCGTTAATACGAAAAAGTTTAAAAATGAAATATTGACTATAATTGCTCAAAATTGTTAGCTTAGACAGTTTAATTATGTTCTTATCTTTATTTTAATTTATTGTCGTTTTGTAATAGTTTTTAATTAGCATTTTTTACCTTCCTTTTGTTGTCGCTTAACTTTTACTTTGTGCATGCTGTTATCACCTATAAGTAAGGTACCACTAGCCTTATTTCTTATTCATGTATCTGTATTGTTTTTAGTGTGTATTTTGTTGGTGTTCTAATAAATAAATAAATACCTATGAAAATAAAAAAACATTTTTTAAAGTGTTATTCCATTTTTAGGAGAATTGAAAAAGTAATTTAGAAAACGTATAGAAAATTGGACGCAGCGGGATTCGAGTCCGCGCCTCCTGAATACCGTTGAGGCGCTCTCACCACTGAGCCATGCGTTCTACTACCAGCTGCGTCGAAATTCCTATACGCTTTATTACAATGCAGAGTTGAATTACACCACTGACAATATCTTATCTTTCTTGTGTATCTTAAATTTTATTTCAAAAATATTACTTAAATTATAATTTTCCACAAAAGTATTTTTTAAAACATAACATTTAACACAAAAATTATGATATTTTCATTAAAAAAAACGACTGAAACGTTTAAACCACTTTATTATTATGTTTTATTCATAAACGACTTTGCTCGTTGGTCGTGTTTACAAAACTGTTGGTATCAACAGCTACATACAAAATACATATTTGTTTGTTAAACATGTGAGGAAAATATTAATATATCAATTTGTGGTTGATTTTAGAAAGAAATCTATATAATGCTTCACGCTATTTCACGTATAGCCGGTATAGGCAGAGATAACCTAGTGTCAAGACACTCCACTCTCTGCTATCTGCCCGAAACAGAGAAATATTGCGGATTTTAACACCGTGCTTCATGCTGTATCTTGCACACAGCAGGGTAGGCAGAGGGAACCTAATATTAAAAGTCTCCGTCACGACACGTTGTGGTGCAGTGGCGCGAACGTGTGACTGTCCGACTGTTTGTGAGTTCGATTCCCACTCGAAGAGTGGAAATATTTAATATTTCCATTTCCTTAGCTCTGGTAAAGTGCAGCGTTAAGTTCCGCCACTTAACACGCAAATCCTCCGAATTCGGCGGTGGCTGCTGTGTGCGGGATACAGCGTGAAGATAAACAAAAAGAAAAAATATATATTATTATTCCACTGAGTGAAAATCGAACCTACGACCAATCGATTACTCATAGTACTAATAGTAACATAAGCCCTCTAAAGTTATTTAAAAGAAATTATGAAGAAAAAGGTAAAATTTTAAAGTCATTTTTCTATAGAACTTCACTAAGTTACTAATGAAATATTAAAAAAATTATAGCAAAGTTTGTTCAATTTTTTTAGTTTTCATTAACTTGTCCAATATTTAAAAGAAAATTGATGAAGAAAGTAAGTATTGTAAAGTTTAAATTAAGTAAGTAAGGATCTGGTCCGAAGTGAAATTGAGCTGGTTTTATTACTTTTACGATATTTTTTATGTACGTGTATGTGTGTAATAATTTTATGTGTAATTTTGGTTACAAAGTACCTACATGTTTTCTAGTATGTACAAATACATAAATGCTTATTAATATAAAAAAAAAACGAGCCCAGTCGTGGTGCAGCGGACAAAGTGTGACTGTAATCATGACTGGTTGTGGGTTCGATTCACATTCAAGGAATGGAAATACTTATTATTTGCAATCTACTTTGCTCTCGTATCGAGGCAGAGCGCGGCGTTACGTTCCGACACTTAACATGTAATGCCTAAAAATTATGGACGGAGTTTCTTAACACTAAATTCGTTCTGCCTACCGTGTTGTGTGAGAGTCACAGCGTAAAGCTAGAAAAAAAACAGCTTCACGCTTTATCCCTTACTACAGGTTCCTCGAGAGACCACTGATTGTTTTTCAAATTTCTTCAAGAATGGAGAATATGAGATTATACTTTTTATACTACGTTTACATACTGAAACTATATATTAATTAATAATTAATAACAAAACATACATTAGGAGCTGTTGTGTGTGATGACTGTTAACGCGATCGATTTTGGTTTCCAACTCGAACAACGATAAAATTTAAATTATTTTAATTAATATTATTTTTTTATGTATATGGGAAATAACATATTGGTGTAAAAACAAGTAATTTCCATTCTAAATCTACGTCTACCACAACACGACAGTTGACTACGCGATGAAGACTTAATACGTCGAGCCACTTGCTATGAACCTCCTTTGATGTTGGACTGACTTAATCAGATACAGACAGTCGAGTACATCTAATTAATTACGTTACGTTTACCTAACTGTGTCGGTTTGTCTCTATACTTCCACACTAAGATTATGAATGTGAAAATCTATATGTTTGTCTGTTACACTTGCATGAGTAAACTACTGGTCCGATTTGGATGAAATTCAGAATAGAAACAGTTGAAATTCCAGGGCCGAATGTAAGAAAGCAATTATAGTTTATTTATTAGGGTCGTTAATAAATACTAGTTAATATTTTGAATGTACCGATCAATATGTAATTTTATGAAAAAACGTTTTTGTCAAATTTATACGTTTTCTATTATGCTAACACTGGTTGTAGGTTCAGTTTCCACTTGGAACTTGCATTTTATTTTTTTCATTTTATCGCCCTGGAAAAAGAAAATAGCATTGATTTCCGTCCAACAACACGCAATGCCTTAAATTCGTGCTGAAACTGTAGTGTGGAATGTACGGACACTAAGTTCGAGGCAGTGTATCTATCTATTCCTGCCTTTTTTTAGCTTCACGCTGTATCCCGCACACAGCAGGTTAGGCAGAGGGAACCTAGTGTTTAAACACTCCGTTTCCCACTGCTTTAAGGGTAAAAATGTGAAATTGCGCATTAAGCGAAGTGTTCAAGCTTATTTATCTGTACCTACTCATCGCCTAATTTCAATGTGAGATGGTAAATAGAAAATAACGAAAATAAATATTTTTTTAGCTTCACGCTGTATCCCGCACACAGCAGGGTAGGCAGAGGGAACCTAGTGTTAAGACACTCCGTTCCCCACTTTCCGCCGAATTCGGAGCCTTGCGTGTTAAGTGGCGGAACTTAACGCCGCGCTTTTACCTTGACACTAGAGCGAAGAAAATGGAAATATAATGTCCACTCCTCGAGTGGGAATCGAACCCACAACCAGTCGTTTACAGTAACACGCTTGTGCCACTGGGCCACGACATATGGAATTTGAGGTGTAAATAATTTTAATACTTTGCTTTTATTTACGAAAATAAATAATACCGAAATATTAAAATTATTTATACCTCAAATTAATTATGTTATAAACCTATTTCATTATACGCTATACCTACTTACCACCCTAATAATGTCAAATCCCACTCATTTTCTAAGCTTTTGTAAAGAATAAAAATATATTTTAACCCACGCACGATTGTCTGTTCCTTGCTTAAACAAAAAAAGTCTCGTCTTAGAGTTTCGCAGCATAAGATACACTACAAGAGACATTTTTTTTTTTAGCTTCACGCTGTATCCCGCACACAGCAGGATAAGCATAGGGAACCTAATGTTAAGACACTCCGTTCCCCACTTTCCGCCGAATTCAGAGACATTGCATGTTAAGTGACGGAACGTACGTCATGGTTTGTCTCTATACCAGACCGAAGAAAATGGAAACAATAAATATTTCCACTCTTCGAGTGGGAATCGAACCCACAACCAGTCGTTTCTACAGTCACACGTTTGTACCACTGCGCAACGACTGGTGGCTACAAAAGACATAACTTGCTTATAAATGGAAAGCGGAGAATAGAATATTTTGACACTATTTTCTCTCTGTATTTACAGGAAAAACTTCATTTCACCTAAAAATGACTATAATAAATTAAATAATAACGTTTTCATAACTTCCTTAACGTTATGATCAAAGTTGTGTAATATATGTTTACTCAATATACATATGTTATTGTAGATTTAATCGATAATATTTACTTATATTTAGATTTAGAAATACGATTAATGTATATAATAAAAAATAGAAAAAGAACTTAGTATTCCAATAAAGTATAATACATGACAGTATTACATTACAGGGGATTTTAAACGACTGGTTGTGGGTTCGTTTCTCAACTCGAGGAGTAAAAATATTTAATATTTCTATTTTCTTCGCTCTGATGTCGAGGCAAAGCGCGGCGTTAAGTTCTGCCATTTAACACGCAATGTCCCTAAAATTCGGCAGAAAGTGGAGAACGGAGTGTCTTAACACTAGGTTCCCTCTGCCTACCCTACAGTGAGCGGAATACAGTGTAAAGCTAAGAAAAAAAAACACAACAGTATATATTTCATGTACTGTTTCGTTTCCTGTATAGTAAAATAAAGCATGGCGTTTGGTCCTGCCACTTAACACGCAATATGTCTAAAATAGACAGAAAGTAGAGAACGGAATATCCTAAAGCTTGTCTTTCTCTGCTTATTACAAGGGATAGATGTATCTAAAAAAAACATTCGTACAAAGGCTTTCGAGAGTCACTGAAGACTCTTGAAGAAAAAACTGTATATCAACCTAGTTTGACGCACCCACGACGACGACACGACAAGAGATGGGGTTGTAAGGGGATGACGAATGCCAGTAAAGTTTTTACGTTATGTTGAAATGTTGCTGATTTTCCTACAGCTTATTTGAATTGATGGAAATATTGTACAAATAAATTTATAGTTATGTGCTTGTGTAAACTGTGAATAAGGGTAAGTAAAAAGACATTTAAAGAAAACGTATAAAAATTTGAACGCAGTGGGATTTGCGGGAATTTCGACGCAACGGATAGTAGAACGCATGGCTCAGTGGTGAGAGCGCCTGGACGGTTCAGGAGGCGCGGGTTCGAATGCCGCTGCGTTTAAATTTTTATACGTTTTCTTTAAATATCTTTTTCAAAGTGTGGAATAACACTTTAAAAATGTTAAAAAGTAAGGGTTAGTAATTTTCTTCTTGTCTTTAATACCCGTTTAAAACAAATTTTAATTTATTTTAAATTTCTGTAATCGGTGAAGTGAATTTATTTTTATTTTTTTATATTTACGAATCTGTCACAATTTCCAGGTTTGACAGACCAATGATTCGATGAATATATCACTCTATTGCTTGTCACCTGTTAAGATAAATGTATTTCAGGTAAAATTTTGTACTTTGTTTAACTGGTCCAAGCAAAAGATATTTAATAAGTTAAATTATGTGTTATATATATAGTGAACATTTAATAAAAACATATATACTTCGTAACAAATATGTCGTAAAATATTTTTCTGTCCTTAAATAATTTTCCTTACTGTAAAACCAAATTCAAAATATCAAAATTCGAATTCTAAACATCTTCTCCATATATATTTTTTTGCAACTTTTGATTCTCATTTTATATCGGCTGATTGCAGTATGTAGGCAAGTTCTAGTCGAAATACTATCTAACTACAGCTAAGCGGCAACTTTGTGTAATAATAATGGTACAGAAACAATTTAAAGCTACCTTTATTCTTTATAGTTTTGAATTATTTTCATTTTTTTGATTTTGAAACAAAGCACGGCGTTGAGTTCCGCGAATCAACACGACTGGTTCCATTTCAATCGGAGAATGGAGTGTTTCAACAGTAGATTACGAGTATATCTGCCTAACTTACTATGTAGGAAAAATTCTGAAGCAGCGAAGCAATGTTATTAAATTCGACGAACGATATGCAAAAATAGATAAGCTCGAACTTCCTAATTCCGAATTTCCAAGATTCTCGCAAAAATATAACAATTCCAAATTTGAGGTCGAGTAGCAAGTACACTTACTTATGTATATCTCTCGACTGTAGAGCTTGGCGTCGTCCCAATTTCGATCGTATGGTTATGATACTTTTGATAATAATACCAGCAGACGCCTGTCTGTACTTCATTGAAACTGATGTAGTCGTTCGTGTATTTAGTGATATATAGGCTTGTATATACATATATTATGCGTCATATATGTACAATTTGAACTGGGATAAAAATCCTAAATAATGTATAAATAGTAATGTAATTGTGGTGTAGTTTTGCAGGTAAGAATCGCATAAGTGTCTATATACTAAGTTAAGTAAATAATTGTGGCCGGTCGTGACTCAGTGGCATAAGTGTGTGACTGTAAACGACTGGTTGTGGGTTCGATTCCCACTCGAGGAGTAGAAATATTTAATATTTCCATTTTTTTCGCTCTGGTATCGAGGTAAAGCGCGGCGTTAAGTTCCACCTCTTAACACGCAATGCCTCTGAATTCAGCGGAAAGTGGGAAACGGAGTATCTTAATACTAGGTTCCCTCTGCCCACCCTGCTGCGTGCTGGATACAGCGTGAAGCTAACAACAACAACAAGTAAATAGTTACTGGAGAAGAGACTGATAAAAGTTTAATAATTTTCTCTGCTTAAAGTGTGAGTAATGTAAGAAACACAAAAATAATCACTCACTTTACATTAAAAAAAATGTACTAAAAATTACATATATTTTTTAAAGTGATCACAATATCTATTGTGTCATATAATTTTATTTTTTAATCTTATATTTATTCAATTTCTATCACTCTATTCACATCATAAAGTCATAATTTAAAAATTTCATAAATTATTACTTCAAGACTATCAGCGAGAGACCAAGAATATTGAAAACAATATATCTTAGCCATTCTATACGAGTACATATATTTTCAATGTCTACGTCTAAGAGTTAAAGGAGTACGTTATAGGAAAAATTCTAAATTAAGGCAAAAAGATATTATGTTCGATAATTTTAGTTTCGTAAAAGAGTTCTTTTGAAAGATTCAATGAAATATATGATTTCGTATATAATTTTAAATTAATAAGCAGAGAAAACCTAGTGTCGAGACACTAATTTATCCACTATCCGCCTGAACGAAAAATATTGTACGTTTAGTGACAGAAGTAAGCTTCGCTTTGTTAACATAATGAAGAAATAAAATCTATTTTTTTAGCTTCACGCTGTAACCCGCACATAGCAGGGTAGGCATAAGGAACCTAGTGTTAAGACACTCCGTTCCCCACTTTATACACGCAATGCCCAATTCTGAGGCATTGCGTGTACATCAGAGTGAAGAAATATTAAATATTTCCACTTCTCGACTGGGAACCGAACCTACTGGGAACAACCAGTCGTTTACAGTCACACTTTATGCCACTGCGCCACGATTGGCCCCTTCTAATCTACTTAAACTCAACTCTAATCTACTTAAATATTCATGCGACTAGGAATCGAACCCACAACTAAGTGCATTTACAGTCAGACACTATCTCAACATATCACCAATAGTACTGCTTAGGCCTTTAATTATTTTACTCTATTGCTCTGATACTTTCAAAAGATTATAGATGGTAAGACATTATTTATTTCATTTTAACAATCATAATTTTATTGATATTTTCAATTTAGTAAACATCACGTTCATTTTTAAGTAACTTATTTGTTTTATAATTACCAAACAACCGAAGTATTGGATATAAATACCAAGAGAAACAAAGCCCATGAATGGAATGTCTCCAGTACTTGTTCAACTGAGCCAAATATTTTTCAAATTTCAACTCATTCACAACAACAATTTGTGGTATTTCGTTGATTTGAAATTAAAATTGTTTATTACTGGGTCCAATACCCACCAGAAATACTTGTTTTGCTTGAAAGGTTTCCAAGGGGAGCGGGTTCGAATTCCGCTTCGTACAATTTTTTATACGTTTTCTAAAAAATGTGTTTTTCGATTGCCTAAATGTTATTAACACTTTAAAAATATTAAAAACTAGCGGCCCGCTCGCGGCTTCGCCGCGTGATCTGCATCTCTGTTTCGGTATATTGCAACCCTCTGTGGTGAATTTTTGAAAAATAAAGTAGCCTATGTTGTAACCTTAGATTATCAACTATATGTGTGCTAAAAATTCATTACAATTGGTCAATTGGTGTAGATTAAAATACTATACATAAAAACTTTCATCCCCTAATTCAACCCTTTAAAGGTTGATTTTTGAAAAACTAAGTAGCCTATGTTAGACCCAGTCATTTTTACTACTTCCATTCTAAATTTCATCCAAATCGGACCGGTACATTAGCCGTGAAATGGTGACAGACAAACACACAGACTTTCCCATTTATAATATAAGTATGGATGCTTAGACTCTCTAAGAGATGACTTCTATCAAATGGGATACTAAAATTTGTATGAATGGTATCGATTTCCTGCCATACCAAATTGGTTCGCACAAATACACTGCCTTAGAAATTGTTCTAAGGGGCTTGTTAGGGAATCGTTGGAGTTCATTTTGTTGTTGGGAAAACAATTGACGATCGAGTTGAGTTTATTTTTTGCAAAGATTCCAATTTAAGCGACAAGCTTACGTTTTCTTTTTATTTCTACGCGATGAGTTTCTAGAATGAGCCTGACACCTTTCGTTATTAATAAAATTAGTTTTAAGCTTTGCTTAGTGTCAAATTCTCCGTTCTTCACTTTTCAAAATTCCAATGGTTAATTGGCAAAACTTGACATCAAACTTTATCACAGATCATTTCCTCAAGTAAAAATCGAACTTACAACCATCTTGCTTATAGACAGACGCTATCACACTGTACCACAACGGCTTTCGTTACTATTTATCATAATATTTAACTTATACGCCATACCGTTCATTTTATTCATCATATTTCATTATTTATTACTTTAATGCAACGCTACGTTAATAAAAACACAAGATAAAATCAAAAAGCGGCAGCTATTTTGAATTTATATACATTTATAACGTTCTATGTTACTTTATAGTGCGACAGCGAGCGTTCGCGTTTCGTTGCCCCATGAATTATTTATTAAATTTAGTCTATGCAAATAGCATGCGATGATGAAAAATGATTTAAAACTTCTATCCCTTATAATCCTGGGACACGATGGGCGAAAAATATTTCATATTTTATAAGGAAGAGTTTTTGTGAAATTTTTATTTCGCTCCAGTCTTCGCGAGCTTAGCGAGCTCCTTGTATTAAAGATGTAAAAAAGAACTATAGTGGTGCGACGAAATTTGTGTGAAGGAAATGTGTATTTGTTTTAGTGTAGATAAAGATTTTAGGCTTAAGTTTACTTTTTTTTGGAAAAAAAAAATCGTATAAAAAATAGAAAATATGTATATAAAATAATACACTTTCTTAAATTTACAAATTATTAGCATCAGCTTCAATTCAGCTTTTTTCGAGATAGCAAGGTAGTCAGAGAGAATCTAGTGTTAAGAAACTCCGTTCTCCACCAATATCTAGAAAATGTGTGCGCTATTTATAGCGGAACTCAACGCCGCGCTTCACAATTGATAAGCTTTTACTCTTATGTTATAGTCTTTAATTCAACTATGCGAATAAATGAAATTGGAGTGTCACTTTTTTACTAAATACACATATATACATACACGATAAATATATTAAAATAACATTATTTGTAATTTTATCTGTCTCTCTGTTTATTCTAGCTAAAATCTGAATCAGTTAGCTATTTGTAGCTCCGTCCTCCACTTCCCGCCGTCTCGGACATGGCGTGTCGGGTGGCGGTCCCCAACGCCGCACTCGTCTTCTCCCCCCTCCCCACTTCTCACACCAACGGGGACGCGCTGGTGCGCGTCGCCTCGGGGGGACGCCCTAACATACTGTGCCCTGGTGTACGTGGCGGATGGAACTGTCCTCTCGATTGGTGTGTGCAATGGTGGAATACAAGGCGATCAACCCGAGGCTCCTTCGGGTTCGCTTTAAGCTGGGGATAACAAGATTATTCTTGTTAGCGGCCTACGCGTCAGTATCCTCAGCTCTATCAGGCGAGCTAGAGGAGTTCTGGGAGAGTGTCAGGGAAGTTCTAGGTAGCGTAAGAGCGAATGAAAAGTTAATAGTGTGCGGTGACTTGAATGGATGGGTCGGAACCGAGCGGATCGGTTACGAGCTTATATTAGGGAAGTACGGTGATAGGAGAGTGAATGAGGCTGGTAAGCTTATTTTGGAACTTTGTAAGGAGAAGAATTTGTTTGTGGCAAACACGATGTTTGACCACAAACAAATTCATCAGTACACATGGGAGCGAATGGAAGAGAAAAGTATGATTGACTTATTCCTGGTGGATCAGCGTATTCGGAACCAAGTTATGGACACACGTGTGTTTAGGGGTGCCGACTTGGGAACGGACCATTATCTAGTTGTTACTAGAATAAGGGGTCTGTTCACAGGCTGGCGCGCCCGCACGAGGTGTCCAAACTTGGAGGCGAATAACCGCATAAGAAGCTGGAAGCTTCAAGATCCACCTATTAAAGAGGAATATAAAGAAAGGGTTTCCAAGAAGCTAGACAGTTGCGAAATAGGAAATGAGAGTGTAGAAGTATGCTGGCAGAATCTTAGGAATAGTATGACTGAAGCAGCAATAGAGGTGTGTGGTATTGTGAAAAGAGGCTTTAGTAAAAAGCGCGATGAATGGTGGGATGACGAAGTGAAAGATGCCGTAGAAAGAAAGAAGAAAGCATGGCAGGATTATAAAGCCTCTGGTAAGAATAAAAGTATGAGAGAGATCAAGAAGAAAGAGTACAAGTTGCAAAAGCACCAAACGAAAGCACTGATTAAGGCGAAGCGTGAAAAGTCGGAGAATGAAAGAGATGAAAGGTTGACGAACAAGTTCCGAGAAAACACGAAGCTTTTCTGGAGAGAAGTTAGTGATTCTCGGGGTTCTTCGTCAACCTGCAGAATGAAAGGGGTGCTTTCGAAGGACGGTGAAATATTAACAGAACCAACACCTGTTTTGCAACGATGGGCGGAATTCTATAAGGAGATGTATGAATGTGATGACGCCTCTGTCTCAAGTAACAGCGATATGCTGAATCTTGATGTAGCAGACGGCGAAATCAGTATAAAAGAAGTAGAGAGTGCCATAAGAAGTCTGAAATGTGGTAAGGCAGCGGGAGCAGATGGAGTTACTACTGAGATGATCAAACATGGTGGGCCGCGCGTCTTGGACCTGTTCTTTCATCTGTGCAATTTATGCTGGAAGAAAGGTTAGGTCCCAGATGATTGGCGAGGCGCAGTCATCGTGCCTTTGTATAAAGGCAAAGGTTCACAGATAGACTGTGCAAGCTATAGGGCTATCAGTTTGATTAGCTTAGGTAGTAAAATTTATGCTAAAATTTTAGCGAGAAGAATGCAAGAGAGATCTGAGAGGCTGTTGTGGGAGGCCCAAGGAGGCTTTAGACCTGGAAGAGGGTGTATGGATCAGATCTTCTCCCTCCGCATGATCACAGAGAAATTTTTGGCTGTAAACCAGAAAGTTTTCTGTGCTTTTGTGGATTTGGAGAAGGCATTTGACAGAGTTGTGCGAAAGAAGTTATGGGAGATACTGCCTCGGTACAATGTGAACGGGCCCTTGTTGCAGGCTGTAAAGTCTCTTTACCGAGATCACTCAGCCTGTGTACGAGTAGGAGCTGGCATGTCGCCTCGGTTTGACATTCAATCGGGTGTCAAACAGGGTTGTGCCATGTCAGCTTGGCTGTTCAATTTGTACTTGGATAGTTGTCTCCAAGGAGTGAAACAAAGCGATATGGGAGTGAAAGTGGGTGACTCGAAGGTAAACTGCCTGTTGTACGCAGATGATGCAGTGCTTATTGCATCATCAGAATGCGAGTTGCAGGCATTGGTCACCATCCTGAAAGATGGGTGTGAAAATAATGGTCTAAGCCTGAATGCGAGTAAAACTAAGATTCTGGTGTTTGAAAGAGACGAAGAAAGAACGGAATGTAAGATCATGATTAACAGAAAGAAATTAGAACAAGTGAATGAGGTGGTATATCTGGGAAGTATGTTTAGCAGAGATGGAAGGTATGATATGGATGTTGAAAGGCGTATTGCTGCCGGTAACAGGGTTAACGGTGCCCTCGCTGCGTTGATGCGACGGCGGAACGTGAGCATAGCCGCACGTTTAGCTGTGCACAATGCAGTGCTGGTACCGACGCTGCTATACGGCAGCGAAACGTGGGTATTGCAGAAGAAGAATGAAAGAAAGATGAATGCTGTGGAGATGAGATCTCTTCGAAAGATGTGCGGAGTCAGCTTAGCTGACCGAATCCGCAATGAAGAGATACACAGAATGGCAGGTATTAGCGAGAACGTCATAGTAAGAATGAAGAAGGGCGTGCTCAGGTGGTTTGGGCACGTCGAGAGGATGAGTGATGGAAGAATGGTAAGAAAGATTTATGAAGCAAAGGTGAGTGGTAAGCGAGGCAGGGGGAGACCTCGGTTGACCTTCGAAAACACAGTATCGATGATACTGGAGGAAGGTCAAGTAAAAAGCATGAGGACCCCCCGGAGGGCGTGTATGAAGAGGTTGATGACTGTGGACGAGGCGAAAGAAGTATGCAGGGACCGTAGCGTTTGGCGCTCCGTTCTCTCTGACTACCCCGCAAGGGATACAGCGTGAAGCTAAAAAAAAAAAAAAAAAAAAAAAAAAAAAATCTGAATCAGTTAGAACGATTTAGACGAAATAAGGAATAACTGAGCCTACTTTTATCTTACATTTTTTTTTCATAAATTCTACATAAACGAAGTCACGAGCGTAACTAGTTCGCCCAAAAACAAGCCATTCCCCTCTAACTATCACCCATCCAAATTATCACATCCATACATCGTATCACAAACGGTCACCGCAAACTAACGTTCAATGCCAAACGTTTAAATGTTGTGGTTCAAAGGCATTTTCATTGTTTAATAAAGTGTAGTTATTAATCACGTAGAGCCCAATTTGATGGAATTAAATTACTTGGGGATTGGTTAAAGGATTCCTTGGAGAGGATCGAGTGGTTCCGATGAATCTCGTCTGTTCACGATGTTATCTTTGAGTGGGCTAAAGAGATCTTTAAACTCAGGATATTTTAATAAATTAACTTCAAGCGATTAGTTGTTTAGTTGTTTTTTGTGATGAAAATATGAATTGTAAAAGTAAGTAGAAGCATTTATGCTCGTGCAATTGATATGAGTATGACTGTATGTGATAGGTATAAATTCCAATTCTGTTTGGGGTAATGTTTATTATATAAATAAGAAATTGACTGGAAATACAATTTTAAAACAAAACAGCTTCACGCTCTTAGTAAGGTAGTAAGAAGTGACCTAGTGACAAAACACTCTGCCCTCCACTTTACACTTGAAATCGGAACATTCTGCCACACAACACTAGTATCAAAACGCAATATAAAATTAAATATAAAATGCTTACAATATACATTTTAACACTGTATATTCTATTCATTGAAGTCATTCATCATGAATAATAGTATTAAGCGTGGTTTATAGTAGTAATAATTATCAATAACCGATTAGGATCAATGGACACCATTGAAGGCTTATCTCCAAACTAAATGACGTGGACTCTACGCGCTTAATACAGCCATTGTTATGTTGTGAATACTGAAATACGTCATTTTGAGTTATATTAATATATATTATAAAATAGGTTCGCGTTTTTCCATATAGCGAGGTAGTCAAGGGGAATCTAGTGCCTAGAAATTCCGTTTTCTACTTTTCATCTGAATCGGAGACATTGCGTGTTGAGTGGCGGAACTTAACACCGCACTACTGTCCGCAACTTAGCACCGCACAAATGTCTATCTTCGATACCGGTTGAGATCGGAATCGAAAGTCGAGCGAAGAGGTCAAAATAATTTAAATACAATCATCGTCTCCTTAAAATGAATCAAACTTACAACTAACATGTTTACAAATAGATGTTGTCCCACACAACGGCCTTAATTTTATTAAAAAGAAATAATGTTCTGCTTTCTCCCATGTCTCATGTAGCACTTCTCTTTTTCTTCTCTCTACTAGCTACGAGTAGTTGCCCAAATGAAATGGAACCCACTACTTTCACTTTTAAGCATTAATTCAAAATTTACGCTTTAGACGCTTTCATAATAATTTCGTGCCAAAACCCGAAGCTCATTATAATGTAAGGCAGCATGAAACGTAAGTCTTACAGAGCCCACTCATTAAATACTTGTAAAAAAATATTCTCACAAATTTCTCCTCTGTTTTGTGAATCTCTCCTTTTCCTTTCTTTATGCCAGGAATATATAATCATCTAAGAACAGTTTACCAAACAAAGTTGAACCCCTATCCATCATTATCAACTTTTAATTCGAATTTTTATGCCAAAGAAGCTTTCATTTTTGTTTTTTTTTTAGCTTCACGCTGTATTCCGCACACAGCAGTGTAGGCAGAGGGAACCTAGTGTTAAGACACTCCATTCCCCACTTTCCGCCGTTTACTGTCACTGGGCCACGCCTGGTCACAAGAAGCTTTCATAACAATTTCATGTCAAAAGACAAAAAATAACTACAAGTAAAAAAGTGTAAACGACTGGTTGTGGGTTCGATTCCCACTCGAGGAGTGGAAATTATATTTCCATTTACTTCGCCGTGATGTCGAGGTAAAGCGCGGCGTTAAGTTCCGCCACTTAACACGCAAGCCTTTGAATTCGGCGGAAAGTAGAGAACAGAGTGTCTTAACACTCTGCCTTCCCAGCTGTGTGCGAGATACAGAGTGAAGCTAAAAAAAAATACAGTGTCCTGTTGTCCGCTGCTTTATAATTTTCTCCTTTTTTTTTTCCTCTCTACTGTCTACAAGCCGTGTACCAAACAGAACTGAACCCAAAACCGTCAATATAATATTCCCTTCGTAATAATTCCGAGCCGAAAGCCAAAGCTCATTATAATGTCAGGCAGCATGAAACGTCTTACAGAGCCCACTCATTAACTGCAAAATATAATGTGTAAATAAAAAAATATAGTCTGTTTTAAGAATCTCTCCTTTTTCTTTACTTATACCAGGCATATATAATCATATAAGAGTAGTATACCAATAGAATAGAATATACCAAATTAAAACCAAAACCATCGATATCAATATTTAATTCAATTTTTCTGCTAAAAAGGCTTTCGTAATAATTTTATGCCAAAAGACAAAAAAAAACTGTATACTACAAGTATAAAAAACAGTTTCCTGATGCCCTCTGCTTTATAATTTTCTTCTTTATTTTCTCCTCTCTACTGTCTACAAGCCGTGTACCAAACAGAACTGAACCCAAAACCGTCAATATAATATTCCCTTCGTAATAATTCCGAGCCAAAAGCCAAAGCTCATTATAATGTCAGGCAGCATGAAACGTAAGTCTTACAGAGCCCACTCATTAACTACGTGAGTATGAAGAATTTACGAGTCATAGAGACATCTTTATACACGATTTTGCTGTAAACGCTGTAATGAAACGCTTATTTGCTATGTTATCATTATTTTGCCTTATGATTATTTCGGTTATGATTGTGCCAAAATTGTATTTTTTAGGTTTTATTGTTAATTTTTGTTAGTGTAATAATCTTATTTAAATTATATATTTGTATTTCTAATACATTTGTTTTACTGATCAGTCAGTATAGATGTGAGGGGTCACCCTGTACACAAGTAAAAGGAACATTTCGAATTTACTAATTATTTCAAAATTTTGTAAATAATTCTCTGTGCTGATTTTGTGAGTAAAAAATTAAAAATTGCAGTTAGTCATTTTACAATAATTCGAAAGGTATAATAGATAGAATAGACGATACAGATATAAAGATAGATTCAATATATCTTCAGCATTCAGAAAGTCAACCAGTCTGCGTATCAAATATACATTATAAATAGCAACGAAGTTGTAATAACTTCTAGTAACCGGGGATTACTAATAACTAAAACAATAACTATTTTTAAACATTTTTAAAGTCTTAAATGTGGAACATTTAAGAAAATTGTAAAAGACATTTTAATGAAAACGTATAAAAATTTATAAAAATTTGAACAAAAATAAATTGTAATAAAGCGTTTAAGAATTTCGACGCAGCAGAAAGTAGAACGCATGGCTCAGTGATGAGAGCGCCTGGACGGTATCACGAGGCGCGAGTTCGAATCCCGCTGCGTTCAAATTTTTATAACATATATTCTTAAAAAATAAATATTCTTTAAAATGTCTTTTTCAATAACTATTTTTTTTCCTCTTACGTTATAACTACTAACGCTTAGCAGCATAGACACAGAGAGAACTCTCCATTATCCACAGAAATACAAGATATGCCGTATTCAGCAGAATTAATTGACACCCTTTGCTTATAAGAGCGCAGAAACCAAAAAAAGTTTAATATAACGATTTCCCTGAATTAGAATCGAATCCACAACCAGTTACATACACTCAAGTGCAATCCCACTGGGTCACAATGACTTAGCTTGTAATATTTACATTATATAAATAAGTTATCAGCGAAGATATTATTCGAACATTCAGATATCATTAAACGCTCATTCGTTATTTAGCAGCCATTGTTAAATTTGCAATAATTAATTTCGTTTCCCGCCACAATATTGCTCCTTCCCGTTCCACAGATTGAATATCCTTTTATTTTTTAATTATCCAGTAACTAGATCGTAGCGCATTCAGCCGTGATGCGTGAATTTAATGACTTACAAACGAATGTATGTAGGTACATGTACTTTTGCATATGATATGTAGTAAATAATTTATCTTAATAGAATCTTTGATTATTTTTTTTTGTAGCTTCACGCTGTATCCCGCACATAGAAGGGTAGGCAGAGGGAGCCTAGTGTTAAGACACTCCGTTCCCCACTTTCCGCCGAATTCGGAGGCTTGCGTGTTAAGTGGCGGAACTTAACGCCGCGCTTTACCTCGACACCAGGGCGAAGACAATGGAAATATAATTTCCACTCCTCGAGTGCGAATCGAACCCATAACCAGTCGTCTACAGTCACGCGCTTGTGCCACTGGGCCACGACTGGCCACAATTTGATTATGTAATTGTTTATTATTGAAAACAAAATGTTTCTATGAGTTGTTATAAGAATCCATACTTATATTATAAATGCGAAAATCTGTCTGTTTGTCTGTCACGCTTTCACGGGTAATCTACCGGTCCGATTTGGATGAAATTAGAATGAAAGTAGTTAAAGGTACTGAGTCTAACATAGGCTATACTTTTATTTTTTTCAAAAATCAATCTCTAAAGGTTTGAAATAGGGGATGAAAGTTTTTATGTAAAATCTATACCATTTGACAGATTGTCATGAATTTTGGCATAAATATAGTTGTTAATCTAAACTTAAACAAAAGCTACTTTATTTTAAAAAAAAAACCACTTCCGAGGAGTTGAAATAGAACGAAACATTTTTTATAGTTATTAAAAAAATCTCTTATCTCTTACTGTTCGCTTCTCGAAATATTAGAAACTGAATCTTGAAATCTCACCCGTACTTGTACAAAAGTTATCAAACCAGAACGAACTACCATATCATATATATTTAAACTTCTTGTAATAAAAAATATATATAACTTCGTCTTAATAGTCTTAACCTTACTAATAATAAAATAACAATTCTTCCAACTACTATTTTAATCAATATGGATAGATGGTTATTATCATGTATGTATTAGGGAGTTTTAAAAGTTAGCTTCTAAAATTATAATTACTACTATTAGTAAATTATGACTACTATATTAATATGTCTATTTATTACTCTATTTTTAGTGTTATATACTTGAAATATATCATTATCCAGGCCATTTTGGCGCAGTGTAACAAAGTCTAACTGTAAACGCGATGGTTGTGGTTCGACTCCCACTCGAGGGAATGATTGTATTTAAATTATTGTCAGTTCCTCACTCCGGTACCTTAGATAAGAGCGGAAAGTAGAGAACCAAGTATTGGCATTCTATTCCTTACTTAATTACTATGTAAAAAAGCGTCAAGCTAAAAATAGCCTGAGTGACCGAGTTTAACGCTGCATTATACTTAAGCATAAAAACCATATTACAAATGTCTATAATAAATATCTACGACATCAAATATGATATATGGGGCCAGACGTGGCGCAGTGGCACAAGCGTGTGACTGTAAACGACTGGTTGTGGGTTCGATTCCCACTCGAGGAGTGGAAATATTTAATATTTCCATTTCCTTCCCTCTGGTGTCGAGGCAAAGCGCGGCGTTAAGTTCCGCCACTGACACACAATGCCTCCGAATTTGGCGGAAAGGGGGAAACGGAGTGTCTTAACACTAGGTTCCCTCTGCCTACCCTGCTGTGTGCGGGATACAGCGTGAAACTAAAAAAAGTCCCTATGATAAATTTCTATTTTACTAAACACAGAAGTCATATAAGGACACAATCTGATTTCAAAAACGAATACAAATTATAAACAAATTGGGACAAACGATATATTAATATTGATTGATTTGAGCGATATCTAAAACGCTGTATGAACTTTTAACGATGACGGATTCAGGGAGCATTAATTTTAGCTTTACACGTGATTAGATTCTCTGTGCATACATATATTTTAATTGACTGCGATAAATATAGCAATAAAAGCATTTTAAATCTATACTTATATTATAAATGGTAAGTCTGTGTGTTTGTCTGTCACGCTTTTACGGCTAATCTACTAGTCCGATTTGGATAAAATTTATGATGAAAGTAGTTACAATGATTTTTTTTCAAAAATCAACCTCTAAAGGGTTGAAATAGGGGATAAAAGTTTATATAAATAATCTACACCGCTTGACCGATTGTAACGAATTTTGGCATGTGTATAGTTGATAATCCAAGGTTAAACATAGGCTACTTTATTTTTCAAAAATCCAACACCGGGGGTTGCAATGTACTGAAACAGCCACGTATATCATGCGGCGAAGCCGCGAGCGGGCCGCTAGTATGAGAACCTGTCGTGGCGCAGTGAAATTATATCTGCTTGTAAATATCATTGTTGGGTTCGAAAACTACTCGAGAGAATGAACACATTTAAAGGAAGGCAAAACGTGGCGTTGAGTTTCGCCATTTAACAGGCTTTAGTATTAGTAAATAAATGTTTACTGACTGTAGATTCTTTGTCTAACTAAACGAAAAAAAAGTTGCACCCAATGTCTCCAATTTTTTTTAAAGAAATGTATATATCATGTATATGTATGTGTATGTACGCTCACGCTTTCTCCCGCAAAGTGGTATGTAGACCTAGAGAAAATTTAATACTAAGACACTATTCTCCTCTTTCTGTCTGAATCCGAAACATTGCATGTTGAATGACAGACTAGAACGCCGTTGTTAAACATTTTTAAAGTGTTATTCCACACTTAGGAAAAACGAAAAAGACACTGAGCTCAGTGGTGAGAGCACCTGAACGGTATTCAGGAGGCGCGGGTTCGAATCCCGCTGCGTTCAAATTTTTATACGTTTTCTTGAAATGTCTAGAACGCCGTTCTTTATCTGTTGACTAGGAAAAATGAAAATTATTAAACCATGACCATTCCACCCATGTGAGTCGAACCCACACCTAATCACAATTATATTCAGGCACTGTTCCACTGCGCCACGACGGCCTACAATAATACATAAACTTAACATACTAAATTGATTTCCTACCGACAACTTTATGTACGTTACTTCGACGTAACTTCATGATTTACCTGCATAATAATATTTTTTATTACTAATACCCAAAAAGCAATACATAAATATTTTATTTGTTTTCTTGTTACGATACCTGTAATTTAATAAAGCAATATAAAGGTTATATAGTAGGCTTTCATCATGTTACCTTATTTTATTAAATTTGTTCAAATTTGAACATTTTTAAAATTCATTGTTATTTACACAATTAAGATTTTGGAAAACATATAATAATTAGAATCCAGCAGGATTCGAACCCGCACTCTTTGAAACCTTCAGAGCGTCTAACGATTACATCCAGCCTCTAAAAATATATTTTAGTACAGTTCATTAACTATACACATAATCCAGACGTCAAAGTTTTTTATGTGTCATAATTTGTTAATTCTTAACATTTTTTTTTCAGTTTCAGTGGTGAGTGAGAGACTTAGTGTCGAAACACTTAGTTCTCCACTTTCAGCCTGAATTTGAGGCAATGCATGTTAAGTGGTGGAACTCAACGCCACACTCACCAAATTAAATAACAAAAATCATCAAATTTCTCAGAAAACACATTATAATCATCAAGCCTACTGCCCTAAATTCATAACACACACAAACAATCAACAATTCCATGTAAATTGCACAAAAAAAATATGAGAAGAAACGCTCGAGGCAACCAGATAGAAATGTAACAAAGATTAGCAAGTGAAATCGGTATAACGACAGTCGTAAAACGCGATGTGGTGGGCCGAATGGGAGGATTTCGGGGTAAAAAAAATTACCCACACCCCTTTTCGCTTCGCTCCGAAAGGAAAGCTTTAACCTAAATGTTGCCAGGAATTTATGTAGGCTCGCAATTCTCAACTAATAAATTTTATTGTGCGTTCGTGAATTGCGTTCTTCAATTGGTTGTAGCCAAGATTGTGTTGAACAATTAGCATTCGCTTCGATTTAATGTTTTGCTTGTCACTGATACTTTGAAAGCTTTGTGTTACAATTGTTTATGTTGGTGCTGATTACTTGTTAATTTATTTTTTTTAAGATCTAGAAGCAATTCGCGCTTCGCGCTGTATTCCGCACACGATAGGATAGGCAGAGGGAGCTTAGTGTTAAGACACTCCATTTCCAACTTTCCGTCGAAATCGGAGGCATTGCGTGTTAAATGGCGGAACTTAACCCTGCTGTGTGTGGGATACAGAGAGAAGCTAAAAAAAAAATACAGTTGGTGTTTCAGTATTGTGGCTAAGTCGCTTCTACATTCATTATTATGAATATACGTAATTAAACACCACCACCAAATATGCATGTAAAATTATGATTTTACATTTATCCGATACGCAGGACCCATATAGCATCTAGTACTAAGTCTTAAACACTAAAGATCAAAAATGACAAATCAGTATAAAAATAAATTAAATAGCTTTAAAGTTACAATGACATTGTCAGTAAATAATTTTAATAATAACAGTTAATAAATAAAATTTTGAAATGTTTAAACCACGATAATGTTAGCTTTCTCTTATAGAACATAATATGTTGATAAAATTAGGGACATAAGGGTTGTGTGACATTAGTTTGAAAGGACCGTGTTGTTTTAGGCAGATTGCGTTTATTTGATGAACTCTTATCTAATTGGTTATTATACAAAGTCATTTTGGTTAATTTTAGTTTATTATCCATTAATTAATTAATTATTTTATTTATATACTTCATTACACACCTTTTTATAGAGGCCATGTCCGTAAAGAACTGGCTGTGGGTTCGATTCCCACTTGAGGAATGGAAATATTTACTATTGCCATTTCTTTCGCTCTGATCGAGACAGAGCGCGGCGATAAGTTCCACCGTTTAACACGCAATGCCTCCAAAATTCGAAGGTGAGGATTTGAGAGTCATAACACTACATCTCCCTGCCTACCCTGCTGAATGTGAAGCTAATAAAAAGAAATTAAATAAATTGCACTCAATTTACCTTATAATTTCTCGACCTTTGCATCTTATTTTTATTTTTTAGCCATTGAGACCACAAAAAAGATTTTTTCAATTTATACACATAATATATCTTGTTACTTGGTTTTTTATCTCTTTTCTAGTTAGATAAAACGTGTTTTTGAGTTCCACCAATCAACACACTGTCTCGAATTGTGGTTGAAAGCGGAAAACAAAGTCTTCTTAACAATAAAATGTCTCTCTCTGCCAAATATTTTAATTATTTAAATACTTAAATATAAAATATTGAGCCAGTCGCGGCGCAGTGGCACAAACATGTGACTGTAAACGACTGGTTGTGGATTCGATTCCTTCTCGAGGAGTGAAAATTTCCATTTCCTTCGCTCTGGTATCAGAGGTAAGGCGTGACATTAAGTTCCCCCACTTAACACGCAATACCTCCGAATTCGGCGGAAAGTTGGGAACGGAGTGTCTTAAAATATAAAATATTTAAATATTTTTTATTATTCAAATTTAAATACTGACACCACAAAAAAGATTTTTTAATTTATACACGTAATATATCGTGTTATTCGACGTGAAATTACTTTTCCAATATAACACATATTGAGTTTGATGTTTATTAAGCGGTTGGATGAGTTTTACTGAATCACTATAACGTTAATTAAGTAAATAACGTAACTGGCGAACAGTAGTTATTTTTTTTAATTTAACTTGCAAATTTTTTAAATAAAAATGTTGAATCTGAAAAAATACTATATAAAATATTATTAGAATAAATATTAGATGTTAAAATAATTTAACGCTTGTTACAATATTAAAAATGTGTAACGCTTGTTACACATTTTTAATTTTGTATTTGGGGCCAGTCGTGGCGCAGGGGCACGTAAGTGTGACTCTAAAGCGACTGGTTGTAGGTTCGATTCCCACTCGAGAAGTGAAGATATTTTATATTTCCATTTTCTTCGCTCTGTTGTCCGAGCCAAAGCGCGGCGTTAAGTTCCACTTAACACGCAATGCCTCCAAAATTGGACGGAAAGTGAGGAACAGAGTGTCTTAAGAATAGATTCCCTCTGCCTACTCTGCTGTGTGCGGGAAGCTAAAAAAATATGAAAGAAAGTACATAAATAAAAAAAACAAAATAAAAAAAAACTATATTATGATCTATTGCGTGTTAGGTAAATTATAATGCTATAAAAAAATAGTAATTAAAATCAGAGCGTACGATTTTTACATTAAATTAAATTAAAAACTTATATGTACTTTTAAACATTTTTAAAAAGTTATTCCACATTTAGGAAAATTGAAAAAGACATTTAGAAAACGTATAAAAATTTGAACGCAGCGGTATACGAACCCGCGCCTCCTGAATACCGTCCAGGCGGTTATTGTACCTTTTGGGCATTACTAAATTGTATGGTGATTTATGGATGGCGGAGTTCAACGCCGCACCTTCTTTAAATAGATATTAGATATAAAATGTAGGAAATGTGACTGACTATTAACTCTAACAATGACCAACACCTAAATATATTAAATTGAAGCAACTTTAAAAAGTTAAAATAGGTTTATTTTCTTTACTAGTAAAAAGAAAATAAATTAAAAATACATACCTGAAAAATATTATAATTATATAAATTTTAATTTTTGTGTACAGTAAATTACTAAGATTACTTCTTATTCATATAAAAGAAACACTTAGTCTAGTGTCAAGTCGCTCTCTTTCCCCATGAATTTAGGACATTGCGTGCTATGTAGCGGAACTCAACGCTATGCTTTGTCCTACCTAATATAATTATTCACCCGAGTACAATTTATGCAACTAAGAACCGCTTCTTTGCTATGCATGGCGGGAAGAGCTGAGCGAAGTACATATTTAATGTACATGTTAAAAAAAAGTAAAACCAATCTTTACAGCACACAAGACACTGTGCTCGATATCCCTGCTAAATTTCAGAGGTCTAATACAAATAGCCCAGGAAGAGTTAAACCACAACGAAACACAATTATTCAACCGAGTACAATTTATTCAATAAACCATCGAGTTCACTCCTTCTACTCACTTTAATGTTACTATCACATTCTTTTCTACTGCACCATGGCATCACTTTATTATACGCCTATAGTAAATGATTTTCTTTTACTTTCACATATTTTATAAAATTTGGGGCCAGTCATGGCGCAGTGGCACAAGCGTAAACGACTGGTTGTGGGTTCGATTCCCACTGATATGAGTGGAAATATTTAATATTTCCATTTTCTTCGCTCTGGTGTCCGAGGCAAAGCGCGGCGTTAAATTCCGCCACTTAACACGCAATGCCTCTGAATTCGGCGGAAAGTAGGGAACGGAGTGTCTTAACACCAGATTCCCTCTGTCCACCCTGCTGTGTGCTGGATACAGCGTTCAGTTAAAAAAAAAAAAAAAATGTATAGAACTAAAGTAATAGTATAAAACCAAATCCACCATTTTCCGGACACAAAATTGTCACACAATTCAAAAAATCATCAAAAATTTCGTATCTGCAACTTATACATACATACATACTCGTACATACAAGAGAAAAAACCCCATTAATTGCAGAATCAGAAAAATAATTAGCCGTCGGCCTCGAAAACGGTAAATTAAATCAATAGCGTCATAAAACAATAATGGCCGAGTAATTTGTGTTTCAACGTAACTTACGGTCCGATTGAAAATTTAAAGTAAACACGCCTCTTATATATATGGTATATGGTACGGAGGGATATTTAAATGGGAACCGGTTTCAGCTATTTTAAAATTTATTCCCTTTTTTGTGTAAAATATGATATTTGAGAGTATTTTCTTTTATTATTTTAAGGTATAGAGTTTTAAAGTAATTTTTAAATAAATATACGATGGAGCCAGTGGTGCCGCAGTGGCACAAGCGTGTGACTGGTTGTGGGGTCGATTTCCACTCGAGGACTGGAAATATTTAATATTTGCATTTTGTTCGCTCTGGTGTTGAGGCAAAGCCCGGCGTTAAGTTCCGCCACTTATTTTACTTTTACTGGTTTTAATTTTAACCTTTTTTCATTCACAATCAAGATTCCAATGTCGCGCTTGTTTGAAAGCCGGAACGGAGAAATTAATGTAATTGAAATGTAACTCTCACGAATGGAAATCGAACCCACAAACGCAGTCACAATTTACACAATATTTACTAAAATAACAGTAATTTTAATATTAAAAATATAAGTTTTCTACCAAAAAGCAATATCAACAAGCTTATAATCTAAATATATCATAATTTTCATTAGTCTATTTTAGGACGGGGGTGTTTTTACTACGGCGCACCGGCTTTCTGACGGGGCGGCCTAAACAACGGCTGTTTGTTAATAATTTATTAGCTATGTTAGACTTTTTGCGTGATTTTAGAATATATTAAAACATGACAGGAGTCCATCGTGGCACAGTGGACAATCTGACTGTGAACGTGATGGTTTTGGGTTCGATTCTCACTCGGGATAATGAGTGGATTTACTTATTTTAATTTTTAAGCCAGAGCGTAAAATCAGTAGTGATCAGGCAGGGGGAGACCTCGGTTAACCTTCGAGTATCGACGATACTGGAGGAAGGTCACGTAAAAAAGGAAAGAGGGAGTGTATGATGGAGTGATTACAGTGGACGAGGCGAAAAAAGTATGCAGGGACCAAAGCGTTTGGCGCTCCGTACTCTTTTACTACACCGCAAGGGATATAGCGTGAAGCTAAAGAAAAGTAAAGAATCAGAATTCTTAATCGAAAACGTGGCGTTAAGTGCAACCGCTCATTATTGAATGGGCATTAGAAAACGGAGAGCATGACATAAGCTTTACGGGTAGTCAGAGAGAATCTAGTGTCTACTTAGTGGTAAGCGAGAAAAAGATTACGTAAAGAAACCTTAAACGTGATAATTTTTACTTTACGATTTTTCGCACATAGTTTACACCGATTCCAAAATTGACAATTTTTTTATTTAGAATATGTTTTTTTTTTTACTTTTTAGTCCTTTTATTTATGTTTTCCTTTTGCTTTTCTTTTTTTTGTAAAAATTAGTTTTATCTATAAATTTATTCCTATTATTTTGACAAAGTATGGCGATGTGTTCCGAAACGTGGTAAAATAAAAAATCTTATAAAAGCATTAAAAGCTTGAATTTTATATAAAAGCATCTCAAATAAGAAAAGTAAGTAAGCAACAATATCAAGAAAATAGTGTTTCTTAAAAAATATCTCAAAGAGAATTCTTGAATTCTAGGAAATGGTGAAATTTTCCTTAATAAATGAAATTCTTTTTACTTTCAAAGTTAAATGTCGTGGGACTTTTTTATAATATTTTTTTATTTCATTTAAGTAATGTATAGACTATATCTAGTTTAAAAGTTGTTTTTTTTTTACTTTTCTTGAATATTTTATCAAAGTAAGATAAAAAAACTTTATTTTAAAAGACAGAGGCCAGTCGTGGCACAATGTGTGACTGTAAACGCGACTGATTACGAGTTCAATTCCAACTTGAGTAATTGAAATATTTAATATTTCATTTCTATCGCTTTGGTATCGAGTCCGGGTGTTGAGTTCCGCCACTTCGCATGCAATGTCTCTAGCATTCTACGGAAAATTGGGAACAGAGTGTCTTGACACTATGTTCCCTCTGCCTACCCTGCAGTGTGCGGGATACAGCGTGAAGCTAAAAAAAAGGAAAAAATGACGTCAAATTTGGTTTCAAATGAAAATATTTAACGCAGAATTTTGCTAAAATATATATTTCAAACGCATAAAAAGCGCGAAAGCCGAGTAACTTATTTTATTTTTGTGAAAGTGGGGAACCTAGTGAAATCCTGACGGACTCGAACCCACAACCAGTCGCTTTACAGTCACACTTCGTGCCTCTGCGCCACGACTGGCCCCTATCGTTCTTTCATTGGTAGTACAATTTTATCATTCGCAAACAACTATCGATCACAAAGTGGTAAGTACGCATCGGTTACTGGAATATCGCCAAACCAATAGTAATGGTACGCATGATTATTAGAATCTGCTTTATACGGATTGTGGTGAATTTTCTAGCTTTAGTATTTTTGTATTCTTTTATTTTACCTATCTATTATAAAAAATATGAAGCTGGTGCTATTTATTTAATTTAACACGGCGTTTAACTCCGCTACTTAACACCGAATGTCTCAGATTCGTGAGGAAAATGAAGAGCCGAGTTTTTAGAAAACGTTTAAATTAAATAGTGGCCAATCGTGGCCCAGTGGCACAAGCGTGTGACTGTAAACGAATGGTTGTGGGTTCGATTCCTTTACGTTTTATCCCGCACACAGCAGGGTAGGCAGAGGGAACCTAGTGTTAAGACACTCCGTTCCCCACTTTCCGCCGAATTCGGAGGCTTGCGTGTTAAGTGGCGGAACTTAACGCCGCTCTTTACCTCGACACCAGAGCGAAGAAAATGGAAATATAATTTCCACTTCTCGAGTGGGAATCGAACACACAACCAGTCATTTTAATTTCCTAAATGCGGGAATAACACTTTAAAATTTTAAAAGCATAAGCGAAGATTTGAATAAAGTGGTATAAAGTGTATAGTTAAAAACATAAGAAGTTTATTTACTACATTGAAATTAAAATCAATAAAATATAGGTAATAGATACATTTAGTTAGAATGAAATATTATTCGAATATTTTATATATAAAATTTGCACACATGATATACGGCTGGAAGGATTGGATTGTCTAAAACCAAATGCTGACTTAATATATCTATATTTTGCTAAGTCCTTACTACGTGAGTTTAGGGACTTAGGACACTACTTAAGTTTAGATTTTCTCGCTATATGTACACAGGATAATCTGTATTATTCAATATAAGATAATCTGAGGAAATATTGAGTGAATGTAATAACTTAACGTCATTTTACTTTCTGCATATATTATCTAAAATATTCATTATTATTATTTATAATGTGGATGTAATTAAGGAGTTTTATGTAACGACTTTGGTAATACATTTTTTTCTTATAGAGTAAAAACATGGATATCCTTGAAAATATAATCACTCTCTCAAATCCATAACATAATGGAATCAGTCAGACTGCTGGGGTAAGCCGTACTGGGCCCCGATGGTCGTAATACAGGAGATACAAATATGTGAATACCAAAAAACATACATATATTCTCATGATTGAGATATGTACTTAAAACAATCGCTGTCGTTATTCCTTTCTAATTCATGTGTTTTCTCGCATAGCAAAAAAAGCAGTCAACCTATTGTCAACACACTCCATTCTCAGTTCGAATCTGAGGCATTACATGTTAAGTGGCTAAAACTAAACGCCCCGATTTGTGTTATCACAAGAACGGAGCGAAAATATTCTTTGAATGGGAATTGAACCCAAAGTTATCCCCATTGCATGTACAATCAGTTGCTACCCACTTCGTTACAACAGCCTGAAAACAACCAAAACGAAATCAAACGTTTTATGAAATGTAAATTGAAAGAGCAAAAGGATTTTCGCAAACTCTGCACCAGCACACATCCGTACTAGTACTCGTATATCGTACCTCACCTGACCCTTACGTTTTTATATTCAGCTATATGCCGACTCTATTTAAATCACGCAAATATCAATTGTAAGGGTTCGGTACTTGAATGTGAAATAAATGTTTAGGTTATTGTTTTTTTTTCTGTTTTATTTTATTTGACAACTTTTTAAGGTTTGTGAAAAGTTTTTTCTGTTATTGTTTGTAGTTTTCCTAACTTAAAATAAGATTTAGGAACATTTATATCTTAGAGGTAAAACTTAGGAAAATCATTTTTTTGGTAAGTTGTAAGTTATACTTGGAACATTTTAGAATCTACCGTACTCCATGATTTGACGGTAGCTATAATTAAAGGAGTCTATTTACTTGATATTTGGACAATTCACAAATTATCTTTATAAATTATAGCCTATGTTTTATTCTTATTCATTAAAATCTATTCAGTAGTTTTTACGTGCAAGAGATTCGGAACAAACATACAAACAAACTTTTTCATTTAAAATAATCAACAGGATTTATCTTTTTTAAGAGACACAGGTCACTGTATTCATCATTTAAGGACTTATTATATACTTAACAAAGTTAGAAATAAAATTCAGTGCTGCGATTTAACAAGGAACCCTAGGAAATAGCAAAATAAGTAAATATTATAACGTACTAGAGGCTGCCAGCAACTTCGTTTGCGTGGACTTCATCACTATAATGTACCTACTACTTTTATTGCTGCCTTACATTGAAATTTGAAATCAAAATTATAATAGCTTCGCGAATCTCTTTTAGGGTTGAATTTCCAATAATCCTTTCTTAATGAGCGTTTACGCTATAACATTCACGTACACACCAAAAATCATGCATCTAAGTTCAGTAGTTTCGGATCAGTGTTATTGCGAATCATTTGTATGGGAAGATAGAAAATTGTTGTTTTTAGACTTTTTTAAGCAATTTTTATAATTTTTCTCTCCAAAAGAACTGTTTTTTTGTTTTTAATTATTTATTTTTAACAATTAGTATAAACATATTTGTACTCGCCAAGCTGTGAAGCTTAACGGCGAGACATATAAATAACTATACTCGTATTTCAAGAAATATTCTAAAAAAAGAAATTAGCGAAATCGGTCCAACCGTTCTCGAATATTGCGCTTAGCAACACGTTCATCATTGTATCATTTTTATATAATAGATTTATACAAGCATTGTCTTTAGTCGCATGAAACCGCAACCACCACATTCTGTCAGATTCAGTCCTAGTTTTAGGGGCCGTCGAAGTGCAGTGTGACAGCGTCGCAATGGTTAAGGGTGCGATTCCCACTTAAGGGAATGTTTATTTAAATTGCCATACCTTCGCTCGGGTACCAAATGGAAAGCGCGGCGTTGAGTTTGGCCACTCAACTTGTGAAGGCTAGATTTCAGGCGGAAAGTGGAGGACGGAGTGTCTTAACACTATGTCTTCTCTAACTCAGCGGGAAATATTTGGAGTTGTAAAAAAATAATAAATAAAATAACATTAAAAAAATAATAAATAAAATAACATAAATATCTTGATAATATCAGATTCATCATTACGTTTGGGGAAAAAGGAGTAAATCGATCATTTTCTTTTTCATAACGGTTTTGCTACGTTCGTCTGTAGACATTTATCTCTATTCATGTAAGAAACGTTATGTTAACCCAATTCTTGCCGTCCAATTTATTTGAAAATTGGCGCACGTGTACACGCACAGGCTCCAATGACTTTATAATATTTTCATGTCCAGCGTCTGATAAACTTCCTAGAATGACCAGAATTATGATAATTTGTTGAAAGATGTTATTCATACATGTAATACTAGCGACCCGCTCGCGGCTTCGCCGCGTGAACTACGTCACTGTTTCGTTATATTGCCTCTCTCGGGGGTGTTTTTTTTAAACAAAATAGCCTATATTTAAGCTTAGATTATCAACTATGCTTATGCCAAAATTCATAACAATCAGTCAAGCGGTGTAGATTTTTCATATAAACTTTCATCCCCTATTTCAACGCTTTAAAGGTTGATTTTTGAAAAACTAAGTAGCCTATGTTAGACCTAGTCATTTTTACTACTTTCAAAGCGTGACAGACAAACACACAGACATTCGCATTTATAATATAAGTATGGATATGAAAAATATAAAAAATTAAATCCAGAGGGAACAAAATTGAACAAAATTGAACCTCCACCTGTTGTAATCCATCCAAACGCTCTGACCGCTAAGCCATACGTTCTAGATGAACTACGTCAAAATTGTGATACGATTATTATAACTTGTTTTTGATTTCAGCAACTCCATTAAGAATTTTTAACAAATTTCTGTTACTTAAAAAATACTTTTACATACAATGGTAAGTTTTGTAATTTTTATTATTGCTAAAGTGATTGTAAAAGTTATTTTAGGCGTGTTTTTAAAACTAACTTATTATGTTGCTTATCCAAAAAAGAATTAATATCTTAAATATTAATATCATTTTATATAACAGAAACCTTACCACTCCAACACCAAAAATATAATACAATTACAAAGTCATTAAGCAAATGGTCAATAAGAAATATGGATAATCCAAACATAAACGAGACTTTTCTAATAATATAAGGAAAAAAATTACCTCCCCCAAATGACTATGTAGATATGACTTGCGAAATGAGGTTTTTGCTTCCACAGCCACGGGCAGAGCTTTGCACGCCTCTTAATCTATTTCCTTCTGAAATTTACATATAATTGCCCAAAAAAAATACCTAAAACGTCTAATAATTGCGGAAAACTTAGCATTTTCCTGTTTGTTGTATAAATCACTACATTAGACATTAAGGGCCGGGTCAGTGGCTTGTTTTAACATGTTATTACTAGCGTGGCATGTATCGTTAACCAATCCTACGGTCGTATCATTTCGTATGGCTTATAGTATGTGCCATCTTAATATCAGAAGAGTCAAAATATCTAGTATGAAGGGAAAATAAATCATTATTTTATGAAAAACGCGATTGTATTTTAAATTTTAAATGTTATATACATTACTAAAGCTACTGCTAAGTGATGGATTAGTGAATTTAATTATTTTATATTATTACATTACATTACTTGTTATTTTACGTGAGGTCATCATAATGCAGTGGGACAACTTCTGACAGCAATCACAACTGGTACTGAGCTCGTTTCTTATTCGGAGAAATTATCATGATTTAATTATTTTATTATTATTATTGGTAAGGTTCGCCTTTCTAAACGCCATGTCTCGAATTTAGGCGGAAAGTTGAGAACGAAGTATTTTGACAGTCGGATTAGACTACCCATCTATACGAGAAAAATATAATAATATAAAAAAATATAAATTATACTTTTCTCACAAGCTTATAAGTCGCTTATAATATTTATATAATATTTTTTTATGATTGCTTTAATCCGTTGTATACGAGAAACGTCTACGGTTTTTTTTGTAAAGAGTCACATCTATTTCCCATTATTTTTATACCCACATTCGTACATTATCAACACTTAATCGTATTCATTCAACATTTAGAACTTTATGAAACGTAATTGTATTATCACAAGAACGATATACTGGCTATATTTTTCCCTTGCTTTACTTTTGATATTAAGTAGTAACAATTTACTTCAATTTAATTGTAAGTTTGATCGTAATAGATAAATTAGAATAAAACAATATGCAAAGAACACCTCGACATTTTTCTGTATAGGACAAATAAGACAAAAGAACTTTTTCCTTTTTCCTGCACTTTCCGAAGTCATTTGAGATATTACGTCTAAACGTAATATAAATAAGTCTATCAAAATAAGGTAACTTAACGCCGCATTTTGTCTTATTACAGTGAAAACAGCATGTCGTGAAATTAAAAAGAGAAAGTAAAATTCCTCAAGTGGGAATCAAACGCAGAACCATTGTTTACAGACTACCACTGCGCCATGACAATGCTATAATCAATCTTAATAAAAATTCTAATATCTAATAGACCGTAGGAAGAAACAAATTTCTCAGTTTATTTTTCCGAGCCATTAGTGTTACGTGATTGTGAAGGAAACTAGGACAATCTATGGGCATATCACTCTGAGTGGCTTATTCATCTCCAGATGAGTGTCTGTTATAAGCTTCCTGTTGCAGTATTAACTTTATTATACTAATAAAATATAGACACTATCTATTTATTTATTCGAATTCGGCGGAAAGTGGGGAACGGAGTGTCTTAACACTAGGTTCCCTCTGCCTACCCTGCTGTGTGCGGGATATAGACACTATCTATTTATTTAATACTAATAGATATATCCAACTTTGTATAAGTGGTCTGTGTGATTATTATTATCCATATAGATAGTTTTATATTAAAAAGTCAATTTTTGGACAAACAACTGCACAAATAGCTGCAGATTTCTTGCTTAGCAGCTAGGCAAAGCAAACTTAGAATGACGATACCTCGCTCTTTGTTTTTTTAACTCCAATTTGAAATATTGCGCGTTAAGTGGCTGCAATTAGCCTAACTACGGGAAAATGAATTAATTAATAAATAAATATTTAAAACTATGACGATGCAACCCACGACTAACTTGTAAACATGACAGACTGCCCACTGCGTTATGATTATTCTAATTATCAATGATATTCATTTGTCTTCTGTGAAATCCGGTGAAACCTGCTAGATACGTCACGAAGGCCGACTAAACCTAGCATTTAGAAATTTTGGTTTTCACTTTCTTACCCATTTCGAAATAATATGTGGTTTGGCATTAACAAGTAAAATTAGTAAATAATTTTGCCTTACAAAAAATTGAATCAATTTTTTTCTAGTTACATCTACTCATTGAGCGAAGCCTTTGAACATGCTTTTGATACGGAAATAAAATAATCTATCATATAAAATATAAAGACTAAAAAGTTTCTCTTCATATTTTTAATTATATTCTACATTGACTAATTTAATATTGCTGGAAGTAAATATCCATCTCTGACTAAGTCCCATCCCTCTGACGCAGTGGGACAGCGTCTGAACGTAACGCGATGGTTGTGTGTTTGATTACTAGTCGGGGAAATGATTATATTTAAATTTTCATTTATTTGTAGTCAGTCAGGTATCTAAGACAAAGGAGGGGGTTGAGTTTCATCACTTAGCATGCAATATTTCGATTTCTCCTTCTTTAGGTGGAAATTAGAGCAGTGTCTTGACACTCTCCTCAGGTCAGGACAGGACAGGTCCTCTCTGACTATACTGCTATGCGAGAAAAGGCGTAAAGCACCATAAAGAGCCCTAAATCAGAAATTAAAATGTCTTAAAAACCATCATGAAATTTTAGAAAAGGCATTCTATCAATAATTTTTAGAAACATGCCACCTCGCCCGCCATGCGTGTTAAGTGAAGGAACTTGACGCCGGGCCTCTGATACCAGAGCGAAGAAAATGTAAATATTAAATATTTCCACTTCTCGAGTGGGAATCAAACTCACAAACAGTCGTTTACAGTCACACGTTCGTGTCACTGTGCCATGACTGGCCCCCAATTTGTAAAAACTGACTTAACCAATATAACTTAACAGACAAACACTGAAACCATTTTAAAAATTAAAATCTATATAAATATTCTGAGCCACACATTTGTAATTCCAAATGCGTTCATGAAATTTAGGTAAAAAAAAGACACAAAACAAAAACAAATTCATGTCAGATTTTTACAAAGCCATTAAACCTTTGTCACCGGGGATTAATGCAACGGACCTTCATTAAATCAAAGTGTTTAATCTGATGGTATTAATACAATAAATTGGATGAAATAACAAAGTATGGGAATTATAAATGAGCACCCTTTTAAGTGGTTTCACTGTTGATCGGAGTAATGTGAAATATATTTCGAAATAATTTGTCAATTCCATTCGGTTTTTGATTGATGATGTGATGATGATGATAGAGGTTTTTTTTGTATTTTATGTATTTTGCAATAGAAGCAGATATAACGCCTTTAGAGCTCTTCTTCTTTCGTAGGAGAATGCATCTAAAATGTGGGTCAATATTGGGTTTTGTCTTATAAATAATAATGGTACTAATATATAATAATTTTTAAATAGGTCCGGCTTAGAATTATGTTTGGTTATACTTAAGACTATCATAAGAGAAATTAACAAATTGATACTTTTTTACATATACAACATCCAGAAACTAAACTTCATGTATTAGACATAATCTAACAGTAACATCATACCATAATAATATCATATTTGTATGAAGAAACGATTTACTTTTTTTTAGCTTCACGCGGTATCCCGCTCACTGCAGGGTAGGCAGAGGGAACCTACTGTTAAGACACTCCGTTCCCCACTTTCCGTCGAATTTTGGAGGCATTGCGTGTTAAGTGACGGAACTTAACGCTGCGCGTTAAATGGAAATATTACAAATTTCTACTCCTCGAGTGGGAATCCAACCCACAAACAAACGCTTTACAGTCATACTTTGTGCCTCTGCGCCACGACTGGCGCACAATTTATAATGAACACATTATGTTGAGTCTAGCATGACAAAGTGGACAATGGACACAGTGGATTCTGTGGATTCGATTGCCATTGAGCGATATAATTATAAATTTGAATTAACTCTACGCTGGCTATACGAAATTGACTTCCACCACTTAGCACACCATGTCTTAATTTTGAGCGTAAAGTAGAGAACGGAAATTTTTGACACTAAGTTCTCTATAACTGCAATGTTTATATAATCATTTAAAATTTAAGTTGTGGTGCAGTGGCACGAGCGTGTGACTGAAAACGACTGGTTGTGGGTTCAATTCCCACTCGAGGAGTGAAAATATTTAATATTTTCATTTTCTTCGCTGTAGTCTCGAGGCAAAGCGCGGCGTTAATTTCCGCCACTTAACACGTAATGTCTCCAAATTCGGCAGAAAGTGCGGAACGGAGTGTCTTAACACTAGGTTCCCTCTGCCTACCCTGCTGTGTGCGCGATACAGCGTGAAGCTAAAAAACAACAAAAAAAAAATTAAATTTTATCCTTTATTCAAGTTTTAACATTTATTTCTTATCCCGAAAACGGATTCTCTATAAGTGTAAAAATCAACTTCTACTATATTCATAGTCACAAGTAACATGGTATCTATTCAGTGCCAATAGCGTTCAAATAAACTTACCCTCAGACTTTATACGCGATGTTCTAAAATCCACTTGAAAACTCTAGCAGGATAGAAAGGAAGCTGATTTTCATATATAATAGATTCAAAATAGGTTTTTTAAATAACTTTATAGGTTTATGGAATGGCTCTTCTCTTGAGTGTGGGAACAATAAAATGCTGTTTAGTATGAGGTTATAGTAATATTAAGACGTTTGTCGTGAAAAAAGACATATTTTTTTTATTTATATGTAAGAAGTTTTTAAGGAAATTATTCCAATATTATCAGCAAGCACTTTCATTTGATAACTTTATTGTTTTGTGTGTATGTCATTTTCTTCGCTGTGGTCTTGAGGTAAAGCGCGGCGTTAATTTCCGCTACTTAACACGCAATGCCTCCGAATTCGGCGGTGCGTGGAGAACGGCTTGTCTTAACACTAGGTTCCCTCTGCCTACCCTGCTGTGTGCGGGATATAGCGTGAAGTTAAAAAAGAACATCGTATTAAAAACACTAACTAATTGGCCATTTTGGATGTTTCACCTTGTTGAATTTAGAATAACGTAAAATGCTTATCATATACATCTCTATATAAAATTTAATCTAAGTCAGTTATAAAATATGCATCAAATATGATATATGGGGCCAGACGTGGCGCAGTGGCGCCCGTGACTGTAAAAGACTGGTTGTGGGTTCGATTCCCACTCGAGGAGTGGAATATTTAATATTTCCATTTCCTTCCCTCTGGTGTCGAGGCAAAGCGCGGCGTTAAGTTCCGCCACTTAACACGCAATACCTCCGAATTCGGCGGTGCGCGGGGAACGGAGTGCCTTAACACTATGTTCCCTCTGCCTACCCTGCTGTGTGCGGGATACAGCGTGAAGCTAAAAAAAAATCTAATATGAACGGCGAGATTTGAACCAAACATGCAAGTGAAGTAGTAAAAACTTGTAATAATCTATTAATGTTAACTTATGTCCGGTACTGTATTAAGTTAAAGAAGGATATCGTTGTTATTTAATAGTCATAACTTTAATTACATTTAAAAGTTTAGTCTTAATGTTTGCTTTTTTATAATTAAATTCGTTTTTTTTCTTCGTAAATATATTTAATATATAAATGTTCTTTCCATTTTAATATAGTAAAGATAGTTATCGTAGCGCAGCGTTTGACAGCAAAAATGATGGACTGTGGATTCGATTCTGATTATACTTTATTTTTTTTTAAATTTCCCAGGGCGTTAAGTTTTGCCACTCAATACACAATGTCATGAATTTAGGTAGAAATCAGAGAACGGAGTGTCTTAACACTAAATTCCCTCTCACCCTGCTATGTGAGAAAATTGTAAAGCTGGTACGAAAATAGCATACATATCGACAATTTACCGAAATTGATTTCAGTATGAAAAATTTAACATAAAATTCCTCACATATAGAATATTTTACGGCGACTGTACAACTGTGATGACACTGTTTATTATCGTTATGCCTGTAAAATATATTCGTGAAGTGATTTCGAGAATATATTGAATTTTTAGTTCATTTTTATTTCAATTTTTGTTGGTTTAGCGGATTATTTAGTTCGGCTTTAAGTCCGAAGGTTAAAGCTTTACATATTGATTTATGTACATTTTTTAACATGTTGTCAAATGGATAGCCAAATAAAATTTTTGGAAATTATTCTGCGTAATTTTAAAGGTGAACTGTGAACGAAGTTATAAGCAATTTTTTTCATACAAGCTATAAAGATTTTTGTAAACCTTTTTGATATTCGCAATGACAAAGTTTATTTACATGTTTTAATTTTGATGAATTCCGTCATTTTATTTTTGAAACTGTTTACATGATGTCATTTCTCCCCTATGGTGACAAAAGAAACTGTAGCGTTAAAGTAAGTTCCGTCGGGCAAGGGGCAATATATCAGTTACAGACGGAAAGTGGAGAATGGAGTATTTTTCTCTTCTTCTTGGCTGTTTATTCGATAAATTTACACCTAACTCTTAAATTTAAAAAAAAAAAAAAATTCTTTGCTTACACGTCAAATCATACCTATTAACAAATTTTATCCCACTTTACCGATCGCTCATACTCATACTAACATAATATAACCAACAAAACCTTAACAATATATAACAAATATCAATATATATTCAATATAAACACCAAACTTTATACAGGATCATCTAAAAGTGAACCTACTACGATCACGTGCAAAGTAAACGAGGCAAAACTTTAAATTTAAAACTATCTGAGAGTGCCAAACAAGCAAATGTATACAGATAGCTTTGATCCTAAGCCAACATTAGGGCAAGGGATCCTTTTAAAACTGGATTTCAAACTTTAAACTCTATCCAAACGTGATAAAGCTTAAATTCCCTTAATCTGAAACGCTTCAGTGCACTTTTGAAAGTTTCTGAACACACAGAAATAGGAATAGGCCGTAATAATATTGATTCTAAACTGATTTGGATATAGTGTTGCGGTCTCGATCCTGCCTTGGTATATACTGTTATGTGTTCAATTTATGTATGTTATCACGTATATGTTATGTTATTAAACAGCTATATAGTGGTTGTTGGGCTGGGTATTAATTTTAAGGCGTATATTAAGATTCTAGAGTCAAATTTTGTGTTATCGCTAAGAAAGGAATGGGAATTCTATAGTATAACATGTTGCGTGACTTTCAGCTTGCGAACCTAGGACTTACTATTTAAGTATTAGAAAAAGCTTTTCATTTACGATGCCCTAATTACTACCGAGTGTTGTTGAGTGTACTTACTTACCATTGTAATTTTGATGGGTACAATAAACTAATACATGACTTTTTTTTTGTATTTTATTCCAGATATATTTTATTTCATTTATTTCATTATATCAATAGACATAGACAAAAAAAAAATCCTCAATCATAAATTAATTGTAAATGTTTAATAATAAATGGTATGTCAGAGATATTCGGTCTATTTTTAGAGGCAAGGTGTTTGTTTGTTGAATCAAGCCTGGTAAACAAATAACCTTTGCGTATAAAAGTTTGGCGCTAATGGACTGAGCCATTACTAACAAGATTTTTAAAATTAAGCTACATTAAATTTCATAATTAAATGGCCGAGACACATTTACAATCCACTGGCTTTCCATACCAAATTCAACGTATAATTCATACATATATTGTTTTACTATTGCACTTCGATATATAACGCCAGATATTAACTACTTGAGTTGTAATCCATTAAGTTGGCGGTAAACTGTTCTAGCGTAACAGATACGTACGAGATGCAATTAGGCATATAACCACGACTGTTCGATGGAGGAGATATTGTTGAAAGTTATATAGATTACTAGTAAATACCCAAAATCTCTTATATATTGACTTTACCTACTTTCACAGTAATATTTTTTATTAAAAGTTATGATCGAAAAATCTTGTTTCTTTTTTTTAATTTTTTTTTTAGCTTCACGCTGTATACCGCACACAGCAGCGTAGGCAGAGGGAACCTAGTGTTAAGACACTCCGTTTCCCACTTTCCACCGAATTCGAAGGCTTGCGTGTTAAGTGGCGGAACTTAACGCCACGCTTTACCTCGACACCACCAGAAAATGGAAATATTATATTTCTATTCACATACACTCCTCGAGTGGGAATAGAACCCACAACCAGTCGATTACAGTCACACGTTTGTACCACTGGGCCACGACTGGTCTTTTGTTTCTAAAATGTAAAAAATATTTTTACAATTTAGCTAGACTAAGGTTTTACATCAAGTCTTTCACAGTCGATTACAGTCACACGTTTGTACCACTGGGCCACGACTGGTCTTTTGTTTCTAAAATGTAAAAAATATTTTTACAATTTAGCTAGACTAAGGTTTTACATCAAGTCTTTCACTATTCAAAATCAATTACAGTCTAATTTCTACCCAATTTTACAAGCTTTACAACAAAAAAAAGAACATTCAAATCCGCCCAGCAGCTCCGAAGTACGTACAAACATTTTATTTGTACTATTTTTATAGTATAGATAGATCGAGAAATCAAAAATGTGACACGGTTCTTGGCACTTGTAGAGTAATTCATATGAAATGAAATATTTGATTAGGTAAGGCATATTTTCTTCCATAGAAGAGTAGTCAAAGATAACGTAGTCTCAATATCATTCTCCACTTTCCGCTCAAAATCTGTATATTGCGTATTGAGTAGTGGAACGTAGGTATCAGAGCAAAGCAATGAAAATAACTTTTTTTTTAGCTTCACGCTGTATCCTGCACACATCAGGGTAGGCAGAGGGAACCTAGTGTTAAGAGACTCCGTTCCCCACTATAATATTACATGGGTTGAACGTACAGACAGAATGTATGGAAATAATTTAATTACAATTATTTTCGCTAAGTGGGAATACAACCCATTACCAACGCCTTTACACCCTTCCATTCCCAAATATGCATCTATTTAACAAATATTTTCAACAGATTGCCATATGTATTTAAAATATACGAATATATTAGTACGGATAATACTGATTAATCTTTCACATTTCACATTAAATAATTTACATTCACTTTATATTTAACCATTAATCCATACGTTTCAAAATTCATTTTAACTCTTTAGTTAAAATGACGACAGCATTTGTATATAAAAGACTGTCATGGCGCAGTGAGACAATGATTTTTAAACATTTTTAAAGTGTTATTCCACATTTATTAATATTGAAAAACAACAAAAATAAGTTGTAATAATAAAGCGTATAAGAATTTCAACGCACCGGACAGTAGAACGCGTGGCTCAGTGGTGAGAGCGCCTGGACGGTATTCAGGAGGCGCGGGTTCAAATCCCGCTGCGTTCAAAATTTTTATATGTTTTCCTTAAATGTCTTTTTCAATTTTCCTAAATGTGGAATAACACTTAAAAAATCAAAGTATTTAATAAATAGCATATCTTTGGGTAGCAGAAATTTGTAAAAATGTCTCTACAGAGATGCTAACAACATAAATAAGTTGTAATAAAGCGTATAAGAATTTCAACGCAGCGGATAGTAGAACGCATGGCTCAGCGGTGAGAGCGCCTGAACGGTATTCAGGAGGCGCGGGTTCGAATCCCGCTGCGTTCAAATTTTTATACAATTTCTTTAAATGTCTTAAATAAGACAATTATTGTAAGCAAGATTGTAGTGGGTTCCAACGTGAGAATCGATGGCAATAATAGCTTCACGATGTATCCCGCACATAGCGGGGTAGGCAGAGGGAACCTAGTGCTAAGACACTCCGTTTCCCCTTATAAGAATAATAATATAAAAACTATTGTCATTTCACCGTCTTAATAAAGACAATTGGTTAGTTTTGAGCATCACTTTTGTACATGCAATATTTTAAATTCAGTCGAAAAGCGGAGAGCGAAGTGTCATAACACTAAGTTCTTTTTACCTACTATATATCTGGAAGAAGTTTAAACATTTCCGGCATTTAACACCCAATGCCTCGAAAATTCGGCGGAAAATGGGGAACGGAGTGTCATAACACTAGGTTCCCTCTGCCTACCCTGCTGTGTGCGGCTAAAAAAAAGCTTAAATATACTTTTTAATAATTACATTCTATAAGGCAATGTTTTATTCACCATTTTAGTAGATAATATTCTTTTAAATTTACCTGTTTACTTCGATATTATTAATTTTCACACAATCCATTTCAATTGAAACGCGATACGAAGAACGTTATGATTTTTTCATTAATCTATTTCTAAAGCGGCTGAGAATCAGATCTATTTTTGCGTACTTTAGCTTAGAATGAGGTCAATTTAATTCTGCCCAGATGAATATTTGCCAGCTGAGCTATAATGCATTCAGGTGGGGAATAATGTTAGGAAAAATGAAATATATGTGTTTATAATTTTTTTTTTACTATTTAAAGTCGAATTTATATAATAATACGTTTTTGAGTCGAAAAAAATATAATTTTCAAAAAAAAGAGAACCTTTTTTTCAGAAAATTCACAATACATAAATGTAAAGGATGTATAAATTTATTGATATTTGATATGTAATTAATACAATTCTAAAGATAATTCAAGATTATTTAATTAGTTGGAAGGTTCACTCGTAAAACATAGTTGGAAAATGTAGAAAGATAGTTACTTATACCTATTTTCATGGCGTTCGTACAGGTTTTTTTTTTTGTTATTTTATTTGTTTCCCTTTTTTATTCATATTGTACAAAATAAAATACATTTTTTCCCGCACACAGCAGGGTAGGCAGAGGGAACCTAGTCTAAAGACACTCCGTTCCCCACTTTCCGCCGAATTCGGAGGCACTGCATGTTAGGTGGCGGAACTTAACGCCGCGCTTTGCCTGGGAATATACATATGTACGGAAAATAATGCCGCACGTATAAAGTCAAGTTTTTTCAAGTTCTGCTAAAAATATATTTTTTAATATATTTTACTAAAATAATAAAACAATATTTCTTCAAAGTACTTAATGATTCACCTAGGAAATTAACCTATAACCATCATATGTATTGCTAAATATTTTCCATCCCCATTATCTATACAAACAATATATATTTTATACTCAAATTTACGAAAGAACTAACATAACCTATTTCGCTGAGCCATTATTCCTAAGTCTAAAGCCCAACAGATCAAAGGCTACAGACCCGCATATTCAGAACACCTAAACAAAGAGATTATTGGTAGGTATATACTTTCTAGTCTGTTAGATAGATTTAGGGCTTTCATGTTTCTTATATAATAAAAGCTTATGTAATAACACTGTCGTGGTACAGTGGGAACAAAGTGCGATGGTTTTGGGTTCAAATACCACTTGGCTGAATGTTTTGCGTGTTAAGTGGCGGAACTTAACGCCGCGCTTTACCTCGACACCAGAGCAAAGAAAATGGAAATATAATTTCCACTCCTCGAGTGGGAATCGTACCCACAACCAGTCGTCTACAGTCAGACGCTTGTGCCACTGGGCCACGACTGGCCACCCACTGGGCCACGAATGGCTACAACTATTCGTTATTAAACTATTCGTTATTAAAATTTCTTTCATTTTTGCTTACCAAGATATGTTCGTTAGATAACAAACCTAAAAATAGAAGTATGCCGTGACATTTGAATGTTGTAACGTGTCATATGCAGAACAAGCAATTTCTATATGTGGAGGCAAAAATTCCGATCTCCATTACTTTGCTAGCTCAGATTTGAATAAAAATAAAACGATTCAATACTTTTTCATATGAAATCGAAATTATTGTAGAAGCTATCGTGAGAGAGGGATAGCGTCATGTTGTAAAAGCTATGGTTATGGGTTCTATTACCACTGAAAAAAAAATGATTTTATATTTTAATTATTTTCACTTTTGCTACTCCACATGTACTGTCCGAATTCGGTCAAAAATAAGAGAACGGAGATTTACTACACTACTACTAATGGAGTGACACTACCTTCTCTCTGAAGAAATAAAAAAAAACAAAAGTGAAAATCAAAAGTGTCTGCTTGTACGAGTACACCTAGCATTGTTACTATTTTTATATTACTATTTCTATATTACGAAGTCGGAAACAGAGTATCTTAACACTAGGTTCCCTCCGCCTACCCTGCTGTATACAGGATACAGCGAGAAGCTAAAATAAATAAATAAAATTCTATATTAGCTTTTCCTTGTCTCTCCTGCTATGCGGAACTGAAAGAAAAAAATAATTTCAAGTAGAATTCGAACCTGCAACCAGTCGCTTTTACAATCAAACGGTATCCCACTACACTACGATGGACCCAAATACTATCTTTAGGTACCATAATTAGTTTATTATTAAAATTGACTTCCAACAAGGAAGCTGGTCAGGGTAGCTCTCAGGGGGCTTAGACGAGGAAACTTTGCACCTAAATCCAATAAAGTATTCACACGGATACAAACCCCTTGTATTATTAGATTAGGTGGGCAGTTAATTATAGATACGTGCAATTGGGTGTAATGTTACATATTCTCTTTGACCATGTTACTATTAGTACTTTAAGGGAAAATTATGGTCTTCTTTATGCGATTGTTAAATTTAAAGTTTATATGCAAAAGAAATAAAGAAGGTCATGTCTTTCATCACAATCTATTAGAAATTAATTAAATAAAAAAAAATCATATACTATTGCTAATTGGCGGAACTTAACGCCGCGCTTTGTCTAAGACACCAGAGCGAAGAAAATGGAAATATTAAATATTTCCACTCCTCGAGTGACAATCGAACCCACAACCAGTCGCTATACAGTCACACTTTGTCCCACTGCGCCACGACTGGCCTCAAATAGTTATATAATAAAAATCTAAAATAAAATTTAAAATCACTAATCTATCAGCCGATTTAAAACCTAGGGAAATCCATTTATGTAATTTAAATTGTAATCAACCAAACTACCAGTATAGTAGAACTGTTTTGCATTTCAAAAGAATTAATTTCGATAGTGGGTGCCCGTATTGTACACTATTTATTAATGATTTACAATGCAGCGGTGAGATGATGTAGTTTGTTTAGAGATTAGTTGGAATTCGATTCTTGTTTTTTTTTTATAGCTTTTATAGCTTCACGCTGTATCCCGCACGCGATACACTTAATACATTAATAATAGTAATAATAGTTTTCTTCCATACTAAGAAAGCAATCCATCATTCTTCTTAGGCTATTGTCAGTGTTACCTACAAAACACGCAAACGACATTTTTACTGTATGCAAATTTACACAGCAGGGTAGGGCAGAGGGAACCTAGTGTTAAGACACTCCCTTCTCCATTATCCGCCGAATTCGGAGGCATTGCGTGTTAAGTGGCGGAACTTAACGCCGCGCTTTACGTCGACACCAGAGCGAAGAAAATGGAAATATTAAATATTTCCACTCCTCGAGTGGGAATCGAACCCACAACCAGTCGTTTACAGTCACACGCTTGTGCCACTGGGCCACGACTGGCCACATTCGATTCTTGATTGAGTTGAAAATTTATCATAAACATAACAAATACAGTTGGGCCAGTTGTGGCGCAGATGCACAACGTGTGACTGTAAAGCAACTGGTTGTGGGTTCGATTCCATCTCGAGGAGTGGAAATATTTGTGATTTCCATTTTCTTCGCTCTAGTGTCGAGGCAAGGCCCGGCGTTAAGTTCTGCTACTCAACACGCAATGCCTCCAGAATTCAGCGGAAAATGGAAAACGAAGTGTCTTAACACTAGGTGCCATCTGCCTATCCTGCTGTGTACGGGATGTATCCAGCGTGAAGCTAAAAAAAATAAATACAATATTTACTACTTATATTCTCTCAAGTTATTCAAGACGCATGGTGCAGGGAAATAAGTACTATAAATGTAATATTTGTGGGTTCCATAGTATTAAAGTATATTAATTTTCCTACTCAAATAAGATAACATGAAATGTCTTCGGAAAATAGAGAATGGAGTCTTTTAGGCTCCATTCTCTATTTTACGCATCTCTCGCATTTAATGTATGTCTGTCTACCTTGTAAAGAAATGTATTACTCAGTTAAAATATAATTACTTTAGCCACTCCAAATTTATTAGTAAGGATCGGTTGAAATTGCAATTTTAATTAACATCAGTCCAATTTTACCACCTATCGGAATCTACAAAGCGGGTTTGGCACGTCACCTACATTTTGAGTGTATATTGAAAATATCTTCAAATAGAATAAAACAAAGTAACCCAATCTGCCGCATTTCGGCTATCGTAAGATATTATTTGAAATACTTTATTACTTTTTTGTTACTTTTCTTGTTTGGTTTTTGGTTTTTTTTTTTTCCTGCGAAATATATGGCATATGTAGTGGTGAACCACTATGTTTTCAATTTTTCAGAGAGAAAGTCACTACTTTCTTTCGATTTTTCAGAGAGAAAGTCATTACTTGCAACAAAGCCTTGTCACTGGCAAGACACTATAATTATTTCTATTTATAAATCTCTGATTCTTAAGATTGTTCCTACATTAAGACAGATTGACTAATAGACATTGCTCAATAGTCGAAATGATGATGAAAGGTAAATTTTGGCACATAAGGCCTAAGAAGTGTTTAAAAAAGTATTAGGACACAATTTAACAAAATTCCAACGAATTAAATAGTACGAATTCATTCAATCACACAAAAATAATCTTACAACACTCGAAATAAAAAGCAATAAAGATATTTTACATCCAACCAGTAAATTGATACTTATCCACCAGTATTTTGTAAACGAAAATCTGAAAATCTGACAATAGGTAGCTAACAGTAGGCAAATACATAATAAACGTCGTGAAGATGATTGATTGTCCCAAGGCGACGAAATGAAAAAGATACAGACTTTTCCTTTCCTTTCCTTCCCTGCCTTTTATGACGGTCACCTGATATGCTGTTTTATTTTACGATTTACCAAAAAGAAAGCAGTGTGGAGCGCTGATAGGCGGAAAGTAGGGTAGATTTATGAAGGCCTGTCCCTAGGAGGAAGGTAGATGATCTGGGATCGAAGGAAAACTGATTTGAGGGATAGTATTTATGCCATATCGTTGGTGTTTGGTTTAAATTATCGGAGTTTAATAGATTGAATGTGAATTTGTGATAATATACTCGTATATTCTTCGACGAGGCCTTTACCCGTCAGGGGGTTCCTGTAGAGTAAAAATAAAGAAATAATTATACTAAATAAGTTATAATATAATAGATAATAAATAATACTAACATTTGTTTTTTAAGATAAAGTACAGTAATAACATTATAATAATATAAACATGCAAACAAACATGCAATTATGTAACAGATAAATTAAAAAAAAGGAAATTTATATGAAATGTATAGCAACATTTTAACTGTAAATATGTATAAGAGTATAACACTGTAAGTTGGATACTAAAGGAAATAAAAGGCTTTTTTATTTTATTATATATTCTTCGAGGCTTGGTGCAGTGGGAGAGTTTCATTGTAAACGCGATTGATTGTAGGTTTGATTTCCAATCGGGTGGTATTTAAATTATTTTTATTTTCATTTCTCCTCTCTGGTACCAAAGACAAACCATGGCGTTGAGTTACGCCACTCAGCACGTGATGTCTCAATTTCAGGCGAAATATAAGAGAACGGAATTTTTTGTCACTAGGATCGCTCTGAATACCCTGCTTTGCGAGAAATAGTGTCAAATAGTTGCAATAAAAATAAATTTAGTATACAGACATCGTGTTGAAAAGCAAAAGTTAACACTGTCTATTAGTTGACAATATACTTTTTAAATTTCAACTTTAGCCAAATATAATTCGAATCGACATCTACCACGACTAACTAATCACGTCACAAATTCACCAACTTTTAATAAAAACTTTTTACTCTATTTCAATATAATTTTTTACTATTTTAATTAAAAATTTACAACTCAAACTAAAAGTTTGAAAGATGGGCGGGCAGGTGTCGCGACCCGGATTTAGTTGGGTTCGGATTACTATCCGGACTGGAGGTAGCTAAAAGCATTGTATCAAACTTTTACCTACATTTTTGGAATACCAAATGTTAGGTATTTGTCTTATAAATGTGTAAGAAAAGGAATCTTTTTCGATATAGTTAGATGTGATTTTAGTGGAAGTGGTGCATTATTAGTATATGGTGGCTGGAGGTTTGATTCTCACATTCAAATATATATTTTTTTTACTACTTAACGCTGTTTCCTACAAATATAGTTAGAACTTAGTGCCAAAACACTCCGCTCAAAATTGAAATATTTTTAGTATTCAATTTTGCCTTAATAGATTTTTTTTCACGCTGTATCCTGCACACAGCAGGAAGAGAGAATCTAGTGTTAAGACACTCCATTCACTGTTTTCCCCTTAATTCTGAGTCACTGAAACACAATTAAATGCCGCGCTTTGCGTCAATACAAGAGCGAAGAAAATTAAACATTAGATATTTTAATTCCTCGAGTGGGAATCGAATTTACAACCAGTTGCTTTTCCGTCCAGTCAAACTTTGTGCCCCCAAGCCACGACTAGCCTCACTAGACCTAACTAGACTAGTATAAATTAGATATTATTTCAAAAAAATTAAAATAAAAATCTCAAAAAACTAGACAAAAAGCATAAAAAAAATATAAAATTCTGCTCAGCTCAGCTCATTTCTATGCATATAAAAGGGATAGCCGAAAGAAATTATCAGAATCTCGCGAAACGTGTAAATACATAATAAACGTCCCTGAATGATTGATAGCCCCGTAGTGGAGATAAAATGAATTTGGAGTATTTTGCTCAAGAATTATAATGCGAATGGAATTTTTTCGTATCTTGTTAATAATCTTCTTTTTTGTTGCTTTTCTCCTTTTTTACACGTTTTATGTTATATTTTTAGTTGTACATGAAAATAATGGAGTGATGTATCTTTATTTTCTACGTGGAGGTACAGTTTTTATGAATATTATGTATACCAAGGTAGGCAGAGGGAACCTAGTGTTAGGACACTTTGTTTCCCACCTTCCGCCGAATTTTGGAGGCCTTGCGTGTTAAGTGGCGGAACTTAACGCCGCGCTTTACCCCAGTACCAGAGTGAAGAAAATGGAAATATCAAATATTTCTACTCCTCGAGTGGGAATCGAATCCACAACCAGTCGTCTACAGTCACACGTTTGTGCCACAACGCCACGACTGGCCCCACGAGTGTCTTGACACTAACTGTTATTAATATATTTTTTTAGTTATGTATGAATAATTATCACTGAGTGGACATTATGCTTGCAATCAAGTATCTGATCTGTTTGAGTGGTAACCGTAAAAGTACAGGTGTAAAAGTGGTAAAGTATTGGGATTCTCTACTTATTTCTAAATATCACACACATTATTTTCGTATGTTATTATTATAATAATAGATGTCTAAAAGTTATTACTGTATACACATATAGACATCTACTTATATAATTTGTATTATTTTCAAATGACTTCCCAAATTAACTCCAGAGAGAGAACTTACTAAAAAGACAGTCACTTCACCCTTTTTATTCATTAAGTGAACTTTACGTATAATATTGGTGCCAACGCAGTACTTCTTACTAAACCAGGAAAATTTTATTAATTTAGACAAACATTCTACTGGGACTGCCACTGACAACGGGACCTCTTAACCTTCGAGGACTCTTAAACACTTTTCCCTTTCTCTCTAGTCCAAGGATTCTAATAAAAAGTATTAAAATATATACTGCAATGTCCAATGCAAATTAAAATGTATTAAATAAAACTCATTGAAAAGTACAACTTAAACTAAATTTAATGATTAAACGTTTTAAGCTTTCCCTAAATACAACATTTCAAATATGAATTCGCTAAATTATTAAAAACCCAATTATAATATAAACTTAGTCTAATTTAGTTCGAATTTTAATAAGAAAATTTTCAGTTTAATTAAAAACTATAGTAAACTTTAACTGAATACCATTTCCAGAATAATTTCTCATGGAAATGAGAATCCAGAACGGTATATAATACAAAAATTGCTGAATGTTTGTGCGGCAATTACGCCTGTTGTATTTCGAGAGATAAAAACAAATTTCGGGGCCATACAATAATCCATCTCTTAAACAAAAGGAGGCGAAATGAGTCCTTTGGGTGCTTTAAAGCAAATAACAAATTTTTTTTTCACTGTCCGACCAACTTTGAAGATACTAAATTGCCGGTTTTTATTATCGCGTTCTAAATACGCGGTCATTTTGCTCCGGGTTTTGTCTTTTCAATGTTTTCGGGTTCAGGGAGATTAAATCGTTTCGTTTGACTCTATGTGCCTGATGATGGTTTAATGGTATATATTTTTAAAACTTTTCTCGCATAGAATTGTAGTTAGAGAGAGCTTAGTGCCTATCAAGATAGTACGCTCTCCGCTTTCCGCCTAAATTTACGCGTTGAAATAAATTCAAAATTGCATTCCTTCTACACCTTAGGCTTTTTCCATAGAAGGGCGAAGTCATAGGAAATATAGTGTCAAGATAACCCGTTGTCTACTTTTCACCTGAAATTACGCGTCCTATAGTAGAGCTAAACGCCGCACTTTGTCGTAACAAAGCGTAAAAATAAAGATAATTTTAATATCATCATCAAATAGAAATCGAATCCACAACCAGTCGTTTAGAGTCAGACGCTGTTCCACTGCACTATAACTGTCCTATGTTACTTTATAAAAGGAAACAATATTTTATTTTACATTATTTAAAATTCACTTACCATCAGATTGCAAGTAGGAACCGTTCAATCAAAGTCCCCTTTTATAATATTTCCGCGTTACTTAAACGTAGTTGCAAAAACTTTACCCTCGAACCCGACTCGTTGCTTAAGTCCTATACGAAAGTTTGTTCTGATTTATTAAATAATAAAAGAAATTTATCTTTACTATATTTTATTTAATGATTTGTTTAATTTGTTTTAAGAAACTGTTTTGGTACAGTAGTACAATGTTAAATTGTATTAGCGATTAATTTTGGGTTCGGTTCCTATTTGTTACTACATTGCATAAAAGAAAGTTGTTTTTCGTATATCTGTTTTTTGTAAGCTTAGATCTTTATAACTATGTAACGGATTCTGATGAAGTTTCTTTTTACACATAGGGAGATTCAAGAGGAAGGTTTATATAGTAAACAAATAATGATCAACTTAGAAATTTCTAATATGATATCGACCAACCGGCGCGTGCCTAAAAATAGGCGGCAGCGGCAAAGCCCCAAGCTGGTCGCTAGTTAATAAGTATGTCTCCTTTTTGTAATGGTAAGATGAAGTGAGACGTTGAGTAAAGGAAGTGGAGAGAGAGAGAGAGAGAGAGAGAGAGAGAGCGGAAAGTGGAGAATAGAATACTTTTAACATTTTAAAATATTATTCAAACACTCAGAACAATGAAAACTATTTTTTTAGAAAACGTATTAATGGGGCCAGTCATGGCGCAGTGGCACAAGCGTGTGACTGTAAACGACTGGTTGTGGGTTCGATTCCCACTCGAGGAGTGGAAATATTTAATTATTCCATTTTCTTCGCTCTGGTATAGAGGCAAAGCGCGGCGTTAAGTTCCGCCACTTAACATACAATGCCTCCGAATTCGCCGGAAAGTGGGGAACGGAGTGTCTTAACACTAGGTTCCCTCTGCCCACCCTGCTGTGTGCGGGATACAGCGGGAAGCATTAAAAAAATTGACGAATGAATTGTCTCGAAACTAAATTTTATTATACCCTGCTATATTGGATATAGTGTAAAAAATAAATAACACTACTGTTTTTATACATTAGAAAACACGTAATAAAGCAAACGATTTTAATATTTTACTAAACAAAATTTGTATAAAGTTGAGCGGAAATCAAAAATGATTTGAAATATCGTTAAAAGTAAAATACATCAATATGCGTCAGCCATTCTAATTTGGATTTCGTGTGCATTCAGTGATAAAGCTTTGTAAATGACTAAAAGATTAGTGGACAGTAAATGTGTTTAATTTATTTACTGTTGTATTTGTCTGTTGGTAATATTATATAGATACAGTTTCATATTAAATACTGAAGCTCTACAGACACTCGGTCTCGTATCCTTTTTTTCCTTAATTGTTTTTTGGTTACAAATCTTAAATTACATACTACTCAAAACTAAACTGATGTTTTAAATTGACCTAAGCGAGTATTACATTTACTACTTATGTCTACATTTAAATGAACTATTGATATACAATTTACAAAATTAGCTATATCATAAAATTATATATAATTAGTGGACAGTAAATGTGTTTAATTTATTTACTGTTGTATTTGTCTGTTGGTAATATTATATAGATACAGTTTCATATTTTTTTTTCAAAAAGCAGGACAGCTAGAGAGAATTAAGTGTCAAGTCACTCTGTTTTGTGTAAATATTTAAAATTTCCATTTTATTCGTTCTGGTGTCGAGGCAAAGCGCGGCGTTAAGTTCCGCAACTAACACGCAATGATTTCGAATTTGACGGAAAGTGGCGAACGAAGTGCCTTAAGACTAGGTTCCCTCTACCCTGCTATATGTGAAATACAGCGTGAAGCTAAAAACAAAAAAAGAAGACACTTCGTTTTATACTTACTGTCTGATTTTGAGATATCACGTATTAAGTGTAACTCAAGGACGAGTAAGAATTGGTAAGTTTTGTTTTGTATATTGTAGCTTCACGGTGTTTGCCGCAGAATAGAAGGTAATCGGTAATCTTGTGCAAAGACACTTCGTTTCTTACTTTACTCCCGATCTCAAAACAATACTGTTGTGTTGCATAACTAAACGCCGTGTTATATTAAGTAAGATTAAGTATGTTTAGATTATTTTTTATTCACGCTTTTTCTCCCTACAGCGGTAGAGAGAGAATCTAGTGTACGACATTCCTTCTTTATTTTTCGCCTGATCACAAAACAATGAGTGCTGAGTGGCGTAACTTAACACTGTACAATAGTTAGTAAGGTTTTATTTTATTGGATATAAATAGTTCTAGTGGCGTAGTGATCAGTGTTAGGTTCTATACGAGGTAACTGTGTATTCTATCTCGGGAAAGTTATATATATATAGTCAGTATTTCATTGATTTTCTTTTATTTAATGTGAAGTAATAATAATAGTTTACTTCTATACTAAGAAAGCAATCCATCTTTCTTCTTAGGTTACTATCAGTGATTTACCCACAAAACACACAAACAACATTGATACTGTATGTACATTTACTTAAATCTAACAATTAGTTTAAATCTCGTGTATATAATTATGTGTCTTTTTTTTATAGCTTGACGCTGTATCCCGCACACAGGAGGATAGGCAGACGAAACCTAGTGTTAAGACACTCCGTTCCCCACTTTCCGCCGAATTTTGGAGGCATTGCGTGTTAAGTGGCGGAACTTAACGCCGCGCTTTACCTAGATACCAGGCGAAGGAAATGAAAATATTAAATATTTCCACCCCTCGAGTGGGAATCGAACCCACAAGCAGTCGCTTAACAGTCGCACTTTGTGCCCCTGCGCCACGACTGGCCATACTTATGTTTCTGATGTCGCGAAATGAAGAATCGAGAGATTTAGACATTAACTTAACAATTAGTCTTTATCATCGATTTATTCCATGTACATTTATATAAATAAAAGCAAAAACTGTCACTCACAAATATCACTCATCACGATAAATCGAAAACCACTTGACGTACGAATTTCGTAGACGTCTGATGAGAACGATTTTTGTGACAGAGCTGGATTAAGGAGGTCGAAGATCTAAGGTATTTCTAAGATATAAAATATTTCTTCATTTTTTATTTTAAACTTAAAATTTGACCATTTTGTTGATGAGTATTTAAATGTTAATTTTTTATTTAACCCGGCGAGCATGAGGTGAAAAAAGTTTAATTTAGCATGAGGCAGGGTATGACATACCCTAAATAAAATTAACCATATTTTAGTTACTTTTACTTATTTGTTAAGATTTTTGACTTTAAATAAACAAGTTAGATATAATTTAATGGAATTCAATAAAAAAACAAATTATAAGCATAGAAAAATTATATTTATTTACCTTTGGTTTAAACTCTATAATTTAAGGAACAAAAACCTTGGCACTTAGTCAAATAAAAAAATATAACAAAAATATTATTTTTTTTAAATAAAATTAACTTAAAGAATGTGATGAAAATCAGTCATAATTTCTTAAATTAAAATTAAATATTATTCAGAGCCCTCCAAATCAACACAATTTTCGCAAAAAAAAATTGCGTGCTCCATACAAATGGGCTTGGCACATGCAGTACAGAAATGTTTAGTCTTTCTGCCTTTCTTGTTTGGACAATCTTGGCATCTGAAGTAACGTCCAGGTACATTAGCTTCATAAGCTGAAGGTTCAACCAGCTGTTTCTCAATTCTCTGACGAATGTATCTTGGAATATTTTTTTTTGATTTTCTCTGCTGCAGGTGTTCGTAAATCATCGATAAACCCAAATTACGAATGAATTCAGTTCTCTTCATTATTGAATTATTATTTGCTCGATAAGTAATAAGAGCATTGACTGCTGCCATGTTTAAAACTCCATAGAATAAGGTATAATATAATAGGCCAACGTTTACTGTTGCGAGAAACATTGTAACTGGCGCTCAACTCATCTACCATATCAACGCCGGCTTTGGTCGAGTTGTAAAATGTGATTTTTTGGAGTTTACGTTTGTCTCCTGTAGATTCGTCAATAGCGTTATCATGGTGCATGGTCGACATAACAAGAACCACCTTATTCTTCTTTGGTGCATAGAAAACAAGCGTGATATCTTTTTGAAACCCAAAGAATGAGGTGTTAGGCTGTTTACCAGTTCTAGTAAAAGATTCAGGAATCTGTTTTTTGTTTTTCCGGACAGTTCCAACCGATGTAAGTCGATGTTCTTTGAGCAAATGCAGCATGAGATCGTATCCAGTGAACCAATTATGAAATGTTACATTGCGATGTGAACACAAAATAAAATAAAAATAATATCCATAAAAAAGTACATCAAATACATAAATACTCAACTGCTATAATCATTTACACCTACTAAAAGAATAAAATAAATGAATAAATTAATTACATGAAAAAAATATGTTTAACATGAGGCAGGGTATTACATACCCGAGACAGGTTTGCATACGCTTATCCCGGCAGGCGTCGATCGCACCACTGCGCGCACGCCGCTATCCCCTCCCACACTCCCTACCTCCAGCTACTGAGCGAGCCAGCGTTGCCAGACGTATATTTTAAAAAATATACAACGTTTAAGTTAGAACTTATCCCAGGTAGACCTGGGTATGAGATACCCTACATCATGCTCGCCGGGTTAAATGTTCATTTTTTCGCTCGCTTTTTACCTGAAACAAAGCGCAGTGTTGACTTTCGCCGCTCAATGTCTCAATTTCGGGCGGAAATTGGAAGGTGGAGTGTCTTGACATTAGGTCCTCTCTGCTATGCAGGAAAATGCGTAAAGTTATTTTTTATATATCTCCATTATTAAAGGAACAAAATCACAAGCAATACGTAGTGTTAAAATATAATATACAAGTAAACATAAATAACATTAATAAACGTTCTGTAACTACAATTCCATACCACAATATAACACGGTTCGTGTGTCAAACGAAATATGTTTTTCATTTTCCCAATTGATCGGTAACACATACCTACGTACTACATGTATTAAAAAATAAAGCAAACAATTATAGCTCTAATTACAAGCAATTTAGTAACATTTTCGCTTCCACGTTTTCGTCGATTGTATCGGATACAGCATTTAAATTATCCGACCGTTTTTATCACGGCTGAGTAATTTTCCTGACAGACCTTGGCTTTCGTAATTTTGTTTATACTTTTTTTTATATATATTTAAAACACATCGAGTCTAGTAAAAATTCTGAGCTTTTTTAGCAGCATAAAAATTTATAAAATTCATGTTGTAGACATATTAAATTTGATTTTTTAAAAATTGATGTGTGAACGGTGGAGTGGAGAAGGGAGTGTCTTGACACTAGGCTCTCCAGAAAGAGCCATAGGATCTAATTAATAATTCATTAAATATATTAATTGACTAATTAAATATATTCATTGGTAATTCTGATTACTATATAGTAATCAGAATTAATCTGCTAATTTTCTTTGCTCTGGTGTTGAGGTAAACATAGCTTTGAGTTTCGCCACTTAACTTGTAATGCCTCTAGAATTCGGTGGAAAATGAGGAATGGAGTGACTTAACACTAAGTTCTACCTACCCAACGCGTGCGGGATATAGCGTGAAGCGTATATTCGTTCTGTTCAATAATTCTGCTTATTGAGTATTGCACCTATTGATTATTGCAACCTAATGCTGAGCTTCGGCTAACCTGATCTGTCAGGAATTCCTTTACTGTGGAATGTCTATAGATGTATGATAAGTTAATAAACCTATGACATGTTAAGTTTAGTTCAGTTTCAATAGAAAATAATTTAATAGGAATTGTGGTTTCGGGAAACATTTAATATTTCCATTTTCTTCGTTCTGGTGTCGAGGCAAAGCGCGGCATTAAATTCTGCAACTTAACCTGCTAAACCTCCGAATTTGGCGTAAAGTGGAGAACGGAGTGTCTTAACACTAGGTACCCTCTGCCTACCCTGCTGTGTACGGGATACAGCGTGATTTAAACAAGTGTCTTTTCAACACAATCGTAAGCGTTTTAACTTTTAGCTCATTTTACTTTTGTTATTTATTATATTACAATATCAATAACTAAAAACTTTTACATACTTATATTATTAACGCGAAAGTCTATCTATCTGTCTGTCTGTAAAATTTCACGGCTAAACTACCGGTCCGATTTCGATGAAATTTCGAATGAAAACACTTTTAGATCCCGGGTCAAACACAGGCTATTTTTTTCAAAAATTACTCCCAATCAATGATGTGATAATAGCTTGTGTGAAAAGTTGCGTAGTGACGCAGGCAAAGCTTCGAGCGGTCATTAGTTATAAAAAAATCGTGCGAGGATAAAAATCTCTTTTTATCTTAACCGATCTACTTAAATCTCCATATAAGTACATACATACACTCTTCATATTATAAAAACTTTAATAGATTTTTCTATCAACAGCAAAGCAAATTCAGGATAAGCGCTGGAAAATGTATTTTTATAATAAAACTTTTAAAAGCTCTAACTAACATTGTGCTTTAAAGGGTGTTTGTAGCTTAAAGTAAATATTTTAATATTTCTTAACATTATTATATTATAGTGATATTATTTATTAGTATATATATTAGGGACTAATAGCTTTGAAATCGATATTTGTGGGTGTATTCTGTACATTAAAATACATTAATTAGAGTCCGTTGTTGCTTAGTCGTGATAGGGAATGTCCGTATTAAAATTATTTTAATTTCTCCGTTTTATTAAAGAAGTTAAGTAGCAGTGTTTAACGCCGTAGCTTGTTCTAGCTGGTTGAAGATTTTTTTTTGCATAAGGCCCACCTGGAGTTAAGTAGTTACCTTCGCCCATAGACATACACAAAATTAGCTATGGATGCCAGCCTCGGGGATGTAGGACAGAAGGAGGGAAGAAGGATGGGAATGGTGGGAATAGGGAAAGCTGGCTTACATGCCATCGAACCGGAACACATCTTCAGATGTTTGGCGGTTCGTCTTTGACACGATAGTAGTCGCGAGCCAGTCGGAGAGCGAATCTCCTACCACCGAGCTACTGGGTTACCCGCCTTTTACGAGACGCTACCCAGCGGCTCGGGGAATTGTATTCTTAACCCGTCCCCCCACGGGTAAGACTATATTATAGTATAGATATGATAACAATAATATTTATATATAAATTCATCCTTTGAGTGGCAATCGAACACACGACCATCACGTTTGCAAGCTGACGTATGTCGTTGACGTGTGAGAAGTCACTATTGTCTTAAGTACTTTTATGTAAGCGTAGAATTAAACGGCAAGAAAAATGACATAAGTGAGACTGTAATAAAAAGCACGTGTAGTCAAGTCCAAGTGATATTACTATAGATGCAAAAGCTGAATTAAATTATACGTAAGTTGAAATAAATTACAAGACAATTACTGACTTTTTCCTTTTTTTTTAGCTTCAAGTCAAAGTCAAAGTCTAATAATTTTATTCAAAATAAGAAGTTACAAGCTTCATTTTTTGAACGTCAAATAGTTTACCACCGGTTCACTAAATTTAATGCCTCAGACCTGAGAAGAACCGGCGCAAGAAACTCAGCGGGACTTCTTTTTTTTTAAAGTGATTGTTATATACAGATTTATTGCAGCTATCAAGCTATTTTCCGCATAGCGGTATAGATAGAAAGGAACTAGCCCGAAATCAGAGCTTTCCGCGTTGAGTGGTGGAACTCAACGCGCCCTTGCGCTTTCTTTTACGTACTAGAGTGAAGGAATGAAAATCTACTCGTAAATATAATCATAATTTAAATATTTTATAATTTATGTATTGAATTATCATAATTTAACTATTTTCATTTCTTGGCGATATTCGGACGGCAAGGGTAGAACAAGGTGCTTGACACAATAATCTCTCTGCCTACTTTATTATACTTTAGTATACGTTATTAAGAGTGAAACTGAATATAAATTGATTTTGAAACTTATTAAAAATTTGAAAGCAGCGGGATTCGAACCCGCGCCCCGTGGAAATTGTCCAAGTGTTCTGACTGCACATACATACGTTTTACATCAAGTTATGTCGAAATTATTATACGATCATTACAATTTATTTTTGTTTTGGCATTTTGCCAAATCTTTGCTAGCAAAAGATTATTCTACGAACAATTATATAGTAAGAGAGAATCCTATTTAATAAACATTTTTCATATACTTAGCGTACACGTAATCATTTTAAAATATGAAAATATAAAAAAGTGCACTACAACACAAGTAAAAAACCAACAGAATTTTCAAAATTTTTCAATAAAATAAGTAATGTTGAAAGTGACATTCCTGTATACACATACCCTGCCACGAATGATGATGGATGGCCGCGCGGGCTTGCAATATTTCAACTAAAACCTGAAACCTAAAAACTCTTTATAATTGTAACCGTCACTGGCTGTATGTACAATGTACATTTTAGTGAAAATATTTGTTGATACCGAACACTGTCGCATTTCAATTTTCCGTCTGATTTGTCGACGTTGGGCTACGCTTGGTTTCACACGAATGTTATATGCTGGGATCCAAAAAATGTCAAAATTTTTATTTTGTTACATATTATGTACATATATATATGTAGACAAAAATCAGTTTTACAAAAAATCATCCTGACGAAGATGAAATTTTTTTCTGAATTTGCATTGGTCTGATTAACTTAAATTTTACTTAACTTAACTTAAAATAATTTTGCACAGTTATATTAATAATCCATGACAATACATATAGCTAAGGATTTTTTGTGTAAATATAAAATAATTGATGAAAAGACAGTTCTTTATCAGTAAAAAATGTTTAAAATAATTTTCTTGAATAAAGTTATTAAAAATTATAACAATAAAAATTACTCTGAGCTTTAAATAGAAGAAAGAAAAAGCAGCAAGAATAGTTTCGCACTTTGTAAAAAATAACATACGAGTACACGTTGCTATGGCAACACGCTACAACCAAATCTTACCTTATCTTACCTGTACCTTATATTAGAAAAAAAAAGAAAAATTAAAAATAAAAGGAAAAGGAAATACAATCAAGATCAAGAACAATAAAGGCACGGAGCTGCGTCCGTGGAGAAAGAAAGCTCATTTAAAAAAAAAGCAAGTATAACCAAATCTTACATAGATTCAGACCTCTTTTTGCCTTTTTTACCAAAACGTTAAATAAAATAAAGATTACTTTACTATCTTCCAAACTACGAATATGCGTAAAGATAAAAATGAGTACTAAATCAGTACAAGTAACAGTAGCCATTAGACTATCTGACGTCTCTTCCGCTCCATTTAACTCGAGTCAAAGAGATCGGGCTAGAATTACAAGGATGCTTGGAGTAATCTTTGACGTTTTTACAATGGGTTTATGTCCTGGTAGGTTTCAATGAAATGTTGTAAATGCCTATAATATATTGTAGTTTGCTACGCGATTTTGGCCTTTAACTTAAATCCAAAACAACTTGTGCGTTAAATATATATTTTTAGCCATAAAGTAACTTGAGCCATAAGCCATAAAGTGGCCAGTCGTGGCCCAGTGGCACAAGTGTGTGACTGTAAACGACTGGTTGTGGGTTCGATTCCCACTCGAGGAGTGGAAATTATATTTCCATTTTCTTCGCCCTGGTGTAGAGGTAAAGCGCGACGTTAAGTTCTGCCTCTTAACACGCAAGCTTCCGAATTCGGCGGAAAGTGGGGAACGGAGTGTCTTAACACTAGGTTCCCTCTGCCTACCCTGTGTGTGATACAGTGTGAAGCTAAAAAAAAATAAAAAAAAGTAACTTTAAAGATTGAAAATGATTGAATTTTTCGAAATTCAATTATAAATAAAGTAAATAAATTACATTGGGTATACGAGCAAAAACTAAGTTTATTTTCGTAGTACCTAATAGTTAATAGCAACACATCGCAACTGTGTTTTATTTTCATACTATTTTTTGTCTTCATTCTTTCTTTTTGTTTTACTTATCCTTTACAATTTTGTGAAGTTATTAAAAAGAATTAAGAGATATCAAGCACTCCATTCCATCTCGTTGTATATAACAAGACTAAGTAAAGCAATAAAAAAAAAAATTCTTAAGCATGAATACTTGAAACCGGACAATAGGACATCACTATATTATGGATATGTTTAGTTATGAGACCGCTTCCCAGTAAGGGGAAAAATTATATGTAAATTATTTTCATTATTGCTTTTGGGCCTAAATCAAAGAGCAACAATGAATTCCACCAAAAACGCAATATCTTCATTAAAAAAAAAAACGTAATGCAGCATAAAGTTTCCCCAAACCAAATTTCAACCCACGACGATTACCAACCAAGCACATTTTAACCACAATACTATTCATTTTATAAAACAATAAATAACAACAAAAGTAATATATTTTTTCCACCAACAACGCTACAGTATCATAAGCTTCTAATGTATTGTAGGTACGGACTTTGTTTTTGCTTCACTGAAATATGGCTGAGCTTTTACTAATCCTTTGTCCTAATGATACTCCCAGCTCCCAGCTTTGTATATCTCTAGATTAACTCCTTAAATTATCTGTAAAACTTGATTAAGATATACTGTTGTGTATACGAATGACTAACTGTGAATGTGGGTAGGAAAAAGTGACTTTTTTTTTTGGTTTTTAGGTTTGTCGTGGAGAATATATAGCAAAAAAAGCAGCGATAGTGGCCAGTCGTGGCCCAGTAGCACAAGCCTGTGACTGTAAACGACTGGTTCGATTCCCACTCGAGGAGTGGAAATTATATTTTCATTTTCTTCGCTCTGGTGTCGAGGTAAAGCGCGGCGTTAAGTTCCGCCACTTAACATGCAAGCCTTCCAATTCGGCGGAAAGTGGAGAACGGAGTGTCTTAACACTAGGTTCCCTCTGCCTACCCTGCTGTGTGCGGGACACAGCGTGAAGCTAAAAAATATATATATTATTAAATGAATGATATATATTTTTAATTAAAACAAAAATAAGAATTCCACATAATCTTTTGTTTCACAAAATCAACAAACAAATCTTTTGTTTCCGCTATTTTTAGACATACAAAAAACTAACACTGTTATATAAAAAAGTAAAGTTTGTAACTCTGTTTGTAAGGGGTAATCTTCAGAAATATTGAACCGATCATGAAAATTCTTTTACATTCAGAAAGCTATACTGTTTTGAAGTATATTTTTTTATTTTTTATTATTGAACATAAATTCAGTGTGAAATAAAATTGAGCAAAATGTGAATGACGCTTTACCAGCGACTGACTAAACGGTTAATTGTGTAGTTTACGCGGGCGAAGCCGCGATCGGGTCGCTTGTTTTAAAATTACTATTAACTGAATTGTTCGCTTATATGTTTAGCATTTAAAAATCTATTTTTAGAAAATCTGACGTTGCGAACATTTTATAGTAGTGCGTAATCACAGGTAGACATTTAATTATAACATTGAAATATTTTCTCTTTATTATGATCTTTCTGGCAAAGTCTGGCAAAGAGGTTTAGGCTATAATATTGTTTTCATCGTGGAACAAGACACAGTGCGCGACTCAACACTCAAAGCCTTGACTTCAGGCGAAAAATGGAAAACAGAGTTTCTTGACACTATGTTCCCTCTGATTATTTAGCTTTTTAAAAATCTTTCAGACAGTGAGACATATCTAAAAATAAAAATACATAAGCTGGAAATAAATACATATATTTACGAAATTATCAATACCAATTCTTATTTTAGATCAGATTATACTTTATCAAATAGAAATGAAGCTAAATATAATATAATTTAATTTAAATGTAATATTTGTAAGAATTCACAGTACAATTGTGTACTCTTACATGCTCTGTAGCGTTCACTAATGAGATACTTCGATCCTTATTCGAAGACACCGGAAAATTACCTTTATTTATCTTTTTCTTTTTCTTTTTCTAATACATCAATCTGATGTGGATTACTGTATTGATACTGTATATAGATTTTTGGGTTAGCTACGTAATTACTTTTCTAGTTTTTTATTATTTCTTCGCATAGTAACGCTTGTAGATAATATCTAAACTGTTAAGAGGCGGAATTCAACGCCGTACTTTGTCTAACAGTGGAAATATTATTTAATTATATTTTTTTTCTGGGGAACGAATTCTAGTTTTACTAAGTAACAAATATTTTTCGGTACTACTGCTTGTGAAACTATCGTGGCATAACGTCGACTGTACGCAATTGGTAGTGGGTTCGATCTCCATTTGGAAGAATATACCTATTACATATTTAAAATATTACCATCTTTCTAATTCAGTAGAACAGAGAGCTTTGTTCCCAAAAATTACCTGAAAATTGAATTTTGTAAGTGAACATTTATTTACTTTAAATATATATACACACATGTGTAGCAGTAACACAAAGGAACGTAGTATCCAAGCAGCAATCCGACGTGCTTTTGGCAGAAATTTTTATCCATCTCAAAAGTTTATCGAGCTTGGAAATCTGGTAATCTTCCAATTCCTCCAGTAATATAATAATATATATATAAAAAATCTACACATCCTTACGTAAAGTCCATAAAACTGGCAGACATTGACTCTTGGCACTAGAAACTCGGTCAGAATACAGTTTTAAGTTTTCGAATTCAAATTAGACGCAATGCGATTTTAAGATATGGCAAGTATGATAAAGGGGGTAAAAGTCCGTTATGGCACAGTAGTATTGTTAAGATGGCTTTATTTAAACGTGGGGTCGTGGGTTGAACTCTTCTTAGACGATATAATTAACTAAATTGTTAAATTAAAAAAAAACTGTCTGGCTGTCTTATTACTAGGTTGGCATGGAAAAAGTGTCAATATAAAAGTTTTTTCAGGAATATTTTATAGCGTTTGAATTAACATTAAAGGCTCTCTCCGATTACTCTGTTGTGCGGGAAAAGTACGTAAAGGTAAAATGAGAAGAAGTAAGCAAAATTCAGTATGAATTAGAGGTTAGCGACTCCATATTTATTATATGTCAAGCAAAAGAGTCTAAATTGGAACTACTACCATCACATTTAATTAAATTTATTGCAACTGTGCAACTATGCCGTGTCTTTGACTAATAAAAAATACTGAAGTCATATAATGACTATTAAAAATACATATTAAGAATTTTTCTCGCATAATTTAGTGTCAAGACACTCTGTTTTGCCCTTTCCGCACTAAATCGATCAGTGTAAAAATAGAAATATTTAAAATATAATCATTAAAAGTAGGGCCAGTCGTGGCGCAGTGGCATGAAAGTGTGACTGTAAAGCGACTGGTTGTGGGTTCGATTTTCACTCAAGGAGTGGAAATATTTAATGTTTCCATTTCTTCAGTCTGGTGTCAGAGGTAAAGCGTGGCGTTAAGCTCCGCCACTTCACACACAACGCCTCCGAATTCGGCGGAAAGTGGGAAACGGAGTGTCTTAACACTAGGTTGCGTCTGTCTACCCTGATGTGAGCGAGATATAGCTTGAAGCTAAAAAAAGACAAAAAAGAAAAAATATATAATGTATATCTATTCACTTTAAAATATCTAAAATAAAAAACAAAATTAAAAATTTTGAAAATACCCACGACGGTATAATTGTAATTGAAAAAGGGTAAAATAACTAGACATTCCCCGCCTAAAAGAATATATGTAACGAGATGATGGGGACGACTTCGTCGGAGCTGCCATTACTTTAAGTTTGCTAACTTCTCCTAGGTTTTCATGCTGTTAAAACAGGTTAAGGAAATGAATGAATGAATTTACAGTTTTGATAACTGGTATTCCTTTTAAAAACTTTAAGAACGAAATCTATACTGTTAGCTACTATATTTAAAATAGAGGTTGCAACTGGCAGCCCCCGACGAAGTTGTCCCCATCATCTCGTTACATATATTCTTTTAGGCGGGGGATGTCTAGTTATTTTATCCTTTTTCAATTACAATTATACCGTCGTAGGTATTTTCAAAATTTTTAATTTTGTTTTTTATTTTAGACATTTTAAAGTGAATAGATATACATTATATATTATTACATAATTTCGAAATACTTTATATTAATCTTCATTCAAATCCAAAAAAAAATATAAGCCCAATGCTTACTGGTTATCAAATGCCTATTGCAGCGCCTGGCAGATTGTCACCGCAACATTTTTAGGAAACTTAAGTTTAACCAAATCAGTGAAAATCACAAAACCCACTAGTAGTTTTGATTTGGAACAAATTAATTTATACTGGAGCGCCCCGTGGTAGTTTGTGATATGGCATATAAAAACACGCAACAATTAAACCTGAACCTATCACAGAAAACCGCATCTAAATAGGTTTCACACAAAATACAAGCAAATGCTTACTACAGCGCCCCCTGGTGAGGTGTCACCAAGACACATATACGAGAACACGCGCTAATTGAGCCTGATCCTATCGTTGAAAACTGCATCAAATTCAGACTCGTAGTTTTAACTTTGCACCATCAAATGTTTAATGAAGCGCCCCCTGGTGAGTTCTTAACGTAAAAAAAAACTAAAAACATACACCAAGTAAAGGTAAATCTAATACTGAAAGCTCTGTCCAATCGGACTAGTAGTTGTGGTTTTACATTAAATATTACAAACAAATGTTTACTGCAGCGCCCCCTGGTGAGTTAACACGATAAAGCATATCCAAGAACATGCACTAATTAAACTTGAGCTTATCACTGAAACTGCATCCAAATCGAATTCGTCATTTTAGCTTTGCACAAACAATATTTTACTGCAGCGCCCCCTGGTGACTTGTCACCGTAATATAAATTTAAAAACATGTACTAAACAAAGCGGAATCTAATACTGAAAACTCTTTCCAATCGTACTAGTCGTTTTTGTTATACACAAAAAATGGAAGCAGCTACTTACTACAGCGCCCCCTAGAGAGTTGACACATACTTGAAAATATGCACTAAGTAAACATACATGACATATATATGAAAATATGCACTAAGTAAACTTGAATCTATCATTGAAAACTGCATTCAAATCGGACTCGTAGTTTTAGTTTTGCACAAACAAATGTACTTACTGCAGCGCCCCCTGGTGAGTGGTCATCGTAACACATATATGAAAAGATGCACCAATTAAACCTGAACCTATCGTTGGAAGTTTCATCTAAATCGGACTAGTAGTTTTTGCTCTGCATAAACAAATGTTTACTGCAGCGCCCCCTGGTGAATTTTCGCCGTAACCAAAAAACAAAAATCTTAAAATATGCACAAAGCAAAGCAGAATCTAGTTCTGAAAACTCTAGCCAATCGGATAAGTAATTTCGGTTTTAGACAAATAAATACAAGAAAATTTTTGGTTTTACACAAAAAAATACAAACAAATGCTTACTACAGCGCCCCCTGATGAGTGGTCACTATAACATGTATATGAAAAGACGCACCAATTAAGCCTGAACCTACCCTTAAAAGTTACATCGAAATTAGACTAGTAGTTTTTGATTTGCATAAACAAATGTTTACTGCTGCGCCCCCTGGTGAGTTTTCCCCGTAACAAAAAAAGAAAAATCTTAAAATATGCATCAAGCAAAGATGATTTTTTTTATGAAAACTCTTTTCAATCGGAGCAGTAGTTTCGGTTTTAGACAAATAAATACAAAAAAAGTACAAACAAATGCTTACTGCAGCGCCCCCTGGTGGTTTGACACGATAAAACATATCCAAGAACATCCACCAATTAAACCTGAATCTACCACTGAAAATCGTATTGAAATCAGACTATTATTTTTTGAGATAATTGAAAACATTCGTTTTCACGTAAAATGCTTACTGCAGCGCCCCCTGGTGAGTTAAGGCAATAAGACATACATAAGAACATACGCCAATTGAACCTTAACCTATCATAGAAAACCGTATCAAAATCGGACTTATAGTTTTGGAAATAATTGACATAGTAATTTGCACAAACACACAAACAAACAAACAAACAAACAAACAAACAACCTCTCACCCCAAACACATATACAGTCGCCGTTCCGTCGCAGGTAAAAAAATATACAATCATTCACCCCTGTAGGAATCGAACCCACAGCCAATTCGTTAACAATCAGACGACTACGACTTCACTTTAGAGATGAAAAATCACAAGGTTCTTTCCTTTCTACAAATAATCTTCCCATTCTTTTGAACTAAAAACCTTTTGCAGTGACTTTTTTGTAATTTTCACCAAAAGATGAAAGAGGTCCTCTTCCACTAAGTACTAACAATTAGAGATTTTCTTTGCTTGTAATGATGCAGATGTTGGAGTTTTTCACAATGACGGATAAAAATATTCCTGGTTATTAATATTTGCAAGTATTTTGTTATTATTTCTAATAGTTTTAGAGATAAAAATAATTTAAGAGTATCATTGTGCAGTGACGTCTGTCTGCTATTGGTTGTGGGTTCGATTTTCTTTAAAAAAAAGAAATAAGTAAAAAGTGTTTTTTTAATGATAATTAACTCCAATTCAGTAGAATGATTATATTTAGTTTATTTAATTCCTGCGGCGGGTATAGGTCCAGACCTATAGAATTTACCGCCGCGCTTTGCCTTAGGTACCCAGTACCTAAGGCAAAGCGCGGCGGTAAGTTCTGCTACACAACACACAATGGAACAATTTTGGATTTTGTAACCGATAAGTGAGAGAGAACCTAGTGTCACAAAATTACCTGCTCCAATTTCCGTCCGAATTGGAAACATAACAAATTTAATGGTATAATTCAACGTCTGTGTTGAACCAGATCGAATAAAAAAAATGCTTTAAATATAATCATTTATTCGAGTGGGGAACGATCCCTGCTGTAGTCTGACGCATTATGACTGTTCCGAAACGGCCTCGAAGCTTAACATCGAAGAATAGCTATAATAAATTTCCCTCCACTCGAATTTGAACTGGTAACCAAGCCCATTCATCTCCGAACCAACTTCACAAAGCCTCCGTGACTCATGATATGTTTTGTAAAATACATGTCGTCCCATTTATCATATTTACATAGCGAAAATAAGCTAGTTCTCGGTATAACATCAATCATTCATACCTTGCTTATGCTTTACACTATCCATCTTACGCCGACATCGAAATCGTCTCGCGGCTGTCGGATGACGGATTGCAGATATATTGTGAAATGTGACATAATATTATACATACGAGTATGTTTTACGACAAGTTGTAGCCCGCAATTTCGTTTGCGTGGCTTTTAATATTTATTTAATATATTTAATTTAATGTACAATTTAATATATTTCCCTTTTTAGTGTAAAATTTTGAAAATTTCTTATTCTTTCTATCGTAACTTTTCTTTTTTCTAATAAATAAGATACGATAACATTAGAGAGAAAAGCTCTCTAATTTTAATGTTTCCTGATATCTTGATGTTTTCTTACATTTCCCAATTATTGACTTGCAAATCAAGTGCTACTCCCAGCAGTTTTAGTTGTGTGTTTGTCAGGTTATTCAGTAACTTATGAGCTTTATGTATAAGCATATATTAATAAATGTCGATTTTATTCTAGATCAGAGTATTATTGTCGTATTCGTATATAGCTACATAAAGTTAAATCAAAGGAAATATAACAATAATAATCGGTTCAACAATAGAATCTGCACCTAGATCTACTATACTATAGCACTAAAAAAACAAATTTTAGACTAATTTAGCGTTCATTAGTATCAGAAACTAGATAAGATTTACGAGATGATTTATTAGTCGCTCTAGTAGAAACCGAATTCATAACCATCTCGCAAAGACAATCCCCAACAAAATTTACATCCATTGTAGTAATGTCGTAAATCCCAATTAAAACTAATATATCAACACATTCTAAACTAAACTAGCAATTAAAAAATAAACTTTTATTAACTAATATTAAAAAAATAAGTAAAAAAATAAAAACAAAACTGTTTACACTTGGTCAGTGATGGACATCACCACTAGATAATAAGATTAAATATAAATCTCAGTGCTTTTGAATTGTCACATTATATACAAATTAATACTAACTAATGACATGGTCACCTATGAGCCCATGGACAGAGACATTCTTTATTAAAAAAACAACAGTAGCAGTCGTGGGACTGCCGATAGAAGTGAAAACGGAACTATTAAGTTGAGTGTAATTAAAACTATATGCAAGAATTATGTGAAATTTTTAATGTTTTATTTATTAAAAAAAATATACATATACTAGCTGTTTTACCTGTGGCTTCGCCCGCTTTGCCTATAAGAAATAACGATAATTTCATTCTGTCGGATACGTGATTAGTACCTACACCGTGTAGGGTAGGTAAGGACGGATAGGTAAATAATATATGATTAATTTAAAGCTATTAAAAATAACTCAAGGTAACATTAATAGCAAAGTGTACGTACATGCGATACGCTTGTGCTTTAAGCTAACCTCAAACCTTAATGGCTGGTGGATCTTTTCAGTGCATACAGTCAACTTTAAAACCGAGAGATTGGTGTTATATTTTTATATATATACCGCTCTGGACGCAGTATAGATTTAATAGGGTATTGTAAGATATTATATGTCTTTCTACTGGGGATAAAAACAGAAGATTCAGGAAATTGGGAGAAGCACAATCTCTTTAAGTTCATCCCCACTATCTTTAACACTTACTCTTGCGCTTTGTTATTGCTCCAAATATTACACTTAGCTTAATAGAAAATTACATAATCACATGATTTAAATTGAAATTATAGATCAGTAGCATAGTAGTAGTTTAGACATAAGTGAAATTTTCACCTTTTCTTACTCCGGTCAACATGCTGGCATTAATTATGTTCTATCCAAGTTGCGTGATACAGTCTCGTGCCGTTACATAATCGAGGGGTATGAAATTTCAAATAATTTTAACTGGGATACAGGGTAGACCTGGCAGCTCAACTGTGTTTAGAAATTCAACTACATATATGAAGTGCTCTGTTCAATATCTATAACTGTGATTGTGTATACAATGTACAAATACTCTGTTCAAGGCATGTTTAGAAAACATATAGAAAATTTTGAACGCAGAGGAATTTGACCCTGTGGCTTAGCCATCCGTTCTACTACCAGCTGCGTCAAAATTCTTATACGCTTTGATTACAATTTATTTTGCCAACAATTAACATTTTTGTAAAAAAAATTACAAATTTCTATTATCCAAAGATTATCCTGCGATTAGTCGTTTGGTAAGAGGGAATGCTATTTTTGATAGAAATTTAGAATTAAATTAATTGTATATTATTTACCACTCCCCGTAATAAGCGGGAATAAAAAATCTATTAATCAATAGACTTCGTAAAACACGTAGTTTAAGAGAGACTAAAACATTGTTACTTTTAGTATATATGTAGATATGTATCCTATACGCATCATAATTTTGTTCTCACTCTCCAGCCCCTAAGTATCTGAAGTACTGATTTCAATTGTATAAATACGAAAAAAAAACTTGGACATTAAAGTATCAAAATATGAACTTATTTACGAAATTAATCAGAATTATGTTAGGTGGTCTGCAATCTACACAGATGGTTCTAAAAATATTTATAACAATTGTATATGTATCAAATTGTTATCTTATGTGACAGCAAGATGCTGATACTACTATCAGTGGCGTATATGATATTAAATGAAATTATTAAGTTATATAACTGTAAAATTATAACTGAGATATAACTGTAAAATTTCAATCGGTTCCTTCTCACCTTGGACAGAGGGGAAATAAGGAAGCTGACAATTTAGCAAAGCGGGCTTTGGTAGAAGAGAGAGAGGTATATATATTTTCGGAAGTATTCGTAAAGTACAGAAAGGAAGTTAAAATTATTTATAAGGAGTATTTGAAAGAAAGATCTAAATTGAAAGAAATAAGATTCAGAGTTATTTAAAATGAGCTTCCTCATATTTCATGGTTTAGTGAGAAGGAACTTACACGGCAACACATTGCTATAGGCCTCAGGTCCAGAACGCACATTTTCTGAACATTTTCCTTTAAAGTGGTTTTCTTATGAAAAAGGTATCTACTCCGAAGTGTGAATTATGTGGATATTCACAATTTCTTGGTGGAATGTGTCGGAAATGCTGAGGCTCGTCAGAAACCAATCCATCGTTATAATTTGAATTTATTACAAGTCGATATTGTCTGAATCTAGTTCTATAGTGGCTAAAATGCTGAATAAATTTACGTGTAAATAGTGTTCGTAGACCTATGAGGAAATGTTATATTTGAGTGCTTTAAATTTGTTTTAAGGAACGATGGGGCTGACATTTTTGTATATTTATTTAAAAAAACAAAATTAAAAATTTTGAAAAAACCCACGACGGTTTAACTGTAATTGAAAAAGGATAAAATAACTAGAAATCCCCCGCCTAAAAGAATATATGTAACGAGATGATGGGGACGACTTCGTCGGAGCTGCCATTACTTTAAGTTTGCTAAGTTCTCCTAGGTTTTCATGCTGTTAAAACAGGTTTGGGAAAAAAATAAAATATTAATATGAATTTACAGTTTTGATAACTGATATTCCTTTTAAAAACTTTAAGAACGAAATCTATACTGTTAGCTACTATATTTAAAATAGAGGTTGCAACTGGCAGCCCCCGACGAAGTTGTCCCCATCATCTCGTTACATATATTCTTTTAGGCGGGGGATTTCTAGTTATTTTATCCTTTTTCAATTACAGTTAAACCGTCGTGGGTTTTTTCAAAATTTTTAATTTTGTTTTTTATTTTAAACTTTTTAAAGTGAATAGATACACATTATGTATTATTACATAATTTCGCAATACTTTATAATTTCGAAATACTTTACAATTAATCTTCATGCAAATCCAAAAGAAATTATAAGCCCAATGCTTTCTGGTTATCAAATACTTATTGCAGCGCCTGGCAGATTGTCACCGTAACATTTTCAGGAAATTTAAGTCTAACCAAATCAGTGAAAATCACAAAACCCACTAGTAGTTTTGATTTTGAACAAACTAATTTATACTGGAGCTCCCTGGTAGTTCGTGATATGGCATATAAAAACACGCAACAATTAAACCTAAACCTATCACAGAAAACCGCATCTAAATAGGTTTTACACAAAAAATACAAGTAAATGCTCACTGCAGCGCCCCCTGGTGAGGTGTCACCACGACACATATACGAGAACACGCGCTAATTAAGCCTGATCCTATTTTTGACAACTGCATCCAAATCGGACTTATACTTCCTAGTGTTAACTTTGCATAACTAAATGTTTAATGCAGCGCCCCCTGGTGAGTTCTTAAAGTAAAAAAGAACCTAAAAACTTACACCAAGTAAAGGTAAATCTAATACTAAAAACTCTGCCCAATCGGACTAGTAGTTGTAGTTTTGTTTTAAATATTACAAACAAATATTTATTGCAGCGCCCCCTGGTGAGTTAACACGATTAAGCATATCCAAGAACATTCACTAATTAAACTTGAGCTTATCATTGAAACTGCATCCAAATCGAATTCGTCATTTTAGTTTTGCACAAACAATATTTTACTGCAGCGCCCCCTGGTGACTTGTCGCCGTAATATAAATTTAAAAACATGCTCTAAGCAAAGCGGAATTTAATACTGAAAACTCTTTACAATCTCGTACTAGTCGTTTTGGTTTTACACAAAAAAATAGAAGCAGCTACTTACTGCAGCGCCCCCTAGAGAGTTGACACATACATGAAAATATGCACTAAGTAAACATACATGACATATATATGAAAATATGCACTAAGTAAATTTGAATCTATCATTGAAAACTGCATTCAAATCGGACTCGTAGTTTTAGTTTTGCACAAACAAATGTACTTACTGCAGCGCCCCCTGGTGAGTGGTCACCGTAACACATACATGAAAAGATGCACCAATAAAACCTGAACCTATCGTTGAAAGTTTTATCTAAATCGGACTAGTAGTTTTTACTCTGCATAAACAAATGTTTACTGCAGCGCCCCCTGGTGAATTTTCACCGTAACGAAAAAACAAAAATCTTAAAATATGCATCAAGCAAAGCTGAATCTAGTTCTGAAAATTCTATCCAATCGGATTAGTAATTTCGGTTTTAGACAAATAAATACAAGAAAAATTTTGGTTTTACACAAAAAAACTCAAACAAATGCTTACTACAGCGCCCCCTGATGAGTGGTCACCATAACACATATATGAAAAGACTCACCAATTAAGCCTGAACCTATCCTTGAAAGTTTCATCTAAATTGGACTAGTAGTTTTTGATTTGCATAAACAAATGTTTACTGCAGCGCCCCCTGGTGAGCTTTCCCCGTAACAAAAAAACAAAAATCTTAAAATATGCATCAAGCAAAGCTGAATCTTTTTCCGAAAACTCTTTTCAATCGGATCAGTAGTTTTGGTTTTAGACAAATAAATACAAAAAAAGTACAAACAAATGCTTACTGCAGCGCCCCCTGGTGGTTTGACACGATAAAACATAGCTAAGAACATTCACCAATTAAACCTGAATCTATCACTGAAAGTCGTATCGAAATCAGACTATTATTTTTTGAGATAATTGAAAACATTCGTTTTCACGTAAAATGCTTACTGCAGCGCCCCCTGGTGAGTTAAGGCAATAAGACATATCTAAGAATATACGCCAATTGAAGCTAAACCTATCATAGAAAACCGTATCAAAATCGGACTTATAGTTTTGGAAATAATTGACATAGTAATTTGCACAAACACACAAACAAACAAACAAACAAACAAACAAACAAACAAACAAACAAACAAACAACCTCTCACCCCAAACACATATACAGTCGCCGTTCCGTCGCGGGTAAAAAAACCTTAAATAAAAACAGATTAAATTTTTTTATAACAGATTTATATTTTTAGGATACTTTAATTCACTAATAACCTTTTTGTACACCACGATTTTTTTTTTTGATTTTAATTAGGCACATACATCTCGGGCAGTCTAGGCAAACGTTTTAAATGGACTCCTGAAGCCAATACTTGTGTCGCAAATTCCAAGCACTGCTCCGAGCTCATCTCTCTGCAATGCAATAGCTCAAGCCAGTACTCGAATAGTGAACCTAGAGATTACTGAAGAGTTTCTTCCTGTATGGATTCTAAATCTGGATTTGAATATGTGTCTTTAGTAAGCGTGTATTTAAAATTTACTTCTTCACTTTCCCTCTCATAGCAATATAGTCTCTCATAGTAGTATAGTAAGAAAACCTAGAGTCATCTAGTACGTAAGAAAGTAATTTAAACGCAACTTCAAGTGGAGATCGAACCCACAACCGATCACGTGTACAGTAAGACGCTATCCCACTATGCCATGAAAGTTTTTTTTATACTTAACAGAATATGTTTTCTTCATATGTTTATATTCTGTTAGTTAAAAAGATTTTTTTTAAAAGTTTATGTATTGAAATATTTGTTTAAAAAACAATGCAATATTACATATCAATATATTAAAATATCAATAAAGTAAGTAATAGTCAATATCGGGCGTTATAAGCTTATGTTCTCGATAACTTCATAATTAAGTAACTCACAGTATAAATTAGCCTTTGTTCCACTAAGAAAACTGTGACATTACATTGCTTCTTTGCTGTGAAACATGAACAAACAAACTAACACACTTTCACGTTTATAATATTAGTATGGATATATCTATACAAATAAATATAGTGATGAATATTCATGTTACTGCTTATTACTAAATTCATTTTTTACATACACGGTACATATACCAATTTTGTCCTTGCCCATTTTTCTGGTTAATCTCTGGAATAGCTGGACCGATTTCGACGGGACTTTCACTGCCAGATAGCTGATGTAATAAGGCATAGCTTAGGCTACTTTTGTTTTAGAATTACAATGTTTTTGTTTTATTGAACACGGACGAAGCCGCGGAAAGAGCAAGTTTTAAAATTAAAGTAGCCTAAGTTACGCCCTGTTGCATCAGCTATCATCATTTTAAATTCTGTCGAAATCAGTCCAGCCGTTCCAGAGATTATCGAAAACAAACAGACAGACAGACAGACAAAAATTTTTAAAAAGCTTATTCTGGTATATGTATCGTGTATATATACATATGCAATCATTAAAAATTTGTTATTTTAATATTACAAACAGACACTCCAATTTTATTTATTAGTATAGATATTTATTAGTTACATATGATGGGTTAAACAAATCATGAACAAAATATAAATACAAAGTGGTTGAAAAAATAATTAATATACAATTATGTTAATTATACATAGTATTTATATTTACACGAATTTCAAATTCAATACTATTATCATTAGCATGTCGGTGACGCGAACCAAGGATTTTACCCTCTACCAAAACGCTCAACGCGCCTAAAGAAGTTTTCACTTCAAAAACTAAACTAGCACGCCATATCAAAAAATCATGCAAAATTCAAGAACAACATTCGAAAAATACCACCATATTAAAAAAAAAGCTCGAAATTCTTGAAGAAACCTCATACATTATGCAAATCAATATTTTCAATCGCCGTGATAAAATAAAAATAGATATCGAAAATCCCCTTAACCCTTGCACGTGAATATAATAACGTTTTTACGTTTACGATAATGTGTAACGAACGCTGGGTTCTTTACATTAATACGGTTTAAGGGCCTCCGGTACTTCACTGTACGGCTTAATAATATTATTATGTAAATATTATTATTTTACGCTCTTACGGTTCAGTTGGCAAGTGTCTTGATATGAAGTGGTTATTGATTCAAATCTTGCTTGTGGTAATAATTATATATTATATATTTTTGCTTTTACAATAGGATCCCAGAAAACGTCTAAGATTTTTCTATATCACAATTTAAAAAAGTTGTGCAAAGACGTTTGTGTGTTAAAGGTTATTACCTAATTCAAGATTTTATAAATGATAACACGCCTTGGAAATGAAATGCTCGCTCCAGGTTATTTCAATAGTATCACTGTCTGCAAGAGTCCTCCGCTGAGAGACTCCGTTGAGTTTCTTGCGCCGGTTCTTCTCAGGTCTGAGGCATTAAATCTAGTGAACCGGTGATAAACTATTTGACGTTAAAAAAATGAAGCTTGTAACTTTTTATTTTGAATAAAATTATTTGACTTTGACTTTGATAGCTTTATGAGTAAAAACAATCTTTGTAAGCTTTGTTTAGTGAGAGTTTTACTACTTCACGTTATCACGATAAGCTGCTTTAGCTTCTAACAGTACAGCAGCATTAAACAGGTTCCAGCACAGCAGGGCAGGATCGAAAATTCTGTGTCTAGACATTTCATTCTCTGTTTCTCCTTAAATTTGGGATACTATTCGTTGAATGTCAGAACTCAACACCGCGCTTCTCTTTATTAGTTTTAAAACAATTTAAATAATTTACTAGTACGTCTATATTATAGTCTGTGTGTGTGAAACCACAAACATTACATTTGCAAACAAATTCTATCTTACTGTGCACGTTATTTCTTTTTTTTTAGCTTCACGCTGTATCCCGCACACAGCAGGGTAGGCAGAGGGCACCTAGTGTTAAGACACTCCGTTCCCTACTTTCCGCCAAATTTGTAGACATTGCGTGTTGAGTGGCGGAACTTACACGTTATTTCGTGTTTTAGACAAATTAGAGCGGAGAGTGGAAAAAAGAGAGAACCTAACCAATAAACTAGTTTCACTAAGCTTTCTTAGCCTTACTTAAATAATCTGGAGATATAGGAGCCTATTTTTCTTAATGTTTTAAGATAAAAATAGGCTTCAAAACTTTAGAAAGCTTTTAAGTGATCATTATAATTCCTCACACGTAACTTGGGTGTCGTAGTCATCCGAATTTCCCTCATTCGGTGTTTTTAAGGCTTTTCATACAACGTGCCGCAACGGATATAGTTTTCAATATATTTTTATTTATTTTTCGTGCGTATGATAGCAAGCTTGAGGCTGTTGTGGCAGAGTTGGGTACATTCTGACTTTAAGCACGATGGTTGTGGGTTCGATTTCCATTTGAAGAAATGACTATATTTATATTATTTTCATTTCTTCGCTCTGCTACCTAAGATAAAGCGCGGCGTTGAATTCCGCCACTCACCACAGAATGTCTAGATTCCGGGCGAAGAATGAAGATAGTTGTGTCAATGCAGTAGGTTATTTCTGCCTACCTAGTTTTTAAAAACAAACGTACCTTAAAAAAATAAATAGCTTCACGCTATATCCCGCACACAGCAGGGTAGGCAGAGGGAACCTAGTGTTAAGACACTCCGTTCCCCACTTTCCGCCGAATTCGGAGGCTTGCGTGTTAAGTGGCGGAACTTAACGCCGCGCTTTACCTCGACACCAGAGCGAAGAAAATGGAAATATAATTTCCACTCCTCGAGTGGGAATCGAACCCACAACCAGTCGTTTACAGTCACACTCTTGTGCCACTGGGCCACGACTGGCCACTAAACGTACCTTTAAGTGGAAATAAAAGTCTTTTATATGAAGAGTCGAACATCCCAACTTAGCTCATTCTAATCATATTAAACAACATCAAAACAAGAATGGTAGAAATAAATTAATAACAAATCAAATTAACACTCACTTCTAACAAGCTAATTACTTTCGCGAAAAATCTGAAAGGTAAGTTATTAAGAAGAAAAAGAGACAAATCTACTTCGTTCATTAGACAAGAAATTATTACGTCTCGGAAGATTTACTGTAATAATTCTCGGTACGAGAATGACTGTGCTTAAGGTAGTTTTTTTTTGTGAACTTGTTATTGAGACACATTGAAATGAACACTGTGTTGAGTGGCGGAACTCAACGCTGCTAATTGTCGTAAAAGACAAGATATTTGTTATATAATTTAAAATTCCTACTAGAATATATTAATTGCACTTACAGTCAGACACAGACAAACATTGGCACAAGATTATGACGAGTTTTTTATAATGTGCAAGACATATGAGGGACCTAATAGATCCCTTATATTCCTTCTTGACAGTCTCTTCTCAATTTTCAATTTTATTTCAATTTTAATGCTATCATTACAAATTGTATATACTTCAAATATATATTGTATTTTAAACATTATTTTATTCTATTTTCACTATTTCAAAAAAAATGGTAGGTACCCTATAACTTTTTTAAACATTTTTAAAGTGTTATTCCACACTTAGGAAAATTGAAAAAGACATTTAAAGAAAACGTATAAAAATTTGAACACAGCGGGATGGTGAGATTGCTCAGTGGTGAGAGCGCCTGAACGGTATTCAGAAGGCGCGGGTTCGAATCCCGCTGTGTTCAAATTTTTATACGTTTTCTTTAAATGTTCTTTAAAGGTACCCTATAACCTGTAACAGATTTAACCCAAATATAAACTATAATAATAGCTCATTAATTTCTATTCTTTCATATAAACTCTATATAAAGCTATCTAATATCATTGGTACAAGCAATTTACAGTGTGAAATCGAGTGTTATGTCCAGAAAATTAATTCTCGCTTACCAATGATTCAAAATTTTGCATTTTGCTGTTACAGGAATATTCTATTGGCGTTGTCATAGTGTAGTTGATATGTGCTAGTGCTCCTTGTGGGTTCGAATTTTATTCGAAGAGAAATTAGTATTAAATAGTTACTTTTCTGATCTTTTCATGCCCAATAAAGCATTGCCTAGGATGCCTAGATAGTAGAAGAAAGGAGTAAACTGTCATAATATATATCTTTTTTATGTCTTCTTCAAATAGGTTCTTACTATATACGACGTATTTTAAATTACGTGTATTTATGTTACGTGTATATATCTATTTAAAGTTTAAGTTAGTCATATAAGTTATGATGACTAACTTAAACTTTAAATTGTACACAAATAGTTATTTATTATATGTAATAAATAAATGAGAAGGGAATGTTGTAATTCAAAATATTATTATGTTTCTCATGTATGTTAGACAATGTTAACAATAAACTCCGCCACATTTTCTTTCGAGCTTTCCAAAAATTTTCTTTCTCCCACCTCTCTTTTGTATATTTAAAGATCAAAAAAAAAATCCCTTCAAAACACAACATCAAGAATAACCAAAACATTTCACCAAAAGCCACCAACAGTTGACAAAAGCGACAAAAAATAGATTCTCACATCAAAATCTGTGGAAAAATTTCAGCAAAAGAAAATATCTCGAAAATTGTCAGAATACCTTTCCAGAGACATGCAAGTGAGTGGATTATACAAGCAGACACAAGCCACAATTAGTAACAGGTTGAATGAAATCGAGTCAAACAATGCTTTACTTAGGAATAGAAAAAAAAATAAATATAGCTTCACGCTATATCCCGCACACAGCAGGGTAGGCAGAGGGAACCTAGTGTTAAGACACTCCGTTCCCCACTTTCCGCCGAATTCGGAGGCATTGCGTGTTAAATGGCGGAACTTAACGCCGCGCTTTACCTCGATACCAGAGCGAAGAAAATGGAAATATTAAATATTTCCACTCCTCGAGTGGGAATCGAACCCACAACCAGTCGTTTACAGTCACACGCTTGTGCCACTGGGCCACGACTGGCCACAAGGCTAGAAGGTTTTGCTTTTGTAGAACACTCAATTCATATTCTAAGAACGGAAACTCGATGCCGATGAATCAATTTAAATGGATCCTGTTCGAGAATGCGTAACGAACAGGTTTATTTGTAAAGGATAAGCTTAAGGTAAAAATGTTACATATTCCTTATATCCGTCTTCACATATTGTATGCAGGCAGAAGAATAAAGTAAAGAAGGTATTTCTGTTATCAATTTTATAATCATTAAATGATAAAATCTTGTGCCCTCAGTCGTCAATTACTTTAATTATTTCTTTGTTATTATTTATTGGCATTAAAATAAGTTTATATAAGTTCAAAATTTTGGCTATTAAAGATAGGTTAAGTTCCTAAATTGACCATTCACAATGAATTCAAAATTATACCCATAATTATTATTATAAAAATGATAATAAAATTTCAAAGTAAATCTGTCTCTCTCTTTGAATTTTACAAAACACAAACAAAATAATGTTGTACACCTAAAACAGAGAATATTATCCCAAAACTCTCTTTCAAACATATTAGGAGAGCTAGGTCATATAACAAATTAAAACTACTTAACTTAATATTAAAATATTAAATTTAATTAAATAGCTTCACGCTATATCCCGCACACAGCAGGGTAGGCAGAGGGAACCTAGTGTTAAGACACTCCGTTCCCCACTTTCCGCCGAATTCGGAGGCTTGCGTGTTAAGTGGCGGAACTTAACGCCGCGCTTTACCTCGACACCAGAGCGAAGAAAATGGAAATATAATTTCCACTCCTCGAACCCACAACCAGTCGTTTACAGTCACAATCTTGTGCCACTGGGCCACGACTGGCTAAAACTACTTAACTTAATATTAAAATATGACAAACAACGAATGAAGGCTAAATATGGATTATAATGTAACTACACATGATTATTTTATCTTCTATGCACCGAACACTGCGGACTTTTAAATTAAGTGGGATCGTGATATGGTGAAATAAAGTCCCAACGAGAACGGATTAGCAAGAATGGAATTTCATTAAAGTTCATATTACAGTTTGTGTAATGTATGCAAAATTGCTGGAGTCTAGATTAATTTTTTTATTGTTATATTTCTCTGATTAGTTTTGGAGATCAGTGTAGACATAATGTTAAGACACTCTGTGTTCATTCTTAAGTTACTGAAGAGACAGTTTATGTAGATTGGTAAACTAAACGCCGTAATTTATTTGACTTACTTGACTTATTGTCCTATGTCCCCTAGGTCTAGGGGCAGAGGGCCTCCACAGTGCTTCGCCATCGCGTTCTATTCTGGGCAATTTGCTTCGCCTCGGGCCAAGTCGTAATTTATTTAACTACCGAAAATATATATTTTAAGGCGAATCGAAAATATTTCTTATTTTCTGTCACAATTTAAAATCGAACCAATAACCATCGGCTATATAGTCAGATACTTCTCAACATGCTCGATAGTATCATGGAATTTCATTAAAGCGCATATTACGCCCGTTTGTATAATGTATGCAAAATTGCTAGAATCTGGATTCTGACCGAATTGATGCTGGAGAGTTTAATAATGAAGCTATTAATCTCAGTCAGCTTTCAAACTTTAAATGCACTTAGCGATGAGATGTGAAAATCTCGAAAGTTTTATTAAAAACCGGTAAGCTCTTGTCTGCATATATTTGTAGAAATATAAGTTTGCGAGAAAAATTTTGTTGTGCTCGGAAAATAAATGTTGGAGGTGACTTTGAGTAATAATATTTTAATGGAAGTGTTCAAAGTGATCGTAAAGTAGTAAGAACTATGGAAAAAGATACACTTTTTAACTTTGAGTATAGTTTGATTTAGTTTAAGCCCCATTGTGGTAAATTTTTGATGGGGCTGAATGGGCAATGGTTATGGGTTCATTTCCTGGTGTATTAATGTGTGTAATGTTTTGGTTTTTGTATTCAGGTTATATGAAGCTACGTTAATTCCATTACGTAGCACTCATTGTTTCTATTTAAACAAAAAAAACGTGAAGAGGTTCCTGAAAATAAAGCTCGAAATAAATTACATTCAAATACAGGATAATCATTTCAAGTGTTAGTCTAATTACGGTATTGATAGAACTAAAATAAAACGTTTTCATATCTATTTGAGATCTAGGTTGATATTTCACTATACTTTATTATAGTTCTTAATTACTTAACATGATTTAATTTTTTAAATTAAATTTTCTTTCTACCACTGTACAAAAAATATTTACTATACATAATACGAACGACTTTGAATTCAACTTGGGGAATATTTCCTGTTAAAATATTTTGACTTATTTACTTTTGTTAGACAAAAAGGATACTCCTTCGTATAAATTATAATGTTACCGAATGGTCATAAATAAAAGATACTCAGTTACTTTTTCAATCTGACATTAATAAAACTCGGTGACATTAATAAAATATCTTTTTTAATAAATTTCAAAAAATTATTCGTAACACTTTTGACAAGAATAGATTAAATTTATTTTAGAAAGCGAAGAATATATATATAAAATATTCTTAACTAGCGGCCCGCTCGCGGCTTCGACGCGTGAACTATTTCGTATATATATTGCAACCCTCGGGGGCACATTTTTAAAAACATAGGCTACTTTATGCCTATGTTTAAGCTTAGATTATCAACTATATTTATGCAAAAAATCATTACAATTATTGGTCAAGCGGTTTAGATTTTTTATATAAATTTTCATCCCTTATTTCAACCCTTTAGAGGTTGATTTATGAAGAATTAACCCTACTATGAAGAACTAACTTTTACTACTTTCATTCTAAATTTCATCCAAATCGGACCGGTAGATTAGCTGTGAAAGCGTGACAGACAAACACAGACTTTCGCATTTATAATATAAGTATGGATAAGTGTCAAACTTTTAAATGTTTTCTATAAAAATATCTTCAATACAAAATGTAGCATAAACATTCAAGAGGACTTAAGTTTTTATATTTCAAATCACCTGCGACTTCTAAGCTTCATCACTGTGCAAAGAAATCAATAAAATCCATTCTAAATGTCAAAAGCGAAAGACGAATCGTCTGAAATATTGAGGGAAGTTCTTTGCATAAAATTGCATATCCTTACAAGTGTTGCACTCACAATATAAATCTTGTATTCGTCAGATTTATGTGATGGATATTGAAAGTAAATGGAACACTACAAGAAATGAAATTTTATCTACTTTCTTTTACTGTCATAAGTATTAAACCAAAATTTGTGGCCAGTTGTGGCCCAGTGGCACAAGCGTGTGACTGTAAACGACTGGTTGTGGGTTCGATTACCACTCGAGGAGTGGAAATATTTAATATTTCCATTTTCTTCGCTCTGGTGCTGAGGTAAAGCGCGGCGTTAAGTTTCGCCACTTAACATGCAATGCCTCTGAATTCGGCAGAAAGTGGGGAACGGAGTGTCTTAATACTAGATTCCCTTTGCCTACCCTGCTGTGTGCGGGATACAGCGTGAAGCTAAAAAAAAAGAACCTAAACCAAAGCTAAGTGTAACCGCGGGAAGCTTCTAGTCTTATTTTAAGGTACACTCTAGTATATTGGCAAAACTTTTAACAATATAAAAGCCAAAACTATACGAAATAGTGCGAATCACTCAAAAATGGCTGGATAGGTTCAAATTGATAACACTGTAGGTAATAGTTTCGTTTTTATTTGTTCAATTGTTTTGTAAAGCAACTTTCATTCGTTATATTGCAAATATAAAATATTCATTCAGTACCGAAAAATTGTTATAACGCGTCTTAAAAATCTACTTAATGTCTTAAATCAAAGTTAAAGCAAATTTCTTATAAATTGTATATAAAAAAAAAAATAAGATATCTTCCCCACAAGATTAAATTGAAACAGCAAGTTTTCGTAATAAAAATTTTGGCACAAAATACCCGGAGTGTTGTCAGCACCCTTAGTAACTTAAGTTGGACCAGGCTTGCGTGATCAGAAATCTGAGAGGGCGTGTTTAATCTTCCAAGTTTCCCCATACCTACTGTCACCCCAAGTTGTTAGGGGATGGATAATCGTCTGCTTTTCGTCAAATATAATTTAGTTTGAAGATAACATGGAATGGAAGTTTGTACGACCATAATTTTATTTATAAAATATTAATAAAAGCTATTCGTGTAAATTAGCTTTTGGGAAATTACTGTGATAGCTTTTGCATTTATTTCATATTTCACTTTATAATAAGATTTCTTTAAAAGTAACCTGTTTTCTGAATTATTATTTTTTTCAATTAAACGATATGAGAACGCCTCGATTCTCATCGTTTTTTTATCCATCAAACATCCATACATTCAAGGCTGCTCATGTATACTATTTAAATTTCTTAAAGGAACTTCTATGTCTATAATAAAAAAAATATAGTTTTACTTGTATTAGTAAATAAAGAGCTAAAATATAAAAACAAAAACAAACAATACTCATATATCATTCTCAATATATCATTTTCCAAATATATTTTATTAATTAATGACAACGTTAAACAGTAGAGGTACAAACATTAACCTTGTGGTACACCTAAGGGTAAACATACTCAGGATACATATTTAATAGTAAAAGGTTATAAATTAAATATGTATCCTGAGTAATATGAATCCTGAATATAAATGAAATATATTCAATTATTTATAGAAATACTTGAACATATAATGTTTATATTTTAGACAGATGTACGTCATTTTAAGTATTTAGACATTACATTTAACATAATATACACACTTGCCATTAGGATATTGGTTTATACCAGTATTCACGTAGATTTGTTACTTATGTATGTATTTATACGTGCAGTGCTCAGCATATTTCATACCACAATATCTAGTTTATTTTCGTGTGTATATTTATGACCTAGCAACGTCTAAAGCGTGGAATTTGAAATTTTCTCTTTGAGTTCGACTAGCGTCTTTGCGTTCCCATTACCATACTCGTGTGTGATGTATGTTAAGTTTTATTTATTAATATATGGTTTTGAAATAAAAATAAGCTTTTGAATATATTTAATTATAAGAATATTTCAGAAAGTGTGTGAAACAAATACTATAAAAAATATGAACACATTGGCTAAATTGATTTGATAATGCAATAATTAATTAAGCCCTTACAAATTAACATTGTGGTCGATTATCCTACCTAAGGATAAACTATAAAAGTATTATTAAGTGATGTCTTCTCTCTATTAAACAAATATGGCGCCAGTCGTGGTGCAGTGGCACAAACGTGTGACTAAACGACTGGTAGTGGGTTCGATTCCCACTCAAGGAGTGGAAATATTTATTTCCATTTTCTTCGGTTTCGAGGCCAAGCGCGGCCTTAAGTTCCGCCACTTAACACGCAATGCCTCGGAATTCGGCGGAAAGTAGGGAACGGAGTGTCTTAACACTAGGTTCCCTCCCTCTGCCTATCCTGCTGTGTGCGGGATATAGCGTGAAGCTAAAAAAAAATATTAAACAAATATTTGAGTAAATAAAGTAGATAAGTAAGTAAGACTTATAATTATGTACATCTATATCGTCTATATTCATACATTACATAAATTTATCTAGTCCTGTAGCCTCTATCTAGTAATGTGAGCACAAAATTTCCACGTTTTTCAAACAAGCGTGCATATTCTGACGGTAAATCTTAAAACAACCAACCCTTCCAGGTTGCAGGCAGGTACAATTATTTGCTTTTGCGTTTTTAAATAGTGCCCTTTGTTCACTATTCAGCGGGCACGAAAAAATATTACGTATTCGTCGCACGAAAACGTCGGGAAGCGGGTAATAGAGCGTGGGCGCTATTAAGAATTTAAAAACCTCAGTGCGATTGTTTCACACCCGTCTCGCCGCACGCTCACCAAATTCTATAGTCTCTTAGATGAGCTTTCATTTGAACTTTTCTAGCAATGATATTGTTTTTTTTTATGTATGTATGTATGTATGTATGTAAGTTTGTATGCATCACTGCGTTCCCATTGTGATCGTAGCTTAAGCTGTGTTTTTCATTTTCTGCGATAGTTAAGTAAAATTTTTTTTTTTTTATATTTTTAGTATTTTTAAACATTTATAAAGTGTTATTCCACACTTAGGAAAATTGAAAAAGACATTTAAAGAAAGCTCAGTGGTGAAAGCGCCTGGACGGTGTACTGGAGGCGCGGGTTCGAATCCCGCTGCGTTCAAATTTTTATACGTTTTCTTAAAATTTTTTTTTTTTTATATTTTTAGTATTTTTCTTTTATTTTTTACTTTTTTCCGAATGATCTTGCAGGGCAGTTAGAAATAACCTAGTGTTAAGATACTCCATTCTTATAATCTTACCTATGATCAATTTCCTGTAGTGCATGTAAGGCGGGGTGAAATCAGTAGCAAAATCCCTCTATAATGACAACATTATATATCAAAAATGAAGGAGGGAGAGAGATCCCAACATTGTATTTTGTGTAACTAGAATATAAAAATAAAAATATTTTATAATATCAATAAGACGTTGGATATAGTGAGATTCTAATAAGCAGATTAATGCAGCGATAAGTTGAAAAAGACATTTAAAGAAAACGTATAAAAAATTGGAACGCTGCGGGATTCGAACCCGCGCATCCTGAACCACAGAGAGGGCACTGCTCAGTGGTGAGAGCGCCTGGACGGTTCAGGAGGCGCGGGTTCGAATCCCGCTGCATTCAAATTTTTTATACGTTTTCTTTAAATGTCTTTCTCAATTTTCCTAAGCGTGGAATAACACTTCAAAAATGCTAAAAAGCAATAAGTTATTTATTTGGGCTGGACCTATACTCTTCTTTTCATAATTTTCCACATTTATGTATATAAAGTAGTCTCAATTTAAATAATTTAAGGTTTTACTGTACTTAAGGCTAAGTATTCTCGTTTCATAGATTCACTCTTGTCCCGCATTATAATAGGGTAGGCAGACAAAATCTATCTTAACAATATCTACTTCACTTCACAATCAAATTTTAAACACTGAGCAGAACTTAACGATATTTTTAGGCCTTAAAAGAATGAAAAACGAAGAAAAATTTGATAAAACCGTTTTCAGGGGCGAGAATCGAACCCGCAGCCTATCACGATGACTCTAAATCCAATAATTTAAGCTAACTCATTGTAGCCTTGTCTAAACTTACATAAACTTTACACTAAGGTCCTGACAATAATTTATCAACGTCTGCTATCTTTTAGGTCATGGCCGTGCCAATGGGAGTAGAACAGGATAACATAAAATTTATGTATATAATAATATATGTATATAATAAATAGATAAATGAGGCTGTATAAATAATATATGTATATAATAAATAGATAAATGAGGCTGTCGTGGCGCAGTAGGATAGTAATGACTGTAAACGCGATGGTTGTAGGTTCGATTTCCACTATATATTTAAATGTTCCTTTTTTCACTCTGGTACCAAAGACGTAGTGAGGGGTTGAGTTTCGACATTCAACACGCATTGTCTCGATTTTCGGACGGATAATGGAGCGTGGAGTGTCATGACAGTAGGCTGTGACTCCCCGCCATGCGGGAATAAAATGAAGCTGTTTTTTTTATAAATAGATAAACTAAAAAAACTAGCGAAAATATAATGAATTTGAGGGTATCTTGATGCAGTGGGTCACCTACAGACGCTATTGATTCTGGGTTCGATTCCCGATTAGTGAAATGATTATGTATGAATATTTTTCATTGTTCTATTCTGATAAGACAAAGTGCAGCGTTAAGTTCCACTCTTCATCATGCAGTGTTTCGATATTGAGCAGAATATGAAGGATAGCATATCTTCACATTCTTTAGTTTCTCTCTGTGCAGCAAAAAAGTAAGAATCTAAAAACATCATACAACCAATTAAGTACTAATAGATGTATATCTAATATGTAAGTAAACAACTCTTAGATATGAGACTGTAGTAAAGTTATTATAACATATTCTAAATGTTTGTCACGCACTCAAAAAATATTAAACATATAAAAAGTTATTCTATTATCCAATACCTACACTAGATATTCTGATTACGCTGCTATGAGGGAAAAAGCGTGGACCTGAAAAAGATTAGAACCTTGTACCATGGTGTAAACTAAGATAATCTTTATTTATACCCAGATGTTGTTTGCGACATACGATTCCTTCACAATATTGTGTGTTGTATGATTTATGGCTTCAATATATTGGCTTTTATCCTTTTGGTGTGATTACTTTTGTAAGTACATCAGTACATCAGTTTCTTCTTAATATATTAATATATGATTTTTCATATTAAAATCGACATATGTTTGGTTTTTTTTATTTTTTTTAGCTTCACGCTGTATCCCGCACACAGCAGTGGGAACTTAGTGTTAATACACTCGTATTGCGTATTACGTGGCGGAACTTAACGCCGCGCTATGATTCGACACCTGAGCGAAGAAAATGGAAATATTAAATATTTCTACTCCTCGAGCGGGAATCGAACCCACAGCCAGTCCTTTACAGTGGAAATATTTAATATTTCCATTTTCTTTACTATAGTGTCGAGGCAAAGCGTGGCGTTAAGTTCCGTCACTTAAGACGCAACGCCTCCAAAATCGGCGCAAAGTGGGAAATGGAGTGGGAAATGGAGTGTTTTAACACTAGGTTCTCTCTGCCTATTCTGCTGTATGCGGGAAGCTACAAAAAAAATCGTTGACAGGTATCGAATATCGAACCAACATGGTACTCCACTGCACCATAGATTTGTTATACGAATATTTATATTACAGCTGTCAAAAATCAAATTGTAAAAAGCACAAAAAACAGCTTCACACAGCTACATATTCAATTACGTTGCTATTGTAAAAAATAAAGTGGAAACTCAATCTATCTGATACGAAATAATAGAATGCCAACAATACATTTTTTAAAATTTTTATTAATATATACACACTTTTTCCACTTAGTACGGTAGTCACAAGGAACCTAGTGTCAAGACACTCTTCGCGGAACTCAACGCTGCGTTTTGTATTAAGTAGGAGAACGGAGAAAAGAAAATAATTAAAATTTCCTCATTCCCCAAGTGGGAATCGAACCATCAATCACATTTACGATATATGAGGACGGATGTTGCACCACTGCGCCACGATTCCCTGTATCTGCATGTTTTATTTTTAAACTTTTTCTGTCGGTAACGCCTAATATATAGTGTTACTTTTTCAATATCTGTTAAAAAGTAAAGAAACTGGTTGGGTTAGTTACATTGGTTTCTTTCTATGTAGGCATGTAGGAGGAAGAGGAATGATTATAATTTTCTTTTCTTTTTTTTAACTGTATCCCGCACACAGCAGGGTAGGCAGAGAGAACCTAGTATTAAGATACTCCGTCCACTTTCCGCCGAATTCAGAGGCATTGCGTGTTAAGTGGCGGAACTTAACGCCGCGCTTTACCTCGACACCAGAGCGAAGAAAATGGAAATATTAAATATTTCCACTCCTCGAGTGGGAATCGAACCCACAACCAGTCGTTTACAGTCACACGCTTGTGCCACTGGGCCACGACTGGCCACATGATTATAAATAAATTATGATTTGTTCGTTCTATCCAAACAAATCGCCGCAATAAATTTCCCTACTCAACACGCAATGTTTCCAACTAGGACGAAAAGTGAAGAACGGAGTGTCTTAACACTAAGTTTTATCTATTTTTGTAACTAGTTTTGCGGAAAAAGATGTAAAGATAAAAAATTATGATTTTCATAACGAAAAGCTGGAATCAGTCAAATTATCACATAACTTACAGCATATGAGACGAGTCGTTCCCGCTTATAGCGTCGTAAAGCACAACGTATATTCTTGAATCTTTTGTTTATGTGACCTCGTAATAAGCGTTTTTTGCTGAAATTATGTTTTCTTATTGGTTGTTTTATTTACGAATGACAGTTGTTTAAATATCAATCGTTGCTTTGAATAGATAGAAATTTAATTTAAAAAAAATATTTAAATATATATTTTTTTTTTGGTTTCACGCGTTTTCCCTCATAATATCCTCAGAAGGAATTTAAGTGCCAGGACCCTCCATTTTCTAATTTTTTTTCCGTAATTAAGACATTTTATTTTAGCTTGACGCTTTATCTCACACAACAGGGTAGGTAGAGGGAACGTAGAGTTTAGACACTCCGTTTCCCACTTTCCGCCATATTCGGAGGCATTGCGTATTAGTGGCGGAAAATGGAAAAATTAAATATTTCCACTCGTCGAGTGGGAATCGAACCCACAACCAGTCGTGTATTTAGTAGCAGGAATTTACTGCCGCGCTGTCTTAAGTACCAAAGCAGAGAGACACAAGCAATTTAAATATTTATCATTCCACTATTTTTAAATTATTTTTACTTATTTAACAAGAGTAAATTTCTATATAGTCATTACAACAAATCTTTTCAATGGAACACACACAACTTCATACATATTATATGACAGTTGTATAAACCAAAAAAAAAAAATCGCAAAAAGACCGTTTTTCGTCCTAGCATCAGTCTTTATGTGATTCTTGTGCCAAATTTCGTAAAGAAATAACAACGATCGTCTACAGAATAACCTTTTAAGATATGTAAATGTACCAGAGACAAACATTTTCGATGGCTCGTTTGATTCTGACGTTTTCTTTCCTTAGATATGGAGGAGGTCGTGTAATATGTCAAGTGCAATCTTTAAGCGGTGCTGTGTGATAAAATTTTATTGTATGGAATTTTTTTTTTGTTGTATGGGATTTACTTCGGCAATCGAAGTATTAATAAATCCCATACAAAAAAAAAATCCGAATGAATGGGAATCGATGGGAGATTGAATTATAGTTTTGAGTTTGAAATTTACTCGAGGTTGTTAATATTGAAATATAATTTCTATTTTCAATACTACTTGTTACTTTAAAACAGCCAACAGTATATTGTCATCTTTAGATGATCATTTGAATTAATGAAATTTCATTAATTCAAAATCTGTTAAGTATAATATATGTTACAAAATTGAGTTACAAATCTACATAAAAAAACATACTCGTACATCAGTTACATACATTGCAAATTAAATAAAAGTTTGTAGAATTAGCGAAAAATACAAAATGAGACTGAACACAATACTTGGTCATCTTTTTTTACCCGCGACGGAACGACGACTGTATATGTGTTTGGGGTGAGAGGTTGTTTGTTTGTTTGTTTGTTTGTTTGTGTGTTTGTGCAAATTACTATGTCAATTATTTCCAAAACTATAAGTTCGATTTTGATACGGTTTTCTATGATAGGTTAAGGTTCAATTGGCGTATGTTCTTAGATATGTCTTATTGCCTTAACTCACCAGGGGGCGCTGCAGTAAGCATTTAACGTGAAAACGAATGTTTTCAATTATCTCAAAAAATAGTAGTCTGATTTCGATACGATTTTCAGTGTTAAATTTAGGTTTAATTGGTAAATGTTCTTAGATATGTTTTATCGTGTCAAACCACCAGGGGGCGCTGCAGTAAGCATTTGTTTGTACTTTTTTTGTATTTATTTATCTAAAACCGAAACTACTGATCCGATTGAAAAGAGTTTTCGGAAAAAGATTTAGCTTTGCTTGATGCATATTTTAAGATTTTTCTTTTTTTGTTACGGGGAAAACTCACTAGGGGGCGCTGCAGTAAACATTTGTTTATGCAAATCAAAAACTACTAGTCCAATTTAGATGTAACCTTCAAGGGTAGGTTCAGGTTTAATTGGTGCGTCTTTTCATATATGTGTTATGGTGACCACTCATCAGGGGGCGCTGCAGTAAGTACATTTGTTTGTGCAAAACTAAAACTACGAGTCCGATTTGAATGCAGTTTTCAATGATAGATTCAAGTTTACTTAGTGCATATTTTCATATATGTGTCATGTATGTTTACTTAGTGCATATTTTCATGTATGTGTCAACTCTCTAGGGGGCGCTGCAGTAAGTAGCTGCTTCCATTTTTTGTGTAAAACCAAAACGACTAGTAAGATTGTCAAGAGTTTTCAGTATTAGATTCCGCTTTACTTAGAGCATGTTTTTAAATTTATATTACGGTGACAAGTCACCAGGGGGCGCTGCAGTAAAATATTGTTTGTGCAAAGATAAAATGACGAATTTGATTTGGATGCAGTTTCAATGAGAAGCTCAAGTTTAATTAGTGCATGTTCTTGGATATGTTTTATCGTGTTAACTCACCAGAGGGCGCTGCAGTAAACATTTGTTTGTAATATTTAATGCAAAACTACAACTACTAGTCCGATTGGGCAGAGTTTTTAGTATTAGAGTTGCCTTTACTTGGTGTAAGTTTTTAGGTTTTTTTTCACATCAAGAACTCACCAGGGGGGCGCTGCATTAAACATTTAATTATGCAAAGCTAAAACTACAAGTCCGATTTGGATGCAGTCAACAAAGATAGGAGCAGGCTTAATTAGCGCGTGTTCTCGTATATGTGTCATGGTGACACCTCACCAGGGGGCGCTGCAGTAAGCATTTGCTCGCATTTGCTGTGTGAAACCTATTTAAATGCGGTTTTCTGTGATAGGTTCTGGTTTAATTGCTGCGTGTTTTTATATGACATATCACGAACTACCACGGGGCGCTCCAGTATATATTAGTTTGTTCAAAATCAAAACTACTAGTGGGTTTTGTGATTTTCACTGATTTGGTTAGACTTAAGTTTCGTGAAAATGTTACGGTGACAATCTCCCAGGCGCTGCAATAAGCATTTGATAACCAGAAAGTATTGGATTTATAATTTCTTTTGGGTTTGCATGAACATTAATATAAAGTATTTCGATATTATGTAATAATATATAATGTGTCTATTCACTTTAAAAATTTTAAAATAAAAAGCAAAATTAAAAATTTTGAAAAAACCCACGACGTTTTAATTGTAATTGTAAAAGGATAAAATAACTATAAATCCCCCGCCTAAACGAATATATGTAACGAGATGATAGGGACGACTTCGTCGGGGGCTGCCAGTTGCAACCTCTATTTTAAATATAGTAGCTAACAGTATAGATTTCGTTTTAAAGTCTTTAAAATACCAGTTATTAACTGTAAATTCATATTAATATTTAATTTTTTTGCCAAACCTGTTTTAACAGCAAGAAAACCTATGAGAAGGTTTTTGCAAACTTAAAGTAATGGCAGCCCCGATGAAGCCGTCCCTATCATCTCGTTACATATATTCGTTTAGGCGGGGGATTTATAGTTATTTTATCCTTTTACAATTACAATTAAAACGTCGTGGGTTTTTTCAAAATTTTTAATTTTGCTTTTTTTGAATGGAGGCCATACATTTTGCGACGCAGGCACATCCAATCTGGTGATAAATTATTCCACCCTCAAAACTTAAAAATACCACTTTAACACAAGATAATAGTTTTACCCAAGATATAATATTAAATTGAAAATTAAACTTAAAAATAAATCTATTAATACTCCAAACCAAAACAATTCATCATATTTACCAAAACATCCTTACCATTGATAAAAAATATAAAGGCAAGTCAGAATAAAACCTTAAACTAAGCCTTTGGCAACGAAAAAAATGTATAGAAAAGCTTCCTTTGTGGCATACTGTAACAAATTTTTCGGATACGGTCCTCAAGTAAACAATAGTTCAGAAAACAACAAATAAGATACAGCCGAACGTAGATAGAATGAAACGGGGAGTATAAATAATGCATCCCATACATAATGTATTTTGGTAAGATGTGGGTTAACAAATTTGGAGCGAGTTTTAATGTAAATATAAGCTTTTATGATGTTTCGATGTTTGTTTATTTAAATTTGAGGGGTTTTTGTTTTAAATATTCTCTCTTTTAGAAAAAAGTTTTTGTAAAATGTGACGTTGAGTTTCGTCACTCAATGTTTGGATTTCAGGTGAAAAATGGAGAGTCATGATGCTAGTTTCTCCTTGATTACATGGAAAAAATCGTAAAGCAGCCTGTTTATTTTATATTTCATAGTCTTTTTTAAATAAAGTTATACTTTATTCAAAGAAACTTTGCCAAGCTTTTTTTCGAATAAACGTAAGGCTACTAACTCAGAAGCCAGATTTGTCAGAAAATTCCCGGTAAAATTTAAACTTTATAGTATAAAAGTAACAATTATATTATCTAATACACTAATAGCTAATCGTTAAAGTCGAATGACATTTTTACCACACATTTTTTAAATAAAAGGATCCACGTTTTCTGCCGCGTGGCGAGATAGTCAGAGTAGTCAAGACATTCCGCCCTCCACTTTCAGCCTGAAATCGAGACATTGTGTATTGAGTCGCGGAACTCAACGTCACACTTTGTACCTTAAGCACCAGAGCTAAGAAATTAAAATTTAATTTAAATCTTTTGCCCAAGTGGAAATCAAACCCGCAACAATCGTGTTAGACGCTGTCGCAAGTGTCTTGTGCTTTGGTCTCGATTCAGGTTCTCTCTGCCCACCTATATAGTTATTATTTATTTATTTATATATTTATTTAGTATTATGAAAAACAACAGCATTCCACTATTGCAACACATAAAAAACGTTTTACAGAAACAAAGCCAATAACAGTTTTCCACTTACATATTAATTTTAAGTACAAAGCTATACATCTACAAAATGAATCCCTGCTATATTGGCAACAACAATGCAAAAGTGAAGAAACGAAAAAAATATATATTTACATTTCTTTTTTCTATATAACAAAGAGAAAAAACATATTATAGAAATTACCCCCCTCTTATTTTTTTCTTAAATAATATACTTCTGTAAAAATACATAAATCTAGTTATATACTTAATATAGGTTTAAAACAAAATCGTTATGCCTTCTATGATACCTTCCATGTACCGTACTTAAAATTTGATGGGGGAAGTTTTATAATAAAAGAAAAATAATTGTTCCCTTATTAGGTATGCTAATGGTTACTGCAAGGTTGTTTTCTTTGGTCCTTTGTGTTATTCACTTTGAGCGTTCAACGTTATATAGATCTTCATTTGAAAATTTTATTATAAAGAAACATATTTGATCTGCCAGTGGCCAGTCGTGGCCCAGTGGCACAAGCGTGTGACTGTAAACGACTGGTTGTGGGTTCCATTCCCGCTCGAGAAGTGGAAATTATATTTCCATTATCTTCGCTCTGGTATCGAGGTAAGGCGCGGCGTTAAGTTCCGCCGCTTATCACGCAAGCCTCTGAATTTGGCGGAAAGAGGGGAACGGAGTATTTTAATACTAGGTTCCCTCTACCTACCCTGCTGTGTGCGGGATACAGCGTAAACCTTAAAAAAAAATATTTTCCAATTATGGTAAAACATAACGCGATGTTGAGCTTTGCCACTATACTACTACACAGTGTCTCATTCAGGTAAAAAATGGAGAACGGAGTGTCTTGACACTACGTACTCTCTGGCTACCCTACTATACGGGAAAACTAAAAAAAAGCAAAGCTAAAAAAATATTTATACTCCCACACATATAGCAAGCTGTTAGAAATCTATTTTATTATTATAGTTGTAATAAATCTTGATAAAACTTATTTTATGTGTGCCGTTACTTTTCATTTCGTTCGTATACGTACGTACATACATACTCATATACCTACGTACATTCGGCGTTACGCAACCGTCGGCTGTATGGAATAACACATCACCTCGCCAACTGGTAAACACACCAAATTAATATAAACAACCCTCATGTCGAGTTTTAATTTCGAATTCCGCTAAAATTGCTTAAGAATCTCCCGAAACCTTCGGAAACATTGTATTTATGTTTACTTTTGTTTAATTATTTCCTGTGTTGGAAGTTAATTTGTGAAATTTTGTTACTTTCTTGGATTTTTATTTTTTACCAGATTTTTGGTATAGCAGGACAGTTAAAAGAAATCTGGTGCCATGACATTCCGTTCTCCGTCCCCTTTTACAAATAGAACTTAAATATTAGATCAGTGTGATACAGTGTATCTGTTTCTGACCGCAAGCACGATGGTTTAGGTTCGATCTCCCCCTGAAGGAACGTTTTAGTTATGACGAAAAATGGAGAACGAAATTTCTTGACATGTTCCTTTTGACTATTCTGCTATGAAGAAAAAGTTCGAGAAAAAGCGGGAAAAGCTATATTTTTTTTATTTCAGCTCGGCCGTTGTATTTTACTGTATTATGATATAAAATTATATTCTTCTAGCGTTTCATTCAATATTTAACAAGATAAAGTTCTTTTGAATAAATATTAACAAAAGAACATTTTTTGCTTAAACGTATTCAAAAAACTTTATAGTATTATTTTATATTGAAAACGTTACAATCGAAAATGTAATACCATTTTGTCAAAGGACAATAAGGAATTTTATAATTTTAGTGTAATTTTACTTGAAAGTAAATTTTATATTCAGCAAATATTTTATTCTAAAACTCCACTCATAAATTACAATACAATTCGATAAGCTTATTGATCTTTGCGAACAAAGAGACGGCGAGCCGAATAATGTTACTGAGAAAGACCGAATAAAAAGTAAAGCAATAATTTAACGTCGTTTTTCTTTTGTTCCAGATAATGCCTGCCACCTTTACTGATGCTCGACTGCCTTGAGGCAATATGAAAATCAGGCGGAGTGTAGACGTGAGGCTGATAGCCTTGTGTACCACATGGATCCTCGTCCCAGCTATCGCTTGTCCTACTCAATGCGTATGCAAATGGAAAAATGGTAAGCGATACGTCGAATGTACGGACAAACTACTCAAAGCCATACCCAACTCGCTCGATTCCGAAACGCAAGTATTAGACTTCACCGGTAATGATTTGCAAGTTTTACAAAAGGAAGCGTTCCATAAACTCGGACTTTTGGACTTACAGAAAATTTATCTCCAGAGATGTCGGTTGCAGAAAATCGATAACCACGCCTTTAGGGGCCTCGCGAATCTAGTCGAGTTGGATCTCTCCAATAATTACATTACCGTCATCCCATCCACCAACTTCGTCTTTTTTCCATCTCTAATGAGGCTCTCGCTGAACAATAATCCTATAACAGGTATAAGGACCCACTGTTTCCAACATCTATCTTATTTGAATACATTAGAATTGAGCAACTGTAAAATCGAGAACATCGAGCATGAGGCGTTCTCCGGGCTCAAGCATTTGGAATGGCTGAGGTTGAATGGTAATAGGCTATCGAATATTCAAGGGGATAATTTGTTTCCGGATACGTTGCGGGGGATTGATCTGCAAAACAATAATTGGAATTGCGATTGTAATTTGAGAGATTTACATAGTTGGTTATCGAATTCCAATGTGCCACGCACCGTTGAGCCTATATGCTCCCTTCCGGACCGATTGAAAAAACGCACAATCGTTAGTGTTAATGAGTTTGATTTGGCCTGCATACCAAAACTGACGCCCACATCTATATATTTAGAATCGAATGTCGGAAATAACGTGACCTTGGAGTGTATCGTCAAGGCCGTACCAGAGGCCAAAGTACAGTGGTTCTATCAAGGACAACTTATTCGGAATTATTCAACGTCCGCCGCGGCGCCTCATCACGTATTTTATGTGGAAAGCGGGGTTATAGATAAAAAGAGCGAGCTGTACATATTCAATATTGGGAACGATGATAACGGCACATATGCGTGTATCGCCGAGAACTCCGCAGGAAGGGTTCGTGCTAACTACACTATTAAAATTCTTGTGAAGGAGGAGCCCGTCGTTATTGTCGTCACGTTTCCGCACAGACATTTAGTAGTAATAATAACTGTCATTTTTCTAATAATTGTATTATTAATAGCCATCATCGCGGTAGTTTTATTGAAATTTAAAACCGACACGCGAAGTCGAAAGAAAAAGGAGAGCGGAAAGGATGTGGCTTTGTGCAATCAAATTTTACCGTCGAGTCGAAGTAACGGTTCATTACCTAAAAACAACGGCAGCGTTATAGTAAACGCGCATTCGCACCACGCGTTGCATTACACTGTACAGACAAACCGTGATTACGAGTCGAGTGACGCATACCAAAGCAATAACATAAAAGGCTTTGTCGACAGAAATCCTGACCTAATTAGCGATGCGGAAACCGTCGCTAACAACGCGCAAAATGAGAACACCGCGCTATCTGTATATAAAGCGCAAACTACTAACGATACTTTCGAGGAGGAGACGGCATTTAGCGCGCCGACGGTGCCGCGGCAAGTTACGTGGCAGGATCAACAGAACTTAACGAGCATGCCTCCAATGAGTATGCCACCTAACGCTATGTACCAACATTCGGCAGATGTGCACCTAAACCCCGGCTGTTTCTTAGACAGCGAAGGCTATCCATACGATTATGGCCTTCCAAAACACCCCTGTAGACCACCTTTAATGTCTAATTATTCAGTCGTTGGGCCATTTTACCAAACATTACCGCACAACAGGCCAAAAGGACAGAAATTAGTATGTAAATTCGCAAAAGATAACGAATTTAACGCGACGCCACCACCTTGTAGTAATTTCGAAGTATTCAACGGTACAAACGTGAGGCGCACGCTTGAGGGGTATCCGGTGACCCGGAATCGTCAAATTGCATTCGTCGGTAACGGAACCGTGTACTACAATGAGGAGTTTGTACCATCACCGCCTGAGGGCTACAAAACCGAGCCAGTACAGTGTTGTGCGCCCACAGAGACCTGTTCAAATTGGAACCCTAAAGGAACATGCGCTGTTATGATACCTATGGGAATGCCAGAAGGTGCGGGTAGATGTTACCAAGTTGAGACTAGGTGTGTAGACACTCAGACGACGGACGCCCGTATACCGGGTGAGGGTACAGAGAACGTTTTGAAACCACTGCCACAAGTATCTAACGCAAAATGTGCTTCAGATATATGTTCGGAAAGCCCCGACGAGGGGTATGTGGGGGACGCGAATGACATCTGACGACGTCGTCGCACCGATAACGCGTAAACAGGGCAATTTAGACGCTAATAAAGTGATAAAGCGACTGAATATGAAAATAATATTGTATATACTATGAGTATGCTTGAGTATTGTAAGCGGACAGTGAAAGCGTCTGTGCTGCACAATCATTCGAATTTAGATATAAATTCTGTAAATCATAACGTTTTATACATACTCATTTCTATAATATTTTTATAGGCAATTAAATGTAAGCTGTAGACAATCCTATCCGATTATTGAATTAAATTAATATAAGTTTGTGTTTTTTTTTAATTATTATTGTTTGTGCTGTTATGTGTAAGTTCTAGTCATTTCACAGAATGTGTAAATTTAAAAAAAAAATGCGAGGGAAATCGTCGTCTCAATACTTCCTTTGCTTTTAGTTTTGTACAGAAATGTTAAAACAATTAAAAAATATACATAGAAACATTATTTTAATAATTTATAACATACTTTTTAAAATAAAAAAAATACATTTAGACGACGAAAGTACTGTAAAGTAGTGATTTTTTCTTAAAGGAAAAAATCTCAAGTGATTTTCATTTCCATAGACTAAATTGTTAATTTAATTTTTACATATATAATATAAAGAATTTTGATATCACATTAAAATGTATAACTTACATAAGCGATATTTATATATTTGTTTAAAATAAACACACTATGTGGTAAAAAGCAATAATAATAATATTCTTGAAGATATTAGAAATTTAAAAACTCATCTAAAACTTATACATCTGATGGTTAAAAAATGTTTTTAGACATAATATATCTATTTTTGACATCTATTTCGTTCTCAATTATACATTTTAGACATTTTTTAACCATTCTCATAAAAAATAAAGGATTATTTGTTTCTTTTCCTAATTTTTCATAAAAAACGAAAGCTATTTAATGTATCGAATAAAAGAAATAAAACTGAACTCTTCAAGTTTCTAAATAAAATTAAGATGTAACTTCACGATGTAAGTAGATTTAACTCTGTATATAGATTGTAAATATTAGATTTACTACAACTTTTTCCGTATGGAATGATGTAGGATGAAAGTACAGGTATTTTGCAACTTACTACTTTCTTAGTTTACTTACTTACTATATTATACTATAATGTTTATTTTTTCCAGTAAAGTAGGGTACAGAGTGTCAAGACTCTCCTTTCTCCACTTCTGCCCAAAATAGATATCGCGTGTAGGATTACTACATGGTTATTAACGTAATGGTTACTTGTATAAATCATTTTATTTTGTCACTTTATACGGAAAGAAATAATGCGTAGTGTACGATCACTCTGTTTTTCCTGTTTCGTAAAATTAAATATTTTTTATAGCAATTTCACGCTTTATTTCGTATTCTCCGCCTTCTGCTAAAATCGAAACATTGCGTGGTAAGTCGCGTAACTCAACGCCGCGCCACAAAACGAAAATAATTTAAATATAAAAATTCTTTGATTTTAAGTTTCGTGGATTCTTATTACTTTTACTTAGAGGCGGAATTCACTTCTGTTTTTCAAGAAACTGTGACAATTTATACAATAAGTATGTACCTACTATGTATCGCAATGTACGAGGGTAAAACCCGCCCTTTGCGGCGCCATAAGGGAATGTTGGCAGACGTGCCACCCTTATCCCCTGTAGTCTGTATTATTAATTTCTATATAAAATATATCTACATATATTTCTTAAAAAAATAAGTGGAGACCCGTCATGACGCAGGGCCACATGATGTGGCTGTAAACGCGACTGGTTGTGGGTTCGATTCCCATTTGAAAAATTGAGATATTTAATATTTTAATTTCTTCCCTTTGACGTCGAGGCAGAGTGAAGTTTCGCCACTCAACACGTAATACCTCCAAAATTCGGCGGAAAGTAAGGAACGGAGTGTCTTAACACTAGGTTCCCTCTGTGTACCCTAGCGTGAAGCTAAAATAAAAAAAATCATTTCATTCGAAAAGGTCAAAGAAAAAGATTTCAATTCGTCTCTCGTAGCTTAATAATTGATGGAATAACAATTATAAAGACGGGGACAATAATTTCTAATATTGGATTTCTATTAAAGGAAAATAAAGTATTGGACTTTTTAAGCTTTTGGCTTTATCCTAAATAGCAAGGAGGTAATCTATTGTTAAAGCACTCGGTTTTCTCCAGTTTCCACGGAACATTGCGTGAATCCGATACATTGTGAGGGATGAAACTTAAGGCTGCCCTTTTTTCTTACTATCAGAGCAAAGAAATTATAAATAAATTAAAATAATTATTTCTCCAAGTGGGAATCAAACCCACATTATCACACTGCACTACAATGTCTTTTACCGATTCTTTTTTTTCACGCACACAGCAGTGCAGGCAGAGGGTATCTAATGTTAAGACACTCCGTTCCCCACCTTCCGCCGTATTTCGGAGGTATTGCGTGTTAAGTGGCGGAATTTAACACCGCTCGACACTAGAGCGAAGAAGATGGAAATATGAAATATTTCCACTCCTCGAGTGGGAATCGAACCCACAACCAGTCGTTTTTAGTCACACGTATGCCCCACTGCGTCACGACTGGCTCCATGATTCTTAACTATTAAAATATATTGCAAAAAAATCGTCATACATTTTTTATACTTCCACGAGTTTAATTTGAAACAATGCGAAATATAAACAATTAGTACGTAGTAGTTAGTATTCACAATAGCATTTTTTGATTTATTATATAAAAATTTTAATGAAAATTCGTCCAGACCGTGTATTTGTAACTTTGTCGTTATAATAAATTCTATAACTTTCCTACGTTTTTATTAGTTTTGTTTTCCTTTAGACTTTAATTTTTATATAGTACTGTTATATATTTAAGAAATTGTAATAGCAATGGCAACTGGACTGACTATTGTGGCACAGTGAGACTACGTCTGCCTAAGCTCGATTAGTTTTAGGTTCGATTCCTCCTCGAGGTTAAGACTTTTCTTATATCCGCACTAATAAGACAAAGAACAGTTTCACTACTTAACACGCAATGTTTTGAATAGTTTGATTTCTTGAATATTTTGACTTCCTACAAAGAAAGTGGAGAACGGAGTGTCATGACACTAGGTTCTTCCTGACTACCTACATAGTAGGCTATGTAACCAAAAACGTCAAATTGCGTTTTTCATTATTTTGTGTATAACGAAATATAAAACAATCTAACATTATTTTTACTTCAAAAAACTTATCTTTAGCTAAGATTTCATACAAAAAATGTTTTAAAAGTAACAATTCTTTAAACTAAGGTTGCAAAATATCTGTACAACATAAAAATCGATATCAGGGTATCTCCCTTATAATAGACGCGGTGGTTCTGGCACTTGGTCTCAACAGATTTATTTTGTCACTTCTTATTCCCATCTCTTAATGGAAACGCCTTTTAAATGTATAGTGTTTTGGCGAAGCAAGAATAGAAATTTATTTTTATGTGAATCCAGACAGGTTATGTGTAAGGGTGGAATTTATTGATTTTTACTTTATATAGGGGCGAGGCTTGGTGCTGGGGGAGTTGGACTGTAAATGCGACTGGGTGTGGGTTCGATTCCCATTCGAGGAGTGAAAATATTTAATATTTCCATTTTCTTCGCTCCGGTGTCGAGGCAAAGCGCGGAGTTAAGTTCAGCCACTTAACAGGCAATGCCTCCGAATTTGGCAGAAAGTGGTGAACGAAGTGTCTTAACACTAGGTTCCCTCTGCCTACCATGATGTGTGCGTTATACAGCGTGAAGTTAAAAAAAAAGGAAATATAATAATAATTTATATTCTTTTGCAGCATGTCTAGTGTCAAGACACTCCGTTCTCTAATTTCCGCCTGAAATCAAGAGATTTGTCTCATGTGATGAGTTACACAACTATATGCTATTACATTGTCTTAAGTACCAGAACAGATGGCGAATAGGTATAACCATTCTCGGAGTAGGAATACTTTATACAACCCCATGACGTTTACAGCCAGACACTATTCCACTGCGCCATGGCGGCTTGATGATAAGAATAATAATATTCTTAATTTTATATTCTTTAAAAAATATGTATTACAACAAAAAGAATCGAGAAACGAGTAAAAAACGTAAACAGCGACGTATCCTAGAAAACAAAGTACTGAAATACACTGTTTTCCACTTTCCGCTAGATTTTGCTGTATCCCGCACACAGCAGGGTAGGCAGAGGGAACCTAGTGTAATGACACTCCGTTCCCCAATTTCCGCTGAATACGGAGGTATTGCTTGTTAAGTGACGAAACTTAACGCTTTGTCTCGGCACCAGAGCAAAGAAAATGGAAATATTAAATATTTCCACCTCTCGAGTGGGAATCGAACCTACAACCAGTCGTCTATAGTCACATATTTGTGCCACTGCGCCACGACTGGCCCCTACTTACTACATATTTGTTATTATGACTTTTTTCTATATATATATTAGATATCCATCCATTCTTCCATTATATTAAAGGCTATGTGTCATAAACACACAACTTTTAGAGTAGAATGGAACAAATCAAAATATGTAAGCGGTCGTTATTGACCTTCGACAATAGAGTGTCGATGACTGGAGGAAGGTCACCTAATAAAACACGAAGACCCCCATGAGAGCATATACTGAGAGGTTGACGACATTGAATGAAGCAAGTTTATATAATAATGTCTTAGTTAGTTAAAAAATTCAGAAAGTAGTGATCTCTCACTAGATGTCACGGAGTGTCTCTTCACTAGGTTCTCTTCAACTATCTTGCTACGCGATATTTTTTTTTGGCTTCACGCTGTATCCCGCACACGGCAGGGTAGGCAGGGGGAACCTAATGTTAGGACACTCCGTTCCCCACTTTCCGCTGAATTCGGAGGCATTGCGTGGTATGTGGCAGAACTTAACGCCGGACTACCAGAGCGGAGGAAATGGAAATTTAAATATTTCCACTCCTCGAGTGGAAATCGAACCCACAACCAGTCGTTTACAGTCACACGTTCGTTCCAGTGCACCACGACTGGTCCCATAATGATAAAAATAACAAATATACAAAAAAATAAACAAATCAACGTAAAAATATTTCTATTAAATATTGCCGAAAATTGTTTTCGAGGCATAAAAATGGATCGGTAAAAGCGTCACAAGGGACAAAGAAACTCTAAGTAATTACTTTTTGTCCAACTTAAAATGAAAAGGGTTAGGATTTTACAGCCGAATTCATTAACGCGAAAATGATTTTGACAAATCATGATTTTTTTACAAAACAGACGCTAAAAACCATCATGGCGCAGTGGAACAGTGTCTGAATGTAAATTTTGCTTGTGGGTTCAATTCCCATTTAAAGAATGGTTAAATTTAAGTTTATCAACAGCACTTTTTTCGTAAGAAGCAAAGCGCAGTGTTTAGTTCCGGTCATTTGACATGTAATATCTAAATTTTGAGAAGGAAAATGGAGAACGGAATGTCATGGCTTTAGGCGTTAAAAGCATTTTTTACTTAATTTTCTACTTATAACCAAACGTTATTTATTAATAAAAAGCAACATTAAAAATTTTGAAAAAAACAATGTTTAAATTGTAATTGAAAAAGGATGAAATAACTAGAAATCGCCCGCCTAAAAGATTATATGTAACGAGATGATGGAGTGGAACTTAACGCCGCGCTTTAAAAAAATGGAAATATTAAATATTTCCACTCCTCGAGTGGGAATCGAACCCAAAACCAGTCGTTTTCAGTCACACGCTTGTGCCACTGCACCACGACTGGCCCCAATGGGAGATTTCTAGTTAAATAAAATAAAGCAAGCGTGTAAGAAAATATGAATACGTATACTTACATGGAGGTACGTAATGACCGTCAACTACTAGATACTACTATATACTACAACAGTTATATTTCAATTGTCGCAATGAGTTTTAGAACGATGTAACCAATTAATCTATAATACAAGAAAAGTTCAAGATGTATTCATTATAATTCAAGATTTCAAGAACAATTTATACAATTATTTATTACTTCTACATACATTATACAAGTAAAGTATACCGCAAGTGCCAGAACAATCTAAAAGGGAGTATGATTCTATCTTTCGTAAGAAGTTACTTTTGTGTTCAACATTGTTTGATACATAGCAATAAATATGACTTGAAACTGTAAAATCGGCAGTGTTACCATATATTGTCTATATATTTACTATGTTATATATTATATAAAATGGTCTAACAAAGGTCCCGGGTTTGATACCCGAAAGAAGAAAAATTGTATTCTAGTATAGATTTATTAACATTTTTTTTAGCTTCACGCTATATCCTGTAGTCAATAATGTAGGCATAGGGGACCTAGTGCTAAGATACTCCGTTCCCTAGTCTGGAGACATTGCGTGTTAATTGGCAGAACTTAACGCTGTTCCACTCCTCGAGTGGAAATCGAACCCACAAGCAGTCGCGTTTACAGTCACACTTTGTGCCCCCAAGCTACGACTGAACTCTATTAAGAAATGAAACTATTTTAAACGGATTAATTTCGTATAGGTTTTTTCGAATATTAAAAATATACAGAATTAATCCGTTTAAATTCGCTTTTAAGAGATTCTCTATTAAGAGTATCATTTGTATTTTACTGTGTATTTTTTTTACTTTATTATTGAACATAGAAATTCTGAATATAAATTTCTACCTTAGCGTGACTTAAGCTCAAACTCTGTAAATCACTCTAAGAAATGGTTAAAATTAAATGTTTCCATTCTTGCACTCTGGTGCCTAAGATAAAAGTATATCGAATTCGACCACTCAAAATGCAATGTGACATATTTGAGTGGAAAGTGAAGAACGGAGTGTTTTGACACTAGGGTCACTCTGACTACCCTGCTATGCAAAGCAATGCATTTTTATAAGTATTTCAACATATATGTAGGTATTTTTATATACAAAAAGGAGAGATTTCAATTCTATTCTATTTTTTCCATCACTCTCCGTCTAAATGTATAATATTTAAAACATATAACAGTCCTGTCGGGGCCAGTCGTGGCGCAGTGGCATAAGCGTGTGACTGTTAACAATGTGGGTTCGATTCCCATTCGAGGAGTGGAAATATTTAATACTTCCATTTTCTTCGCTCTAGTGTCAAGGCAAAGCGCGGCGTTAAGTTCCGCCACTTAACACGCAATGCCTCCGAATTTGGCGGAAAGTGGGAAACGGAGTGTCTTAACACTTTGTTCCCTCTTCCTACCCTGCTATGTGAGGGATACAACGTGAAGCAAAAAATAAAAAAAAACTACAACAAAAATAGTAACTCAATATTTATAGCCGTTGATTATCATTATTCCCTTCGAGTTCGATTTATAATACATTTTAAAATGATGCATCGATATCATATTGTGTTTAACAGCTCTCAAATGTTTTATTTATTCATACAATTGAGTTAATATATGTTGTATAATGTATAATGATTGCTGTATGTATTGTATAATGATATATTGTATAATGATATATTGTATAATAATGAGCCAACTACTGTATAATGACCAACGTAAATTATGAACTTTAAAAAGCTTGTACATTTTGGGTTCATAATTCAAAATGAAAAAAGCTGTCGTTTCAAGCTTACGTATAAAAAACATTTTTTTTATATTTCCCCCTTTCTCGTTGACTTAGCAAAAAGCTAGAGAAGGCTTGTTGCAACACGATGATTATGAGTTCGATTCCTTATCGAGGTAATCATTATGTATTATATTTATAAATAACCAATCTAAAGGGAAATTAGAAAGACTTTTCCTTTAGTTCCAATAAATGAAACGTTGAAAGTCAGTTAATTTGTAAACACAAGGTCAAAGTATTTCTTAATTATGTAATATTTTTTGTAAAAATCTGTATTTTTTTCTATATTGTTTTAATTTACAGTTATCTTAGACTTATTTATCTTTCTATATTATAAGTTAAGTAAATAACACTGCCGATTGTACTATAAAACTACTTAAACATCAGACTGGATAGGTATCGATATAGCACAATATCACAACGTAACTCTTAGAAAACAAATTGTAGATGCATGAATTTGGAATAAAAGTGTATTTTTATGGCTGTCTTTTATTTCACTTTGAATCCTTGGTTTTGTAAGTGGAATTAGATTTCTTGTGATTTGAATTATTTATTTATGTCGATAACTTAAGAAGATAAAGCTTTTATTGTTAAATAATATATCAGAAACACAGCATACCAATCTAGATAGGTACTAAGTAGAAGTACTAATCTAAGTAAGAGAACGTAATGTAAAAACATTCCGTTCTCCGCGTTCCGCAGGTCGATGTCCGGTGTTATCATGCTACCAAAGAGGAGAAATGAGAAAAAAATCATAATCATTTCCCCAAGTAAGAATGAAACCCAAAATCACCTCGTTTACAGTCAGATACTGTTCTACTGCGCCACTTTGGTTTAATTACTTGATTCTTATATAAAACCAGAAAATAGGAAACAGAGTGATTCATTATACTTATCTACTTTGCAAAATGCAAGTTGAAGATAAAAATGTAATAAGCGTTTACGACTGCCATATATATAATCTTAAGATGAATCTCCATATAAGTGAATCTATAAACCGACTTACAGCATCCAGCAATAGAGATGCTATCGAAGCCTATAAGCAAACAAGGCAATAAAAAAGTAATGTCATCATAAAGCAAAAAGGGAATTTATACATTAAATATAGTAATTTTAATATTAATGCCGAATACTACTTCGCTTTTTGTGAACTAGAATAGTCGTTTGTAGATTTGATATAAGATACAGAAAAGGAAAATTGAGGATACATATATTATAAATATAGTATACGTTTTTAGAGATATAATAATTTAAACGCAGCGGGACTCGAACCTGCGCCTCTTGGCAGTGTTACTGTTTAGCCATGTATGAATACATATGAACTACAAACGTATGGCTTGGCTGTCAAATATGTAAGGATGGATTCCAAGAAGCGCGGATTCAAATCCCGCTTCGTTCAATTTTTTATAAGTTTTCTAAGAACGTTTTTTGTATTAGTGTGTAAACAAGTTAAAAAATAGTTGTAGAGTATGAATTCGTGATTTAACCAAAGTTTGACTGTTTGTTAGTTTATCTATTTATATATTACATATACAATAACCTTTTTCATATTAGATGAATTTGAATTCTTAATTATTTTTCCTCTTTAACAACACCTAGTTGTATTATAAAGTATAATTATTGATTTTAACGACTGGAACTCCAAACGCAGAACCACATCCAGCTAGCTATAAGAAATAAAGAAATGCCGCTTTGTCACACCCTTGACATGTTAAAGTCATAAGCCTGAAACATTTGATTTAGAACCATAATAAACCTAACAACTATGATAAATAGGAAATAAAAAAATGCCGCCTTAGTAAAACAAGTTGTTTTGACGATTCGACTAATTAAAAATGTGAAGGTAGAAAGAAAATAACATAACATACATAAGAACATCGAATTTATATATTGCTTGTACAAAATTCTCACAAAAAGCTAAACAGAACTTAAAGCTGTAACTTTGAACTTAAAAATACTTTTGTTCCGCCAAATGTGTTTCTATTTTCTCACATACATTCGGCAAAGCACTGTTAGTAATGAAAATATCGTATAAGGGCACTTAACGACCAAACTTCCACCTCAAAGGAAAAGTTCTTGACAAATTAAGAAAGAAGTATCAAGCGAACACTGTGCGCCGAAGTTAATGGAAATTTAAGATAAAAAAGGTCGAAATGTAAACATACGTAAGTATATTTTGCTTTTTGGAGCTTCAGCTTTTCTCGTATTGCAGAGTTCGCAGTGACAAGACTCTCTGTTGTCTATTATTTTTCGCTTAAATTTAGGATATTGTGTGTGGAGTGATGGAGTTCAAGGCCACGAGTTATCTTACCGGAATGGTCTTCCCCTGTGTAAGAATCGAACTCTTAACTTGGAAGCTTCAATTCTATTGCTTGGTAAATATCATCTTCTTGGTAAATATACATATATTTAAAAGTATAAGATTACTTAAGATTTATTTCATATTTGAAAAATGTTTCATAAAATAATAGGAGTTAATTTGGAATTTAATTTGAAACTGAAAAAAAATAGGAATGCCTGATATAAAAACGTAAATAAACAAATTGTTTACAATACACACCACGAAAGCAATTTTATTTATTTTGAGATTTCAATGATAAATTTTATATTTATTTTGAAAAAAGTAAACAAAAATATAATTAACATAATCATTAACACCAATTTACCATTTTATACTAACTTAAACTAATGACAATTTAACAATAATTATTCCTTTAAGTGAGCATCGAACCCACAATCATCATGTGTGTAATCAGACTCATGATAATATCATATCTATAATAAGTAATTTATAGCAACTTTTTAATAGATTTATCACACACAAGCTTTTCAAATATATAAAATGCATGCTTTTACGATAATTTAAACGCTACGTTCTTAAATACAATTAGCATCAGTACATTTTCATTTTAATCGGAGACCAAACTTAACGTAGTTCAAACTTGGGTATGCCCTGAGAGGAAAGAAAAGCACGAATTACGCTACACGAGACTGAGACCAACGGCCTCTTTGGAAAATGAAATTTAAAACTAAGTGATCCAGAAGTTACTTTACTTAAGAATTGCTATTATATCAACTTAACTTTATGTATTTTGTTAAATAGGTCATATTTTTACGATATTTGTTTATTTTTTTAAATGTATGGATACAAGGAGCGAGTCGCAGCGCAGTGACACAAGCGTGTGACAGTAAACGACTGGTTGTGGTCTCGATTCCCACTCGAGGAGTGCAATGCCTCCAAATTTGGCGGAAAGTGGGGAACGGAGTGTCTTAACAGTAGGTTCCCTCTGCCTACCCTGCTGTGTGCGGGATACAGCGTGAAGCTGGATACAAGAAATATGGTAAAGAGTCATCCTGTTCTCTTTGTACTATTTAAACGGGTGTTGTATGTTGGGTACTGGAGTTAAACGCTGCATTTAGCCTTCAGACTAGGACAGTAAAAAAAAGTCCTTTTATAAGTTTAACTAAGGGATTACTTTGATATGCCTATTTCTGCTTCCAATAGCTGTATTAAATTAAATATACTCATGCGTTTAGGAAAAATGAAAAAAAATATATGTATTTACTAAATAAATAGCATTCTCTTTTGTCAAAGGATTGTTCTTAGAATAGTCTTTAGGTAGTAGAAATTTGTAACAATATCTTTACAGGAGGCCAACAACGAAAGAATAAGTAAGTAAGTAAGTGGATGTAACGATTTCGATGCAGCTGATAGTAGAACACATGGCTTAGTGGTTAGAGCGCTTGGAAGAAGAAGAAGAAGTTTCCAAGAGGTGCGGGTTCTAATCCTGATGCGTTAAGAATTTTATATTTTTTTAAAAATGACTTCTTTAAAAAGATATTAATCTTTGTTTTTAAGATATTAATCTTTAAAGAATTATTAAACTTAATTAACAACATATTTTCGGAAATCTTTATCCTAATATTAAAAATATATATAATATAAAATAAAACTATTTTCTAACTATTAATTTTATAAAATAAAACTATTGTGGCCAGTCGTGGCCCAGTGGCACAAGAGTGTGACTGTAAACGACTGGTTGTGGGTTCGATTCCCACTCGAGGAGTGGAAATTATATTTCCATTTTCTTCGCTCTGGTGTCGAGGTAAAGCGCGGCGTTAAGTTCCGCCACTTAACACGCAAGCCTCCGAATTCGGCGGAAAGTGGGGAACGGAGTGTCTTAACACTAGGTTCCCTCTGCCTACCCTGCTGTGTGCGGGATATAGCGTGAAGCTATTTATCCTAATATTAAAAATAAAAGCTCAGAATGAAAGCTTATTTACTTTGATATAGAAAGCTTTGACTTTAGACAAAAAGACATTAATTTTATCACATGCACGTCGCAATCTTAGACCAATAAAGAAGTCTGGAAGACTTTATTAAGTTAATACTGTTAGACTCTCACGTACGAAGGTATATGTGTATGTAGATGTTAGCTTTTTGCTAAAAATAGCTATTAAAATGTTAAAATGTTTTGTTTTCTTGATTTTTATACATTTTAAAGTGGGGAACGGAGTGTCTTAACACTAGGTCCTCCTAGGTCCCTCTGCCTACCTTGCTGTGTGCGGAATACAGGCTGAAGCTACACCTGTCGGTATTCCATATTTTTGAATACCAAACCATTTTTCGCACTTCGAGCACTTTAAAATAGTCCATGGTCGCAGGTTCGTATAAAATTTATTTCCAATTACCAAAATTATACGCAATGAAACTAGGTTTTATTTCAAAACTATTAAAGTATACTTCGGTTAATTTTAATTTTACGAAAACTTTGTTTTTGAGGACTTACTTCATGCCATACTACTTTTTATTTGTACGTCATACGTTTTTAGTTTTACAATTTTTCATAGTCTGTCATTATTAAAGTTGTTTTTAAAAATTAAAACTTCATTACGCGTTTGTGAAAAGTTTACAATTCATAACTCGTTCCGTAACTCACTTTTTAGGCTGTTCATAATATATTAAATTATTCAAATATTCAATAGTTTGTAAATGAGATCATCTTGACATAGACGGACAGTACCTCAGTGTATCAGTGTAAACGCGAAAGTTGTGGGTTCGATTCCCACTTAGAGAAATGGTTAAATATTATTTTCATTTCTTCGGTTACCTAAGACAAAATGTTTTGAGTCTCACCATTCGCAATGAATCAATTTCTATGGCTCTAAGTTCTCCCTGACTACCCCGCTATGCGAAAAACCGTATCTGAAAAAATATGTAAAGAGTTTTGTCAATTTCATACAGTCCTATATCCAGTCCTATCAGTCTGGTTGTTATATTGCACGAAGTTCGAACGAGGAAATTAGTAAACAAAGAAGTCCTAAATTAATTAATTATAAAAAAAAAATTCAAACTATTTGTACCTTCGTCGTCCACTAGCGGTAAGAGAGACAGGTAACCTTAGTTGATCTTCGAGAACACAGTATTGATGTTACTGGAGGAAGGTCACGTAAAAAGCATGAGGACCCCCGGAGGGCGTGTATAAAGAGGTTGATGACAGTGGACGAGGCGAGGCGAAGTATGGAGGGACCGTAGCGTTTGGCGCTTTGTTCCCCTGATTACTCCGCTAGGGATAAAGCGTGAAGCAAAAAAACTATATTTTAAAATCTTTCTGTTTGTATGTATAAATTCATTGAAATTTATATTCAATTTTACTTATACATTAATATAAAAATATAAATAAAAAACAATAATAAAAAAAATAATAAAATATTTGTAAACGATAAAAATGATATAACTAAATATATTAAATATTTTTTTTTCCAGCTTCACGCTATATCCCGCACACAGCATTGTAGGTAAGGTAGGAACCTAGTGTTAAGACACTCCGTTCCCTACTTTCCGCCGAAATCCGACCATTGCGTGTTAAGTAGCGGAACTTAACGCCGCGCTTTACCTCGACACCAGAGCGAAGAAATTGGAAATATAATTTCCACTCCCTGAGTGGGAATCGAACCCACAACCAGTCGTTTACAGTCACACGCTTGTGCCACTGGGCCACGACTAGCCACAAAGTAGTAAGATATTAATTTATGTTTATCTGTATTGTTCTTATCTATCCTACTTTATTTCGTTTCGATTTCCTTAGCAGAGGGAAATTAAGAAATAAACACTTCGCATTTTGTAATAAACTGACCAAGAATAGGTATAGAGTTAAAATTTTAAATATTAATGTCTCTGTCGTAACTCCGTTCCCTACTTTCCGCCGAAATCCGACCATTGCGTGGTGGGCATTGCGTGTTAAGTTGCGGAACTTAACGCCGCGCTTTGCCTCAACATATATATTAAATATTGTAACTATATTCTATCTAGCGTGATATATAATATTACAACTTTTATTACAAAACGCTTAGTTAGTACAATAATTAACTAACGTTTTTTTATGACCAGTAAATACATTTTTAAATTAAAATGTAGCCTTTAACTATAACTCGCTGATAAGCCTGCTCGAGCTTTATTTTGTTAAATATATTTTTAAATCAGCTTAGTACATTTTTAGTTTTCCCCTAAAAAATGTTTTTTATAATATGGATAACACGTTTCACATTTAATTCCGTGTAAAGGAGAGAATTAAGAGTCACGGCACTCCGTTCTCCACTGTCCGTCAAAATTCGGGACAATGCGGGTTGAAACTTAGTTTCTAGTCAAGTGTTACCAAAGCGGAATCCATACTTATATTATAAAATAATTATATTTTATAATATAAGTATGGATTCCGCGAATATCTGTTTGTCTGTCACACTTTCACGGCTAATCTACCGGTCCGATTTGGATGAAATTTATAACGAAAGTAATAAAAACTACTGGCTCAAACATAGGCTACTATATTTTCAAACCTCTTAAGGGTTGAAATAGGGGATGAAAGTTTATATGAAAAATCTAAACCGCTTGACCGATTGTCATGAATTTTGGAATGAATATGGTTGATAATCGAGGTCTAAACATAAGCTACTTTATTTTTTAAAATTCTGACGAAACAGTTTCGTAGTTCACGCGGTAACACCGCGAGCGAGTAATAATAATAAATTAAATACAAACGTTACATCTTATAAAATTCCACAAATAACGTATTTCTGTAAACGGAAGTATCAACCTACAACTTAGCTAAATCACCCTGCTTTCCACTTTTAGCGTTCTAACTCGTTTGCATATTCAGTGGTGGAATTCATCGTTGAGCTTTTTCTTGACAAGGATATGAAAATGGTTTAATCATAATAACTTGTGAGAGTGAAAATCGAACCCAGAACCATTGCGTTTACGGCTAAACCCTATCTATCCCACTGAGTCAGAATAACGTCTATTCACAAAACGTATAGTATATACCTATATTTTAATCAATACTGTCTTTTATTCTCTTTTTTTAGCTTTACACTGTAACTCGCACACATCCCCTGATGTAGGCAGAGGAAGCGTAGCATTAAGACGCTCCGTATCCCATTTTCCTTTTTCCAATTCTGGAGGCATTGCGTGTTAAGCGGTGGATCTTAACGCCGCGCTTTGCGTCTAAAATGGAAATATTCGATATTTCCACTCCTCGAGTGGGAATCAAACCTACGACCAACATATATACATTCAAACCCTGTCGCACTGCGTCACAATAACCTCCAGTATACTATATTATAGTAAAAACAAAAGCTACTATTACATGAAATGAATGACGACGTTGTAAGTTCAAGGGGACGGCTCGACCTCTGGACATCGCAGATTAGGGGCTTTATCCCGTACACGAGGGTGCCTGGGGAGGTATTATAAGATGGAAGGGAAGAAATATTTTAAATCACAATATATTATGTTTATAGATGTACGTTTTGTTTTTGTATAGAATTTGGATTTGAAAACATCATATAGTTTTGGGTTCGATTACCGTTCGGTGGAGTGATCATAATTAAGTTATTTTCATTTTTGTGCTCTGGTACCTAAGAAATTATACAAGAGAGGTGTCAAGGGACGAAGTTCCTTTCGATTAATTAGTGAAGGAATTGTGATAAGATTTTATTTTTTTAAGTTATAATAATATTTTTTTTTTACCCGCGACGGAACGGCGACTGTATATGTGTTTGGGGTGAGAGGTTGTTTGTTTGTTTGTTTGTTTGTTTGTGTGTTTGTGCAAATTACTATGTCAATTATTTCCAAAACTATAAGTCCGATTTTGATACGGTTTTCTATGATAGGTCAAGGTTCAATTGGCGTATGTTCTTAGATATGTCTTATTTCCTTAACTCACCAGGGGGCGCTGCAGTAAGCATTTTACGTGAAAACGAATGTTTTCAATTATCTCAAAAAATAATAGTCTGATTTCAATAGATTTTCAGTGATAGATTCAGGTTTAATTGGTGGATGTTCTTGGATATGTTTTATCGTGTCAAACCACCAGGGGGCGCTGCAGTAAGCATTTGTTTGTACTTTTTTTGTATTTATTTGTCTAAAACCGAAACTACTGCTCCGATTGAAAAGAGTTTTCATAAAAAGATTCATCTTTGCTTGATGCATATTTTAAGATTTTTCTTTTTTTGTTACGGGGAAATCTCACCAGGGGGCGCAGCAGTAAACATTTGTTTATGCAAATCAAAAACTACTGGTCCGATTTACATGTAACTTTCAAGGATAGGTTCAGGCTTGATTGGTGCATCTTTTTATATATGTGCTACAGTGACCACTCATCAGGGGGCGCTGCAGTAAGCATTTGTTTGTACTTTTTTGTGTAAAACCAAAATTTTTCTTGTATTTGTTTGTCTAGAACCGAAATTACTAATTTAGCGATTAGATAGAGTTTTCAGAACTAGATTTAGCTTTGCTTTGTGCATATTTTAAGGTTTTTGTTTTTTGGTTACGGTGAAAATTCACCAGGGGGCGCTGCAGTAAACATTTGTTTATGCAGAGCAAAAACTACTAGTCCGATTTAGATGAAACTTCCAACGATAGGTTCAGGTTTAATTGGTGTTTCTTTTCATATATGCGTTACGGTGACTACTCACCAGGGGGCGCTGCAGTAAGTACACTTGTTTGTGCGAAACTAAAACTACGAGTCCGATTTGAATGCAGTTTTCAATGATAGATTCAAGTTTACTTAGTGCATATTTTCATATATGTGTCATGTATGTTTACTTAGTGCATATTTTCATGTATGTGTTAACTCTCTAGGAGGCGCTGCAGTAAGTAGCTGCTTCTATTTTTTTGTGTAAAACCAAAACGACTAGTACGATTGAAAAGAGTTTTCAGTATTAGATTCCGCTTTGCTTATAGCATGTTTTTAAATTTATATTACAGTGACAAGTCACCAGGGGGCGTTCAGTAAAATATTGTTTGTGCAAAGATAAAATGACGAATTTGATTTGGATGCAGTTTCAATGATAAGTTCAAGTTTAATTACTGCATGTTCTTGGATATGTTTTATCGTGTTAACTCACCAGGGGGCGCTGCAGTAAACATTTGTTTGTAATATTTAATGCAAAGCTACAACTACTAGTCCGATTGCGCAGAGTTTTTAGTATTAGAGTTACCTTTACTTGGTGTAAGTTTTTAGGTATTTTTTTACGTTATGAACACGCCAGGGGGTGCTGCATTAAACATTTAATTATGCAAAGCTAAAACTACAAGTCCAATTTGGATGCAGTTATCAAAGATAGGATCAGGCTTAATTAGTGCGTGTTCTCGTATATGTGTCATGGTGACACCTCACCAGGGGGCGCTGCAGTAAGCATTTGCTTTTATTTTTTGTGTGAAACCTATTTAGATGCAGTTTTCTGTGATAGGTTCTGGTTTAATTGCTGCGTGTTTTTATATGCCATATCACGAACTACCACGGGGCGCTCCAGTATAAATTAGTTTGTTCAAAATCAAAACTACTACTGGGTTTTGTGATTTTCACTGATTTGGTTAGACTTAAGTTTCGTGGAAATGTTACGGTGACAATCTGCCAGGCGCTGCAATAAGCATTTGATAACCAGAAAGCATTGGGTTTATAATTTCTTTTGGATTTGCATGAAGATTAATATAAAGTATTTCGATATTATGTAATAATATATAATGTGTATCTATTCACTTTAAAAAGTTTAAAATAAAAAGCAAAATTAAAAATTTTGAAAAAACCCACGACGGTTTAATTGTAATTGAAAAAGGATAAAATAACTGTAAATCCCCCGCCTAAAAGAATATATGTAACGAGATGATGGGGACGACTTCGTCGGGGGCTGCCAGTTGCAATCCCTATTTTAAATATAGTAGCTAACAGTATAGATTTCGTTTTAAAGTTTTTAAAATACCAGTTATCAAAACTGTAAATTCATATTAATATTTTAATTTTTTGGGAACCTGTTTTAACAGCAAGAAAACCTATGAGAAGATTTGTGCAAACTTAAAGTAATGACAGCCCCCGACGGAGTCGTCCCCATCATCTCGTTACATATATTCATTTAGACGGGGGATTTACAGTTATTTTATCCTTTTTCAATTACAATTAAACCGTCGTGGGTTTTTTCAAAATTTTTAATTTTGCTTTTTTAAACTATTTTCATTTCATTATTTATTAATTTATTATTAATTACTAGCGACCCGCTCGCGGCTTCGCCGCGTGAACTACCACTTCATCCTCAATTGCTCTTTGGGATTGTTTTTTTTTATAAAAGGGGGTAGTCTATATTTGACCTTGCGTCACTAATTATGTTCTTGAGAAAATCATCGATACATCTAGTACAATGTCTATACTATTTGATAACATATAGCGATAACTGTTATAGTAAGAAAACGTACGAAATCTGTTATCATAGTATATACTATGATAGCTATATGATGGCAGATTTCATACATATATACCATCTGGTATATATGTACGAAATACAGATTTCGTATTACCCGTGAAAACATAAAAGATATAGATATAGATTTTTGCAATTTTATAATAATAATATTAATGAGTACAGATATATCTAATACAATGTCAACTATATAATAACAGATGGCGCTACCCAGAAAACGTAGTTACATCTGCTGTCATATAGATTATATAAAGTTTTATAGACCGGTCAAATGTATCTTTAATAAATGTTATGCTTATTTTATTTTATAATTATTTTAATTAGTGATATTGAAACAAATTTAGCTTCACTCGTGAACTATCGACATAATTTGAATGTTTTTTTTTTAATTTTATTTTTCTGCGGGAGTTGTATTGAATACCGGGATGAAAACTATCCCATATGTTGCTTTAACCTCTTAGCTAACTCCATACAAAAAATCATTAAATTCTACTTGGTAGATATCAGTATACAAATAATTTACTTATATCGGTTTTTTATTTTTTCCAAAAAAACTACATGGAAATCCGGGATAAAAACTATCCTATATGTACCTTTGGACTATAAGCTATCACCATACTAAAATTCATTCATTTCTATCCAGTACTTTTTGCGTGATTGACGAACAAATTAACAGACAGACAGACAGACAGACAGACAGACAAAAATTCTACTGAGTGGATTTTTGGCCTCTGTTATCGATATATTAACGCACCCAATTAAAATTTTTCTGAAATTTTTCATGTACAGAATTGACTTTTCTACTCTTTTATTATATATAGAGATAGAGATTATAAATTAAATTTAACAAATGAATGAAATTGTGTGCCTTGTGCCACTGCGCCACGACTGGCGGATTTTTTCTTGTCCTCATTTGTTTATCAAGGTCTACGTGATGACATTAGAGCACAATCTGAATGTAATAGCGGTGGTTTTGGGTACAATTCCAGTTGAGGGAACGATTATAAATAAATTATATTTAAAAAAGACATTTAAAGAAAAGGTATAAAAATTTGAACGCAGCGGGATTGGAAACCGCGCCTCCTGAATACCGTTCAGGCGCTCACACCAAATTTTTATACGTTTTCTTTAAATGTCTTTTTCAATTTTCCTAAGTGTGAAATAACACTTTAAAAATGTTTAAAAGTAAAAATTATATTTATTTCTCCGCTTTGATACCTGAGGCAAAATATGACATTAAGTTCCATTACTTATAACATAATGATTCGATTTTGGACTGAAATCAGAGAATAGTGTATCTTTATTTTTTTATATGTACAAAATAGAAATAAGAAAGAGGCTATACTAATAAAAAAAAATCTTAAAATAAATATTTTACACAGCCAATATCGAACCCACACCCTTCATTATATAAATTCTCAAACCAACCTCAGGGGATTCGTTCAAAACGTAACGTGGCGTAAACGTACATACTTGTACATATATATTTTAGTTCCACATTTCTAGTTAAAACATATATTTTCTTCAAAGCAGAAGCAATCAGCTACTAGAAACTAGCGTTTGTAATTGCAATCGCACGCATGACGGCGTTTCTGTCTTATGTTTTAAAAAGTTATATGTATGAAATATGGAGGTTGTCGTGGCGCAGTGGGAATGACTGAATGTAAATGAGATTGGTTGTGGTTTCGATATCTAGTAGGAATGTTTATGTTTAAATTAATTTTATTTTTTTGTTTTTGTAAGATAAAACACGGCGTTGAGTTACGTTATTCAATATGGAGTGTGTCATTTCATTCAATTGCAGGCGGAGAGGGGAGTATCTTGATGTTTTTTCTGTCTTGAGTGGGGGGGTCTATGCCGGGAAAACATGAAGCTGGAAAAAAATGTATAAAATATATGTCTTATGCCACATTGTTACGTTTTATTTAACAAAAATTCATTATTACAAAGGCTTTGAACATTTGACCATGAAATATGCAAGACAGTCTTAAGTTTATTCAACCGCAGCGTAGTCAGAGAGAAGCTAGTGCCAAAACTCTCCGTTTTCCACTTTCGATGAACATGAGATAGTTTCAAGTTAAGTGACAGTTCTCAATGCTACAATTAGTTACGTACACCGGAGCGGAGAAGTAAAAATAATCAAAATATGATCAACCAGGAGTCAAACCCGCAACAAATCACGTTTACCGTTATATTCTATCCCACTGTACCTAGATAACCTCAAATCGAACTGATTCTCGCCTTTATATCAATGGCAAAAGATTTTTCAAATGAACAGTATCTATCTATTCGTCTTCCGACGGCGCGTCATAACCTATAATGTTTCCTCTGATCCAATAAAAGTGACAAACGCAAATTTCTTACATACATACATAGGAAATACATAGGAAATGTATGCTTGAATTTATTTTCTCGTCAGTTTTCTATGAAATATGTTATAAATATCTTGGCGCAATGGTTCAGTGGTTATTGTAATCGCGATTAGTTGTGAGTTCGATTTTTACTCTGTAGATTGATTGACATTTGAGACACTTGCTATAAAGAACAGATACTACACTTTGATCTTAGCCAAAAGGCCGAGAAGCGAAGCAAAGCGAAGCGATTGGATATTGAAGTCAGACAGGCAATGTCTCAAATGTCGTTGGAAAGAAGAGAACGATATCGGGTTCTCTCTAACTATATTGCTGTATTAAAATGCATATGTTGAATTGCATTCTTCATAATAGAACATTAAAAATAGTTAAGATTAATAAAATAAATATCATATGCATTACTCAGTATATTTGACATACACGTTGCATAGGCAAATAGTATTAACTTTATTTTTTTATATATTGCTTCATTCTTTTGCCCGGAAAGCAGCGTAGTCTCAGAGAACCTAGTGTCACTACACTCCGTTCTCTCTTTTTCACCCGAAATTAAGGCGTGGAACTGAACTGAATCAAATATTTATCCATCTCTTTTACAATCAGACGCTGTCCCACGTCACCAGTCTCAATGTAATCATGTTCATTATTACATTTATTCGTATAGATTTACAAATTTAAATAAAAGAAAGTTAAAATTTTTACAATTCGAACTAAACCAACATATTGTTTTAATTTATAAGCGTTTCCTTAGAATCAACTTAATCACGTTTTCATAATAATTACACAGTGTTATCATAATTCAACGTCATAATTATTCATGTAAAACAGAGATGCTCGTAAATTCCTTTGAAGATCAGTCACTTAATCCAATTACAATTACAACGAAAGCTATACGGTGAAAAAATCTTTTTTTTTTAGCTTCACGCTGTATCCCGCACACAGCAGGGTAGGCAGAGGGTACCTAGTGTTATGACACTCCGTTCCCCACTTTTCGCCGAATTCGGAAGCATTGCGTGGCGGAACTTAACGCCGCGCTTTGCCTCGGCAGCAGAGCGAAGAAAATGGAAATATTAAATATTTCCACTCCTCGAGTGGGACACAACCAGTCGTTTACAGTCACACGTTCGTGCCACTGCCTCACGAATGGCCCTGGTTGAAAAATTTATTGTCATTTTATCATAATTCTTATTCTAGTAAGCTTTAGTCACATGTAAATGAAGTATAAGAAAAGTGTAGGTTATGGGTAAGTATTAATTCCTGCGTTAGGTAGAGAAGTAGTGGGTACCTAGTAACTGTTAAAATACTGTTTTCTATATTTCCTTCAATATTGAAAATTTATTTGATTTTGGTTGAGGAGTTAAAGCTAGCAATGTTGCGATCCCCGGCTTTGCCTTGCAAAAGCAAGAAGTTAAATAATAAATATATTATTGCAAAATTGTATAGCCTAATGTATTAGCTTCACGCTGTATCCCGAAGGGGGCAGCAGGGTAGGCAGAGGAAACCTAGTGTTAAGACACTCCGTTCCCCACTATATAGCCTAATAATAAGCATAGTAAACTTAATGAATGCAAAAATTTTGTCAAACCGTAATAATTTACATTAATATTAAAAAATTTAACTCTATACCTATTCCTGGTCAGTTCATTACAAAATGCGAAGTATTTATTTCTTAATTTCCCTCTGCTAAGGAAATCGAAACGAAATAAAATAAAATAGATGAGAACAATACAGATAAACATAAATTAATATCTTACTACTTTGTGGCCAGTCGTGGCGCAGTGGCACAAGCGTGTGACTGTAAACGACTGGTTGTGGGTTCGATTACCACTCGGGGAGTGGAAATTATATTTCCATTTTCTTCGCTCTGGTGTCGACATAAAGCGCGGCGTTAAGTTCCATAACTTAACACGCAAGCCTCCGAAATCGGCGGAAAGTGGGAAACGGAGTGTCTTAACACTAGGTCCCCTCTGCCTATCCTGCTGTGTGCGGGATACAGCGTGAAGCTAAAAAAATATATCTTACTATACTATACTAAAAAATTGTGTGTAAATGCACTTAGGAAATTGAAAAGGGCAATTTTAGAAAACCCATTTGTATTAAATGAATAACATCTAAATTAATTTTCCATTACAACTAGTTTAGAACTACACATTGCACAGACCAGCGCAAAGCGAAGGCATTGTGTTAAGTCTTTTTGTAGTAACCGTTAATATTATGGCTGTAACCATCCTGGAAATTTCACTGAGATTGCTTTCTCTTTGTACATAAGTGTTTCAAAGGCCATGTCTAATTCAACGACTAAATTTACCATAGTTTTAAGTTGCATTACATTTTAATACAAAATTTCGCTTGCGAAATACTGATAGTCAAATTTGTATAAAGGCTTCTAGGAAATGTGAAATTAGTAGAGTAGTGTATTAAAAGCAATATTAGAGCTCTAGATAGCTAGTTTAATTAAATAATGTTTAGGAAATAAGTGCTGTTCAAAGGTCAAAAAGCGTTTCAGCCGGATTTAATATAGGTACAAGTCGTGTTAATTGTTTGTTAATGCTTGTGTTTAGTCCTCTATGTAAATATCTGTGTAAATATATTAAAAATAATAAGATTAAATTGTAGATATAATATTATTTATGTTCTAATGTATATGTACTAATCAATTTGTGTGTGTGTGTGTGTGTGTGTGTGTGTGTGTGTGTGTGTGTGTGGTGTGTGTGTGTGTGTGTGTGTGTGTGTGTGTGTGTGTGTGTGTGTGTGTGTGTGTGTGTGTGTGTGTGTGTGTGTGTGTGTGTGTGTGTGTGTGTGGTGTGTGTGTGTGTGTGTGGTGTGTGTGTGTGTGTGTGTGTGTGTGTGTGTGTGTGTGTGTGTGTGTGTGTGTGTGTGTGTGTGTGTGTGTGTGTGTGTGTGTGTGTGTGTGTGTGGGTGTGTGGTGTGTGTGTGTGTGTGTGTGTGTGTGTGTGTGTGTGTGTGTGTGTGTGTGTGTGTGTGTGTGTGTGGTGTGTGTGTGGTGTGTGTGTGTGTGTGTGTGTGTGGTGTGTGTGTGTGTGTGTGTGTGTGTGTGTGTGTGTGTGTGTGTGTGTGTGTGTGTGTGTGTGTGTGTGTTTGTGTGTGTGTGTGTGTGTGTGTGTGTGGTGTGTGTGTGTGTGTGTGTGTGTGTGTGTGTGTGTGTGTGTGTGTGTGTGTGTGTGTGTGTGTGTGTGTGTGTTGTGTGTGTGTGTGTGTGTGTGTGTGTGTGTGTGTGTGTGTGTGTGTGTGTGTGTGTGTGTGTGTGTGTGTGTGTGTGTGTGTGATGTGTGTGTGTGTGTGTGTGTGTGTGTGTGTGTGTGTGTGTGTGTGTGTGTGTGTGTGTGTGTGTGTGTGTGTGTGTGTGTGTGTGTGTGTGTGTGTGTGTGTGTGTGTGTGTGATGTGTGTGTGTGTGTGTGTGTGTGTGTGATGTGTGTGTGTGTGTGTGTGTGTGTGTGTGTGTGTGTGTGTGTGTGTGTGTGTGTGTGTGTGTGTGATGTGTGTGTGTGTGTGTGTGTGTGTGTGTGTGTGTGTGTTGTGTGTGTGTGTGTGTGTGTGTGTGTGTGTGTGTGTGTGGTGTGTGTGTGTGTGTGTGTGTGTGTGTGTGTGTGTGTGTGTGTGTGTGTGTGTGTGTGTGTGTGCTGTGTGTGTGTGTGTGTGTGTGTGTGTGTGTGTGTGTGTGTGTGTGTGTGTGTGTGTGTGGTGTGTGTGTGTGTGTGTGTGTGTGTGTGTGGTGTGTGTGTGTGTGTGTGTGTGTGTGATGTGTGTGTGTGTGTGTGTGTGTGTGTGTGTGTGTGTGTGTGTGTGTGTGTGTGTGTGTGTGTGTGTGTGTGTGTGTGTGTGTGTGTGTGTGTGTGTGTGTGTGTGTGTGTGTGTGTGTGTGTGTGTGTGTGTGTGTGTGTGTGTGTGTGTGTGTGTGTGTGTGTGTGTGTGTGTGTGTGTGTGTGTGTGTGTGTGTGTGTGTGTGTGTGTGTGTGTGTGTGTGTGTGTGTGTGTGTGTGTGTGTGTGTGTGTGTGTGTGTGTGTGTGTGTGTGTGTGGTGTGTGTGTGTGTGTGTGTGGAATGTTTATTATATTGTTTTGTTGTAGATGTAGATTTTTTATTGTATCTCTTCCTGTATAAATGCAATCTCATCCTGTATTTTAATTTAGTATTATTTTTGGTAAATAATCTCCTTCGTATGTTCTCCTTTCAACGTGACATTGGCGAAGTTTTTTGTGTTCTACTGACAATTTCGGAACGCCATAATTTAAGAACCGAACCGAACCGAATATAGATACAAGTTGGAATCGACCATATTGTTTGAATGAACTATAAAACGTAAAATATCATGTTTTATATGTATATATCAGAAATTTAGGTTTTTGCAAAAGGATTTGATAAGATCTTTCTTAAATATCTCCTTCACTTTCTGCCAATACTTTGCGTATTTGCGGCGGAACTCAACGCCACGTTTTGTCTTGTCATAAAAGCGGAGAAATGAGAATAATGTATGTAGATATATAAATATAAAATAAAATGAAAAGCTTCTAGATTCTGCTTACCGAATCCGACACATTGCCTTTAGAGAGGAACGATAACGGGTATGGTGTAACTAAGCGCCTAATTTGTCACCAGAGTTGAACAATCAGATAATTTAACTATATTCTTTTCTTGAATAAGAAGAACAGAGTGTATAGACACTTAGGTACTCTCTTCCTACTCTGCAATACGGGATATACCGAAATAAAACAAAAACATGAAAAAATACTTTTAATTAAATCTTAAACTTAATTTCTAGTCACCCAATCTTCAATTGAACAACTAAAATATTTCTTTTTAAACATTTTAAAGTGTTATTCCACACTTAGGAAAATTGAAAAAGACATTTAAAGAAAACGTATAAAAAATTGAACGCAGCGGGTGTCGAACCCGCGCCTCCTGAATACCGTCCAGGCGCTCTCACCACTGAGCCTTTCTTTAAATGTCTTTTTCAAAATAATTCTTATCATCCAACCAAAAGAAAAAAAATCAACATAATTCAGAAGAACAGTATCGGACTCATTCGGGCAACTAATAAATAAGTTTTATGGGAAGTTTATGTAAAAACACAGCAATAAAACCGTTTCCCGTCAAATGAAGACGTCGGTCGGAGATCGAAGCTGCGTTATCGACAGTATGTCTGAATAAATTATCAAGAGTGGCGTCGTAAATAGTGGTCTTATTTGAAACTAGCTTTGCCCTGCAATTCCGTTTGCATGGATTTTGAAATGAAAAATCTCATCATTTTTAGTATGTTTTGCAAATTGTCTTAGTGCTCTCTCAGATAATCCAAAGAATATATGTATGTACAAAGGAAATTGGGGCCAGTCGTGGCGCAGTCGCTCTGGTATCGAGGCAAAGCGCGGCGTTAAGTTCCGCCACTTAACACGCAATGCCTCCGAATTCGGCGGAAAGTGGTGAACGAAGTTTTGTAACACTAGATTCACTCTGCCCCTGATGCGTACGGGATACAGCGTAAAGCTAAAATAAATAAATAAATAAACAAAGGATATTTCAGCTCTCTCACTCCTTTATAACTAAACTGCTGGGCTGTGGGTTCTATCAGTCAGTGAATTACTGACAGACCGTCGTGGCTCAGGGGGACAGCGTCTACTGTAAATGCTTACGGTTATGATTTCGATTCCCTTTTGGGGGAACTGTAATAAATAATTGATTTTCATTTTTTGCTCTCTAGTACGTGAGACAAAACGTGGCGTTAATTTTAGCCACTCAACATGCAATGTTTTGATTTCGTGCAAAACTTGAAATGCTATACAGAAATCTTGAGTGAAAATCGAAGCCAAAACTGACCGAACGAAGCGTCTACAGTCAGGCACAATCGTACTGAGCCACAATAGGTATTTTATACAGTATATTTTTTTGTGTTGTAGCTTCACGCTTTATCCCGCACACAGCAGGGTAGGCAGAGGGAACCTTATGTTAAAACACTCTGTTCCCCACTTTTCGCCGAATTCGGAGGCTTGCGTGTTAAGTGGCGGAACTTAACGCCGTGCTTTACCTCGACACCAGAGCGAAGAAAATGGAAATATAATTTCCACTCCTTGAGTGGGAATCGAACCCACAACCAGTCGTTTACACGCTTGTGCCACTGAGCCTCAATAGGCATTTTATTCAGAATATACATTCATCAATTTAATTCTTCAAATATATTACTTGCATTCAAGACTAGACTCTTGAATGCCAGTAGTATATTTGAGAAATAGACCATATAGTAATACGATGAATATGGACCAGCTGTTTGGTATAGACAATACGTATACTACTCTCGGGCTTTTACTATAGTATAACTGATCTCCGTACTTGTCAATAGTTCAAAGTGGAAAATTCTTAGACAAGTTGGATCACCATTCTTTTAACTTTTGGATTCTCTTTATTTATATACTTTATGTACATAACAAAATATATAGTTTTCGAAATAGACATTTCGAATATGTAGTAAAAATGTGAGGATTTTATCTGTTTAAAAGTCTTTTCCAGAAAACCTTGAATGTCAGAAAGTTTAAGATGAAAAGAAGCGATTCGGGGACTTAGTGTGTATTTATTATATAATGTAATATAATATTATTCTTACATAGAAATATCTTTAAAATTAATAAATTTAGTAACCAAGGACTTTGTAGGTAAGTTTACGAAATCGTAAATCTTAGTCATTTCGTCTTCATTTTAAATGTACCCTAACACTAACCAATAAAACTATACTATACGATTATTAATTCAGTATCCATACAATGGCAAGTTTATATTAAAAACATCATCGTTTTTCAAACCGATTTGTGATATAAGCAAAAAGGAAACCTAAAGAGTGACTCATCATTTACATCAACTTCAATCATATATAATGGAGAGAAAAACGTAGAATAATAAAAAAAAAACGTCAGCTGGTCATGGCGCAGTGGCACAAACGTGTGACTGTAAACGACTTGTGGGTTCGACTCTCACTCGAGGAGTGGAAATATTTATTACTTCCATTTTCTTCGCTCTGGTGTCGATGTAAAACGCGGCGTTAGGTTCCGCCACTTAACTCGCAATGACTCCGAATTTAGTAGAAAGTTGGGAACAGAATGTCTTAACATTAGGTTCCTCCTGCCTATCTTGCTGTGTGCGGGATACAGCGTGAAGCTATAAGATATATAAATAATAAAAAAACCCTTTACTATTTTTTAAAACTGTATTCGAGTTTAAATGCAACATTGCAGACTCCAACTGAAGACAGCCATTGTTATGTAGATTTCGGTCTTATTTTACGTGTTGGTTGTCGACGGCGATTTAATTTTTATCCCAATTCATTTTCAAATCGATTTCACTTTAAAGGTTTTTACATTTTATTTATGAATTTATAAAATCTTTTGTTTTCCGACTGACAATAAATTTACTTGAAAATTACTTTTTTTATATATATTTTTCAGCTTTACGCTTTTCCTTACAGAGCAGGGTAGTAAAGAATATCCACAAGGCTAGTAGAGTTAACACACTCGTTTTTCCACTTTTCGCTTGTAATTGAGACATGGTAAAGGGCCAGTCGTGGCGCAGAGGCACCCAATGCGACTGATTGTGGATTCGATTCCCACTCAAGGAGTGGAAATATTTATAATTTACATATTCTTCTCTTTGGTGTCGAGGCAAAGCGCGGCGTTAAGTTCCGCCACTTAACACACAATGCCAAGGAATTCAGCATAACGTGGGGAACGGAGTGTCTTAACACTAGGTTCCCTTTGCCTACCCTGCTATGTGCGGGACGTAGTATGAACATAAAAAAAAGAAAAAAAATATTGAAACCTTGTTGGCGGGACTCAATGTCGCGTCTTTACTATAGTTGAAAAATGAATTGTACCTTAAAATGGGAAAAGAACTCACAATCAACAGAGTTAAAACCCTTCGATAGCCTTTTAAATAATTTTAACTTAATACGCGCGATTGGAGAGCATCTAGTTATCAGCACAATAGTTGGTGGGTTCGATTCCCACTCGGAATCATGATTATATATTATTTTCATTTCTTCACTGTGTACCTAAGTAAAGACGAGGAGTTAAGTCCCATAACTTAACCCTCAATATCTAGACTTTAGACAAAAAGTGGAGAATGGAGAGTCTCGACATAAAGTTCTTTCTGACCCTATTCTAAGGGGAAGAGTGTGGACACTGAAAGATACAATAAAATTACATTCTTTATACAAATATGCTAGAAGTACTTTTTAAAATTTATAACAAAAAATTAAAACAATCTTTACAACATTATAAGATGCACTTTTTTATTTACTTTATTTTCTACACTACGTATGGACTGTACATATTTATTAAATATTCTTCTTAATATAAATTAAATTTTTCCACAGTATCAGTATTCAAAACTAAGGCTTATGAGACATATATTATAAGCATTTTTGAATAACACATTATAATGTTTAAAAATATCAAATTTGTCTATCCCATCACAACTGAACGACATAACACTTGCTCAAACATAATCTCTCCAACCCTGAAAACTAAATTCACTAAGAAATTACAGTAAATCTGGTGGAATTCCTTAACGTAAAGCCTTGATGGATACAAACCACTTACATTTAAGGGCGACTCCTCTCCGTCTGAGACGCGTGATGTCGCTGTAGATAGAGGTACTGCGTAATGCCGTAATGTCACCGATCGCTCAAGCCACCGCAAATCCTGAATAAATCAGCGCTTTTGGATAAGTATTGAATGAAAACGAATGTATTCGGTTCACTTAGGCGTGAAAGTTAAAGTTAACATTTTTATTTGAGGAAAGGATTTTTTTTTTTTGATAAATTTGTGTTATATTTGATCTTTTGTTTTCACGATTACTACACATTTTGAAATTAACTATTTTTAATCGGATTATTTGCGTATATTTTTGGTATTCGAATATACATTTTTTGGAAACCCGACGTTTCGAACACTTAACAGTAGTCCGTGGTCACTCGCGGGTAGACTGAGGTGGCATTCGTCTGTCAGTTGATACATTATTATATCAAACTACCGCCAACGATTTCTTAGTTATTACGTTTTGTTATTTAATAAACTTAGTTTTAAGCTCTGATATTGTTAATGAAATAAGGAATTTATATGTAAAAAGAAAAAGATTATTTTAAAAAAGGTACAGACCTTATGTCCGTAGTGGTGTAAATTAAATTTAAAAAAAATCACGATTTTTTTAGTTAGGATTATATATTTTTTTTTTTATTTCCCCGCTCTACTGACAAAACAAAGCGTGGCATTGAGTTCTCGCTGAGTGTCGTGCAATGTCTAAATTTTAGACAGAAACTGGAGAACGGAAGGTTTTAACAGTAGGTCGTCTAGGTAGGTCTAACTACACAGTGAACTATACAAGGAAAAGCTTGAAGAATTTCTTAGCATCCCCTTTTAAACTATTATACGAGCAATACTCGCGACTTTGTTTATGTTGAATACGATTTCTGTCTCACTTTCAATTACCAGCCCTGTTTGTTTTCTTGCAATTAAATTCATGCCTCGAGTTATCTGGATTCAGTTTTCAGATTTCCTCATTGTATGTTGAATGGCAGTGCTTGACATTGAACCTTATCTTAGGTGTCAGAGGGGAGAAATTAATAATTTAAATAACATTTCTCCAGGTATCGTATCCACAACCAACCCTGATTCACTGTGCCAGACTATTTTTAAGGATAATATTTTTTGGCTACATCTTTAAATATGTGGCCAGTCGTGGCTACAGTGGCACAAGCGTGTGACCGTAAACGACTGGTTGTGGGTTCGATTGTCACTCGAGGAGTGGACATTTAATATTTCCATTTTCTTCGCTCCGGTGTCGAGGTAAAGCGCGGCATTAAGTTCCGCCACTTAACACGCAAGCCTCCGAATTCGGTGGAAAGTGGGGAACGGAGTGTCTTAACACTAGGTTCCCTCTGCCTACCCTGCTGTGTGCGGGATACAGCGTGAAAAAAATCTTTAAATAAAAATCACCACAGTGGCAATTACGTTTTTTTTCAGCTTCACGTTCTTCCCACTATAATGGGAAAAATAGTGACAAGACACTCCGATATCCATTCTCCACCCAAAATTTAGACATGACGAGTTAAATAATGAAACAAAATGCCACGCCTGTTAGTCAAGTAAATAAGCTTTAAAATAAAAATATTGTCAATTTCCTTCAAGTGGGAATTGAACCCACGACCATTGCGTTTACAGTCAAAAGCTGTACCACTGTGCCACTACGCCGTCTACATGCTTATTATTTATGCAATAACTCGAGAATGTTTTCTTTGTAACTTTAAAAAGTTCTTGTAAATAAATTCTGAAAGCCGACAAAGATATACTTCCGCCTTTCCTACTTCCGCTCAATTGTTTTGTTTTGTATGGGTACTCTAGTATATTTTATTTAGAAGTCCTTGTGGCGCAGTGGGATAGCGTTTGACTAAAACTGTGATTAAATGTGGGTTTGATTCCCATTCGGTGGAATAGTCAAATTTTTATATCTAAATCTAAATCTCTAAATTAAAATTAAATAGCTTCACGCTATATCCCGCACACAGCAGGGTAGGCAGAGGGAACCTAGTGTTAAGACACTCCGTTCCCCACTTTCCGCCGAATTCGGAGGCTAGCGTGTTAAGTGGTGGAACTTAACGCCGCGCTTTACCTCGACACCAGAGCGAAGAAAATGGAAATATAATTTCCACTCCTCAAGTGGGAATCGAACCCACAACCAGTCGTTTACAGTCACACTCTTGTGCCACTGGGCAACGACTGGCCACAATCTAAATCACTGCAACGTTAATTTAAGTTCCACTCAATCCGAATATTTTTATTAGGACGAAAAGTGGAGAACGGAGTGTCTTAAACTTAGCTTCTCTCTGAACTCTCTGCTATTCACAAAAAAGCTTTAAGTTATAATATGTACTTAATATACTTTTTAATAAAGAAGTGCTTTAGGCATAACCGTAATACCTATGTGTGATTTAAAAAATACCTGTTACCTCTAATCTTTAATATTAAATTATGAGAGCTTCACGCTTTCTCCCGCAAAGCAGGAATCCTTACTTATTATAAATGCGAGAGTCTGTCTGTTTGTCTGTCATGCTTTCACGAGTAATCTGATCCGATTTGGGTGAAATTTAGAATGAAAGTAGTAAATAAATCCAGGCTCAAATACAGGCTGCTTAATTTTTCAAAAATCAACCTCTAAAGGGTGATAAAAGTTTATATCCAAAATCTAAACCGCTTGACTGATTGTAACAAATTTTGGAGTAAATATAGTTGATAATCGAAGGTTAAACATAAGCTAACTTATTTTTTTAAGATACACCCTCGATGGTTGCAATATAACAAAACAGCCATGTAGTTCACGTGGCGGAGCCGCGAGTGGGCCGCTAGTCATAAATAATCTAGAGTCAAAACACTCCGTGCTACACGTTCTCTGTCCGAATTCCACATGTTGAGTTTGAGAAGCGGTACTCAATGCCGCATTTTACCTTAAATGATTTAAAAAAATACTTAAGAAATAAATTGAAAATATAAAAACGTTTAAACTGAAGTAATATAACTTGTTTTCGGGTATTATTGTCTCCGGGGAAAAGCATTTTCTTTGGAAGTGCCAAAAAGGGTTCCTAAGTTATATAATTCCTGTGCTCAGTTCAAAGCAACATGTGCCGTTTTAATTAATTAATCCTTTGAGATTTTCTTGCTTCGTTTTCGCTGCTTTTATTATATATTTATCAGAATTAAGAGGTCTATTGGCGTGTAAATAAGTATTTCCTTAGCAACATGGTGAGTCGATTTATATAAAAGTGTGTGACAAAAAATTTTTTTTTAGCTTCATGCCGTTTCCCGCACATAGCAGCCTACTAAGATACTTTGCGCCGAATTCGAAGGCATTGCGGAGGCTTTGACTCGACACCAAAGCGAAGAAAATGGAAATATGAAATATTTCCACTTCTCGAGTGGAAATCGAACCCACAACCAGTCGTTTACAGTCACACGTACATGCCACTGCGCCACGACTGGCCCCAAAAATTTGAAAGAATTCGTAATACATATTTCATTAGTTTATATTATTTGTAATGAATTTTCTTTCTGTATTAAAAAATTGTCTAAAATATTTTCTTTATGTCTTTATGTAAGAACTTCTTTCAGCTTTATCGCGTGTCCCAGCAAAATAGACTAGACACAGATAACTTAATATCAAGATAATATGCTCGTCACATTCCCTCCGAATATATCGAAATATATGTGATAATATATATTTCGAATTGAATTATGGAATTTAACGACCAAAGTGATAAGAATTAAAATATTTTATATACAATCATTTCATACGGTGTTGAGTTCCGCCTGTCAATCCGCAATGTACTAAGTGATATAGGCAGTATATATATAGTCAAATTTATTTTACCTCTATTATCGTAATATAGGTGGTCACAGATAGACCTAGTCTACTTGTGATTACGATCTTATTATGAAAAACTATTTTTAAAGTGTAAGTTTTATTCAAAAAAATAATTTTATGTTACTTAAATACTGTTTTACATAAACATGCGTTATTTACTTATTTCGTTTAATTATTTAATAAAAAAAATGGTGATTGAAATAATTATACATACAATACACTTATCAACCTACTCACGCCCAGTAGGGCGGGCGGGGAACGCATACATGATACGTCGACCCTTACCGTTGTCTCTGAAAACAATATTTAAAAAATATATCCACATCTCTATTACACAATGAAACATTTGCCTAATGAAAATAAGATAAAAAATAGCAAAAAAACAGAACATTGCACATTGCATTTATGTAACAAAATCAACTTACAATTCCGCTAAAAGCATTGCTGCGTTTCGTTATAAAACTGCATTAACGGATCTATCGAACTTATTCGCTGTATTTTTGTACGTAAATTGTATTTTAAATTGATGATTTTATTTAAACTCAAAAAGAGTAGTAAGTCGCACACTGCAAGGTATGCAGAGGGAATCTAGTGTTATGAGACTCCGTTACCCACGCACCGCCGAATTCGGAGGTATTGTGTGTTAAGAGACGGAACTTAACGCCGTGCTTTTCCTCGACACCAGAGCAAAGAAAATGGAAATATTAAATATTAAATATTATCCTCGAGTAGGAATCGACCAACAACCAGTCGTTTACAGTCACACACTTATGCCACTGGCCCCTAGTAAGTACATGTTTTAAAATATACTGCTTAATAGCTTCTCCTGTATTTTTTTAAAAAATGTATACAAGTTAGAATGCGGATTCGAATTCACTTTTCTTGAAAACCATCAAATTATTAATTCCTTCGCCTAAATGTCCATCCTTTTTAATTTTCTTAAGTGTGTAAATAAAACTAAAATGTTTAAAATTTTCATCTGCATTACCCTATTACCACTCATGAAAAAGTTTTTGATTATTTACCAAAATTATGCAGACGTTATGAAATTTCAGAATACTTAAAGTTTATATTCAGAAGAAGTACAGAGAGATCTTTTATTATTAGCTATTAGAAATATATATGGCGCCAGTCGTGGCACAGTGGCACGTAAGTGTGACTGTAAGCGACTGGTTGTGGGTTCGATTCTCACTGGAGGAGTGGAAATATTTAATATTTCCATTTTTTTTGATCTAGTACCGAGACAAAACGCGGCGTTAAATGTCGCCACTTAACTCGCAATGCCTCCAAAATTGAGATGGTGTGTGCGGGCTACAACGTGAAGCTAAAAAAAAGAAAAAAAAACGTTATGTACAATACCATCTGTTTAAAATGTATTTTAGGTAAACTAGCATAACTTAAATCCTAAGTTTTAAGCGTCAAGAGTGGACACAAATAGGTATATATAAGATACTACATATAACATATAAGGTAAAACTAATAAAAGCTTATCCATCAATTCTGTCAAATATTTTCGTATATTTTTGATTGATTGACAAATAGTTATCAATAGTTATCAATCAAACGATATAAGAAAATCTTGTAACTTGTTTTCATAGTATGTTGTTAGAGGATTCCAGAATTCCATATATTTTTTTTTTAATAAAGGAACTCTGTCCATGGGCTCACAGGTGCCCATGGCATTTGTTAGTATTAATTTGTATATAGTGTGACAATTCAAAAGCACTGAGACTTATATTTAATCTTATTATCTAATGGTGATGTCCATCACTGACCAAGTGTAAGCATTTTTTTTTTTTTTTTTTTATTTTGGTTTAATTGTATGTAGTAAATGTATGTACATATATATAATTTTAATAAAAACAGACATCCAGCTCACGCTTTGAATTCCATATTACACATTTTCCGTCATAGCAAGGTGCTGAAAGAGAACATAATTTTGAGACACTCCGTTCTCCACACACCAACTAATATAAAACAATTAGAAAACGGAATACGAAGTGATACTTTACCAATTTTTTTTAGCTTCACGCTGTGTCCAGCAGGGTAGGCAGAGAGAACTTAGTGTTAAGACACTCCGTTCCCCATTTTTCCACCGAATTCTAATTGCATTGTGTGTTAAGTGACGAAAAATTACCAAAATAAACAAAATTATTTATTAAAAAAAATATTATTAACACCAAAAACCATATAACAATAACAATTTAACAAGTAACTGGCAAAACGGCACACAAGAAGTGATATCTCACTTCAATTAAAAGCAAAGATTCATAGCAAGAGGCTTATAACGACAACGCTCATATTAATTAGCTCGGAGCTCGACATTTGCCATATTTCCAACAGGAAGTCCTCGTAATAAGAAAACGTTAAGTTTATTTTTGCTCTTAAATAATGTTATGAAATTGAGCCTCTGTAGGTATAATGTATGATGAAGTTGAAACGTAAGGTATCGTTTGTTAAACCACATTTCTGTTATGGTTTTTATTTAAAATATTGGTGTTTTCCGAAAAAACGAAACCAAAAAAACGTTTTAGATAGGCATTTGTGTGTCAGTGACAAATTTCTCCGTTATTTATAAGTTTTTTGCACCGTTTTCGGCCTGTTGTTTTCTATATTCTCCCTAAAATTGAATTATAACTAAATTGCTTACTGAGTGTTGAAATTTAAGGCCATACTTTATTTACTTACAATTAACAATAAAAATAAATTATATACTCATATTCTCGAGAGAATTAAATAGTTTACTCTTCCGAGGGGGAATCGAACCCACAATCATATACTACATACATATGAATTACAATTACACAGTAAGTTGCTATCACACTGCACCACGATAACCTCCAAGTAAAGATAGTATATGTAGTAATTGTAACCGAATAGTGTAATAAGTAAAGTGAAGTTCAAACTGAGATTTGTCAGTTCGATTTCTACTTGAGGACATATATTTAAATTAGTTTTATTTCTTCGCTCTTCTAAGTCACTTAGTAAGTTCTCCCACTTAACCTGCAATGTCTGGATTTCTTGTGGAAAGTGGAGAACAAAATATCTTTACAAAAGATTCTATCTGACTATACTACTACTATACGAGCAAAACGGTAAGTTGAAAAAATACATAATTACTTACTCATTGTGCGCATATTTTTTTTTCAAAAAGTAAAGTGGATCACTTTTAAACATTTTTAAAGTGTTATTCCACACTTAGGAAAATTGAAGAAAAAACGTTTAAATAAAACGTATAAAAATTGAACGCAGCGGGATTCGAACCTGCGCCTCCTGAATACCGTCCAGGCGCTCTCACCATTGAGCCATGCGTTCTACTATCCGCTGCGTCGTGCTCAGTTTTCTTTAAATGTCTTTTTTTACCCGCGACGGAACGGCGACTGTATATGTGTTTGGGGTGAGAGGTTGTTTGTTTGTTTGTGTGTTTGTGCAAATTACTATGTCAATTATTTCCAAAACTATAAGTCCGATTTTGATACGGTTTTCTATGATAGGTTAAGGTTCAATTGGCATATGTTCTTAGATATGTCTTATTGCCTTAACTCACCAGGGGGCGCTGCAGTAAGCATTTTACGTGAAAACGAATATTTTCAATTATCTCAAAAAATAATAGTCTGATTTCGATACGATTTTCAGTGATAGATTCAGGTTTAATTGGTGAATGTTCTTAGATATGTTTTATCGTGTCAAACCACCAGGGGGCGCTGCAGTAAGCATTTGTTTGTACTTTTTTTGTATTTATTTGTCTAAAACCGAAACTACTGATCCGATTGAAAAGAATTTTCAGAAAAAGATTCAGCTTTGCTTAATGCATATTTTAAGATTTTTCTTTTTTTGTTACGGGGAAAACTCACCAGGGGGCGCTGCAGTAAACATTTGTTTATGCAAATCAAAAACTACTAGTCCAATTTAGATGTAACCTTCAAGGGTAGGATCAGGCTTAATTGGTGCGTCTTTTCATATATATGTTATGGTGACCACTCATCAGGGGGCGCTGTAGTAAGCATTTGCTTGTATTTTTTTTTGTAAAACCAAAATTTTTCTTGTATTTATTTGTCTAAAACCGAAATTACTCATCCGATTGGCTAGAGTTTTCAGAATTAGATTTAGCTTTGCTTGCTGCATATTTTAAGATTTTTGTTTTTTTGTTACGATGAAAATTCACCAGGGGGCGCTGCAGTAAACATTTGTTTATGCAGAGCAAAAATTACTAGTCCGATTTAGATGAAACTTTCAACGATAAATTGAGGTTTAATTGGTGCTTCTTTTCATATATGCGTTACGATGACCACTCACCAGGGGGCGCTGTAGTAAGTACATTTGTTTGTGTAAAACTAAAACTACGAGTCCTATTTGAATTCAGTTTTCAATGATAGATTCAAGTTTACTTAGTGCATATTTTCATATATGTGTCAAGTATGTTTACTTAGTGCATATTTTCATGTATGTGTTAGCTCTCTAGGGGGCGCTGCAGTAAGTAGCTGCTTCTATTTTTTTGTGTAAAACGACGAATTTGATTTGGATGCAGTTTCAATAATAAGCTCAATTTCTTGGACATGTTTTATCGTGTTAACTCACCAGAGGGCGCTGCAGTAAACATTTGTTTGTAATATTTAATGCAAAACCACAACTACTAGTCCGATTGGGCAGAGTTTTTAGTATTAGAGTTACCTTTACTTGGTGTAAGTTTTTAGGTTTTTTTACGTCAAGAACTCACCAGGGGGCGCTGCATTAAACATTTAATTATGCAAAGCTAAAACTACAAGTCCGATTTGGATGCAGTTATCAAAGATAGGATCAGGCTTAATTAGCGCGTGTTCTCGTATATGTGTCATGGTGACACCTCACCAGGGGGCGCTGCAGTAAGCATTTGCTTTTATTTTTTGTGTGAAATCTATTTAGATGCGGTTTTCTGTGATAGGTTCTGGTTTAATTGCTGCGTGTTTTTATATGCCATATCTACCACGAACTACCACGGGGCGCTCCAGTATAAATTAGTTTGTTCAAAATCAAAACTACTAGTGGGTTTTGTGATTTTCACTGGTTTGGTTAGATTTAAGTTTCGTGGAAATGTTACGGTGACAATCTCCCAGGCGCTGCAATAAGCATTTGATAACCAGAAAGCATTGGGTTTATAATTTCTTTTGGGTTTGCATGAACATTAATATAAAGTATTTCGATATTATGTAATAATATATAATGTGTATCTATTCACTTTAAAAAGCTTAAAATAAAAAACAAAATTAAAAATTTTGAAAAAACCCACGACGGTTTAATTGTAATTGTAAAAGGATAAAATAACTATAAATCCCCCGCCTAAAAGAATATATGTAACGAGATGATGGGGACGACTTCGTCGGGGGCTGCCAGTTGCAACCTCTATTTTAAATATAGTAGCTAACAGTATAGATTTCGTTTTAAAGTCTTTAAAATACCAGTTATCAAAGCTGTAAATTCATATTAATATTTAATTTTTTTGCCAAACCTGTTTTAACAGCAAGAAAACCTATGAGAAGGTTTGTGCAAACTTAAAGTAATGACAGCCCCCGACGAAGCCGTCCCCATCATCTGGTTACATATATTCTTGTATGCGGGGGATTTCTAGTTATTTTATCCTTGTACAATTACAATTAAACCGTCGTGGGTTTTTTCAAAATTTTTAATTTTGCTTTTTTAAATGCGGATCACATTATTTTTTGGTCATGACAACAATCTCGTTAGAGATCTAATATTTGAGCATCTTAAAGTGTTTTTACACTTGTATATCTGTATATTATTTATTCTATTATATTTATAGTACAGATACATACATATATTTGACAACCACATACACATATTGCAGATAAGATGTTATGTTCAAAGGAATTTGATAATGTCGTAAGAACGGGCATGTGGGTACCAAACACCGCAAGGCACATTGTCGAGAGGCTTACGAGTGTCTTGCTCCGAACTCGTACTAATTTCACCTTTACGTAACTAATGAATAGTATAATTTATATTTTTTTTTGATATCCTGCAAGTACAGTTTTGCTTGGATTGGACTTAATTGGACTAGATTGGACTGACTGACTGTATTCTGCTATTTATAATCAGTTTCCTTAATTTCCTGCAAGACTGGACTGGACTGGACTAACCTGCACTGGACTAATGTATTATGTTTTATATAATGATTATATACTCTAAAAGTTACTTAGAATAGATAGAATTTTTTACTAGAAAGAATAGATTTTTTTTTTTATTCTGCTCTCCACGAACCGTTCATTTAAAAACTTTTGACTAACTTAAACGAGAATCTGAATTGTTATTAACATTTATTAAACATATCATATAATTATATTATATTACAATTCATCTTATAGAAATCGAATTCAGAACTTCGGAACACTACGTTTAGCTTTAACCACTAAACCATGAAGCTACGTTACATTCACCCCACATATTTTTACCAAAAAAGTAAAACGAAATATTCAGGCATCCATAAATTGCCTTATTTGAATAGGTGTAATTAAAGTAAATAAATTAGAAATTTTGTCGTTTGATCTCGAAACGACTGTAAGGAATTCCTTCACGTGTTTCATATTGTATTATACTAGTGCCTGCCCTCGGCTCTGCTTTGTAAAATATACGACGATAACTGTTTCGTCATATAGCAACCTTTTGGTGTGCTTTTTTAAAAAATATAGTAGCCTATGTTTAACCCTGGATTATTAACTTTATTTACAAAATTCATTAAAATACTTAATAAAAACTATACAACCTTTCAACCATTATTTCAACAATTTATGGGGTTCATATGTGATAAAGGGGCCAGTGGCGTGACACAGTGGCCTGTGAAGCGACTGGTTGTGGTTTCAATTCCTACTGGAGGAGTGGAAATGTTCAATATTTCCATTTTCTTCGCTCTAGTCTTGCGAGGCAAAGTGCGGCGTTAAGTTCTGCCATTTAACACGCAATGCCTCCGAATTCTACGGAATGTAGGGAACGGAGTGTCTTAACACTAGGTTCCCTCTGCCTTCCCTGCTGCGTGCGGGATACAGCGTGAAGCTAAAAAAAATGTGATGAAATAGGTAGTAATTACCTCTTGGTTTTTACCTGTTGTCTGTCATCCAGGATTTCATCCAAATTGGACCAGTACAAAGGTAACAGACAGACTTTCACATGTACAATATTAGTATGGATTATGTATTTATAATATCAAAGTTAGATCAAAGCAACAGTTAAATTAAAAATGTGAATGAAAACGATTTATTTTACTAAATTATAATGAATTTGAAATGAAAATCGCCGGCTTTTAGCTTCATTGTATGTGGGTTTGTACTGAGTAATTGATTCTTGAATTTTTTCTTTTTATGTTTTTTGTAATTATAGGAAAAAATACTTTGGTAAAGTACTTATTTAAAAATAATGTTATGGGCTTTAATTAGCTGCGAAGGTTAGGAATTTGTAATTTGACATGTATATTATAATCTTGACTCAGTCCAGCAATCATTCAAATAGCGGTGTTAAGTTCCGCTGTTCTCTAATAAAATGTTTGATAAAGGCGGAAAACACGAATGCGGAATCAGGAAACATTTGGATTTCTTTAACTACATATTTAAGTTTTTAACTACATATTTAAGTCAGTGCATCATTTTAAAGTACATTTTTGAAGTGAAAACTTCTTTAGGCGCGTTGAGCGTTTTGGTAGAGGGTAAAATCCTCGGTTCGCGTCACCGACATGCTAATGATAATAGTATTGAAATTGAAATTCGTGTAAATATAAATACTATGTATAATTAAGATAATTGTATATTAATTATTTTTTCAACCACTTTGTATTTATATTTTGTTCATGATTTGTTTAACCCATCATATGTAACTAATAAATAAAACAAAAAAAATCATATAATTTTTGCATATAGTTTTAATTACACTCAACTTAATAGTTCCGTTTTCACTTCTATCGGCAGTCCTACGACTGCTATTGTTTTTTTTTTAGCTCCACGCTGTATCCCGCACGCAGCAGGGTAGGCAGAGAGAACCTAGTTACGACCCTCCGTGCCCCACTTTCCGCCGAATTCGGAGGCATTGTGTGTTAAGTGGCGGAACTTAACGCCTTGCTTAACCTCTGATACCAGAGCGAAGGAAACGGAAATATTAAATATTTCCACTCCTCGAGTGGGAATTGAACCCACAACCAGTCGTTTACAGTCACACGTTCGTACCACTGTTCAAATTCACAAAATCAATGCTTAGTTAACTGTGTAATAGAAAAATATATATTTAAAATAAAATCAAAGCAACATTAAAAATATTATATAAAACAAAATTGATGAAAATATCCGGCTTTTAGCGAAATCGTATATAGATTTGTACTGAGTAATTGATTCTTGAATTGATTATTTTTATATTTAATGGTTTTTTTTTAATTATAGAAAAAAGGTTTTCGATATTTTGTACAATTCTTTCAAGATAAAAGCCCTTATGCTCTACTTTATCATTGGTTTTATCATTTGATCAAGGTTTGGGTTCAAATCCTATTCATATAAAATGTCTATAATGCACATTCCTTAGTTATTCCTCCAATAGTAAAAGTGCAGTGTTAAGTTTCGCCATTCATCAAGTCAAGTTTTATGAGAGCGCAGGGATAAGAAGACGGTATTATAAAAAAATACTTACATAAATACTGGGTCCCTTAACAATCTCGTCCATTATCAGACAAGAATGGATTAAGCTACAATTTCTAAGTTACGCAGCGTTAAGTTCCGCAACTTAACATACAGTGTCTTAATTTCTTAGGTTATTTCTGACTGTCGTGTGTGTGCGGCCAGTCGTGGCGCAGTGGCACGAACGTGTGACTGTAAACGACTGGTTGTGGATCCGATTCCCACTCGAGGAGTTGAAATATCTAATACTAGCGGCCCGCTAGAGGCTTCGCCGCGTAAACTATTTCGTTATATTGCAACGCTCGGGGGCGCATTTTTAAAAAATTAAGTAGCTTATGTTTAAGATTTTTTTTTTTTTTCGGCAGGAAATCCGTTACGGATACGAGCCCGAGTGGGGACCCGGGACGTGGTTATGTGTGGCTATGTTTAAGCTTATATTATCAACTATATTTATACAAAAAATCATTACAATTGGTCAAGCGGTTTAGATTTTTCATATAAACTCTCATTCCTTATTTCAACCCTTTAGAGGTCGATTTTTAAAAAAATAAGTAGTCTATGTTAGACCCAGTCACTTTTACTACTTTCAATTTAAATTTCATCCAAATCGGATTGGTAGATTAGCCGTGAAAGCGTGACAGACAAACACAAAGACTTTCGCATTTATAATATACTAGCGACTCGCTCGCGGCTTCGCCACGTGAATTGTTCCGTTATATTGAACCGTCGGGGGCGCGTTTATAAAAAAAAAAGTAGCCTATATTTAAGCTTAGATTATCAACTATATTTATGCCAAAATTCATTACAATTGGTCAAGCGGTTTAGATTTTTCATATAAACTTTCATCCCCTATTTCAACCCTTTAGAGGTTGATTTTTGAAAAAATAAGTAGCCTATGTTAGACCCAGTCACTTTTACTACTTTCATTCTAAATTTTATCCAAATCGGACCGGTAGATTAGCCGTGAAAGCGTGACAGACAAACACACAGACTTTCGCATTTATAATATAATGGAAGTATGGATTTCCATTTCCTCCGCTCTGGTGTCCGAGGCAAAGCGCGGCGTTAAGTTCCACCACTTAACACGCAATGCCTCAGAATTCGGCGGAAAGTGGGGAACGGAGTGTCTTAACACTGTCTTAACCCTCTGCCTACCCTGCTGTGTGCGGGATATAGTCTGAAGCTATAAAAAAAAATCTCTGACTGTCCTATACCGGATAAAGCGTAAAGCTGCAAAAAAATTAAACTTAATTTAACTTTAAATGCATAAAATGACAGTCTAGTTGAATAGAGCAGAATATTCTGTTATCTGAAAGCAATAAATTCATATACTGCTACGTTTGCGATTTGGAAACGAATTTTTAATTTTTGAACTATAGTGACACAGTTTATTTATTTTCTAAGGTATATTTAATGGTTAGGTTCGATTTCTGCTTGTGGAAAAAAAAAGAAGAAAATGTAACTCACTTAGCAGAATAGCGTAACTCAACACCAGAGTGGAGTTTTATAACTTCGCTTTGGCAAAATATATATAATTAGAACCCTTTGAACCCTTTAGCCCTATTCCTTAAAAACAGAATAAATATATATAGAAACATATATACATTACATTCTCCATTTTGTTTCCCGAATTATAATCATTGTTTATTGAGAATTGAAACTAAATTAATTAAATTAAGTTAAATTTTCTTTATTGTTCACCAGAAAGATTTGTTACACACTATTATTTTAATATTTAAAACAGTACAACAGGCTACCAGCACACGATAAGCAAGCTCTTCCAGGTAACCTTCGGGTAGAGGAGGTTATAAATGAAATGGGAAGGGGTATACAGACTATATAGATATCTATATATTTATACTATCTACAACATGCTTATATACATTTATATATACATACAAATACATACGTACATACATAAACATAAGTATATACATACTACATTTAAAGAGGAATAAAAAGGTTGTTAAAATTCTCAAAGTGACGGATAATATTATTTTAGCCTTTTCTTAAAAGTTTGTAAGGTTTTAGATTGTTTGACTGTTAGCGGTAAGGAGTTCCACAAGCGGACGGATTTGATAGAGAAGGAATTTGCAAAGGAAATAATAAGAGTTAAGACTAAACGCCGGACTGTGTTATTATTAGTTTTTTTTTAGCTCCGTATTGTATCTCGCACACAGCAGGGTAGGCAGAGGGAACCTAGTATTAAGATACTCCGCTCCCCACTTTCTGCCTAATTCGGAGACATGCGTGCTAAGTGGCGGAACTTAACGCCGCTCTTTACCTCGACACCAGAGCGAAGAAAATGGAAATATTAAATATTTCCACTCCTCGAGTGGGAATCGAACCCACAACTAGTCGTTTACAGTCACACGCTTGTGCCACTGGGCCACGACTGGCCACTATTAGTATTATCCCTTATAGAATCGAACCCACTATACCATTGCGTATACATCAGACGCTATCTCACTGTACCACAACGGTCCTAAATCTATATTTACTCACTCATTATATATTAAAGATTACAAGAAAAATCAATTAAGATTGTTTATCGAAACGTTTTTCAGAAATGATTTTTTTCCTTTTCGAGGAGCAATTATTCCAAACAATGCTTATGAAGAGCTTTCGTAGAAAACAAAAAAATATACCAATTCATATTATTATTGTATGAATTATTGTTTTTGTTATTCGTCTATTTTATGTAAATACGTATTTATTTATTAGACAGTTGTTATAAATACATGATGTATTGATTGCAGTTATTAAGAGAAGATTGTGGCCAGCCGAGGCCCAGTGGTACAAGCGTGTGACTGTAAACGACTGGTTGTGGGTTCGATTCCCACTCGAGGAGTGGAAATTATATTTCCATTTTCTTCGCTCTGGTGTCGAGGTAAAGCGCGGCGTTAAGATCCGCCACTTAACACGCAATCCTCAGAATTCGGCGGAAAGTGAGGAACGGAGTGTCTTAACACTAGGTTCCCTCTGCCTACCCTGCTGTGTGCAGGATACCGCGTGAAGCAGAAAAAAAAATAAAATTAAGAGAAGAATTAAAATTAAATCTTTGGCGTATTTAAGTAAAACTGAAAAAGACATTTAGAAAACGTATAAAACTTTGAACGCAACTGGATTCAAACCCCGTCTACTAAATGTCTTTTTCAATTTTCCTACGTGTGGATTAACACTTTAAAAATGTGTAAACGCATTTAAATACTTTATAGGTTAGATGCGGAACCTAACGTCAAATCTTGTCTTATCAAATTGATTTTTTATATCTGCACACTGCCTTTACATTGGAAGGCAGACGGAGGGTTACGACACTTCGTTCTCCGCTTTCCCTTCAAACTCAACATATTGCATGGCAAGTGGCAGATTTCAACCCCGCATTTTAAACACGCCGCGAACAAATAAAACTAAACTATGGCAAGAATTATGTATATAATGCAAGACATAGATTTAAACATATATACAAACGTAAATCATTCCTTCGAGTGGAAATCAAACCCACAAACATTACATTAACAGTTATATTCTTTCTGCCCCACAGTACCACAATTGTCTCTAAGGTAAACTTAGTTATTGATATTATGGTTATATCATTTTTTTTTAATCTTCACGCTGCATCCTGCACACAGCAGGGTAGGCAGAGGGAACCTAATGTTAGGACATTCCGTTCCCCACTTTCTGCTGAATTCGGAGGCTTGCGGAACTTAACGCCGCGCTTTACCTCGACACCAGAGCGAAGAAAATGGAAAACATCATTTCCACTCCTCGAGTGGGAATCGAACCCACAACCAGTCGTTTACAGTTACACGCTTGTGCCACTGGGCCACGACTGGCTACAAGGTAATCTAAGTTATTCATATTATTTTTATTTTATGTAATACTATATAAACGGTAAAGTAATATAATTCTTCAGCGTAAACAAGAAGATTAGTTTCGTATCATGTTCTGTCATGTTTACAGTAATACAATAGTGTTATTTACATTTTTATTTCCCTCAGATTTTATTAGCATTCGTTGACTATTAAATGTTCTTGAAAAACATTTGGACCAGTCGTGGCGCAGTGGCACAAATGTGTTATTGTAAACGACTGGCTGTGGGTTCTATTCCCACTTGAGGAGTGGAAATACTTAATATTGCCATTTCCTAAGTTCTGGTGGCTAGACAAAGCACGGCGCTTAGTTCCGCCACTTAACACCCAATACCTCCAAAATCGGCGGAAAGTAGGGGAGTGTCTTAACACTAGGTTCCCTCTGCCTACCCTGCTATATGCGGGATATAGCGTGAAGTTAAAAAAAAAACTATTTAAGTGTGCGAAGAAGTGTCTTTGAAAGGGAACTAAGTGTATGAATGACACTTTAAAAATATATACTGTTTTTGTTTGCAAAATTTTATGTCTTAGTAGACTTGGGAAATACATATTTGATATTATGCGCGTTGTTCGTGGATTCGATATAGGTAAGTACGTATATCTTATTTGCATTTTCAAGCTTTTCCCCCGTATCTAAGTAGTCAGAGAAACCCTAGTGATAAGACACTCCGTTCTCCACTTTACATTTAAAATGAATTCAGAAATTGATGTTTTAGATAGGAAACATAAAAATTATTTAAATATAAATAATCATTCCCCAAGTAAGAATCAAACCTACAACCAATCATTCACATTTTGAATGATATATCACTACACCAAAACGACCTCAAACGAGGTGGCCTCACTTCATAGCCTTGAATATTTCAAAACACTAATAACATTAAATTAAATTAAATTAAATTAAATTAAATAGCTTCACGCTATATCCCGCACACAGCAGGGTAGCCAGAGGGAACCTAGTGTTAAGACACTCCGTTCCCCACTTTCCGCCGAATTCGGAGGCTTGCGCGTTAAGTGGCGGAACTTAAGGCCGTGCTTTACCTCGACACCAGAGCGAAGAAAATGGATATACACACTAATAACATAAAGTAGTAATTATAAACAAAGTGAACGAAGAGCAAGAAGGTCGAGTATTTAATTGACGAGAGCAGATGCGAGTAAAATTAGAAATAAGTTTCATGTAAATAGTACGAAATAGCCTAAATATGCCAATTTCAGGCTTTCTGAAGTTCATGTTGACGAATCGTTTAGAGTCAAAAGTGCTTACGAAACAAATATAATACTTATTAAGATTATTCTAGTACATTAATGTTAAATATGTTAACTGAAATTGGGTTTTGTGAGTCCTAATTATCGAGAATAACAAATTATATCCGATCGAATACACACCTGCACCTTATAAACTTCAAAATAAACAAAGATAATTAAATTTTAAGGCAGTCTATTCCCCATCCTATATTTTTCACATAATTTCCCTCATTATGATAACCCAAACCTAAAACAAAAATACAATATTTTTTTAGCTTCACGCTGTATCCCGCACACAGCAGGTAGGCAGAGGGAACCTAGTGTTAAGACACTCCGTTCCCCACTTTCCGCCGAATTCGGAGGCATTGCGTGTTAAGTGGCGGAACTTAACGCCGCGCTTTACCTCGACACCAGAGCGAAGAAAATGGAAATATTAAATATTTCCACTCCTCGAGTGGGAATCGTACCCACAACCAGTCGTTTACAGTCACACGCTTGTGCCACTGGGCCACGACTGGCCACAAATACAATAATACAATACAAAATATAAAATCAATACAAAACACAATTTAATACACTAAATAAAATGATAATTTGCAAATTCCAATATGTTTCCAGGTCGGATATTACAGCCGTGTTTCAGTTGGAAAACTAAAATAAATCTGTCAGAGCCCCTTTTGCGTGTTCAAGCAATCGAATAAAACATTAAGATATCGCAGAGGTCGGAGGGTTAGGGAGCCGTTAATCAAAGTGGGACGCCTGACATCGGCCATCGATCGGGATTCTAGCCTACGTTTCGTCGAGAACGTTCAATTTTTACTTATTATTTATTAATATATTTATTTTATATAGCTTCTGGGACCATTGTGGTTCAGTGGGAGAGTTGCTAATGTAATTGCTTTGATTCCTTTCTTGGAGAGCGATTATGACTAAATAATTTCTTTTTATTGTTTTGGTGGTAAGGTAAAGTGAGGCAATACCCTACTTTACCTTAGTTCATTTTACTTTAGTTCCGTTACACACAATGTTTATAACGAAGTACGGTAAAAAGTTACATTTTACATTACATAGATTATACATTTTTTACACAGATCGTTAATTTATTGTATGCTTTATGCTATTTTAAAGTCATTGTGTGATGTGAATCATTAATCTGTAAATTATGAACGTGAAAAAATAAGTCCCGCGAATTTCATCAAAGTGGGAAACGGAGTGTCTTGACACTAGGTTCCCTCTGCCTACCCTGCTGTTTGCGGGATACAGCGCGAATTTTAGTTCATTGCTTTCTTCTCGAGTCTGAGGAGAAATTTAAAGAGTCTATTTCTAATATTAAAATGTATATGTAAAAAAATCAACTTCCAAATATTATTTTTTGTCTATCTATTTGTTTGTTCATGTGTAATCTCTGGAACGGCAGCACTGATTTTGTCGGTTTTCCACTGGTTGATAGTTGATGTAATAAAGAGTAACATAAGCTATTTTTTATTTAGAATTATAGCTCTAACGCAGACAAAATCGTGGGCACAGCTAGTATTAAGCAATATCAAATTTCAGAATCAAATGTTTATCATTCAATAGATTTATAGGCGAATTTAATTAACATGAAAATACAAGAAGCCTACGCAATTACGCGTACGTACATACATACCAACATACATATATGTATGTACATATATTACATAGAGAACAATATCTTTGATCTTGCTTTTGATTTGTGTTAGAATTTCCTCCCTCAAATATTTTATTACTGTCAGAAAAAAGTTCCTCCCCATTTTAGGGGTTCCTCTAAGGGTGTTTTACACAACGTCATTGAGGGTTCGTTCAAATGTAAGCCGTTGCTTGGTTACGAATTTGTTAAGTCATTACTATAATTTTAATATTTTTGAAGTATTGAGGCCGTAGTATGCAGCTGGACAGCAGTTTTAATATAATAACGACGGTTGTGGGTTTGATTCCCATTCGAGGAAATGATTACATTTAAAGTTTCATTTATTCGCGTTTTGTGAAGAAATTTGGCGTTGAGTTCCGCCATTCAACACATAAAGTGTCTCCATTTCGGACGTAAAGTGGTGGACGGAGTGTTTTAACACTAAGTTCTCTTTGACTAACCCGCTATTCGGGAAAAAGCACAAGCGTGAAACTGATTTTTAAGTATGATTAAACATTTAAGATACGAAAAGCATTTTTGCTTTCCAAAAATTATTTCTAGCAACAATCATTTAGCTCGAGAGTATATATTGAATATTTTAACATTTTTAATTAAAGCGGATAATATCCACTAACTAAGGGTATATAAAACAACTTATTACAATTTTATTAAAATCTCTTTACAGAGATACTGACAACAAATATAAGTTGTACTATTATTTGTTACACATGGCTTAGCCCTGGTTTTGAATAACGCTAAGTTCAAATTTTTATACGCTTTCTAAAAATTGATTTTATATTACGATTACTTTATTACATTTACTTTATTACGTTTTTAACAAATTTTAGATGCAGTAACAAGGCATTGTATAATATAATAAAGACCGTTCTCCACTATTCACCACAAATTGAGACATTGCATGTTAGGTGGCGGTTCTCAATACTAACTACTCTTTGTATTAGATACTAGAGAAATTAATATAATTTAAATATAAACATTCCCCTGAAATGGAATTAAACCTATAACTAATTATTTAAGTTTATTTGTAAAATAATAACATAAAATTATACTGTACCTGTATTTTTAAACATTTTTACTTTCCATAAGACACATACAAAAATATCATTTATTACTTAACATACTTAGCAATATGTATGACAAGCAATATAAGATCTGACTGTAAACGCGACTGTTCATAGATTCGATTCGCACAAGGGAAATTATTATATTTTTTATTTCTTACCTCTGGAGAACAACACAAAGAATAGCGCTGAGGTCAACCATCAAACACGCCATGTCTCAAAACGTTCAGAAATTGGAAAGCGGAATGACTTTACTCTGGATTCTCTCAGACTACACTTTCTTGCCATATTCTAAAGATTTGAACACTTAAAATATGTTAAATAAATTAATATATCTAAACTAATACATGCACAAAGTACGACTGCTAAACGACTAGTTGTGGGTTCGATTCCCACTCGATGGGTGGAAATCTCTATATATAATAAAAGAGTAGAAAAGTCAATTCTGTACATGAAAAATTTCAGAAAAATTTTAATTGGGTGCGTTAATATATCGATAACAGAGGCCAAAAATCCACTCAGTAGAATTTTTGTCTGTCTGTCTGTCTGTCTGTCTGTCTGTCTGTCTGTTAATTTGTTCGTCAATCACGCAAAAACTACTGGATAGAAATGAATGAATTTTAGTATGGTGATAGCTTATAGTCCAAAGGTACATATAGGATAGTTTTTATCCCGGTATCCTATGTAGTTTTTTTGGAAAAAATAAAAAACTGATATAAGTAAATCATTTGTATATCGGTATCTACCGGGTAGAAATTAATGAATTTTTGTATGGAGTTAGCTAAGAGGTTAGAGCAACATATCGGATAGTTTTCATCCTGGTATTCAACACAGCTCCCGCAGAAAAATAAAATTTGATAAAAACATTCAAATTATGTCGATAGTTCACGAGTGAGCTAAATTTGTTTTAATATCACTAATTAAATTAATTATAAAATAAAAAAATAAGCATAACATTTATTAAATCGGTCTATAAAACTTTATATAATCTATATATTTATATAACCTATATGACAACAGATGTCACTACGTTTTCTGCAACGGGTAACGCCATTTGTTATTATATAGTTGACATTGTATTAGACATATCCGCACTCATTAAAATTATTATTATAAAAATGCAAAAATCTGTATCTCTTCTATTTGTTATATTTTGACAGGAATTCGTAAAGAAGATTGTTGAAGATGCAGGGTCATATAGGCTACTTTATAAAAAATCAAACCCTAGGAGGTTGAAACAGTGGATGAAACTTATGTATGTTTAGTATATAGTGAGAATGAAAGATCTAAACTCCTTGACTGAAATGAATGAATTTTCTCAGGAAAATAGTTAATGAGGCAAGGTCAAACATAGGCCATCTCTCTTTTTTTAAAAATTACCCTGGTACTCAAAACAGTTCCCGCAGAAAAGTAAAAAACTGGCAAAGTCAAATTGCATTGATTATTTGCAAGTAAAGCTATTTTTTAATATCAATAAGTAACACAATTGTAAAATAAAAAGCTTAAAGTTTATTTAAGATATTATGACCGGTTTATAATACTATATACGAGATGGTATATATGTACGAAATCTACTATCATATGATAGCAGATTTCGTACGTTTTCTTACTAGAACAGTTATCGCTATATGTTATCAAATAATATAGACATTGCACTAAATGTATCGATGATTTTCTCATGAACATAATTAGTGACGATAGTCAAATATAGACTACCCCCCTTTTTATAAAAAAAAAGCAATCCCAAATAGGCAATAGAGAATGAAAAGTGGTAGTTCACGTGGCGAAGCCGCGAGCGGGTCGCTAGTGTTTAATATTTCCATTTTCTTCGCCTGGTATCGAGGTAAAGCGCGGCGTTAAGTTCCGCCACTTAACACGCAATGCCTCCGAATTCGGCGGAAAGTGGGGACCGGAGTGTCTTAACACTTAACTATAAAAATAAAATTAATACATTAACCGCAAACAAAATATAAGGCAGAGAGATCGTAATGATCAAATATTCCTTTCTCCATTTTCTTCTTTAAGATTGTGTATTGGGTGGCAGAGCCGAAATAGTGAATAGATATGGAGTGAGGCGCAAATTAACGGGAGGGGGAATTCAGAATTGTTTTCTCTTACAATTGAGGTGTTGTCACACTGAGTACATTTTGACCCAATTTTAAAACAATACGCTTTGTTTCACGATTTTTGTAATTTTATGCCTTTTTTTCTTAGTAAGGTAGACAGAGACATAGTGTCAAGACACTCCGCTGTCTACTTTTTGTACGAAAACGTGACATTGCGTGACAATGGAGGACTCAACACTGTGCTTTGTCTTGGTCAGTGGGGCGGAGAAATGAAAATAGTTTAAACGTGATCATTCCGCGGAGTTGGAATTGAATCCGTAACTAATTTAGGCTAATCTAAATTGCTGGACAACTGAGCCACGACGGTTTTGTTTTGTAAATTACGGATCAGTTTTTAATAAAAACAAAAAATGTTTTAAAATTTAAATGTAACAGATATCGAACCCGCAAAACATTTTGAAAACCACTAAGCCATACGCTTTATCTCACAATACATTGCTACTACGTCAAAAATTAGACAATTGTTACAACTTATATTGTAGCATTTTTGTAGACATCTCTACCCGTGGGGGAACAGGCTAAGAATACAATTCCTCTCCGCCGCTGGGTACCTAGGTCTGGTAAAAGACGGGTAACCCAGTAGTTTAGTTTAGTTTGGTTGTAGGAGATTCATTCTCCGAATGGCTCGCGACCACTATTGATGGCATGTCAGCCAGCTCTTCCTATTCCCACCACTCCCCTCCTTCCTCCCTCCTTCTCCCCTCCTTCATTCTCAAGGCCGGCAACGCATCCACAACTCCTCTGGCGTTGTGGGTGTCTATTGGCGAAGGTAACCACTTACCATCAGGTGGTACTTCTGCTCGTTTTCCTCCTTCACTCAATAAAAAAAATAGGTTTTGATAGTTTATCTTACGTGTCTTCGAAGCATCCAGGTCCTTCTAAAAATATACGTATTATCGAATACTAAAACAAATGCGATTAATTAAGTTAAAATATCTCAATACAAAATATTATTATAATAATTAAGTTGTGGTTTGTGATAAAATAGAAATATTAAATATTAATGGTCATAATACATATGTATGAATCCATGTTTGTGGCTTCAATTCACACTAAGAGTATTATTCATTTAAAAAAGCTTATATATTTACCATTATTCATATTTTACTAGGTAGATAAACTACGGTGTTTAGTACCGCTATCTAACGAGCAAAGCTAAACAGAACAAAAGGGAAAGTAGTTGAACAAAATATAAGAAGCTTGAAATGATAGTGAGCCAATAGGGGCCAGTCATGGCGCAGTGGTAGATAGGTGTGACCGTAGACGACTGGTTCGATTACCACTCGAGGAGTGGAAATATTTAATATTTCCATTTTCTTCGCATGGTATCAAGGCAAAGCGTGGCGTTAAGTTCTGCCACTTAACAGGCCTCGAGAATTCGGTGGAAAGGGAGGACGGAGTGTGCGTGACGGTTCCCTCTACCTATCCTGCTGTGTACGGGATACAGCGTTAAGCTAAAAATAGTCTAAAAGTTCAGGTAAGACTCCAAAAATACGTCTTTTTTTAATTTAGACCAATTTAGTTCTAGTTTTGACTATCAATACAATAGTCAATGTAATTTAAGAGTTAAAATCAAATTGTATTAAGAAAAAAAAAGGATACGAAACCAGGTATCTGTAGTGTATAAATGTTCAAATTGAAATAATTAGAAAGATCATATCCCTACATAATTTTCATAATACTCTAATTGGGTAGAAAGTATATTGGTTTCATATATCACTTCGAGCTTTTTTACCCCATAATTCACATCAACATTCAATGGACCATAACAATTTCCTAAATTTCAACCCTTTTATTCACTTTTTTACAAAGTGGGTCAAATAAACAAAGTCTTGTATGAAAACGGACTGTATTCGAATATGTATGTATGTATGTATGAAAGTGCAAAATTCGGCCTAAAAGGTGATCGTTTTGATAGTTCCAAAAATGGGAAACACCTGACACAGTTGACTTTGGAAAGAACAAAAAATAAAAGTTGCCGTATTTGATGCGTTTAGCGTTCAAAAAGATCGGTGACTATTTGAAAAAGATATGAAAAGATAAACTGATAGTGGACTAATTTTGATGTCGTATTTGTATTTGTAGGTTTTAATTTCTACTTTCAAAAGTGTTTATTTTTCAGCTTTACGCTTTTACCTGCGTATCTAAGCTTTTATATCAACACTCTGTTCTCTACTTTTCTTCTTTTTTTTTTAACTTCACGCTGTATCCTGCACACAACAGGGCAGAGGAAACCTAGTGTTAAGACACTCCGTTTCCCATTTTTTGTTTAAAAAAGGCGAACAGAGTTTTTTTCCCTACAGTAGATTCTTATACTAGATTATACTATATAACACATTTAATAAATTATGAATATTTGACTTGAATCTTAAATTTTCACCGCCTCGTGCTTTTGCATTCGCTTTGTAGAAATCTTTTTAAATAGGTTAAAATCATAATTTACCCAAATAAGAATCGAATACCCAACCAATGTTTATTCAGACATTACCCAGCACCATAATACTCAAGTACCATATACCAGACCATTTTAATCATAAACTCCACATAATTTAACGTCACTGGTAGTCTAGTCACTAGCGTGAAGCAGAATATTAAGTCTATTAAAGTTGTATGGAAAGCTACATGTGCTTAAAGCGATGTCTTAGTCTAGAGAACACCTGATGCCGCATTTGCTTGTATTAATTACTTGCTACAGCTAAACGCCCGTGGCTATTCCTTTGAAAGTTACTGCAAATTAAATTGGTGGATAAACCTTAGTTACTGCGAGATACTGTAGAAGAACTTGGATACTGGTGTAATGAATAGTCACTGTTGATGATATATCGGTGAGATATATATATTTTTTTTTTTGCGCTTTTCATATGGCATCATAGTGCAGAAAGGAAATATAAATAAGTATCTCCTCGAGTGAAATTGAACCTACAATTATCATGTCTATAATCAGACACTGTTCCACTGCCCTGCGATGACCTCGACAACAACCTCGTAATGGATGTTTTAGATTAGTGTCTTAGCAATAGGCTGATAAAGATAAAGCCCGGTGAAAGATTCCACCAATAAACATGCAATCTCTCCATTTCGGTTCGTTCAAAAAGGAGTAGACACTCCGTTTGTCAAGACTGGCAATAGCATCTTTCTGACTACCCTAATATGTTGGCAAAACGGTGAATCTACTATTTTTAATGATTTATTCTTATAAATTGTTTTGTTTTTTGTAGTAACTAAATTACATAATGAGATAGTAAAAATAAAAGTTGTCTGCGAAAACTGCTATGAACAGAAAAAAACTGGGGAATGGAAATCGACCCTACAACCATACCTGTTACAATCAAACACTGTTCCACTACGTCAAAATAACCTGGTTTCAATATAAATATAATGATTAAACAGAAATGGCCATATAAGGTAATAACACTTAAGATAACAACAATGAGTACAGTAGAGTTTCTTAACGTTTTCTTTCTAAACATGATATCTTCGGTGACCTACATCAAGATTGGATAGCAATTCGACGCAAAGTCTAACGGTCCAAGTTCCCTCAAGGACGTTGATCTGGGTTTTATTAAAACGATTATTCACTTTTTAGGCACTGATTTCGATAAGGCTGTATTTTCATGTATTTTTTTCTCTTTTTATTATATTTTTTTGTATTTTATTAGTGATAGTGTATTGCTTTGTTAATGTGCTTGGTCGTAGGTTCGATTCTTATTCGGGAATTACTATATTTAAATTTAAATTGTTTTTAAATATATTTTTTGAAGTTGTTTAACACTTTTGGAAAATTGTAAAATATTTTTTGGAAAGCGCATAAAGAATGTTTTTCATATTTATGTTATTTTTTTTCTCAGCTGTGTAAAAGCGGCGTTAAGTTAAGAACGGAGTATCTCAACACTGTGTTCTCACAGACTACCCTACTAGAATAAGCGTGAATCCATTTTTTTACATTACATGCAAAACTTTGCATGCAATGTCATCTCGAAATACGTCGAAAGGTGAAGAAAGGACCTTTATTTCAGTTTATAAACTGCACATGTAAGTTATTACTGTGTCAAAATAAAAAAATTGTAGTATTTTATTATTTATTTTTAACGTTAAATTTCACCACTCAATTCGATTCGCTCGAGATTCGGACGCTGAAAAGAAAAAAAATTAAAGGTATAAAATAATCTTGACTGTAGAAAAATCGTAAAGCTATTATTTTTATGTCAATGCCAATTTACAAAAAGTGATTTGAGAAAAAAAGTCGTTTGATAAAAAGTAATTTGTCAAGGGCCAGTCGTGGCGCAGTGGCACAAGCGTGTGACTGAAAACAACTGGTTATGGGTTCGATTCCCACTCGAGGAGTGGAAATATTTAATATTTCCACTTTCTTCGCTCTGGTATCGAGGCAAAGCGCGGTGTTAAGTTCCGCCACTTAAAACGCAATGCCTCCGAATTCGGCGGAAACTTGGGAACGGAGTGTCATAATATTAGGTTCCCTCTGCCTACCCTGCTATGTGCGGGATACAGCGTGAAACTAAAAAGAAAAAAAGACAAGTAAATTGTTTTGAATTTCAAATCTATTAACAAATTCAATTTCAAATTTCATATTAACAGTAGGTTTTCCTCAACGGCGGAAATAAGTCATCATAATATTTAATATTTTACGCGTCCAAAGTGTCACTGGAAAATAATTACTCCCCAGTCATTTCGATTGGCTATTTTTGTTACATTTTTTAAGCTTATTTTTTACGTTATAATTTACCTTTGGTTTTTGTAGCTTTATTTATAGTACAAAGACGTTATATTTATTTTCTGCCTCAACTGACCTTATGGCTCTAAGTAGTTGCCAATACTGGCCTTACAAGAAAATACATATATCTATAATATATTAGAACAGTGACTGAAACAGAAAACTTAAAATAACTACTTTTACAGCTTTACGCTTTTCGACGTTAAGTTAAATCTCTTAACTCAATGTTTCGATTTTGGAAGTGGATATTATAGAACGAAGGGTCCTAACAATCTCTTAAACATGTAGAAATAACTCTGCAATTTTGAGACTGGTCAGTTATTAGCCTTCGTTAGTAGTTATACTTCAATTTTTTTATTTTATTTATTTTTTAGCTTCACGCTGTATCCCGCACACAGCAGGGTAGGTAGAGGGAACCTAATATTAAGATAATCCGTTCCCCACTTTGGCGTGTTAAGTGGCGGAACTTAACGCCGCGCTTTGCCTCGGATACCAGAGCGAAGAAATGGAAATATTAAATATTTCCACTCCTCGAGGAGAGGGAATCGAACCCACAACCAGTCGTTTACAGTCACACGTTCGTGCCACTGCGCCACGACTGGCCCCATACTTCAAAATTTAAGCGATTATTTTGGCCGATCCGGTTAAAAATAGTTTTAATTCAAAGAATTAATAATATTATAATGATCTCGCCATGTACAAATACCCTTACGAACTTTCAAAGCTTCAACGCTCAGTAATAACAATTCTTTCGACTTAATTTTACAGACCCTTTGATTTCTTTGTCCCTATTGTGATTCTGATAGAGAACTTTGGCTTGATCGCCGTTTCAAAGTTATGAATTTTCTACTCAACTTATATTAAGCCCAATTTAAATTTGTCAAATGATTAGATGTTAATAAAGTTGTTTTCCCTTAAAAATGATTTAGAAGTTTTATTTATTAAAAAGCTTTTTCGAATATTGTGTTAATAGTGAAGTTTTTGTGGTAAATAAGTCGATAGCACTTTTTCCCATATAGAGTAATCATAGAGAGCAAACAGAACACTACGTTTCCCACTTTCTATACGACATTGCGGCGTTGTTTGTCGAATGACAAAATTTATTCATTCAAGTCTATCAAAATGGGAAAAAGGATTTTTTTTTAACTTGACGCTGTATCCCGCACACAGCAGCGTTAACAAGGTGGGGTTTCGCCGAATTCTGGAAGCATTGCGCGTTAAGGCGCGGATCTTAACGCCGCGTTTTGCCTCCACACTAAAGCGAAGATAATGGAAATATTAAATATATAATATATTAGAAAGTGGGACTCGAACCCACAACCGGTTTTACAGTCACACTTTGTGCTTCTGCGCCACGACTGGCCCCGAAAATGAAAATAATTTAACTGTAATCATTGCCCTTAGGAATCGAACCCAAAGTCATTGGCTTCACAGTTGTACGCAATGTTGTAAACGTAATACTATCAATTTTTCCAAACCTTATTGATTTAGCCTTCGAATAAGAAAGAAAAATAAACTTATCCATATATATTTTCAATTTAATTTAATACAAACATACATATCTAAGTAAAGCTGTACTTCAATCTAATATAATGATGCGTTCTCGAGTCGATCCTTGCTTATCTCAGTGAGTCACGGACGCAAATGTACATAGAAATATATGAATAAGACGGTTCACGTGTAATATGAGATAGTTATTAATATATAGTTTTTACTGATACTTTTTTGATTAGGTTACATTAGCTGAGTTCATTAGAGAGGCTGAAATAGTGGAGGCGAGCGAGTAATCTATATTTATATAAAAAAAACAGTTTCACGCTTTTTCCCGCATAGCAGAGTATTCGGAGAAAAATCTAGTGTCATGACACTCCGTCGTGCACATTGCATGTTGAGTGATGGAACTCAACGCATAGTGGAGAAATGAATATAATTTAAAAGATCACTTCATATTTGTAATCGAAATTGGTTACTGCCAATAACCAATCCAAGGATTATATATAGCATATGTAACCTTGTTTTTTGATGAAAAAAAATGATTTATTCACTAAAATTATTTACTCTAAAAAATGATTGCTAGATCAATTTAAGGTTGCAGTTTTGGATAAGGATCGATTATTGATGTTGGACGTAAGTCGAACTTAAAACGATTCCTTAATTTATATTCATATCTCTTCTACGATACCTAAGACAAAACGCGGCGCTGAGTTCCGTCACTCAGCACGCATTATTTCAACATCAGGCGAAAAGTTTAGAAAGGAGAGTTAATACTTAGTGTGAGTGGGAATCGAACCCACAACCAGTCGTTTACAGTCACACGCTTGTGCCACTGGGCCACGACTGGCCACTAGCTATTTTTTTAATAAATATAAATCATTACCTTCCTTGTTTGTCGATTACAGAGCATTTCAATTTTACCACCAATAAATAGCGTAGCATGAGAGTAGCGGAGTATCATAAATTGATTCCACACACTAGTATTGTGTTTAAAGCAAATATTTTCGCTATTGCGGCCTAAAACTAGACTAATTTCGGTTTGGAGCCTACTTTGAGTAATGTATTGGATTACGGTATTTTATGCAGCATGTACATATCTAACAGAAAGTGGAGAACAGTGTCGAGTTCCGCTAAGTATTGAAATAATAAGCAAAATATAACTTTTGCATACATTAATTTAAACGAAACGGAACGGAGTATCTTAACACACCTAGTGTTAAGACACTCTCAGTAAAAACTGATTTTAATAGACAGAAGAGTTCATGCTTTTTTCACAAGTTACATTCTAATAATTTTGTGATTAAAAAAATAAGTAGTAACAAAAATAAAAAAATGAAAAGTTACTGGAAGTAAAAATGAAAATAAACCGCTTTCAAATCGATTTATTTGTTTTAGTTTTACACAAAAATTTTGTTAGTGTAACATTAATTAACTCATAACTTCATAATGAAAACCTCATCAAAATCGGACTAGCAGTTTTCAAAATAAATAGTAACATTATTTTACACATATATACAAACAAACAACGTGTCACCCTAAAGCATATACCATCTCCTTACCCTCACGAGTAAAATCCAAAACCCAAGCCAATATACAAACTTAACATATTCATACACAATAATATAACAAAGACAATAAACTAACATCATATATTTGCGTCATTCTGATTCACAATCCCAAAGATCGTAACGCCCGAGCAAAACGAAAGGATGGCATATGAAAAGTATACCATATCTATGAAGAGCGATCATTATCATAATTCAAAGAAGCAAAAAAATAAAGGCTCGAGAGAGAAATGTGAAAAAAGTCTTCGAGTCGCTTCTGGCACAAATATGCTTAATTGGTACGAAGATATCGCGTTTTATTGGCAGCCTCCGCTACGTTGTGATAAAATTATATAAGAATTTCTACCTGATTTTGAATTTAATGATGATCCATTGTGGATTAGTTGCCGAATGTTGCTTTGAATAATGAATGTACGTTTTAAAAGGTGCCGGTTCGAATTCTGCTGCGTTAAAATTTATTATACGTTTTCCAGAAACGTGTTACATGTCTCAAATTTACAACACTTTAAAAAAAAATATAAAAATAGGGTAATATTACTTTTTAAAACCATATTATTTTGATTTAATTTGGTTTGTTTCATTAAATTCTGCCACCCAGCACTATATCTCGCTTAGTGTACGAGAATTATAGAATGGAGCGACTTGTGTATTCATTTGTCCTACTCAACATATGGCAGATGTGTAAAACTAATATTTCTTCAGCTACATGCTTTTTTCCGCATTATAGGACAAAACATTCCGTTCTTTATTTTCTACCTAAAATCAAGACGGAAGAAGAGATATGTTAGAAAAAACGTTGTGTAAGGTATTTTACTTAGCTCTCCGAGAACCTAGTGACCTTAGACACTCCATTTTCAACTTTTCGCTCACATTCGAGGTTTGCCTTAGAAATTGCAAGATTTTTCTTAAAACTTTTCGGTTAAATTAGTTTTGACAAAAGCGAAAATAACTACTTATAACATTAATAATGCGTGTTATATCTACGGCACTCTGATTACGAACACCTGTATGCATTAGTAAATAATAGCCAGCTATTTACCAGCTATTCTAATTGCTTATTCCATAAAATTAGCTTGAAAATTAATATTTAAATGTGTTTCAAATTGATTTTAGGTGGAGAAGTAAGTCACTCATAAAAAAGTAGTTAAACTTCTCGTTATCAGTCTTTCTCCTTTTCTAAATATCATGGTAGTTAAAGGAAATTTAGTGGTAACACATTCTATTTTTGAAATGGAACTATTCTTAACCGGATTATTCGCGTCTATTTTTGGTATATAGGATTGTGGCCAGTCGTGGCCCAGTGGCACAAGCGTGTGACTGTAAACGACTGGTTGTGGGTTCGATTCCCACTCGAGAAGTGGAAATATTTAATATTTCCATTTTCTTCGCTCTGGTGTCGAGGTAAAACGCGGCGTTAAGTTCCGCCACTTAACACGCAAACCTCCGTATTCGGCGGAAAGTGGGGAACGGAGTGTCTTAATACTAGGTTCCCTCTGCCTACCCTGCTGTGTGCGGGATACAGCGAGAAAATAAAAAAATAAATTTTAGTATTCGAAAATACATATTTAGAAACCCGACGTTTCAAACACTTTACAGTAGTCCGTGGTCACAGGTAGACTACAGGTCTACCTGTGACTTGTGAGTTTCGTTTCAAAATGTGTAGTAATCGCGAAAACAAAAGATCATATCATTCTATTTTTCTTTCCACTTAAACAACAGTAACTGTAACAAAAAAAATGTAAAGCACATTGTAGGTATTGCTAGAAAGGTAAAATGTATTTTTTTATTGGTTTACGTATTTTTCCACGTAAAAAATTACTTAATGTGCACTTCGTTCTTTACATGAAATATGAAAAAAAAATTAAATACAACCAATCCTACGAATGAGATCAAACCCACATCCAATCGCGTTTACATTCAAACCCTGTCCCACTGCACCACAATGGCTTCAACCTCTGTTAATCTACAGTACTACATTCATATAATATCTGAAAAGAAATGACATGTATATAGTTTTTAAACATTTTTAAAGTATTATTCCACACTCAGGAAAATTGAAAAATACATTTAAAGAAAACGTATAAAAATTTGAACGTAGCGGCTCGAACCCGCGCCTCCTGAATACCGTTCAGGCGCTCTCACCACTGTAGAACACATGGCTCATTTTTAAATGTACATAAATTACAAAGTTATTTCGCCAAAAAATGAATATTTTTTCACACAACAAAACAAAAGAAAACAAAACGATTAATCTTCATTTCCTCTCATGTAAGTGAGCACTTTGAACATTTACAAATAGTACTTTATAGCTATTCGAAAGTTAGTTACACTGGGCGGTATTAATAGTTCCTTAAACGGCTAACTCGATTTACAGCGCCCTCGAGACACATACAGATACTAAATTTCTATCAACGACACGCACTTCACGACCGAAATACATCTACCCGTTATTTTCACTATTTTTATTCTGTTCTCACACATTATGTACATAATAAACATTATAACATGAATGAATACATAATAAACATATTTTTACTTATCTCGTTGACCAAAATGAGATGAAAATATGCTTTTTTTTAAATAACAAGATCGAACCCACAACCAGTCCTAATTACAATGCAACCCTGTTCCACTGCGCCACGATAGTGTCACAAAAACATAAACCATACTATAAAAGCAACTAACTAAATAATAACTAACATACGATCAAAAAAGCAATTTAGAAACGTTTTCATATAATTAAAGCTTAGTTCGTTCCATTCTAATTAAATATTACTTTTGTATAAACCATTGCATATATTTGTATGTATGTGTGTGTATACTCGTATATATTTTTTTTAGCTTCACGCTGTATCCCGCACACAGCAGGGTAGGCAGAGGGAACCTAGTGTTAAGACACTCCGTTCCCCACGCACCGCCGAATTCGGAGGCATTGCGTGTTAAGTGGCGAACTTAACGCCGCGCTTTACCTCGGCACCAGAGTGAAGAAAATGGAAATATTAAATATTTCCACTCCTCGAGTGGGAATCGAACCCATAACCAGTCGTTGACAGTCACATGCTTGCGCCACTGGGCCACGACTGGCCACAACTTGACTACTTGTATATATATACTGTCTCGTATATATATATATGTACAAGTAGTCAAGTCAACTCACACAGAGTTGGCAAAAAAAATATATAAACACGACTGAAAGTTGCCTTCCAGCAAACAAGTTAAAAACAAAAGTTGTAATTTCGCTGTATTTTTAATTAATTTCAACGTTAAATTACACTTTAGAGCTGACGTTTCGGCATCGAACTAAAATTTCCCGAATGAATTTCGCTCGGGAAAATTATTAACATGCAACAAAATTGTGTGACCGCGCGCTCGGAATCATTAGCGTATAAGAGTTAATTACAATTAGGTCTAAAATTTTATATGCAGCGCTTGGCTTGCGGTTGAGCGATGTTTTGTAAACTGAAATGTGTGTCAAACTTTGCTGGTATGTTATTGGGGAAAGGCTGTCGTGGCGCAGTTGTTAATTTTGCCTATAAAATCAATGATTGAACATTCGAATTTATAAATATTATTTGAATTTTTATTTTATTATATTACTAGCGGTCCGCTCGCGGCTTCGCCGGATAGTCTGCATAATTGTTTCGTTATATTGCAATCCTAAGGGGAGGATTTTATAAAAACATTTGTAGCCTATCTTTAACCTGGGATTATCAACTATATTTATATCAAATTTTATTACAATCGGTCTAGCGGTTTAGATTTTTCATATAAACTTTCTATCCCCTATTTCAATCTTTTAGAGGTAAATCTTTTTAAAAATAAGTAGCTTATGTCGGACCCAGTAATTTTTACTACTTTCGTTCTAAATTTCATTCAAGTTGGGCCGGTAGATTAGACGTGGAAGCGTGACAGACAAACACACAGACTTTCGCATTTATAATATAAGTATGGATTAATTTTGTAAAACTAATAGAAGAAATACGTAGCGATAAAAAATGGACAAAAAATCATATTTTTAAAGTTATATATAATTTTGTCTCAATTAAGATTTAATTTAATTGTAGCAATAAGTATAGTAAATATAATAGGATAACTCGCTTAGTTAATTTAAAACGTCATTTTAGTTTTCAGTAGCATGTCAAAGTAATTTAAGAATTGCAATAAAAATATATTAAGGAAAAAAAGGATATAAGACCGGGTGTGTTTAAGTATTTAAATAATAATAAAAATAAGTTCGAATTTACTCAAGGGCTTATTAGTCTTTTAAATAATAAGCTTTTATTCGGTAGCTTCACGCTTTTTGTGCATAACTGAGTTGTCACTGAGAGCTTAGTGTCAAAACATTCCGTTCTTAGGTTTCCACCTAAAACCGAGAGAATTGTGTGGTGGATGGCGGATGAGAATTGTGTGGTGGGTGGATGGGTGGAGAGAAAAATGAAAACAAGTTAAAAATAATTATAGTTTTTGTGAGTGGTAACGAATACATAACCAATTAAGTTATATATATATATATATATATATATATATATATATATATATATATATATATATATATATATATATATATAACACACACACACACAGTACAGTACTAATAAATTTGACTTCCCAAATGAAAGTAAAAGTAAGAATAGCATATGGTGATGAAGTGAAGAATAGCGATATAATAGCGAATAGTTTTAGTAAGACTTAACATACAGTGAGAATCGAACCCACAGTCACTAAATTTTATTATATTTTTAAAATAAAACTCTCTTTTATAATGCTGTAGAACATTCACAACATGCAACACAATTTAATATCAAACTGAGACTTGCTTTCATAAAATAGAAGAATACTTTATTTCCTGAATAATTTTCTCCCCTTTGCAATAAATAAGTACATATCATGTGTATATTATACTACGTCGCGTTTTGTTTTCGACGTAATAATTTCATTTTTACTGAAACTTTCGCTATTTACAGAATATTACCTCTTCTCAGAGAAATGTTATGAAGCTCTAAACGTTTATGATATAACGCAACTCAAACCAAAGTCTAAATATATTTTTTTTCAGCGCCAAGCTTTCTTCCATATAACAGGGTATGCAAGAACTTAATATATAATATAATACACCGTTTTTCGTTTTCCACTCAATCTCAAGAACTGGTACGTGGCGGAACTCAACGCCGCGCTTTGTCTAACCAGAGTTTACGGTCAGCTTCCCACTCCGTGGCGATTTATCCTTAATATAACACGTTTCAAGTATAAAGGTTATGTAAAATTACTAGATCACAGTTATGGATTCAGTTCTCGGTGGAATGGTTATATTTTAATGACATTTTCATTTCTTCAGATTACAATTTAATTATTTCCATTTCTCCATTCTGTTAAACAAATCACGGAGTTGAGATTCAATACTTAGCTTGCAATGTATAAGAAATATGTTTTCTCGGGCTACCCTGCTATGAGGACTCTGATAAAATGAAGGATGATATTGAATTATGTCAACCAAATCTTCAATCAAAACGCTGATTCATCAATCATAAAAATCAGAGAACAGAGAGTCGCAACACTAGATCGTGTAACTTTATTTTAAAAACGGAAATATATGCAGTGAAACTCAAAAAACAAACCAATGTTTAACTTTCTCAAGAGTAACAAAGGCAGTCAAACATTCATTACAATATTCTTCTAAAGAAATATTTATGTTCTTACTCAACGTACGTACAAACATACCAACATATATATATGCATGTATTCCTTGAGTTCTTTCATTCCGTTTGACATTAAATAAGTCGCATTGTAACAATTCCGTCCCTACGAGAATAAATCTATGCGTAAAAAGGGATAAGCACCTGACCCTTTCTCTCACAAAATGTTCGACCTAAGGGTCTCGAAATATATAATTGTAATATTTTTGTTGTGTTCATACATGCTTTGTTTTGTGGGTTTTCTGACTTTTGAATGAAGAATTAAGGGTGGTTTATGACATTTTTCATTTTATATTTATATAATTTAGGTTAATTGTTAAATGGTGATTCTCAGTTCATTTTAGTACGAACGAGCGTTCGGGTCAGTTAATGGTAGGTGACCTACTGATGACCAGACTCCTCTAGTACTCCTTACAGGTGTTTTGCTAGTCTTTAAGGTGGATATGGACGTCTTTTGAAGGTACCCGTGTCGTATTTTCTTGGGAACACTGCCGCTGATAGGACATTCTGGAAAGTATGTTACGTGAAAGTCGTTTCCACAGAAACGAAGTTTTCAAGGCAACTTACAAATAACTGTGATAGTTTTCAGCTCATACTAGTTTATATTAGTTATGAATATAACTATGTTAGTTTTTGTTCGAAAGGGTGCAAAGACGACAATGCCCCTGTAGCTCCTCTAGTCTAAAGAGGCGGTGGTCAACTACCATTAAATGAGCCGGACGCTTGTTTGCCTTATCCTTTCTATATAAATATACTAGAAACTTCCTTTTCCAATAAACCTTACCGTGTATGGGGAAATCCCCAGAAGTATAAAATGAAAAATGACATAAAATATGCTTAATTTTCTATTAAAAAGTCAGAAAACACACAAAACGAAGCATATATAAACACAACAAGCATGTTACAATTATTTACCTACCAACAACTGACTTGAACACTTTTTTAACTTGTACTTACAATTATTATTATTTTTTCTTTTTTTAAATTTCACGCTGTATCCCCCACACAGGGTAGGCAGAGGGAACCTACTGTACCTAGTGTTAAGACACTCCTTTCCCCACTTTCTGCCGAATTCGGAGGTATTGCATGTTAAGTGGCGGAACTTAGCGTCGCGCTTTGCCTCGACATTAGAGCGAAGAAAATGAAAATATTAAATATTTCCACTCGTCGAGTGGGAATCGAACCCACAACCAGTCGCATTACAGTCACACTTTGTGCCACTGCGCGACGACTGGACCTATTATTTTAGAATTATAAAATACTTACTATCAAGCAACTTAGTTTGTATGGACTGTAAAATGTAAAACTCCTATCTTATCCCGTCTATCGACAAATCCTGTTTTAGTGCTGCCTTACACTCCTCACACGGGGGAGTCCCCGTGTGTGTTACATGCCAAGATTGAACTTTCGACTAAGCAGTAGTTCCAGTTTTGTTTGTTGCTTTAAAATGAGAAAATTTATGCGCATTTGCGCATATATACAGATTAGTTTTAATTATATAATTTAGTTTTAAACTATTATTGTAAATATATAATTATAATAATTTTAAATAGTAAGTAGATACTTAATTTTTAATCGCAATACACGTTTCCTCATATAGCAGGATAGTCAGAGAAAACTTAGTGACAAGACACACCCTTTATTTTTAACAATTTTAAAGTGTTATTCCGCACTTATGAAAATTGAAAAAGACATTTAGAAAACGTATAAAAATTTGAACGCAGCGGGATTCGAACCCGCGCCTCCTGAATACCGTTCAGGTGCTCTCGCCACTGAGTCATGCGTTCTACTATCCGCTGTGTCGAAATTCTTTTACGCTTTATTACAACTTATTCTTGTTGTTAGCGTCTCTGTAGCGTCTCGAGATTTTTACAAATTTCTGCCACCCAAAGATTATTCTACGAACAATCGTTTGGCAAGAGAGAATGCTATTTATTAAATACTTTTAAAATTTTTAAAATGTTATTCCACACTTAGGAAAATTGAAAAAGACATTTAGAAAACGTATAACAATCTGACACTCCGTTATTTACTTTCCGCCTGATATTGAGTCATTGCATGTTGAGTGGGGTAACTCAATACCGCGCTTTGTTATATATACCGAAACGAAGAATTGAAAATAATGATCATCCTCCCAAGTGGTAATCAAACCTACAACCAACCTGCTAAGACGGCCTATACGCACATAGTTGTATCCAAGAAATGCAGGTACATTTTTCCTTAGCTATAGAAGTCACTAAAATAATGAGATTTATCAAGTATCAAAAAATTACATTAAGTATTAAGTAAATAGTTTAAAAAAGAATATATTTCAATTAAACTGAAACTTTGCATGAACTTATATAGCCTTAACACAAGTACAAAAAAAATGGCATTGGGAACCCATTGTCCAGACACTCCATTCTTCACTTTCCCCTCAAAACGGAAACACTGGGAACAAATTAATTGAATTTAATTTAGGACCTCATTCTATTAAGTATACTATCAACTGTTTATTTTGAACGTAACAAAATTCTCAACTGAGTACGCCCTCACCTCATTATTTCTTGTTTTCTTTACCCCAAACTACCATTGCGAGAACCCTTAACAAACCCCAACGAGTACCTTTATCTTAGTAATAAGGATCTTTACCTTTTTGCCTGAAAGCTAGGGAAGAATCGATAGATCTTTTATCTTTATATCTTTGGTAGATAGAAGCTAGTGTTCAGACACTCCGGTCTCCATATTTTTAAATGTTTATGTGGATTTACGTGTTAACTGGCGTAACTGAACACCGCGCTTTACTTAAGCTATCTAGAAAATGATTATTTCTTTTTTTTAGCTTCACGCTGTATCCCGCACACAGCAGCGTAGACAGAGGCAACCTAGTGTTAAGACTTAACGCCGCGCTTTGCCTCGACACCAGAGTGAAGAAAATGGAAATATTAAATATTTCTACCCCTCGAGTGGGAATCGAACCCACAACCAGTCAAACCCACCACTAACGAGTTTACAGTCAGCGCTGTCACACTGCGCTGGTCCTCTAATTTACTCCCATTTACTTGCAAAGACGCTGTCCCACTACGCTTGTCCTCTAACTTCCTCCCATATACTTGTTATAATTTTCCCAAATAATCGAACCCATTACTATCACTCACTCTATACCAGCGTCACTGAACCACAATAGTTTCAATATACCCATATATAACTCACAATTCGTTATAAAGAAATGGCTATTGCCTTTTTTATACATTCGGCCGGTGTCAGACTGCGGTTTGCTGTAATATATGGGCGCTAGCTTTGTTTTTGGACGTTTCAGATATATTTGTTGGTTACACGCGTTTGGCATATCAATTGTTGTAGCTTTAAAGTTTAAATTCTGTTTTGTTTGAAAATTATTATTTGTTGTCTCGTCGATATGGTAGATTAGTTGTGGTTAGTGTGGGAGGGATAATGTCTGAATGTAAGTCGATTGGTAGTCGGTTCGATTTCCAGTCGGAGGAATAAACATTCTCAATGTTATATTTAAATAACTGTCATTTCACATGACTTTGTATGTTGCCAATGATAACGTAATATCTTGAGTCTTGACACTATTTTTTCTCTGATTGACTTAATTTTCGGTAAAAAGTATGAAGCTTTATAAAGTAAACTTCATATAAAGATAATATTGAGGCACTTTCGAGCTCCCCTTAATTTCAAGGAATAATCAGTTAAGTAGTGTAAACCAACGCCTCACCTTATCTTACCATAATAGTAGAATAGAATAGAATAAAACAACGGTTAAGTGTCAATTTGTTATCCGTATATTTACAAGGGGCGATCGTAGCGCGTGAAAAACGCGACGTGATTTATGTGCCGACGTAGCTATCTCCAGATAAATTATTGTCTTCACATCGCCAGTGCATACATGCGAAAAAGTGAGAAATGGGCCACTATACTTCCGTTTCCTTTTATTCTTAGATAGCCAAAGGTATCTAGTAATCTTTTCTTTAGCTACACGCTTTTTCAAGTGTCAAGACTCTCCGTTCTTCGTTTAATGCTAATAATTGAGACATTGTGAATTGTGTGTTAAATGTTAGTATTTTGTTGTGTCTTACAGGAGTAGGGAGATAGAAATAATTTATATATGTTTTTAATATACCAAATATAACATTTACGTCTGAACGCTGAACTATACTGCAATGGTTTCGTCTAGTCGTATATTTAAAAAATTGAAATATCACTAGTAGCAAAAAATATATTTTTTTTATAGAAAAAGAAGTAGGCGCCAGTCGTGGCGCAGTGGCACAAACGTATGACTGCAAACGACTGGTTATGGGTTCGATTCCCACGCGAGGAGTGGAAATATTTATTATTTCCATTTTCTTCAGTCTGGTATCGAGGTAAAGCGAGGCGTTAAGTTCCGCCATTTAACACGTAATGCCTCCAAATTCGGCGGAAAGCGAGGAACGGAGTGTCTTAACACTAGGTTCCCTCTGCCTACCCTGCTGTGTGCGGGATACAGCATGAAGCTAAAAAATGGAAGTATTTTCTGTAAATGAATATATTTATTGGTGAACATGGTATAGATAAATTAAATGTATATAGTCCTTTAGAACAGCAAAACCATAGCATAGCAGAGAGGTCAGAATCAATTTAGTATCAAGACACTCCGTTCTCCATTTTCTGCCAGTAATCGACGTACTGTGTGTTGAGTGGCGGAACTTAACGCTGCATTTTGTCTAAGGTCTGACAGAGTACCGCAAATAAAACTAATGTAAATATCATTGCTAAACTACAAGTCACCCAAAGGAAAATGAAACGTGCTATGTTGGGTATCTCCATAATACACCGCATACCAAATGTGGAAATCAGGAAGAGAACAAAGATAACTGATATTGCACAAACCATAGCACAGCGCAAGTGGCGATGGACGGGACATGTGTGCCGAAGAGCTGATGGAAGGTGGAGCCGAAAAATTCTAGACTGGAGACCTAGGCAGGCTAAAAGAAATGTGGGATGACCACCAACAAGATGGACCGACGATCTCGTCAAAACGATGGGCCGTCAGTGAATGAGGAGAGCCGACAACCGCATTGATTGGAAGTCCAATGAGAAGACCTATACCCAGCAGTGGGTGAATAGGGGTTGAAAAAGAAGAAGAAGAAGAAATATCATTCACCTGTTTAGAAATCTAGTCCTTTTTGAGTCTAGTAGCCATTTTATTTATTAAATGAAAGTCAGACTCCAAAAACACTATACTCAAAGCTACAATATTTTGGTACATCCTATATACATGACTCCATATGTGTTATTAGTTGGCACATGGTAATACTGAACTTACTATACAATAACTTAAAAGGTAGGAATTGAATAGATGGAATCACTTTACGCTCCCACAGCTATGTATGTATGTGCACTTACATACTACGCATGTATATGTGCATGTGCCCTTACAACCTGACTGAAAATTCAACTTACAACCATTCCTATTTACAGGATTTATTCCACTGTGCCATGACACCCTCTCGATAAACTGATTAAATTTGGTTCAAATATTAAGCTTTCATCGTTAAAAATCTAAAAAAATAAACAAAAACAAAACTTAATACGTCTAAAAGCTTTAAGCTAGGAGTACATGTTTATTATTTGTTTGGTTTTGTATGTACCTATACTAGATTTTATCTTAACGTATTTTCTTTATTTGCAAAGTATATTGATTATATTTGTGAAATAGCAAGTTTTTTTATTTATTTTTATTTCTTTAGCTTCACGCTGTATCCCGCACACAGCAGGGTAGGCAGAAGGAAGCTAGTGTTAAGACACTCTGTTCCCCATTTTCCGCCGAATGCGGAGAGATTGCGTGTTAAATGGCGGAACTTAACGCCGCGCTCTCTGTTTTGTATTCTCTACTCTCTGTTGATACTGGAGGCATAGCGTATTATGTGGCACACTGTATGTCGTCAGCCCGGTGAAAAATATTTCAGACAGCGTATTTAGGTTATTAGTGCTGTCTTATATTTGTATTGTTATCGCTGACAAAAGGAGAGGGTAGATTATCTAGAAGACAACGTTTAAGATTTATTTTTTTTCAATCGGTTTACAAATAAAAACAATTAACAACAAATTCTTTATATATATATATATATATATATATATATATATATATATATATATATATATATATATATATATATATATATATATAAATTAATTATTAATGAAGCCAGTTGTGGCCCAGTTCCAGTTCTTCGCTCTGGTGTGGAGGCAAAGCGCGGCGTTAAGATCCGCCACTTCACACGCAATGCCTCCGAATTCGACGGAAAGTGGGCAACCGAGTGTCTTTAAACTAGATTTCCTCTGCCTACCCTGCTGTGTACGAGATACATAGTTTTTTTTTTTAGCTTCACGCTATATCCCGCACACAGCAGGGTAGACAGAGGGAACCTAGTGTTAAGACACTCCGTTCCCCACTTTCCGCCGAATTCTGAGGCTTGCGTGTTAAGTGGCGGAACTTAACGCCGCGCTTTACCTCGACACCAGAGCGAAGAAAATGGAAATATAATTTCCACTCCTCGAGTGGGAATCGAACCCACAACCAGTCGTTTACAGTCACACTCTTGTGCCACTGGGCCACGAGTACGAGATACAAAGTGAAGCTAAAAAAATAAGTGAGAACACTCGCGGACAATGTGAAATTTACACGGGCAAAGCCATGAGCTAGTCGCTAGTTTACTTCTTCGTCATCTTTCCTCGATAGTCTAATTATATTCTAACAACTCAATAGATTCCGGAATAGAATAAAGCTCTCGAAAGCTCCTCTACGCTAAGGACGTTGTAAGATAGTCGTCAATACGGATAGGGTCGGGCGGAAAGTTTTTACATCACGCCGATTCTAAATCCTTACTAAATGTCCTTAAGATTGTCTTTGAAAGTTCCTTTGATATTCTATAGTGCTTTCGTTAAGTATCTATATTTTCATACTAATATTATAAGTGGGGAAGTATGTTTGTTTGTTTGTTTGTTTGCTTGTCTCGTCGCATTGAGATATGGGAAGGTTGCAAAGACTTACTATTCGTGTGTACGTGTGCGTCTAAGTGCATGTATGCGTGCTTGTGCTTGTACATGTGTGTGTGCGCGTGTGTATGTGTATACGATGTGTGCGAATGTATTTACATGCAATATTAATAAAGTGAAGAGCGAACGCGTGCAAGTGGATGTGTGTGTGTGCGTGTGTTGCATATGTATTCGGAACCGCCATTTTGTCATTTGTAATGAGCCAGCAATAAAGTGACCACTGCTTAAGAACGTTGTCTTATTTAACCGCATACTTATTAGTGTGTGTGTGTGTGTGTGTGTGCGTGTGTGTATACGTTGTATGCGAATCGACTTGTGTCCAATATAAATCGATCCTAACCCGAAAACAGCAATCTTGGATCTAGCAATCATTTTTTTAAGTAAAACATTTTTTTAAAATAAAGTAAAGGCTGAACATGCAATGAAAAAGCAAAGTTACTTCCAATAACCAATCGAAGGATTGTATATAAGGGTCGATTATTGATATTTTGCGTAAGTTGGCCAGGAGGTCTTCTTTCTGATCATAATTCTAATTTAATTTTACATTGAATCTAAATTAATTTATTTTGACTCATATTGTTGTATAGTACATATCCATTATATACCTAATTAAAGTTAGCTATATACTTAAATGGAACTATATATATATTTAAGTTCCGAACACCATCGCTATACTATTGCGTATATTCATCTTGTCGTAGCTTCACGTTGTATCCCGCTATCCCCACACAGCAGGGTAGGCAGAGGGAACCTAGTATTAAAATACTCCGTTCCCCACTTTCCGCCGAATTCGGAGGCATTGCGTGTCAAGTGGCGGAACTTAATGACGCGCTTTACCTCGACACCAGAGCGAAGAAAACGTTTATATTCCCACGCTTGTGCCACTGCTACGGGCTACGACTGGTCACAACTTTAACTTAATTTAATTGGTTTCACTTATATCATTGTATAGTATATACCCACTAAATACCTAGGTAAACTATATACTTAAATTGAACTATATATTCTAGTTCCAAGCACTATTACTATACTACTGCGTATATTCATCTTGTTCTTAGTTAATCGAAATAGGGTTCAGCAAATAACCGCCACAGCACAATCAAATACACGACTTCACCGGAAATTGGCCACGAGGAGATTTACAACGGATGTTTATCTTCTACTCAATATCTCATGTCTCGCTTAGTAAATAGGTTTGTGTTATTCACTCTGTTCTCTTAAAAAGGAGAAAGGAGGAGTGTTTTGACACTAAGTAATTTTCGCGTACTTTACTATAAGGGATATAGCGTGAAGCTAAAAAAAATAAGTTAAAAGTTATAAGTTAAATGAAGCTATCGTAGCGCAGTAAGGCGTCGTCTGAGTTTAAAAGCGATGGTTCTGGATTCGAGTCTTACTGGCAGGAATTATTATATTTAATTTTTAAATATAATAAGCGCGCGGCGTTAAGCTCCGCCACTTAACATGCAATGCCTCCGAATTCGGCGGAAAGTGGGGAACGGAGTATTTTAATACTAGGTTCCCTCTGCCTACCCTGATGTGTGCGGGATACAGCGTGAAGCTAAAATAAAATAAAATAAAAAAAAAATTAAATGTTCACTCCGTTATCAAAGACAAAGTTCCTCCACTTAGCACACAGAATCTCTCGGTTTCCGAGTGAAGTGTCAAGACACTCCTCTCTCTCTCTCTCTCTCTCTCTGACTGCCGTGACAATACCTAAAGCTGACAAAAAAACTATATCAAATATGAAATTAATTTAATATCAACTAACTATTCCATCTGTGAATTTCACAATACAGGCAGGCATATTTCATTAAGAGATTATTAGAATTTCATCGCCACTACGCTCCGGAACTTGAAGCATTTGTTTTGAAGCGGAAAGAGCTGCGATGCGTGGCATTGCGATTGAGCTATTACTATCTGCGATACGTTTAGATGTTTTATTATGTATTGAGAATTTAATCAGGAAATATTAGTTATATGGGCCAGGTGAAAAAATATGTGAAAAAGTTATGGTTTATATTTTAAAAGTTTCATTTCTTAAACTGGTACCTAACACTAAGCGGGGAATTGAGTTCCATCACTTAAACCTAAGGTGTCGATTCCAGGTGGAAAGTAAAGAACGGAGTGTCTTAATACTATGACTTATCTCTGACTGATATAAGAAAATGGTTAAGACTAAAAAAAGTTTGTGTTTTGTTATTCAACAAACAAAATCTTGATATCAGGTTTTAAATTAATGTAATAACACTAATTTCTCTCTCTCTCTCTCCACTCTATAATATACGAAAGTAAAACAAAAAACTTTAAGCGTAGGACGTGTATGAAAAGATTGACATAAAGGTGAGGTGAAAGAATTATGCAAACTACCCCACTTAATCTTAAAGGATATAACACTTATATTTATCTCATACTATGAAAATACAATGACCTGTACCTAATAAACACTTGTATATATCTCTTATAGAAGAAGCAAAGCGTGTATAGTAAACCCATACATGTATATTTACAAATTTATGTAAAAGAAACATAATTAAATTATTTACTTTTCTTTGAAAGCACGGCGTTAAGTTCCACTCAACACATTATATCTTGATTAAAAGCGAAAATCGAAAAAACAGAATACCTTTGCACTTAGCCCCTTGTATTCCTTGACATGCAGAAAAAAAGTAAAGCTTCTATTTTTCCCTTCACTAGATCGAACAGATATATCGAACCCATAACCACTATGAGCACAATCACCAAAACCACGAAATCACAACGGTTTTATATAAAAATTTAACCGAATATTTAAGTAAATCCCGCAGGAGCGTGGTTAACCCGTAAGTAGAGCAGTGTGACAGGTTAAGCTTTGTTGTACTGTAGTCTGTAGCCACTGTACGTGACACAACAGGAGCTTTTTTTGGCTCGACAGTATAAAGTTTAGTTACGTTATATATAGGTACTTATGCATATAAAAGGGTGGACGACGGAGTGTATGGACACTAGGTCCTCTCTGACTACCTCACTATATAGAAAAAGGCGAAAACTGTACTTTTTTAAATCTATAGTCACAATATATTTTAATTATTTGACTTTGACTTTGACTTTATGACGAGAAGAAAAGAAACTACTTTACATTTCATAAATTCAACGGTGAAGTATTGGGTTTATTGCGTTACAAAGAGAGGAGCTCGGAGCAGAGATGTAGCTAAAAGCACCATTTTTTAAATGTGTATACTCGCTCTGTCCGATACCTACTGTTCACCTAGCCTCAGTATACAGCTTACACTTTACGCTTTTTGCTACTTACTGACTGCTCTGATCAAAAAAAATCTAGCGTCAAACACCAGTTCTCCAAATTTCACCAAAATTTGAGACACGCCACACTTTGACTTACAAAAGCGTAAAAACGTAAATAAACGTAAATAGCTTATAGAAAATCATCTCTGGAAAGAATCTAATGGAGTCCACAATCAATAGGAGCAGTCAGACCAAAAATAAAAAATGCAACACGTAGTTTTATTTTTTTTATTTTTTTTTTTGTAGCTTCACGCTATATCCCGCACACAGCAGGGTAGGCAGAGGGAACCTAGTGTTAAGACACTCCGTTCCCCACTTTCCGCCGAATTCGGAGGCTTGCGTGTTAAGTGGCGGACCTTAACGACGCGCTTTACCTCGACACCAGAGCGAAGAAAATGGAAATATAATTTCCACTCCTCGAGTGGGAATCGAACCCACAACCAGTCGTTTACAGTCACACGCTTGTGCCACGACTGGCAACACGTAGTTCAACAATAAAATTATATTAAGAAAATGAACTTAAATACCCAATGAAAACCAGTTTTAGGTAACTTGCTTGCGTCCCAAAGTATTTCTACGACAGCTGTTATGGGAGTATTAAGTGCAGAATTAGATTTGAATCTGCGATATAAGACGTTTCGGCCGCACCCTTCCCGCTATCGGCTCCTTTATCTCGACTACTGCCTCGTGGATTAGTATTTTATTCTATTCCCAACCACTAATTAACTGGAGGGGAAATGGTTTACGTGATTATGTTTTCTTTTGGTTGGTTATATGGAATTTTTAATAATTTTAATAAGAATGTATAAAATAATGTTTGCTTTTTGTTAACATATGATAAGTAATTGAAGGTAATGTTTCGCAGTTATTGTATAAGAGTATATGTAGCTATATACGCGTTGGTTGTGGTTTCTATACCCACTTAAAGATATTTTTTTTGTTTTTTTTTCATATTGTTTTTTTTAACTTCACGCTGGATCCCGCCCACAGCAGGGTAGGCAGAGGGAACCTAGTGTTAACACAATGCGTTCCCCACTTTCCGCCGAATTCGGAGGCATTACGTGTGGCGTTAGGTGGCGTAACTTAACGCCGCACTTTGCAATTTAGAAACAGACAAATAGAGATATTTATAAAGTCATAATTTTTATAGCCAAAATAGATATGCAGCGTTTCGTGCTAAAATTTCACACAAGAAATATCTTTCCTAATATCTTTAGTAAACTAATAGAAAGTAGAGAACGTAAAATTTTTTGCATATTTCTCTCTATGCCACTACTCTTTATACAGGAGATATATAAACATAAAAATATATTAAAATTGGATAATACAATTTATTTGAAATTTCACGCTAAAGGCACGAAGTTTTATTTAATTTTCAGTGTAAATGTTGTTATGGTAGTAGTTACGTACGTTTTATATTAATTGAAAATTTAAAATATTAAACCTCTTTATTGATCATTAAAAGATATTTAAATTTAATTTTTTTATCAGTTACATACTTTTTCGTAGGCAGAATTGAACTAGTATAAGTTAATTTGTGTAAATTCCGTCCCTTTTCACCTCAATTCGAGCCATAGCGTGCTAAGTAGCGGAACTTAACGCCGCGCTTTATCTTAAGCGAAAGCTTTGTCTAGAGCGTGGAAATGTAAATAATATAAAATTAATTATTCCAACGAGTAGGAATCGAATCCACAACCATCACTTGCACAGTCAGATATTGTCACACTGCGCCACGATGACTGTAGTAATAATAATTATAATCAATTACATTTCAGGCCACAAATTATGTAAAACATTAAAATACCTTGCACCGGAAGAGATAACATAATATAAAGACACTCTTTTCTCCATTTTAAATCACTCTTAAGACATTGAATGTCTTGTCATTGAACTCAACACCGCATATAAAATACGAATACAATATACCCTAAAATATAATCACGTTAGTTACGTCTATACATTCATTAATATTTTTTTTAGCTTCACGCTGTATCCCGCATACAGCAGGGTATGCAGAGGGAACTTAGTGTTAAGACACTCCGTTCCCCACTTTCCGTCGAATTCGGAGGCATTACATGTTAAGTGGCGGAACTTAACGCCTTTGCCTCGACACCAGAGCAAAGAAAATAGACATATTAAATATTTCCACTCCTCGAGTGGGAATCGAACCTACAACCACTCGCTTTACAGTCACACTTTGTGCCACTGCGCCACGACTGGCCCCATTCATGAGTATAATACATTTATTTAGATGTTATACCTATTGCTAACAATCAATCGGTTAACTAGTTCGTTATTTTTTTTTTTTTTTTCCTGCTCCCACTTTCGTCATCCTATCTGTCCTCGCAATTTTATACGGGCGACAGTAAGATTTAGTCAATTAGGTTATTTATAAGTTGGTATGGTATGGTATGGTGGTTTATAACATAATAGAATAGAATAATTCGGTTGCTAATGAAATGAAAATGAATTAAATGAGATAAATATTTCCTGTTAATGAATTTGATTGTTAAAAGATTTTAAGCTTCCCATTACTACGTGTACAAATTGTGTGAAAGAGTTGACGGTTTCATCGTTAGAACAAAGAGAAATTAAATCAAAAGGGTTGGCCATATCGTACATTCTACAGGTCATGCTGTGAGCAAGTCTTTGGGTCGAAAATTTGGGGCAATCTTTTAATAGATGTTCTAATGTTTGGATAGTAGAAAAGTCACAAGGGCATTTAACATCAGATTTTATTTTGTATTTATTAAGGTACTGCAGATGATACCCGTGCCCGGTGAGTACTTGAGTTAAGTAAAAGGATGTTGTGAAATGGCCTGTGACTTTTTCTATATCCCTCAAAGATGGTAGAAGAGACTTAGTGTGTTGCCCCGTGGGTGATTCTATGTAAAGTTTATTATATTCTGCTAATGTTTGCTGTTTCAATTTCTGCTTTATATATGAAACAGGAAAGTGAGTATATGCGTAAGAGAGGTGTGATGCGGCAGCCGATTTGGCCGAAGTATCGGAAGCCTGGTTCCGGTTAAGACCGGGGTAAGATCTAACCCAGACAAACGACACGCTTGCTTCCCTGTTTTTTATGTAAAACATAAGTCTATGTATGGAAACTACAAGAGAATTCGTGTTATTCTTATCAGAAATTGCGTTGAGACCTGAAAGTGAATCCGATACTATAATAATATTATGAAAATTACCAGAACGTATAGCCCAATGCAGCGCATTATTAATCGCAACCAGTTCGGCCTGAAAAACTGAACAGCATTGGTGTAACCTAAATTTTTTGACAATGCAACTACCATCCAGCTTATAGGCCACAAAAGCCGCTCCCGTTCTGTCATCGCTCAGCTTGCTGCCATCAGTATAAATTTATGGTGTATAACTATCAGTATATTTTATGAGTTCTTCCTGATTTTGTGCTTTATGGAATTCTATGTTAAATCTATCAGCTGGATGAAGAAGGTGAGATGGATGAACAGGTTTATCTATAGTGATATCATCTGGCAGAAAGTTACATGTGCCGGAATATTTAGAATTTTCCATATGACAAATCTCTGTAACACGGAGATGGAGCGGTGTAAGGGATGCCAGGGCGATAGAAGCCGTGGCAGATATAGTTCGGAATCCTCGAATGATGCGAATAGCAAAAATTCGTTGTAGAGACCTGAGAGTATCACGGACAGTTTTGAATCTGACCGCTTCACCCCAGATCACTGCTGCATATGTAATGATTGGTTGTATTACCACTTCGTATATAATTTTGATATTATCAGGGTTAATGCCCCAAGTGGGACGCACAAACTTGCAGATGGACCAATAAATTCTTGTGGCTTTTGAAACGGTGTAATTGACATGTTTAATGAACTTAAGATTTCTATCTATTATGACTCCTAGTAGCTTAATTTGATCAGAAAATTGTAAGTTATGCTTGTCAATGTATAAACTAATCTGCTTGGCTTTAGTAGTGAAAGCAATTACTTGTGTTTTATGTGATCCGAATGCAAGTTTGGCTTCCCTGCCCCAATTTGTTATTAATGTTAAAGCCTGGTTGGCGGCCAACTGCAATTGGTGAATATTTTTGTTTTTAACAATGAGTAGTACATCATCTGCAAATGCCTGCAGATGACATCCGTCTGGAAGAGTGATTAAGAATAAATCATCTAGTATGATGTTCCAGAAGAGAGGTCCAAGGACTGATCCTTGGATACAGCCCTTGGACATGCTTTTCTGGAGTGTCTGGTCTGAAAAATTGATCCTTACTAATCTATCTCTTGTATAATCAAAAATAGTTTGGTAATAATTTTTGGGACATTTAATATCTTTCAGCCTCTTGAACAGAAGCGGCCACCAGGCATGGTCAAAAGCGGCTTTGATGTCTAGTGACACAGCTAGCACTTGCTCCCTGTCACGCTTAGCCTTTTTTATTTTATCAAGCGCCACTCTAATTGCGTCGACGGTGGATGTCTGTTGTTTAAATCCAAACTGTAAACTATTATTGAGATTATTGTTGTTTATATGAAAGGTTAGTCGGGATGCAATAACTTTTTCTAAAAGTTTGCCAAAAACATAAAGTAAGCCTATGGGGCGAAACGACGATGGATCAGAGCGGTCAACCTTATTATGCTTTGGAAGCACTACCACATGTGCAACCTTCCACTGCTTCGGAAAGTAGCCAAGTTCGACACACCTGTTCAGCAGCTTAGCCATCAACTCCGGATACAATGAGACATAAGCAAGGCAAATATCCGCTGTAAGATGGTCTGGTCCTGGAGCTTTGTTAGCATTCATGCTCTTTAAAGTATCGAGTATCTCAGCTGAAGTAAATGGTCTGTCATTAGTAGTATCCGGTGGAATTGATACTTGCGATCTTAGATGCTTTTGCCAGTCAGAGGTATCTTCATTGTCGTCAGGATAAAACACCTGGAGGATAGTGGATGCTGTATCTTCTGCCGACGTGGTGTAACTACCGTCTGGTTTTTTCAGAGTTGTAGGAGGTGTTGGTGGAGGGCCATTTTTTAAGAGGCGGTTTGTAACGGACCAGACGTCCTCTCTTCCTTGAGCGCTGCAGAATTCACGAAAGTTCCTAGTCGACTCTCTTTGCAGAGCGGTAATATATGCATTTCTAGCTTCAGCTCTTTCTAATAAGATGTTGTCAATTGGCTTTCGCCCGCGTTTTAGATCTTGTAAGGTATGGTGTAACTTAATTACTTTAAGTTTAAGTTCTTGAAGTTCGGAAGTCCACCAGGGTACCCTACTGTAACTGTACGACTTAGAGGTCAGTTCCATGTCACACGTTTTTTGAATTGTGTTTGTCAAATTGGTAACATATTCTTCAATTTCAGCTGTGTTTAGTCTATCTACGTCTATATTATGTAACTGATTATTGTTGATACTATCACTTAAGTTAATTTTAAATTTATCCCAATCGGCTTTATTAGTGCTGTACTTATACGTAGATAGTTTTTTCCTTTTTAAAATTGTATTTTGATTCTTACCTAGTGTTACTACAAAACTAATTGCATTATGTTGAGACGCAGGGCAGGCCTCTAAGTTAACTCTCCAATTGTTGACACAATGAGCTGTGTTCTCTGAGCAAATGGTAAGATCAATGATGGAAGTTCTATGTGTTTGTTGGGCGATGGATTCAAAAGTAGGCACTGTACCTGTATTACATAAAATAAGATCATTGGTTGTAATCAGCTGGAGAAGATCTTTGCCTCTTTTATTATTTTTCTTAGAACCCCAATAAGTGTGCCAACCATTGAAGTCTCCGCCTATTATAATTCGCGCGTGTGGATGGTGCTTAATAAAAAGTTCAAGCTTAGTAAGAGTGTTATCCGGGTCCTCTTTGGGCTCAATGTAAACGCTGATGATGTAAATTTTAAATTTAAGAGTAGATAATTGTACTATGGCAAGATTCGATGTAGAAAATTCGGAAATTCCAAGGATGGCACCTAGACCGGCTCTGGTGACGACTGCAGCCTTTGTTCTGTCAGCGGTTCTAAATTGGTGCACAGTTGCATGTGAAGTGGGTATACTCATAGCTCCCATATTTCCAATGTATGGCTCAGCTATCAACGCCACATCGTACTGTCTTGACGTAAAGTGTTCGGTGAATTCATGCTGAGCTGTGAATCCCCTGTCTTAGTTACATTGTATAATCTTAATATTATTTGTAAGTCCCACTTGCGTATTAAATGAGTTAAAATTTTGTTTTACAGTTGAATTATTACATGTCATAATCGATGGTATGTACAACTATATCAGCAGCCGCGATCTTGCGCGGACATAAGGCTGAACTCGGTGAGTGATTTGTGGGGTTATTAAGTTTGAATTTTAAGTTGTGCGACTGGCAACTAAAGCAACATAGAGAAGACGGGCTATCCTGCTTGGGACATGTACGATATGTATGACTACTCGAGGCGCAGTGGGAGCAGTTTTGGTCAGTGTTGCTGCAGTGCTTAGTAGTGTGGCCAAACTGCAAACATTTGAAGCACTGCAGTAACGGTATATGTTCTGACACGTGGACCACCAGAAGGTCCACGTTCAGTCGACCTTTAGTCAATGAAGCATGAAATATTTTTGGTGATACCATAAGAACGGCGTTATAGAGAACTGGATTTTTATTATCCGTTGTATACTTAACTATAATGTCCTCGGTGTTACTAATATCTGTTATTTCCCGGTTTTGTGAATGAATTATATGAGCGAGTTCAGTTTTATTTGTATTCTTGCTGATACCTTTGAGCATCAACATAGGTTTAAGTCTGTGAGGAATAGTTGCGATAAGATGATCGGAATTTTCTAAGTTTTTAAGTATTTCATCTCTGTGCGAAGTGCAATCAAAAGCTACAATCAATTTGTTACTGGAGATAGGAATCACCTTACTTGGAGCGAAGCTTTTATTCTTGAATGTAGTGTTCTTATGCCACTTATTTATTAATTCCGCTTTAGATTTATTTGGGACTTTAGATGATATAACTACTGACGGTATGGACTTTTGCTTTTTACGCCGAGGTGAAGTGGCTAAGACTTGGGCGTAAGTTGTAGAAGCAGGTGTTGCAAGTTGAGTAGAAGGAAATGGTGGAAGTAAAGAGGGTAAAAGTAATTCTTGTTTGATGGATGCCATTTCTTTCTTAACGCATTCGGCAATTGTTTCCTGTATATTAGTCTTGAAAGAATTTAATTCTTCCTTAATATCTATGTTAGCGATTATTGGTATGACCGGGTCTCTATTACTATTTGAGTTTGTAGTAGCGGTTGTGGAACTAGACGTTATTGGGGGTGTTATTTAAATTTAGTATGTACATGTCTAATGACTTTCTGATTTCAGTTGCGGCCGAGGCTACAAAGACTTTGTTTCTAGATGTTACATACTTTCCCTCTCCGATCGCAATGCAGATGCCAGTCACAAGCCTACTGACTGTTCTATCGAGAGTCTCAAAATCTTTAACATCTGCGGCGGTTGCAGGGAGAACGACCGGTTCTTTGTGTATTGTTTTTATTTTCTTATTCGGTGCAAGCGCAGACGCGAGGGCTTGGGTCTCATCGGATACGGGAAACAATTCGTGACTTATCCTGAACGTTTCCATGACGCTGTCCTCACTCTCCACACTTTCTCTACCTCTCCTCGTAGCTTCTTCCTCCCGAATTAGCTCCCCTTCCTCAGAGTTCCTCTGCGCCTGTGTTCTAGGTGGTGTTCTCAGCATGTTTGTAAAATAGGTTAATTTTTATTTCTTACAATAGCAGTCAGACCAGGCAACCTTTTTGATAAGTAGGGGTCAAAAATAAAACACTTGTTAAAAGTTTTTGAATATGTTTGAGACGTAATATGTATTTATACGTAATATCTATTTCTGTAAGACGGACGGTGTAAATGTCTGAGAAGATATCTTGTGGCGGCTTTCTCACGGTACAGCTTCTGTATATTCGTATAGTAAGTAACGGGAGGGTGGGAGGCCAAAATCTCAGAAAACTACTGCGGCGATTTGAGTGATTGAGGTGTCGTTTGAAAGGGCTCGCAGAGGCCTTCAATCGAGCACTTGTCAAGTCCGGGTGGGGAGGGGGGTTTTGGGTAAAAACCTCAAAAACGCCCCAAAAGTTAGGTAAAATCCAGGATATTCGCGCGAGCGTTGCGCGAAAAATGAAATCAAAATTATATTCACATAGGGCTCTAAATGCCCAACAAAACGATATCACAAACTTAAATATAAACTTACGGAAACTAAATTAAAACGATGAATTATTATACACAAAAATGAAATTTAAATCTAAGTTATTTATATGTACAGAACAGTTTAAAAACTATTTAATCATCAATTTTAGACAGCTCTAACCTTATATGTTCGAATTTGAGCAGTTTGGGTCAAATTTAGAAAATTTGATTTTCGACCAATCGGTTAACTAGTTCGTTATTTAGGCAGCTATCGTCCCTCTCGTATGGCTTTTGTGGCGTACAAATGTTGTTACAATACAATCAATAAATTGTACACTCGAATTGTACGAGGATATTAATTTTCATGTACATTCATCAAATTTTATGTATTAATTAGCAATATATGAAATGATAGTAAGAAGAATGTTATTAAAAACATATTATTATTTACACCATCATGTCGCAGTAAAACTTGTTTTTATATTAACCTTATTATTGTACTGTTGAGATGAATTACATAATTAAGAAAATCATGAAACATTTCTTAATAAGTAAATAAAAAAGAAATTGATAACCTATGTATACGTAGAAATTGAATTCTTTTATAAGTTTCAAGCTTTTTCGAGAATTCTATATATTGCGTTATGAATTTTAAAAATATGCGTTAATACGCTGCGATTTGTGTTTTATACCAGAGCGAAGCAATAAAAATGTTTTAAATAAAACCATTCCATCGACTGGGAACCGAACCCTTGACCACTGCTTTTTACCAAACAAGCCACACTGCGCCGCGATGACCTTAAATGAAACGAAATTATGTATGACAGAGTATATGATTTGAACTACATGAGTCCCACATTTTAAAATGTTGAATATTACATAAATACCCGCGTCTAACTTTAAATCCATGGTTGTCGGTTCGATTCCTACTCGGGAAATGATTATATTGGTAATTATATTCATTTATTATTATTGAACTTTTCATTTTCATTTAAAGCAAGGTATTGAGTTTCGCCACTCAACACGCAATGTCTCGCAATTCGCAATTTCAAGCGGAAAATGGAGAACAGAGTGTCTTGACACTAACTTTTTTCTAAATACCCGAATTTCTCTTTCATAATACGAATCCACAAAACGAGCCCTAATGACATCTTAGTATTCAAAGTTATCATTTCAAATTTTGCATAATTATGAGAGAGCCAGTCGTCAGCGCAGTTATGACCGGAGGATATAACATTAAATTTTAAATTGTAAATTTCGTGTTTCTACAATATTCCCACTACAAGAATTCGGTCGTTAAGGAGATTAAATTGGAGCGTTCCTTCCGACCGCTCCAAGTTTTTATTCTATTGTATTTTATTTAAATTATTTTCTTGTTTTCATATTATTTTTAAGCGGATTCTTGCTTTTTTTGTATATTTAGTAAGTTTTATGTACAATGCATTTTAAGTTACAATTATTTATACGAATTCAATGATTCGTGAAGGAAGAGCTTTCAAAAGTTGAAGACGAACACTTCATATAAGTAATACGCATTTGTTAAATATCAGTGGATCTACTAAGAGAAAAAAAACTCTTAAGTGTTATTTAGATTCCCTTAGCAGTCACTTAAATAATTCACACGATTTTAAGACCATTTTCCTTCAATAATAAAAATTAAATAAACATTTAAATTAAACGTAAAAATTAAATAAATTAAACGTAAAAATAAAATTAATTTAATAAACGTTAAGTTACCTGTCTCCAAACCCTAAGGTTGTCTGGAAGAAATCGCTGCTTAGCGATAAGATCGCCTTTTGTTCCTCACACATATGTAATTGTTTCTTCTTTTATTCTGCTGCTTATTTGTTTATTGTAATTGTGGTGTGCAATAAAGAATATACAAATAAATAAATAAATATATAATTGTAATAAAATGTGGCCAGTCGTGGTCCAGTGGCACAAGCGTGTGACTGTAAACGACTGGTTGTGGGTTCGATTCCCACTCGAGGAGTGGAAATATTTAATATTTCCATTTTCTTCGCTCTGGTGTCGAGGTAAAGCGCGGCGTTAAGTTCCGCCACTTAACACGCAATGCCTCCGAATTCGGCGGAAAGTGGGGAACGGAGTATCTTAATACTAGGTTCCCTCTGCCTACCCTGTTGTGTGCGGGATACAGCGTGAAGCTAAAAAAAAAATCATAAATATTTATAAACATTAAAGAATTTAATTAAATTACTATTAAATAAACTCAGAACATATACATATATACATATTTTTTGCCTTTCCTCTGATATATACGCTGGTACAACACGACCACCACATTACGAATATAAACAGAAGTTATGATAATTATGTTGAAAACTTAATTAACATCAAACTTCACTTTGTAAGTTTATTTGATTTTAAATTATTTTCATTTCTACGCTTTGATAATACAAAGCGAGGCGTTATGTTCTGTCATTTTATATGCAATAATTCGATTTTAGGTGGTAAGTGGGGAACGGAGTGTCTTACCACTAGGTCCTCTCTGACTACCCTGCTATGGTAAAAAGGGAACCCTTGAAAAAGCATAGGTACATAGCACTTACATTGTATATTTATATACTTGTTAGGTTGTTCTAAAGTTATATAGGCTTAAAACTCTACTCTAAGCCTGGTTTTGTGGGATTAGGGGAACCCCTACACGGACGCACCAATTTGCAGGATTTAGGGCTTTATAAAATGACAGAATGTACCATATAAGGTAGCGTAAACTAGAACACTGGGAATGAAGAAAGAATTATATATTTTTTTATATTATTAAAGGAGATATTTTATTTTCTTGTGGTGCAGTTGTCAAGAGGCAAGCAAGAGTTTGTAATCAAATATCAATGGTCGGAGGTTCGATTTTTGTTCAAGCATAAAATGTAGGACATTTTATATATTTAGATAAAATTATTTTATTCAATACATTTTGTTTCAGTAAAACCCGACGTTTCGAACACTTTATAATAGTCCGTAGTAGCAAGCAAACTGACCATCTGACTGTCCATTTGGTTGGGGGTTCAATTCTCACTCAGGGGAATGATTATGTTCAAATTTTCTTTTTTTTCACTCTGATATCGAAGACAAACAGCCGTATTGAGTTTCGCTACTCAACACGCAATTTCTCGATTTCGGGCTAAAACTAGAGGACGGATTGAGTACTTCGTTAAAAGCTTTTTCCCGCTAGTTTACTGAAAAACACTTTCTCATATATTACGTTCATATTATTTCCTTTCACAACAATTACTAATCAATTAGCACACAACAAAACTCCGCTAGTTCGGTAACTCACTTACAGTAACTGGGGCACTAAATCCAGTTTAAGTGTATAATAAGATATTCTTGTAGCAACCTGAATAGATACTCGGAGCTGGTTGAATAACATCAGGAAATTGAGTTACGCGATCGTGGTGCCTCCGCGCCGTTATATATACTGGGAGGTTCTGCCACTGTGCCTTGATAGAAGAGTGGCTGACTGTAGACTTAATTACGGGTTCGATTCTTATTTGGGGTGATGATTAATAATAATTATATTTTCACATTGATTTAAGAGAAAGCTTGACTTTAGAATTCTCTATCAAATATATACTGTCTTTATATAAAGAAGAAGACAATATTACGTGTAAAACGGAAGATTCATGTTTAACCTTTTACACATTAATAAACAATTACTATTATTTTTTTTAGAATAAACATAATATTTCAAATCACTAGAATATTACTAGACTATTGTGAGGTAGTTAATACAAAACGTTTACTCGATGGTTGTTGGTTCGATCCCCATTCATAAAAAATATGTTATGTAAATAAATAGGCATTCAACAAACAAGTTCCCCCATTTAACATGCAATGTCTTAAACTCGGGCAAAGTTGAAGAACGAAGTATTTTGATTTTTGATTAAAATTAATTAAATATAAAAAAATAGCCTGAAAAACTACATAATTTTATAAAACGACAGACCTTAGTTGACTTATTAATAAAAATGTTTGTATGTATACAAATTATTTGATTTTTCCACTCTTGTAAGTCAAAATGGAGCATTAAGTTCCACCACTTCACACACAGTGTCTCTAAGATCGTACGAGAGCCGGAGGACGGAGTATTTAGACACTAAATTCTCTCAATCTATCTCTATCACTAAGTGGGATAAAGCGTAAAACCTGAAAAAAAAATATATAATTTTATGACACGACTAACCTCAGTTGACTTATTATAAACAGTTTGTCAATTTTGTGTCGTTTCATAATTCGTTCTACAACAGCGCGATTATTTATTTCACAGCATTATATTCGGGGTGTGAAGTTAATAATTCATTTACATATGCTACGTGAATTTAAATTATAAATTAGAGGGGAAATAGATTTTACATATTAAAATCCGTAGTTGGGTTTAATTGGCATGTTTTGGCACTAACTTGTATTGTTTTGTGATGTATGGTTTATTTTGAGCTTGGGTGTTGTTTGTGTATGTTATACTTCATATATAATAATCTTTATAGCAGAATAGGTAGCTCATATATAATAATCTTACTCGCTAAAATAAATTCAAGATAAAATCACAAACAGAAAAAGGAATAAAAGCTGTAAAGTACACGGACCTCGAGTCTGTGGTGACTAAAAAAAACAAAGAGAAAAATAATCTTTATAGCAGAATAGGTAGAAATAACCTGGTATTTAGATACTATAATAACAAACAACTCTTAAATTGTATAATATTCTAAAATATTAGTTTCTTTCCTACTACAGCAACAACAGTAATTTAATTTAAAGTAGGTCTTGCATACTACAATTAATTATGTTTATGTTATAGAATTCTTTATTGCTAGACAAAAAATCAACAATTTTTTCCACTTCATATGGTATAATAATGCTATGAAAATGGCTGACATGAATTGAATGAATGAATGAATGAATGAATTCACGCTATATCCCGCACACAGCAGGGTAGGCAGAGGGAACCTAGTGTTAAGACGCTCCGTTCCCCACTTTCCGCCGAATTCGGAGGCATTGCGTGTTAAGTGGCAGAACTTAACGCCGCCTTTACCTCGATACCAGAGCGAAGAAAATGGAAATAAATATTTCCACTCCTCGAGTGGGAATCGAACCCACAACCAGTCGTTTACAGTCACACGCTTGTGCCACTGGGCCACGACTGGCCACAACATTGGACTTGGACTTGCTGACATTAATTTATATAATCTCTCAATCAACACTACACGCCTTTTCTCGTGAAACACAGATCGCAGAAATGATCAAGATACTGTGTTCTCCAATTTCTGAAAAAAATCAAAACTTTTTGTGTGTTGAGTGGGGAAATTCAACACTTCATTTTGAATCAAAAATTAAAAAAAATAAATCAAAGACTATTCCACTTTTATTAAAAAAATATTACAAATACTACTAGTATTTGTACAAATATACAAGAATTTAAAATATTCTAACTTCAGTTCCAAACAATTATAAAACGCCTCTCAGATCAACAACAATAAAGCTTCCAAAGTAAAGCGAGCACGAGTTATTGAATGCAATAATAATAAATTTAAATTATAGGCAGAGTGTTTCCCCCTTTTAGGGGTATTTTAGCGAATTCGCGGGTGTATTGGCCCGTGACACTGTGCTCCAGTGCTTCTGCAAGTTTGTCAAAGTTCTTTACGTAATTTTCAGTTACACAAACTCTTTGGTACGGCTGTTGCGATTTTCTTCATTACTTCGTGAAGTAGCTCTTACATTGAAAAGCGGAAAGGTAAAGGGACTTTAACTAATTATAGAAATACTACACAGCTATAGCTGTTTCGTTATATTGCAACCTAGGGGAGTGGATTTTCGAAAAATAAAGTAGCCTGTATTTAATCTTGGGTTATCAAATTAATTTATGGCAAAACACAACTGATAAAGCGGTTTATATTTTTTTATACAAGTAGATCTTCAAGTATTTTAATTCCGAACGTCATCCAAATCGGGCCAGTACATTAACCTTGAGAGCGTAAAAATCAGACAGACAAACAGATAAACAGATTTTCACATTTATAATATTAGTATGGATGATACAATGAAGCCATATTTTTTTAACAGCATAATGAAGGGGAGGTGTTTGAGTGAGAGATTTTATAGATCAGATATGAGGCTAAGTACTGACAGTCTCACTGTTATTGCACTTGGTTGGGGGTTCGATTCCCCTATTTGACAAAATTGTATCCAAATTATTCTCATTCTCTCGATCTGGTACATTAGGCAAAGCACAAAGCACGGAGAATGGAATGTTTGGACACTAATCTCTCTCTAACTATTCTAAGCGGGAAAATATGAACAGCTGTTTTTTATACTTATTGTTCAGTTACACAATATCTTTGGTTGATTTGTGGGTTCGATTCTTACTTGGGGCAATGATTATACTTTAATTACTTTACGGTAACTAAGATAAAGCATTAAACTTAATTTTTTACTTAATTAGTAATATAAAAACGGAGTGTCATGACACTATTCTTTTTGTGACTACCCCTGTCAGAATAAAGTGTGATTTTTTGTAAACAAACAACATTTTAAAGAAAGCAGAGGTAAAACCATGGATTTTATAGGCATTAAGCCATAAATGTCGCTTAGTTCGTTAAAAATACTTTACGAACGCACTGAAAAGTAACCTCTGTTTTAATAAGGATGTTTATTAAAGCTTAAATGAAAATTTTAATACAAAAAGTAATATCGCCCTTAATGCTTGTTCGAGGATTACCTCAAATATTAGATCAGTGTCTGCAGTACGAAAACAGAATAGTGGGGGATTTTCTTTTAGTATACTACATGGAAATTTTGTTAAGCATTGCATTCTTTATTGTAGGTAGCCAGTTCAATTTCTGTAAGTTTTTTCCTATTTTTAAGCTTTACGAATCACTTATATGTATATAACAAGTTGGAGTGAAGGAACCTAATATCAACTTATTTCTGCTTGCGGCTTCGCTCGTGTGCCTTGTTGACAAAAATTAAGAATAAATACCACATATAAAAAAAACTATATTACCACAAGACATTTGCAAGTTTTCTTTTCAACATAGCGACATACTTATCATTTTAATATTTTATTATTGTTTAAAAATTCTACGACGGAAAATCAACTGTATTCCTGTAAATAAGCTACAATTTAGGTTATATAATATTTTTTTTGTAGTACTTACTCTAAACAATAAATAACAACCCTGTTAGTAAGAAGCCCATGGACATCCATAACATTAGAGGAATTGTGGATGCGTTGGCGACCTTGAGGGTGAAGGAAGGAGAAGGAAGGGTGGGAATGGAGAGAGGGTGGAGATAGCTTACATATCATCGAACCGGGAAAAAAATATTAGATATTTAGCAGTTAATTTTTGACATGATAATGGTCGCGAGCTAGTCAGAGAACGAATCACGAACCACCAGGTTACTGATTTCCCCGCCTCTTACGGTACGCTACCAATTATATTCTTAATCCATTCCTCCACGTATGACAATAGCCCTATATAAGAAAAAAGAAAACAAAAACAAAATATAAATAAATTCCATACATTTTGCCAGTCAACATGAGTGAAGTTGGCGTGTTTACGGCGCAGTACTCATAAAGTGATTCTGAGATAACTTCACTTGAGTATAAGTCGCCATAAAAAGTTAATACCTGCGAGGTAAATCCTACCTCTTAAATATAATAACGTGGAAAAGTGGCTTTCCACCGCGAATATATGAACATTACTGGAAGTATGAAATAGTTGAGGCCTTGCTTTATTGTCTTGAAACTTTTGTGCGAATATAACAAATAATAAGGAGGCATTTTTAAGGTAAAGTAAGAAAAGGAAGGAATTAGTGGAAGGACATGAGACACTATCATTACAGATAAGACACTATCATTACAGATATTTTAGTACACTACTATTGAAATTCAAAATCATACCTTTAAGCCGCCATTTAAAAGTTTAAATAAATGAGACGAGGGATAAATGATGATGTTATTAAATAAAGTTTAGTAAGCATTTAATTATATTTTTTTTTTTTTTTGAATATAAATTATTTTTTTAAGATTATAAACAACAATATTAATGAATTAACTAACAAAACTTTCAATTCCTGCATACGAAATTTTGACAAGCCAATTAGTAAAAAATCAAAAATATTTTTGTTTAACTCTGGCTTAGGTATTTGAGGTGCAGAGGTAGATGACTAAAAAAGGACAAGCCGTTGAAAGACTCGGACGAAACCAAGCGTCGAAAAAAATAGTGCTGCAATACGGTATTTCCTCTGAAATACTCAGCGAACCCTTAAAAGTGAATTCCTGTATTACAGTACAGTTCAGTTACAACTGGATTTATTTATTTTCAAAGTTTCACTATTACTTTTTCTATATTTTTTAAGCTTTACATATTTTTCATATATACTAGGGTAGGCTGAAAAAAATTGTGTTATACATTATATGCCTTGTTTCATGTTATAAGTGTTAGGTGGCTGAACTTAACGCCAGGCTTTATCTTGCGATAGGGTGAAAGTGAAAATATTTTTACCGATACGAAATCTAACTTCAAACTATCACATATAACCTCAAATACTTTTCCACTATATCAGGATTTAGTTTTGGATTCTTAAGGAATAAATAAGGATACAACACTTTGTAATCAGTTAAAAAATGGATAAGTTTCGAAGAAAAAATATTTAAATCTTTGTACATATGTACGTATGTTCCCTTAATAGTTTGCTGTTAAGCTACTTAGTATAAATAATGCATTTAGATGGTGTTATTAGTTATTCTACTTAATGTAATCTGTACATTAAAGATTTAATATATATTTTTATATTTTATGTATTCGTTAAATTCTCAGAAAAGCGGGGAGCGGAGTGTCTTAACACTAGGTTCCCTCTGCCTTCCCTGCTGTGTGCGGGATACAGCGCGAAGCTAAAAAAAATATATTCCTTATTCGTATGAGAACCGTGATTTACATTAGCTTAAGGTTTTTAGTTTAAATAATTGTCAATCGCAGTGATGGCAACAATTATTTTATTTCTCCGTTTTGATAAAAACAAAGCGTGCGGTATTGAGTACTTGTATGTTTCAATTTTAAAATATATATATATATATATATATATATATATATATATATATATATATATATATATATATATATATATATATATCTCTCTCTCTCTGTGTTTGTCTGTTTATTTTGTTAAATCTCTTGAATAGCTGTTAAATCTCTTGAATAGTTGATTTTACTAGGACTATTACTGACAGATAGCTTATATAATAATTAATAACTTAAGCTCCTTTTGCAAACAGACGAAGACGCTCTCATAGTATAATAATACTATTATTATATATAAAAGTAAATTATCTAAATTGATAATAATCATCATATTATTTACACATTAACCACTTAAAATAACCAACTAATTTAAGTACAAAGTAAAATGTGAAGGAAGCGAAGCATTTCATCCCGTAGGTTCAGTCAATAGAGGGCACAACGATCGATACCAGACGCGGCCCTTTGGTTACCACCCTAACCCTAACCTCAACGATATCTTAATGGTTTGTTTTGTTGCCCAAATACTACTGTGTCTAATTTATAATGTTGTGTTAATTTTGCTTATATTCACGTATTTAATCAGAAAGGCAGGACTCTGCCTTCATTCTAATTTTTTTATCAATCTCAAGGTTTTTCTGAGCCAGGCAAGAGGGAGCTAACAGTGTCATTCCATTCTGCACTTTCAGCCTGAAAAAAAATTTAGAAACATCGTGTTGGCTGATTAAAATTAACACTTTGCACCTCGCAGAGTGAAGAAATGAAAATAATTTGAAATATAATTATTTCGCCGACTTGGAATTGCACACATAATCATCAATCAGATATTATTTACACTGTGCCACGACGGTGTCTTCTAATAAAGTTATATAAAAAGTATACATTAATTTATATTAATTCCCACTTGGCGAATTATCATACATTAATTATTTTCTTATTGAAAAAGCTAAAGCTTCAGCTCTTAAAGGTTGTGGGTTCGATTCCCACTCGAGGAGGTGAAATATTTAATAATTCCATTTTTTGGCTCTGGTATCGCCTATCGTCTGGTGACACGCAATGCCTCCACAATCGAGTGGAAAATGAGGAACGGAGAGTCATAACACTAGGTTTCCTGTATGAGCGGGATACAGCGAGAAGCTACAAAAAAATAAGGCCGATTTATAGATGATTTGCAAAACCTGATCTCTTCTAAATGCCTATAGAAACCATAACAGGGACTTTACACACATCTATAGATGAAAAAATTTTGCATGGTAAATTCCACTAGGTCTTTCTTTTGCCAGTCAACTGCAGTTCAAGCAAAAAAATACATGGCCATTCCATTCTTGTGTGCCCCAAGTCCGCTACGGCTTCATCAAACGCGTTGTATGCAGAACTGGATGCCTTTAGTTTGTATGAAAATCGAGACGAGGCTTATTTTTTCTGTTTTCTCTATGTATAATAAAATTTAATTAATTCATATTACTATTATGGCGCAATGGGATAGCGTTGGTCTATAAAGTTGTGGGTTCGATTCTTTGTTGGGTGATTATATTTAAATTATTTTTATTCCCCACTCTGGTATTTAAGATCACGTGCGGCGTTGAGTTCCACCACTTAAGATTTTTTCACCAATTATAGGCTAAAATTGGAAAACAAAGTGCCTTGACACTAAGTTCTCCTTGACGGGTAGTCAAGTGCTTCGCTGGAAAAACGTGTAGCTATATATTATAGTATATCTGGTATCTGCAATACCCGTTTGTAATCAATGCACAATGTTTCTAGGTTTAAATTCCAATTACGAAATTCAATATACAGCAATTTAAGCATTTCTTATGAAACTTCTGCAGCCAGCCCACATATTAATTAACGTCATTTAACTTAATTCAGATCATAAAAAAAGAATGGAGTGTCTCAACACTAGGTTTCTCCTCCTTGCCCTTCCTTTTATAATATCTTATATAAGACGGTTAAAGCTAACAAAAATAAGAAATAATTATTTCATAAATCACAAAATAACATCGCTAATAACGTGCCCTTAATTAATCTTTTATGTATAACAAGGTTATTGTGAGTCAAATTGCTTATATTTCCTCTATAATATAATATAATATAATAACGTAATTAGATTATATTGTACTAGTATTTGTAAGCAACACTTCCTGAAAGCGTTAGTTGATGGGTGTGCAATTGATTTTCTCGCTGCTTACGAGAAATTGTTTAGTTAAGATTGTAATTGCTTTCTATCTATTTATAATAATTTAATTGTAAATTTATAAATGTTCTGGCAAATTAAACATTTTTAAAGTGTTATTCCACACTTAGGAAAATTGAAAAAGACATTTAAAAAAAACGTATAATCATTTGAACGCAGCGGGATTCGAACCCGCGCCTCCTGAATACCGTCCAGGCGCTCTCACCACTGAGCGATGCGTTCTACCATCCACTGCGTCGAAATTCTTATACGCTTTATTACAACTTATTTTTGTTGTTAGCTTAAATTAATAATGAAATTGTTCTGGCATAAATTAATAATGAAGTTTAAGAAATTAAAATATCAAGGTCATTTATTCTCAGTTCAACGTTCTTTGATCACCATATGCATAGCTATGGCAAATGTTCTCCAGTGTCATGTTCTAGTACTCCTCTATAGTCCCCAAAGATAATATGTGCTAAATTTTGTGCATTGTCTGTCAATAAGTCAGTTACACAAGACTTTTAAAAACATAGATAGATATACACTTAGATATAATATTGTAAATAATATGTGCAGAATAAAGTGTGAAGCAGGTTTATTGAAATATATATGAAATTAGGCACAGTTAACGTGAGCCATATCATTTGAATTCCCCACTAAAACGGTGTCGCAAGCCGATGTCATTTGATGGCTTCGCTCACAAACGAAGATTCCAAGCCAAGGTCAGAGCTCATATAGCTCGGCCTCCCCCAAAGCCAGGTGACGCTGTCAAGATCGCTCTTGCCAACAGCATACTACAAATTCGAAAAAAAAATATTTAAAAATAATCTTCAAGAAATACATTATAGCAAAATATTACACACACCACTTTAAATATTACACATATTAATTTTACACAAACGTATACGTCATAATATGACATGTCAAACAATATTAATATTGTTTGACACACATATATATGTGTAATACAATGTACAACATATCATGTTTGACATACCGTATAAAATGACTTAGACTTTGCTCAGGTAAAAGGTGTTAAGCGCGTCAAGGAGGCTTCTAGTATTAAAAGTTGTTTAAAATTTAAGTGGCATTTTTGGTAATACATACATCTTATCATAGGAGCCAACTGAAAACGACTGGTTGTGGGTTCGATTCCCACTCGAGTGGAAATATTTAATATTTCCATTTCCTTCGTTCTGGTATCAGAGGCAAAGCGCGACGTTAACTTCCGCCACTTAACACGCAATGCCTCCGAATTCTGCAGAGAGTGGGGAACGGAGTGTCTTAACACTAGGTTCCTACACTGGTGCGCGCTTGATACAGCGTGAACCTAAAATAAAACATCTTTTAGCAGCAACATTTTTATAAAACACATTCAGAGTAGGTACTATGAAAATATAAAAGTTAGTTATAACAGTTTATAAATTGTTTTAAAATTTTCTGAATGTGCCAAAACGAAATTTGCACATCCATGTCGCATTTAAGGGAATGGTAGTTTAAATATGTCCGATTATATTTTTTCAATATTTTATAGGAAAGAAAACTGACTTCGGACTGATCTAACTGATAGATAAAAACGTTGAAGTCGCCCTGATCGATTTGGACACTTATACAGTACTTGGTAAGACGTTTATACAAAACTTTGTAAGAATTGAATCCACAATATGTGTATGAAACACATATATAGTAGATGGACATGTTATATTAAAAAAAAACTTTTTTCGTATTTCCTTTCTAGATCGACAAGCGTTTTCATGCTAGCTTATTTTTAAAACACTCTGAGGAATTTACGTAAGGATAAAAAAAGTAAGATAAAAAGCAGTCATTTAAATTTTCAATACGATATAACTAAAAATCTTCATCAATTTGTAAAACAAACTAAAAATACATTATAATATTTGAAATACACAACCTATTTTAACATTGTTAACGAGAATAATCGATTTAACACAATTTGACGCAAATTGAAACTCAATTGTATCCATTTATCAAGAAATATTATAATCAATATATCATTTAAAGTCGCTCAAATTATATAAAACTAGCGGCCCGCCCGCGAACTGGCTCACTGGTTCGTCGAACTAGCTGTTTCGTTATATTGCAACCCTCGGGGGTGGATTTTTGAAAAATGAAGTAGCCTATGTTTAACCTTGGATTATCAACTATATATATTCCAAAATTCGTTAGTCGGTCAAGCGGTGTAGATTTTTCATATATACTTTCATCCCCTATTTCGACCCTTTAGAGGTTGATTTTTGAAAAACTAAATAGCCTATGTTAGACCCAGTCATTTTTACTACTTTCATTCTAAATTTCATCCAAATCGGATCAGTAGATTAGCCGTGAAAGCGTGACAGACAAACACACAGACATTCGCATATATAATATAAGTATGGATTTAAAAACAAAATTAACAAAAATAGCAAATTTATTATATTTACAATGAAAGTTATCAACTTGACAGGAAGCACGTTGCAGTAGTTTCGTCGGCAACCGGAACACGTACACAGAAACTTGGGGAGCAGGTTTTACTTATCTCATTTAAATGAATAATTTATCTACTTTCATTGAAAATGAAAGTTTTAGGTTCGATTTTCTGAATACAATTTTTGTTTTTTGTGGTGATTTGATTAAATTAGTAGAATTTTGTTTAGCTTCACACTTTTTACCTTATAATGGGTGAAGCATAGTAAACTAAAAAAAGCCTTCAGAGAAAACCTAGTGTCAACACTCTCGGTCCTCCACTTGCAACCAAAAATCGAAGCGTTTCGTGTTGCGTGGCCAGAACTCATCGTTACTTTTTTGTATCCTTACCAACTGCTCCACCGAATTAAGGTCTAACCCATAATCTAAATTACAGTCTAACTGCTTTTCCACTGCGCCAGGATGGCTAAAAAAAGTAGTGTCAAGTAATTCTATTTCATATTTTTCACCAGTCCTCATTCATGTAGGCAGTCATGGGGCCAGTCGTGGCGCAGTGGTACAAGCGTGTGACTGTAAACGACTGGTTGTGGGTTCGATCCCACTCGAGGAGTGGAAATATTTAATATTTCCGTTTTCTTCGCTCTGGTGTCGAGGCAAAGCGTGGCGTTAAATTCCGCCACTTAACACGCAATGCCTCCGAATTTGGCGGAAAGTGGGGAACGGAATGTCTTAGCACTAGGTTCCCTCTGCCTACCCTGCTGTGTGCGGAATACAGCGTGAAGCTATAAAAAAAATATATATTTTTCACCTCAATTCGAAATTTTGAAATGTAATACGACCTCTAGTATTATCTCAAAGTATGTCAAATGACAAAATCAATGTCATAATTTCGTGTTTTTTATTGATTTTACATATCTCCATGTAAAATTTCAAAAATAAATTGACAGTAACGCCATTATCACACAAAACATCAAACTGAAAATGACACAACAGAAGGAAAACATAAATTACTTACATAATATATATATATTTAATGAAACAAAGGATAAGAGGCACATCATTCAAAAGAAGGTCATTCATTATAATACAAACAAAATTATATAGCAAAAGCTAACTCGGGCAAGGTCGGGTGTCTAATAGACGTGGGAAATCGCAAATGGGCGCACAATTAGGAGCTTGCATTAACATGTAAACAAATACTTAGTTAAATAGGTCACTTCCGGTTAACGTGAATGTGGATTGTGAAAGATATCAGCCTATTGTATTAACTTAATTATAATTGACGTAGATTATTATATGATTGTAAACACACTCAAGAGGTTATTTAAATTATTTTTATATGTGGTTTTCGTTGTGAAGATAAAGACAGACTATGAAAGGAGTGTCTTAACACTAAGGTCATGAGATGTACAGGAAAAAAACGGTAAAATTTGCAAATAAGATACTTCCGGTATACTTATATGTGGATTCTGAGAGATATCAGTCTATTAAACTACTGTCTTCTTGACTGTAAACAGACTTATAGCTTTGTAGTTTTTACCAACTATATGAACAACCGAGGTCTCCCCCTGCCTCTCTTACTACTCACCTTTGTTTCGTATATCTTTCATTCAGTATAATTAAATTTTAATTCAAATTCAAAATACCTTTATTCAAATTGCCTTTCTGCAAGCACTTTTGAATTTAAGGAACATAATGCTACCACCGGCTCGTAAGGCAGTACTGCTGAGAAGAACCGAGAAAAAAATCATTTTTTTTTTTTTTCAAATATAAAAATTACATTTTTATATAATATATATAATTACATTTTTATGATTTAATGCAATGGCGCCTGCATTAAATTCAATTATTTTATAACACAACTTTAAATATTATGTAACGTTACCTCCATACATTTTTATCCCATAAATATTCTAATAGAGTGGAAAAAGCTTTACTTATAATTATTGAATTTTCTTTTTTAATTCCCTGCACTAGGAAAAAATGGAGAGGTAAGAAGTAAAAGTCTACATTAGATCACTTAATCCTGGATTTAAAATTTATATACGAGTATTAACAATAAAAATAAGAATTGTAAATAAGTTTATATTTACATTTTACTTAGGTGTATATTTTAAATGAAAAAAAATAAATTTTATAATTTTAACTTTTTAAAAGGACATTTTCTACAATGCACTTTAATTCTTAATACCATAATCCACTAAGTAATATTATTATAATACAAACATTATCCAAACTGATGATTTCGTAACACTACTAATTGGAAGCTCGATTTCAAACTGCCGCAACAATTACTCAGGAGGTATAGTCTACAATAGGGGTATGCAACCCACGGCCCGCTTAATAATTTTACGCGACCCGGTAAGGGTTTATTTATGTATAATTATACACTGGCTGTGCCCACAGATTGTTCCACATTTTTAAATAATAGTTACTTTGGTTACTTATTACTACAGCTATCAGCCAATAAAAGTCCTATCAAAATCGATGTAGCCGTTTCAAAAATTATCTGGAACAAATATATATAATATTAAAGAAAGGCAGACAATAATTGCACGAAATATTATCTTGTCTATGTACTGTGGTAGCATATATATTATTATTTAAAAAGCTGTTATTTCAGCATTGCAAACAGACTTCATTTTTTTATTCATATGGATATTCTCCTTCTCCATATAAATACTACTAAGAACAGTAATTTTGGTACGTCAAAACATTTAAAAGTTTATACAAACGTTACTAAAAAAGGTTGTTCACCCCTGTTCTACACCTTGGTTACGAGTGTATCGCATATTATAAAGCGCCTTATAATTATTTCCGTAATGTGAGACGGTCTGTGTAATTTGCTTGAAAATGTAATATTTAATAGAGAGGAGACTGAATTTTGTAATAGATTTTCTGTTTTTACGTTAAGGATAGGTGGAAAATGTTAAAGGAAGTGTAAGGAAAAGCTATATTATTATGATTAGTCGGTAGTGTAAGAAACTAAGAAATATTATTATTATTTATCTCCTTTAGGATAACTCGGGTTCAAAAGAACCCGGTCCTTTGGAAGGCTTGCGTGGGGACACAGGTCCAACACGTAGAGGCCCCTTAGAGATAGTAAATCATTTTACTGTGACGCATCAGCCGGGATCCATCTCTGAGTAACCAATGTAAATTGCCCAGAGATGGTCATCGGCTAATGCGTAGGAACTATAGAAAATATGGGAAACTAAACTAGAACTATGGAATGGAGTTTGGATGGACAGGGTACTGGGTTATTGAGCGAGACTAACGGACGTCTGCCATTTCAACAGTCTCATATTGAATGGTTGACGGACGATGACTCGCCTCCCACTTTTATTATTATTATTCTTTTTCAGGTCCACGTCTTCTCTTGAAGGAATGTTGTCAGGGAGAACTTAGTGTCAAAATATTATGTTTTCAATTTTTCATCCGAAATCGTGCAAGTTTGTATTAATGGAACAAATTTAGTGGCGGAACTCAACGCCGCGCTGTATCTTCTTGAATATTCAGAAGTCGTCCAACATGGCTTTGTTTACTTGACGGATCGGTTACAAAAGATGCTAAGTTTAGTTAACATGCTAAATTTAATATAATCAGACGCTACTAGTCGCAGTGGAACAATATTTAAAAGAAAACACTAAAGTTCTGTGTTCAATAAAGAGACTTTCTGAATAAACAGAAACTAACATCTATAACATATATAAAAAAGTAGAAAATGGAATTTTCACGACATTTCAAGCCGTTAACATTTTATCTTATCATTTTGTTAGCAGATTGACACCTGTCACTTTGTTTCTTGAGTAGAAATTACAGAAACAAAAACAAATCATATTTACCTGCCTTTAAAATACCAAAACATATTCAATAGAATAATTTTCAAGTATTTAAACAGTAAGTAAAAAAGCTTATTTTATCAGTTAATGTATTATCGATTATAATTTATTATTATGCAAAATTTTAAGCATATGTATCTATAATTAGTTATGTTTAATTCAATTATTTCATTTATATATAAGTATATTATTTTTATTGTGTACTTCCATGACGACTTTCTTGGGAAAATACTGGGTGGTTTCCTCTTGTCTTCGACACCGCAGAATGGTGGTCCATAATTCGATATCACTAGAGCGCTGCTGGCCACTCTCTCCCTCTCTGCTTCCTTTAGTCGCTTCTTGCGACATTCATAGGATGATATGCAACTGGCAACCACGACCACTCTGTCAAGAGTGTAAAGACGAAGAAGAATAAGTATATTATTTTGGCCATCGAACAAAAGGAAAGGTCTGCTGCAGGAAGTCGCTTTATTTCTTCATTTTATATCAAAACGAAAACCCTCAATATGGCTTATTTATTAAAAAAATGGAGACCATTGTGTTTTTTGCGTCAGTTCTTGCCAGGCCTGAGGTATTTACTGTAGTAAATCAAAGGTAAATTTGACGTTGAGACGGAAAATATATAAAAAATGTAACTACTGATTTTGAACAAATTTATATAAGTGCACGAAGTCTTAATGCAAACGACACTGGTTGTGGGTTCAATTCCCACTCGATGAATTGAAATATTTAGCAAGAAATATTTACTTAACACCTAATGAATGGTGGAAAATTAGAAACGGAGTGACTTAACACTAAATATCTTTCTACCTATCCAGCTGTGTGTGGGGTACAACGTGACGCAAAAACAAAGAAATATTTGACTTTGACTTTACGTATAGAAACTCAGTACAGTACTTTATCCAATAGTAACTATGAAAGACAAATGATTGAAATCCACGACTATCATAGTTAACTCGTCATACAACGGTATTAATAGTGAATTCTATGAAACTGTTCAAAGGCGAACCAAAAGCTCAAACTCTAATCTAAAATCAATTTAATAAGGCTTTATTAAAGCTCAATACATCCTTTGGTATTTGAACGGAAGTTAAATCATTTCAATACTAGCCATTAACTAATGAATTTGAGTGGGACAGGGTCTGACTATAAGCGCGATGGTTGGGGGTTCGATTCCCACTCAGAGGAATGGTTATAAATATATACATATTTTCCTATCTGTGCTCTGTGGTGTTAGCATCTCTGTAGAGAGATTTTTATAAATTTCTTCTACCCAAAGACTATTCTACGAACAATCATTTGTTAAGTGACAATGCTATTTATTAAATACTTTTAAACATGTGTAAAGTGTTATTCCACACTTAGGAAAATTGATAAAGACATTTAGAAAAAGTATTAAAATTTTAAATAAAAAAACAAGTTGTAATAAAATCGTATAAGAATTTCGACGCAGCTAGTAGTAGAACGTATGGCTCTGAGCGCCTGGACGGATTTCAGGAGATACGGGTTCGAATCCGGCTGAGTTCAGATTTATATACGCTGCGTTTTCTAAATATTCTTATCAATTTTCCTAAGTGTGAAATAGTACTTTAAAAGTGTGTAATTTGAGGTTATTTTTTTTACACAGAGAATCTTGTCATATGTAATTATAACTTGCTTTTTAAAGCTACTGTAAAAGCTGAGAGTGAATTTTGACTCAACGCCTGGTTTTGTGGTGCTAGTTTCCAAAATTCAAACCTATGATCTTTAACTAAGAGCAATTATCTTGAAAAACTTTCTTCGTAATGATTTGAAGTACTATTATATTATTTTATTTATTTATATTCTTATTCAACCATTCTCTTCACATAGAATACTAGAAGTTTCAACTTCGTTTAGACAAACTCAATGACCGTTGCTTTATTAGTTGTAGTTCGGTCTTCCGTATTTTTGCTGTAAAACATAAAATCTCGTTTGGTCCCGTTCTCGTAGGAATTTTAGAAAATCCTCTCCTAGAGCTTCTCTACACTTCACTAGAAACCTATATACCAAATTAAAGATGTCAGTAGTTTCAACTGTTCGTTTTCTGCTAGTGCTTTAGAATTAAAAAAAAGAGAAAAAATATTCTTGAGTTTACTTACAATAATATTTATAATATTTGGAACCATCTAAGTTAATTAAATTAAATAGCTTCACGCTATATCCCGCACACAGCAGGGTAGGCAGAGGGAACCTAGTGTTAAGACACTCCGTTCCCCACGCACCGCCGAATTCGGAGGCTTGCGTGTTAAGTGGCGGAACTTAACGCCGCGCTTTACCTCGACACCAGAGCGAAGAAAGTGGAAATATAATTTCCACTCCTCGAGTGGGAATCGAACCCACAACCAGTCGTTTACAGTCACACTCTTGTACCACTGGGCCACGACTGGCCACCACCGTCAATTTTCATCATAAATAAATAACGTAGTGACCAATCTCTACGTGGTCACTCCATTTAATGAGACACAATACTAAAGACATATCGCTAGAGATGTTATGGCTAGTGCTGTACATACTTTCTATATTGTTTGGAAATTCTCATTTTAATATTAAGCAAGTCACGTTAATCCTTAAAGGTTATCTATCAGTGAGTCAATAAAAGATGAAATAAAATTCAAGAAATTTCTTTTGTTATTATATTTTTATAAATAAGATATTAAGGAAGGTCGAATGTTAAGGACGTTCCGAACTAAGTTCAATTACGATTTAGTCGATTACTTATATTAACCAATTTTTAATAATCGATTTTCTAGTTAAATGACATTATATGTAGTGATCACGTAGACCAATCTCTACGTGATCACTACATTTAATGAGAGACAACACTAAAGACATATCGCTAGTGTTGTACATTCTTTCTAAATTTTTTGAAAATTCTCATAACGATATTAAGGAAGCTACAGCGATCTACAATTACTCGATGCTGCAATAAATTGTCGGGATATTTTCATCTAATGGAATAGAAAATATGAGCCAGGTTTGAGTTTCGTAGGTACCCATATGTAATTACATATTACGTAGTTAAATTTTGGTTCAGAATTTTAATTGAGCTTTTGATTTTTAATGTAAAATATTATTATAAAGTGTGATTCGTAAATTTACTATATGAAAAATGTTCAAATTTCACGTAATATTTTGTAAAATCAAAATATTTTTTGCCCCGACGGGGGACGGGTTAAGAATACAATTCCCCCCCGCCGCTGGGTAGCGTCCCGTAAAAGGCGGGTAACCCAGTAGTTTGGTGGTAGGAGATTCGTTCTCCGACTGGCTCGCGACCACTATCATGTCAAAGACGAACCGCCAAATATCTTACGATGTGTTCCGGTTCGATGGCATGTAAGCCAGCTCTCCCTATTCCCACCATTCCCATCCTTCCTCCCTCCTTCTGTCCTACATTCCCAAGGCTGGCAACGCATCCATAACTTTAATGTTGTGGATGTCTATGGGCGAAGGTAACCACTTAACACCAGGTGGGGCCTTCAGCTCGTTTGCCTCCTTTACTCCATAAAAATAATAATAATAATAATAATTGCATAAAATCCAGATAATAATTCCATAAAATTTGTTATTAAAAAAAAAGGTCATGTTTGCATCCAATTGAAAAACAGAGTGTCTTAACTCTTCACACTCTTTGCTCCTAAATAATGGAACGCTTCATAATCTTTCTTCTAGTTAAAGTTAGACTAAGTATATATTTCTATAACGTCCATACTAAATCGCCCTGGTGTCGAGGCAAAGCGCGGCGTTAAGTTCCGCCACTTAACACGCAAGCCTCCGAATTCGGCGGAAAGTGGGGAACGGAGTGTCTTAACACTAGGTTCCCTCTGCCTACCCTGCTATGTGCGGGATATAGCGTGAAGCTATTTAATTTTTTTATTTTTTTTTTCCATACTAAAGTTGGTTACTCGTAGTGGATTTAAATGATAAATTGCGTCGCATTTACTCCTCATTAGGTATTTCCTGCGCATTTTTCTTTCTAATCTAGAGCTAGGTAGCTAGAGTTACAAAATAATGATATATTTTTAGTATCAAAAGTCGTTATTTTATGTAATGTTGTGCGTTGTATTATGATAACTAGCCGACGCGATAGTTCTGGGTTCAATCTCACATGGGGTATCTGAGTAAAATATGATTTAATTATTTATCCATACTTATATTTTAAATGCGAGTCTGTGTGTTTGTCTGTCATGCTGTCACGGCCAATGTACCGTAGGTGTACCGTTCGATTTGGATGAAATTTAGAATGGAAGTAGTAAAAGTTACTGGGTCTAACATAGGCTACTTATTTTTTCAAAAATCAACCGCCAACCCTTTAGGTTGAAAAAAGGGATGAAAGTTTATATGAAAATTCTAAACCGCTTGACCGATTATAATGAATTTTGGCATAAATATAGGTAATAATGTTAGCTTAAACATAGGCATCTTTATTTTTAAAAAACCCACCTTCTAGGGTTGCAATATAACGAAGCAGTCATGTAGTTCACGCAGCGAAGCCGCGAGCTTGCCGCTAGTCTTGAAATATTTCTGTCGTGAGTGGTAAGAGAGCAGAGTGCAAAAAAACGAAACGTAAAGACACTACGTTCTGCTCTTAGTATGTACTGGCTATTGACTGGCAAAAAGCACCAGCAATGTTTTGTAATTTTTCACTAAGGAATCGAAATTTTTGATATAAATTTTCCCCAAACTGGAAATGAACCTCCAACCATTGGAAATACATTCAGAACTTAGCAATTGCGATACTATGTCGTTAATTATATGTTATGAAGCAAGCAACTTCATAACTTTTCACACATAGCAGAATAGTCAAAGAATCTAGTGTTAAGACACTGCTTTCCCCACTTTCCGCCCGAATTCGATACTTTGCGTGTTGAGTGATGGAATTTAACACCGCATTTTGTCTTGTCATCAAAAGCGAGAAACAAAAAATAATTTAAATTAAATCATTTCCCTGAGTAGAATTTGAACCCAAAAAAACCGCCTTTACAATCAAACGATCCCACTGTGCCACGATGACGCTTAATAATTATAAACTTATAACTATTTTACTTAATTAAAACCTCTACAGGCTTTGTTATAGGCTGACAAAGCTCGTCTGTGGCTATTTTAAGTACATCATATCAAATCGAGCCTATCGTAGCGCATTGGAACAGTTGTGGGTTCGATTTCTCGGAGGAAAGAGTATATTTCCAAAGTTTTCATTTCTTTGCTCTGGTACGTAAAACAGGGCGTAATGTTGACGTTCGTTAGTCAGCAAATCATGCCTTGAATTTAGGCAGAAAGTAAAGAAAGTGTCAATACACGTTCTCTATAGTCTGTTGCATAAGGGGAGTAAACGTGAAACTGTTATTGACAACTTAGTGACTAATCACTATGTTATCCCAACAAAGCCTATTTACATATTATTTAACAGTAACTGGTAAAAATGGTACTAAATCTTATCTATCTAAGAAAGACATTTAATGAAAACGTATAAAAGTTTTCGGATTCGAACCCGAGCCTCGTGGATACCGTCCAGGCGCTCTCACCACTGAGCCATGCGTTCTACTACCAGCTGCATCGAAATTCTTATACGCTTTATTACAACTTATTTTTATTGTTAGCAGGGTTCGAATCCCGCTGTGTTCAATTTTTTATACGTTCTCTTTAACTGTCTTTTTCAATTTTCGTAAGTGTGAATTAACACTTTGAAAAATGTTTCAAAGAACTTATCTATCTACTTATACATTATCTAGGCCCGTCACAAGCTATTTTAAGTCACCTCACACCAAATTCAAGGAACTGCCATTTAACAGGAATTCATAGAGTAATTTTCTCTTAACCTTGTGAGATGAATCATTTATCAGTATTATACAGCCTCCCACCGCAACAACTGTTGTTGTTGATAATAAATCAACGTTATTGTTATCATATTGTAAGACCTCAGTAACAAGGAACGGATCATTTGCATACCCATCTTCACCTGATTAGAGTGAGTGTTGCTTAGCCAACGGATTTGGTTTCGTTTCGTTTAGTATGTAATTATGTTTTGTTAATTTTGATCGTAATATATGTTATTATGAATTTTGTACTTAAAATGTTCTATTATATATAATTTTACATATTTACCAAAAATACATTAAAAGGCTTTGTGTTTTGCTCCGTTCCACACTTTCCGCCGAATTTGGAGGCATTGCGTGTTAAGTGGTGGAACTTAACGCCGCGCTTTGCCTCTCATACCAGAGCGAAGGAAATGGAAATATTAAATATTTCCACTCCTCGAGTGGGAATCGAACCCACAACCAGACGTTTACAGTCACACGCTAGTGCCACTGCGCCACGACTGCCTATACGTCAAAAGGCTTCATATTACTAAAATTTGAAAAAAAATTAAACAATAATTTCTGTATAAGAGATAGGAGGCTATGTATAATTTATAATGAGATACTGTTATTTACTTTATATTGCGAATTGATTACCGTAACTCAATGCTTAGTTTTCGTTTCTTATAATTTGAAATTATGTTTTGTTCACTTTGATCATCATTTATAATTTGTACTTCCTTACTACTACCTTCTTGCTAGTATATATTACTTATCAAAGCACATCAAAATTATGTTATAAAAAATTGAAAAAAGTGACTTATTTTTCATATTATCTATATAGGCAGATATAGCCTGATGATAGAAGAAACTCTGTTTCCTAACAAGCTTTATAATGCGTGTTGAATAGCGCATGTCAACGCTACGCTTTTTCTTACCAAAATACATAAACGAGGACAACATTTAAGAAAATAATTTTTAAACGGAAACCATTAGTACAAAACTAATTAATTTTACGTTAACTTAAGTAAACTTAAAACGTAAGCTTAACTTAATAGCTTCCATTCCATCTGTCCAAGACCTCGGACCTTTGAAGAGTTTAATTCAAACTGGGGGTATTCGGAATAAGTAGATTAGCAACGGTATCCACCCTCGTTATGTCCTTGTAGCTGATGCTTACTTAACGGAATACCTCGTACGCGTTGTCATAGACTGTCAAATGACAGAGGGTACTTTATTATGTAAGATGAGAGACATGTAAATGGGTAGGTAGATCTAGGAAAGAGGTTACTTTTTTGCATACTCGTATAAATGGGTAGATAGATAGAATCTAGTATTAAGGAAATTCATTAGTTGCTGTTCGTCTTCATTCCTATTTTAGTAATTATTGCCAAATTTGACTTGAGTAGTAGCTTTTTAAGCTACATATTACTCACCTTTTTGACAACAGCGAAAGCAATAAATAGGCTGGAATTAATAGTCTGCTTCACTTTTAAAATTGAATACTTTAAAGATAGTCACATTTTTTAGCTTCACGCTGTATCCCGCACACAGCAGGGTAGGCAGAGAGAACCTAGTGTTAAGACACTCCGTTTCCCACTTTCCGCCGAATTCGAAGGCTTGCGTGTTAAGTGGCGGAATAAAACACCGCGCCTTAACTCGACACCAGAGCGAAGAAAATGGAAATATTATTTCCACTCCTCAAGTGGGAGCCGAACCCACAACCAGTCGTTTAGAGTCACACACTTGTGCCAGTCGGCTGCGACTGGTCACATATTCTTTTCAAAATTTAACCCCAACTAAGATAAAGGGCTCAATTATATCATTTATTTACATTCATGCTTTGCTCCTAGGCAGTTGTTAGAGAAACAGAGTGCCAAGCACTACGGTCCCTTCATACTTCATTGGTTCATGACATTTCTTATCATCAATACTACATTCACGAAGGTAGGCTAAATATCCCCCTACCTCTCTTACCACTTGCCTTTACTTAATATTTTTTTTTACCATTCTCTATTTAATTTAATAACATAATATTCTTAAAAAAAGTGAAAAAGATCTACCCATTCAAGAACAACTTACAAAATTGAACTATAAAGACAAAGGTTTTGAACGAACGAGCGACATTGTACTAAACTTCGCAAAGCCTCATTGAAGACGTCTAAATACTTCTAGCTTTAACATTTTTATATCGGAGTGCGACCATTTTACACAAGTAAAGAAAACGCTTTATAAGAATTGGCTATTTTCTCTGGCAACTTGTTACGGCAAAATACAGCTTGGCTTGGCTTCGTTTATATTTCTCTTGATTGAGTTGACTAATTATATGAAAAGGTTTGACTGTAAACGAGATTGGTTGTAGGTTCGATTTTTAGTTGATGGAATGATAATAATATAATTATTTATATTTTCACCGCTATAGTAAATAAGGTGCGCCACTCAATACTTAATGTTTGAATTTAGGCGGAAAGCGGTGAGCGGAGCTTTTTGGCGTTGGGTTCTGTATTTGATTATGCCGTGAAACGGAAAGAGAAATGTTTGTATGGCAGCATATCGACCATATATATTTTTACTTTTTATTGTCCTAAAAAGATGAATTTTCGGATATTTAAGAGATAAAAGAATATTATAGGCTATATTTTCCAGTCTACGTATGTAATAAATTAATATAATATCTAATCCAAAATAAAAAAAATATATCTACCTACATCTTAAGAACATATATGAGTACTACCTTTGGAGTAATATTATAGAATCATGCCATCTTATACAACGTCATAATCATATTATTAACGTGAAAGTTTATTAAAATTTTAATTGTTAATTAATAATAAATATATAATAAATTATTTAAAAAGAATAAAATTTATATACATATCAACTCATTACTCTGTCAAAAGGGTTACATGAGACACACATGATCTTGCTTCGTGAAAACGTAACGTCTAGCACTGAACGCTGTGATAACTTGATAAGCCCGCCTTTAAATCCTTCCTGGGATTATCATTATACGAGTAATGGGGGAAGACGGTAAATGCATTATTAGGATGTGAGGTATTTTAGGCATTTGCTTAAATATATGTATTTATGTATGTACGTATGTTACAGTTAAATTTCATAGTATGGAATTTTTACGTAGATGTTCCATTTTTATTGGTAAAAGTCTGAACTGTTTTTTATTGAACCTAGCGTTAATGTTTTAATATTTATTCTGACGTATTTTTTTTAAATAACGTTTACTCTAGTACGTTTTCTGCCTTTCACAAATTTCTTTTAATATTATTGAACAAATTTATAAACATTTTTTAAAGTGTTATTCACACACTTAGGAAATTGAAAAAGACATTTAGAAAACGTATAAAAAATATCCCGTTGTGTTCAAATTTTTATACGTTTTCTAAATGTCTTATTCAAATTTATAAAAAATATAGGCATCAGGACTCGGATCCACATGTTTGAATACCTATTAAAAAATGTAAAAAATATTAACAATTATGTCAAGAGATAAAACTGATGAGGTAAGCTTTATCGAGGTTTATTTGAAAATGATTTTACTTGAAAATCTTAGGTTATTCCGTAAGGGCTTTTACAACAACGAATGTATATAGTGAATTATTTCTATGATTACTTAATTTAAACCTATTTCCATATCCCCGATGAGTTCCGCCACTCAACATGTAATATTCTGATTACTGGTAGAAAGGTTTTTTTAGCTTATATAGCGTATCCCGCATACAGCGGGGTAGGCAACGGGAACCTAGTGTTAAGACACTCAGTTTCAGAGCGAAGAAAATAGAAATATTAAATATTTCCGCCTATATGCCGCCTATATGCCTCTATGCTACGACTAACCCCAAGCCGACTGGCGACATTATGTGTTACTCTGATATTTGAGAAACAGCATGAAAAAATCTTTTTACCCACAAATATACCATAAAAATCCAGAAGTTAAGTAAATATAGATAATAAGTAATAAAAATATGCTTTGAAGTAAGTTCAAAGCGTTATTAGACGAATTGTAGCTATCCTTGAATTCCATATTTTTGTACACGTGTCCCTGTTGTTATATAAATTTATTTGATTTAAATAAAATATATTTTTTGTATATTTTTTTGTAAATAATACGAGTATCATTAAGGTTGCTATGGTGATGAGAAAGTTGTTCGAATTATCTTATTTTAGCTGGTTTTATTTTTGAAATGAAACTATGTTATACGGATTAATCGCGTATATTATTGGTATTCGAAAATACATTTTTAGAAACCCGACGTTTCGAACACTTTACAGTAGTCCGTGGTCACAGGTAGACTGAGGTGGCATTCGTCTGTCAGTTGATACATTATTATATCAAACTACCGCCAACGATTTCTTAGTTGCCTCGCGTACTGCCTTGGATTCTTGCAGAATGAGCTGACTGTATCATGCCCTCTGGTGTGGTGATTTTGAGACTTCAAAGTTTTTAGAATTGGGTCCCAGGTGGTAGAAAGTTTCCAACCGTCTTCTCTATTGAAATTAGGATGTTTTTGTATTTCAATAGCCTCGCGGATCATTCTAGGGACATATCTATTTTCCCTAGCGAGGATATGTGGTTTATCAAACCTTATGTAATGGTTGGGCTTATCCGTAGCATGCTCACACACAGCTGACTTTGATGCACGCCCATTCTTGATATCGGAGATGTGTTCCTTCACCCTAGTACCAATGCTCCTCTTTGTTTGGCCAATGTAAGATAAGCCACAGTCACAGTCTAGTTTGTATACACCTGCACACTGTAAAGGAATATTACATTTAACTGGTCTCAAGAACTGGCTCACTTTTTTGTTAGGCTTAAATATAGTTTTTATCGAAGCTCTTCTTAAGATGTTGCCAATCCTGTCTGTAACTCCCTTCACATAAGGTAGAAGTGCTGGTTGTCTCTCCACTGTGGGTGCCTTGTTGGTCTTCCCACGACGCTGGCGGGGAACTGGCAGCTTGTTCTGATGAAGGGCATTCTTCACCTGTCGGAGCTCGTCCCCTAGGTGTTCAGCGTCGCAGAGGTGGTGGGCTCTCTGAAACAAAGATTTGCCAACGGTAGATAACTGTGTAGGGTGGTGGTGAGATTCACCATTGAGATATCTATTGGTGTGGGTGGGTTTCCTATACACTGGGATTTTTAATTACTAACACATCAAGGAAAGCTAAAGAATTATTTGCCTCTAATTCTATTGTAAATCGGATATTGTTATTAATAGAATTAAGATGGTTTAAGAATATATAAATGTTAACACATAACAACAAAAAAGTGAGCCAGTTCTTGAGACCAGTTAAATGTAATATTCCTTTACAGTGTGCAGGTGTATACAAACTAGACTGTGGCTTATCTTACATTGGCCAAACAAAGAGGAGCATCGGTACTAGGGTGAAGGAACACATCTCCGATATCAAGAATGGGCGTGCATCAAAGTCAGCTGTGTGTGAGCATGCTACGGATAAGCCCAACCATTACATAAGGTTTGATAAACCACATATCCTCGCTAGGGAAAATAGATATATCCCTAGAATGATCCGCGAGGCTATTGAAATACAAAAACATCCTAATTTCAATAGAGAAGACGGTTGAAACTTTCTACCACCTGGGACCCAATTCTAAAAACTTTGAAGTCTCAAAATCACCACACCAGAGGGCATGATACAGTCAGCTCATTCTGCAAGAATCCAGGGCAGTACGCGAGGCAACTAAGAAATCGTTGGCGGTAGTTTGATATAATAATGTATCAACTGACAGACGAATGCCACCTCAGTCTACCTGTGACCACGGACTACTGTAAAGTGTTCGAAACGTAGGGTTTCTAAAAATGTATTTTCGAATACCAATAATATACGCGATTAATCCGGTTAAAAATAGTTTCATTTCAAAATGTGTAGTAATCGCAAAAACAAAAGATCATATTATATTTTTATTTTTACTTAGAATCTCTAATAGTTGTAGGGGAAGCAATGAGCTCCACGCTGGTTTCTTCATATCAAGGTATGTGTAGAAAATTAAGTGGCAAGTCCCTCCATACTTTATTAACCGCAAATTAAGATTTAGCGTGTTGACTGGGGGAACTTAATAATAAGTTTTTTTTCAGCAGAGGGAAGATTACTATATTATAATAATTTAAATACAGACGTTGCTCTAGTGGAGATCAAACCCATAATGATATTTACACTGTCATATTAAGCTAGATAGCTGTCTCACTGCGTCAAGATGGTGTCAGTGTTATGCCTAATTAAAAAAGATGACTTTTTAACATAACATAACGTAAAAACTCTTTATTTTATGTACAAAAATAATTGTACACAATATGCAGGTGTCAGATGAATGAGAAGGCGGCCTTATCACTCACAGCGAACCCTTTTTTCTCAGATATATACTGTTTCCCTCCCTAGCATGGCTAGTCAGAGAGGGTACCTAGTACATAGAGATCAAAACAATATCCTAGAATGTGTGTTGAGTGGCGAAAATCAACGCCAAACTTTGTCTTTTTACCAGACCAGAGAATATATGCATAGTCAAAAAAATGATAGTTGCCAAGGAACACCCGGATAGAACTAAGTTCCTGTCAATTAATTAGTGAAGGATTTGTAAGATTTATTTTTATAATAAATTTTTTTATAATAATATTATTTTTTATAATTTAAAACAATAAATAATTAAATAAATATAATAAAATAATCGTTGCGACACCACACTGTCCAATGCGAAATAGAAATGAAAATATCTGGCTTGCTTGTATATAATTCGCGCACGCCGCACAGCTTACAATAGCTTACTATAGCAAAAAGTGTCGTTACAACTTTTAGTGAGAATTTTTTCTGTCTAACCCCCTTTCACAACGCGCGATAAGGAACTTCGTTCCAAGTATATAAAATAAAATTAAAATGTTATTAAAAATAATTAAAATAACAAATCGAACCCACAACTATGACGCTAGCATTTTCTCACTGTGTCACGATAGCCGAGCCTTCTAATAGCCGTTCAGAACGTATTTATTAGGTATATTTAAATCTAAAAGATATGCGTCGTCATATAATAAATACCCGCAAAAGGGTAAAGTACTAATAAAACAACCTAATGGGGTAGCGCAGTCATTATAAAACAAACCTTTACGAATTACGTATAATGTCTAACTGCTTTTATGTTTACGTTTTAACTGTTCAATATATTTTAAAATTGTAAATTTGCTTTAATAAGTCAACATTTGAGGTAACTAATTCAAATCCATCTTTTGGAATTCGAGGCGCCCAAAGTGTGATTATAAATACGATTGGTTGTGATTCCTACTCGACGGCATGGAAATATTTGATATATTCATTTTCTCCACCTTGGTCGACAAGCAAACCGCGGTGTTAAGTTCCGCCTATTAACACACAATGCTTACCAAAGTTCGGCGGAAAATTGGGAACGGGATGTCTTAATACTAGATTAACTATAAAACACTATAAACTAATCTAATACTAGATTAACTATAATACACTATAATAACAATTAAAAAATGTTTAATTAATTAATTAAGCTTAGATTTTAGTTCTAGTTGTTTGTTCTTCATGCACTGTATTTAAACTATAATGTACTTAAACCTAAATGTTAACTCTGTGATTACAAGCACTCTGCTACTATTTTAGCATGAAGTGGTTGCCTGTAACTGAGGTAGCACATAGCATCTTAATTGTATTAATTGAAATGGTTGTATTTGTGTATACTTTGTTGGCGATCCAATAAATAAATAAATAAATAAATTCCCTCTGCCTACCCTGCTGTGTGCGAGAGCGTGCAGCTAAAATAAAGAGAGAGGAGCTCGGGCAGTGGTGGCGAACGTTATTGCTGCCTTTAATGGGCTCCTTAAACTTACACTTATGTCACAAGACACTGCTCAGGGTTGTCTTTGCACCGTATGCTTGGCTTATGTGATTGGTTCAGGGTTCGATTCCCACTCGGAGTAATGATCATATTGAAATTATTTTCATTACACTCCGATAAGAAGACAAAGCGCAGCGTTTTGTTCCACCATCCAACACGTTACGTCTTAACTTCGGTGGAAAGTGGAGAACGGAGTGTCTTAACACTACTAAATATACTATAAAACGTATCTATAACAAAAATCGATTCCACCATTCCCTTCATAATGTAACAATATGTGATTTATAAAATAAAATGAAGCAAGATACATTATTGTTGAAATACAACAACATATTGAAAAAGAAAACCAAACCCAATCAAATAGAGTACTAGAAAGAACTTATCTAACGACTTTTGGATAAAAAGCTATACAATTTACTTTCTTTTACGACAAAGGAATACTTACATATAACGTGGTAACTAATAGCCTTTCAGCTTTTACAAAGTTGACGCTGAAAACACTTTATGTATTGAAAAGGAATTGAATGTGGTGTTTTCAACACTTATTGTTTAATGGTGAGAAGAATCACAGTGACAGTATATATGTATACATTATGCTGGTTGTGGGTTCCTTAGTGGGGTAGGCAAAGGGAGCCTAGTGTTAAGACACTCCGTTCCCCACTTTCCGCCGAATTACCTCGACACCAGAGCGAAGAAAATGGAAATATAGTTTCCACTCCTCGAGTGGGAATCGAACCCACAACCAGTCGTTTACAGTCACACGCTTGTGCCACTGGGCCACGACTGGCCACTATGGATTTCTATAGCTTCAAACAATTTTGTTGAAAAATGATCATCAGGAACAGAGATGGTGTATATACAAATATTCTTATTATTATTTAACTTTGGCATTTTACAACTGAATCAATGTTGATTTAAAGTTTTACGAGAAAATTAAACCACAGCGGTGAAACTGTGGCAAAACTAAGTCACGGATGCCATTGTAGCGCAGCGTGACAACGTTTTACTGTAAACGCGATTAATTAACTTCGTTTACTGTTTCATCGCGGGTTCGATTCCTACCTGAGGTAGCGATTATTTAAGTTATTTTCATTTGTCCGTACTGAGTTGAGTTACTTAGTGGAGTCGAGAATAGATAGATAGATATATAAAATTCTTTGAGAATATCTCAATTTCGAGCAGAAAGTGGAGGATAGAGTGTCTAGACACTGACTTCCTTATATTTCCCGTGGGGGGACGGGTTAAGAATACAATTCCCCCCCGCCGCTGGGTAGCGTCCCGTAAAAGGCGGGTAACCCAGTAGTTTGGTGGTAGGAGATTCGTTCTCCGACTGGCTCGCGACCACTATCATGTCAAAGACGAACCGCCAAATATCTTATGATGTGTTCCGGTTCGATGGCATGTAAGCCAGCTCTCCCTATTCCCACCATTCCCATCCTTCCTCCCTCCTTCTGTCCTACATTCCCAAGGCTGGCAACGCATCCATAATTTTAATGTTGTGGATGTCTATGGGCGAAGGTAACCACTTAACACCAGGTGGGCCTTCAGCTCATTTGCCTCCTTTATTCCATAAAAAAAAAAAAAAAAATATTATATAGAGAAACGCCTGAAGCTTCTAAACAGATCAGTTCATTACATTTGAAACTACTTAACTTAAAGATGTTCATATCAGTTTCACGCTTTTTCTTGTATAGAAGAACAGAGAAAATAAAATAATTAAATTATGACCACAACTAACCACTGCTCTACAATAGCCTCATAACTAATTATATTACACAAATACCCATTATTTTTTATTATATTTAAAGTGACACAGAGTCACAAAGTGTGACTGTAAAGCGACTGGTTGTGGATTCGATTCCCACTACTCGAGGGGTGGAAATATTTGATATTTCCATTTTCTTCGCTCTGGCGTCGAGGTAAAGCGCGGCGTTAAGTTCCGACACTTATCACGCAACGCTCCAAATTCCGCAAAAAGTGGTGAACGGAGCGTCTTAACACTAGGTTCCCTCTGCCTACCCTGCTGTGTCCAAGATTCAGCGTGAAGCTAACAAAAGATAAAATATATTCAAAGAAAATTCACGACACTTCTCCCAACCACTGCACCAAAAGCCTCTCAAAACAATCTGTTTACTCTAACCAGCACTCCAACTATCAATAACTATAATACTTAAGTAGAAAGCCAAATTTACATGACAATAGTTCTTCAAACTCAATTCCAGCTGATACCAGCGACTCGATGCATTATAATAACCGCACTCGTAGACGTCGAGAGTTTACGCTTTCAAAACCAAATTAATTAACTTATGTGCATTTGTCATATTCATTTACTTTTGAAATTGTAATATGGTTTAGCTATACTTAACACGAAAGCCTCCGAACTCGGCGGAAAGTAGGGAACGGAATGTTTTACTGCTGTGTGCGGGATACAGCGTGAAGCTATGGAGCTATGCATTAGCAAAGATTAGCTTTTTTATTTCTTTTTGCGGTGTCATGCTTGTCCTTGTATAGCAGAGAAGGCAGAGAGAAGCTAGTGATAAGACACTGCATGTAATTAAGACACTGCGTGCAGAACTTACCGCAAACGGTTCATTTTATTAATTTAATTTATTAATGTAAAGGCGCCATTGTGGCGCAGTAGGAAAGCGTCTGACTGTAAACACGATTGTGGGTTCGATCGCCGCTTGATGACGACGACAATAATGGTTATATTTGTCATATTTTCATCTCTCCGCTGTAGAAAGGATAAAGCGTGGTGTATAGTTCCGCTATTCAATATACAATCTCGATGGCGATGTAAAGATGATAATGCTCAATGCTAACCTGCAATACGGGAACAAACGAGAAGTAACTTTTTAACAACTTGTTATTTAAAACATTAGAAGATAAATGTCACACAATACACTATTTCCATAATCCAAATGAGAAATAGAAAGCAGAGTGAGACGTCACTACGTTCAATCTGCACTATATAGTAATAATAGAAGATAAAAAGGCTTCTTGAAAGTTTATTTTACCAAAAGATACATACATAAATACAGACATACATACGTATGTACATTTTCTCATTATTGTGCCACAACTCCAACGTCTAACGTGCCCTCGACCGGAAATAGGTCGGTGTTATTTGTATATCAAAATTGATGAAGCACAGACAAAACTACTGTGCATAGAATACTAAGTGTTTAGCTATTACGTAGTCAAATACTGCATTCGGGGTTTAGCAGTTTTACTTTGTGAATGTACTTAGGTTATGTAAGATGGTGGTAGGTATATTAAGAGGATTTTTACACAATTTTCATAATAGCAGGGTAGTGAAAGAGAATCTAGTGTTAAGACACTCCGTTCTGCATTTTCGCTTCCGAAAACAAAACATTGCGTGTCGAGAGATGGAACTTAACATTGCGCTTTGACTTAAGTACCAGTGTGGTCAAATAAACATAATTCAAATATAATCGTTCCCCCAAAATCATTGCATTTACTGTAAAACGCTGTCACACTGCGCATCGATGGCCTAACTAGATATATTATAAGGTTCATAATTAATGTGAAGATGGAAAAATGGAAAATAAACAATCATCTTCAATCTGAATCACCTTTGTAAGAAGCTGAAACTATCGCGTTTACAATCAAATAATGTCCACTATGCCACGATGGTACTTATATTATATAATTAAAAGTGCTCCTGACTTAAAATAAAACGAATTCAACAAAAAAGGTATTATTCTAAATAAAAAATTGCCCATATTTCTAAAATAAAGTTACTCATTATATCAGATATTTAGGTACCAGTTTGTCCCGTCAAAATCGGTTTAGCCATCCCAGAGATTAGTTCACACCTTCACGCTTTTTCCAGAATATGTAGGCAGAGAAAACGCAGTGTCAAGACATTCCGTCCTTCACTTTCGGCCTAAAATAGAGACATTGCGTGTTTAGCTTAACGCAACGTTTTGCTTTTGGTACCAGAGTGAAGAAATGAAAATTAACGTTATTTTGGTATATACACCGTGTATACAAATATATGTATTTAGTAAAATGTGATTATTTTAATATTACAGCCACTCGCAATTTTATTTATTATTTATTACTGCAAAAAGAAGCATCGCCATACAGATTCATTCAACTTGTTTATTTGTAATATTCTCACTATATCGGAAACACTGCTCCCATTTCCAGCGAACCAATTTCACAAATATAATTATTCAGATCGAAATTCATTTGAACAAAATGTACCCGATTAATATTAAAACGTGAAATGACACCGAGTGTTCAACAAATTATAATATGAAATGCTATCAAAATGTAAGTTGACATAGTGACGCCGAACTATTTGCTTGCCCTGGCTTTGTTTATATAAGGATATCAATTTCCTGATTAAATTTTTGGTTATTTGCTTTAAATAAAGAAAAACATTCGATGATGGGGCCAGTTGTGGCGCAGAGGCACTATAGGCTGTAAAGCGACTGGTTGCGGGTTCGATTTCCACTCGAGGAGTGGAAATATTTAAAATTTTCATTTTCTTCGCTCTGGTAAGGCCGAGGCAAAGTGTGGCGCTAAGTTCCGCCACTTAACGTAAATAAACTTTATCCTAGCAGGACAAGGCGTGAGTAAGCAAAATTTACTTCTTCGTTTAGTCATCGCTTTAAGATTTAAAAAATAATTGATTATATTACGATTCTTTTCATTTTCTTATTCTACTAAGTCAAAGTAATGCTTAGAGTTCCACTCACCACGCACTGTCTCCATTTTGAGGTCAGACTGTCTTGACACTAGCTTGTTCCTGACTACATCTAATATAATATCATAATATCATATATATGATAAGAGATTATTGTATGACATATATGTATTTGCCCACCTAAAAATAAATAAAATTCTGCTTATAATAAATAAAAATCAGAACGTGGGCGTCGAACAAATGGAGCGGTCTAAAGCATGAGTGAACATGTGAAATGGCAGTTCGAAACGTTTCATTACAACGTAAAATAGTGCTTTCACTTGCTTCGTTGTTCCGAATTTGACATTATATTATATTTTTTTTATTATTTAGAAATATTTAATTCAGCTTCACGTCTTTTCCCGCAGCAGGTTAGTAAGAGAAAATCTAGTGTCAATACACTCTGTTTCCCACTTTCCGTCTGAATATCAGATATTATTTGTTGATATTATTGAAGTTGCGGAACTTCATATTTCCCTAGCTGTTATTTCCCTACCTGATGAGGTACATGTACCTTCATGTTTACTGTGTCTTGTCATCACAACGAAGAAATAAAAATAATTTAATTATAATCATTATAAAATCAATATTATATCGATATTAGAATATTATGTCCAATATATTATTAACTATTATCAGTTGCAAGTTTCTAATCAGTGGAACAGTCAGGCTGTGGCTGATTTGATGTGGGTTCAATTCCTGTACACTTACAATCCACTGTATTTAAAATATTGTCATTTCAATCATTTTTGGGAGTTAAGACAAAGCCGGGCATCAAGTTTCACCACTAAACCACGCAATTTTGATTTTGGTTGGTTAGTGAAAAACGGAGATTATTGACACTAGGCTCTGTCTATCCTGCTACATGGGAAAATACGATGCTTTTAATAAAACCTTTGTGTAATTTAATGATTTCAACAATGTTGTTTTGAATATTCATTATATTATAATGTATTACAATGACAGTGACGTGGATGAACTCGAGGTAATGGCATGTTCGTAATTAGCAACCTTTTTCTGTCATACAATATGTTATGTTTCGGGCGTAATTTGGTTTATCTAACTTCGTTTTATTTTTACATAAAATGTTATTATCGTCTTTAACAATCAAAATCTGTCACGTTTTATTGATTTTACGTATCGTTCTTATTGGTAAAGACTTATAGTTAATATATTACTCAATAAAAAACTTTTCCAGCTTCACGCATTTTCTCCCATATTCCGATTTCTAGTCGTCGGATTTCGATGCATTGCGTGTTGAGTGCCCAATTTCAACGTTTCGTTTTGCTTTATCTCCAGAGCGGAGAAATAAACTAAATATATTATAAAAAAAAGCATTTTCTTTCATATTTTAATTTAAGTAAGCAGCCTCACGTTTTTTTTTTCGCATAGTAAGGTGGTTAGAGAGGACCTAGTGTGAAGACATTTCTTCCTTCACATTCCGCCTGATATCGATACGTTATGTGTTAGGTGGCGGACCTCGACGTAACTAATTTAATACTGTACCTGTTTTTTACCCTTTAAATATCAATCACTCTTCAAATAATAATGTATTTAAAGCGAAAATATATTCCGAACGTACCAGAGGCGGTTGGCAGAGAAATTTTGTACATTCTTTCTATTCATTCCTTTTACGCCTAATTATGATATAATGCGTTTTGTATAGCGTAACTCAACGCTGTGCTCTCACCAACACAAATATATAACGAATATGAAAATAAACTAAATACAACTATATAGAACCCATAGTCACATCCCCTATAAGACGCTATTCCACTGGACCAAGACACCAATATCAATTTCAAAAGCCCCAAAGCCGTATCAAAGCAGTATCAATTTGAAAAGGCATTTTCAAAAGCTAATTTCTACCAAAACGCACAAAGAACTTTTGTATAGCGGCCAATGAGCAAATGTTTTTTCTCTTATTTCTTCGGGCAGTCAATTTACCTGTCTCTGGCGGGTCCTCTGTTTACTTTTTACTCTCAGTCTACTACTGACTACTGACTAAGGGTCGTGAATCTCGGAAATGTTTTTAATTTCAACAGAAATAAGTTAAATCTTTCAACGAACGGTCTTAATTAGTACTTTGGTAATTACGTTATTTTATATTATTGAAATAACTCATTATAAGTTATATTTTTTTTATGAGAATGTTGTTTGTATTTTGTTTGTATTGATGTATATTTATTTAGTTTTATTTTATTTGTGTATATACGAGTATATTCTTAAAGATTCTCTGCGTTGCGCTCAATTAAGAGAAAATGTTTGGTTGCGCAATGTCTTTAGCATCAGAAGCGGGGAAATGATAATAGTTTTTTTAGCTTCACACTGTATCTCGCACACAGCACGATAGGTACAGGGAGCTTAGTGTTAAGACACTCCGATCCCAGTCTCTGCCAAATTCTGGAAGCATTGCGTTTTAAAAGGCGAAACTTAATGCCGCGCTTGGCCTCGACATCAGAGAGAAGAAAATGGACATAATAATGGGAATTGAACTCACAACCAGTCACGTATACAGTCACACATGCGCCCCTGCGCTACGGCTGACCTTTGAATGATATATGAATAGTTTTAAATTTAAAATTGTCATCTTCAGTAAAAGTCACAATCCACAAGTACAGCGCACAGGAGCGAGCACAAGATCTTTTTTATTTTATAAAGAAGAATCGTTTCATTTTGTGTAAGGATAAAATATTTAGATTATGTAAATGGCTCATGGATATAAAATGTACAATATTTATGGCAAGATTAGTAGTAAAACAACTATATATTAAATAAACTATTGCGGCGCAGTAGAACAGTCTGAAATTACCACTGGTTGGGGGTTCGATTTCCACACTAAAATGATTATAATGTATTTATCTTCACTTTATTGACAAAGACCGAACACAGTATTTAGGTTTGCGTCACTTAAGCACTTGAATTCACACGGAAAGTAGAAAACGGAGTGTCTTGTCACTAGCTACCAGCTTATGGGGAAAAAATCAAATGATCTAGTGTATCTGTCATTTTTTTTAATAGTTTCACGCTCAGTTCCCCACTTTCCGCCGAATTCAGAGGCATTGCGTGTTAAGTGGCGGAACTTAACGCCGCGCTTTACCTCGACACCAGAGCGAAGAAAATGGAAATATTAAATATTTCCACTCCTCAAGTGAGAATCGAACTCACAACCAGTCGTTTTACAAGTACACTTTGTGCCCACGACTGTCCCCAACGGTGTCTGTCATTAATTAGTTTAATAGTTATTTATTGTAAAGAATTTGAAGTCTTATTATATTTAATGAACAATTAATAAATGCGGAACAATTTAACTTTGTAAGAAACCGTTTCAGAAGATAATTCAAGTTAAGAGTATCTTAAATCTTTCTTTTGAAATTAATAATGCTTTTATATTTATTTCTCTATCACTTTTACTCTTATTGTGAGTGGGAACTTTTTGTAAATATGTTCACAGTACACGTGATGTTCTGGTGTAACAGCATCTATTGTGGGTTTGTGGGTTCGATTCCCACTAGAGGGAATGAATATATATATATGTGTATATATAGATATATATATATAGATATATATAGATATATATATAGATATATATATATATATATATATATATATATATATATATATATATATATATATATATATCTATATATATATATATATATATATATATATATATATCGATACTTATAAATCGAACTTATAAAGTCTATCTTATAAAATCAGATCAAAGCACGGTAGTGCTCGCGATAGTTCTGGATTTGATATTGTAAGTCAAAATCAAAGTTAAATAATTTTCTTCAAATTAATAAAATAAACTCTTCATTTTTGACCGTCTAGCACTGTCAACGTTATGGATATGATACGAAAAAATAAAAATAATATATTTCCACTACACGAGTGGGAATCGAATCCACAATCAGTCGTTTACAGTCACACGTTTGTACCACTGCGCCTCGGCTGGTCCCAATAAAATAAAATATAAATTAATTAAAAAAGTAAATCTTCATTTGAAGCATGATAACGTTAAAAACTCCACATGTCATTATACCCACATGTACGCAGTCAGGAGCTCTCGGTCAATTTAACAACATTGGTAAAGAGATTCATTTGCTGTACATTTTAATAGTATTACACTTAATAGTACAGTGCTACTTAATAGTATTAAATGATTCAAAAGGAATAATTAAACTGTTTATTTTGATAAGTTAAATGAATGTTTTTATTTTTATTTAATTTATAAACCATTTAAAATATGTTAAATTATATGAAAAAATCTCTTCCGGAAACCTTTGAATCTGAGGATTTTATAAATACTATTTTTTTTATGGGTAATAAGTATTTATTGTTTATTTATCATGTTTTAATAATATAAATCCGATATATAATTTTTTTTAAAGAAAGCTTCACGCTTTATCCCGCACACAGCAGGGTAGGCAGAGGGAACCTAGTGTTAAGACACTCCATTTCCTACTTTCCGCCGAATTCGGAGGCATTGCGTGTTAAGTGGCGGAACTTAACGCCGCGCTTTACCTCGGCACCAGAGCGAAGAAAATGGAAATATAATTTTCACTCCTCGAGTGGGAATCGAACCCACAACCAGTCGTTTACAGTCACACGCTGGTGCCACTGGGCCACGACTGGCCTCTTTTTTAATATATTTATTTATGTTATTAGCTATATTTTGATGTATGTTATAATGTCATTATAAAGGGTACTGTGGCGCAGTGGCACTGAACACCGAACACAGCAGACAGAGAGAACCCAGTGGCATGACACTTCGTGTTTTGGCTTTCTACTGAAACGAAACTCAAAGCCGCATTTTGCCTCGCCAGAGCAGAGAAACATTTTTTTAGCTTCACGCTTTATTGCTTGCGGGGTTGTTAAAGAGAACGGAGCGCCAAGCCCTACCGTCCCTTCTTACTTCTTTCGCCTCGTCCACTGTCATCAACCTCTTCATACACGCCCTCCAATCCCCCCGGGAATCCTTATGTTTTTTACATAACTTTTCTCTAGTATCGTCAATACTGTGTTTTCGAAGGTCAACCGAGGTCTCCCCCTGCCTATCAAGTACCTGCCTTTAAAAACAAAAATAGCTTAACTGTTCTGAATGGAAATCGAACCCACAAGCTATTATACCCAACAGAGCCACTATGGCCTTTACAAATATTTAATATAGCAATAATTTAAAAAAATTCAAACCGTACGCTTGAGTATTGTAATATAGCAATTTGTGTGAAGAGATTTATTCGCAATAAAGTACATGTGTGAATCCGAGCGTGTTACTTTAACTGCTAGTATTTCAACGACGAAACAGAAATGTAGCTAACTATTTCATATTAGCGTGAATATATTGTTTAATATTAAATATACGAGTACGTCTATGCATGCATATAATTTTTAGAAGTCATACGAGTATTGGCGCAGTGGGATTCTGTTTGGATTGGCAATTGGTTGTAGTTCGATTCCCGCTTGATGAAATTATCAAATCAAGGCAAGTGTGGCGTTGAGATCCGCCACTTAATATACTTTGTTTGCAATATAGTAAGAAAGTATAGAAAAGGAAGCTGACTCTAGGTCTTCATATAACATAATTACTCAGTTATACGGTAAAATGCATGATGTTTTTTTTTTAAACTAATAAATATGTTTTATATATGATGCTAACAATAAAAATAAGTTGTAATAAAGCGTATAAGAACTTCGACGCAGCTGGTAGTAGAACGCATGGCTTAGTGGTGAGAGCGCCTGGGTGGTATTCAGGAGGCGCGGATTCGAATCCCGATGCGTTCAATTTTTTATACGTTTTCTAAATGTCTTTTTCAATTTTCCTAAGTGTGGAAACACACTTGTATAAAAGTATGTTTTTATCATCTCATCATTTTGTATTTCATTCCCATTTAAAGAAGTGTTAATATATTAAGTGTTCTTCATACAAATGACTTGTGACATTTTCAAATTGTCATAATTAAAGAATTGAAACTAAAACTGTAAATTGTAATATGATATGCTTGAAATATATATAATTAAATTATGTTAACTTCCACTGAAAATCAAATCCATAACCAATTACGCTACTGTCAGATACTGTTTCACTGCGCCACAGTGGCCTCTTAGATTTTTTTTTAGCTTCACGCTGTATCCTGCACACTGCAGGGTAGGCAGAGGCAACCTAGTGTGAAGACACTCAGTTCCCCACTTTTCGCCGAATTCGAAGGCGTTGCCGTTTTAAGTGGCGGAACTTAACGCCGCACTTTGCCTCGGCACCAGAGCGAAGAAAATGGAAATAATAAATATTTCCACTTCTCGAGTGGGAATCGAACTCACTACCAGTCGCTTTGCAGGAACACTTTGTGCCTCTGCACCATGACTGGCCCCTAGAATTTTTCTATATACAATAAAATTTATAAAGATTTGCGATTATCCGGATAGTCACCAATTATATTAGATGCTTTCAAGTAGAATTTATGCAAGCATGAACGTCCGACATTGAAGTACGTGCATTCTAACTTGAAAGGTCGTAGCTACCTATCTATCTACAAATACGTATCGTTGATATGTATTTGTTGTTTTTAATAAACATGTATCACCTACTGCACAAAACTCGCCTTTCTTCATACATTTGACAATCCCGACTTTTGTTGATTGGGATGCCTAACGAGAAGAATTAGCCCGGTCAATCAAATTTCTTCTGTACTAACATAATTATATTTCTACAACCTAAATTATCTTTAGATAACCGTCCCTAAATACTAATCTATTTTCATACAATAACCCTATTAAACTATAAAACTTTGCAAAACAAATCCCCCATTTACTTTAAAGGAACTTTAAGCTCTGACCTCAAAAGCTCAGCATACTTCAGAGTAGAAAACTTCTAATATCACATCAACATACCCAAGGGAAATAAAATCAGGCGAAAATAAATTGAACAAGAGCGCTCGCTTTGAAATAGTGGAAAGCCATTTACTCTATTCGCTTCTGGACTTAAGTTTTGTAGTTCAATTAGGCAGATTGTTAAAAGTTCCTAGCTAGCTTAGAGCTAGGTGACTTTGTGTCTACGTTACGTCTTGCTGTTACTGAAAAGTGTTGGAAGGAAACTTGGTGATAAAGATTTGTGTTACTTACTTATGTAGAATTTGGTTGAAAAGTGGAGAAAGGAGTGCCTTGACACTAGACACCAGATGAAGTATCTTTATAATTTTTTCTGTGTCTCCTCCTGTATACAGGAAAAAGCATGAAGCTGAAAATAAAATCATGACAGCCTAAAACTATTGTCATTAGTACAAAATATGATAACATTTGAATTGTTACCTGTCTAGTATAATTTTTTATAGCTTCACACTTCACTCATTAGAGGTATTAATTTCACTAAAATTGAAATGAATTTTTACACAAGGAAAGAAATAAAAATAACTTAAATGTTATAATCACAAACATTTCTTGAAAACATATGAAAAAAATTGAACGTAGTGGGCTTTCAAGGCACTACTTAGAGGCCAAAAGGGCGTTTAGCCCTTCTGTTTAGGCTTCCAAAATGAACCACACTAAAAATGTTTCTCATATCCTAAGTGTGTGAATATCACTTTCAAAATATTAGACTATTACAATTATTCTTCCCCAATGGGAATCGAACCCATAACCATCAGCCTATGCCCCAAATGGCTTCACAACGTATTTTAAAACAAAAAAACCAAAAACATAACATCAGTCTTAGGCAAAGTAACGTCCATCAGACTAATGAGTTGATAATTCAGGCCGCTACACCGTGACACGGCTGCTAATTGAGATCGGCGTGACTGATGGCTTGTAGGTAGCGTTGTGGTTAGTAGGTAACGGCCGGTGATGTATTGGTTAAATTGTTCAGTTAAGTGGAGTGGTTAAGTTAACCTCGTGTGTGTCAAGGTTATTGCCATATTGATTAATATATTAATTCCATATTTGTATTATAAATGCGAAAGTCTGTCTGTTTGTCTGTCTCGCTTTCATGGCTAATCTGCTAATCCGATTTAGATGAAATTTAGAATGAAAGTAGTAAAAGTGGCTGGGTCTAACATAAGCTAATCATTTTTTCAAAAATCTACCTCAAAGAGTTGAAATAAGGGATGATTTTTTTGATGAATTTGTTTATATGGAAAATCTAAACCGCTTGACCGATTATGATGAAATTTGGCATAAATATAGTTGATAATCCAAGCTTAAATATAAGATACTTTTTGTTTTAAAAATCAGCCCTCCAGGGTTGCTATATAACGAAACTGTTACGTAGTTCACGCAGCGAAACCGCGAGCCTGCCGCTAGTTATGAAGTATTTTCAATTATACGTTAAGTAATACAAAGCGCGGTGTCCCCTACTCATCACGTAATATCAATTTCAGGCAGAAAATAAAGAACTGAGTGTCTTGAGGTTAGATGTTGTATTGTTGTTGTTGCGTGTATGTCCAATGTTATTACCACATCCGCGGTTTCCGCAACTCGATGTTTTAAAGCGCGTGTTTTGCGTCAGGAGGGTGTCATGGCTGTGTTACTCCAGCCAGACCAGCTCAGCCAGGAACGTCATTAACATTATTAAATTATTTTGATAATTTGAGAGATGAGAGGTGTTAAACTCCGCCACCTAACACGTAATGTCACAATTTCAGGCGAAAAAAGGAAGAAAGGAGTGTCTTGACACTAGGTTCACTAAATCTATTAGGCTATGCATGCGTGTCCTACAACGTGACAAGGCTGCTAATTGATATCGGCGTGACTGATGGCTTGTAGTTAGTAGGTAACAGCCGGTGATGTATTGGTTAAATTGTTACTTAGTTTAAATGTTTGCCTTACATATTTGCCCACGGTTTTTGCCATATTGATGATTTTATGAAGGACTAAGGGAAGTTTGCACCTTTTCCCCCATTAAGCATAACAGAAAAGCCCATTGAGCATAAAATATAATTCTAATATATAAGTCGTCTTAGACACTTTTTATTACAGTCTCTCTGTCTGCAAGTGAAAGTTCCTTTAAAATTAGTCTAAACGTTTCAGAAATTTGACGGAACAAGCAGACAGACAGACAAAAATTGTACATACTTAATTGTATGTATAGATATATGTGTTCAGTTAACAGTTTAGTTTATTAAAAAAAATAGTTATAAGTTTAGTATATTTTTTATGTTTTTTTTTTTTTTTTTTTATGGAATAAAGGAGGCAAACGAGCTGAAGGCCCACCTGGTGTTAAGTGGTTACCTTCGCCCATAGACATCCACAACATTCAAGTTATGGATGCGTTGCCAGCCTTGGGAATGTAGGACAGAAGGAGGGAGGAAGGATGGGAATGGTGGGATGTTGCTTATCTTTATTTTTATATTTTAACGATAATCTAATTTTATGTATATAAGTCTCCGGAATGAAATAGGCGCTGTAACTGGTTTTCAAGATTGATACTTGTTAGTTTTTTTACCGTATCGTCAATGTTTTTTCGCTTTAAAGGATAGTCAGAGAGAACGTAGACATAATACTTCAATCTTCAATTTCCCATGGGCACCATAGTGCTGAAATAAAAATAATCAATCTAAAATAATTTCACCGGTTGAGAATCAAATCCACAACTAGTAGCAAATACATTCAGACGCTGTCCCACTGCGCCATGATAGCTGCCACAACAAAATTTTGACGCACAATTTAAACATTGAGGCCAGTCGTGGTGCAGAGTCATAAAGTGTAACTGTACAGCGACTGGTTGTGAGTTCGATTCCCACTCGAGAAATAAAAAAAAAATTGAACATTCCTACGAATAGAAATGGAACCTATACCCATATAAGAAGATACTACACCACTGCTCCACTAAAAATAATTACATAATTTCCTCTATATTTATATTGAATCAATTCGCATTAAACCGCTTAAATCGTGCCAGTTTTCAGTATTTCAGATGCAGTGCTTGAAGCGAGCTAGCTGCAATCAATTTGCACCAATCAATCTCTATTAAACCTTTCGGTTAAGGCAGTAGGCGCACGGAAATTTGCAGTTCAAAGTATAATTTTACCTCTGTGTATGTGTAATGTATAAACATAAATGTTACAGATAGAGGCCATATTGATGGCGTGGGATTGTAAACGAGATTATGTAGGTTCGATTCCCATTTGATTGCATGATTGTTTTTATTTATATTTTTCTTAGCTTCACGTTGTATTCCGCACAGCAGGGTAGGCAGAGGGAACCTAGTGTTAAGACACTCCGTTCCCCACTTTCCGCCGGATTCGGAGTTTCGGTTAAGTGACGGAGCCTATCGCCGCCGCCGTGCTTTGCCTCGGATACCAGAGCTAAGGAAATGAATACATTAATTATTATAACTCCTCGAGTGGGAATCCAACCCACAACCAGTCGTTTACAGTCATACGTTCGTGCCCCTGCGCCATGACTGGCTGTTTTTAAAATATTATCATTTTACCGTTTTGTTCTTAAGGGCAAAGTACGACGCTGCGTTCCACCACTCATCACGTTGCTTGGAAAGGATGCGATAGAATAGCGTCTGACTGAAAACTATTATTGTATACTGAATACTCACTTACCAGAATGATTGTATTAAAAATATTTACATTTTAATGCTCTGATACCTATAACAAAGCGCGACGTTGCGTTCTGCTACTTAACACAGGTAGTTACTATTTCGGGCGTAAAATAATTCAAAAATTCAAATTCAAAATATCTTTATTCAAATAGACTTTTGCAAGCACTTTTAAATAGAGAGTGGAATATCTTGACATAAGGTTTTTTATGACTACCAATATGAAAAAGATTTTAACTTAATTTTTCAGGTAGAAGCCGTCGTGGCCAGTGACTTGTTACTTGACTACAGACGAGATTTGCTGCAGGCTCAATCTCCGCTTAGAAGAGTTATTGTATTTTCATATCTTTGCTCTGGTAAGACGAAGCGCGGAGTTAAGCTTCATAACTTAGCATGTAATGTCATAATTTCAGCCGTATTATGAAGAAAGCAATGTTTTGACTAGGGTCAAGGGTCAATATAGTGGTTGAACTACATCATTTGTATTTATTATTTAAAATTTCTTCAAAGAAAGAAAACAGCGTAGTTTTGCAATGATTTTTTCATCCTAAAATGAATACTTTCCTGAAATGTATATTTTGTAAACTGAAAGTGAAAAACAGAGTGATTCACCTCTAAACTATCTTACCATATATGAAAAAAAAATAAAATCCATTTATACAGTAATTTATTATACCATTTGTAACTGGTATCATTGAACTCATCCCTTCATCGATCTGAAATGTTTGAAAATATATTAATCAAATCATGCCTTGGCTCATGATACGTCTTGTGGTTAGGACCTTTATTGTTATGTATGTAAGTAACTCAAGTTCTTTTTGAGATTCAGAGGTAACAGTGTTAGGAAATTCTACGTTTAATATATTAAATACATTTAATAAGCCATCAGAAGGTAATCTTTTTTAATTATAATTGCCATCAGAAAGGTATTGACTCATTTTATATATAAATTAGCCATCAGAAGGTCTTCCTTCTTAATTATTAGTTTGCCATCAGAAGGTATAGACTCATTTATATATTAATTAGCCATCAGAAGGGTTCTAGACATGCAAGTATCTAACACAAACTATCCGTTGCAATCACCCAGAGCTCGTCCGAGGAAAAGCCCTAGGATCGTCTCATTTATCTCTCACTTACAACTATGCAAGATAGCTATATTAAGAGAAAAATGGCCGTGTGGCCCCGCCCCGCCACTTGCCGTGAGTTCCGTCCGATCGGCGGATCCGACCGATCATATTGAACCCTCCGAGACACAACGAAACAGTTCACGTATATGATACTTACGATGCCTTAGCAAACGATCAATTATTAGTTAGTTGTCACGTCATGTTTGTTAGGTTTGTTTGTGTGTGATCTTTCTAAAAGGTACTTGTTACGCTTATTATATATATTTAATTAGTTGTACATTGGTTTGTGAGGCCAATGTAATTCGTCGGGTTGTGAAGCCGATATACGTCACTGGTTTGTGAGACCAATGAATTCGTCGGGTTGTGAAGCCGATATACGTTACTGGTTTGTGAGACCAATATAATTCGTCGGGTTGTGAAGCCGATATACGTTACTGGTTTGTGAGACCAATATAATTCGTCGGGTTGTTAAGCCGATATACGCCACTGGTTTGTGAGACCAATGAATTCGTCGGGTTGTTAAGCCGATATACGTCACTGGTTTGTGAGACCAATGAATTCGTCGGGTTGTTAAGCCGATATACATTAATGGTTTGTGAGACCAATGTCACTGGTTAAGCTATAAGCTATAAGCTACCTGAACCCACGACAGTCGCATGTCACACGTTATACCACAATCCGACTTTGTACAAGCATTGCTTACGCAACACAAGACAGCATCAGAAAGGATACAACTAACCAACGTCGCTATAGCGGATCACTTTACCAAACATGTCGGCCTCGGTGCTGCAAAGCTACATTGATTGTGTCATTGACATCGCTTATCAGTAAGCTACAAGCTATAACCGAACCATGACAGTCGAGAGACAGTACATGCATCGCCCCTGTACATGTAGTTTATATTTGTTTTTTTAAGATTTACACATTCGTATGAGATCGTGCCAATTATTGCCATAAAATACCCAGCTATTCAACGCATTATTTATTAATATCTTATTATTATTATTTGTACTACATGCATCGCCCCTATACATGTAGTACATATTTATATTATTTTAAATTTCATACATTCGTATGAGAATATTTGCCATAAAATATGTTATTATTCAATGCATCATTTATTTTTATTTAATAAATATTATTTACACTCGCAACTTTCAATTAATTTATAAATTTATAATATTTAGGAAAATGTAAACTATAGTGTTTATACAACACTATTTTAAGATGGCGCCGCCATACGCCAAATATTTTAATTAATTTGTACTGCAAATTATACGTGTTCTTTTTTATAGAACTAATATTTAAAATATTAATTGCCTTTAATACTATTATATTATTTAGTTATTATCATTTTAATATTCATTTCAATATTCGCTTTTGTTATTTTTATATTATTAATGTAATAAGAACTCACCAAGAAATTCTTCATAATTAACAAATATGCATCTTACCAAACTTGATTATTATAAAATTATTATATTTCGATCACTTTGCATTTAATATGTTAAATTTATTTATTAAATATCCATTTCCTTGTATTCAATTTATAATATTTGCAATTTAATATCAATAATTTTCAGAGCGTCACTTTTACCGACGCCACGCTCCCGCCATGCTCCCTTTCTCTTTCTATTCCATTTTTAAAAATCATAAACTATAATCGGCCAGCAACTCATACAGCCAACGTTGCTTCTTCTGAAAATATTAATTAAATATTTTTTTTATTATTTGTTTAACCTATTCCATAAAATTGTATATATTTTTTTTATTATTATTAAATTATATTATTTATTTTTTTTATATTCCTACGTTTATTTATACATAGTATGTATTGTTACATTCAACCCCCTAAATTCTATGAAGTTTATCGGAATAGAATTTACAAATTCATTCTAATTTATTATCAACCCCCAGACTTTGCAACCTCTCAGTCTATCAACCCCCCCAATATGACAACTCTTTAAACTATCAACCCCCGGACCTTACAACCCCCCAACCATAAAACTTCCAAACACTGTAAACCTCCTCTGTCTCATTCCATTTCACGGACAGCAATTGTAGGCATAAGCCCATTTTTAATATTTATTATAAAGCCGTTTGACCATCCTGGTCACGGCACCAATTGTAACTGGTATCCCCCCCTTCATTGAACTCATCCCTTCATCGATCTGAAATGTTTGAAAATATATTAATCAAATCATGCCTTGGCTCATGATACGTCTTGTGGTTAGGACCTTTATTGTTATGTATGTAAGTAACTCAAGTTCTTTTTGAGATTCAGAGGTAACAGTGTTAGGAAATTCTACGTTTAATATATTAAATACATATAATAAGCCATCAGAAGGTAATCTTTTTTAATTATAATTGCCATCAGAAAGGTATTGACTCATTTTATATATAAATTAGCCATCAGAAGGTCTTCCTTCTTAATTATTAGTTTGCCATCAGAAGGTATAGACTCATTTATATATTAATTAGCCATCAGAAGGGATCTAGACATGCAAGTATCTAACACAAACTATCCGTTGCAATCACCCAGAGCTCGTCCGAGGAAAAGCCCTAGGATCGTCTCATTTATCTCTCACTTACAACTATGCAAGATAGCTATATTAAGAGAAAAATGGCCGTGTGGCCCCGCCCCGCCACTTGCCGTGAGTTCCGTCCGATCGGCGGATCCGACCGATCATATTGAACCCTCCGAAACACAACGAAACAGTTCACGTATATGATACTTACGATGCCTTAGCAAACGATCAATTATTAGTTAGCTGTCACGTCATGTTTGTTAAGTTTGTGTGTGATATTTCTCAAAGGTACTTGTTACGCTTATTATATATATTTAATTAGTTGTACATTGGTTTGTGAGGCCAATGTAATTCGTCGGGTTGTGAAGCCGATATACGTTACTGGTTTGTGAGACCAATGAATTCGTCGGGTTGTGAAGCCGATATACGTTACTGGTTTGTGAGACCAATATAATTCGTCGGGTTGTTAAGCCGATATACGCCACTGGTTTGTGAGGCCAATGGATTCGTCGGGTTGTTAAGCCGATATACGTCACTGGTTTGTGAGACCAATGAATTCGTTGGGTTGTTAAGCCGATATACATTAGTGGTTTGTAAGACCAATGTCACTGGTTAAGCTATAAGCTATAAGCTACCTGAACCCACGACAGTCGCATGTCACACGTTATACCACAATCCGACTTTGTACAAGCATCGCTTACGCAACGCAAGACAGCATCAGAAAGGATACAACAAACCAACGTCGCTATAGCGGATCACTTTACCAAACATGTCGGCCTCGGTGCTGCAAAGCTACATTGATTGTGTCATTGACATCGCTTATCAGTAAGCTACAAGCTATAACCGAACCCTGACAGTCGAGAGACAGTACATGCATCGCCCCTGTACATGTAGTTTATATTTGTTTTTTTAAGATTTACACATTCGTATGAGATCGTGCCAATTATTGCCATAAAATATCCAGCTATCAAACGCATTATATATTAATATCTTATTATTATTATTTGTACTACATGCATCGCCCCTATACATGTAGTACATATTTATGTTATTTTAAATTTCATACATTCGTATGAGAATATTTGCCATAAAATATGTTATTATTCAATGCATCATTTATTTTTATTTAATAAATATTATTTACACTCGCAACTTTCAATTAATTTATAAATTTATAATATTTAGGAAAATGTAAACTATAATGTTCATACAACATTATTTTAAGATGGCGCCGCCATACGCCAAATATTTTAATTAATTTGTACTGCAAATTATACGTGTTCTTTTTTATAGAACTAATATTTAAAATATTTATTGCCTTTAATACTATTATATTATTTAGTTATTATTGTTTTAATATTCATTTCAATATTCGCTTTTGTTATTTTTATATTATTAATGTAATAAGAACTCACCAAGAAATTCTTCATAATTAACAAATATGCATCTTACCAAACTTGATTATTATAAAATTATTATATTTCGATCACTTTGCATTTAATATGTTAAATTTATTTATTAAATATCCATTTCCTTGTATTCAATTTATAATATTTGCAATTTAATATCAATAATTTTCAGAGCGTCACTTTTACCGACGCCACGCTCCCGCCATGCTCCCTTTCTCTTTCTGTTCCATTTTTAAAAATCATAAACTATAATCGGCCAGCAACTCATACAGCCAACGTTGCTTCTTCTGAAAATATTAATTAAATATTTTTTTTTATTATTTGTTTAAACTATTCCATTAAATTGTATATATTTTTTTTATTATTATTAAATTATATTATTTATTTTTTTATATTCCTACGTTTATTTATACATAGTAGGTATTGTTACACATTTCCAAAAAACCAACACTCTTTTAAACTCTTCGCACAATAATCTCTTATAAAAGCTCCTTTTATGAATACTTAACACTACAAAGTAACGGCAAAGCTTATTTAAATGTATTATACACACTAACTTTGTATCAAAGCAGAATGACACAGTTGGTGTGGCATGAAACAGCATTAGCTAAATCTACTTACAGCGTTGCAGCTACATATATTACTATATTTAAGTGTGAAACTTTGTTCATAGTGAATTTTTCAGACATGACGCGGAGATTTTTTAAAAATAACAGAGAGTAGAGAGAATTTAGTAATTTATCACTTGTAGCGTAACTCAACGCTGCATTTTTTTAAGTATATGGAATATATGTATATGACCATTTGCAGAAAGGCATGCTTTAAAATGTGCAATTTAATTTTAATATGTTTCAAATGAGTAAATAGCAAACCACTTTATTCTAAGTAACATATACGAGTAATTCAGCTGCACATTTTATTCCTATAAGGATAGGCGAAAAATTCTAGTATTAATACACTCTTCTTCGATGCGGTTAAATGCTACAAAGAACGTTATAGTAGAATTAAATATTATGTTTTTATTTCAGTCAAACGTGAAAAATAAATAGCTTAAAAATAGCTTTTTTAGCTTCACGTTGTATCCCGCACACAGTGGGTTAGGCAGAGAAAGCCTAATGTTAAGATACTCCCTTCCCTACTCTCCTCTGAATTCTCTTATATGTTGAATAGTGGAGCAAAGTAATTGAAGTATTAAATATTTCAATTCCTCGAGTGGGAATCGAATCCACAATCAGCCACGTTTACAATCATACTATGTACCCTTGCACCACGACTGGCCAAACTAAAGAAAATAACAATAACTGAAACCAAATCTCTAGCAAAAGCAACAAAATAAAAGCTTCCCACAAATAAAGTTACTAATGAAGCTTTTCCTTAGTCCATAAAAACTAAGATTCCTTTTGAGAAAAAAAGCGATTTTTGTAATTGGTCGTTTAACGCTAGATAATTACGGGATAAGACCGTCCGACCTCGAATAAGCGGGTAAATTGTATCATTCGATAGAGCTTAATCGACTAAAGGCCAATGCTTTAAATTTGGGCAATGTTAAACGCTTTTTTTTATATGTGAATTCTATATAATATATAAAATAACGTTAAGTTCCGTCACTTAACACGCAATGCGTCCGAATTCGGCGGAAAGTGAGGAACGGAGTGTCTTAACACTAGGTTCCCTCTGCCTACCTCGCTATGTGCGGGATACAGCGTGAAGCTATAAAAATATAAAATAACCTACTTTTAACATATCTTCATATAGACAAAAAACTCTTTTGACTTCTTGATATCATTCAATGAAATTAATATTATTTATTTTGACTTCTTGATTTTCGATCTACTTCAATATTGGCAAATATGTATGTGTATAATATTTGCAGCCTCACGTTCTTGCGCATGGCAGGAATATTTAGTGTATTCTCACTCCGTTCCCCACTTTCCGCCGAATTCGGAGGCATTGCGTGTTAAGTGGCGGAACTAAACGCCGCGCTTTTCCATCGACACCAGACCGAAGAAAATGGAAATATTAAATATTTCCAGTCCTCGAATCCCAGAGTGGGCATTGAACCCACAACCAGTCGCTTTACAGTCACACGCTTGTCCACTGCGCCACGAATGGCCCCAATGCATGGCATTGTATTATTTGATGAAACTTAATCGCCTAAAGACCGATGATTTAAATTTAGGTAATGGTTTTTTTTTTATTTATAACCTCTTTGTGGTACTTTTGTCGTTGTTACCATATCTGTCGATCAATCAATTTAAGATAATTTTATAACTATTTTGACTTCTTGACTTTCCATTTACTTATAAATTATGTCTCTCCAGTGATAGCACAATATAATAGGAAGCTCCACGCATTTTTCCCGCAGCAACCTACTGTGTTGACACCCACCTTGTTCCCGGTTCAGTATAATATTTTCATACTATGAAGTTGATGATGACCTTATCATAATAACCAGAATCATAATAAAATTATTTTTAACGTATTGCTTTTAACTAAAAGCTTCATGGAAACTTTTCTTAGGCTAATTCGTTTTTATTTAACTACGTATTTAGTAGATTGTATGGTAATAGTACTTCTTGCACGCGATCATTATTCATTTTTCGACGTTTTATTTATAAAGAGAATGATTTTTGAATACAATCCATACTTATATTATAAATGCGAGAGTCAGGCTGTTTGTCTGTCACGCTTTCACGCCTAATCTACCGGTCCAATTTTGATGATATTTAGAATGAAAGTAGTATACTGGGTCCAACATCGGATACATATCTTTTTCAAAAATCAACCTCTAATCTCAACCGCTTGACCGATTTTAACGAATTTTGGGATAAATATAGTTGATAATCCAAGGTTAAACATAGGGTACATTATTTTTCAAAAATCCACTCCCGAGGATTGCAATATAGCGAAATGCTATGTAGTTCACGTGGCGAAGCCGCGAGCGGGCGGCTAGTTAGTATATAAAACAAAGCGTGGTAAAGCGTGGACAAAGTTTTGGCACTAAACACATATGTTCAATACGGTACTGTCTGAGTACCCTGCCACGCGAAAGATGTGTAAATCTGAAAAAGAATAGTACTAAAGTAGATACTTACTTCAAAGTAGAGGTTCAGTCTGCTAATACCTCTTAAATGTGGCACGATTACGTTGAAGCTAAACTAAGCTAAGTTCCTGAAAGTACTTAATTGAATTTAATCGAACATAACTAACTAACTTAACTTTATAGATAGTTATTTTTTAACTGTTTTACTATTACTTTGGTCTTTTCTTATACCACGTACTATTTAATTCTTTTGGGGCCAGTCGTGGTGCCACGTTTCACAAAAGTGTGACTATAAACGACTCGACGATGGGTTCGATGCCCATTCGAGGAGTGGAAATATTTAATATTTCCATTTTGTTCGCTCTAGTGTCCAGTGCGATACAGCATAAAGCTAAAAAAATATAAAATCAAACCCACAACCAGTCGCTTACAGTCACACGCTTGTGCCACTGCGCCATTGGCCCCAATAAATTTAAAAAATCATACAGAATAATATTTAATGCTACAAAAATAATCTACATTATTATTTTCACACAGTCTTTTCTTTTATATATTTAAAATAACAACCTCTAGCATAATTAAAACGTAATACTCACAACTTAGCTCTAACTTTGATATAAATAATAAAATGAAGTTAGAAGCTTAACTTCGAACTAAGAAAGGAAAATGTTTTTTATAATATTATATGCAATTAGTTTAATATGAAACTGAATATCTAAAGTTTTCCAGTACTTATTTTTACTTATTTTCTTTCTATAAGCTGACTTTAAGATACATTAGTTTACTTTTGGCGTTTTTGCGGAATTTAACGCCGTATTTTGTCTAAGTAGCGCGAGTAAACTAAATTATTAATATTCAAGTTGTATAATTTGAAATAACTGGACTCTCTTAGGGACTTCTTCTTTAAGCCTTAGTTTTATGCACTGAAATTGTAAAAAAAATGTATTTTATATGAAAAAGGAAGAATAACGTTAAATAACAGACAAACAGACAGGTCCGCATGTTATGCTCCGCCATTTAACACGTAATGCCTCCGAATTCGACGGAAAATTGGGAACGGAGTGTCTTTATACTAGGTTCCCTCTACCTACGGTGCTGTGTGCGGGATACAGCGTGAAGCTACAAAAAAACTTGAACCTATAACCAATTACTTTTAAAGGCGAATGCTATTACACTGCGCCACGATGGCGTTAATTATTTTGCATTAGTAAACATAATTTAATGACCTAAATACTTACATAATGTACGTAAATTATAAATTTAACAATAATCATAAAAAGGTCTTATATGAATGAGTTTTGTATATTGTACTAGCCCACTATGCGGGACAAAGCGTGAAGCTATAAAAAAAAAACAATTAATATTACACGCATTTTGCATTATCAAGTGTTTTAAATAATTTAATAAAATTAGCAGTTAACATAACAATTTCTCAGAAAATATGTTTGTTATCCATATATACCATCTGTATCTCTATATATATAATAAAAAAGTTGAAAAGTCAATTCTGTGCATGAAAAAATTCCGAAAAATTTTAATTGAGTACGTTAACATATCAATAATTTTTTGTCTGTCTGTCTGTTAATTTGTTCGCCAATCACGCAAAAAATACTGAAGGAAATGAATATATTTTGGCATGGTGGTAGCTTATGCCCAAATATATTTTTTAGGAAAAACATAAAACCGATATAAGTAAATTATTTTATGTCATTATATTTAATAAATTATTTTTTGCATGGAATTAGCTTAGAGGCTAGAGCAATATATGTTAATTTTTATCCTGATTTTCAGTATTCCCGGTATACAGTTTCCGCATAAAATTAAAAAACTGACACAGTCAAATTATGTAAATCATTTACAGGTGAAGCTAAAATCCTACTTTATTACATTTTATCGTAAAACAAGAAGCAAAAATAAATATGCATATATTTAATATTTATATAACTTTTTAAATTTTTATAATGGCAACATTGTCATGTCATTATACGGCTTTTTAACTTCTCCTGTAACCCTTTAACCTAAATTGATATTAGTACTTTGATATTGTTAAAAATAGTGAATTTGAGGTTAGTTTGTTCTAGACATTTTACTTTTAATATTATACTCAATACATAAAAGTTTTTAATGAACTTTAAAGTGCTCGCTTTATAGGTTAATCAGCTATCATTACACAGGTAACGTACTAACTTCATTTAAATAAGTCGTTAAAAATGGTTATGTATTAAAGGTCTAATTAATGATTTCAAAACTACAATACACCTCACGCATGAAAAGCTCTTCAGTCTGCTCAAAGGTAAAATTGAAAAAAACAATTTTAGATTTGTAAATTTACTAGAAGAAATGAGATACTCCTTAATCTACCACAGATGAAAAAAATATATTATATGTTTTCTTTTTGATAATGAATAAATTATTAACGTTTCAAATTTGCTCAAAAGCCAAGTTTGTAATTTAAACGAGAACACGGGCAGCCTAAGATACTAAATAACTATATTAGTGTAGTTTATGCAGGCGAAGTTGCAGGCGGGGCGCTAGTATACATATATAAGTAAAATTGTTTTTTTCCTTTGTAATATTAAAATAACGGCTTTTTTATTAAAAGCATGGTAATAACACGGTGCACATAAATAACAAATTTTATCTGTGCGTCTGTTGATTCTAGCTGTACTAATTCTGGAATAACAACGCTGATTTTGATGAGACTTTCAATAGGAGATAGCTGATGTAACTTAGGCAACTGCTGTCCCAGTATTATAACTTTTTGTTAAATACCACACAGACAAAGTCACGGGCAAAGTTTACAATACAGTAAAAATCTTTTCTCATTCCTTAGCACTTAATAGGTGCCCTAAGGAAATCAAAATCTAGGTCACACCTAGAGCTTACACTTCAAGCTTGATACCTTAATAAAATATATAACCGATAGGTCTTTAATTTCCGATTACATGTGCCAGCTTTTTACGTTTCAGAAACTGAACTGGCAGAGTGCCGAATCGATGGGATTCTTGAAATTCATTTTCATTCCACCGGATAATAGGTTTCAGTTCAAAGAGATATGTATATGGCATTCTCAAAGTTCGCAGTAAAGTAATTTACCGATACGTTATTGGTTTGTAATGTTTACGTAATCAGAGCGTCTCTGTTTTCATTGTTGATGGGAAATTTGTTTCATTGTTATTCTCGATTGTGGGGTAGTTGATAAATGTTTATTTAAGGCTTTAGGTGGCTTGGGGAGAGTGTCAAGACACTCGTCCTCCACTTTTCGTCGGAAAACTAGATACTGTGTGTGGAATCGCTTTGTCTTGACCTCCAGAACAAAAATAATTTTAAATACAATTATTCCCACGGTGGTAATTGAACGAACAACCATTGCGCTTACAGTTAAACGGTCACTCTGCACCACGAGAGTTTCTTATTCATTTTTTTTTTATTTCCTTTTATTTGAAAAAGACATTTAAAGAAAACGTATAAAAATTTGAACGCAGCGGGATTTGAACCCGCGCCTCCTGAAACCGTTCAGGCGCTCTGACCACTGAGCAATGCGCGGGTTCGAATCCCGCTGCGTTCAAATTTTTATACGTTTTCTTTAAATGTCTTTTTCAATTTTCCTAAGTGTGGAATAACACCTTAAAAATGTTTAAAAGTTCCTTTTATTTACAGTTTAAATACAGTTTTAATTAGCAACATTCTTAAGCTACGTAAAAATACATAATACACTTTTTTCATTGCCAGGATTCCTTTCTTCGTATTCATCTTTTTCATATCATTTCCTGTACGAATTCTTGTTTACTTTGTTATTCTCTCGAATAACAAGGAAAGAGAGAGACGAGACACTCCATCCTCCATTTTCCATTCGAAATCTAGACATTGCACGTTGCACGTTGAAAATCAACGCTATGTTTTGTCTCCAGTACCAGAACGAAGAAATGAAAATCATTTTGAATACAATCATGACCCCGGGTGGGAATCGAACAAACAACTATCTCGCTTACAGTAGGACGGTATGGTTTGACACAATTGTTCTTTTTACTTAGAATCTTATATACTATATTAACACCATAGGTATTTATCAATTACAAATTTGTGGCCAGTCGTGGCCCAGTGGCACAAGCGAGTGACTGTAAACGACTGGTTGTGGGTTCGATTCCCACTCGAGGAGTGGAAATATTTAATATTTCCATTTTCTTCGCTCTGATGCCAAGGTAAAGCGCGGCGTTAAGTTCCGCCACCTCCTCATTTCTTCTTTTATTTAATCTTTTAATTGCAGTTTAATTATATTCTTACACATTAACATTCTTAAGCTACGTATGAAATACATAAGACATTTTTTATTTGCCATTATTCCCTTCTTCAGATATTTACATCCAGCAATTCCAGTACGAATTCTTGTTTACCTTAAACACTAAACGATGTCTCGACTTAAAAGTTATGGGTTCATTGCTCACTGGAGCAAATAATTATGTTTATTTTGCGATTTAAATGAAATTATTTAATAAAGTGCAAAGACAGGTTATTTCTTAAAAACGAAGAATATATCCATAAATGGGCTGAACTAGGAAATAGAATAGAATAGATAAAGTTTTAGAATGTTTTCTCTACACAAATTGATGCCTTAGTGAAGCAGCGCCATATCTGATTGCACCCACAATGGTGTTGGTCTCGTTTCTCTCTTGCAGTATGTAATGCATATTAATAACTTTAATTTCTTGGATCGTGCGTAACCCAGCACGGCGTTAAGTTTCGCCAATATCGATTGCATGTTGACAGAAAATTAGCGATCTTTAGTGAATTGTGGATAACGGAGTGTTTTAACACGTACCCTCTCTGTCTACTTAATATTATGCATATAACTAAAAAAAATCGGCGGAAAGTGGGGAACGGAGTGTCTTAACACTAGGTTCCCTCTGCCTACCCTGCTGTGTGCGGGATCTAGCGTGAAGCTATTTATTTTTTAACTAAAAAAAGAACATCAAAACATATCTAACCAATTGTCATTTTAGTATTCACCCACAAACACGACCTAAAGTAAAGTAATAATCAGGCAAAGTGAATTCATTTCGCGGCATCATGTATTCAAATTGTAACAAGTGTCTAGATTCAGTCTACTTAATGAGCTCGACCTATGGAGGCTTTGAGAGAGCACTTCACTTTGTAAAAGTGATATTTGCATCCGTGCGGTCGCAATACGGTGAAGTTTTTTAGAATTCTGTAATGTATTTTTTTTTTGTATGTATGTATGTTGACGTTTTTGTATGGAATATTTAAGGTATTTTGTAATTAAGTTTGGTTTTTTTTTTAGTTTAGCTTTCTGTATAGCAGGATAGTGAGTAAGTTAGTGATATGACACTCCGTTTTTCCCTTTCCGTTAGAGACATTGTATGTTGTGGCGTATTTCAATGTTGCTCTTTGTATTATTGACCATACAGAAGAAAATAAATTATATTAAATATAATCATAAAAAATTAACAATTTTCCTAAGTGTTAAATAATACTTTAAAAATGTTTAAAAGTGAATATAATTATTTTGAATTTGAATTTTTGAATAGAAATCAAACCCTCACAATAGAAAAGTTTCCCCTTTACTACTTTTATTTGAATTCATAACATTGCATATTGAATGGCGGTATAGGACATTACAGTTTATGATACCAGAGTGAAGAACTGAAAATAAATTTGTTAATAAAAATATTTTCATTAAAAGAAATAATATTTCGAAAAATATATATCTACGGATCCTAACATAGACTGGTGATGGTGATGGTTAGAGGAACTGCTACAGTCTCTCTATTACATAAACAAATGAATTAAGAAACGTGTAACCGAGTGTACTCACTCGCTAAAATAAATTCAAGAAGAAAATAACAAACAGAAAAAGGAATAAAAGCTGTGTGTACTTTCGTACACGGACCTCGAGTCTGTGGCGTCTAAAAAACAAAGAGAAAAAAAAAACATAGACTGGCGCTAAAACATATCTCAGGAGGACACGAGAGCCATTTGAAAGTTCAAAAAATGACATAATTAGGTCATTACATAAAGGATTCGATTAAAATTCCCGAATGTTTAATATTACAATATATGTACATATATGGTAATTTTACACATTTTCTTAGTATAGTGAAAAAATTACAAACTTCGAGACCTACTAGAGAGATATAATTATTACCCCAAGCAGAAATCGAACCCAAAACCGTTGGGTTTACACTCTAACACTATCCTATTCCACAAACATTTTAATTAGTTTCAATATAAACATTTGTACTATCAAAAATCATAATAAAAAATAATTAACAAAGTAAACAATTCGATGTTTTTCAGGAGGCGCGTCGAGTTCCACCATTCATGAGAGAAGAAGGAATGATTTATGTCGCCTTCGCGGGTCTGCGAGCTAATTATAAATAATGGATGCGATGGATGGGAGTGAATCATTATTTAATTAGACAGAAATTGATAAGATTTTGATATGGTAAATTAATATTTTCTAAGATTTATTCATTACTCCACGCTTTTTCCCACATAACCGCCTAGTTAGGCAGAACACAGTGTTAAGACACTCCGTTCTCCATTTCTAATGAACATGTGTGTCAAATTGCGAAACTCAACGCCGTGCTTTGACTTTCCATAGTGTTAATAAGCATAAACATTTCTCCGTGTGGGAACCGGAATTACATCTCATCAGGTATACAGGCAGATTCTTTCTCACTGCTCACAATGGCTTCTATCGCTGGACATAATATAAAGTTACAAACTTAAAGAACTATTAGTTGTAAATGAACGCTATTTTTTACACTCATTATATATAGTTAATTTTCTTATATTATTTTTAAAAATTAAGTTAATTCAATTTTCTAAATTAAAGTAACTTTCAATTTCAAAATACCCTTTATTCCCCAGACTAATACAAACACTTTGAAATCGTCAATTAACATAAAAATGTAACTTTTGGCAATCCTACAGGAGTTTAGTTTGCTAACTCAGCTTTAAAATAAAAGAAGGCAAAAGCGGAAATAGCATCTTGCTGATTGCGTCGGGAGCGCCTCAAGTGATTGTTATAACGTTTATTAGTTTGCAAATATATGAATACGATATATTTTTAAAATGAAAAATAATATCTTCAAAGAGAATATAATGTTGAGACACTCCGTTTTTCAATGAATTTTGAAATCATTGTGTGTTATGAAACGGATCTTAACGCCACGATTTTGTATCGAAGCGAGAGCGAAGCATATAGATATTTTAAATATTTCCACTCCTCGAGGGGGAATCGAACCCACAACCAGTCGCGTTTACAGTCACACTTATGCACCACGAGTGGCCCCAACAATTTTTTCTACACTCAATATATGTATTCAATTTTGTTATATTATTTAATTTAAAATCTTTAATTTTTCAATATTAGAAAAGCTTTTACTGAAAGTCATAAATTGAGCTATAGAGCTTTTTAACTTTACTATTATTTTTTTAAATCGTCAATTAATATAAAAGTGTAACTTTTGGCAATCCTACAGGAGTTTAGTTTTGCTAAATCAGCTTTAAAATAAAAGAAGGTGAAAGCGGAAATAGCATCTTGCTGATTGCGTTGGGAGCGTCTCAAGTGATTGTTATAACGTTTATCTTGTTATATATAGTAGGTTTTATTTGCAGCTTGCAAATATATGAACGGAATAAAGTTTTTGTTATTAATTTTAGAAAGATTTTTTTATGTTTATTTATTAAGACATTCCGTTGTCCATTTTTTAAATCTATCTAGGTGTAGTGGGACAGCGTCTAACTGTAAACGAGACTAAGTATTGGATTCGATTCCCATTCAGAGGGCTATTCTTATTTTTTATACATTTCTTAGTTTTTGTGAGACAAAGGAAAGCGTTGAATTTCGTCAATCAAGATACAATGTCTGGAATTGAGTTAAGAAGTGCCTAATGGTTAGACACTGGATTCTCTTTGATTTTTCGTGAAAATGCGTAAAATTGTTACGAAAATGGGTAAAATTGTTATGAGAATGAGTAAAATTAAAGCGTAATAAAATTCCACAGCTTGTTTTAGATTTACCACTAGAGAAATTCTAAATCATTATAAAAAATACTTTAATAAGTAAAGCTTATTACTCTGTAGAAGAGTATTTAAAGGACAAAAATGCGTGGAATTAGATCAGATCTAAATAAGTCCAATGCCGGTTAGCTACCATTGTATCAAATAATAAAATTGTAATTTATATATTTGAAAAAAGCAACTGTTGAATTTCTGGCCGACTCTTCTCAGCAGAACTGCCATCCGAGTCGGTGGTAGTTTTATGTACATTTGACGATTCAAAAGTGCTTTAAAAAGTCTATTTGAATAAAGATATATATTTTTATATCTTTTTTTTTGAAAAATTGTTACGAAAATGCGTAAAATTGTTACGGAAATGCGTAGAGTTGTCACGTGAATTTGTAAAAAAAATGTATTTTCAATACTAAAAATATACGCAATTAATGTAATTAAAATAGTTTAATTCTTAATCCTAATCTTCATAACTCTAAGTAAATGTGTAAGCTCGGATCCGTTCTCATTTGTCAACTGTGTAATGTGAATGAAATTCACGGTTTACATTATATATTTATAGGAACTACGTAAATTTTCAACCGGTATGTATGCAATAAATGATAATTTAGACGCCATCTTGGCTTAGTGGGACAGTCTTAGACTGAATTTGAAAAAAAAATATTTTTTTTCTCCATAGTTTTGTTCCCTGTGGAATTATTAATTAGTGGATATATAAAAAATATTTTTTTGCGTATGTATAAAGTGTACGAATAAAATATAAAAAAAAATAACAAATGTTATTTTATGCCAATTGACAGCTCGTAAAAAAATATTTGGGTAGTAGAAATTTATAAAAATCTCTCTGCAAACATGATAACATGAATAAGTTGTAACGAGCATGTAGGCAGGTAAAGCTTAGAGGCAAGACACTCCAATCTGCACTTTCTGCTCGAATTTGAGTGAGTTAAGTAACGGAATTTAACGCCACCACTTATTAACATAAAGCGTCCGGTAAGCCAAAGCAGGTAAATATATTAACCATCTCGCTTTGAAGTGGATGTCGAACCTTGAAAAAATCGTGATAATACTGAAGACGCCTCAATATTGCAACACTACAAAACTACTTAATTTTTAACTTATCCTTATAAATATTTAATGTTTCCATTTCCTTCACTCAGGTGTCGAGGTAAAGCGCGACGTTAAGTTTTGCCACTTAACACATAACGCCTTTAAATTGGATGGAAAGTGGGGAAGAGAGCGTCTTAACACTAGGTTCCCTCTGCCTATCCTGCTGGGCACGGGATACACAGCGTGAAGCTAAAAAAAATCTTATCCTCATGTATCAAGACATTCCGTTCTCTAGTGTCCATCTAAAATCTAGATATTATGTAATGAGTGGTGGAATTTAACGCCTCGTTTTGTCTTATTACCATAGCGAAGAAATTCAAATAATTTAAAAATAACTTTTCCTCCGAGTAAATATCTAACTTACTACTAATTACTTTATCTCTCAGACGGTCGCACTGCGTCGCTAATACGTAATACAAAATACACTTAAACATTTTGTTCAAAGCTAATATAATCGTTACGCTATGAAATTTAACATTTTTGTAAAGCCTTCCACGTAATCTTGGAAAACTTTGGCCGGGCACAATCTCCGTGACCGTAATGCAGATTCGAGTGAGATTGACTTTAAAGAGTTTCTCCTACGCTTTTATAAATGTTTTATATTTAATAAATAAATAAATATATATTTATATAAAATTTTGGTATATAATTATTATTTTTTAATGGGTATATAATCATTTTTTATGGAAAGAGAAAATTTAGTGTCTTCACACTCCATTTTCCTCTTTCCTCCTAAATTCACATCTACTGGGCATTGTGTGGAGGAACTTAACACTGTGTTTTCTCTTCATAGAGGAGATAAACAAAAATAATTTAAACAGAATCATTACCCAAGTGGAAATCGAACCTACAACCATCGTATTATATTATGCTTTGTATCTTTGACATATACCTAATATTATAAAAGATTAGATTCAGATTTTTGTATTTCTCAAAATGAAATAAAGGAAATAATGAATATTTATGTAATAAAAGCATCGCAAAATCTACCGTTGGCTTTTTCATCTGAAACTCAATGCCTCTTTAATTGGCGGAAATTAGAGGCTGTCGTGGTACAGTTGAACAGTCTGACTGTAAAAAAGATGGTTTTGGGTTCGATTCCCGCCATTCTTTTCTTCGTTTTGGTATTTAAGATAAAGCACGGCGTTAAGTTCCGCCAGTTAACACGCAAATATATCGATTTCAGATGCGCATGCGGAAAATGGAGAACGGAGTGTCTTAACACTAGGTTCTCTCTGACTACCCAGCTACACGGGAAAAATCTCGAAGCTATAATAATAATACCTTATTAATTTCAAGATATATTCGGAAGAAAAAGATATCGAAAGATTATTAAGTATATTCAAATTGTTTTATTTTCCCACTTCTGGTAGAATAAAATGCACAAATAAGCTCCACCGTTCAGCATGCAGTATGTTAAAATTGAGCGAAAACCTATTATTTACCAAAGACACGTGATGCTAATAGAAAAGCAGCTACATGGCTTTTCCTATATCGCTGAGTGGTCACAGAAAGCATAGTGTCAAGATATTCCGATCTCCGTTTTCCACCTTAATCGGGAAAAAATCACATTGAAACGCAGAACTCAAAGCCATGCTTTGTCTTAAGTACCAGAAGAGGTGTTCCATTTTCCGCCCTAAATCGAGACAAAGCACGTAGAGACACAAAGGTCAAAGCTATGCTTTGTCTTAAATACCAGAGCAAGAAAAATGAAAAAAAAATAAATATAATCATCCCCCTGAGTAGAATCGAACCCAAAACCAATTACATTTACAGTCATACGCTGTCCCACTGTGCCATTATGGGCACGAAAAACTGACAAATACAGAAATTTACATAAAAAAATCATCCCAAATCTGAAAGTAAACCCATATCAAACACTCAGTATACCAATACAAAGATCGAAATCAAATTTAAAAAATGAGAAAATATTTAAAATATAATATAAGTCTTACAAAATATGTTATTTGCAGCATTGCCAAGTACACCGCACGTGATAGCGACTAATGGCTTGTCTGTTACAAATAGGTCACGTTCTCTGCATCCACCGGGATAATAAATCTTTCTTAGCAATGAAATGTTAAGAATTATGAACATCTTTAAGTTAGTTAAAATTAAATAGCTTCAGGTTTTGCACGTTTGACAGGTTAGTCAGGTAGAAAATGACAATGACAGTAGAGATAGTGTCAAGACACTCTGTTCACTTTCTGCCTGAAATCGAGACAATGTACGTTGTGTTTCGGATCTCAACGCCCCGCGTTTTCTTAAGTTCTAGAGCGAATAAATGAAAATTAAAATAGAATAATTCTCGCGTGTGGAAATCGAACCCGCAACCATCGCATTACATACAGTCCGACGTTTACATACAGTCGCATTACATACAGTCCGGCATTACATAACAGTTACTTAAAAAAAAAAGAAGCCCGCTGAGTTTCTTGCGCCGGTTCTTCTCAGGTCTGAGGCATTTTTAGTGAACCGGTGGTAAACTATTTGACGTTCAAAAAATGAAGCTTGTAACTTCTCATTTTGAATAAAATTATTTAAGTTTTACTTTGACGAAGTCCCCATTGTACGATGACGGCTTTTTAAATTAATTAAAATAAGAAAATAGCTTCACGTTATTTCCATATAGCAGGGTAGTGAGGGTGAACCAGGTGTCAAGATACTCCGTTCATAGTTTATAGTCAGACGTCCACTATGACAAGTAAGATTAAAAAAAATAATCATAGTTTAAACTGTAAATAATTTTGATTTATTCAACGCCAACTTTATTTACCAAGAGTTACATTTCCAATCAAAGCTTAAGGCGCAGTTAGCTGCGTAACTGTGATACTGATTATTTTCACAAGAAATTAATCAGTATCACAGCCACATACATCTTGACACAAAATTAAAAATTAAAAAATAAGTCGATTGTAAAATCGAACCCCATTTGACGAATGATTACCTATTATTTTTATTTCTAGTAGAATACGGAGTGTCATGTCACTAGGTTCTCTGTGAATATCCTGCTGTACGGGAAATAATACACTAACACCCATTGCAACCTTAGATTGTTTTTTTTTTTAGCTTCACGCTGTATCCCGTACACAGCAGGGTAGGCAGAGGGAACCTAGTGATAAGACACTCCGTTCCCCACTTTCCGACAAATAAGAAGGCATTGCGTGTTAAGTGGCGGAACTTAACGCCGCGCTTTGCCTCGACACCAGAGCGTAGGAAATGGAAACATAAAATATTCAAAGTTGTAAGTCACAACCAGTCGTTTACAATCACACGCTTGTGCCACTGCGCTACGACTGACCCCTAGATTTAACAATCAATTTTATGAGTTAATCATTTTTTTGGTCAAAGTTCAACATCAATGTCATATTCAATCCTTCAATTAGTTATTAGTATTACCAATATAAGCCGTAAGTAAAGCAGAATTTACATTTAACCTATGACCTATCACAAAGCAGAACTAAAATGAATCAAGTGTGAAATATCGTGATGGATTCAGCCACTTCAATGAAATTTAAATCTTACTTTGTGTTGGACCGAAACTTTATTACTACTGGAAAGCTTCCGAATCCGATATTTCAGTTCAGTTTCATTCGGTATTCTTAATCACAGTCAGCTATTAAAAGTTTTCAATAATTGGATAGTTCTGCTATTTTCACAGTATTGAAGTGGTTTAAATAATCGATTTTGGTTTTATAAGTATCACTATAGGTATAGCTTAAAGCTTTATCCTGTACTAGCGGCCCGCTCACGGCTTCGTCGCGTGAACTACATAACTGCTTAGGTCTACTGCAACCTTCGGGGGTGGATTTTTGAAAAATAAAGTAGCCTATGTTTATGCTTCGATTATTAACTATATTTATGCCAAAATTCATTATAATCGGTCAAGCGGTTTAGATTTTTCATATAAACGTTCATCCCCTATTTCAACCCTTTAGCGGTTGATTTTTGAAAAAATAAGTACCCAGTAACTTTTACTACTTTCATTCTAAACTTCATCCGTAGATTAGCCGTGAAAGCATGACAGACAAACACACAGATTTTCGCATTTATAATATAAGTATGGATAGCAGGTTGGGTGGAGCAAATATAGCGACAAAACACTCCGTTCTTTACTTCCATCTAGATTAGAGATATTGTGTGCTTAGTGGTGAAATTTAATGCAACGTATTGTACGTTGCATAATTGGAAAAATTAAATTGAAGATAAAAGAGAATAACATATAATTTTAATAGCCTACGCTTTTCATGCATTATAACGCTTTTATCTGAACTTTTTATCAAGATATTCAATTTCTCCATTTTTTCTCTAAGACAGTCTGTCTTCTAGACAGTGCTAGATATTTTCGAATCTCAACACTCACGTTTTGGTTTACCGGTGCAGCGGAAAAAAATAATGTATGCATTTTTTGAGTCGAATCCACAATCAACTTGCTGTCTTTCAGGCGCTGATTCACTTTACTGTCCGTCTATGATAGTCATCATTGTAAAATGCTTAATGTAATGAACCTTACTATATCGGGAACATACAAATGTTTCTGTCAAGTAGATTACGGCTTCGTACTATTTTATGTATGTGCTACTTAATTTATGACTATTTCATGAGCTGTACTTATGAAATAGTGAAATCTAAAATCATTGCATGTTCAGTTGTATATAAGTAATAGAGTTAACAATACAATAAATAAAAAAGACGTTTAGAAAGCGTATAAAAATTTGAACGCAGCGGCATTCGAACCCGCGCCTCCTGAACCGTTCAGGCGCTCTCACGACTGAGCCATGCGTTCAATGCGTGGTGAGAGCGCCTGAACGAATGGTATGTTCCTAAGTGAGACTAGGAAAATTGAAACTTAGGAAAATTGAAAAAGACATTTAGACACACTTTAAACAAATGTTTAAAAATACAATATATAGTCTGCAATATGATCTTTTAAGAAGTGGATCTGAACTCCGCGCTTTACCAAAAAGGGAAAATTAATATAATTTATCATTCTATATAAAAGTTCGAACCGAGCTAAAAATCGAACCCACGTCCTTTTCCCACATACTCAGACGTTATCTAAATGGTGGTGCGTAAGGAGTGTCTTAGCACGTAATAATTTGCTCAGTCTATTTCAAAGGCATCATTGTCACAAACGTACATAATTGTAAATCTGTTAATTATTAATTTGTAAAAAGATTTATTTAAAACTTATTTATAAGCTTTTATCAAGTCAAACTTTATCATATAAAACGCATTAACTTTATTAGACTTATCACAAATCCACTTATTTGTCCACATTAAAAAAAAAAATCAGCAAATCAATACTTATTTTGACTCAAATTATTTGACTTTGACTTTGACTCGCTACTCTCCACTCAGCCTACCTAGAGATTTATTTTACCATTAAAAAATAACTTTGATTAAATTCTCTGTATTTACTCTCTACAGAGACTCATTTTATCTTAAAAAAAAATATTTTCACACAATCGTCTACACTAAAGGCAGCACATTGAAATGGTAATCACTCTTTACCATGTAATCTTATTTAGTATTCACTAGCTGTTGGTGCCAAACAGAAAGAATTAGAGATAAACGTCTTATTAGCATTATGAAAACGTGGCATGAATTATATATCTTCAGCTTAATTAGCTTTTATATAACATGAAAATAAAAAAGCTTACAGTAATTCTGGCAAAATGTGGAAGTTTTGTTGTTTTTGTAAATGAATATTATGATCCATGTATAGGTACTATGGTCGTGCAAAAGTACTGGATTTAAGAGTAAACGCGAAAATTGTGGGTTGGATTCTCCCTTAGAAGAAATATTACATTATTAAAAAAAAATAGCTTCACGCTATATCCCGCACACAGCAGGATAGGCAGAGGGAACCTAGTGTTAAGACACTCCGTTCCCCACTTCCCGCCGAATTCGGAGGCTTGCGTGTTAAGTGGCGGAACTTAACGCCGCGCTTTACCTCGACTCCAGAGCGAAGAAAATGGAAATATAATTTCCGCTCCTCGAGTGGGAATCGAACCCACAACCAGTCGTTTACAGTCACACTCTTGTGCCACTGGGCCACGACTGGCCACAATATTACATTATTATTTAAATTAAATTCGGGTGTGGTGTCGAGGCAAAGCGCGGCGTTAAATTCCCCCACTTAACACGCAATGCCTCGAAATTTGGCGGAAAGTGAGGAACGGAGTGTCTTAACACTAGGTTCCCTCTGCCTACCCTGCTGTGTGCAGGATACAGCGTGAAGCTAATTGTAATTCTTATATAAAATAATTCGAGGTCGAAATATAAACATATTATATATCATTGGATCAATTCGAGTATTATACGCTACGCAATTCAAAATATATCTCCTCAGAAACCATATGAACCTGCTACGACCATCACTTCTTAAATAATTAACCAAAATTCCAAGATGTATATATATATATATATATATATATATATATATATATATATATATATATATATATATATGTATTGTTAGAAGAATGTACGTATTAACATTTTCCTTATTGACCCAATTTTGATAGTAATAAAGTATGACGATTCATCTTCATCATTTTATTGGAACAAGTTTTATATGGCGGTTTTTATATACAACTAAGTTAAGTTGCTTTTATTAGGTACCTCAAAAAGTAATAATTGTTAATTAAATATTATATGAATATAATATCCTTCTATATTTTTAATGTAGGAATAATATTAGTGTTTAAGTATTCAATTTTCCGTTTTCCAAAAACAGGTTCAACCTTTCCAGATGTTTATTTTTTTCACTCTGTTCTAAGAGAACACGTTACAGCGTTAAGTTACGCCACTAAATACACAATGTCTCTTATTTGAACGGAAAGTGAACTGTGTTTTAATACTAGCTTCTGTCTACCGACCTACGTTAAAAGTAAATCCAATAAGAAAATCTCTCGAATTCAGATGGAAATTGGAGAACGGAGTCTCATATCTTGTTTTCTGTATATCTGTAAATTATTAATTTGAAAAAATAAGTCTTACAGAGTATCATGTTCTGGTTCTTTTACTTTAATTATTGATTCTGTGGTAAATTATTATTTGACATTTATTAAATAAAGCATGTAACTTATTTTTATGAATAATATTCCACTTCGACTTAGCACAAGTTTTTGTCAGATGCCTACCTGCTATGCAAGAAAAGGACGAAGATACACTTTTTTACAGGTTCAGGCTGTATCATCGCCTCGCGTCGCATTGCGTCGAGTGAAGAAAATGAAAATATGAAATATTCCCATTCCTCAAGCGGAAATCGAACCCACAACAAGTCGCGTTTACAGTCACACTGTGTGCCCCTGCACCACGACTGCCCTTAATAAAGCCGCAATAATATAACTAAACCAACCTTAAACTATACAGTCAGCTCCAAAAAACAGTTACAGCACACGACAAGCATAACGTCTCAATTTATAAGCTTCGTCTTTATTCTACTCCAATAGTCTCTCGGCATTAGCTCGTGAGTTATGAGGCGTCCATAAATTCCAAGTTTTCTTAAAAGAATGGCAACTTTCTCCACCCTTATCAAGCTCAGGGAAGCATTTAATTCGCCCGTCACTTTTATGAAAAATTTATTTCCCACATAGACCGCGCCGTCAACCACTTCTATAACTTATTTCTAGTTATAAACGATAGTTTTATGTTTATTTTAAATGTTTTCTGTGGAACAGCGACTTACTGGGTAGTTGCGGGTTCGATTACCACTCAAAGAATAATTACGATATTTAAAAAGTGGAAAGCTGAAAATGGATTTACCTACGCCGGACCTAGTTATGCCGAATATCTACTATATCTACTATTGAGTCAATCTTATGAGTAGTATCAAATATATAATAATTAGTTATAATTTGTGTACGAAAAGCGCATAAATTAAGTTAAAAAAAATCAATTAGTACATCTATTAGCAAAGAGCGGCCGGAGGCTACGATCTAGATCTACACAACATTCTTAGAGTAATAAAAAATCAATATCTATAATATAAATTTAAAATATTAAAACAAATTTATCATAATCATATATTAAACAACAAGAAATTATAAGCAAATTATAATTGCCAAATCCAAAAATAACTTGAACAACACGAACGCTGTAAACATATATCGTATAAAAGGAACAATTAACAAGTTATCCACAATTTCGCTACAACATGTATCTGCTTACATTGAATCGTCGATAAATCTAAGGCAAAGAGACTCAATATATCATGTTCGATTAACAAAGTTGAGAACGTTTTAATTATTCACCAAGTATACGTTTAGACTGAGTGTTTCTGAGAAACTCCACGGGTGAATCTGTAATTTGAGCAAGAATTAATGATGTGGCTAGTCGTGGCCCAGTGGCACAAGCGTATGACTGTAAACGACTGGTTGTGGGTTCGATTCCCACTCGAGGAGTGGAAATCATATTTCCAGTTTTACCCGCGACGGAACGGCGACTGTATATGTGTTTGGGGTGAGAGGTTGTTTGTTTGTTTGTTTGTTTGTTTGTTTGTTTGTTTGTTTGTTTGTGTGTTTGTGCAAATTACTATGTCAATTATTTCCAAAACTATAAGTCCGATTTTGATACGGTTTTCTATGATAGGTTAAGGTTCAACTGGCGTATGTTCTTAGATATGTCTTATTGCCTTAACTCACCAGGGGGCGCTGCAGTAAGCATTTTACGTGAAAACGAATGTTTTCAATTATCTCAAAAAATAATAGTCTGATTTCAATAGATTTTCAGTGGTAGATTCAAGTTTAATTGGTGGATGTTCTTGGATATGTTTTATCGTGTCAAACCACCAGGGGGCGCTGCAGTAAGCATTTGTTTGTACTTTTTTTGTATTTATTTGTCTAAAACCGAAACTACTGATCCGATTAAAAAGAGTTTTCATAAAAAGATTTATCTTTGCTTGGTGCATATTTTAAGATTTTTCTTTTTTTGTTACGGGGAAATCTCACCAGGGGGCGCTGCACTAAACATTTGTTTATGCAGAGCAAAAACTACTAGTCCAATTTAGATGAAACTTTCAAGGATGGGTTCAGGCTTAATTGGTGCGTCTTTCCATATATGTGTTATGGTGACCACTCATCAGGGGGCGCTGTAATAAGCATTTGTTTGAGTTTTTTTGTGTAAAACCAAAATTTTTCTTATATTTATTTGTCTAAAACCGAAATTACTTATCCGATTGGCTAGAGTTTTCAGAACTAGATTAAGCTTTACTTCGTACATATTTTAAAATTTTTGTTTTTACGTTACGGTGAAAATTCACCAGGGGGCGCTGCAGTAAACATTTGTTTATGTAGAGTAAAAACTACTAGTCCGATTTAGATGAAACTTTCAACGATAGGTTAAGGTTTAATTGGTGCATCTTTTCATATATGTGTTACGGTGATCACTCACCAGGGGGCGCTGCAGTAAGTACATTTGTTTGTGCAAAACTAAAACTACGAGTCCGATTTGAATGCAGTTTTCAATGATAGATTCAAGTTTACTTAGTGCATATTTTCATATATGTGTCATGTATGTTTACTTAGTGCATATTTTCAAGTATGTGTCAACTCTCTAGGGGGCGCTGCAGTAAGTAGCTGCTTCCATTTTTTGTGTATAACAAAAACGACTAGTACGATTGGAAAGAGTTTTCAGTATTAGATTCCGCTTTGTTTAGTACATGTTTTTAAATTTGTATTACGGTGACAAGTCACCAGGGGGCGCTGCAGTAAAATATTGTTTGTGCAAAGCTAAAATGACGAATTCGATTTGGATGCAGTTTCAGTGATAAGCTCAAGTTTAATTAGTGCATGTTCTTGGATATGCTTTATCGTGTTAACTCACCAGGGGGCGCTGCAGTAAACAACATTTGTTTGTAATATTTAATGTAAAACCACAACTACTAGTCCGATTGGACAGAGTTTTCAGTATTAGATTTACCTTTACTTGGTGTATGTTTTTAGTTTTTTTTTACGTTAAGAACTCACCAGGGGGCGTTTCATTAAACATTTGATGGTGCAAAGTTAAAACTACGAGTCTGAATTTGATGCAGTTTTCAACGATATGATCAGGCTCAATTAGCGCGTGTTCTCGTATATGTGTCGTGGTGACACCTCACCAGGGGGCCCTGTAGTAAGCATTTGCTTGTATTTTTGTGTGAAACCTATTTAGATGCGGTTTTCTGTGATAGGTTCAGGTTTAATTGTTGCGTGTTTTTATATGCCATATCACAAACTACCACGGGGCGCTCCAGTATAAATTAATTTGTTCCAAATCAAAACTACTAGTGGGTTTTGTGATTTTCACTGATTTGGTTAAGCTTAAGTTTCCTAAAAATGTTGCGGTGACAATCTGCCAGGCGCTGCAATAGGCATTTGATAACCAGAAAGCATTGGGCTTATAATTTTTTTTGGATTTGCATGAAGATTAATATAAAGTATTTCGAAATTATGTAATAATATATAATGTGTATCTATACACTTTAAAAAGTTTAAAATAAAAAACAAAATTAAAAATTTTGAAAATACCCACGACGGTTTAATTGTAATTGAAAAAGGATAAAATAACTAGAAATCCCCCGCCTAAAAGAATATATGTAACGAGATGATGGGGACAACTTCGTCGGGGGCTGCCAGTTGCAACCTCTATTTTAAATATAGTAGCTAACAGTATAGATTTCGTTCTTAAAGTTTTTAAAAGGAATACCAGTTATCAAAACTGTAAATTCATATTAATATTTTAATTTTTTCCTAAACCTGTTTTAACAGCATGAAAACCTAGGAGAAGTTAGCAAACTTAAAGTAATGGCAGCTCCGACGAAGTCGTCCCCATCATCTCGTTACATATATTCTTTTAGGCGGGGGATTTCTAGTTATTTTATCCTTTTTCAATTACAATTAAACCGTCGTGGGTATTTTCAAAATTTTTAATTTTGTTTTTTATCTTCGCTCTGGTGTCGAGGTAGAGCACGGCGTTAAGTTCCGCCACTTAACACGCAAGCCTCCGAATTCGGCGGAAAGTGGGGAACGGAGTGGCTTAACACTAGGTTTCTTCTGCCTACCCTGCTGTGTGCGGGATACAGCGTAAATTCAATTTTTAATAAAGAAAATTTAGCATTAATTCTGAGTTAGGTCACTTTAATTCTAAGTGCGATATGTAAAGTTTGTATATACAAGATAACATTATTGGTTCGCAACGGCCGGCGGGTGTGCGTTTATGTTAATGACTTCTATTTCCGGTATCCACTTCCGGTTACAAAGCTTTATTAAGTTTGCACAGCGAGTAACATGAGAGTGGGAGGTGTTTGCATTGCGATAATAAATCTAGTTGTTAATCTAAAAATGTTATTTTAAGGTTTTATAATATTTTAAAAATATATATATAGAGAGTATTGGGGCCAGTCGTGGCGCAGCGGCACGAACGTGTGACTGTAAACGACTGGTTGTGGGTTCGATTCCCACTTGAGGAGTTGAAATATTTAATATTTCCATTTCCTTCGGTCTGGTATTAGAGGTAAAGCGCGGCGTTAAGTTCCGCCACTTAACACGCATTGCCTCCAAATTCGGCGGAAAGTGGCGAATGGAATGTCTTAACACTAAGGTCTCTCTGCCTGCCCTGCTGTGTGCGGGATACAGCGTGGAACTAAAAAATATAATAAAGAGAGAGAAATTAAAGTATCTACTATTGAATATAGAATTTAAAGCAAAGTACAAGAATATATAGTAATTAAAGAAAAGTACTATTTGTCTTTATAACTCGATTCATGAGGCAATTTTGCCGCAGTGGATCAGCGTCTGACTGTAAAGTTCAAACTGTTGTGAGTTCAACTCCCAGAAATTATTATATATAATAATTATTTTCATTTCCATACTTAAATCAGACAAAGTGCGACATTGAACTGCACCACTCACAATACAATATCTAGATTTTAGGCAGTAAGTAGAAAACCTAGATACATAACCTCGCTATGCGGCAAAATATTTAAAAAGATCTGCCTAATTTACTGTTTTCAACTCAAAACTTACACTTAACTTAAGATTTAACAACACCCTAACCCGAACCATATAATATAGAACCACTAAAACACTTTGCAGCCGGTTAGAATTTCAATCAGCAAAACCCCACTTTATCTCAAACAAACGTCTGCCTATTCCGATATAGCGTTGAAATACGAACAATGGGTGCATTAGCGAGCCAATTTCGCCTCTGCCAAAAATAATGGACTATCGGAAGACATTGAAGGAGGAAACTCGGTTCTGACTTTTTTCTTCGTGAGTATTTCTACCATTGTTCTGAATATGGCCTTGGATGTTACATTTTGTTCGAAAAAAATCATTTGTGAAAGTAGTTAATACTGAGTATGTTTTGGATTTCGTTTTGCATGTTGCTGTATTGTGGTTGTGGAAAACGTATTTTTTAGTGAAGTTGAGTTTCTTTTTTTATAATTCTATTTTATCACTCGACGGACATAAGGTATGTACCTTTGTTTACAATTTCAGTACTTAATACTAAGATTTAAAGAATATACTAAGACTAAGAGAGTCCAGTTATTAAAAAAATTAAGTTGCCTGTTTCCATGTTAATACAACTTATCATATGAATATTAAACGTAACCGAACTAAAAAAATATGATCTTATTGTATATTAGCTTTTTTATATGTAAAATAAGTAAATGAGGAGAGAAGTAAATAAGTAATATAAGTAAGGTAATGTAGATATTGTAATACAAATATTATAAAGAAGCTATTATGACGCAGTGGAATAAAAAGCGTCTAACCGCGAAAAATTATGATTTCGATTCCCAGTGGGAGCAATAATTATCATATTTCAATTATTTTAATTTCTCCACTCTGGTACCTAAGGCGAAATTGGAGTACGGAGTGTTTACACTAGGTTCCCTATAACCGTTTGTACAAAAAAAAACGTAAAACTGCAAAAAAAATAAATAAAAACAACTGTATATAGCTAAGTGTATAAGGTCTAGTATAAGCAATAAAATAAATATATTCTGTGAAATAACATAGAAGTCAAAATAAACAATGAACTAAATAATTAAAAATAATTCTTCTATACGAGAGGTTCCCAACCTTTTATTGATCAAGGACCACTTTTACATTATTCTTGCTAGAAGGAACCACTATGTATATAAACCTTACAGTTTCTGTCATTTTGTAGTGTGATTGTATGAATTTGGGTAGAGCTGGGTACAACACCCGCTAAATTTAAAATCGTTCGCGGACCAGTTTATCCCTTCTGCGAACCACTGATGGTCCGCGGACCACTGGTTGGGAACCAGTGTTATAAACAAATCATTTAATAGAAAAGAGTGGTTATATAATAAGCTGAATATGCATTTGTATTTCGACATGTGAAGGAAAATCTTTTGATCCCCTCTTACGAAGATTAAGCCGGATAAGGGAAGAAAATATATTTCATATTAATCTACAAAAAACACATTTAAATATTAAATAAATACTATACACACTGTCATATGCGATATACATTTATAAGAAAAATCATTTTAGTACACCGTCCAGTGGTTGGACCTGGAAGGTAACGAATAGGCGCGGGTTCAAATCCCGCTGCGTTTAAATTTATATCCATTACAAAAATGTTTTAATATCTTTATAAAAGTTTGTGAATAACGCTTGGGCCAGCCGTGGCGCAGTAGCACGAAAGTGTGACTGTAAACGACTGGTTGTGGGTTCGATTCCCACTCGAGTAGTGGAAATATTTCATATTTCTACCTCCTTCGCTCTGGTATCAGAGGTAAAGCGACGTTAATTTCCACCACTTAACACGCAATGCCTCCGAATTCGGCGGAAAGTGGGGAACGGAGTGTCTTAACACTAGGCTCCCTCTGCCTATCTTGCTGCGTGCGGGATACAGTGTGAAGCTAAAAAAAATAAAATAAATCATTTATAATTATATAAAGTTATATACACGTTATCATGGCAACCTGTATTTTACTCATCAGCAGGTTTCTCTATTATAAATATACTATATTCTACTCTCTCTCTCTGCTCCACATAAATTTAAATTTTCCGCTAATCTTTGTTAAAAGTCATAATACGAAAACAATTAAAATGAAACAAATAATATGCAGATTGGCATTATGAAGGCTGTTGTAATAATTGCTAGGCTGAAAAGAGTTTGATTGCAGCTACTTTTTTAATTATAGATGACGACATTTTTTTTTTTATTTAAATTTAAATTGTTCTCGCAACTCAAGATTTCAATAGCTTCGTGTATTTATTTATTTTACTTACCTACTAACTCTATTGTAAAAAAAAGTATATTTATAAAATGAAAGTAGCCTAAGTTATTTATTATTACAGCCCCATCCTTATCGCGGCTATTTACTTGTTAAAGTGCCATCAAAATCAGTCCAGCTATTCGGGAGATTAGGCTTTAACTAACAAACATATAATATAAACAGATAACAATTGTAATTAATATTACTTAGGTATACTATTTATTAAAAAGTAGTTATTTTAGTATTACAAAGGTGCACTCCAATTTTGTTTATTTGAACAGATTTATTTCATTAAAACTGGTAAAGCAAATGGCAAATAACATTTACAAAATATACAATTAACACATAAGAATACATAATATCATTGGCCAATTAAATTTCCACTTACACACAAAATATGAATTGAATGGTGAAAGGAAAATGAACATTATATAAGCAAGGTTTAAATACTACTATGGGGCATTTATAAATGTTATAACTATTGAATTTGGTAAAGAAGGTTATTTATTCTTTAATTAATTCGAAATGTCAGAAATATTTGATTGTGAAAACACTCCGCCCGTCACTTTCTGCCCGAAATCGAGTCATTTTACGTGTTAAGTGGCGGAACTCAACGCCGTGTTTTATCTTAAGTACTAAAGTGAAGAAATGAAAATTTAAATATTCCGCAAGTGAAAATCGAACCCACCAACATCGCTTTTACAGTCAGTCTGGCCAACTGCGCGACGACGACCTCGACGGCGAAAAAAGCAAGAAGCTGTAGTTAAAAATGTATCTACCACATAACATTTACTACATCATTTTGAGCATAGGCAGTGGATTTTAACGTCGCACTTTGTTACCAGATCAAATAATGAAAGTAATATAAATTTAATTGGAACACAGTACTCCTTTTATGTTTTTATGATTTAAAATAAAATAATATTATTCATTTCTAGTTTTCAATGTTCGTGTATATAGTACGTGGTGACCAGTCGTGGCCCAGTGGCACAAGCGTGTGACTGTTAAACGACTGGTTGTGGATTCGATTCCCACTCGAGGAGTGGAAATTATATTTCCATTTTCTTCGCTCTGGTGTCGAGGTAAAGTGCGGCGTTAAGTTCCGCCACTTAACACGCAAGCCTCCGAATTTGGCAAATTCGGAAAAGTGGGGAACGGAGTGTCTTAACACTAGGTTCCCTCTGCCTACCCTGCTGTGTGCGGGATACAGCGTGAAGCTAAAAAAAAAGAAAAAAAAATATAGTACGAAATAAGATCCTGAGATACATTACCAATATTATAATAACAACTTCTTGAATACATTATCTTTTTTTATATATCTTTTTTTATCACAGGGGAACAATGTTGTTTCTCCTACAAAAACACTATGTCCCCAACTGTTACACAAGAAAATTACAACTTCAATTTTTTAAAATATCTCTAAAACTATATTAAAATAGTTTAAAACATTTTATAGAGTTCTTCCACACTTAGGAAAATTGAAAAAGACATTTAGAAAACGTATAAAAAATTCAACGCAGCGGGATTCGAACCCGCGCCTCCTAAATACCGTCCAGGTGCTCTTACCACTGAGCCATTTGTTTTTTTTTATCAGAATTTTAAAATACGATTTATTGCCCTAGTGATATATCACTGGCTATTAAAATGTCTATATAAGGTATAATAAATCATTATATTCGTTTACACTGAAACAAGAACCTTAAAGGTTGGTTGACCCAGTTAGTATATTAAAATCAGAATTCAATCCACAACCATTGCACTTAACTTCCTTCTTTTCCACTACACCTTTCTTACTACTATACCTTTTTTTAATTTATTTTTATTTTTTTAGCTTCACGCTGTATCCAGCACGCAGCACGGTAGGCAGAGGGAACCTAGTGTTAAGACACTCCATTCTCCATTTTCCACCGAATTAGGAGGCATTGTGTGTTAAGTGGCGGAACTTAACGCCGCGCTTTACCTCTGATACCTGAGCGAAGGAAATGGAAATAATTAATATTTCCACTCCTAGAGTGGAAATTGAACTAACAACCAGTCGTTTACAGTCACACGTTCATGCCACTGCGCCATGACTGACCCATGGTCCACTTATATATTTAAAACTTGAATTAAATATTATTAATATTCTTATGAAATTCCAAGCTAACTATCGCATGCTACCAACAATACTTAAACAAATGCCAACTAAGTATTAACAAACGACGCAAATAAACTATTATATTATATTTTATTTCTTATTTATTCTACGTACCATATATTTTTCTTTGATGTCACGAGATTCGATCATTACGCTTTCAGGCTAATTTCAGTAGCATTGAGTACATTTTAAACATAAATTACGTTTAAAGAAAATAGTGGGGCAAGAAAGCGTGTTTACATTCTACAGCTGTCTTCTGTGGAATTGCAGGGAGATGGACGTTGCACATATGAGAGATACAAGGGTATTTAAGCCAGTTTTTAAAGCTTAGTTTTTGCCGTGTGATCCCGGCTTAGAATAGGATCACCCTGGTATTGGAGGTGTCGTAAGAGGCGACTAAAATACGAGTGGTAGAGTCAAGTTGCCAGTAATGGTAACTCGAATGGGCCGACTCGACCGGACTACCACCACCCCCGGCATCTGAAACCGGCGTTAAGCAGTGGCTTTATGCCACTGCGTTTCGCACCAGGTGATGCCGGGCACCGGAGCCCAACTCAACCATCTGGCTTCGTCTGGACTCCGACGATCGTGTCCGCATCTACGCATGCCTAGACAGGTCCCGCAGTGGTAACGCGGAAACGGATCGACTCATGGAGCATATGCAATCGGCCATTGATGATATGCTCTCACAGATCCCCTCCGCTGAGGTCGTGATACTTGGTGATTTTAACGCCCATAACGCCGATTGGCTAGGATCACGCACCACCGACCACGCGGGGAGGACTGCATTTGACTTTGCTATAGCAAATGGACTGTCCCAATTGGTTGATTCACCGACACGAATCCCGGACGTGGACAGCCACAATGCCTCCTTATTGGACCTTCTGCTGACTTCAAATCCGGAACAGTACCAGGTGTCAGTGGACGCCCCTTTAGGATCCTCTGATCATTGCTTGGTACGGAGTGTGGTGCCAATTAAACGCAGCAGTTGCAGAACACCCGCAACTCGCCGTGTCTGGCACTACAAGTCAGCAGATTGGGATGGGATGCGTACATTTTACTCATCTTATCCCTGGGGGCCGGTGTGCTTCTCTTCAGATGATCCCAGTGTCTGTGCCGCCGCTGTCGCTGACGTGGTTCTGCAGGGTATGGAACTTTATATTCCTAGCTCTGTAGTGCCCATCGGTGGCAAATCACGGCCTTGGTTTGGTAAGTCCCGCAAACAAGCTGCCTTTGGCAAGCGCGAAGCTTATCAAGCCTGGGCCGCGGCACTAGTCGCTAAGGATCCGAAAGCGAAAGCCTTAAAAGGGAAGTACAACCGATCCTCTAGGTACTCTAAGCGGCAAATTGCTAGAGCAAAGTCCCAGCATATCACCAAAATCGGTGAGAAACTTGAGAGGTGCCCGTCGGGAACGCGGCAGTTTTGGGCACTCTCCAAGGCTGTGCTTGGCAACTTTAGCCAGCCCTCGTTTCCACCGTTACGCACAGAGAATGACATCCTGGTCCACACGGCGAAGGAGAAAGCCGATCTACTGGGCGCTCTCTTTGCCTCGAACTCGACTTTGGATGACCAAGGAACTTCTCCGCCGACCATCCCGCGGTGTCAGAGCTCAATGCCTAACGTTAAGTTTAGCCAAAAGGCTGTTCGTCGAGCTCTGTTTTCCTTGGATATCCAAAAGGCGAGTGGTCCGGATGGCATTTCTCCTATAGTGCTCCGAGCATGTGCTCCTGAGTTGACGCCGGTGCTAACGCGTTTGTTTCGGCTCTCCTACTCAACCGGCGTAGTCCCAGATTCGTGGAAGAGCGCTCTTATCCACCCGATCCCGAAGAAAGGCGATGGTTCCGATCCAACTAACTACAGGCCTATCGCTATCACCTCCCTGCTTTCCAAATTAATGGAGAGCATAATAAACAGCCAGCTTCTGGGTTATCTAGAAGATCACCAGTTGATTAACGACCGTCAATATGGCTTCCGTCATGGTCGCTCAACTGGTGACCTTCTGGTTTACCTAACGCACCGCTGGGCTGCTGCTATTGGAAAGCAGGGAGAGGGCCTGGCAGTTAGTTTGGACATGGCGAAAGCCTTCGATCGTGTGTGGCATAGGGCGCTCCTAGCGAAACTACCATCTTTTGGGCTTCCCGAGAACTTATGCAAGTGGGTCGCCAGTTTTCTCACTGGGCGTAGCATTAAGGTCGCTGTCGACGGGTTTTGCTCAGACTTCCTGCCCGTGAACGCTGGCGTCCCGCAAGGCTGTGTGCTGTCCCCTACGCTATTTCTTCTGCATATCAATGACATGTTAGAGGATCCTGGCATTCATTGTTATGCAGATGACAGCACGGTGGACGCCGTATACACCGGCCGTGCAGGTTTTTCTCGGGAAAACGTCGACGAGAGCCGAACAAAACTTGTGTCTTCTGTTGAGGCATCCCTCGTGAATGTCTCCTTATGGGCTGAAAGGAACCTGGTTCAATTCAACCCCCAAAAGACACAAGTTTGCGCGTTGACCACTAAGAAAACCCCATTTGTCCTATCACCACTTTTCCAGAACACTCCCCTTCATGCCGCGCCCAGCATCAGCATATTGGGCCTGAACGTTTCGAGTGAGTGCCAGTATCGTGATCATTTAGAGAGTAAGGCCAAGTTGGCCTCGAAGAAGCTGGGTGTCATCGGTAGAGCTAGACAGTACTTCACGCCCAAACACCGATTGTCCCTTTATAGGGCCCAGGTGCGGCCTCATATGGAGTACTGTTCTCATCTCTGGGCCGGTGCCCCCCAGTATCAGCTCGATCCATTTGATCGCATACAGCGCAGAGCCACTCGAATTATCAGGGACCCAAGAATCTGTGCTGGGCTTGACACTTTGGCGTTGCGTAGAGACGTGTCCTCGTTATGCGTTCTCTATCGCATGTATCACGGGGAGTGTTCTGGAGAACTGTTTGACCTGATACCTGCCGCCGAATTTTCCAACCGCACAGTACGTGCCAGATTGAAATATCATCCACACCATCTGGATACCTGGCACTCTAGTACTGTGCGGTTCCGTCGACATTTTCTTCCACACGCCACACAACTGTGGAATGGCTTACCAGCGGCAGTGTTTCTAGGTCGATACGACATGGGTTCTTCGACCTTCAAAAAGGCGCGCTTACCTCCACCTCAAAGGCCGGCAACGTCCCTGTAGCTCCTCTGGTGTTACACGGGGCCGTGGGCGACGGTGATTACCTATCATCAAGTGACCCGAACGCTCGTTTGCCTTGTCCTTTTTTATAAAAAAATAATAATAAAAAAAAAAAAAGAAAAACCATCGTGGCGCAGAGTGACATCGCCTGATGGTTGTGGGTTCTATTACCGCTCGGGGGAATTATATTTAAATTATTTTCATTTTTGCAATTGCAATTTTGTACCAAAGTCAAAACGCAGCGTTGAGTACCGCTACTCAACGCGCATTGTCATGACATCGGAGGAAAGTAGAAAACATTTTAGACTTCAAACCACACTTTCATTTTTATACTAAGATCAAGCAAGACGCCACGTTACTGCTGTCATTCAATTGCTAATATTTGTAAAAGGATCAAAAATTGAAACGCAACGCTCTAGTAAGCCACATACGCTACGCTACGCACGCTACGCTCTAGTAGGCCACATAGCACTACCTGATTGTTTCAGGCGGAAATTGAAAAACGGAGTGTCGCGACACTAGATTTAAACTACCCTGCTATGCGAAAAAAGCTTGAAACTGTATTTACCAGTTAATGTGCAACATACCTAATGCCATTATACATTTCCGCGGAAACCTTTTAACGGATTACGTTTCTTTCCATGCACTTGGTCTAAGCTCATTTTACGGTCTTCCATTGAAGCCGCGAATACTTAATGCGAGGGTTCACTACTAAATTGCTGAAATACAATATCGACGTGTGATATGTGTATACGTTTACGTATAAAGTACTGTCTAAAAGTTTATAAACATTTAGAAAAGCCTAGCAAATATATGCTTCATACTATTTTAACTTCACGTTTTTTATCCCACACCAGGGAAGTCAGAGAGAACCTCCAAAAGTGAGAGTCAAAACACTCCGCTTTTTAAGTTATTTCCAAAATCATTGTTTATTCTTTATACAAAGTGGACTAGCTTCATGAAATTGTTATAAGCACGAAATAGAGGAAATAAAAAATATTACATAACCCGAATGTTTTTCAACATTGGATAAAAGAAATCTTAGCAGATATTTGATTCGTATAACATTTTTACTACATACATGTAAATAGAGTGGAGAACAGAATATCTTGTCACTAAGTTTTCTCTGAATACTCTCCTACACGGGAAAAAGTATGACCTGGAAAAAAATCTAAAAGTGGTACAAAACTTTTAGCCGGTAGTGTACGTTTGCTTGTACAGAAAAATAGTAAAACAAAATTAAATTTATGGGCCAAATGGGTTGGAAAGTCTGTGGCGGTCTCTTACAAATAGTATTTACTATTTATGATTGATTTCAAATATAAGCAGTTATACCAATTCGTATAAAATACGGCATAAACATGCTATATAATATATTTTTTTTATTGCATAGGAGGCAAACGGGCAGAAAGACCACCTCATGGTAAATGTTACCTTGCGAAGGTAACTTCGCCCATGGAAATCCATTAGAGTTGTGGATGCGTTTCAGACCTTGAAAGGTGAAGAAGGGTGAAGGATGTGTGGGAATTGGGATAAAGAAAACAGACTTACATATCATCGAACCGGAACACTCCATCAGATATTTGGCGGTTCGTTTTTAAAATAAAAGTGGTCCCAATCTGGGAACAAATCTCACACCACCAAGTCACTGGATTACCCGTTTTTTACTGGACGCTACACAGCAGCGGAGGGAAATTGTATTCTTAAACTGTCCTCTCTGGGGTAGAACCGCTACTAATTTTGACTCCGTTGTGTGTACGCTGCACATCCATTCTTCTTTCATTGCTGCTTCTTCTCTATTACAATCACACGCTAATACCACGCACGCACGCAATCCTTTTCGTGGGGATAGAACACACAACTCTATCAAACGCTGTCATATTATGCCTAGCACAATATAGTAAGTTTCAAAATGCGGAAGGCGGAGAGTAGAGAAAGGAGTATTTTTAACATTTTAAAAGTCTTATTGACACACTTTGAAAATTGGAAAAGCGAAGTGTCTTAACACTAGTTCACTCTGCCTATAGAAACGCAAGAAACTTTAAAAGATCTATTTATAGGTTAAATAAGCTTTAAAGTAAATTTATTAAAAAATCTATATCTATATTTAAAAGTTTATTTTAATTAACTTGCAATACTTCAACATTCCCAATTGATATAGCAGAAATATAATTAATTTGCTGTTATATCCTTCTCTTAGGAAAAAGCTATTCGATTCCAATTCTCTAGTTCCACGAATGGGTGGGCTTCACAACAACTGTGTTAATAATATAGACGTATTGCTTTAGATCATATAAAATCCAAGCCATTTAATGAAATAAGTTTTTCTTTTGATTTTTATATTTAACGTTTTTCAGCTTTACGCTTTTCGCTTTGTAAACAGGTAGTCAGAGAGAGCCCAGTGTCGAACATGAGCTTGCATGCAATTCAAATTTAGTTTTAATATTAAATTTTCTAGTCTTTGATTAAATTCACCTATGTATGGTTACTTTAGTATCACCGTATCATCTTACTAATATGGAAAAATGACTTCCACGTGTTTCTCAATTGTAATTATATCCGTGTGCCTACTACAGATCACACTTGGCTAATTTTAAGGTACCGGTGACCTTTTATGACGGCTGGATCCGGCCCTGGTTTCAAGATACTCTTTCTTTACGTTCCACTCCAATTCGAGATATTATGTAATGACTAACGCAACTCAACGCCGTGCTATATCTTAATAAAATAAGCGTAAAATAAAAATACTTAACTTGAACAAATTTCATATAAATTTACAACCGCTTAACCGCCCATAATATATACATATACGCGCATAATAATAATAATAATAAAACTTTTTGCTTTCCAACAAGTAAATGACACCGCAAAATATAGTAGTAAAAACTTCTTAACTGCCACTCGCTAAGAGGTCTTCAGACTTTGAGCGCAACTTATGATAAAACTATGGAGATAACCAACTTACTTACAACATTCACATACTTTACAACTTGCGTTGCGTTGAAATATCGAATTTAAATCTAATGGGGCGTTTATTTTCTTGTTCGCAAATATTTCCTTTAGTTTCACTTTTTGTTTCACGTAACAGGGTATTCAGAAAGCATTTAGTGTTAAGACACTCCGTTCTCCACTTTCAGCCCGAATTTGAAACTGCATGTATAAGTGTCTCATGTCTACGCCACGCTTTGTCTTATTAAACAGAGCGGAGATATAAATTAATTAAATGAGGATCGTAGCGGTAAGAGAAGTAGAGGGAGACCTGTGTTGAGTTTCGAGACCACAGTATCAACGATACTGGAAGAAAGCTCACGCGAAAAGCATGAGAACCCCCCGAGAGCATGTATGAAGAGTTTGACAACTGTGGACAAAGCGAAAGAAGTATGCAGGGACTACATAGAATACTAAAAAAAATGAAAAATATTCTATGAGTGGATTTCGAACTCACAAATAAACACGATGACAGTCAGTTGCTGCCCCACTGTGCTACGACAGCCTTAATCACGACTCGGGTATGAATATGAATATTAATATAAAATTTATATTTTGTATATCTTTATTTAAAGTTTTCGAGACGCAGTAAGCTATATGACTGTGATTGCGAAGCCAATCTATCTTATCTCTATTTAAGTTATTTTCATTTCCGTATTGCAATGAGACAAAAAGCGGCGTTGAGTTGCGTCTAGAAATAATGTCTCAACTAAGATTATTTTGCCTGCCCCTATATAGAAATATAAGAATGCGCGTGAAACTAATAAATACATAATATGTTAATAAGTAAAAACTGTTATCGCATATATGCCTTGACGATAGTTGTGCATTCAAAATAAAATAAATAAATAGCTTCACGCTATATCCCGCACACAGCAGGGTAGGCAGAGGGAACCTAGTGTTAAGACACTACGTTCCCCACTTTCCGCCGAATTCGGAGGCTTGCGTGTTAAGTGGCGGAACTTAACGCCGCGCTTTTTGTGCATTCAATTTCGATTTTTGGAAATGTTTCTGAGTACATTTCACTGTAAACACTTCGGTTGTAGGTTCGATTCTCATTCAGAGGAATCGTTATATTTCAATGATTTATATTTCTTCGGTCTTGTACGACAAAGTGCAAAATTTCTGCTACTCAACACGTAAAATGAAGTCAAAGTTTATCATAACAATGGAGTCTTTCCTAACAGGGAATTCCTTTCTTTTTTTTAGCTTCACGCTGTATCTCGTACACAGCAGGGTAGGCAAGGTAGTGCGAATTAAGTGGTGGAACTTAGCACCACGCTTTACACCTCAACACCAGAGCGAAGAAAATGAAATATTAAATATTTCCACTCCTCGAGTGGGAATCGAACACACAACCAGTCGTTTCCAGTCACACGCTAATGCCACTGCGCCATGACTTTGTAATAACAATTACACGCACATACACGCGCAGTAATAATTAATAATAAAATGTTAGAAAGAGGAAAATTATTTAATTAATTAAAATTAAAATTAAATAGCTTCACGCTATATCCCGCACACAGCAGGGTAGGCAGAGGGAACCTAGTGTTAAGACACTCCGTTCCCCACTTTCCGCCGAATTCGGAGGCTTGCGTGTTAAGTGACGGAACTTAACGGCGTGCTTTACCTCGACACCAGAGCGAAGAAAATGGAAATATAATTTCCACCTCTCGAGTGGGAATCGAACCCACAACTAGTCGTTTACAGTCACACGCTTGTGCCACTGGGCCACGACTGGCCATTTAAACATAAAATATTTTTTCATATTTTGTTATTCCTTAATTGTTTGGCAATATAATTAGACCAATTCTCATATATCGTGTGAATTAAAACAGAACACGCATTATTTAGAATTTGCTATGACATATTTATTATAATATTAAATTAATACCTAATAATAAATTATCAATTGACGTTCAAAATTTCATAAACATTGCTTTGCGTAAACTATTATTAAACTAGATTTATTAAACACGTTATTTATAATTCCTTAAGTAGGTACTATATCTACATAAAAAGAAGAGCTAAGTCATAGAAGACAAATTGCAATGGTTATTTCGCAGAATTTTGAATAGATTCTGAACAAGAGAAAAAGTGTGGCTTGAATAAAAATATATATTTTACATATTTCCCTTTCCCAAATTTTTATCGTTAACCAGCTTGACGTGGAAATCACTACGCCATAAGAACATGTCTAATAAACAATTTAAAATAATATTAATTAATGCGCGGCGTTAAGTTCCGCCATTTAACACGCAATGCCTCTGAATTTGGCGGAAAGTGGGGAGCGGAGTGTCTTAACACTAGGTTCCCTTTGCCTACCCTGCTGTGTGCGGGATATAGCGTGAAGTTAAAAAGAAAAGGAAAAAATATATATATTCATTGTTTTTATTTCTTCACTGTGGTCTCTGAGATAATACGCTGCGTTAAGTTCCACTATTTAATACACAAAATATTGTTTTGAAATTAAAAGCGCAGAACTGCGTATTTAGATATTACATTCTGAAAAAAATATATTAATCAGTATAATAATAGATCTAAAACCTTATTATATATAGTACAAAAAAACATCAACCATTCAATAAAGGTATAAAAATAAACACAAAAATAATACGAAACACAAAGAAAAAAAACGGAAGCCAAACGATAAAACTCAATATACAAGTGAAGAAATTCATCATGAATCAATTTATCCGCGGGATTTCTGCGAATGAAAGCGGCGGAAAATATTTTCCACTATAGAGCTAAATGGAATAAGAAAACTTTCTGTCGTACAAAATAGTAGTCAGGAACAGCCGTAGCCGTAGCCGTAGCCGGAGCCGTGTTGCTCCAAAAGTGCAATTGAACCGTGATTTTTGCTGCCTTTCTAACTAGACTACGATATATATTCGTATATGTACTAAATCATAAGCTTTAAGGTGTGTGTACATGGTATATCTTATATATTTATACTAGCGGCCCGCTCACGGCTTCGCCGCGTGAACTATTTCGTTATATTGCATATTTTAGAAAAATAAAGTAGCCTTTGTTTAAGCTTAGATTATCAACTATATTTATGCCAAAATTCATTACAATTGGTCAAACGGTTTAGATTTTTCATATAAACTTTCATCCCCTATTTGAAACATTTAGAGGTTGATTTTTGAAAAATTAAGTAGCCTATGTTAGACCCAGTTACTTTTACTACTTTTATTCTAAATTTCATCCAAATCGGACCAGTAGATTAGCCGTGAAAGCGTGACAGACAAACACACAGACATTCACATTTATAATATATGTATGGCTTTTAACTTCTCTATAGGCCAGTCGTGGCGCATAGGTACAAAGTGTGGGTTTGATTCCCACTCTATGAATTGAAATATTTGATATTTCAATATTCCTCACTCTGATGCCGGTGCGATTAACGCGGTGTTGAGTTCCGCCACTTAACGCGCAATGCCTTCAGAATTCGGCAAAAAAGGGGAACGAATACTTCGTATACTTAATACTTTAATACTTTGCTGCAGTCCGTGGTCATAGATAGAAATAGAATATTCTTTATTACAAATATAAAATGTATGCAAAGCGGTCTTATTGCTTTATTCTAAGCAACCTTTGAAAAGATTAATTATATTGAAAAAGGAAGATATACATCAAATCAGCAAAAATATTAAATATATATAAAATAACATAACTAACACATATAAATTAAATCTAAAAGCCTCATGTATAACTACCTTAACATCTCAGTACAAATCTGTAGTAGACTCATTCAATTTCAATTTACAATCACGCAATCAGGTAGGCAGCTAACGACAAATTGCGGCGCGCACCTTCAAAAGCTCTGAAAGCTCTAAATGTATGATTTAGATTACATACATACATACATACATACATACATACATACATACATACATATATATTTATATGTACCATCATATTTGAAGTAGAAACCCTGTAGAATAAAGTCGTACTGTAAATACCATTATTGATTGTGGATTCGATTCCTATTCCGGTAATGCTTATATTTAAATTATTTGAATCTTCTCTAGTACTTAAGATGTTACGCGGAGTCGAGTATCGCCTCAATATGCAATGGCTTCATTTTAGGCGGAAAGTGGAGAACGGAGTATTTTGACACTATGTTCTCTCTGCTATGCAAGAAAAAGCGTGTGTGTAGATAGCATATATATGTGCACTTTTTTTAACCATCAAACATCACATTCAACCTCAACAACAAAAACCTTTTAATTTTGAGTAAGCATAAAAACGCAGTATAAAGTTACTGTAATTGATTAAAATAATACAATTTTTTGAAGTAAATAATAAAATAAATATAAAAGGAATAATTATTATAAATGGAGCACATGGTGCAGGGACAGCGTCTGACTTTAAGCGCGATAATTGTGGGTTCAATTTCCAACTAGGGGAAATAGTATCCGTTGTCATATGTCCCCGCCGCTGGGTAGCGTCCCGTAAAAGGCGGGTAACCCATTTAGCCTGGTGGTAGGAGATTCTTTCTCCGACTCGCAACCACTATCGTGTCAAACACGAACCGCCGAATATCTGATGATGTGTTCCGGTTCGATGGCATGTCAGCCAGCTCTTCCTATTCCCACCATTCTCATCCTTCCACCCTCCTTCTGTCCTACATTCCCAAGGCTGGCAACGCATCCTTAACTTTAATGTTGTGGATGTCTTCATAGACATGCGAAGGTAACCACTTAACACCAGGTGGGCCTTCTGCTCGTTTGCCTCCTTCACCACATAAAAAAGAAATATATCTCTCCTCTATTAAAACAAAGCGCGGTAGGTTTCTCCGCTTGGCCTCTAACGTTTTGAAATCAGGCACAAAATAGAGAAGGTGGAAAGTCTTAACACTAAATTCTCTCTACCGTCCCTGCTAAACTTAATAAAGCGTGAAACTGAAGAAAAATATTATTCATTAACTATGAAAATAATAGTCTACTGAAATAGTCGTGATAGGTCATCGACTTGTTATAACATTAAGGTCGTTAAGGTTCAATTATAATGAACGAAGTGAGAGCCTTTTTATCAAAGCATTTTACCATAAAAGTCATAATATATTCCTTATCAAAGTTTTCCTTTTATTTATGTAGGTAAATGAATGAAAGTTTTCTTTCTATAAAACATGGTATACAGGAAGATTATTACCGTGTTAAGGTTCTCCGCTCTCTGCTTTCTGTTTTCTGCCTGAACTGCATATATCACTAAGTGACGGAATTTATGTTTCTATAGGACTAATGAAACTAAAAATTTAAATGTTTTTAAAGAATTATTTACACATTTAAGACAATGTATAAATATTTGAACGTAGCGAGATTTGAACCCGTTCTTTTTGGAAATCTACCAAGCGATAAGATAAGATAATCGATAAGCTATAATCGTACCATGAGTGTACTACTAGTGAAAAAAGCTAACCAGTAATTTTGACTATTCAACTTACAAAGTTTATGTGGTCAGTCGTGGCGTAGAGGCACAATGTCTGACTGTAAGGCGACTGGTTGTAGGTTTGATTCCCACTCGAAAAGTTGAAATATTTAATATTTCCAATTTCTTCTTCTGGTGTCGAGGTAAAGCGCGGCGTTAAGTTCCGCCACTTAACCCCAATGCCTCCAGAATTTAGCGGAAGATATGGAAAGGAGTGTCTTAAGAGTAGGTTCCCTCTGCCTACCCTGGTATGCTCGGTATACAGCGTGAAGCAAAAAAAAAAACTTTATTTAATACACAACGGAGAGTTACGTCACTACACACCACTTAACCAAAACATTTGTAAAACATTAAAAAATAAGAATTTCATACACACGAAAAAGAAAAAAAGAAATGTATTTTACAAACATAATATAATAACCATGGTCTTAAACGGTGGAATATTAAATTTTTACGTTTGAACGCGGCTCAGGCCTGTTTGTTTAGGCGCGAGTCTTGATTAGACTCGCACGGTTTTTCTCAAAAATAATTCTTGGGCAAAAACCTTCCTTAAAGTATAAGCTTGAATCGCTCTCGTAATAAGGATCAGTTGTCTCTGTTAACAACTGAGTAGATTTTTTCTTTATATTTTTATATTAGACGATACGATGTTAATTTCTGATATATCGTATAACAATCAATTCAAAAATATACGTATTCAAATAGATTTTTGCTAGCATTTTTAATAGTCCAATGAACATAAAGCTACTACCGGCTCGGAAGGCAGTTCTGCTCAAAGAGCCGGTGAGAAACTTAACAGTTGCTCTTTGCAAATATAAAAAATATAATTATATTATTTATTATTATGGTAGCTAACCTGCGCTAAGCTCAAATCAGATTACTTTCACATATCCTTATCCTTTAAATATTCGCCTACAGAGTGATAAGCCTTACTTATTAATATTGTTTTTAAACGATTTTAAATTTTTTCAGTGACATTAATAAAATGTTAAGTTAAAGTATTATTTAAAAATGTATAAAAAATTGGAAATACCCACGACAATTTAATCGTAATTGAAAAAGGATAAAATAACTAGAAATCCCCCGCCTAAAAGAATATATGTAACGAGATGATGGGGACGACTTCGTCGGAGCTGCCATTACTTTAAGTTTGCTAACTTCTCCTAGGTTTTCATGCTGTTAAAACAGGTTTAGGAAAAAATTAAAATATTAATATGAATTTACAGTTTTGATAACTGATATTCCTTTTAAAAACTTTAAGAACGAAATCTATCCTGTTAGCTACTATATTTAAAATAGAGGTTGCAACTGGCAATAGAGATTGTGTTCCTACGAACAATCGTTTGGCAAGAGAGAATAATATATACTTTCTCACTATTTTAAATGAATCTTTTAAATCTTTATACGTTTTCTACAAACGTTTTTCATATTCTAAGTAAAAACTTATAGAGAATAACACTTTAAAAATGGTAAAATATATGTAAAGTTAGTACTACAGTAGTACCTACATGCATGATAGTCCAAACAATTCGGTTTATCTAACTTGATCGACATATGCATATGTATTATACTGAGCGGCATAACCAAGTCACCTATTTCTAGTAATAAATTAAGTAATAACAAATACAACAAACAATAATAACAAACTTCTATTTAATAAATAGCATTCTCTCTTGCCAAACGATTGTACGTAGAATAATCTTTGAGTAGCAATTTGTAAAAATCTCTCTACAGAGAGATGCTAACAACATAAACAGGTTAAATTAAAAGCGTATAATAATTTCGACGCAGCTGGTAGTAGAACGTATGGCTTAGCGGTCAGAGCGCCTGGACGGTTTTCGGGAGGCGCGAGTTCAAACCTCGCTGCATTCAAAATTTATATACGTTCTCTAAACGTCTTTTTTTCAATTACCTAAGTACGTGAATAACACTTTTAATTAATAAAAAAAAGTGGTAAAAGAACTTAATTAAATATAATTAATGATTCTCTGGAAATCGAACCCACAACCAATTCAAAGGCAGAAGCTTTAGAAATACTACTAAATTCTAAAATAACATCGTATCGTTCCCATCTAGTGTAAATCTCATTACTTATCAGAACATCTCGTTGACCGACGCCTCGCATACAAATTTAGGCTTTAAGTGACAAAAATATCATGGTAGCAAACAGAAAGCCGCTTGCGGCACTCATTTACATATTGTACGCAAACATCAATTTCAAAATGTTTTAGATGTAAACGTTTAATCTACGTCCATTTTATTTTATAATATATTATAATTATAATTATAATTGAGGATACTGTGGCGCAGTGGGGCAAACTGTGAATGTAAATGCGATTGGTAGTTAGTTCGTTTTCTATTTGGGGGCATGATTATGAATGATTTATTTTTATTTCCACTCTGGTAAGCGTAAATTATGAATTGAAAAGATGTTGAATGTCAAATTTCAGAACTTAAAGCGTGGTGTTAAGTTCCGCCATATAAAACGCAATGTCAAGAATTCTGACTGTAAAGTGGAGAACGAAGTATTTTGACTCTAAATTCTTTCTGCCTTTTCACCTATCCGCGATAAAGCGTAACGGGGAAAAAATTATAGGGGTTATGTATATGGATATAATGAATAAGATACTTTTAAGCATTTTTTGAAGTGTTATTTCACACTTAGGAAAATTGAAAAAGACATTTAGAAAACGTAGAAAAATTTGTAGCAGCGCAGCGGGATTCAAACCCGCGCCTCCTGGATACCGTCTAGGTGCTGTAACAATACATACTATGTATAAATAAACGTAGGAATATAAAAAAAATATTAAATAATATAATTTAATAATAATAAAAAATATATACAATTTTATGGAATAGTTTAAACAAATAATAAAAAAATATTTTATTAATATTTTCAGAAAAAGCAACGTTGGCTGTATGAGTTGCTGGCATATTATAGTTTATGATTTTTAAAAATGGAATAGAAAGAGAAAGGGAGCATGGCGGGAGCGTGGCGTCATAAAAAGTGACGCTTAGAAAATTATTGATATTAAATTACAAATAATATAAATTGAATACAAGGAAATGGATATTTAATAAATAAATTTAACATATTAAATGCAAAGTGATCGAAATATAATAATTTTATAATAATCAAGTTTGGTAAGATGCATATTTGTTAATTATGAAGAATTGCTTGGTGAGTTCTTATTACATTAATAATATAAAAATAACAAAGCGAATATTGAAATGAATATTTAAATAATAATAACTAAATAATATAATAGTATTAAAGGCAATAAATATTTTAAATAATAGTTCTATGAAAAAGAAAACGTATAATTTGCAGTACAAATTAATTTAAATATTTGGCGTATGGCGGCGCCATCTTAAAATAGTGTTGTATGAACACTATAGTTTACATTTTCCTAAATATTATAAATTTATAAATTAATTGAAAGTTGCGAGTGTAAATAATATTTATTAAATAAAAATAAATGATGCATTGAATAATAACATATTTATGGCAAATATTCTCATACGAATGTATGAAATTTAAAATAATATAAATATGTACTACATGTATAGGGGCGATGCATGTAGTACAAATAATAATAATAAAATATTAATATACAATGCGTTTGATAGCTGGATATTTTATGGCAATAATTGGCACGATCTCATACGAATGTGTAAATCTTATAAAAAACAAATATATACTACATGTATAGGGGCGATGCATGTACTGTCTCTCGACTGTCAGGGTTCGGTTATAGCTTATAGCTTACTGATAAGCGATGTCGGTGACACAATCAATGTAGCTTTGCAGCACCGAGGCCAACATGTTTGGTAAAGTGATCCGCTATAGCGACGTTGGTTTGTTGTATCCTTTCTGATGCTGTCTTGCGTTGCGTAAGCGATGCTTGTACAAAGTCGGATTGTGGTATAACGTGTGACATGCGACTGTCGTGGGTTCAGGTAGCTTATAGCTTATAGCTTAACCAGTGACATTGGTCTCACAAACCATTAATGTATATCGGCTTAACAACCCGACGAATTCATTGGTCTCACAAACCAGTGACGTATATCGGCTTAACAACCCGACGAATTCATTGGTCTCACAAACCATTGACGTATATCGGCTTCACAACCCGACGAATCCATTGGCCTCACAAACCAGTGGCGTATATCGGCTTAACAACCCGACGAATTATATTGGTCTCACAAACCAGTAACGTATATCGGCTTCACAACCCGACGAATTCATTGGTCTCACAAACCAGTGACGTATATCGGCTTCACAACCCGACGAATTACATTGGCCTCACAAACCAATGTACAACTAATTAAATATATATAATAAGCGTAACAAGTACCTTTGAGAAAGATCACACACAAACTTAACAAACATGACGTGACAGCTAACTAATAATTGATCGTTTGCTAAGGCATCGTAAGTATCATATACGTGAACTGTTTCGTTGTGTCTCGGAGGGTTTAATATGATCGGTCAGGTCTGCGATCGGACGGAACTCACGGCAAGTGGCTCGGCCATTTTTTCTCTTAATATAGCTATCTTGCATAGTTGTAAGTGAGAGATAAATGAGACGATCCTAGGGCTTTTCCTCGGACGAGCTCTGTGTGATTGCAACGGATAGTTTGTGTTAGATACTTGCATGTCTAGAACCCTTCTGATGGCTAATTAATATATAAATGAGTCTATACCTTCTGATGGCAAACTAATAATTAAGAAGGAAAACCTTCTGATGGCTAATTTATATATAAAAGAGTCAATACCTTTCTCATGGCAATTATAATTAAAAAAGATTACCTTCTGATGGCTTATTATATGTATTTAATATATTACACATAGAATTTCCTAACACTGTTACCTCTGAATCTCAAAAAGAACTTGAGTTACTTACATACATAACAATAAAGGTCCTAACCACAAGACGTATCATGAGCCAAGGCATGATTTGATTAATATATTTTCAAACATTTCAGATCAATGAAGGGAAGAAGGGGGGGAGACCAGTTACAGTGTGTTTCGTTGTGGTTTAACTCTTCCTGGGCTATTTGTAGCAGATCTCTGAAATTTAGCAGGAATATCGAGCACAGTGTCTCGTGTGCTGTGAAGATTCGGAGACAATTGTAATTATGCTTTTTGAATAAAAGGTAAAAGTACCCATAGACTTAGGCTGTGGAACGTTATGTTAGTGTTAAGTGTTTGCTTTTCAAACTTTTTGACATATAAAAACATTAAGTATGTCTCTTCCCGCCAAAGAGGCGGTTCGTAGTATAAAAGATATATTTATCCATTTTCTAAAAATCTTTTCAAGCAGAGTTGCGGGCAGCAACTAGTCTATTATAAAACATTCGACAAGATTACATCACAAAGTTCGTCATTAAGACGTCGTGTTTTCTTTCGCCGCCCACGCCGTGATTCTGTGTTTCACACGTGCCTAATTTGTTCTTTTCCAAGTAAAGAAAATAATGGCGAGGAAAATGGTATGTCTTAAAAAGAATTATTTATCATACTCGTACCGTACTATGTGTAAGACAAGGTGATTACCAAAATTATATTTTTTTCGTCTTTGGCTTCGATGTATGTATGTATGTGTATGGAATATTGATGATGTTAATTACTAATACATATGTTGAAACCAGTCGTGACTTGTTGGCACATAAGTGTGACTGTAAATGTGACTGGTTGTGAGTTCGATTTCCACTCGAAGAGTGGAAATATTATGTCCACTTTCTTCGCTCGAAATGAACGCAGAATTCGGTGGAAAGTAGGTAACGAAATGTTAACACTAGGTTCCCTCTGCCTATCCTTCTGTGTGCGGGGTATAGCGTGAAGCTTAAAAAAATATATAATAGTAAATAAGTATAAATAGAATAGGAGAACTTTCTTTCCCGCAAAGCGGGGTAGGTAGAGAGAGTCTAGTATCAAATCCACTTTATGCCAGAAATCGAGACATAGTGTATTAAATAACGAAACCCAACGTCAAGGTTTGTCTTATCAGAGGGAGGAATTTTAAATATTTTTTATATAACCATTCTTCAAATTGAGAAGCGAACCCACAACCATTACGATTACCGTCAGACTTACTGCACCACAATATACCCAAAAATCATGAATTCTTCAACAATCATATATTTCTAAACACTTTTCTATTTAACACTTATATTTTTTCAGGAGGCGGAGCTTAACGCCGCGCTTTGCCTCGACACCAGAACAAAGAAAATGGAAATATTAAATATTTCCACTCCTCGAATGGAAATCGAGCCCAGAACCAGTCGCTTTACAGTCACACTTTGCCCCTGCGCCACAACTGGCCCCAAATACCCACTTATATAATATAAAAATACTTCCATACATACATACATAAGAAAACACAAGAATATCCAAATAAACCCTTCAAATAATTTTGAATAACAATATTGTAAAGAGTTTTTGACTAATCCGTCGCGTCTGAGCCGCGCACTTTGCAGAATTATAGCCGCGTTAGCACCATATTATGACCTCGTTCTGTTTTGTTTGATCCTTTACTCCTTTCATAACTTTGTGAATAAATGTTACTTTGCTTATTATATTTTACATTTTAAGGCTGTTATGGCGCAGTTGGTTAGTTCCTTATGTGATCTTAGTGGGTTCGTTTTTGTTCAGGGAATATTTAAATTTTAACAAATTTTATATTCGGAGTGTGGGGGTAAGGGAGTCTAGATGATGATTACGTCATCGGTAATACTTCACTTTTTACACAAAACTTTCCAAATACGGCGAAAAGAGGAGAACGGAGTGTTTTAACGCTACGTTATAGCCTGAAGCTCTAGATTTTATAGATGGATTCCTCTAAGTAGATTATATAATATTGGAATTCGGTGGCGAATACGCAATGTTTCTAAAACAAAAAAAAACTAGGAAAAAATAGAAACATGGAGAATGGGGTAATGCATAACTACACATTAACTTATTCTTTGCATGTGGTAAGTATGAGTAAAGCCTGAAACAAAAAAAATATAATAGTCATAATGATTACATTCACATTTTTTTAAACATTTTTAAAGTGTTATTCCACACTTAGGATAATTGAAAAAGACATTTAGAAAAGGTATAAAAATTTGAGCCATTATTCAGTAAGCGCGGGTTCGAATCCCGCCGCGTTCAAATTTTTATACATTTGCCACTCGACATGCAAAATCACAGATTTGGATGGAAAATAGAAAACGGAGTGTCTTTTTACTAGCTTTAAGATAAATAGAATAAATATAATAAGATAAATAGAATAAATTGTAAAGATTTTTCCGCCACAATTCGACAAAGTAATTTTATTATTAGAATTATTTACATATTTTTTTTAATTAGTTTACTTACTTTGTATATCATAGTTTAGAAATTTGTAATTAGTAGTAATAGTATAGTTATAGATTTGTTCAAAATTTGTATGCAGTATTTATATTAGCGTATTTATTTTTTTTTATGTTCGAACCGTCCCTATGCATGCCGTGGCGACTTTAATTAGATCAACACTTAGCATATATGTTATTTTAAAATGAGGTTTGTATCTTTAGTGTTTGTCTTGTTAGTTGTCTTTAATAAATAAATAAATAAAGTATTCAAAACAGAGTGTCGTGTTACATCCGAAAATTGTATGCCTTGTTGCTAACTGGACCTTACCTGACTCAACTTATATCCCCATCCCTACTTCCTATGATCTTAAGCGGAGCTTAGTCAGCTTATAAGTCATTCTACTCCTAGCTGCCGAGTAAGACACATCGTTTCTGTTTCCACTGTTTCTATTTCCACTATTTCTATTTGCACTGTTTCTATTTCCACTGTTTCTATTTCCACTGTTTCTATTTCCACTATTTATATTTTCACTGTTTTTAAGTTTATATTTCTATTTCTATATTTTAACTATAACAAATTTAGTGTATTAAATAAATAGTTTTTTTTTAAATTCTCTCACAGAGACCTCGTAACAGTACAAACACTATAATTTCTCTGCCTACCCTGAAAAATAGCAAAAAAAAAACAACATAATAGTTTAACGCGATTCCAATTTACATAAAACCAGAACATTTTCCGCATAACAAAATGACATGAAAGTCCGCTCATTGAAATTCGTCCAGCGTTAAAAACTTTACTTAAATCAGTACCACTTGTAGCTGTTAGCGGCCTTTATTGTCACTGTAGTCCTTTTGTCCGCGAAGTTGCGTTTGATTCCTGAATTCTGAATTATAATTTGAAAAGTTTTTTGTGAAAATTTTTAATTTACAAAAAGAAATTATTTTGAGCTGGACAAAAAAGTAAGTTAAATAGAATTTTTAAGTTATTTGTGTTTTGTAATAATGTTTCAGTTATATAATTATTTTGAGGCAGTCGTTGCGCAGTGCGACAGCGTCTGACTGTAAATGCGATAGTTATAGTTTCGATTTCCACTCGGAGAATTATATTATGTTATGTTATAGCTTCACGCTGTATCCCACACACAGCAGAGTAGGCAGAGGGAACCTAGTGTTAAGACACTCCGTTCCCCACTTTCCGCCGAATTCGGAGGCATTGCGTGTGCGTGAAATGATTATATTTATATTTTAATTTCTTCGCTCTGGTACCAAAGACAAAATTGTGGCGTTGAATTCCACAATTTAACATGCAATGTCTCGATTTCTGGCGGAAAGTGAAGGAAAGACTATCTTGACGCGAGATCTTGTCTGAGTTCGCTTGCGACAAAAAGCGTGAAGCTTTTTTTTTAGTTATATTAAACATTAACAGGTTTAGTAAAGGAAGGTTAAAAACGTAAGAATTGGTCAGTCGAAACTACTGAACATAGAAAGATAAAACTTGGATTTGATTGGAAAAAAAATTAAAATTGTTCAATGAGTGTAGAAGGGAACACTAACTGAACATTTTGGAATTTTATACTAGTACAGGAATATACAGGATGTCTTAATTAGAACATAAAACTCCGATTTCCAATTTCGAGACATTGTGTTTTAAGTGATGAAGAAAAAAGAGACAATTGTCTGCCTTTCTCCTGAATTGACAACGCCACGCTTTGTCTTAACAAAATGGTGAAATAAAAACAGTTCAAATATGAATTATATTTGAACTGTTTTTACTTCAAGTTGGAATCGGATCCAATTATTGAAAAACATATTTAGAAAACATATAAAAATATGAACGCAGCCGAATTCAAACCCGCATCGAATTCCTAAGTGTGTGAATAACACGTTATTCAAATTATGTTAACTTTATTCCAATTATGTTTACGGCCACTACGCCTCGAAGGTGTCCAAATATATGCATGCATATTACTAAAATAAAGAATTATTTATTGTATCAAACCTTTTACCAATATTTTGTTAACCGGAAGTTTATTTGAAGTAATAAAGAATAAACTTAGCGTGAAGAAGACGTGCACAGATGGTGCTGCAGTTCCCGCTAAGTCCGATAATCGTTTTAGTTTCCTTCTAAAGTGAAGACTTTAAATACCTATATCTTAACCTTAGACTAATTTTAACATAATATTAATCAATGTTTTGGAATCTTACCTTACTTTTAAACATTTTTAAAGTGTTATTCCACGCTTAGGAAAAATGAAAAAGACATTTAAAGGAAACGTATAAAAATTTGAACGCAGCGGGATTCGAACCCGCGCCTGAACGGTATTCAGGAGGCGCGGGTTCGAATCTCGTTGCGTTCAAATTTTTATACATTTTCTTTAAATGTCTTTTTCAATCTTACCGTATTTTACATAAGTACATAAAAATAGTTTCTTAAATTTGAATTTAGTGTTAAGACACTCTGTTTTCTATTTTCCACCTGAATCGATTGAGTAGCGGAAGTTAATTGCGCCATTTTTTCTTAGGTAGACTGAAAATGAGGTTTATTCCTCCGAGTTGGAATCGAACCCACAATGCTCTCTCAGCATTTCATGTAGATGCTATCCCACTATTCTACGCCTGCCTCTAGTCTTCCCTGTAAAAAACAGTCTTTTGTTTAATAATAAAGGTAAGCTAGGTTAAGTAAGGTTAAGTACAAAAATGTTAACCGCTTAAAGTGTTATTCACATATTCAATTTCAGTCAGTGTATTTGGACAGTTACCGATGGCCGCGAGTTCGAACCCCGATTCCTTAAATTTTTTATACAATTTCAAAAAATTATTATACTTACTATATTTTACAGTCCACGCAAACAAAGTGGCGGGCTATAACCTGTAAATAATATTAACTTAAGTACCCCAGTATAGATTTAAACGTCGAGACCTCGTGAGTGATTGCGTCTAGCCAAGTTTTATGTCCGCTTCAATTAAACAAAGACGTTTAACGGTTATTGCTAATAAACACTTTAACATAACATAAAACGATAAGTTTATGATGCGATATAAAAATCCTTTGCTTTTACCAGAAATGAGTTTAGTTAGTTAGCTTTATCTCTCACAGCAGGGTAGTGAGAGGAAACCTAATGTAGTAAGAAAGTTAAGTAAACCTAAGTAAGTAAGTTTTTTGTAAGTTTTCCATTTTTCTCTCGATATAAGAAAGAGAAAATAGGAAATGGAAAAAAATCTTCTATGCTTATAATTGCGTAGTACTGTAGACAGAGAGAAAAATACAGAGTACATTATACTAATATCTGGAGGCTACGCTATGTAGCGTAGTTAGTATCACCGAGGCGTCGTAGTGGAATGCGCAAATGAACCTGCGACTTCTTACGAGGGTGGAGAGGGTTTCCGCTGGGTTAGTGGGTAGTATCGAACTCACCGGTGAGTCCCACAGTATCATTCGTACGCAGAATAGTTCTGCCTGCGTTGCGTACGGATGGTCTGCGTAAACTGCATTTCCCAGCGACAACAAAAAATGTCTTACTTAATAGAAAGATAAGATGAAACTGATTTAAACATAGTCGTTCCCAGAGTGGAAATCAAACTCAAAACCAGTCCTGTTTACTGTCAACGATTTCACACTGTACTAAGATGCTTTTAAAATAAAATAAATGTTTTAATCGTCTCTCAAATTTAAATTTAACCCACAAGCATTTTTTTCAGTCAAGCAGTATTCAGTAATTTCTATTTACGAGTAAGACAAAGCTCAATTCTCCATATTTCTTTACAGAAAGTAAAGAACGGAGTGTTCATGTTTAATTTAACCACACTTTAAAACATAACCTTTTTTTTAAAATTAAATTTAAATGACAACGCCCTCATATATCTCTATACATACACTATTTAATACACAAACATAGAATAACTGACAAATACATATACATAAATTATTCAAAGCACTTTTGTAAGCTTATTCTTGCGCTTGTCGTTGTCGCGGCTCGGCTTTAACCCGCTACATAATTCACGCGCGTGTAGCTCAGATGAATCCCGGTCTGGTATTTAGGACGCTTTTAAAAGTCCTTCCCAATACTGTTTTAAATTTTTAAATATATTTTGTATTGTTGTTTAAGTATATTTATTAAAAAATGTATATGGTTTTTCTCGTATAGTTAGTTAGAGTGAAATAAATGTCAAGATAGTCTGATCTCCTTTTTTTTATATATTAACATATTTCGAATATTGATATGATATGATATATATTTCTTTGCAAGTTTATATAACATCTGTAAGTTGAATTATCGAGTACTAGCAAATTAAGCGACACTAAAAGCATCGAGTATCGACAAAGATAAACTAGTGTTAAGTCACTCTGTTCTCTGCTTTCATCCGAATTTAGAACTTGTTCCACTTTGTGTTCATACTATAAGGAACGATTTTTCTTAAATATAATTTAAAGGTCATCGTGGCACAGTGTGAAAGCAAGCAAGCTGTATAAATGATAGTTGGGAGTTTGATTCCCAACTGGGGTAGTGATTATAATATGTAAATTATCTTCATGTTTCATGTTCTCATCACACAATGTCACAGTTACAGTCGGAAAGTGAAGAATAGAGTATGTCGACAATAGGTTCTTTCTGAAAAAGATATTTAGAAAACTAGCTGCTAAGCGGAAACAAAAACTATGTCAAAAAGTGGGAAAGAATACGGAGAGAAGAAGAAGAAGAATGACTCAGTGTCAAAACACTTACTGCGATATGTTAGAAACAGTGTAAAGCTGTTACAAAATATATACACCAGTCAAAGTAAATTTTACATATTTGGCAAAGGTGTTTTCATAGATTTATATGACGCATAAAGAAATTCCAATTCAATACTCTTTAAATAAACGAAAAAATGAACAGCGCTAGCCAATTTTTTTTTGCAATTCATATAATAATGAAGAAATATTTTACACTTGGTTTTTCTTTACAAGATAAATAAATTATACCAAAACTTTCTATTTTATCGCTTGGTCTTTTACTCACTAGACCGAACTACCAAAAGATATCTTAGAATTATTATTAGATTATACGCCAGAATTTGGTTATAATTTAAATAAACATACGTAAAAGACAGTAGATCTTTATTTAAATGTATTAAATACATGTATTCTGTGCCTTCTTTCTGTGTCTTTTCTAATTGTACAAAGGTAAACTCTGTAATAGAAACATTACCATATATAGTTAATTTCAAAATTTAAACCAGAAGATTTTCCGTTGACCCCGACTTCGGTTGACCTTCGAAAAATAATATCAATGAGATTGGAAGGAAGGTAACTTAAAATGTATGAAAACCCTTCGGAATAAGGACGTGCATGAGGAAGTTGATGACAGTGGCCGAAGCAAAGGATATATACAGAGATACTTGACACTTCGTTCTCTCTGACTACCACACCACTCTACGCATAGAACCTAAATGTAAAAAAATATGACCAAAACAGAATTTGAAGCTGTATCCCTTAAAACCTTTTAAGAAAACATATTAAGCCACAAGCCATACGTACATGTCCCATCAAACAAAACCCATACAATTGTAAAAAGCTTTACAATTGTAATACTTACAATACGGAGCTTAAATCCTCGCTACGTCAATATAGCAGAATGAAAGCGGACAACTAAAATAAGTTCGTCATTGTCTACTTGCACACGTAACGTAACGTTTTGTTCTTTTCAAGACGGATTATTTCGTATTGAAAATATGCTATTTCTTGTACGTATCGCTGTTTTGTTTTTACCGAATCGATTGGGGATGATGCGTTTTTTGTTTTTTCTTTGATGGTTTCTTCTATATGCCGTGTGTGTTCTTCTTATATGTAATTGTTTGAAGATTTGTGTTTTGTAAGCATGATATGACAAGAATATGTATTTATTTTTTTATTTTTTAGCTTTTCGCTGTGTCCCGCACATAGCAGAGTAGGCAGAGGGAACCTAGTGTTAAGACACTCCGTTCACCACTTTTCGCCGAATTTACAGGCTTTGCGTGTTAGGTTGCGGAACTTAACGCCGCGCTTTCCCTCTGACACTAGAGCGAAGGAAATGGAAATATGAAATATTTCCACTCCTAGTGTGGAAATTGAATCCACAACCAGCCCTTTACAGTCACACATTCGTGCCACTGCACCACGACAGGCCCCTGGTTATGTGAAATGGCGATTTGGATATGTAAAATAATTTATCATCATCATCATATCAATATCATACCCATATTTGTACTTGAACCTTGTTCTCTTATCTGTAACCATAGTCTTAGAGAGTTCCGCCGAATTCGGAGGCATTGCGTATTAAGTGGCGGAACATACAGCCGCGCTTTGCCTCGAAACCAGAGCGACGAAAGGGAAATATTAAATATTTCCACTCCTCGAGTGGAAATCGAACCCACAACCAGTCGCTTTACAGTCACACTTTGTGCCATTGCGCCATTACAGTAATTACTCTATGTAAATATAAATCACGTACAAAATAGCAATTGAAATGAATGTAATGAAATTAAATAATTCTCACGTGCGCCGGATATTTTAATTTATAGTTGATGAGAATACACTAAATTGTTTTGTTGCGAAATTAATTTTATACGTTCTTAACATGTGGCTTCACTCGAAATACGGTTGCGGAGTTAGAACTAAAGTGGTCTAACCCTTAATGAGAAAATTATATATATCACTTTTAAAGTCAGTCCAGTGGCCAGTCGTGGCCCAGTGGCACAAGCGTGTGACTGTAAACGACTGGTTGTGGGTTCGATTCCCACTCGAGGAGTGGGAATTATATTTCCATTTTCTTCGCTCTGGTGTCGAGGTAAAGCGCAGCGTTAAGTTCCGCCACTTAACACGCAAGCCTCCGAATTCGGCGGAAAGTGGGGAACGGAGTGTCTTAATACTAGGTTCCCTCTGCCTACCCTGCTGTGTGCGGGATATAGCGTGAACTTTTGGAAAATTAACTAAGACATTTTCAATTTTCATTAAATTTAAAAAGGTAAAATCCTTACACTTTATGACAACTTATTTGTGTTTGTAGCTAACATTAAAAATAAGCTGTAATAAGCGTATAAGAATTTCGATGTGGCTGGTAGTAGAACGCATGGCGTAGCGGTTACAGCGGTCAGAGCGCTTGGGCGGTTAATACGAAGCGCGGGTTCGAATCCCGTTTTACTCAATATGAGTTTATATACATTTACGTTTTTTAAAAACTTATTAAAAACCGAACCTACTGAGTAATAAATAAAAGTTAATTTGTACGCAGTAAAACTTATAATAAATGATAGAAGCGCGAAATCTCTTTAGACAGATCGAGTCTGTGGAGGTTACATTTAAATTATTTTTTTATCTTTCTGTAATGGTGGCAAGACAATACGCGGCGTTTAGTTCCGCCACTCAACACGTAACAATTTAGAAAAAACTTATGTTACTAACAGTTTTATGGTTGATTTTTTTTCTTTTGAAAGTGTAATCAAGTGTTCAAATGTAATCAAGATTGTGGATTTAATTGTCACTTATAGGAATGATAATACTTTTAAACATTTTTAAAGTGTTATTCCACACTTAGGAAAATTGAAAAAGGCATTTAAAGAACGCATTGCTCAGTGGTGAGAGCGCCTGAACGGTATTCAGGAGGCGCGGGTTCGAATCCCGCAGCGTTCAAATTTTTATACGGTTTCTTTAAGTGTCTTTAGGAATGATATTAATTTATTTATTTGCCATTTACTCCATGTTCATTAAGTGCGGCATTAAATATTCGGGTGGAGAGTGGAAAACGGAGTGTCGGAGTAAGAATGAAGGGAAACAAATAAAATGACATCGTGCTTCAATCAAATCAAATAAAATGGAGTTACTGCCCTTTTGTTCAAATACCCACATATACTAATTATTAATTACGCTATGAAATGAAACAATAATTTACAAACGTTTTCAAGTATTTTAATCAAAACAACTCATTAGATTTTAGTGACTCATCTTTCTATTCTCGAATGTCTAACTAAAGAAGCACTATATTACTATTAATAAGTAGATAATATATTTAATTAATTGTAAACCTAACAAGTAATTAACAGAGTTCTTTTTTTAAAATCATAACATTTTTTTTTGAATTAAGGAGGCAAACGAGCAGAAGGACCACCTGATGGTCAGTGGTTACCTTCGCCCATAGACATCCACAATACTATAGGGGTTGAGGATGCGTTGCCGACCTTAGGGGTGAAGGAGGGAAGGAGGGAGATAGGATAGGAATGGTGGAAATAGGAAGAGAGCTGGCTTACATGCCATCAAACCGGAACACATCAACAGATATTTGGGGGTTCATCTTTGACATGCTAGTGGTCGCGAGCCAGTCGGAGAACAAGTCTCCTACTACCAAGCTACTACCAAATTACCCGCCTTTTACGGGACGCTATCCCAGCTGCAGAGGGGAATTGTATTCTTTACCTATCCACCCACGGGTAAAATGAATTACCCTTCTTTCCGCATAGAAGGGTAGTCAGAGAGAAAGTTAGTGACCTAGTGTCAAGACACTCTGTTCTATGATATATAGATAGATGTTAATAATTTAAATTCCACTGCGTGGTAATCGAACCCAGAACAGCTACGTAACAATCACACTGCGCCACGATGGCGATAATAATTGTGAAAATTATTATATACAAAATTGATATTGTTTATTATAATTTAGTATTCAAATACACAATATTACCCAAAATTACCAAATATTTAAGAGTACTATTGAAAATTTGACGTTTTGACGCTAAATGAAGCCGCAGCGACCGCATTCGCCTAAACCCTTTCAGAATTAGTATTATAAAACTTTATGTTTCACATTACGTGGAAATGAAATTATTATACGCACTTGTTGTACAGGTTTAATTACATGTTCATCTGTTCAACGTTCACCTTTAATATATATCAGAGAGAGAATCTATTGGTGAGACACTCCGTCGCCACTTTTTTTACCTTCATATATAATATCGAGGCCAGTCGTGGAGCAGTGGCACAAAGTGTGACTGTAAAGCAACTGGTTATGGGTTCGATCCCACTCGAGGAGTAGAAACATTTAATATTTCCATTTTATTCGCTCTGGTGTTGAGGCTAAGCGCGGCGCTAAGTTCCACCACTTAACACGCAAGCCTCCGAATTCGGCGGCAACCATGCTCTGCCTACCCTGCTGTGAGCGGGATACAGCGTGAAGCTAATAAATAATAAAAAAAATATACAGGTTTAATTACACTTTCATCTACCTCTAATATATATCAGAGAGAGCACCTTGTTTGTTTACGTGAGGAAATCCATCACGGATACCAGCCTGATTGGGGACTTGGAGGTGGTTATGTGGGACTCCAGACTGAGCCGTCCCACATAACCCACAAAAGCCTCACGGTGCTCCTCCTCGACCACCACTGTCCGGGGCCACAGTACCCCTTCCGCGTACCCCAGAGGCGGGAGAAATATGGCACGTCGCGGTGTTAAAGGTGGTAGGTCACCCTCGACGGCCATCAGAGAGAAAACCGAGTGGTCAAACACTCCGTCTCCACTCCGCAAGTGGTTATGTGTTCGATTCCCACTCGTGGAGTAGACATATTTAATATTTCCATTTTATTCGCTCTGGTGTTGAGGCAAAGCGCGGCGTTAAGTTTCGCCACTTAACACGCAATGCCTCCGAATTCTGCAGAAAGTAGGGAACGAAGTGTCTTAACACTAGGTTTTCTCTGCCTACCCTGCTGTATGCACACGTTGAGTGATCGCCAACGCCGTTCAACGCCGTGCTTTTTGTTCTTTTCTTCCCGTTTTTGTTCTAACCAGAATAGAAAATGGAATAAAAAAAAAAAAAAATTAAAAAATTAAATATTACCTTAAGTGAAAACCGAACCTACGACCAATCGTGCTTAATCAAACACTATCCAACTATGCCACCACTGCCTTTATTTAAGTAAAACCTTTTCATATTTACTTTATTTTCACTAAATGTATAATTTAAAATACCTTCCTTTACCTTTCATACATTCTAATTGAAAAGCGCAAAATTCGTTTCTATTAAATCTATTCAAACGACCTCTTTACTATTCGAAATCACGTTTTTATCTTAGTTAGATTTATTACGCGTTCTCTATGAAACTTTTTCGACGTTTTCTGTTGCCTTAATATTAAGGTTATTCTATGTTATTCTACAGTGGTTAATTAGCACACTATACTAAATAAATGATTTATATCTATTCATATTATTTCTTCGTTGATTTCCAGCTAACAGTACCGACTGTAAATATGATTGTGGATTCGATTCCCGCTCGGGAGAATAAGTACTCGGTTATATTTAAAATATTTACCGCCATGGTGCCTAAGACAAAGTGCAGCATTCAATTTTGCCACTTCATAGCCAATTTCTCGGTTATGTTGGAAAGTGAAGAACAAAGTGTCTTAAATAAGAAGTTAAAGTATAGAACCTAGATCTATCTAATTATAGGGCGGATATGAAAAAAGTTTAAACATAATTATACCACTAGAGAATCGAACCCATACCCTTCGTATATGCAATAATCTTATCCCACTGCACTAAAATATCTTTAAAATAATATTATTTTAAAAATTATTAACATTATTTTGAAATTTTTAAATATTTAAAGTAAACTCAGAAAGAAAATTTCAAAATACGCTATAGCTATACACAAACAAAATTTAAATATACGAAGCGAAATCTTTATCAAAATCGCTGTTGTGGCTTCCTAGAGAATAAGTTTACACAACACTTTGGACATAGGAAAATATCTTGGAAGTGAGCACTAACTCCCTCACCGCTGATAACGCGTCCCCGAGGCTGAGTTAGCTTTTGCTTATCAACGAACTACTTGAGAGCTTTCGATGCGTTATGTATTCTGCATTTACATTTCTAGTGCATCTATACAAATATTATAAATACGAAAGTCTCTGTCTATTAAGAAAGTCTGTCTGTCTATTTGTTACGCTTTTATGGCTGACATACCCACCCGATTTGGATGAAATTCAAAATGAAAATAGTTGAAGACCCAGAATTAGACATAGGCTGTTTTTTTTTTAAAGTCAAACCCTAAAGCGATGAAATAGGACATATGTGAAAAAACTTAACCGCTTGACCGATTTCACTGAATTATATTAGGACAATAATGTAACGCAGTAGTTAAAATCACTGTAATGTAAGTAGCAAAGAACAGAGAGAAGAGAGAGTAGCATAAAAGAGAACAGAGTGATTTAATAGTAAAAAATAAATATTTTACAAAGTCTCTCACCACCATAAAGCTATTTTTCACGTTAAATTAGGTTCTGCATATAAATTACTTGTAAGAAAGCTTTCTATGCGTAATATATTTTGCTTTAAGCTTCCAGTGCAATGAAGATTATTACGTTAGAGCTTTTGCTCTAAGGAGCTTAGCTGACGATAAAATAAAATTGTGAGAAAATACCGTTGTTTGACTCTAAACGCGATTGGTTGTTAATTCGATTCGACATTTTCCTACTTTGGTAAGACAAAGCGCGGCGTTAAGTTCCGCCATTTGAATCCGCTTTAGTAAACAAGCCAAAGCGTGGTGTTGAGTTCCACCATTGAAAACGTCAACGTCGTAAACGTTTCGATTTCGTAGAGAATGTGGGAAATGGAGTGTTCTGACTTTAAATTCTGTTAGATCATGCTTTCCGAGAAAAGAAGTAACAAGTAAAGACTTGATAAGAGAATAGAGAGTTGAAATAACGTAATAGCTATAGTTTTTCTTACACTGGCACTGTAAATGTGACTGGTTGTGGGTTCGTTCCCGCTCGAGGAGGGGAAATATTTAATAATTCACTTGAAAACTTGACTTGAAAATGAAGAACGGAGACTTAACACTAGGTTCCCTCTGCCTAACCTGCTGTCTGCGGGATACAGCGTGAACTTGAAAAAGAAAAGAAAAAACTAAAATTACTTAAGAATTCATGAATCTGAACCTACAACTCTAAACACACACTACCACTAAACCATTACACTCCGTATAAATATTACACGACTTACAATTTTGTATACGCAAAAAGTGAAAGAATAAAGCAATCTTGAAATACGAGGTCATTTGAATCCTTTGAAGCGACATTTTTACCTTTTAATAAAACAGTTTTTATCTCCCAAGTGATATATTGCCGCTACGAAACTTACAATTCGAAGTACTGTACTAAAGAATTAGCTTTTGACTATAAATTATAAGAAAACGTTTTAATTATGAACGTTAGTATGATTTTTTTACATTTTTCTTTAAAATATGAACTTAGCTAAAAGGTCATTGTGGCTTCACGCTGTAGCTTCACGCTATATCCCGCACACAGCAGGGTAGGCAGAGGGAACCTAGTGTTAAGACACTCCGTTCCCCACTTTCCGCCGAATTCGGAGGCTTGCGTGTTAAGTGGCGGAACTTAACGCCGCGCTTTACCTCGACACCAGAGCGAAGAAAATGGAAATATTATTTCCACTCCTCGAGTGGGAATCGAACCCACAACCAGTCGTTTACAGTCACACTTTTGTGCCACTGGGCCACGACTGGCCACGACTGGTCATTGTGGTGCAATGGGAAAGTTGTAATTGTGATTAGGTGTAGGTTCTATTTACACTACGTTTAATGTTTATAATATAATTATTTTTATTTCTCTGCTCTGGGGCAAAAGCGGCCGTTATATTCCGCCAGTCAACACGCAATATTCAAATATGTATAGAAAATAGAAAATCGACCCTGTTGAATCTAGGTTCTCTCTGTGACCCTGCTATACGAGGAAAAGCATGATTTAATACAAAGAAAATCATAATTTAATTAACGTCTTATTCTTCACGAATGATAAGACATATTGAATTTAATATCATTTTTCCGCCTTAATAAGACAAATCGTAGCGTTACGTTCCACCACTTACCACGCAATGGCTCGAATTTGGATGTAAAGTGGAGAAATAAGTGTTCTGACAGAGACTTCTCTCTACTCTCTTGCTTATCCCAAAATAATAATAAGATATGTATACATAAGTAGAAGACTGCCTTTAACAGTCTTAGTAGTAAGATGTTTCGTGCCACAAACATCTGTACCACAACCATTACGCTTATCTTTCAGCAATTCCCTTTGCATATTCGCAGTAATTTGATGTCTAAGCCACGCGATGCCGTGCCGAATAACAAGCGTTTTAGCGCAAGATAAAATTGCAAATTCTTAATATTTTGTTTCGTGTTTCCTACACTTACAGTTTTTTTTTTATTTTTTTTAGTTTCATGCTGTAACCCGCACACTGCCTACCCTAGGCAGCGGGAACCTAGTGTCAGAGGGAACACTCCGTTCCCCACTTTCCGCTGAATTCAGAGGCATTTCGTGTTAAGTGGCGAAACTTAACGCCACGCTTTACCTCGACACCAGAGCGAAGAAAATGGAAATATTAAATATTTCCACTCCTTGAGTAGGAATTGAACCCACAATCAGTTCTGATAATTCATAGCACGGCCAAGACACACCGTTCTTAACTTTCTGCCTCCATTTACGAATTCAATTCAGAATTTCAACCATGAGTTAATAAATATCGTTAAAAATATTTAAAAAAGGGGCCAGTCGTGGCACAGTGGCACAAAGTGTGTCTGTAAAGCGACTGGTTGTGGGTTCGATTCCCACTGGAAATATTTAATATATCCATTTTCTTCGCTCTGGTGCCGAGGTAAAGTGCGGCGTTAAGTTCCGCCACTTAACACGCAATGCCTCCGAATGCGGCGAAAAGTGGGGAGTGTCTTAACACTAGTTTCCCTCTGCCTACCCTGCTGTGTGCGGGATGCAGCGTGAAGCTAAAAAAATCATTGCTGGGAATGATGCAATGCAGGTGCAAAAGACTGACGCAGCAATTTTATTTTTTCTATACTTTATCAGGAAATAGAAGAAACCCAACTCTTAATGTGACTTAAATTATTCGATAAAAACACCCTAAGGACAAATATATTTGTACAGTTTCCTTGAAAATACTCGGCGGTGCAGGATTTAGTGTGACCGATAGCGGAAGGACAAATTTATATTTGTTGTATCTGAGGCTGGTGTTACGTAAGTACAAATACGTTTATTTATCCAAAAAAAATCTCCGGGTATCAGTTAATCAATATAATATGACAAGTATAACAAAATAATAATGTACAATGAATTAAGTCGTGGCCAATCGTGGCGCAGAGGCACAAAGTGTGCCTGTTCGATTCCCACTCGAGAAGTACACTTTTTCTTACCGGAGAAATGAAAATAAATTAATTATAATTATTCCCTAGAGTTAAACCGACAATTAATAGTTTACAATCAAACGTTATCAAAGACATATTTATGAAAAAATAACGATCATTTCCCATTTCCTCTCAAAATGCTCAACTGTCATCCACTTAATTTAAAAACCACCACTAATTTTACTACAAAATTAGTAAATATATAATATTTACTTTATTTAGACTAAATAACGTTACTCTAGACGAAATACGAATGTTCCTTCCTAGCTTTTCACAAATAGTGACTTTTAAAAGCGACCGCTTAAAGACACATCGGGGTACGGTCTGTACGTCGCGCGTCGCATGTGAATTATGTAGCGATAGTAAAGCTGTAAATCCACTGCTTGCTACGCTTTGAATTATTTATATAAGTGTCTGGGCTAATAAATTATAGCTTCACGCTTTTTCTTGCCTAACAGGATATGCTGGAAGGATCTAGTGTCAATACACTCCGTTTTTCACTTTCCGCTAGAAATTGAGATATTAAGTAAGTGTTTGGGTCAGTCATGACGTAGAGGCACAAAGTATGACTGTAAATTTGACTGGTTGTGGGTTCTATTCCCACTCGAGGAATGGAAATATTTAATATTTCCATTTTCTACATTCTGGTGTCAAGGTAAAACGCGGCGTTAAGTTCCGCCACTTAACACGCAATGACTCCAGAATTTGGTGAAGAGTAGGAAATAGTGTGATAACACCAGGTTCTCTCTGCCTAACCTGCTGTGTGCGGGATACACCGTGAAGCTAATTGTCTGTTTTATCATTTTACTGTTATATATGTTCGTTTTAGTTTTATTATTTTAGGCGGAAAATGGTGTGTCTTCACATTAGGTTCTTCTTCTTCACTAACTACTTTATGCGGCATAAATCGTGATAAAAAATGTTTTTTTTTATATTGACCTAGTGTCAGAACTCTCGTGTGTTCTTTCAGACCACTCAGCTATGCGGAAAGCTGAAACAAAAATTGGTGAAACTCTAAATAAAATAGATGCGTGCTTAAACAATTTATCCTTACTTATCATACCTATTGTTTATCTAATTTAAAAAAAATCTACAAGTAGTGGTATAACTTTTTTTATAAAAATACCTAATATCATATTTTAAGTTAGGTAACAATTAATGTTCATATCATAAATTATATAAAATGAACAATGAACAGGCAACTTAAATTTGTAACTGGACTCTCTTAGAGTATATTCTTTAAGTCTTAGTTTTAAGTACTAAAATCGTAAAAAAAAAAATTGTATTACATATCATAAAACAAGAATAATGTTAAAAAAGGTACAGACCTTATGTCCGTAGAGCGATAAATAGAATAAAAATACCTAATATCATATTTTACTCCCACATCAGGTAAGCTTCAAAGGCACTGTCACGGACTATCTTATTAAGATGCAGGATTGGAAGCTGGGACGGACTCTGAAAAAGTAAATATTTTCTTGCTATTAAGGTCAAGACTAGCTGTTTTAGAGATATATAAGTCTTTGAAAGTCAAATTATTCAGTTTTGCCATTCCAAATTTTAAATAAAATGTTTTTAAAGCATATATTATGCGTGTGCGGATACTTGCGTGTTCGAGTTCGGAAGAGACGACTTTCGAAAACTCGGGAACAGACCGTTTATACGTTTTATAGTTAACGCAGACGTAGTTGCGGGCTATAATTAGTAAAATAATTAATAATTAAGTAATATGTATACACAATAAGAGATACAGGAAATACAGACAGATTTAAGCATAACCTAAAAACCCATTTACTTCGTAATAATAAGTGATTCTTTGTTAAAATATATAATTTACAGTATATAATTCTGTAGTATTTATAAACAATAATAACGATAGTAAAGATCGAAACGCATTCAGGTAAAAATATATAGCATTTTTCCAATAAACTCAAAGATACATAAATATTTTAAATATGTTCTTGCATATAATATATAATAAGAAAATACATTTTAGAATATTCTCTACAGGAGGGTTGAAGATCCACCACTCTGTCCTATCCACTTTCCGTCTGAAATTGAGACGATACATCTCGAATGGCAAAATTCAACGCCACACTTTGTTTAAAACAACAGAGCAGAATCCCAATAATTTAAATATACTCATTCCTCCGAATGGGAACCAAACCCACAACTAAACACATACACAGTCACCCATCCCACTGAGCCACAATGGTCTAAATCACTTCAACAAATCTAAATACGTTCCCTACATATATTTCCTCCCATTGTAAAACTATTGAGAGCATTTCCGCTTGTTATATTTGAATACGTAATCGGTGTTTTGTATTCGATGCATCGCGTATTCTGATAAGCAAATTCGTTATGGAACACGTCAAAGGAAATTGTGAAAACTTCTTGGATTTTCACTACAGTATTAGATTTCAACTTTAAACAAAAGTGTGTATTGGGTTTTTGTTTTGAAAATGTATATTTTCTAAGATATAAGCATTATATACAATTATCAATTTTTCTTTTTATTAATAATATATTTAATATTTCCATTTTCTTCGCTCTGGTGTCGAGGTAAAGCGCGGCGTTAAGTTCCGCCACTTAACATTCAAAGCTTCCGAATTCGGCGGGAAGTGAGGAACGGAGTGTCTTAACACTAGGTTCCCTCTGCCTACCCTGATGTGTGCGGGATACAGCGTGAAGCTAAAAAACAGTCGTGGGACTGCCGATAGAAGTGAAAACGGAACTATTAAGTTTAGTGTAATTAAAACTATATGCAAAAATTATATGTTTTTTTTATGTTTTATTTATTAGTTACATATGATGGGTTAAACAAATCATGAACAAAATATAAATACAAAGTGGTTGAAAAAATAATTAATATACAATTATCTTACGCGCACATAATACAGTCAGAAATAGTCATAGATGTATTAGTGTATACGTGTACACAGGCTACTGCGCGTGCGCTAGTCTGGCTCTCCATAGCTATAGATATACTATTATCATGTCGCATGTCGGTGACGCGAACCGAGGATTTTACCCTCTACCAAAACGCTCAACGCGCCTAAAGAAGTTTTCACTTCAAAAAATCAATTTTTCTACAATACATTAGTATTTATGAGAAAGAAGCAATTTCATTCTTTTTTCCGCATTCGAGGGCAGTCAAAGGGAAGCTTTTGTCAAGACACTCCGTTTTCCATTTCCTGCATAAAAGTTTGACATTACATGTTAAGCATTGACATCCACGTTGAGCTTTTTTTTGGTAACCAGAGCGGTTTATTACTATAATATTTTAATAATAAATTTCTGAAGTGGAAATCGGACCCACGACCATAGACGTCTTTCAGTTTAAGCCAAAAATTGACAATTATATTTTCACATTTTCATTATTTTAATTGGTTCGCTCTCGTGAGAAGTCTCGATTTTAGATAGAAAGTAAAGAAAGGAGCAAGATGTTCTCTCTGACTACCCTTCTATGCATGAAATGACGAGAAGCTGCAAAAAATAATTATTGTATTGAGTCAAACCCACAGTCATTGTCATTTAAAATAATTAGCTTCACCACGCCATAGACATTATTATATATTAATAAAACATACCTAATTTAATTAACTTTCCTTCAATAATACTATATTAAAAAATATATTAAAGCAGAAAACGTTTGAAAGAATCTAATATCGTGTGACAGTAGGTTAGTGATCTATTCAATTGAATATACTCGTACTGGCAGCATAAAAAAAAATGATTCGCCTATTTTCATGTCGACAATACACAGCGACTCCATTATCCAATATCTTTGTACGTATCATGAATGGGAAATCTATCAATTGAAGTTGATCGAATATTTAACCGTAACATTTTCTATTATCGACGCGTATTTGATACGTTTTGTGTGGGCAAGTAGAACTGATAATTACTATGTATATTTTTTTTCTGAGCTTCACGCTGTATCCCGCACACAGCAGGGTAGGCAGAGGGAAGCTAGTGTTAAGACACTCCTTTCCCCACTTTCCGCCAAATTCTGGAGGTATTGCGTGTTAAGTAGTGGAACTTAACGCCATACTTTTGCCTCGACACTAGAGCGAAGAAAATGGAAATATTAAATATTTCCACTCCTCGACACACTTTGTGCCTCTGAGCTACGACTTGCCCCAAGGTTTACTTGACTATATTTAATGGTTGTTAGTTCGATTGCTATTTGTTGGAGTTAAATAAGTTAAGATTGTCACGTTTTTCCCCGCAGTTACGAGGAACATAGTGTTGTCAAGCTTCCTTCTTCACTTTTTGTCTCAATTGTAGACGTTGCGTGTTAAGAGACAATGTTAAACGCCGCGCTTTTTCCTATCCACTCGTACAAAAACCATAAAAAAAAATTTTTTTACTTAGCTTAGTGAGATACAGTGCGGCGTTGAGTTCCACTATTCAAAACACAGTGTCTATCTTTGACTACTCTACTATGATAAAATATCATTAAAATTTCACTCCATTTTCCTCAATCTTAATAAAAAAAAAATTAAATAGTAAGAATCGTGTACAATCATTTAAGTCTTTACAGAGAAAATCGACCTACATTCATACGTATATTTTAACAACAAAATGTGTAGTGTTTATAATAAATGCAAGTTCAAATGTTAGAGAAACAAAATAAAATAAAAAGTATACAAGCGACGCGGACTTTTCTTATTTACGTTGATGAGCGGAACTTGTTAGGGTTCGGTGCAAATTAAAACACAAAAAAAAATTAACATTTTTAAAGCTTTAAAAAGATGAACGCAGCGGGATTCGAACCCGCTCCACTTGGCTGATTGGTTACTTGGACGCATTTCCAAAATGATGAGCCGGTTTAAATCATTCTGCGTTTAAATTTTTATTTAATTTGTTTTTACTAACAAAACAAATTAGTCTTGCAAAAGACCTGGTTGACTGTTGACTTACGTAACCGTAACTAAAATTAAAGCTATATTACCTATGTTATACTATTTTTACTTAATAATAGCTAATAGCCTTTGATGAAAGTATTGTTTGTTTGTTCTGTTTTAGGTTCACGCTGTATCCCGCACACAGCAGGGTAGACAGAGGGAACCTAGCGTTAAGACACTCCGTTGCCCACTTTTTGCCGAATTCTGGAGGTGGTTAAGTGGCGGAACTTAACGCCACGTTTTGCCACGACACAAGAGCGAAGAAAATAGAAATATTAAATATTTCTACTCCTCGAGTGGGAATCGAACTCACAACCAGTCGCTTTACAGTCACACTTTGTGCCTTTGCGCCACGACTGTCCCCATTGGTGATGAAAGTAAGAAAGTAGTATCAAACAAAAAGAGATTCATAAATGAATAGCCGAAATTCACTTAAATTTCTCAAAAATATAAATATAATATCCGTAACGGGATTAATCAAAAAATATCGAATTATTTGTAAGGTACCAGAGTAAAAAAAATAATATTTAAATATCCTCAAATGGAAATCGAATCCAAAACCACTGGATTTCACTGATACATTACACACCCACAAATCATTATCTACAGAATCCCTAAACAAAAATCAATTCACCCTTTCCCACTTTTCAGTTTGCAGTGAAAAATAAAACGTGTATTTACTTTATCAAAGGTCATGATGCAACGAGGGCGGGCGTCTTCGTGTATCTTTGAAACTTTTTAAACGTCTATTTATAAATTTCATATGTTACTTTGGTAAGTTTAAGTGAAACACTAAATTATATTTTCTATTTCGTTCTTCTTAAACTTATGTATGTATGTAGTTCTCTGTAAGTAAAACCATTGTGGGGCAATGGGACAAGTTCTGACTATAAAAACAATTGGTTATGCATTCGATTCCTTCTCGTGCAAATGGTTATATTTAAACAATATTCATTTTACCATTCAAATAATATTCATAGTGGTTAGTTTTTGTACAATGGTTAGAAGAAACGTTTATAGGTGTATAATATAATGAAACGCAATGACTTTGGGTTCAATTCCTATTCGAGGTATGTCTATATTCAAATTTTCGTTTCTTCGTTCTAGTACAAGAAGCTAAAGCGTGGCGTGTGACTTCAAACGACTGGTTGTGGGTTCGATTCCCACTTGAAGAGTGGAAATTTTTACCTAATATTTTCATTTCTTTCGCTCTGTTATCAGAGGCAAAAGTGCGACGTTAAGTAACGCCACTTAACACGCAATGTCTCCGATTTCAGAGGAAAGTGGAACGGAACGGAGTGTCTTAACACGAGATTCCCTCTGCCTACCCTGCCGTGTGTGTGTGTGTGGGATACAGCGTGAAGCTAAAGACAAAAAAAACTAACAAAAGGTATAAGAAAAGGCTGCAATGACTACTGATTAATAGTGTGGAGTAAAACAATAGTAATATAGGCAACACGTAGTTTACGTGTCAATGAGTATATATGTCACTATATATTGAAGATTATGCCAAATACGTGAAAATATTAATTTCAATAATTTAATACATTCAGCTTAACGCTCTTTTCCGCATATATTCAAAATAAGAAGTTACAAGCTTCATTTTTTGAATGTCAAACAGTTTACCACCGGTTCACTAAAGTTAATGCCTCAGACCTGAGAAGAACCGGCGCAAGAAACTCAGCGGGAAGATTTTTTTTAAGTCAATCATTTACAGATATTATATAATTATATATTGACCATGATACCTTTGAAATAGACTGGAGCGAGTATTTCATTCCCAACGCGTTTTATCATTCAAAAATTCATTAATTAGGCAATAACCCTTAACACACAAACGTCTTTTTACATTTTTTTTTGAATTGTGATAAAGTCTTAACTTTATCGGTCAAAGCAATCCGGTTTCTAGTTTCCGCCCAAAAATAGGCTCAGCTTGTTATAGCGGAACTCTCCACCGTTTAATGTCTCATAATAACCGAGGAATGAAAATAATTTAAATATGATCATTGCTGTAAGTAGGAATCGAATCCATAATGAAACGCGTTTACAGTCAGATGCCACACTGCGCCATCATAGTCTCTTTTATGTCTTCCTGATGTATTATTACAAAAAAAATTAAATTTTAGTGCACACGGAAAGTAGAGAACGGCCCATCTTGACTTGAGTCGAGGTTACTCTTGACATTATGTTGTTACTGAAAATGTTTCATAAAATTCACAATCATGTATACATAACCCCCCCCCTTGCTTTTTCCCGCATACCGGCGAAGTCAGAAAGGAACCAGTGTCAAGACACTACATCCTTCACTTACGCATGAAATCCGAGACATTTATATGATTGGTTGAATTCAACGCTTTGCCTAATCACTAAAATGATTGGCAATAATACAAGAATACTCATATTAAAGCTAAATTATTTAAAATCACTAACTAGATCTTATAACAATAATTACTTCAATAAATTAAGTTTCAGCAACTTTTTAAACGTTTAAATTTAAAACTTCTTTATCTCAGTGAAATTTATTACGCCGTGAAACTTCGAACTCGAGCTACTTTGCAAATAGATTCATCAATTTCTAGTTAGTTAATACAAAAAATCGGTTAAGTTTGAATCGATATTGAATATATATTGTTCCGTAGTTAATACTACTGCCTAATAAGAAAATTTACGCTTATCACGAATAACAGAGAGAACTCAGTGTTAAAACACTTCGTTCTCCACCTTTCGCCTTAAATCATAAATCGAATGACTTGGTGTGGCCAGTCGTGGCCCAGTGGCACAAGCGTGTGACTGTAAACGACTGTTTGTGGGTTCGATTCCCACTCGAGGAGTGGAAATTATATTTCCATTTTCTTCGCTCTGGTGTCGAGGTAAAACGCGGCGTTAAGTTCCGCCACATAAGACGCAAGCCTCCGAATTCGGCGGAAAGTGGGGAACGGGAAAGTGGGGTAGTTGCAGTAAGCTGACTTTGTATATAAAAGAATTACAGTTAAGTTAAAAAATTCAATTTTTTTCCTCTTTCACGCCTTTAGAATAAAATTAGGGAAGGCAGAGAGAAAGTAATGTTAAAACACGATGTGTTGGGAGTGGAGGACGGGTTTCCACTTTGTGTCCAATAAGAAAATTATACGTGGTAGTGGCGAAACTTAACGCCGCGCTTCATTATAGGTACCAGAGCAGTGAAATTAAAGTAATTTAAATATAAATCATTAAAAGTAATTGTTCATTTCTTCGGCCTGGTACGTAAGACAAAACGTGGCGTTGAGTTCCGCCACTCTACACGTAATGTCTCGATTTCGGGCAGAAAGCGGAGAACGGAGTGTTTTAACACTCGGTTCTCCCTGACTATTCCGCTATACGGAAAAAAACATGTAGAAAAATGTAGAAAAAACATGCTATAATTTGGTGCCAGTCGTGGCGCAGTGACACTAACCTGTGACTGTCAACGACTGGTTGTGGGTTCGATTCCCACTCGAGGAGTGGAAATATTTAATATTTCCATATCCTCCGCTCTGGTATCAGAGGCAAAGCGCGGAGTTAAGTTAAAGAAAAGTGGTGAACGGAGTGTCTTAACATTAGGTTCCCTCCGCCTACCCTGCTGTGTGTGGGATACAGCGTGAAGATAAAATAAAAAAAAGATGCTATTACGATATTAAACCCCTTAAGTTTAAATTAGTTAAGGAGTTTCAATAATTAATCAAATTTTCATATTTTTTTTAAAAAACGGAACTCTGAAAACTGTTTTCATTTTACTTTTAAAGATAATTAGGACGCAATCTACTATCGCTAATCGAGATTGAAAAGTCGACTTCCTTTAATAAATTAAACAGAATTAAAGCTTATATTGTCTTAATATTTTTATATTCGAGAGAAAATAGCAAAGTTTCTATAAAATTTAAAAAAAACGTGGTAAATTCAGTGACACAACCCTCTGCTTTTCTGTCTCTCTCTCATATGTATCTATGTATGTATGTATGTGTAAATATATGTATGTATATATGTGTATGTACGTAAACGTCTTAATCTATGTGACAGTGCAATGGCTTAAGATATAATACTTATATACTATAATTACTATTACTATGCATTTTTTTACCTTTGGTCCGTTGATAAACATCGCGTGCGTCTTGGCGTGTCTTAACGCTGTGACATGACCATACCAAAAAAAACTTTTCTATTAAATAAACCTTGCCAAAGTAATTGGCAACGTCTGAAGCTCCCATGGTATGACACGTAGCCGAAGCCACGGCGGTTCACCTAACACTAAGGCACGATGCTTTGAATGTTTTGTTTGTTACACTATATGAGTATAGTAATTTCGTTCATTCACAAAAACCATGACAGTCCTTCTGGGTCTTCGGCAGTGTTACAGCGTCTGACTGTAAACGTCATAACTGCGCGTTCGATTTTCTCTCGCGGAAACGATTACACTTTCATTTCGATTACTTTTATTCGATTCTTGTTTTCAACGCGTCGTTGAGTTCCAACACTCAACACCTAATGTCTTGTTTTCCGCCACAAAGTACAGAATAGAGTGTCTTGACACTGCGTTCTCTCTGACTAGCCTTCTATGCGTGTAACATAAAATTGCTTTTCTTTCCTTTAACAACGGAAGTATGCATTCAGTTCATACGATTTAATAAAATTACTACAACGAAACGCGAAGAGATCTCAAATTCATTTGGGAATTATTCAAAAAATTGGAAACCTAAATTTCTATGATGTTCATTCGCAACGCGATTGGTTCAATAATTGAATGTTGCATGCCTTTTTGTGAAATAAGCTACTTTATATGTTGCTTATTTAATTAATATAAATTTTATCTATTTAAATGAGGCTATCTTGACTCAATGGGTTAACGTAAACGCGATTAGTTCTGGATTCGATTTCCACCCAGAGAAATGGCTATTTCTAAAATATTTAATTTCTCCGTCTCGTACCTTAGGTACTAGAAGTACCTAAGGTACCGGAGACCGGAGCGGCGAAAATGCGGCGTTGAGTTCCGTCACTCAACACAATAACTTAAGAACGGGCAGAAGGAGGAGAACGGAGTGTCTAATACTCCGTTCTCTCTGACTACTCCGCTGTGCGTGAAACAGTTGGAAGCTTTCTACTTAAATTTAAACTACGCGTCAGTAATTTGCATTTAATAACCAAATGTTTTATACAATAAGGTTACCGGACGATTATTACCAAAACCAAATGGGATTTTATACATTCAAAATGGCAAATGAAATAGACTTATTGCTTATACTTCGTTTTCCATTTTCTATCTATGTTGAATCACGTAACCTAACGCCGCACTGTGTCTTACTGGTGCAAGTAAAAAGAAAGTTTTAAAATAAGGCACTCCTACCAAAGGAGTCGAACATACTAACATCAGATATAAAGTCACTCTGTGTCCCACTAACCAGGATATCCTCAAAGTTGAAACTTTATTTTACATTTAAAATATAGTAATAATCTACCTTACCTTTATATTTCCATTGTTTTCGCTCTGGTATCGAGGCTAAGTGCGGCGTTAAGTTCCGTCACTTAACACGCAATGCCTCAAAAATTCGGCGGAAAGTGGGGAACGGAGTATCTTAACACTAGGTTCCCTCTGCCTACTCTGCTGTGTGCGGGATACAGCGTGAAGCTAAAAAAAAATACTTTCATGTTTTCATGTGTCGATGAATTTCAGTAACAAGAACTTGTGTTATGAAGTTGTTGAAGCCCAAAACAACCGGTGTAATTTAGTAGAAAATGTTTTGTTCTTTATAATTATTAAATTATCAAACTAATGAAATCCATCCAACTTTTAATAACTCGATTAGTTCGTTGCGGCTTTGTTACTTGCTATAAAGAAGCGAATTGTGTAAATGAATAAGTCTTTGAAGTAAATAGATGTTTTTATCTTTAAACTTGAAGAAGCTTTTGAAGGTTTGACTGGATTGTGAGTTCGATTTCCGTTCGGAGGAATGATGATTAGGTGGGTATATTTAAATTATTTTTGTGTCTCCGTTTCTGGTAACAAGACGATGCGTGGCGTTAAGTTCCGCCGCTGAACGCAAAATGTGTGGTCAACACATTTTGCGTTCAGCTTGAAAATGGAGAGCGGAATGTTTTGACATATAGTTTTCTCTACTTACCCTATTGATACTGTTGTTACTTGCTGTAAAGAACAATATAGATCTAGATTTAAAAAACCAGAAGGAATTTCAACAAAATACAACTGATATTTAACATTTATATTTCACTAGCACTTACAATTTCTTCTCCACTGAGCAATAAGGGAATGTCCGACTGTGTCAACGTCAAACTCAAGAAAAACTAAACTAGAGGGTAGTTTAGTTTATCAACTAGTATTATAGATAAAATAGTTAATATATTATAGAAATAATAGATGATTAACAGATTAGATATAAGGATATTTTAAACAACCTATTTACGTAGATACACCCTTTGTATAAAAAAAAAACCTTTTTTTTATGGGATAGAGGAGGCAAACGAGCAGAAGGCCCACCTGGTGTTAAGTGGTTACCTTCGCCCATAGACATCCAGAACATTAGAGTTATGGATGCGTTGCCAGCCTCGGGGATGTAGGACAGAAGGAGAGAGGAAGGATGGGAATGGTGGGAATAGGGCGAGCTAGCTTACATGCCATCGAACCGGAACACATCATCAGATGTTTGGCGGTTCGTCTTTGACACGATAGTGGTCGCGAGCCAGTCGGAGAACGAATCTCCTACCACCAAACTACTGGGTTACCCGCCTTTTACGGGACGCTACCCAGCGGCAGAAGGGGGATTGGGGATGTATTCTTAACCCGTCCCCCCACGGGTAAAATTTATTATTTAAAATAACTTCACAAATTATTATTATTTAGTAATACGTAAAAGTTAAAAATGGTTACTGTGGGTGATTCTTAGGAAGACTATCCATCGAAGACATTTATTTAATAAAATACTAACTAGTACCAGCAAGCGACTGCAAATCAAATTTTATTTTCAAAATCAAGGGCTGTAACAGTCACCATATCCCTCGCACTGAAACGTTGAGTACCAGGATATCATAACAGAACAGGCATTTTAGTAAACGGTTTCTATACACAAGCCTACCCAACGAAGAATTTAATTTAGTAATTATTTAATTTTATTAATTTTTTAATTTTATTTCATTATTTTTTTTATTTTTATTTTATTTATTTTTTTATTTATTATTTTTTTTTTTTATTTTATTTTTTTTTTATTTTATTATTTTTTTATTATTTACATTGTATTTATATATATTTTTTTACTTTATTTTATTTAGTAAGCCGAGCAACATCTGTTTTCATCGCCGTATCCCTCGCACTGAAACGTTGAGTACCAAGACAACATAACAGAACAGGCGGTTTTATAAATAACTAGCGGCCCGGCCGCGGCATCGCCGAGTGAACTTCAAAACTGTTTCGTTACAATGCAATCCTTAGGGTTTATTTTTTGAAAAATAAAGTAGCTTATGTTTAATTTTGAACTATCAACCATATATGTGGCCAGTCGTGGCCCAGTGGCACAAGCGTGTGACTGTAAACGACTGTTTGTGGGTTCGATTCCCACTCGAGGAGTGGAAATATTTAATATTTCCATTTTCTTCGCTCTGGTGTCAAGGTAAAAAGCGCGGTGTTAAATTCCGCCACTTAACACGCAATGCCTCCGAATTCGGCGGAAAGTAGGGAGCGGAGTGTCTTAACACTAGGTTCCCTCTGCCTACCCTGCTGTGTGTGACCCAGAATTATTTACTATTTTCATTCTAAATTTCATCAAAATCGGACCAGCCGTGAATGCCGTGTGACAGACAAACAGGCAGACTATCGCATTTATAATATAAGTATGGATTTATATATACAAGCCTACCCAACGTAGAATTTTATTTAGACTTATTCTACTCTGTTTTTTTTTTTTATGTTTTTTTCATTTTATTTTTATTTCATTTAACTTTATTTTATTTAGTAAGCAGATGTGCAAAATCTGTTTTTATCGCTGTATTCTACACACTGAATTATATATATCTCGACAGTAATCCTTAAAACACATTTTAAATTATTGTGTTAAAAAATTATAAAAATCATAGAAAACTGTCAATTAAATTATGTTTATGTTAAAAGTAGTAGTAGTAGTTTGGTTCGAGTTTTAAATTATGTAACTCTATTTGCGGAATAAAGTATGCACGCAACTATACGTACTTCGTATTGTCGACTGCCCGCGTTATATTACGAGTAAATTTCCATCCCTTATTTTAATATATATTAGGGATTGGATTTTTAAAAAAAATTATACCCTATGTTTGACCGTGGGTCTTCGACTATATTCATTTCGAATTTCATTCAAATCGTTTCGGTAGATTAGCCGTGACAGCGTAACAGACGGACAGATAAACAGATTTTACATATATAATATTAGTATGCATTATAGTAGGTTTAGCAATATACTTAAGTAGAAAAAAAAATTTTTTCACGACCAAATATCTTTGAAATTCTCGTTTTTCGGTATTATAATTTGTATACCTACATCTATCGATATTTCTTTTTTTCTTTTAAGCCACTTTATCTAATAATGAAAACATTATTAAAACCGGTTGCATAATTTTAAATATCTAAGCAGAGGGGACTTTGTTTTATGCTACAAAAAGGTGAATGAAATAAGAATAAAATGCATTATTATAATATTAGCTTTACCCATATTAACTTTAACTATGTCAAACTTCATATTCCTCAAACTACACAGACATAGTTTTCGTAAAAATAAATCATCAGATGATAGATAGCGTTAGTTTAAAATGTACAAATTTTTAAATGTACAAATTTTCATCCCGTACTTTAATCTATTCAGGATTGATTTTTTAAAATGAATGAAGCCTATATTTTGGCCCTAGGTCTTCAACTATTGCCATTACGAATTTCTATCCAATTCGGTTTAGTAGATTAACCGTGAAAGCATAACAGACAGACTGACAGACAGACGTTCGTATATATCATATTAGAATCCATATTAGGTTTAGTACAAAAAAAATCACGGCCAAATATCTTTGAAATTCTCGTTTTTCGCTATTATAAATTATGTACATCTACGAGCATTTATTTTTTTCTTTGAAATCTTATCTAGTAACAACAACATTACTAGATCTAAGTGAAGGTGACTTTGTTTTACACTATGTGAAGATTAATGAAATAAGAATAAAATGCATTAATTATATTGACTTCGTGTACTCATCCATATAAACTTTAACTATGTCAAATTTTATAAACCTTAAACTATGCGGACGTAGTTTTCGTAAAAATAACAAATTAATAACAATAAAATTCGTATATATCATATTAAAATGGATTTATAGTATGTAGGTTTAATAAAAAAAAGTTCTCGTTTTTCACTATTATAATTTATATACATCTACGAGTACATTTATTTTTTCTTTGATATCACTTTATCTAGTTATAAAAACATTACTAAAACCGGTTGAATAATTTTAAAGATCTAAGTGAAGACTTTGTACTTAAATAAAATAATTGAAATAATAATAAAATGCATTATTATAACATTAACTTTTTGCACTTCTTGTATTCTTCCATATAAACTTTAACTATGTCAAATTTTATAAACCTCAAACTATGCGGACATAGTTTTCGTACAAATAAGTAAAAATTTTTTCATTCACGTATTCATATAATTATTAAAATGTAAGAATACATTTCGTATTTGAAAACGCTACTAATAGTGACATCTAGATATACTATATTGAACTATTTTTTACTTTAGTCTTCTACCTCGATGATAGATGGCGTTAGTTTAAAATAAACGAATAAAAATGGGGCCAGTGAAGCTAAAAAAAGTAATAAAAAAGATGAAAAACGTAAGAAATAACTATTAATTAAGACTTGTAAAAGTCGTAGTATCCATTTTACAAAACGCTATAATCCTTATTTTTTAGTTTTTAAAAAAGTATTGAAAAACAAGTAATAATAGGTTTCTTTAAAATGGTTTTTTTTATAATTCTAATATTTCTAAAGTTTCACTGTCAATATTAAATCTGTAAACTAATATTGACCCTAAGTTTCTAGCCCCATTTTTCTTAGGTCTAACTGTCTAAGCCATAAGTGAACCGGTGGTAAATAATTTGACATTCAAAAAATGTAGTATGCAACTTATTTTGAATAGAATTATTTTATTTTAATTTATTTAGTACTTAATTACACGCCCTTCATATTTATACTCCCAAAAAAGTAAGGATAAAACGTGTAATGATAGTGGGCAAGACTAAATAAATATGAAGTAAGTTAAACTGCGTTTGACATTCCGTTCTTTCTGCCCAGGCCACTAGCGAGTGACAAGGACGTGTCATACCTTTTCTACTGCGTCACTGAATTGGCAAACAAAACATAGTAGAAAGACACTCTGTTCTCCACTATCATGGGAGGTGCCCTTGAGTAGCGGAATTCAAAATGATCAAAGAGTGAAGTTAATAATAACCCCTTTAGTACCATTCCTTTAAAGTTGTTAAATACTAAAAATAAAACAATCTATATATAAAAATCACAGTCGTTTATTATTATTAATAAATACTGGTAATTAAGTTAGACATTAGAGAATTACCAAAAAATCTTTAGCATAATGAAAGGTATACGCTATAAAGTTCTAATTTAACATATAATAAGTATGTAAATTGGGTAGATAAAAGATATGTACGCCAGCCAGTTTATTGCTTTCTGTCAAAATTACTTAACAAACACAATCTCAAACATCTAAATATTAAACTAATACAAAAAAAAAACCTATTTTATTTCAACAGACTGACATAACTGACATTTTTGCTGTTCATTGAAATAGCTTCACTCCCACATATCAGGGTTAAAAGGCAGAGAAAACCTAGTGTTAAGACACTCCGCTCTCCGCTCTCCGTTTGATTTCGATACAATGTGAGTTAAATTGCAGAATTTAACATTTATTGTTGTTGCTATATAGTTTCTATAATAAAAATTATAAAGAACAATCTCTTATGGAATATCCTGGCCATAATTTGTCATATTACTCAAGTAACTTAAATACAGAGTATTTGTTAATTTATTGATGTTTTTTTTTTTCAATTGAAACACTATAATGAGTATGAGATCAAGTCACCACTTAGCTACCTTTTACTTATCTCTTTAAAAGCCCTCCTAAATCTCGCCTTACAAGCTTTTCTAAGTCACTAAAGACTTTATTGCTAAAAGTTTTGTTAAAATTCACTTTTGATAATATATTATTATAATTCTGAATATTTAAAAATTATGCCAAGTATTGCTAGTTACATATAAATACGATTATTGCACTTACATCTCATCTAGATATCACGCATATCCCTTAAGTATAGTGTCTAGTGACAGAACTCTCCGCTTTCTCCAACTTCACAATCACAAATGTTCATAAAAACATATATGTATAAAATAATATATAACTAAAATTTTTATCTATAACTTCCATTAACAATCTCGATACAATGTATGGGACAGACAGACACACATATTGTAATTTTGACAGATAACAAGTGTCAAATCACTCTTCAATCAACCAAGCGTACTAATAGAGTAGAAAAGCCTACAATGTGATGACGAATACAAAACAATATAATATCATTAATTAACTTAAAACTTAAGTCATGGGCCCGAACTAGAAAACCTTAACTACGTTTACGTATAAACACTAAACCGACTGAGTCGAACTGCTTCCTATAAAGCTATTTATTTCGAAATCTAGGTCTCATAACCTACTTTAACAGCTATTTGCGCCGGCGGTCCATCAGTTAAGCAACGTCGGGCAGTGTCTAACCGTGGTTAAATGGGAAAAAAATTATCACCGTTAAAAATACGAAGCGAATTGTGCCATCTACTGCATCATCTTCAATTTAAACCTTAACACTAAATAGGAGATTACTCTAATAAATACAAAGAAAGCGCTCAACGCGCCAACATCCACCCAAAAGTTGGCTTGGTCCATGGTCATTTCTTTCAGGAAAAGACTTGGCGTTCTGAAATGGCAATATGCTTCTGAACAGTGCAGCTTTTCTCTTCCATAGCCGTAAACTGATAGCATAGCGCCTTCAAATCCATAACGCACATAGCTTAAGTACGTCAGCCACTGGAGATAGCTTGGTATAGCGTTGAAATTGACGAAGAACCCAGAGAATAGGACGACTGGTATAGTTGTGACTGGTCCTAAGTAGACCCCAGTTTCTATTTTCATGGCAGCTCCGATGAGTAAGCCCAGCGATTGTGAGACGAGGGCTGTTAGTATGTTTATCGTGGTGAACATCAACACTCTGTCCGTCTGCATCGGCTGTCCCGTCATGAAGTACACTATTATCACGTACACGCCGCTGAAGACAATCTGGAATTGAATGACGAAATATAGTAGTATTTGTTGCTTTTTAAGATTTTTTTGTAAAACTAGATATTTTCGCAAGTTTACAAGTAAGGCTGTAAGCGACTGGTTGTGGGTTCGATTCCCACTCGAGGAGTGGAAATTGTATTTCCATTTTCTTCGTTCTGGTGTCTAGGTAAAGCGCGGCGTTAAGTTCCACCGCTTAATACGCAATGCCTCCGAATTCGGCGGAAAGTGGCGAACAGAGTGTCATAACACTAGGTTCCCTCTGCCTACCCTGCTGTGTGCGGGATACAGCGTGAAGCTAAAAAAAAATGCAAAAAGGCAGAGTGAACGTAGCGACAAGACACATCGTTCTCAACTTTCCATACGACATCGAGACATTACGTGTTGAGTTGTAAACCTCAATACCCCACTTTGTCTTACTAGAACGGGAAAAATTTAAATATAATAATTCGCCCGACATAGAGTAGAGATGTAGATATCGAAATTATCTAAATGATAATACTAAAAAAATTGGAACTGAAGTTTTCATTACTATGTATAGAAAAGGTAAGAGTCCTTCGTGACACAGCAGAGTGTCAATGTCTGACTGTATATGCAATGATTGTGGGTTGAAATCCACTTTTATATTCTGGTGACAAGACAAAGCGCGGCGTTAAGTTCAACCACTCATCACACAATGTTTTAGATACAGGTGGAACCGGAAGAAACGAATGGTTGATATTAAGTTCTCTCTGCCAAATGGAAAAAGCGCAAAGCAGAAACAACGATGTATGAAAGTTCATATTTTATAATAATATTGATTCATATGAAATGAATATATTTATTAGTCGCGGCGCTGTGGCACGAACGTGTGACTATAAACGACTGGTTCTGGGTTCGATTCCCACTTGAGGAGTGGAAATATTTAATATTTCCATTTTCTTCGCTCTGGTATTAGAGGCAGCGCGTGGCGTTAAGTTCCGCCACTTAACACGCATTGCCTCCGAATTCGGCGGAAAGTGGGGAAATTCCCTCTGTCTACCCTGATGTGTGGGGGATACAGCGCGAAGCACAAGAAAATATTCAAATTCAAAGAAATAATTTTATTGTATGTTTGAATGTCGTTTGTTTATTTCCACTATTTTTTTAGTTTCTTCATCACGAGTAAAAACCATACCTGAAACGGTAGATCTGCCATAGTTTTCGCAAAGTAGAACGCTTTCAGTGAGTACCAATAATTTAAATGCTCTCTCACAAACACACTCATCTCAGTTGGGACTGTAAAAAATATATAAAACATATAATATTAATAGTGAAACAGACTTAATATTACAGAATTCGTTATAAAGTTTAACAACTGAGGAGGTTCTTATAAAATAAGGCGCCACGTATAACTAATATATGCTCAAATAAATGCTACCGTTATGCATTTCAATCCTAACAACGTAAATAATATATTAGTAGTAAAAATATTTTCTTTTCTCTCTATCTTACAGGTAGAATATTTATTTATTTAAATATAAAGTGATCTAGATATATTTAATCCACACAAATAGAGAGTGGCCAGTCGTGGCCCATTGACACAAGCGTGTGACTGTAAACGACTGGTTGTGGGTTCGATTCCCACTCGAGGAGTGGAAATATTTAATATTTCCATTTTTCTTCGCTCTGGTGTCGAGGTAAAGCGTGGCGTTAAGTTCCGCCACTTAATACGCAATGCCTCCCAATTCGGCGGAAGGTAGGGAACGGAGTATCTTAATACTAGGTTCCCTCTGCCTACCCTGCCTTGTGCGGGATACAGTGTGAAGCTAAACAAAAAAAAATTGGAGAGTAACGAAATACAAACAAAGAGAGTAACGAAACGGTAAAAGACGTTAAAGTTACTATATCATTTCTGTCATACATTGAAACTACGATAATAAAACATAGTTTGATAAACAATTTTCAAATTATATGTGATGTAAAAATATCATGAATAATTTATGAAAAAAATGTCTAATTCAAACAATATAAACGAAAATACTGTTTTGTACAAGAAAAAAGCATGGAAAGAAAACGAAAGACTCACATGTAAGAATAGTAGGCATCATGGCTGTGAACATAGTGAACATCACAGTAAAGAACAAACAGCCAGCATTGCTCATAACCTTGGCAGCATCGTGGCCGATATCGTAATACAAAAATCCAATTAGCAGCCCCACAACTGTATGAGAACACAATCTCAAATGCGTTAACATTTGATCCCGAAGAATACTTCTAAATGTCCTTTTCAAAAGTATCCAGAACTGCTTCCACCCTGAAGTTGGGAAACCAGCTTTTTGAGGTTTCTTCGTGAAACTCTCGCTGGAGTCCAAGAGTGACGTGGTACATGTTACAGGGGCCAGGTTCGTTGTGTTTGGAACGGTATTCTGTTTCTCAGTGTTGACTGTTGGTTCGGACATATCTATCACAGTGCATGTTGGTTTATCTGTGAAATATAAAAATATATTAGTACTATCAAACAGAAAACTGTGGGGAACGGAGTGTCTTAATACTAGGTGTCTTCTGCCTATCCTGCTGTGTGCGGGATATAGTGAAAAGCTGAACAACTATTAATACAAAGTTAAAATATATTTAAATAATCTCTCATACATAATTTTCAACATTATAAATTAAGTAATTGTTCATTGCGGCTCAGTGAGATAGCGCTTGGTCTCGTCTCTAGTTAAGCTAAACAAAGTTATGCTAGCTTCCAGCATAACTCCGTGAATCATAACTTAATGTCTCCATGTGAGGTGGAAAGTAGAGAACGGAGTGTCTTGACACTAGGTTCTTTCTGACTGCCTTGTTATATGGGAAAAGAGTGAAGCTGCAAAAAGATTTTTTTTTTGCTTCACGCTGTATCCCGCACAAAGTATGGTAGGTAGAGGGAACCTACTGTTAAGACACTCCGTTCCCCACTTTAAATTATAAAAGTAATTTATATTTATAAAAAAGGTATTACATATTGGTCACATGATAAAAGTACGGAAGATACCTATAAAGGATTTAGTGAAGGAAAATAATTTAATCCTATTGATTAAAGATTATACTAATATAATAAAGAGGTAAAGTTTGTAACTTTGTTCATAAGGGCTAATCTGTGGAAATACTGAACCGATTATGCAAATTCTTTCACAATTGAAAAGCTTCACTATTCAGATATGCTATAAGCAAATATTGTGTTAACCGGGTCGCTAGTAGCTTATAAAAAGAGTTTTAAAATACCTATAACAATCTCAAGTGCTTCCTTTTTAACGTTGTTCTTGCTCTGATTATTATAATTGCAGTTTTGAGGCACAGATGATGATGAAGACGAAGTTGACGACTGTCCGCGGCCGCAGTTGCCTTTGTTCACCGCCATCACAAGCTTGTGTACCCAATCACCGTGTTCACCAGTTGCGACTTCCATAACTGAAGAAAAAAATATATATTAGTTATAACAAGTTAACTATATTGTGACTCATTTGATAATTTTCTGACTATCCATACTTATATTATAAACGAGAAAGTCTGTCTGTTTGTCTGTCACGCTTTCACGGCTAATCTATTAGACCAATTTGGATGAAATTTTGGGATGAAAGTAGTCAGAAGTCCAGGGTCAACATAAGCTACTTATTTTTTCAAAAATCAAAGTTTATATAAAAATTTAACCCGCTTGACCGATTGTAATGATTTGGATAAATATCGTTGATAATCTAAAGTTAAATATTGGCAACTTAATTTTTCAAAAATCCACCCCCGAGGGCTGCAATATATCAAAACAGTTCACAGTTCACGCGGCGAAGCCGCGAGCGGACGGGTAGTCTGAATTTGTATTGATTTCGACCCCCAGAAACTATCAAAAAACTATCAAGAAACTATCAAAAAATGTCACCAATATGGGTGAAAGAATTAGAATTAAATCCTTAAATTAAATTCTTAAAACCTACCTTACAAAAGAACATTTTTTGTTATGTAAAAATATTAGAAATATTCGCTTTACAAAGCAACATTTTGTACATTATACCGTTTAAGTAATTTTGAATATATAATCCGTCTTAGGATCAAATAACAAATAATCTGGCAGGTTTCAGTTAAAGAAACCCTTCTCCCTCAATAGATCGAATATCAGGAGATCCATTACTTACATGCACCGAACTTGGGCAGAATTCCTTTTACGTAAACTGGGATCAATTATAATTGTTACCGAGATATTTGTATATTGCAATATTATTTCTTTGCGAATGAGTTATTTTTATTTATTTTTTAACTAAACAATATGTACAATGTAACTAGAATTTTCTAATAATTTCAGTAGTTGTAAACATATCATTAATATATTCATATATTTTCTTTAAATTGAACAGAATTCTCTAACTTAAAAGATAAATTATATTAACATAAGCATATGTATAATATTTAAAAATAAAAACTCCGTAGCATTATCACTATACCATAATATAATTTAAACAGGCAACTAAAAATTTTATACGCAAAAAAAAAAAATACAAAATTAATTCTCACCATAATCAGCAGGATTGTGATAACTCGGACAATGTAACGCCATGGACGATAAGAACGGCACCAATCCACTAACCGGTCCTTGATATATACACTGTCCTTCAGCCAACGTGTACAAAAAGTCAAACATTTCAAACAGCCTCGCAGATGGTTGATGGATGGTACAGATTATAGTCCTACCGCCTCTCGCCAGGGACTTCAGTAGAGATATACATTGGAAACACGAGGAGCTATCCAACCCTGAGGTTGGTTCATCGAAAAACATCACAGGCGGATTGTTAACTAACTCTAAAGCTATGGAGAGCCGTTTCTTTTGGCCTCCTGAAAGATTTATAGTTCGAGTATCACCAGCCTCGACCAGGCCCAGCATCTCCAATATTTCATCGATCACAATTTTCTTTGCGGTAACCGTCATGTCTTTACCAAGTTTTAGATTGGCTGACACGTTCATAGCTTCGCGTACAGTCAAGTGTGGTAAAAGACAGTCGTCCTGCATGATGTAGCAGGAGAGTTTGCGAAATCGTCTTAAGTTTCTTTCCTTACCATTAATGAGTATTGAGCCGCTTACATTGGAAGTTCTGTAAGGTAAAAAAAAATATTTTTTTAGGTGTTTTTGTTTAAACAAAAAGTATATATTAATTATTTTTAAACATTTTCAAGTGTTATTCCACACTTAGGAAAATTGAAAAAGACATTTAAAGAAAACGTTATATATAAAATAAGTTGTAATAAAGCGTTTAAGAATTTCGACGCAGCGGATAGTAGAACGCATGGCTCAGTGGTGAGAGCGCCTGAACGGTATTCAGGAGGCGCGGGTTCGAATCCCGCTGCGTTCAAATTTTTATACGTTTTGTTTAAATGTCTTTTGTATATTAATTATCTTTAATTATTATTTTAATTTTTTCGAGGTTAAACTCAAAGCCACATGTGCATATCATATCTTAGTTATGTTAAAACAGAACAAAACGAAAGACTATTCTACTTTTTAATAATTATCTTTCTAAATCTGATCAAGACTTCATTCGAAAACAGTACAACGCAATAAACAGTATTATTATTATTATTATAGCAGTACCATAAATACATAATAGGTGCGCTGTACGTTATATAACTGACATTAACTTTGAAATTAACGAACTAAAATAGACTTTCGTGAGGAACGCCCCTCGCATTCATTATTACTGAATTAGAGACCAATTTATTTCCAAGGTATTTTTTTCATTAGAATCTTTAAATACAAATCAATATAAAATTATAAGGAACGGAATCTGAAGACAAACTCCAATTGCTCTGATATTAATAATATTCCATTGTGGCCAGTCGTGGCGCAGTTGCACAAGCGTGTGACTGTAAACGACTGGTTGTGGGTTCGATTCCCACTCGAGGAGTGAAAATATTTAATATTTCCATTTTCTTCGCTCTGGTGCCGAGGTAAAGCGCGGCGTTAAATTCCGCCACTTAACACGCAATGCCTCCGAATTCGGCGGTAAGTGGGGAACGGAGTGTCTTAACACTAGGTTCCCTCTGCCTACCCTGCTGTGTGCGGGATACAGCGTGAAGCTAAAAAAATATATATTCCATTAATATCAAAAGGAGAGGCCTCCTTTTGTAACTGTAAACGCGAAGGTTATTGGTTTGATTTCCACTACGTGGAATGATTATTTTCATTTCTCTGCTCTGGCACTAAAGACAAAGTACAGAGTTGACTTCCACCACTTAGCCGATATGTTTTAATTCAGGCACTAAGTGGAATATGGAGTGTTTTGACACTAAATTCTGGCTAGAATAGTAGCAATACGGGAAAATCTAGAAATAACAAAAAATATAGAAAACAAAAAACACACAACATGCAACATTGTTTGTTACTGTAAGGGAAAAATGTGGCTTCACGGTTTTAGCGCATAGTTATTTTTAATTGCGTCTCAAAGTCGACGTTTTGATTGTAATCTTAGAATTAATTGCATATAAATACCGTTTACGTATAAATAATTGTTAAAATGATTAAAGTACACGCCTGCATGTAGCAGTAGGAGTAGCTAGATTTGATCGTACATAATTATAATGGTCGTGGGTTCTATTTCCTATATACTATAACATTCTCGCTAATAAGTATTTAAACATGTCTCTAGAGCTAATCGTGGCGGAAAAGCACAAAGTGTGAAAATTTCCTAGGTTAGCTAACGAAATTTAGCTCTGAGTTTAGTCAACATGGAATAAACTAAAAAAATCAATAGCAGAGGACTGGTTGATTATTCACTTGCCCCAATTTAGAATCAAAATGTAGAACAAAGTGTCTTAACACTAAGGTCTCCTTGTCAACTTTGCATAATAAATAGAAATCTAAAATAAAACCTTCAAATCTAACGAAATCATCTATTCACTTGTGGCCAGTCGTGGCGGCGTTAAGTTCCGCCACTTAACACGCAATGCGTCCGAATGCGGCTAAAAGTGGGGAACGGAGTGTACACTAAGTTCCCTCTGCCTACATTGCTGTGAGCGGGATACATCGTGAAGCAAAAAAAAAAATATCTACTTACTTGTATCCAGCCAATATATTCATCAGCGTACTTTTCCCAGCGCCGGACGGCCCCATTATAGCTGTCAGTTCACTGGACCTAAACGTTCCATTAATACACTTGAGCAATGCCTTGTAACCCCTCTTTCTTCCCTCACTCACTGAGTAGGAGAGATCGGAGAACTCTATGTCGACTGGAGGGCGTTTTGGTAAGTGGGTCAGTGATGCCATCGGCTTCTTCTGGTCACCGTAACCATTGGGAATCTTTGGTACCAAACCCGTCATAGCACCTGTACCGCCGTTGCATAAATTCATTTGTGAGCCTCTGAAAATTGAAAATGAATGGTTAGTTTAAAATATATATTATACAATTTAAAATGTATTAAAATGAACTTATATTTGTATCATTTCAGCTCATACGTTAGGATGGCGGAGTAATTAACAATGGAAAAATGTCTAGTCCTATTATAATGGATTTCGTAGGTTTAAGTTTTAAAAAAATTGAAAGTGCGCGTTCGAGTCTCGCGCAACTAAACGCTACCTTTCATCTTAGATTCCAGAACAGAAAATAATTTTAACATAATCGTTCTCCAGAACGGGAATCGGACCCACGACTACCGCCTATACATTCAGACACTATCCAACTGCTCCACATGGATATACATGCGAAATTTATAGAAATGCAAAATAAAAATTCACATTTTTAATTTTAAGTAGTGGTCTACTATGAAATATGAGTGCAGACAGTGCATCAACTCGTGCAGAGAAAGATTAAACGTCACACGACGTCACGTAATACGCTGTGAAGCACTTAAATTAAGGTTTAAATGAATACAATATGCAGCTTCAAGCTTTTTCGCAGCAGGCTAGTGTCTAGACACTCTGTTCTCCACTGTTCGTCTGAAATTAAGACATTTCGTGTAACTGGCGAGGCTTAACGCTGCGCTTTGTCTTAGCACCAGAGCGGAGAAATTAAAACATCATAATATATTCATTCCGTCAAGAGTAGGATTTGAACCCATTATCATAGCGGTTAACGTCAAAAACTGTCACACTGTGCCACGATGGCCTTTTTAATAAAATTCCTTATATGTTTCTCTAAATTTTATTACATTTCACTACTCTATAACTAAATACCAAATAAATATTTTTATTTACTCACTAAACAGTGACCATAAATAATTAATTTGAAACTTAATATATAAAAAAACTCTTTATATTGTATTAAAAATTTTAGGTTATATTTAAATTATCTTTGTTTTCCCAGTCTAGGAAAATGAAACTTATAGCTCGGTTCTTTTATTTTATACCTAATATTTCTTAAACAAGCAATAAATTGAAAAACTCTGTGACGAAAAACATATGAAATTTACAACGTTAATATTTTTTTTTTCTTTTCTCTCCTTTTCAACGTCTCGCTGTAGTCAGCGCAAGTCAAAGGAAACCTAGTGGTTAGACACTCCTTTCCCCATCTTCTGCCGATTTCTGGAGGCATTGAGCGAAGAAAATGGAAATATTTAATATTTCCACTCTTCGAGACGGAATCGAACCCACAACTAGTCCCATTTACAATCACGCTTTGTGCCCACTATCCATGACTTGGGCTCAAGTAAATAATATTTAAATATATAACAGTTACATAATCTAACAAGTTCAAGGGCGAGTGGCGGAACGTGATGTTTGAAATATTTCTGTACGACTTTAGGGGTCTTGTAAACGAAAGTTAAGTAAATGGTATGCGAAGTCACACATTGCCACTGTATAAAGAAAATATATTCTGATGTGAAGCGTTCATACTTATAAAATAAGAAAAATAATTTTATATTTTCTAAACTTGATCACGTCTTAGTCTCGATTTTACGCAAAAAGTGGAGTATGAAGTGTTTTGACACTAGGTCCTCTAAGAATACCGTAATGTGCTGGACAAAAGCGTAAACCTGATATTATTGAAAAAGACATTTAAAGAAAACGTATAAAAATTTGAACGCAGCAGGATTCGAACCCGCGCCTCCTGAATACCGTTCAGGAGGCGCGTTGATTTTATTGCTTTTTTAAATATATCACACTCAGGAGATTTGTTTTTGAAGAAAATGTAAGGTAAGGTTTTCTAGAACCATCACGTTGATGAAGTTTCTGTTTTCCTTATTATAAAATAACCAATTTGAAGCTTAAGGTAGCAAAACTTATAACTTTTTCAGATTTTGCTACCTATGATTTGTTTAATTAAAGCAAGTAGAAAGTTTTGTTTCGCGCTACACTATTTTAGCGTTACGCAAGTTCCGGGCATAGCAGGGTAGTTAAAGACAGTATTCTCCATTTTCCGCCCAAAAAATGAAAATAAAAATATGATCTCACTCCCTCAAGTAGAAATCGAACCTACAACGAATTCATAACGTCTTCTATTGAGTTTAAAAATGTTAAAAATGTCACTACACAGAAGATTTTACCTCTTACTGGTCTATTAGTGACCGCATATTCTTCAAGGCGAATTTTTATTAGTACCAGATTTTAAAACGAAAATGTATAGCAAGTAGGTTATGACCCGCAGGTGAGCCACTTACTGTGATCTGGGACGCTACGAAATGAGATTTTTTTCATAGCTCCCATATGAGATCGTATTAGACTAGGTCGTATTTAAGAAATATTTTAATATATTTTTGGTATTTTTTTTATAAAGCTTTGTATAAAAATAATATTCTTATACGAAAGTTAATATATTTTTATCCAGTAGGATAGACGTAGGGAAGTTAGTGTTAAGACACTTCATTCTCCGTTTTCAGCTCAAATTGAGACGTTTTATGGCAATTGGCGGGACTTTGCCTCACCAGAGTGTGGGAATGGAAACAATTAAAATACAATTGCTCCACTGATAAAGATTAAACAAGCAACTGTTGTATTTACTACTAGTAGATATTAAGATACTTACATAGTAAAATTAAAACTTTTTTTTATAGCTTCACGCTGTATCCCGCACACAGAAGGGTTGGCAGAGTGAACCTAGTGTAAGACACTCCGTTCCCTACTTTCCGCCAAATTCGGAGGCATTGCGTGATAAGTGGCGGAACTTAACGCCGCGTTTTGCCTCAATACCAGACCGAAGAAAATGGAAATAATAAATATTTTCACTCCTCGAGTGGGAATTGAAGCCACAACCAGCCGTTTACAGTCACACGTTTGTGCCACTGCGCCACGACTGGCGCCAATAAAACATTTTAAAGTCAAAAATTGAAGTAAAAACTCTTTTGAACTTAAATAATGCTACTTGAATATTATTTGCCCAAAGTCTGATTGCATCACCGCCAAACGTAAAGTAGTGTTTTTAAATGAAACTATTTTTGACCGGATTAATCGCGTATATTATTGGTATACGAAAATACATTTTTAGAAACCCGACGTTTCGAACACTTTACAGTAGTCCGTGGTCACAGGTACTCAGTCAAAAATAGTTTCCTTTAAAAATGTGTAGTAATCGCGAAAACAAAAGATCATATTATGTAAAGTAGTGTTTTTATACGTGTACCAGTCTACGTAAAACACATCCACGTCTCCAGTTTTGGCTAATTAAAAGCATTACAAACTATTGTGTAACAATCGTGTCCACAAAACCTCGAAACCTATCCAAAGTACATACAATTAATAAAGAGAAATGAAAGCGTTTTTAATTTCACGCAATCGCTCTAATGAAAATGTATGGCTATACGACTATATAAGACCCTAGTGACGCAGTGGGGCTGTTGACTGTAAATTTTATTGATTCATAGTCAAAGTCAAATAATTTTATTCAAAATAAGAAGTTACATGCTTCATTTTTTGAACGTCAAACAATTTACCATTGATTGTGGGTTATATATACCCTCATTCTGAAGAATTGATAAATTGTTCTCATTTTTCTAACTTGGTAAGACAAAACGCGGCGTTAAGTTCCGCCACTCAAAACACAATTGAAGTGACAGGAAGTGGAGAGCAGTGTCTTAATACTGCTTGGTTTCTCTTGGACTGTTGAAAAATGAATATATGTATGACATAATACTTGCAGATCTGAGATCTGTTGCAGAAGCGACTATAGCTGTGATAATTAAAACGGCGTAAGCCCTACAGCAAACAGCCAAGGCCGTCTATTTCAGATCTACATCTGCTAGAAAGGGTTTTATTCATATACGTATATGCATAAGTTTTATTTTAGTGTCCTATTTTTTTTTTCTTTTCAAGCATCTTCTATTATTGAGGGAATTGCAGAGAAATTCTAGTGTTAAGACACTCTGTTCTATTTGATATTTTAAAGAGACGACGTATTTTTTCTTGTCTGCTCAACGGTTACAAGTTAAGGTTCGAATCCCGCAGAGGGTTTCCCTGTAACTCTTTCTCAAGTAGTACTTCTTTTATTTTCATTTCATTTTCAGGGACAGTATACCCCCCTTTTGGTCACACCACTGTCACTATCAAGACTAACTAAAACACATAGTGTGAAAAGCATTAACCTTAATTAGAAAACAAGGCGTGTTATATAGTAGTAGACTAAGGAAATTAAATATTGTTCAATCCAATCATTTTTCCGAATACGGATGTATCACGATGCCATTGTCTGTTGGTGTGTTGGCAATCGTGACCAAATTTATTATTACTAAACTAATAATACCTGCTGTATGGCATTCTAGCTATTTATCCCATAAATAGATATGTATACATACATACGAGTATATAAAACACAGAGTGATTTGTCACTAATTTCTTCTCTGAATAAGCAATTCTTCCAGTAATTTGTCACTAAGTTCTTCTCTGAATAAGCAATTCTCCCTAAAGAAGTTGAATTCAAGTAAAAAATCAACTTATGTTTGTTTAAAATGCAAAATCTTTAATAAATCTCGAGTACCCAGTGTTTTTCACATTTGCACCTACGTCATGACAATATTAGTGATTCAGATTGTCGTATTTTTGTGAAATTTCAAACACGTATGACGTAAATTTTATCCGCTATATAACGGAATTTTGAATTTCAATATATTCAAAAAATATATATTAATGGAAATATTGCTATACTAGCGGCACGCTCGCGGCTTCGCCGCATGAACTACGTAACTGTTTCGTTATATTGCAACCCTCGGGGGTGGATTTTTAAAAAAATAAAGTAACCTATGTTTAACCTTGGTTTATCAACCATATTTATGCCAAATTTCATAACAATCAGTCAAGTAGTTTAGATTTTTCATACAAATTTTCGTCCCATATTTCAACGCTTTAGAGGTTTATTTTTGAAAAAATAAGTAGCCTCTGTTTAAATTAAAAAAAAAATATGTAGTTACATTCTTCTGAGTGAAGATTGAACCTACGACCATTGATTTACTTTCAACATCTGTTCCACTGCGCCACGATGGCGTAAATACATGGAACTAATCATAATATTTAAATCAAGAATTATACAAAAATGCCAACTAAATTCCATTTAAGTAAGCAAATCTAATACTTGTATAACAATGTAACGACTGACGCTATATAAAAATATCCTGGGTTATTTATCCTTGAAATTAAATACAAAACACAAGGAATGTATGGAATGAAATATAGGAAGTAAATAGCGAAAAGTTATAACACACTCTGCTCTTCGTTATATCCATTTAAGAACATAAGGTGCTAATTGGCATTACCATATTTCGTATTTTAATATATTACTTAGAGGGCGAATCCAAGTTTCAACTAATACTTACAAACTACACTTAGAAAACCCGATGTTGTTTTGGTTAGAAATGTAACATTTTTTGTTTTTTTTTTTTAGCTTCTAAGGAACTTAACGCCGCGCTTCACCTCGAAACATAAAATATTTCCACCCCTCGAGTGGGAATCGAACTGCCTCCTCACCACTGGCCCCAAACATATAAACATTGTTATTTACAAAATTAACAAAACAATTCCTGATTTCCCTCTAGGGCCATAGGTTTCTAATAAACAAAGGAACCTGCTCACAATTCCCAAGAATGTGGCATGAGTCAAAATCGACCTTAAATAATTCATATAGTATTTTATATAAATACAGAGAACATTACTCGTGGAAAATACCGAGAAAATTACATTTATTCGTTGGCGAAAGGTATTTTGTAGATCAATCATTTGAAGGTTGGGCAGAATAACTCGCTTAATAAGTAATCCGAGCAATTTCACTTGTATGAAGTAGAAATATTTAGTTAAGGTCAAATTGTATCAAAGGTCGATCGTTAAAGAAATTGTAGGCAGTGAAGTTTAGAAGGGCAAGAAAAAATAATAATAAAAAATTCAAATGAATGAGTGATCAGAGCTAGAATCACTTAGTAAGCAGGAAAAAAGCTGTGCGGCGTTGAATTTCGTCACTCAACACGTACTTCTTCTCGCCCGAAGATCGACTTCGGGAGAGAAGGAGGAGAAGGAGGAGGAGAAGAGCGGACGGAGAGTCTTGGCACTAGGTTTTCTCTAGCTACCCTGCTGTTTAAGAAAAAACGTGTAGATATTTTTTAAAATGCGCAGAAAGTGGAGTCAAAATATTTGATTACTACGTTCATCGTATCCAATCTATCTTGCGTTAAAATATCTAACGATTCTTAGACAAAGTATGGCCGAAACTACTCGGTGCAAAGACCTAAAATTTGGCGTGTATGTTCCTTTGGGAGTGTCACTAAGAGAGGAATTATCGAAAATTCCCGCGGGAACGGGAAATAATAAGATTTTAGGTTTTGCCCACGCAAACAAATATGCGGGCGACAACTTGTTTACTACCCAGTTAATATATTCTAGATCTACTTAGACTGTTATAGCATCTATTTATTTTTAAACGGTGTTTTCTCATAATATATGCCTACTTTTTGACAAGAACATTATTAAATCCGATGCTGTAATTAAATATGAACCATATACAACATAATTATTTATCCCATATTATTTTAAATAAATTTTAAAGGTAAATATTACTATACATACCCAAGTAACTGTCCATTGTTGAGCTGTTCTGGCGGAGACTTGACTGAGAACATAACTTTATCACTGAGTTCCCCACGACTGCCGCGCCCCATCAGCGGCAAGTGGATTTGAGTGCCTTTCGACTCCATCTTCTTGCCGGACGTCATCGTCGTGTGACCATCCTGGTGGAAACCCTGGAACAATAGATAATTAAATTAAGTCAATATGTGAAGCAAATATTAGAAAATTTTAGAAGAAAATATAGCATTCCATTCACTGTGCGAGTTTCCATCGTATTGCAGGAAGGAAAGCTCGGAACGGTATCCGTTTACAACAAGTTTGTAACCCATGAGTAGGCTTGAAACCCCTTTGTAATATCCATCCACTGTCCGAGTTCCTCTCCCTCTACATTATCAAATTTGGAAATACCCTACTTATTCTGCTTTCGAAATAAGGCCAACAAATGAACTAATGAAAATTCTAGATAGACCGAAGTCTTTCAAGAGGTTATAGAGAGAACACCACCAAACCGCCACCACTTGCATCCGTGACATGATTTTTCATAACATAGACTAATGGTCTGACTGCACACGCGATGCTTGTGGGTTAAATTGTGGATGCGTGGAATTGTGTTTACAATGTTTAACTTATTTCATTTTTTTCATCTGGTGAAATAAAGCGCGGCGTTGAGATCGATCACTTAGCACGCAACGTCTCGCATGCAGGCGGAAAGTGAAGGGCGGAGTGTTTTATCACCTTGTCAATAGGTTTTCTCTGCCTCTTCTTCTTCTACGTATCTTAAACCAACTTTTACTTAACGAAAACAGATTTAGTGTTTCACTTTTTATATTCACCAAAAAAAGAAAAGTTTTTTTAAGTGGGTAGCAAATAAATTATGCACGTTCATTTCATTATAAAATATTATTCGCGTTTAACATTTGATATATGAGCTTTTATCGTTCAAAATTATGTGGGAATTAAGCAAATTGACACCCACTTTGTTATCGTAATGACCACTATTCATTGAAAATGAAACATTAAGTAATAAATTTTAATATAATATATTAAGTAATATTGAGGCCAGTATCGTAAGGGCGATTGGGGTTGTGAGTTCGATTCTTACTCAAAGAATTAAAATATTAAATATTTTCATTGTCTTCGCTCTGGTGTCGAGACAAATTGCAGTGTTGATTTCCGCCACTTAACAAGTAAAGCCTCTAGAGTTCGGCGGAAAATGAGGAACAGTGTGTCTTATATGAGAGGGCCTCTCCCTACCCCGCTGTGTGCACGATACAGCGTATCGCTATTAAAAAAGTAATATTTATTCATTTATTAATACGCTTATAATAAAATAATGGCCTCAATGGCTCCCTACATGGTAGAGGTAGTCAGAGAGAATCTAGTATCAACATACTCCGTTTTCCACTTTTGTCCAAATTGAGACATTGCGTGTTGAATGGCGAAACTCAACGCCGCGTCAAGTCTTAAGTACCATAAAAATTTTAAACACCTTGGGATGGGAATATGCCCTGAATGGAAATTATACTCACAATCAATCGAATCCAATTCTCGAATCAATCAATTTGCACCACAATAGCCTCATTAGAGAACATTATATTAATAATGTTTATATCTAAATCATATACGTTTTATAGTCGATTTTATAAACGCAGTTTCAATTGTTTCATAATTTAATATAGAATTCAACAGTATTTTAGAATAAAAAAGTTTAAATTATTGAATTTCGTTCCCTAGGTTTGAAACAAAACATTAGAAGTAGACATCATAACAAAAATTTGTATTGATACTATTAGCGTAGTTAGTCATCTGTATATGCGATGGTTCAGTATTTGTTTACTATTTGGCAGAACGATTATATTTAAATTATTTTCATTTCAAAGGACTAAATGTGGAGAATGGAGTGTCTTGACACTAGTGTCTCTCCACTTTTATATGAAAAAAAAAACGTGAAACAAAAGAAATACATTCATAACTAAAGCGGACTGCAAAAATTTAAGTAATAATGTGGAAATTAGTCACACAAAAAGCATTTTTTTAAACAAACATATAATATTACTGTTTAAATGAACATCAAATATTTAATTAAAAAAAAACTATTTCAAACGAAATTGTATTCGAATTTACGTTCATGTTTTTATAGAGGAATTATTATAGGAGCGTGTCGAAAACAATTGACCTATTTTATTGAAATTTCGTTCGTTAATAGTTATTTCAACATTATATAAGTTATATAGTCGCCAGTCGTGGCCCAGTGGCACAAGCGTGTGACTGTAAACGACTGGTTGTGGGTTCGATCCCCACTCGAGGAGTGGAAGTATTTAATATTTCCATTTCCTTCGCTCTGATGTCGAGGTAAAGCGCGGTGTTAAGTTGCGCCACTTAACACGCAATGCCTCCGAATTCAGCGGAAAGTGGGGAACGAAGTGTCTTAACACTTGGTTCCCTCTGCCTACCCTGCTGCGTGCGGGAAGCTAAAAAAAATATATAAGTTATAGAATATTATTATATTTTTTTTCTTCAAACTTTACGCATTTTCTGCATATCATTGTAGTTAGACAGAATAATTATTACTTTTTTGAACATTTTTATAGTGTAATTTACACTTAGGAAAATTTAAAAAGACATTTAAAGAAAACGTATTTTTTTTTTTCTTTAAATGTATTTTAGAATCATTAATAATTAATAAAAAAAATATTAAGCGAGTAATATTTGGCTTGCTAAAATTTGTTCTCTACCGCTACACTTTTCTAGTTTAAGAAAAAAACATTATTATTTTTTTCTTTTAACTTCACGGTGTATCCCGGACACGGCAAGGTAGGCAGAGGAAACCTAATGTTAAGACACTTTATCCCCACTTTCCGCCGAATTCGGAGGCATTGTTAAGTGTCGGAATTTAACGCGGCGCTTTGCCTCGATAAAAGAGTGAAGAAAAATGAAATATTAAATATCCACTCCTCGAATGGTAATCGAACCCACAACCCGTCGTTTACAGTCACATATTTAATTGTTAATTGCAATTAAATTTTGTCCAATATCTTCTACAACGCTACGAGAGCCGTAACAAAAAACTGTCCATATAGATTTAAGCATGTATTTCGCATGTATTTTGCGTTAGTATCAATAAATAGCCGAAGCCCTATTTAAGCTGAAAGCTGAAGCCGTACAAAGTTGATCATAAGACTATTCCGCAGGTTATACTTTTATAAATTAAACATATAACTACATGAAATTACTGTTTTCTTCCTCTTTGTTTTAGTAAATAACTTAAAAATGATATCTTTGTTATTTTTTTAACAAAAAAAAAATAAAATATTAATTATACAATAAATTATATTATATGAGGTCTTCTTGGTGCATAGGAATGTTTGTCTTTCTGTAAAGCCAAACAGTTGTGAGTTCGATTCCCATTTGAAGGAATAATTTGGGGGAAAATATGTAAATTGTTATCATAACTACGATCAGATATGGCAAAGGGTGTCTTTGCGTTCTACCACTTAACACGCATGTGTCGAATTTCGATTAAAAGTGGTGAATGAGCTAGTAAATCTCTTTAGAAAAAACTTAAAAGTAAAAAAATAAATAAAAGAAAGAATGTTACTTTTACGTGACTTAATAGATAAATTAGAAGATTAAAAATATTACATTTTCATACTCTGGTAAAGTAACTAGATGATTTTATATGAAACCATTAAAAAAATATTGGGGCCAGTCGTGGCGCAGAGACACAAAGTGTGACTGTAAAGCCACTAACTATGGATTCGATGCCCACTCGAGGAGTGGAAATATTTAATATTTCCATTTTCTTCGCTCTGGTGTCGAGGTAAAACGCTGCTTTAAGTTCCGCCACTTAACACGCATTACCTCCGAATTCGGCGGAAAGTGGAGAACAGAGTATCTTAATACTAGGTTCCCTCTGCCTACCCTGCTGTGTGCGAGATACAGCGTGAAGTTATAAAAAAAATACTAAGTAGCAACAATTAGTGTCAAGACACTCCATTCTCCGCTTTCCAACAGAAATTGAGCCCGTTCAATATACCATAATCTACATAACTATACATACTAGGGGAAAAAAATCTAATTTAATATAGAAAACACGCTGTATTCTGCCAATTCGCAATAAACTGAAAACAGTCATTCGCTGTAGTAATACGAGTATTTCAGTCGGATCAGCCGCACTTGACATAAAAAGAAAATTGAAAAGCGCGATCATGTAGCGAGCGCTCGACGTGAGATCAAAATCACTAAGCATTTTGTAAATTAAGCCTCTATTATTATTAGTGGTGTATTTCTACTTTATTTAATTGGACAGGCAGAGAGTTTGTGACGTGTCACTTCGTTTGGTTCTTATTTTGTGATTAATATTTGGGGCCAGTCGTGGCACAGTGGCACGAACTGTGACTGTAAACGTCTGGTTGTGGATTCGATTCCCATTCGAGGAGTAGGAATATTTATTGTTTCCTTTTTCTTCGCTTAGGTGTCGAGGCAAAACGCAGCGTTAAGTTCCGCCACTTAACACGTAATGCCTCCGAATTCTGCGGAAAGTGAGGAATCGGAGTGTCTTAACACTAGGTTCCCTCTGCCTACCCTGCTGTGTACGGGATACAGTGTGAAACTAAAAAAAATATTATTAGTGGCGTATTTCTACTTTATTTAATTGGACAGGCAGAGAGTTTGTGACGTGTCACTTTGTTTGGTACTTATTTCGTGATTAAAATTTACCAACTATTCACTATACAGCCTAAGTTATCTAATTATACTAAGGAAGTAACTGTTTTCAAATAAAAAACTATATAACTATAAATAAAAAACTGTTTGAAAGATACGCGAATTAGATTAAGAACAATTCAGAATGAAACTTACCAAACAAACATTTTCTTTTCAATCAATTTCCTAAGCGTGTAAATAGTACTTTAAATTGTTAAAGGGAAGAATAGATCACTTTAGTAGATTCGAACTTGTTACTACTACTACAGCATTCACCAAGACAAAAATATTAGTATATTTTAAAATGAAACTATTTTTAAACGAACTAATCGCGTATATTTTTTGTATTCGAAAATACATCTTTAGAAAACTTGACGCTTCGAACACTTTACAGTAGTCCGTGGTCACAGGTAGACTGAGGTGGCATTCGTCTGTCAGTTGATACATTATTATATCAAACTACCGCCAACGATTTCTTAGTTGCCTCGCGTACTGCCCTGGATTCTTGCAGAATGAGCTGACTGTTTCATGGCCTCTAGTACGGTAGTTTTGAGAGGTTCGTGTTAATTATTGAAATGTGGTTTAATAATAAAGATACATTTTATTACTTGAGCCTACAAAAATTTCGAAGTAATCGAATGAAGACCTTATAGCTTAGCTTAGCGATGAGAGCTTTAGGCCGTTTCCAAAAATTGTACGTTCGATTCCCACTACGTACAAATTTTATACGTTTTAAGTGTAAATAAATTATATTATAGTATCTTTAATTTTTTTTAGCTTCACGCACACAGCAGGTCACTTCTGTATCCCGCACACAGCAGGGTAGGCAGAGGGAACCTAGTGTTAAGACACTCCGTTCCCCACTTTCCGCCGAATTCGGAGGCATTGCGTGTTAAGTGGCGGAACTTAACGCCGCGCTTTACCTCGTTATATTATAGTATCTTTAATTCAATTCCCCTTTATTATTGTAACCTTATCTTCAAGGATGCTTTTGCAGCTTCAGACATATGTATGAAATGAAAGTAAATATTTTTAAATCGATGTCATACTAAGATTAATTACATAATGTGTGTTTGTTAAGAAAAATAATGCTAACATAGTGTAATTAACAATTCTATAAGTATATTTGAGGCCAGTCGTCGACCAGTTTGACATGCGTGTGACTGTAAACGACTGGTTGTGGGTTCGATTCCCACTCGAGGAGTGGAAATATTTAATATTACCATTTTCTTCGCTCTGGTGTCGAGCTAAAGCGCGGCGTTAAGTTCCGCCACTTAACACGCAATGCCTCCGAATTCGGCGGAAAGTGGGGAACGGAGTGTCTTAACACTAGGTTCCCTCTGCCTACCCTGCTGTGTGCGGGATATAGCGTGAAGCTATTTATTTTATTATAAGTATATTTAATGATTCATTATTTGTTTGTGGGGAAATCAGATAAAAATCACAATTAGCTTAAAATTAATTAGTTCTTAATGTTAGTGTAAACATTTAACAATATCAACATGTAAACAATTAACAATGAATTAACTGTTAATTGTGATTTTCTGTGTGTTAATAGTTAATAATTAATTGTAATTAAATTTTAGCTAACATTGGTCTTCACACTAGATTCGCATATTTACTGAGTATAACGGCCGACAGAATGTACTATATATCTACTACATCCATACTTATATTGTAAATGCGAAAGTCTGTGTGTTTGTCTGTCACGCTTTCACGGCCGATCTACCGGTCTGATTTAGATGAAATTTAGAATGAAAGTAGTAAAAATGACTGGGTTTAACCTAGGTAAACTTTACTTATTTTTTCAAAAATCAACCTCTAAAGGGTTGAAATATGAGATGAAAGTTTATTTGAAAATCTAAACCGCTTGACCAATTGGTCAATTACAATTGTAATGAATTTTATATAGTTGATAATCTAAGATTACACATAGGCTACTTCATTTTTTAAAAATGCGCTCCTAAAGTTTGCAATATAACGATATAGTTCACGGGGCGAAGCCGCGAGTGGGCCGCTAGAATGCCCTAAATTGGCATTCGGCCATAAATTGGCCGAACACCTTGTACGTAATTAAATTTAATCATCTTATTACGTATTCTAGTATAATAGTAGGCGACAAGATCGTCAACAGATAGCGATTAAGAATTCCACTAATTTAGATAAGATTAATTGTAAGTAATTATTTCATAATTTGCGTTTTTTATATAACTTTTAAAATACAATTACAATTGTACTCTTCTTGAATAGACATAACGCGGCGTTAAATTCCGCCAATGTCTCAATAAATGGACAACGGAGTGTCTTGTCACTAAATTATTTTTGCTGTTAATTATTAAGGAAAAAATGTAAAATGCTATTCGCCAATATCGTGTTTTCGGCTTTTGAGAGTTCTAAATACATAACCTAGTTAGTTAGCCCTCAACAACGCTAGTAAGTGGACTACTGGACGTAAAATCTCGTTATTTCCCGTTTTCATAAGGATTTTATGAAATATTCCTTTTATGAAATACCAAAATACAGCTTTTTACGTCCAGTAGTTTTGAATCTATATATAAATTTTAATAAAGTTTTTAAAAACACAATCACTACATATTTTTATTGATTTTACTTATTCCTAAAGTTGTTTTCTAGCTCATGGCTTCATCTATGTGGAATTTAACTCAAAAATAATTCTTTTAAACATTTTTAAAGTGTTATTCCACACTTAGGAAAATTGAAAAAGACATTTAAAGAAAACGTATAAAAATTTGAACGCAGCGGGATTCGAACCCGCGCCTCCTGAATACCGTTCAGGCGCTCAGTGGAGAGAGCGGTCGCCTTTTTAAAAAAATAATTGTACAGTGCGCATCTAAAACAAAAGTAGTCTTAGTTACTCCCTTATAACATCAGCTATCTTCTAGTGTAAATCTAGTCAAAATCAAAGATTAATCAGAACAGAAAGACAGGCAAAACATTTTAACAAATATTTTGGCCTATATGCTATGTATACATATGTATATGTGCATTCAGTAAAAATAGATTGTTTTAACATTACAAACAGACACTCCAATTTTATTTATTTGTATAGTTTAGCAAAATGCTATTATCACCTAAGTCTTGTCTAAGTCAAATATTCTTTTTTTTAGCTTCACGCTGTATCCCGCACACAGCAGGATAGGCAGAAGAAACCTCACCCACTCCGTTACCTACTTTCCGCCGAATTCGGAGGCATTGCGTGTTAAGTGGCGGAACTTAACCCCGCGCTTCCACGTCACCACAGTAAATAAAATAGAAATATTAAATATTTCCAACCCTTTGAATGGGAATCGAACCCACAATCAGTCGCTTTACAATCACACTTTGTGCCTCTGCGCCACGACTGGCCCCTGGTATCAATTGGTCGAATATTCGTAACTTTACAATTAGAACAATAATGCGAACTTCATCTTTTATTTTGTTTAAATAACTGTTAAAAGTGACAAAGGTAAATCACTTAAGCCAAACAAACCGTTAACAACTTAGTTATTGGCTTATTGTGTTATTAAATGAGGTCATGATGAGCGATGTCCAGTATGCTCCCGAATGAACACACGTTGGTTACGGGTTCGATACATACTTGAGGGAATGATTATATTTCAATGGGGCCAGTCGTGGCGCAGTGACACAAACATGTGAATGTAAACGACTGGTTGTGGGTTCGATTCCCACTCGAGGAGTGGAAATATTTAGTATTTTCATTTTCTTCGCTCTGGTATCGAGGCAAAACGCGGTGTTAAGTTCCGCCACTTAACACGCAATGCCTCCGAATTCGGCCCAAAGTGTGCGAGATACAGCGTGAAGCTCAAAACAAAGGAAACTTAGCTATATATGTATAGCTTAATTTCATAAAATTTTCTATTAAACTCATCTCATCTCATCAAATAGTAAAATATTAAAAAGCGGTTACATTTTAAGCGAATTTTCAATATTACTTTCCAAATAAGGAAAGTAAATATTATTGTCATTCTTGTACGATAAAAGTAATACTTAAATCTCAATACTTAAGTACGTATAAACAGTCGTTCTGTGACTCAGATAACCGTTCGAGGCATTGACCTTTGCCAAAAGCGGAAGAAAACTATATCTCACAATACAATAAAAAACAGTTTACGTCGTTTCATTGTAAACGATAAGTGACTCTAATTTCTAAGCACTATTTTAAATATTATACTATTATATATTTTACAAATAGTATGAAAAATATATTGAAATATTACTAGTAGAATCGTAGACGCGTAAAGTTGCTATGGCAACAAATATGTCACTTTATACAAAAGTGTATTAAAAGTGTGTCAAACATACAATATATGTCAAAAGTGTGCGTCAAAAACATATTTTTTTTTTTTTTAGCTTCACGCTGTGTCCCGCTCACAGCAGGGCAGGCAGTGGGAACCTAGTGTTAAAACGCCCCCACTTTCCGCCGAATTCGGAGGCATCGCGTGTCAAGTGGCGAAACTTAACGCCGCGCTTTACCTCGGCACCAGAGCGAAGAAACTGAAAATATTAAATATTTCCGCTCCTCAAGTGGGAATCGAACCCACAACCAGTCGTTTACAGTCACACGCTTGTGCCACTAGGCCACGAATGGCCACATATTTATTCTATTAATTTAATACACATATGCATTTCTAACGAATTATATAAAAATTCAGGTTGTTTACACTTATTCTGTTCTTTACAGAAGAATCTCAATACCAATTTGATCATAAATTGCTGTTTCATTTAAATAACAAAGTTTGTTTAATTCAAATAAGTGTTCTCTTCCTCGCTCTCCTGTCTCTCAACACATATTGATACATTGTGTATCAGATTCGAGGGCAGAAAGAAGAGAACGTAGTGTTGGGACACTAGGTCGACTATCCTGCTATGTGGAAGAAAGCATGAAGTAAGCAAACCGTACATAAAAATAAATATAATAATATACATACGTTTAATACACACGTGTTCTATATCATACGAAATTATGATAACTTCTAAGATTACTGCGACAAAATTACGTATTAGGGTAAGTACTTGTGGCCAGTCGTGGCCCAGTGGCACAAGCGTGTGACTGTAAACGACTGGTTGTGGGTTCGATTCCCACTCGAGGAGTGGAAATTATATTTCCATTTTCTTCGCCCTGGTGTCGAGGTAAAGCGCGGCGTTAAGTTCCGCCACTTAACACGCAATGCCTCCGAATTCGGCGGAAAGTGGGGAACGGAGTGTCTTAACACTAGGTTCCCACCCTGCTGTGTGCGGGATACATCGTGAAGCTAAAAAAAAAACTATTCTGGAATATCTTTTTGCTAAAACCTGGCTTTGTCTAATTTGAAGGGGGTAGCGAGTTCGATTTACTTAAAACTTGTTTTATTTTGCATCCCACTTACTTGTGGTTGGATAGATATGAGTGAAATTTAACTACACACTATATATTGTTATGCTATTTTTATATTATGAAATATATAATATGAATAAAAATATAATGTTATTTCTATTGACAGATCTACTTTACTATACGAATTTATTATATACATGGCTATATATTTCGAGCACATGTTTTTATTATAAATTAAAAAAAATGATTCTCTTCCTAAAAACATAGTTTTTTAGATTCATGTTTGTGCAGGATAGTCAGAGAAGCTAGTGTCAAGACACTCTTCATGTTGCCCTTAAATTTAAGACATTCGGATGAAATTGCCGGATCTCAACGCCGCGTAATGCTTTATTCAGCAAAATGAGAATAGGAAAATAATTAAATTATGTTCATTTCACCGAGTGGTAAACGAACTTAGAACTAATCGCAATTATAACTAGAGGCTGTCCCACTTCGCCACGACTAGCCTACTATAAGAGATATGTAAAAATAAAAACCAATAAGCAAATAGATACGAATATTATTATTAAAAATCAGAATTTTTTCGAACATTAATTAAGAATTTCCTTTAATGCCTCCACTGATCTATGTAAATGAAGCCTATTTTAACTACTAAACTAAAAATAATATACTAAATAAAATATTTGATAAATACACTGATTTGACTGTACACATTACAAATTAAACTTTTACTAAAAAGGCGATCATTTTAAACAATTCAAAAACACGAATCGTAGCGTTTAATTCCACAATCTAAAACGCACTTTCTCTTAAAATACATATATAGCAAAACCAAAATTACACCAAAAACGGAGAGCGGAGTGTCTTAACACTATATTCTCTCTGTCCAATAAAAAAAATGAATACAAAACCTACCTGAACCAATGTGCCGCTTATATTCGCCAACATCACAAACAGACGTCCACCTTTAATAGATTAACACTGCTACTGATTTATTAGTTCAGTCGATGTCTTATCAGTCTTTACGCACTTCGTCTTTGTGTGATTATTTTTGAATTTTTTTTTTACTAAATAATTAGTAATTGGAGAAAGAAAAATAAATAAAATAATTTAAATTTGTTTGTCAAATTAATTGATTATGTCCATTTTGAAATTGTATGTATGTATGTTTGTTTGTTTGTTTCATATTAAAGGCCTGAATTAGTTGAAAAATGTATGGTGATTAACTAAAGTGGAGCTTTTAAAATTAATTAATGATAATTATGTGTTATTAATAAAATCAAATAAGTGTAAATTATGATAAGAGTTAAATGAAATTAAATGAAATTTTTATAGGAAAATTATGCAAAATGCGAATGCTCGTGAACAATAAAATATTTAAATTAACCACTGTACAGCTTGCGTAACAAAACTGTGAACGGAATAAAATTAAAGAGAATAACTAAATTCTAATAAATCTCACGTTTTTTTCTAGAGAATTTTCTAGAACACATTCCGTTGACATTTCGTTGTCCACTTCCTTGTTGAGTGGCGGAACTCAACGTCGTACTTTGTCTTAGTTATAAGGAAGAGGGTTTTTAGCTTCACACTGTATCCCGCACACAGCAGGGTAGGCAGGGAACCTAGTGTTAAGACACTCCGTTCCCCTCTTTCCGCCGAATTCGGAGGCATTGTATGTTAAGTGGCGAAACTTAACGCCGCGCTGTGCCTCGACACCAGAGCGAAGAAAATGGAAATATTAATATTTCCACTCCTCGTGTGGGAATCGAACCCACAATAAGTCGTTTACAGTCACACGCTTGTGCAACTGCGCACAACAGGCCCTCAAATAAGTTTCACGTTATAAGTGGCAAGAAGAGTGACGAAACATTCCGTTCTCCACTTCTTTATTAACCGGCGAAATTCAACGTCGTACTTTGTCCTAGTTATGAAAAGGAATAAAATAAAATACAGTCATTCCCCTAATGAAAATCGAACCCAGAACCATCGTTTTTACAATAAGCCCCATTACGCCATGGCTTCAAAAATAAAATATATCAAATTTTATTAACTGCTGGCGTATTCCATACAAAATGTATAGAATACATACCTACTTCATATACATATTTCTGTTGAAAGACCCGAAAGCTTCAATAGGTACCGACATTATTACATTTCTGCGGATCAAATTGGATCGCGCTATATAACTCGATTTTTTTCAGTCACGCCGCGGTATTGAACTAAATGGAATATCGGCTGAAATTTTATCTGTGCTATGTATTTATATAATAAAATAGTCGGAAAGTTTGTCTGGTTATGGAATATATTTAGAGAGATAAAAACGTCGTCGTGGCCAGTCGTGGCCCAGTGGCACAAGCGTGTGACTGTAAACGACTGGTTGTGGGTTCGATTCCCACTCGAGGAGTGGAAATATTTAATATTTCCATTTTCTTCGCTCTGGTGCCGAGGTAAAGCGCGGCGTTAAGTTCCGCCACTTAACACGCAATGCCTCCGAATTCGGCGGAAAGTGGGGAACGGAGTGTCTTAACACTAGGTTCCCTCTGCCTACCCTGCTGTGTGCGGGATACAGCGTGGAGCTAAAACAAAAAAAAGACGTTATCGTTTTATTGTAAAAAACTGATGAAATTTAAAAAACATATACTCGTAAATGATGTTTTAGCAAGGTTATCCAATAAAAAAACAACTATATTTGAAAATCAAAATGAATATCTGAAATATTTGATGTGGAACTTCTAGAAACTTAAAAATATAGGATTAATCATATAAACTCAGATAATGTTAGCATTTTTATTTACCTGTTTTTTTTTTGTAACTATATATTTTGTATTATAAACTAGCGACCCGCTCGCGGCATCGCCGCATGAGCTATGTAGTTCATGTAGTCAGTAGGCTGTTTCGTCATGTTGTAACCCTCGGGGGTAGATTTTTGAAAAATAACGTGGCTTATGTTTAACTTTGCATTATCATATTTCAACCCTTTAGAGGTTGATTTTTAAGAAATGTATTTCATATATATGCCTATCTTTGACCAAGTAACTTTTACTACTTTAGTTCTCAATTTCTTCCTAATCGGACCGGTAGATTAGCCGTGCAAAGCGTGACAGACAAATAGACAGACATTCGCATTTATAATTTAAGTATGGATATAAAATCAATTAAATTTGGTTAGTTAAGGCAAGTAACTATTATTACAAAATACAGTAGACAAAAAACATCGTTTTAATAACCCCAAACAGTATGAAAATCAAAGTTGTGAAACATCTGATGTACTACTATAGGACCAGCTAACTATACTATAATACAGGGAAATAACATCTAAGCAATATTGTTCCACGTAAAAGATATTTTCTCACTAAACAAACCATGTATATAATATAATAAGCTGGGAGATCACAATTTTGGACCCAAACTTCTATAATATAATTTCACACAAACAAAGTTGCGAGATTCCTCTAGTTCCTAATAAAAGTTTACGTAATAACTTTATTTACGAGGTCTCGTGCGAGATTCTTTCACTGGATTCATAAAAATATATAGAGAAAGATAAATACTTTTGTTCTTTTTTTGTGAATTTCAGAATTTCTTTTAACATTTTTATACAGAGAAAAGTATAATTTAACGCATATAGGTACTGTGCCGGCAATGGTTGTGGATTCAACACCTTGTCCCATAAATGGTGTAGCTTTAGTTTTTTTCCACACAGCGGAGTAGTCAGTGATCACCTAGTGTAAAGACACCCCTCCACTTTCCGCCCTAAATCGACACTATTGCATATTAAGTGGCGGAACTCACCGCCAGTAATTAAAATTTAAATATCCCCGAGTAGGAATCGAACCCACAACCATCGCTTTAACAGTTACAAATTGTTTTAAACATTTTTAAAGTGTTATTCCACACTTAGGAAAATTGAAAAAGACATTTAAAGAAAACGTATACGTGCAACGCATGCTCAGTGGTGCGTTCAACGTTCAAATGAACGCATGCTCAGTGGTGAGAGCGCCTGAACGGTATTCAGGAGGCGCGGGTTCGAATCCCGCTGCGTTCAAATTTTTATACGTTTTCTTTAAGTTACAAATTGCCTAAGTGCGCCACGACAGCCTCAGAGAATTTATTATATTTAAATTTTGATAACAATGGGCGTCGTAAAACTCCGCTACTGAATTTGCAATGTGCTATGTAAATGAACTCAAAGTACAGAACGGAGTGTCGTAACACTTGTTTCTTTGTTTACCCTGTTATAGGCAAGAAATACGATAAGCTTTTTTCAAATTATAAAATTACTGAAATCGAAAAATAATGATGTTATTTTTTTAGCTTCATGCTGTATACCGCACACAGCAGGGTAGGCAGAGGGAACCTAGTGACTCGATCCCCACTTTCCGCCGAATTTTGGAAGAATTAAGTGGCGAAACTTAACGCCGCGCTTTGCCTCGACACCAGAGCGAAGAAAATGGAAATATTAAATATTGAAAAAGACATTTAAAGAAAACGTATAAAAATTTGAACGCAGCGGGATTCGAAACCGCGCCTCCTGAATACCGAGATTCTTCGACGCAGCGGCTAGTAGAACGCATGGCTCAGTGGTGAGAGCGCCTGAACGGTATTCAGGAGGCGCCGGTTCGAATCACGCTACGTTTAAATTTTTACACGTTTTCTTGAAATGTCTTTTTTAATTTTCCTATGTGTGCAATAACACTTTAAAAATGTTTAAAAATATTAAATATTTCCACTCTTCGAGTGGGAATCGAACCCACAACCAGCCGTTTTACAATCAGCCGTTTGTGCCACTGCGCCACGACTGGCCCCAAATGATGGCAGAATGATGTCAGTTATATTATCTGCATCAAATTTGTCCTAGATTTGTTGGAGCGCCTAATTTACTGTATACTGGGTCAGGTCAATATAAGTATTGCTTGTCAATGTTGCTATATAAAATATATTGTATATATTTTTTTTATATTAGAGGTTATCGTGTGGCAGTGGGACAGAATCTGTCTCACCGAGCCACGATGGCATTTATTTAAAAACTAGCAACTAGGTCGCGGCTGTGCCCGCGTTTTGCCTCTATTATAGCCCCTTAGGGGATCGTTTTTGAAAAAAAAACCTAGCCTATATTTGATCTTTTGTCATCAACTGTCTTGCTGAGAAAATTTACTGAAATCGATCAATGAAAAATCTAAACGATTTCTCATACAACATTTGAAACCCTATTTCAGGCATTTAGTGGTTGTAAAAATAGCCTATGGATATCTAGTTTTACTCAAAATTCCATCAAAATCAGGACGGTAGATTAACCGTGAAAGCAAAACAGACAGACAGACAGATCGATCGATAAACAAACAGACAGACTTTCGCCTTAATAATATTTATATAGATTAACGAATTAAATCAAATAATCAAGTCATTTTTTTTAAATTATTAACAATAAAGACATCATTTTCATAATACAGTCAGTCCTACGTCAGCCGGTATTAAATCGATTGCATCGGAATATCACACTTTCTCCCCTAATCCTGATAAAACTACAATGTTGCTATCACTAATGTGTTTCATTTATCATTGTACTTATATACGTTTTTTTGTTGCTGTTATGCTAATTTTAGAATTGAGATATATGTGTATATATGAAGCGATAGTTGCGCAGTGGGAGAGAGACTGACTGTAAACGCGGTTAGTTGTGGGTTCGATTGCTTGCTTGGGGAATGATAATATCTAAATTATTTTTATTTTTCTGTTCTGCAACTTAACATGAAGTTGAATTCTCTGGTACTTAAGATAGAGCTTTTTTTTAGCTTCACGCTGTATCCAGCACAAAGCAAGGTAGGCAGAGGGAATCATTTTCCTCTAATTTTTGGAGGCATTTCGTGTTAAGTGGCGGAACTTAACGGCGCTCTTTGCCTCGATACCAGAGCGAAGCAAATGGAAATATTAAATATTTCCACTCCTTGAGTGTGAATCGAACTCACAACCAATCTTTTACAGTCACACGTATATCCCACTGTGCCACAACTGGCCTCAATAAGAATATTTAAATAAATAAATCGATCAATCAATTTTACGCTTTTTCCTACATAGTCAGTAAGGAGCTAGTGTCAAGACACTCCGCCCGTCCGTCGTCAAAAAAATAAATAAACAGTAAGAAAGTTTGAATAACAACGAAAGGTTTAATGCGAAACAATTAACCCACTCGGACGTGAAGAAACGTAATAAATTATTACTAACGAGAAACAAAGAGGTTTCATTGCGAAACTGGGTCGGAATGAATGGATTCATTTTGAGATTAAATGTAGTCTTCGAATTATACTATTATTTAAATGATTGTTGTTCATTTAAGTTTATTTTTTATTAATATATTCACGTATACGAATTATAAAATTTATATACGCTTTATTTACAGTTTATTTTTGGTGTTAGCATTAAGAATTTCGACATTCGTATGACGATTTCGAGGCAGCTGGTATTAGAACGCATGGTTCAGCTTTGAGAGTGCCGGGACGGTATTCGGGAGGCGTGGGCTCGAATCCCGTTACGTTTAAAATTTTTATACGGCGCATTTTGGCTTGTCACGATAGGGAAAATACAAAAATAATTTCAAAAAGATATTTAAAGAAATCGTATAAATATTTGAACCCGACGAGATTCGAACCCGCGCCTCCAGAACCGTTCAGGCGCTCTCACCACTGAGCCATGTGTTCTACTACCACCTGCGTAGAAATTCTTATACGCTTTATTACAACTTTCATCAACTGAAAAGTAAATTTCCTAAGTGTGGAATAACACTTTTAAAAAATTATTAAAAAGCTACAATTATGTTAACTTTTTACTAAAAATACTTTGAATTTGAAACATATCTATGTATATATTTTTATGTACATGATATAGGGCAAGTTTAATTGTAAAATCCGAGTTCTCAACAAAATATATGGAGTCGGGGGAAATTAAACTATGTGTATAACTAGTTTGAACGATGCGAGTAACTAGAAGTTTTCTCATTTGATTCTGTTTAAGGAATAATATGCTAATTTTATATATGTACATGGTAAATATAAAATAATGTTAATATATGAATATAATTATAATAATACGCGAAGGAAAATTTTTCGACTCCCATTTAATAAAAAAAAATGCATAAAGAAAAGAAAAGTGTAAAAAGCCTATTTTTACAATAATAATATTTACAGCTTAGTGCTTATCACGCATAACAGGGTAAGCAGCGCTCAACGCCGCAATTTCTTTATGTAAATCATGTTTTCTGGACTGTTGTATATAGCTATACAAGATATACAGGAGGCGTCGTCGCACAGTAAGACAGTGTTCAACTAAAAACGTGATTGGTTCCGAATACGATCCGTAATGGGCAAGAAAACATTTAAATTATTTACGTTCCCTACTCTTCTGGTAAGGCAAAGCGCGGCGTTTAATTGCACCGCCTTCAGGTGGAAAGTGCAGAACGGAGTGGTACAAGGTTCTTACAGCTATGAAAAAAGCGTAAAGCTGACACTGAATTCATTATGTTAGTGCGTATGTTTTTATATATGATTTTCCTGTGCTCCTTGCACAAACTTGAGATTAGTTTTATTTAAACACTGGGCCCGCTCGTGGTTTCGCCGCGTGAACTACATAACTGTTTCGTTATATTGCAACCCTCGGGGGTGGGTTTTTGAAAAATAAAGTAGCCTATGTTTAACTTTGGATTATCAACTATATTTATGCCAAAATTCATTATAATTGGTCAAGCGGTTTAGATTTTTCATATAAACTTTCATCCCCTATTTCAACCCTTAAGCGGTTGATTTTTTAAAAAATAAGTAGCCTATGTTAGACATAGTAACTTTTACTACTTTCATTCTAAATTACATCGAAAATCGGACTGGTAGATTAGCCATGAAAGCATGACAGACAAACACACAAACTTTCGCATTTATAATATAAGTATGGATTATATATATGCAGGTGATGTAAGTCATAAACACATTTCGTTTAAGACCAACTAAACCGTCTACTTATTATTATAAAGAGAATTTGCAAGTTTATAAAAACTAATATAATAAAGGGTAAAGTTTGTAACTTTGTAAGCGCTAATCTTCTTAAACACTCAACCGATCATGAAATTTCTTTCATAATTAGAAAGTGAAACTATTCAGGCGGTTAAAGGCTATTTTTTTTAATATGATTGAACAAAAAGTTTACAGAATTCTTAAATAGGGGATAAAAGTTACAGATCACGCGGCGAAGCGCGAACGGCTCGCTAGTGCTATAATAAATAAATAAGTTTTTCAAACCTTAATAATATTTTCCCACAGTCCTGTCAGTCAGGGAAACTCTGTGTAAAGACACTCCGTTCTCCACTTTCCGTCCAAATCGAGACATAACTTGTTAAATAGTAAAACTCAACGCCACTCCTTGTCTTATCAGAGAGAGAGAAAATGAAAATAATTTAAATATCATCACTCCTCCAAGTGAGAATCGAACCCACAACAAAGCGTTTACAGTGGAACGCTCTCCCACTGAGCCACTATAGCCTTAAATATAATAGAAGAAATCAATAATCGTGAACAATACGGTACAAAAATTCTAGTAATTTCATACAAACTGGAACTAAAGTCCATTCATAGTGGAACAAAGCGACCCGTTCAGTGGAAATTTAATTTATTTTACGCTGATTAAAACAGAATTAATTAAAGTTTTCATACTATATTTGCATAAAATGAATTATTTATCAAAATCTTAATATATTAGAGGCCATTGTAGCGCAGTTAAACTGTATATGACTGTAAATACAATTGGTTGTGTATTCAATTCCAACCTGAGGAATGATTATATTCTTCTCTTTTTTTTAGCTTTACGCTGTATCCCGCACAAAGCAGGGTAGACAGAGGGAACCTAGTGTTACGACACTCCGTTCCCCACTTTCCGCCGAATTCGGACGCATTGCGTGTTAAGTGGAGGAACTTAACGCCGGGCTTTGCCTCTGATACTAGAGCGAAGGAAATGGAAACATTAAATATTCCCACTCCTCGAGTGCAAATCGAACCCACAACCAGTCGTTTTTACAGTCACACGTTCGTGCCATTGCACCACGAATGGCCCCTGATTTTATTCTACTGATTATATTCTATTTTTTTTATTCTGTCTAGTTCCCAATATAAAGCGCGGCGTTGAGTTCCGTCAATCAACACGAAATATTTCGATATCGGACAGACAATGGAGAATGGAGTATTCTGACACCAGGTCCTCTCTGATTTCCTTGCTATGCGAGATATAGCGTGAAGCTTACTCTTGATATATTGCATTAAAGTGTTATTAAAGTGTAATTAAAATCAATGTATTCAATTAAAGTAATCCATTTTCTGCCTATTGACTGGCGGAAGTTAACGTCAAATACCAAAGCAAAATAAAAAATATTTTAAATCCATTCCTCCATTTTCCTATTACAATAATTTAAATACATATAATCAAATATAATATTTTAAAACTCAAACAATTAATTAAATACTTTTTTAACTAAGAGATCAAAGTCCAACAAGTAGATAACACATCAAGGCGAGGAAAACGGATATACAAAATTATGCATGGACATCGCTTGTTCTAGCTTACACGTCGTTAGAACTCGGCTCACGTTCCTTCTCTGATTTGTCTTGTCAACCATTCACGTATCAAGGTTTTGAGGTTGTTATATTAATTAGTTTCATATATTAGTAAAATATCACACAGCAGTAACACTAGTGGCCAGTCGTGGCCCAGTGGCACAAGCGTGTGACTATAAACGACTGGTTGTGGGTTCGATTCCCACTCGAGGGGTGGAAATTATATTTCCATTTTCTTCGCTCTGGTGTCGAGGCAAAGCGCGGCGTTAAGTTCCGCCACTTAACACGCAAGCCTCCGAATTTGGCGGAAAGTGGAGAACGGAGTGTCTTAACACTAGGTTCCCTCTGCCTACCCTGCTGTGTGCGGGATACAGCGTGAAGCTATAAAAAAAAAATCACACAGCAAGAGTTTAGTTAGTTAAATATAAGTTTCAGTGCTTTTGAATTGTCACACTACATACAGATTAATACTAACAAATGCCATGGGCACCTGTGAGCCCATGGACCTCTGTCCATTGTTCCTTTATTAAAAAAAATAAAAAGAGTTTAGTTAGACAGAACTTCGTGTTAGAACAATTCGTTGTGCAGTTTGAGTCTAGAATTAAGATATTGTTAAGTAGCGGAACTCAACGCCGCATTATGTCTCATAAGAATGAAGAGATGCAAATAATTTGAATACAATCATTACAACCATGGGAAAATTCATCCCTAAACAATCATGATTGCAGTGAAATCAGTCAATTTCCACACGTTTCCCCTTTTTATAAGACAATGAACAGAAAAAGAGCTTCTGTCTATTTATTTTAATATAAAAGGACTGAATAGCAAAAAAAAATGCCTAGGTTCAATATTTTGAATTGACATTTTATTATATTAAATATTGTACAAGTTGAGAAGGAACGAGTAATTAAGAAGGAGAACTCAAAGAATCCCTGAGAAATTCCTTTAAATACTATTTGATCCAGGCTCCATGTACTCGTATAGTAAAGACAAAATTGGCTATATAACCCAAAACCATTGCGTATATAGTGAAATACCATCTAACTATTGGGCCACTAGAGAAGTATGAATTATAAAAAACTTAAGCTGTAGGTATACTAAATAAGTGTCTAAGTGTTACCACTTAAATTTATACATGTACATACATGACAGCGCAAAATTGGAATCCAAATGTATCGTTTTACTAAATTTTTGCCAGGACATTATAATAGTTGGGGCCAGTCGTGGCGCAGTGGCACGAACGTGTGACTGTAAACGACTGGTTGTGGGTTCGATTCCCACTCGAGGAGTGATAATATTTAATATTTTCATTTCTTTCGCTCTGGTATCAGAGGCACTTAACACGCAATGCCTCCGAATTCGACATAAAGTGGGGAACGGAGTGTCTTAACACTAGGTTCCCCCTGCCTACCCTGCTGTGTGCGGGAACAGCGTGAAGCTAAAAAAAACATACTATGTCACTATGATATCATATTAATATGATACATAATATGTATCGACTTAATATAATAACATAATCTTAAACCCCAAAAGGTTGATTACAAATCACGCCTTATCATTCAATAGTAAGGTGGCTACTAGATAAGTAAATTTTTGATAACAATTATCTTAAGACGTTTAATCGTTTAGCCATTTCATGCCCGGTATTACCAATATCCATAATTTTGGTGGAAAATTGAGAATGGTATGTCTTAACAGATGTGTTGTTTCTTGGGTGTCTAAACTTAAGAACTAGTAACTAAAGCTGTTTTGAAATATTTAAATACGAGTATATATATTTTTTCTTTTTTTTCCACTCCTCAAGTAGGAATCGAACCCACAACCAGTCGCTTACAGTCCCACGTTCGTGCCACTGGGCCACGACTGGCCCCTTTGAATATTACTTTTATTGTAATAACATAATAATAAGAAAAATATTAAAGTTAGTCGTATAACATAAATTGATAGTTTCCAACAGGCACCAGATTTACAAAATTCGGAAGCCTCTTCGCCTTTTTTTTTTTTCATATTTCTAAACTCTCCTCTTGTTTAAGGCAGAACATAGAAGAGAAGCAATAGTAAAGATTTATTTAGATTCGATTACTCAAATGAGTTAATTCCCCTTCAGAAAGCAATATTTCATAGAAACGTCTTAAAATTTAGACGTTAATAATAGATAATGTAAAACAGTGTAATTTACATATAGATTTTTTTTTTCAGGGTAGGTACAGGGAACCTAATGTTAAGACACTCCGTTCCCTACTTTCCGCCGAAGTTAGAAGCATTGCGTGTTATGTGGCGGAACTTAACGCCGCGCTTTACCTCGACACCAGAGCGAAGAAAATGGAAATATTAAATATTTCCACTCCTCGAATGGAATCAAACCCACAATTAGTCGCTTTACAGGGGCACTGAGCCTCTGCCTTACAACTGACACCTACCTACCAATAGATTTTCGATTATTTAAAAAAAAGCAACGAATTATATTTTCAATTACTTTCAAGTATTTGCTAATTAACATTTTTAACTAATTACATTCATAGAGCTAGTTAAAACGTTTCATTCAGAATATCTTTAATAAGCACAAAGTCAATACACGACGTGTTGACACAATTAAACAAGGAAGCTGACGGCACTAAACCTGAAAACAATGTAGGACAAGATAACGAAACAAAGCGACTTGAACAATTTCTCACAGACTAACTGCTTGTAAATGTAGCCTTTGTTTCTTCTTTTTAATTTGAAATCTATCATAGTTTTACTATTTCTCTACCAATCTATCTCCTAAGGGTATTTTACATATATATGTTCCTATTATTATGATAGCTTCACGCTATATCCCGCACACAGCAGGGTACGCAGAGGGAACCTAGTGTTAAGACACTCCGTTCCCCACTTTCCGCCGAATTCGGAGGCTTGCGTGTTAAGTGGCGGAACTTAACGCCGCGTTTTACCTCGACACCAGAGCGAAGAAAATGGAAATATAATTTCCATCCATCCATCGAACCCACAACCAGTCGTTTACAGTCACACTCTTGTGCCACTGGGCCACGACTGGCCACTATTTTTTTCTTTTTTTTTTTTTTATTATTATGATATTGGCCAAGTGACTTATGCTCGTGTAGTCGTGACGCAGAGGTACAAAGCCTGACTGTAAAGCGACTGGTTGTGGGGTCGATTTCCCACTCGAGGAGTGGAAATGTTTATTATATCCATTTTCTTCGCTCAGCTTCGGTAAGTGAGGAACAGAGTGTCTTAACACTAGGATCCCTCTCCCTACCCTGCTATGTGCAGGATACAGCGTCTAGCTAAATAAAGAAGCTCAATTGACAAATTAAGTGCCATAAAAAAGAAACTGATATTTTCGCATTCTATTTTTTTTATATGTGTCTAAATTTATATAATTTTATATGTTTGGGGGAGGGCAAAGAGAGTCTAGTAATGAATAGTAGCAGCATAATTTCATGTTTTGTCCAATTTAAAGGTATTACGGGTTATTTAATGGAAAACTTTTATTATTATGATTATTTAATGGGAATTTACATAATACAGTAAAAAACATGCCTACCCGGCTATTGATATTTGGTACTCCATTTTTTTTTAGCTTCACGCTGTATCTTGCACACAGCAGGGCAGATAGACGAAACCTAGTGATAAGACACTCCGTTTCCCACTTTCCACCAATTTTCGGAGGCATTGCGTGTTAAGTGGTAAGTAACTTCACGCCGCGCTTTACGTCAACACCAGGTGAAGAAAATGGATATTAAATTTTTCCACTCCTCGAGTTCCTACTCGATCGAACCCACAACCAGTCGTTTTACAGTTGCACTTTGTGCTAAAGTATATGAAAATAAGTTTACCAGCGAACATATTATAATTAATGCGAATTATAAACTGTTTAAAATATAAAATTTCATATCATAATAAGATTTTTTAATTCTTTTACTTATTACGAAGAAAATTTCTTAGAAAATTTAAAGAGCATTTCGTTTTCACGGTAAGCTTTAGTGACAGTGACAGTGTGGGCGTCCTGAGACCCACGCTTTGGTAACATAAAGGTTACTGTGTCGACACTTGACAATTATGACGTTTTTTCTACTAAAAATAGATACACCAGATACAAGAATAATATAAAAAATATATATTTTCAAAATGTTGGCTTGAAATAACAATAACAATATGATAAGGTCTTATATATTCTGAAGTTAAAGGTTTTTTAACCGGATTAATCGCGTATATTTTTTGTATTCGAAAATGAACCTTTCTACCTGTGACCACAGACACGGAAGGTGTACGAAACGTCGGATTTTCTAAAAATATTTTTTGGCATATCAAAAATAAAGAGCTTCATTATGGCCAGTCGTGGCCCAGTGGCACAAGCGTGTGACTGTAAACGACTGGTTGTGGGTTCGGTTCGATTCCCACTCGAGGAGTGGAAATATTTAATATTTCCATTTTTTTCGCTCTGGTGTCGAGGTAAAGCGCGGCATTAAGTTCCGCCACTTAACACGCAATGCCTCCGAATTCGGCGGAAATTGGAACGGAGTATCTTAATACTAGGTTCCCTCTGCCTACCCTGCTGCTGTGTGCGGGATACAGCGTGAAGCTGAAAAAAAAAAAGCTTCATATATCAAAAATCAAAAATAAAAATCCAGTTCAAAATAGTTTTATTCCAAAATAATACGTATATCTTTTTTTGTTAGACTTGTATCTATTGGTATCATCAATCAATCAATCAATCAAACGCTATTTTGACCTTCTTGTCGTCCTATTTGCTTGAAAATTTGCAGATTCAGATTTAATAAAAATACAATATTATCATTTTCGTGAACTAGATTAACGAGAATAACGCGGAAATAAAAATATATCTATTCGTTTTCATTTCTTATTCAAATTAATTTCTTATATATGTAAGAATATGGTGACTTCTCTAAGTTCTGTGCGCGTATTAAATGCCGGAACTCAACGCCGCACATTGTCTTGTCCACCAGAGCAAAGAAAATGTAAATCAATTCATTTTTGTCATTCCCCCAAGTATTAATCAAACCTACAACCAATTGCAGTTACATTTAATCGCAGTCTATTAAATCTATCATTTAAATACTTAATTATTTGTGGCCAGTCGTGGCCCAGTGGCACAAACGTGTAAGCGACTGGTTGTGGGTTCGATTCCCACTCGAGGAGTGGAAGTTATATTTACATTTTCTTCGCTCTGGTGGTGGTTTCTTCGTGGTAAAGCGCGGCGTTAAGTTTCGCCACTTAACACGCAATGCCTCCGAATTCGGCGGAAAGTGGGGAACGGAGTGTCTTAACACTAGGTTCCCTCTGCCTACCCTGCTGTGTGTGAGATACAGCGTGAAGCTAAAAAAAAAGGAAAAACAGTTAAGAAAAGCCTCACTTTGTAACGATGACCTGAAATCCTAATTTCAAACAAAAATATTTATAATAACCCAATATTTTCTACGTGTTAGTAACTAATGGCCAGTCGTGGCCCAGTGGCACAAGAGTGTGACTGTAAACGACTGGTTGTGGGTTCGATTCCCACTCGAGGAGTGGAAATTATATTTCCATTTTCTTCGCTCTGGTGTCGAGGTAAAGCGCGGCGTTAAGTTCCGCCGCTTAACACGCAAGCCTCCGAATACGGCGGAAAGTGGGGAACGGAGTGTCTTAACACTAGGTTCCCTCTGCCTACCCTGCTGTGTGGGATATAGCGTGAAGCTATTTAGTAACTATAAAGCGTCGTAAGTTTCTTTAAGCTTCCACAATAGAATAACTTTATTAACAATATCGAGGTCGCCGTAACACTGGCTCACGTAATATGCGTCATGTGTATCGATTCGTATAAGTTTTACTTTTGTTAACTAAAACAATGTCTTGAAGGACTTGTAAGGATAATGAGGTTAAATTCTGTTAAATTAAATAAAAAAAAATATTATTTTTAAATATCTCGCTCATACTGTGGTAGAACAGCGATCTGGTATAGTAATTTGAATATTTTTAAAGTTTTATTCAGTTTTATAAGAAGAAAATTGAAATACATTTGTAAGAAAAACGATCGTTAGTAAAATAGTCTTAGTGCAGCAGAATTTTTTAAAAATCTTTTTACAAGACACAAATAGGTTTTAATAGCCCTATAAGTACTTAGACACAGCCGTATGTAGAACGCATGGCTTAGCGTTCAGAGCGCTTGGACGGTTTCGAAGGGACACGGGTTCGTTCTAATCCATACTTATATAAATGCGAAAGTCTGTGTGTTTGTCTGTCACGCTTTCGCGGCTAATCTGGTCCGATTTGGATAAAATTTAGAATAAAAGTAGTAAATAACCATGAGTCTAACATAGGCTACTTATTTTTTTTAAAAATTTACCGCTATAGGGTTGAAATAGGGGATGAAAGTTTATATGAAAACTAAACCGCTTGACCAATTGTAATGAAATTTAGAATAAAAATAGTTTATAATTGAAGGTGAAACATAGGCTACTTTATTTTTCAAAAATCCACCCCCGAGGGTTGCAATACAACGAAACAATTAGGCAGTCAACGCGGCGAAGACGCGAGCGGGCCGCTAGTAAGCTATCAAGTGTTAAAGCATTCCGTTGATTTAGAAACAGTAACTTTATATTATATACTTGGTACCTACATATGTATAATTCAAATTAAAACATTTTTTTAAATTCGACGTTTTACTTATACTGAGACAATGGCTTGGACCTAATGTCTCCGTTATTCATTTTCCACCAAATTTATATTAACAGTTTCCAATTTAAATGATTAAACAATACAACTTATAAAAACAAGTGCCATGTGAGTTGCCGAAATTAAAAAACGCAAGATTTTTATATATATATAACAAGCTGTGAATTTCAATAAAACTAGCCTTAGTTACACCCTATTACATCAATTATTTGCCAATGAAAGTCCAGTCAAAATCGATCCAGCCCTTCCAGAGATAAGCCGGAACAAACAGACAGACAGGCAAAAGTTATTATTTTGGTATATGTGTCGTGTATACTTATATATGCATTTAGTAAAAAGCGGTTATTTTAATATTACGAACAGACATTCCAATTTTATTTATTAGTAAAGATGAAATAAACAAAGGGGCCAGTCGTGGCCCAGTGGCACATGCGTGTGACTGTAAACGACTGGTTGTGGGTTCGATTCCCACTCGAGGAGTGGAAATATTTAGTATTTCCATTTTCTACGTTCTGGTGTAGAGGCAAAGCGCGGCGTTAATTTCCGGTACTTACACACAAAGCCTTCGAATTTGGCGAAAAGCGGGGAACGGAGTGTCTTAACACTAGGTTCCCTCTGCCTACCTTGCTATGAGCGGGATACAGCGTGAAGCTAAAAACAAAAAGAAATAATTAAAGAGGTTTCTCATACCCATATTTGATAAAATGTTACTTTAAAGGGCAATACGTAATTCTTCTTATTGAGATATATACTTGTGCCGTACTTGTATAGATCTAATTTTATAACCGGTTTGTAAAGGTCAACCAATTCTTTTAGAAGTTAGACGTTTTTCTTATAACACCATACACAATTTTGTACGCTTCTACTTAATTGATCTTTTAAAATATATAAATTGTTTATCATACATATAAGATATGTATACACTAGCTGAGCCTGCGACGTTACTTACATGGAATATAACAATAGTCCCAAAATTAGTCTAAGTTCAAAAAAAAGATAAAAGTAGTATAAGTTACTCCTTACTACATTATAGTATATGCCATTGAAAGTCCGGTTCAGTCTGGAAAAATCGGTTCAGTCGTTCCAGAGATTATCTAAAGACAGACAAAAGGTGTAATAAATCTTATTCTGGTATATGTTCTGTGTATACTTTTAATAAAAAACGTTTATTTTTTTTTATAGTAGCTTCACACTGTATCCCGCACACAGCAGGGAGGCAGAGGGAACCTAGTGTTAAGACGCTCCGTTACCCACTTTTCAGAAGCTTGCGTGTTAAATGGCGGAACTTAACGCCGCGCTTTACCTCGACACCAGAGCGAAGAAAATGGAAATATAATTTAAAATGGAAAATGGATATAAGGAATCGAACCCACAACCAGTCGTTTACAGTCACATGCTTGTGCCACTGGGCCACGACTGGCCACGTTTATTATGATGTTGCAAACATACATACCATTGTTATCTATTTCTATTAATATGAATGAAATATAGTATTGTTACTAAAAATTCAATTAACTAACAAAAAATCACTTTTAATATAGAAAAAAAACAAAATGTTTTTTTTCTTTACAATACAAGATTTTTTATACTATATGTATTTTGTATATCTGTTATATTGTTTTTATCTCTGAACAGCGTCTAACGGTGTCTAACTACACGTAATGGTTGCGGGTTCGATTCCCCTTAGGGTAATACTTGGGGTAGGGAATATACTTGAATTATTTCCATTTCTCCGCTCTGGTAATAAGATAAAGCCCGACGTTGACGTCCACCACACAATACACGATGTCTCGAATTTGAACGGAAAGAGAAGAATGGGGCGTCTTGACACTAAGTCATTTGGTCAACCCCGGTAAAAAGGACAAAGCTGAACGAAATAATTAAATACTCACGTATCTTCACGCTGTATCCCGCACACAGCAGGGTGGTCAGAGAGAACCTAATCCGTTCCTCGTAACTCCGTTCCTCATTTTCCGCCTATTTCTGAAGGCATTGCTTATTACGGCATTGCATTTTAAGTGGTGGAACTTAACGCCGCGTTTTGCCTCGATAAATAATTAAATATTTCAATAAAATCCAACCAAACTGACTTTACAACTTATACGTCTACTTGAAACTTTATATACGTTCTAAATTAAATGAAAAATAATAAAAACCAAATTAATACCAGCAGTGCAAAGCAAAACGAAGTAAATGAGAGTTTGTTCAACTTACAGTACTCGATCGTTCTTTGACATACCTATGTACATATTATGCAAAATTGGAAAACTCAATCGTAAGCTGACATGGAAAGTTTTAAAGTATGACACATTTATATTTACCTAAATACCTACATATATACCGATAAGTCAGATTGAATCTAGTGTTACGACACTCCGTTTTCCACTTTCCGTCACACATTTATTGACGAGTGGAACCGCTTTGTCGTGCCTACCGCAGTGTTGGGCAAAATATAATTGCAATTAACAATTAAATATTAATAATTCATTATTTATTTGTGGTTAGACCACATGAAAATGATTATTTTTATTTTTATAATTTTACACTACAATTAACTATAAATTAATTATTAATAGTGATTTTTGCAGATGCAAATTATCAATTATTAATAATAAATTGTTAATTACAATTAAATTTTGCCTAATTGTGATACCAGGTACACTGCACCTTGTGTCTGGTGACAGAGCGGGAAAAAAAAGAATACGAATACTCCTGTCGTGATATTATTGAACCCATAACCAATTTTATAATAAAAAATATTCTTTTGTGCCACGATGTCGTCTCATACAATATAATAGAGAATTAGCTATCTCTACTTTGTTTCACATAAACTTTATTTACTCAGACTTAGCACGGCGTTAAGTACTGCCACTTAACACGCAATGCCTCCGAATTCGGCGGAAAGTGGGAAACGGAGTGTCTTAACACTAGGTTCCCTCTGCCTACCCTGCTGTGTGCGGAATACAGCGTGAAGCTATTTTTTTTTTTATTTATTTACTCTAAATTTCATACTCCTTCGCAAAATTTAACAAGAATTGGTGCAGTCTTTCTTTCCTGCATTAATATAATAATGAAGCATATAAAATATTATAATTATTAATAAAGAAAATACATATTTGAAAATTATACAACATTTTTTATATTATAAACACAGTTAACCTTGGTTAGAAATGGAAACTGAGCGCGGCACTTAAACACGTTCATATTTTACTCAAGTGGTCACTATTTTCACGTGAAACTCGAGAGAGGCTTAGAGTAAACATTTTCATATATAATTGAATTTCTTTTTAAGTTCATGTAATAAAGCTTTCAAGACAGAGAAAACTGCACTAGTGTCAAATCACTCCGTCCTCCATCCACTTTGCCTCGACACCAGAGGGAAGAAAATGAATATATTAAACATTTCCACTCCTCGAGTGGGAATCGAACCCACAACCAGTCGTTCGTCAACAGTCACACGTTTGTGCCACTGCGCCATGACTGGCCCAAATAAGGTAATAAGGTAGGTAATTTAATTATAAACATTCCACCCAGTGGTATTCAAACACATAACCATCACGTTTACACTCAGATGCCACTGCGCCACGAGGGTTTTGAAATAATAAACACTTTTCGTAACAGAGAAACCGACTAGACCTTAGTCTTATTTAGATTTTAGTCTTTTTTGCCTAAGATTTGTGGATTGATTTTCATTGATTTCGTCGTGAAAACTTTTATACAATGAAATTATTTATAAATCGAAATTCTTAATTAACAACATAGATGTTTAACATATTTAATTCCGCTATATGAGAAATCAATAAAAAAATTTACTTAGAGTACAAAATAATTTGACAAATTACATAATTATACGTGAAAGAGATAATTTTATATGCAACGTGTATTTTTGTTGAGCTTCACTTCTTAGCGAAAAAGTCTAAATCGTAGAAAATCTAATGTCAAGACATTCATTTTTCCACTTTCCGACCGAAATCGAGACATTTCGTGTTGAATATCGTAACTCAACGCCGCGCTATATCTTACCGCAGTGAAGAAATTCAAATAATTTAAATATAACAATTACCAGATTACAATAAATGAAGAATATTATTCTACTTATATATATACAAGACTCAGCTGTAAGACGGCGACCGTTACACAATATTCCTTTCTAGTCTTTCGATTAAGTAACAAGTAATAGGCTTAGCACGTGTGAGTGTTCGAGATCGGCTTCTTATTTATTGTTCTGACACCCACTCAGAGATGTCGATTTGCATTTAAATGATACTTAGTTGGTACAATTGTTATTTTTTTCAGCTTCACGGTTTTTTCGCACAGCAAGATAAGCAGAGAGAACCTAATGTTAAGACACTCCGTTCTCCACTTTCTGCCCGTGATGGTGCAATTTGGAAAAATAAAGTAGCCTATGTTTAACCTTGGATTATCAACTATATTTACATGAAAATTCATTATAATCGGTCAAGCGATTTGGATTTTCATATAAACTTTTCATCCCCTATTTCAACCCTTAAGAGGTTGATTTTTGAAAAAGTAAGTAGCCTATGTTATACCCTGGATATTTTCTACTTTCATTCAAAGTTTCATCCAAATCAGACCTGTAGATTATCTATGAAAGCGTGGCAGATAAACAGACTGACTTTCGCATTTATAATACAAGTATGGATGCTGTCACAATGAGCCACGATGGCCTAAAATACAAATATAATTCTTCAGCTTCACTTTTTTCAGGGTCAGAGAGAGCCTAGTGTCAAGACACTCCGTTCTCCGCTTTCCAATCAATAAATATTACTTATATTTAGAATTTTACTTCAATCTTGCCAATTGCATAAATCACTAATACGTAATTTTTTAAACATATTTTTACTCATTTATAAGACGAGTAAAACTTTCACTTTGAGTCATTGTATACTAAATGCTATACGGTTCGTCACTTTCAGTTGTTTAATGTAAGGCGTTCAGTTTTATATGCAGTACAATTTCTAAGAAACTCTATAGAATAAAGGGGCCTTTTTTCTTTATCAAGGTTATATCTGCTTTTGTAATATATAAAAAATATTCTTCAATAAATAGTAATACATATTCAAAATTATTATTTTTGAATATTGTCAATTAATTTAAAAATACTCAACAAAATCAACATGGATAAAATTAACATAAAAAATTTTGTAAAACGGAGTGTTTTGTCTATTATAATAGTGAATGTTACATACATTAGAAGCATTGTGCGGTTTATTGTATTACGCAAGATAATTGAAAGTAAAAGTATAAATCGTGGGTTATCTTAATGTTTTTGCTGGCTATAATACCATATATTTAGCTCGCTTACGTCTCAAATTTAGTATAGGAGCTTACATTTTACTTTGGAAAATTTAGTGCCAAAACACTACGTTCTGTACTTTGGAAAATAAAAATAATATAAAAATAATGATTTGTTTCAATGGAAATCGAATTCATAACCACTTATGTTTACAGTCAGATATCATTCGACTGTGATAAGCCGATATGTTTGTCGCTATTTTAAATGTTAGAAAAAAAAAATGTTACCACTTAGCAGTGTAATCGAAGGAAACCTAGTGACAAGACACTTTTTTGTGTTAATTTGAGCTATAATTTTTTAACCTTACGTTTTTCTATATAGAAACTTAGTGACAAAGAAGCTAGTGTCATGATACTCCATTCTCCACATTCCTTTTTTTATTTTCTCTTTGTTTTTTTAAACGCCACAGACCCGAGGTCCGTGTACTTCCCAGCTTTTTTCCTTTTTCTGTTTATGATTTATTTCTTGAATTTATTTTAGCGAGTGAGTACACTCGCTCACATTTCTTCCTGCGTATTATATAATTCTTCTATTCTTAAAACGATGGTAAATGGAAGCGTACCCCCAATGCCCCATGGATATGCATACCCCCGATAATAAGATCTTTTGATTTCGCGATTATTACACATTTTGAATTAAATTATTTTTTAACTGGATTAATCGCGTATACTTTTGATATTTTACAATACATGTTTACAAAACCCCACGTTTCGAATACTTTACAGTAGTCCGTGGTTACAGGTAGACTGAGTCTAATGTTTGTATTTTCCATACTAAAAATATACGCGATTAATCTAATTAAAAATAGTTTGTTTTCAAAATATACACTTTATGATTGCGGTTCAAAATGCCACTCGAGGAATAATTGTATTTAAATTACGTGTATTTTTTAACTCTGGTACGAGAAAGCGCGGCGTTGAGTTCCGCCACTAATCAAGCAAAATGTTTAATATATAAAAAAAATGGAAAACGGAGTGTCGTAACACGAAAATGTGTAAAAATAGTCTTCTTAACACAATAATGTTGTACATATATTTACAATTACATGTCTTAATTTGGGTTTAAATTCTACAACAAGGACTGTTATTGTATGTAAATACAAATATATCTGCATATTTTAATTACGAAAAAAGAAGTTGTTCAGGTTTTTTATTATAAAGCACTGAAAATATATGGTAAAATATATGCAGTTTCTGTATTATTTTTAAAATATAATGAACATTTCAAAATTTTAAATGTCAATGGATATTGTATGACAAAAATTATCATTTTTTAAAACTAAATACAAATTTATATTATATACGTCGTCCGCATGAAAATTAAATTTCTAAATTTCATCCAAATCGGACCGACCGGTAGATTAGCCGTGAAAGCGTGACAGACAAACAGACAAACATTTGCATTTATAATGTAAGTATGCATTATTAATAGAATAAACAATACAAAAGCTAAATTTGAATATTTTATATGATAATTTTTATATGTTCCACATCGGTTTCAATGTCACTGCCCAATGTCCATATAATTTACGTCACAGTGGACTGTGCGTGTCGACTGATGAGTCACGGATGTAGAAAGGTTATCATAATATACTGAATTCTTTAATAAGGTTTAAGTGAGAACACGAAAATAGTTTTGTTTATAGTATAATGAAAGGGGCCAGTCGTCGCGCAGAGGCACAAAGTGTGACCGTAAAGCGATTGGTCGTGAGTTCGACTCCCATATGAGGAGTGGAAATATTTAATATTTTCATTTTCTTCGAGGCAAAAAAGCGCGGCGTTAAGTTCCGCCGCTTAACCACTCCGTCCCTCACGGTTGGTGCAAAATCTAGACATTGCGTGTTGAGCGGCAGAACTCAGTGCCACGGTTTGACTACGGTACTAAAGCGAAGAAACGTAAATAATTTAAATATAATCATTTATGTGTTTACTATATAAAGGTCGTAAATTATTCCAATGTTTAAACGTATACTATTAAATATATACAGAATTATGTTTTTTGAGAAATCGAAGAAAAAAAATGTTTAAATATAAAAAAGTGTCATTTACATTTGCTTAATGTTTTTTTTTTACTAAAGTTACAGGCTGAGACTTTTTAAAATTATGCCAAAAGCAAAAATGAATTATCAAAATCTGTCAAATCATTTAAAACAAAATAAATTATGTAAATTAATTTAATAGACAATGATGAATAAATTATTGCTAGTATTATAAGAAATATGTCTTTTTTTCAGCCTTTTGTTGTTTTCCACATAGCAGAATATTCAAAGACAAGGCACTCCATTTTCTATTTTCAGTCTGAATTCGACATTTTTTAATTTATTATCTGCATATATATAGGTGAAAGGAGACCATCGTTAAGACACTCCTTTCTCCGTGTTTTCTATTTTTTTTTTGTTAGCTTTACGCTGTATCCCGCACACAGCAGGGTAGTCAGAGGGAACCTAGTGTTAAGACACTCCGTTCCCCACTTTCCACCGAATGCGGAGGCTTGCGTGTTAAGTGGCGGACCTTAACGCCGCGCTATACCACGACACCGGAGCGAAGAAAATGGAAATATAATTTCCACTCCTCGAGTGGGAATCGAACCCACAACCAGTCGTTTACAGTCACACGCTTGTGCCACTGGGCCACGACTGGCCACTGGCGTTTTTTCTTATTTTGAGAAATTCAAATGCTTAGCTTATATTAACAGGGTTACTTAAGAACTTATGTTGGAATTGAACCCGCTACCAACTGCATTCTGAAAGAAGCTGTTTGACACTTTTTCTGAAATAGATATTACGTGTTGAGTGGCAAATCTCGACGCCGCGCTTTGTCTAAAGTATCGGAGCGATTTCGATTCCCACTCGTAGAATGTAAGCACTCTCGAAGAATCAAACTTAAGACCTTTGTACTTGAAGTCAGATACTATATCACTGCGCCACAACGGTTTCTATTTCTTTTATTAATTTAATATCATTAAAATATTGTAAATGTAATCATTTCATACAAATAACAAGCAAATAAATTACTATAATCTTCATATGATAGGAAAACTACACGTGAATGAAAGTGATTGTACCTTACTAATAAGATGACCGAGGTCGTGCGCGTGCGCAGATAACTGTACTAGTATGAGTCAATGTCTTTATTACGAACAAAATGGCTTTAAATTATATTTATACTTATATTATAAATGCGAAAGTCTGTGTGTTTGTCTGTCACGCTTTCACGGCTAATCTACCGGTCCGATTTGGATGAAATTTAGAATGAAAGTAGTAAATAATTACGGGTCTAACATAGGCTACATATTTTTTCAAAAATCAACCTCCAAAAAATTGTAATAGGGGAGGAAAGTTTATATGTAAAATCTAAAACGCTTGACCAATTATAATGAATTTTGGCATAAATATAATTGATAATCTAAGCTTAAACATACTTTATTTTTCAAAAACCCACCCCCGAGGGTTGCAATATAACGAAGCAGTCATGTAGTTCACGCGGCGAAGCCGCGAGCGGGCCGCTAGCTAATATATAATTTAAAGCAAATTTATATGTTATTTTATTTTTTTAACAATTTTAAAGTGTTCACTTATTACTATTCACACACTTCGGAAATTGAAAAAAAAAAAATAAATTTTATTTAATTTGAAAACGTATAAAAATTTGAACGCGGCGGTATTCGAACCTCGAACCAGTGAATATGAACTATGCATGCATTAGCGCGTGGCTTAGCGGTCAAAGGGCTTGGACGGTTTCCAAGAGGTGCAGGTTCGATTTCCGCTGCCTTCAAATTTTTATATGTTTGTTAAATATCTTTATCTAAAATGGTATGTATTAAAGGCCACGATGGTTTTATAAGTTAGTAAGTAAAACCATCGTGGCGCAGTGGGACAGTGTCTAATTGTAAGTGTGTTTGGTTGTGGGTTCGATTCCCACTCAGAGAGTGATTATATTTTAAATTATTTTTTTTTATTTTCGCGATCGGTCGTGAGTTCGATTCCTACTTGGTGGATTGATTATAAAATTGTGTTCATTATTTTCATTTTTCTACTTTGGTACTAAGACAAGGTGCAGCGTTGAGACCCGTCATCTGTCACGTAAATTCTTAAAGTTGGACGGAAAATGTAGGACGGAGTGTTAAGTCAAAACATGAAGCTAGAAGTTATTCATCTATTGTTAGATGTTTCATTTTGAATATTTAACAATAATTCTAAATTTAGCCTGCACCATAGCATTGTATAAATAAATATTCAAAAAGAATCCTGATCAACATCTTTACAAGTAAAAAATATATACATAAAGTAAATAAAATTGGATTGTTTGTGTGTAATATTTACATAACCATATTTTTAATATCTAAATGCATATGTATATATGGTACATATACCAAAATCCATACTTATATTATAAATGCGAATGTCTGTGTGTTTGTCTGTCACGCTTTCACGGCTAATCTACCGGTCCGATTTGGATGAAATTTAGAATGAAAGTAGTAAAAATGACTGGGTCTAACATAGGCTACTTAGTTTTTCAAAAATCAACTTCTAAAGGGTTGAAATAGGGGATGAAAGTTTATATGAAAAATCTACACCGCTTGACCGATTGTAATGAATTTTGGCATACAAAAATCCATCACTGAGGTTTGCAATATAACGAAAGAGTCAAGTAGATCACGCGGCGAAGCCGCGAGCGGGCCGCTAGTAATTATATATTTTTTTCTGTCTGTTCTGGCTAACCTCTGGATTGGCTGGACAGATTTTGATAAGACTTTCAATGATAGGTAATGGTAATAAGAAGTAGCTTAGGCTAGTTTTGTTATAAATTGATTACTTTTTTGCTTAATTCTACGTGGGTAAAATCGCGGGTATAGCTAGTGTAGCAATAAAACAGGATATTCTGACCTCTATTATATTTGACTTTGATCTTTTAAATTTAGATCATTAAATGAGTATTAATCGTATCGTACTGTTTTATATTTTTATATATAGGTATACTGTTTTTATTTTTTATTATAACTTATAACGTGATTACAAATATTCAAATAGTATACAATATCATCATCATATCATGTTTAAAAAACTGTAGACTCAATTTTACAAAAAATATAAAGTAAAAGAGGACGAAATTTGGAATATGTTAATTTTATACAAATGCTAAAATTCTAATTATATTATAAACTGCGGCGTTAAGTTCCGCCTCTTAACACGCAATGCCTCCGAATTTGGCGGAAAGTGGGGAACGGAGTGTCTTAACACTAGGTTCCCTCTGCCTACCCTGCTGTGAGCGGAATACAGCGTGAAGCTAAAAAAAATTATATTATAAACTTAGTATTGTATTATAAGTATTATAATATATTCTTCCTTAAGTAACATATTGTTTTCTTTATCGGCTCAATATAAATATCATTATAGCTTTATATCTATTACGTTTGAAAACCTTTTTATTTCAGATCATCTCGCATAGTGAAGTAATCAGAAAAAACCTATTATTACATTCCGTTCTTCACCTTCCACCCAAAAACGAGACCTGCCTTTGTTTTAAATGCCAGAGCGGGGAAATGAAAACAAATTAACCATAATCATTGCTTTAGTGAGAATCGTAACCACAACCAATTACATTGACATGTCCCACTGCTTCAAAATGGTCTCAATTCTACTATTTAATTTATTTTTCTCACGCTTATAAAAATGCTTAACATTTTTTTTTTTAGCTTCACTCTGTATCCCGCACACAGCAGGGTAAGCAGAGGGAACCTAGTGTTAAGACACTCCGTTCCCCACTTTCCGCCAAATTCGGAGGTATTGCGTATTAAGTGGCGGAACTTACCGCTTTACCTCGACACCAGAGCGAAGGAAATGAAAATATCAAATATTTCCACTCCTCGAGTGGGAATCGAACTCACAACCAGTCGCGTTTACAGTCACACTTACGTGACCCCATGTGACCCCAACATAACAACATAACATTTTCATGAAAAAAAAAATAAAAAACAACAATAATATGAGCTTATGTCAAAAATTCAAATGAATATCATTTAACTTTAAGCTTATTCATTAAACCTGCTGCAGATGTAATAAATCGTACTCCAGAGCTCAAGTGTCCTAATTACTTTTACCTCTACATTTGACTCTACCGCTTGTAACTATGCACGTAAATTAAGCTTATATTCGTATTATAGATTTGTATGTAATAACCTATCGTGGTACAGTGCCTGACTGTTAAAGTGATTGGTTGTGGGTTTGATTCCCACTATAGGGAATTATTTAACTTTTTTTGTAGCTTCATGCTCACGCTGTATCCCGCACACAGCAGGGTAGGCAGAGGGAACCTAGTGTTAAGACACTCCGTTCCCCACTTTCCGCCAAATTCGGAGGCATTGTGAGTGGGGGAACTTAACGTCACGCTTTGTCTCGATACCAGACGGAATCGAATGGAAATATTAAATATTTCCTCTCCTCGAGCGAGAATCGAACCCACAACTAGTCGTTTACAGTCACACGCTTGTGCCACTGCGCCACGACTGGCCCGTTGAATTCTGCCCCTTAACACGTAACGTCTATAACTAGGCTGAAAGCGGAGAATATAGAAAAGATACTAAATTTCTTTCTCGTAAGGATATAGTTTTTTATTTGCTTTTTAGTCTTATTAGGCAATAAAAGGAGGGTAATGAACGGAGTTATTCAATTTTTTTTGTACTATTAATAAATGCAGAACATTCACAGAAATAGAAATATATAAAGTAATTTTCATTCATCAAGAGCCTACAATGCGGCTAGAAATACAAATATACATAACAAATTCATCTGTGTGTATAATTTCAATTTGAATAAAAAATTGTTTTTTTTTTTGAAGAAACATGAAGTAAAACTAAATAAATATTTTTTTCTGTATAATCCATCATATTAATTTTGTTTACAGATCTTTGCGTGAAGCTATATTCTACTATTAATACCATTTTCCACATTGTAGGGTAGTCAGAGAGAGTTTGGTGTTAAGACACTCCGTTCTCCACTTTCCGGTAAAAATTCAGATATTGCGTGTTTAATGTTTTGTTACGCAGGAAAGAAAATAGTACATATATGTAAATATTTAACTACAAGAATGACACGTAGTGATAAATTTCCACTGCTCTACGATATTGTCTCAGCGGCTGTTATGATTAAACAGCTGTAATGTGTATCTTATAAATATAATTTATAATCATCGACATCTCCAAATGGATTTTAATATTGTTTTTTTTTTCAGCTTCACGCTGTATCCCGCACACAGCAGGGTAGGCAGGGAACCTAGTGTTAAGATACTCCGATTCCGACTTTCCAAAAAATTTAGAGGCATCGCATGTTAAGTGGCGGAACTTAACGCCGCACAATACGCATCATAGCTTAATAAAATGGAAATATTAAAAATTTCCAGTCCTCGAGTGGGAATCGAACCCACAACCAGTCGCTTTACAATCACACTTTGTGCCTCTGCGCCACGACTGGCCCCAATGCTAGGATAAGTATTAAAATAATGTCAAAAATGTACTAAAACGGTGCTTAATATTGAGCCAGTTTTAAGGCCATCATTGCGCAGTGGTTTCGATGACTGTGGGTTCGATTCTCACTTGGGGAATGATAATATTTAAAATGTTTTCATTTCTCCGCTTTGGTGGAAAAGCATGTTTAGTTTTGTCATTTAACGTACAATATCTCAAATTAGGATGGTGGAGCATGGGAGTGTCTCCACTAAGTTCCCTCTGTCTACCCTGCTATGCGGATAAAAACGTGAAACTGAAAAAAGCTGTACAAAAAATTATAAAAAGTGTTTTATTCAAATTTAGAATTACTAAATTAAGTAATTTAAGATCGTGCCGTTCAGGTAGCATACTAGCATTTAGTTCAAAATAATTAAATGTAATAAAATATCCTTATATATATTTTATAATTGCTATTTTTTATAATATAATAAATACTTTTATTTGCGAAAATGATGTCTGCACTTTTAAAAATCATCAAAGTCAATGTCAGAGTCAAAGTAAAATAATTTTATTCAAAATAACAATTACATGCTTCATTTTTTTAACATCAAATAGTTTACCACCGGTTCACTAAAGTTAATGCCTCATACCTGAGAAAAACCGGCGCAAGAAACTCAACGGAACTTCTTTTATTTAAAAGCAATTGTGCTATACAGATTTATCCCCAAGGCGTGTTAGCATTTTCACATTTTTTTTTTAATTTAAATTATGTGGATAACTACAAATGTATACTAAAAACATGTACTTTATTATAAATAAAAATATAAACCATATTTTTTATTTATTTATCAGTAAAAACTATTTTAACATTTTAACATTTTTAAAGTGTTTTTTACACTTAGGATATGAAAAATATTCTCTACTTGATTCTATTGGATATGAAAAATATTTTAGAAAATGTATATAAATTTGAACGTGGCGGTACTCGAACCAGCGCCTTTTTGGAAGCGCTCTAAGACCGCTAAGCCATAAGTTCTTTTTGCTCCCCCTCTGCTGGTGTCCCCCAAGGAGGTGTCCTTTCTCCTCTCCTATTCTCTGTTTTTATTAACACAGTTACCCAAACCCTTTCCTCTTCCTTCCATCTTTACGCTGACGACTTACAAATTTATCTAGCCACCCCGTCGATTGATGTAGGTGAGGCTATCCGTTTAATTAACGTAGATTTACAAAATGTTAGCAGGTGGTGCAGTTCTTTTGGCCTTACTATCAATCCTAGCAAGTCTCAAGTCAGTATAATAGGTAGCAACAAACAACTAAAAAAACTGGATTGGAATCATCTTCCTGCAATCCAGTTTAATGGAATCGACTTGAACCTTAGTGCCACGACTAAGAACCTCGGAATTGTTATGGACAATTCACTATCCTGGTCAGCGCAGATAGCAGAGGTTAGCCGTAAAATATTTGCTACGATTGGATCCTTGAGACGGTGGAAATATTTTCTACCAATTAAAACGAAAACTACTCTAGCTCACTCGCTACTGTTACCGATTCTGGGTTACGCTGACTCATGTTACCCAGACTTGTCTGAGGAACAATTAAACAAACTAGAGCGGTTACAGAACTTATGTATTAGATTTATTTTTAATCTACGCAAATATGATCATGTCTCCGACCATCGTCGTCAGCTTGGATGGCTTCCTATCCGACTTCGCCGTAATTTCCGTATGCTCACACTCCTCTTTTCGATCCTTTATAATCCTCTCGCTCCTTCATACCTAAAAGAACGGTTTTGTTTTCTCGGTTCGGATTCTATGTTGCATCTGGAGCTACGGTCACGTAGTGACAATCTACTTAAATTACCCAACTGTTCCACTCAATTCTATTCCAATTCCTTCACTGTGAAATCTGCCATTCTTTGGAATGAGCTTCCTACAGAAGTTCGACATTCCAAATCTCTTAATACGTTTAAAAATCGTCTAAAAGAGCATCTACTTAACTTAAAACATTGATTTATCCCTATCTATTTATGTATATGTTTCGTTATTATATAAGTATGTCTATTCAAATATGTTGATATTTTTGTGTAGGTATATGTATTTATTTGTTTATGTATGTACATATATATTTGTATGTAAATGTGTGTAGATAACTTATATTTATATATTTTATTATATTCTAGTATAAATGAGTTTACGTTTATGTATTCTAAATATCGTTTATGTAATATGTGCACCGATCGACGCTATTCCCCTTTTTATTATAATTAGTCCTTTCGTCACCAAAGGTTGTCTGTAAGAGATTGCTTAAAGCAATAAGACCGCCTTTGCATACATTTTATGTATGCAAAGGCGATCTATGTTTGTATGTCTCTTGTGTATTTTATATCCATGTGTGCAATAAAGTATTATTCTATTCTATTCTATTCTTTTCGGTTATGTCGAAATTGTTAACGAGGCGGCCTAATTAAACATTGTTTATTTTTTTCCATTATATACCCGATATAGAGATCTTGTTATTTCGCGGAACTTAACACCGCGCTTTGCGTAAATTTAAATTTATTTTTATTGTAATGATTTAGTTCGTTATTATGAATGGTTATTATTTTTTCCAAATTATGATACCTATACTATCTCTATATAAACAAAAAACGTTCTGTCACAAAAGAACAATATTTCAAAAAAACTAAAAAAAACATCAATTATTTATTAACATAACTCCTTCCAAAAAGGAATTAAGAATAAAATGAGTGTCATTTTATTTATTTTTTAATACGATTCAAATCTAAGAACCCAATAAAAGAAAGAATTATAAGCATTCAGGGACAGGACGGAACAAAAAACTAAACCGGTTACAGCAAATCATTCACATTGCGCGAATTTAGTTACTTACAACGAAATTATTCTTTGTGTTGAAAGAGCACTAAATTAAAAAAAAAAAAAGCCAGTGGCCAGTCTTGCCCCAGTGGCACAAGAGTGTGACTGTAAACGACTGGTTGTGGGTTCGATTCCCACTCGAGGAGTGCAAATTATATTTCCATTTTCTTCGCTCTGGTGTCGAGGTAAAGCGCGGCGTTAAGTTCCGCCACTTAACACGCAAGCCTCCGAATTCGGCGGAAAGTGGGGAACGGAGTGTCTTAACACTAGGTTCCCTCTGCCTACCCTGCTGTGTGCGGGATACAGCGTGAAGCTATTTTTATTCCACTAAATAATATATTAATTTTAATCACAGAAATAACCTAAAAGCCGCGTTATTTCACATTTTAAGTCAATTTTCACCAAAAATACTAACTACGGATGAATAAAGAATAATTTTGCAATGGTTTTTCAGTTACCATCGATTAAAAGGAAGTCTGCATCTTCATTAATAATTGAGCACTGTTACTGCAGTGTAAAATGCGGGTGAACATTCACTATGGCAGTTCGTGGCGTTAGTTAATAAATATAGTAACGCTGTTTAAAATTAACAAGATATTTATAGAAAAACGTAACAGACTCATCACTCATGACACCGATGTGTATTAACAAAACGAAAAATTTAGTATGTACATCCAAACGATATACATAGTGAAACAATAAAAGAAAAATAATAATGATTATGTCAAGTGTAAAAAGTATAAAAAAAATTACCTGATTCACAAATTATATGTATTCAGTACACAAAACACAGCACACACAAGTATTATTTGAATATAATTTACGCACTGGAAGCCCTGTTTTTTTGTTATTTTCTCGACGGTCGAGATACGTGCAACGGCATCGAGTTTCCATACGTTACTGCCTTCATAGCTGAGACAACGAACTCGATAGTATGGCTATGTGGAGACGAACAAAGGCGAGTTGGGCCGAACTTACAGCTGTTTAATGTTTGTGAATCCGAGACATTGCAAATCGATTACCAATTGTGTGACGTAAAGTATTTCTTAGAGGCTGGACTCTATGCAACGTCATTGATTCTGTTAAGAGTAAATAAATAGAGTTTATTTGTAAATATTAAGTTAGTTTATGTATTATTGGTTGAATTGAAAATAATTATATGTTTAATAAACATGTGTACATAATTATGATAAACGAAACCTTGCACTGAATTAAAAATGATAAAATTAGTTGTGATAAATTATGTGTTACGCCAGTAACATAGATATATTGTTACTAGCTTCTACATAATAAAGTATATATTTTTTATAATAAAAATAAAGTATATTACTATTATTTATTCAAAAAAATATAATTATATTAAATAACTTAACATTAACTGTTAAAAATCTTCAATGTATAAAATCTAGAGTCAACTGCATTCATACAATTTTATTAAAGGCAAAAGATAGATACCAATATTGTTTACCATTTCGTACTAGCGTACTAGATTTGCTTTCGGATTCATCTTGCGTGATGCATTCAATGCTGAAAAATTTAAGAAAACGTCATAATGTTAGTAATTTACGCATTTAAAATGAAATTAATTTAGACAGCTCATTATAAATCATATAATATTTAACACGAAAGATATTTTTTTTTTTTTTTTTTTTATAAAAAATATAAACAATATAGATGTTTTATCTAAAATTAATTTTGTATGATGCAAAATTTAAATAATCCTTTGTACTTATAGCGTACTAGTTCATACACAATAAAGCAATCGAATACGGAAATGTGAATAACCGAATGACTAACTCTATCCATCCATGGCTCTACAAATCCATAGTAAAAAATCATCAATTTTCCCATAATTTGGGCTAAATTTATAACATAATATATTATTTATAAACACAATACATTAAAAAATAAAATAATACAAATATTTACCCACAAAAATATCAAAAATATATTGATAACCGAGTGCATTCGGTACACTTGTACCGGCGTAGAGCGAGACAGGCGTAGAGGAAGCTCTGTTTCGCCTCACATCGATTTCTGCCCACGCTCCACGCCGCTCTGCTGCAAAGTTACTTTAACCATTACTGTCCTATTTTAAAGTCAGAGCACAAAAATAAACAAATATACGAATTTAGTTCTTAATATTTCGGTGTATAGTTTGGTATTTGGTGTGATTCATTTTATTATGTAAAGTAAGGGAATTTCTGTATGATAGATAATTCATAAATTTCTTTACATAAATTTTGGTTTACTTATGAATTTATTATTTATATTTTTTTTAAGTTTTATTAGTTGTTGTATTGTACCAGGTCTTCAACCTTGAAAACATTCTTTAGATTTTTGAAAAGATTATTATATGGATATATAATAAGCTTATATTAGATGAATTTCTAACTTAAAATAACGATTTTTTTATACGAAAGATAAGAAAGGAAATTTAGAATAATTTAATTGCAAAAGAATAAATTGAAATCTTAAAAAAAATGCCTGTACTGTATAAATAGTGTATAAAATTAATACTTCGGCGACAAACATAATACTAGAAATAAGCATAAACTGATTACACCTGTGACTCGATTACATCGAGTCAATAATTCATTCATGGGACAGTGTATTGTATTATGTACTTTTACAATAGGATCCCAGAAAACGTCCAAGATTTTTCTGTATCACAATTTAAAAAAGTTGTGAATAGACGTAAACTATTTGACGGTCAAAAAATGAAGCTTGTACTCTCATTTTGAATAAAATTATTTGACTTTGACTTTGACAAGCATACGTGAGTATAATGGTACGCGCGTTTGATATGTACGACAAAACAATGTCGAGTTTTCTGTCACCCAGCAAGCGAGGTCTCGGTTTTTGACTCTCTCTCTTCTAAATAATATTACAGAAAAAAATCTTTTAAATAAACATTTTTTTTCTTCTTCAAAACTTCTGACTGTAAATGGTTAGATTCGATCTTCACTAGGATTTTTTTTCAGCTTCACGCTGTATCCTGCACTCAGCAGGTAGAAGGAACCTAGTGTTAAGACACTCCGTTCCCCACTTTCCGCCGAATTCGGAGGCTTGCGTGTTAAGTGGCGGAACTCAACGCCGCGCTCTACCTCGATACCAGAGCGAAGAAAATGGAAATATAATTTCCACTCCTCGAGTGGGAATCGAACCCACAACCAGTCGTTTACAATCACACGTTGTGCCACTGCGCCACGACTGGCCCCTAAATGAAAATTTATTATATTTATATTATTTTAATTTCCCCCTCACTGGTAGAACAAAGTTTCTCGACGTAACACATAATGTTTAGAATTATCGAAAAGCGCTTCGTCTTGACACTAAGTTCTCTCTATTCTACCTTGTTATACGAAAAAAAATCATAAAACTGAAAAAGAACACATTTTTTACCCTATAATATTAAATCTGGTACTTAAAAATGCACCAAAGCTTAGGTATTATGCAATGTTAAAAACACTAAAAACTTATGTATTTCGAAAATTCTAGAAACTATATTAAAATAATTGTATATAATAAAATAAAAAGGAGTAAATACCTGTACAGGTATTTATTTAATGTAAGAATTTTGATTTATTACGTGTATGTATGTGTAGGTATGTGTACGTTTTATTCACCTTAACGAACAAAAACCACACCAGTTTTTAGTCTCGATTTAGTAATATACTTTTTACTGCGACCTTAATTTTATTTCTGATATCATTTTATATAAAAAGCTACTATTTATTTGTCCCAGAATTCATTACAATTGGTCAAGCGGCTTAGATTTTTTATTAAAACTACCCTGTTTGAAGCCATTAGGGGTTGATTTTTGGATTTGAAATAAGCAATTATGGCACAGGTGCTCAAAATGTGACTGGAAACGCTTTATGTTTCATCTTCCTTGCTCTGGTTTCGAGTTAAAGCACTGCGTTGATTTCAGCTACTTAACACGAAATGCCCCCTGAATCCGATGGACCATGGAGTATGAAGTGTCTTAGTATTAGGTTCGCTCTGCCTACTCTGCTGTGTATGAGATACAGCATAAACTATAAAAAAATAAAAGGTTAAATAATTAAATAAAATAAATAATAAATATCAGTCGTGAGCAGTCCGAGGGGCCAGTCGTGGCGCAGAGACACAAACGTGTGACTGTAAACGACTGGTTATGGGTTCGATTCCCACTCGAGGAGTGGAAATATTTAATATTTCCATTTTCTTTGCTCTGGTATCGAGGATAAGCGCGGCGTTAAGTTCCGCCACTTAATACGCAATGGCTCAAAAAATCGGCGGAAATTGGGGAACGGAGTGTCTTAACACTAGGTTCCCTCTGCCTCCCCTGCTGTGTGCGTGAAACAGCGTGAAGCTAAAAATATCTCACATTACATAGTAAAGTATAGTAAAGTTATAGAATGTAAACAAATTATTGGAATACTAAAATATTCTTTTTATATATAACTCAGTTATTTTCCACGTCTTTATTTTTAGAGTTTTCTATCGAAATCGTGTAAATAAAAATAGATGTAGTACAAAATAGCGGCCTCTGATAATAAAAGTTAGATTCAAGGTACTGTTGATATTTGTCACTGACACCTATATGTATGGAGAGGCCCTAATGGAACAACGTATGACTGTAAAAGTGATGGTTTTGAGTTCTATTCCCATTTGGGGTGCTTGGGATGATACAATTTTTTATTTTTATTTCTACGCTCTGGTACTTAAGGCAAAGTGCGGCTAAGTGTCCACACTTAACAAACAATGTTTCGATTTCGGACTTCAAGTGGAGGATGAAGTGTATTGACACTACTCTCAGGTTATGCGAGAAAAAAATATAGCAGAGTATTTAAAAATGTTATATTATTTGATCCGCTGCTGAAAAAAGGATCAATCCTTTGTCACCATTTCAATTTAATTAATACAAACAGAGGAAACTAAATGATTTGAATGAATAGATGAATGAATAGGGACAAGTCGTGGCGCAGTGACACAAGCGTGTTACACGCTTAAACGACTGGTTGTGGGTTCGATTCCCACTCGAGGAGTGGAAATATTTAGTATTTCCATTTTCTTCTCTCTGGTGTAGAGGCAACGCGCGGCGTTAAGTTCCGCCACTTAACATCCAATGCCTCCGAATACGGCGGAAAGTGGGGAACGGAGTGTCTTAACACTAGGTTTCCCTCGCCTACCCTGCTTTGTGTGGGACACAGCGTGAAGCAAAAAAAAAACTAAATGAAAGAATTACATTTCACCATCTTTATAATCAGATTCATAATACATTCGCAATATGATTCTTTTTTGGGTTACGAGACTGACATTAAGTGTTAATAAGGTTACTTAAGAAAATGCGGTAAAGAAGTAAAAAATGGGAAACGGAGAAGTCACTACGATGGGGAATAAGGGGACGGGGAAGTTACTCCTCTTATTATTTTAACGTAATCTTTTATTTTTCCACGCATAATGGAAGTCATCTAAAAATAAAACTATATTTTTTTTTTAGTTACACGCGGTATCCCGCACACAGCGGAGTAGGCAGAGGGAACCTAGTGTTAAGACACTCCGTTCCCCACTTTCCACCGAATTCGGAGGCTTGCGTGTTAAGTGGCGGAACTTAACGCCGCGCTTTACCTCGACACCAGAGCGAAGAAAATGGCAATATAATTTCCACTCCTCCAGTGGGAATCGAACCCACAACCAGTCGTTTACAGTCACACGCTTGTGCCACTGCGCCACGACTGGCCACCACGCTGGCAAATTTAAAGATTATAATAAATATAATTATAAATAATCTTTAAATATAAATAATTATTAATTATCAACATACATCCAAATCAATAAAGAGAACTTTAATTTCCTTATGAATGATCCTATATGTTTAGTCGTAGTCACTTTCATTTAACACTGTTTACTAAATTTCCAATATTGTCTAGTACAGTAGACGAAATGGCGCCAGTCTTTGCTAATTGTAATAATTGATGTGTTAATAAAGTAAAGTACGAGGTATTTGGTAACGCCAAGTTAAAATTTCATCTATTTGAAAAGACAAACAAATAATTAAAAACGTATATCGTTTTTAGATCTTTAATGATGTATGTATATATATTTGTTTGCCTGCTGTGCGCGGGATACAGCGTGAAGCTAAAAAAAAGCTGAATCTACTCGTATTTAAAACATGAAGTCTACGCAAGTAAAGTTAATGACCGCAACTTTACTTGCGTAGATTTCATGAATTTATTATATACTTCCATAATAATCTAGACACTTGAACCAAAAGTTATAATAGCTTTTTTTAAAGTGGTATTTTTTCTAGCAATCACTTCTCCCATATCAGATGTTCCAAATGATTGTATTTCTTTTTTATTTGCACACGTTTTCATAAGAGCGGGGAAATGAAAATTGTGGACTTTTTTCCACCGAGTGGGAATCGAACTCTCAATCGAATTTACAGTAAAATGCTGTCCCACTGCACCAGGATGGCCTCAATTGTATACATATAACAGTGAACACTATTTGATATAAAACACTCTTTTAAGCAAAATTTTGCATTGGGCTCGAGATATAAAACTGAATAAAAGAAAAGGTAAAAGAATCTGCCAAAATTCGTTCTTTTTTTTAACAAAGCATAATTACTGTTTAACAAATATCTGACTGTGCACGCGATGTTATAGGTTCAAGCTCTATTCGGTTAAAAAGTTGTTTAGTCTTGGATTATCAACTATATCTGTGCTAAAATTCATTACTATCGGTCAAGTGGTTTAGATTTTTCATATAAACTTTCATCCCTTATTTCAACCCTTTAGAGGTTGATTTTTGAAAAAATAAGTAACCTATGTTGGACCCTGGATTGTTTACTACTTTCATTTTGGATTTCATCTAAATCGGACCGGTAGATTAGCCGTGAAAGCATGACTGACAAACAGACAGACTTTCGCATTTATAATATAAGTATGGATTATTCCTTTAATACTGATAGATATAACGCTTGCGGGATTAAAAGATATTAAGCATATCAAAACTAATTCCTTCAAAATTGAACCTATTGTGGTGCAGTGTGACAGCGTCTGACTGAAAATGTGATGAATATAGGTTCGATTTCCACTCCGGGGAAAGAATTGTATTTAAATCATTTTTAGACAAAGACAAAGCGCGGTATTGAGCCTACCAACTCAACGCGCATTGTCTCGATGTCCGACGAAAAGTGGGAAACGGAGTGTCTTGACACTAAATTGTCTCTTACAAACCTGTTAAGCCAGAAGAAGCGTAAAACGACAAAAATATATATATATTTGGTCTAGGAAAGTGACAAACAGAAATACGCCTTGTATTGTGGTCCCACCATCAGCATACAATGAATAAGCTTAGGTGAAAATTGGAGAACAGAGTGACTTATCGTCAATATCTCAATAGATACATAAAAAATATATAACATAATGAAAAACTGTTCTTAAAAAAAATAAAAAATGGCTGTCTAGGCATGTCTAGTTTAGACTGTAGAGCAAAATAAAATAAACAATCTAATCTGATATGAAAAGTCGATTTAAACTGAAGCTAACTACCATTTTACAGTGTTCCAGGTCGACGGCCTCTTTCCGTAATTTACTTATAGCGTGCCTTTACTTCGCCTGCACCTGAATGTAGGTTGTTCTGGTCACTAACTAGTTAAGGTTTTATTATAAATTATTCTATAAGAATTAGGCTGTTGGACTTAATATAAAATTAGCTTTGCGTGGATAACGAAATCTTAAATTTTATTTTTTCGGTTCTTTAAAAATTACGGAAAATACACATAGTGCATTCATGGGATCTTTTCAAATTTAGTTAGGCAGAGAGAAAAGCTCGAACAGTGGAGGCAAGCATTCGTGGATGTCGTAAAAGGGGCCTGTTAAATATTTGGGTTGTAAGTCTCAGGCACTGTTCTGAGCTTTATTTACAACACGATGGGCCCTGATGATGATCACGGTCAATCTATAAGATACAATTAAGTTTTTTTTTAATTATTTTTAAAGAGTCCTCAAGGAATCTACTTAACATTTTCTACGTTCAAGAGATTTGATTGTGCGTTACCTGTCATTCAGTCGGTAAGTAACTGAATGAACGAGGCACATTAAACAAAATGAAATATAACGAAACAGAAGATATATTTAAGTAAATTATTAATACAATCAGCGTGCGGTTGATAAATGGTGCTTATAACGACCACCACGCTTTGTCCGGCTTTTATAAAAACAAAGAACTGTAGTGACAAGACACTCCGTTCTCTATTTTCAGGCTAAATTTGAAATATAGTGGTTTAAGTGGGGAAATAATGCTTTGTCATATGAGAGTTATTTGGATGGTATAATCGCTACATTATGATAATCAAATTTGAAAACATACTTGTTTCAACATTCTTCCCCAAAAAAAAAAATCTAGAATAATCACATGTAATTAGGAACATCGTGATTTCCGCTTTAATGTCAATTTTAATAACCCACGTAATATAAATAACTTAGATAACTACCAAAGTAATTCTATTGTTACAGCGCGCCTGAAGTAATATGTTTTACTGACCTTGCTCTTCCAACCCCTCGACCGTGAAACTCCATGTATTAACTGTGTCAATTATAATTTCTGATTATATATTTATATGCTTTTTCGTAATAAAATTATACGTTATTTCTACGTTTCTTGTAAAAGAAATATTTTATACTAGCGGCCCACTCGCTGCTTCGCCGCGTGATCTACGTAGCTGTTTCGGTACATTGCAACCCCCGGTGGTGGATTTTTGAAAAATAAAGTAGCTTATGTTTAACCTTGGATTATCAACTATATTTATGCCGAAATTCGTTACAATCAGTCAAGCGGTGTAGATTTTTCATATAAACTTTCATCCCCTATTGCAACCCCTTAGAGATTGATTTTTGAAAATCTAAGTAGCCTATGTTAGACTCAGTCATTTTAACTACTTACATTCTAAATTTCATCCAAATCGGACCTGTAGATTAGCTGTAAAAGCGTGACAGACAAACACACAGACATTCGCATTTATTATATAAGTATGGATACGTACAGGACGAATCAACCAAAGCCAAGCCGTCGTGGCGCAACAGTATAGTAGCTAGCTGCCAGCGCGATTGGTTATATGTTCGATTTCCACTCAGGAGAACGATTATCATTTAACACACATAAGAAAGTGGAGAACGGAGTGTCTGGCAGTATTTCTTAAGACTATAGAATACTACCATGTTATATGAAATATTGTGAGGCTGTATAAGTCAAAGAATAGTCAAAGAATTCGAACGATGGATGGGTAACGATCTCATTATTTAAAATGAAATTCAATCCAATTCTATTCTTTAATTATGACGCTTTTATAAATTTCCCATAATTTTATAAAATAGTGGTTTAAGTAACAATTTATTTATGCTGTTCGAATTCGATTTACTCGAGAACTAAGTCACTGCGTTAGATTCCATCACTCAACACTTTCACAGTAAGTTAAGAACCACTTATCTACAACCGGCACTTCTTGCTTATCCCATTGTAAGGGAAATATCTAAAAATATAAAAAAAAATAATATATCAATAAAATTGAATTTGTACATGAAATTATTTGCTTCAGTCCTTTGACTGACTCAATCATTGTTTTTATCACACACATGCAAAAGTATATAGAATATTATATAATATATACATATACATACATATACATATGTTGATTGTAGATATATTGTTAAACATGACCTCGTGGACAAAACTACGTATGTACCTAAACCTTGTATCAAATAAACGATAAAATAAACATAATTCTATTTTTTTTTTACTATATTTATTGAAACTATTTTGTACTTGTCCTTCATTAAGATAAGCGAGATGTCTGGCAAAACCCAATGTTATATGTTATCTAACCTGACCGGGACAAAATAAACTAATTAGACGCGTAAGAATCGTGGGTTCGATTTCCATTCCATTCGGTGGAATCATTATATTTATATTATTAGCGGGCCCGCTCGCGGCTTTGCCACGTAACTATATACATAGCTGTTGCGGTCTATTGCAACCCTAGGGGATGGATTTTTGAAAAATAAAGTAGCCTATATTTAACCTTGGATTATCTACTATATTTATGCCAAATTTCATTACAATCGGTCAAGCGGTGTAGATTTTTCATATAAACTTTAATCCCCTATTTCAACCCTTTAGAGGTTGATTTTTGAAAAAATAAGTAGCCTATGTTAGACCTAGTTATTGTTACTACTTTCATTCTAAATTTCATCTAAATCGGATCGGTAGATTAGCCGTGAAAGCATGACAGACAAACACACAGACATTCGCATTTATAATATAAGTATGGATTATCATTTGTCCACTCTCACAAGGCGAAGCGCGGCGTTGAGTTACGTCTCTTAATATGCGATACGATATTTTAAATTCGAGCGAAAATTGTAGGAAGGAGTATCTTAACAGTAGGTTTATACATCTAGGTATAAGCGGAATATGCGGCAAGATAAAAACGAATCTTCACGTTCACGTAGTATAAAGCAAAGTCGCTTCCCGCGTCTGTCTGTATATATGTATGCATAGATTTTCAACTACGCAACGGATTTTGATGGGGTTTCTTTTAATAGATAGAATGATTCAATAGGAAGGTTTATGTTTATGTATAATACATGCATAATATAGTAGAGAAACATTGATAATTTTAGAAGTTTCTAATGTGAAGACGACGCGGCGAAGCGTGCCTATAGTGAAACAGTTGTGTAGTTCACAGAGGCGAAGCCGGGAGCGGGTCACTCTTAATACCTATATGAAAAAAGGGCAATTAATGGAGAGTCTTGACACCAGATTCAATATGACTTCTATGCTGGAAAAAAGTGTAAAACTGCATTAAAACAGGTAGTAATTACGAAAGAAACATAAAAAAAACCATTAACCTTACGAGATATTAATTCTCATGACTAACAATTAATTTAATAATACTTTTTATAATAATTATGAAAAGATATACTTAGGTATAAAGTGGACGGTAATTGTTATCGACCCGCCCTGTCCTGACGTCTAGTTCTAACTATATACAATAATTATATTTTATGGATATATCAAAGTTATGGATATTAATTATCCATAACTTTGTTTACGTGGACTTTATGAAAATCAATGAAAAATATCTATCAGGTAAAAAGTTTTTACTAAGGAGGTATTTACTAATTTCTTATATACTACTTATAATTTCGGCAATTTATGGTTCTTTATTAATGGTTCTCTATTAATAGTTCAAGATTTTTGAAAATGCTTAAGGCGCTCAGCAAAAATTTTATTGCGTCTGTTCCTTGTTTTTTTTAGTTTAGCTCATCTATTATGATTGTACATCGAATGTTTCACTTGCCTATAGTTTTTTTTAGCTTCATGTTGTATCCTGCACACAGCAGGGTAGGCAGAGGGAACCTAGTGTTAAGATATTCGGTTTCTCAATTGTATTTGCCGCCGGTTTTGGGGACATTGCGTGTTGCTTTGAGTGGCGTTTACAGTCAAACTTTGTCCTTTTGCTCCACGACTGGCCTCAAATTATCTAGAGTTAAGAGTTATATTACACAAAACTTTTATTCATATCTGTTGAGTAGCTATGAAGATGTATGCGTTCAAACAGACAATCAGACAGATATTGTTTCAAGATTATATAGTAAACTCTATTACTGTTTTTTTTTCGTAATAATAAATTATATTTATATATTATTCCTTACAGAGACAAATTTTTTATTTTTTTTATATTATCCATACTACTAGAATAGCTAGTGGAAAAGTAACTTGTCTAAATTAAGATAAGTAAATTAAACATTTGTTTAATTTTCGAGATATAAAAATTAAATAAAAATATTGTTATTCTCCATTATCATTATGTTAATGCGTGAAAAAAAAACGTTAAAATCGTTGTTTACCAAAAAATGTAAGGAGAAGAATCATAATATTCAATTTAAAAAAATATATATATATTAAAAATATTATACACTACCATATGTTTAATATACACGTTTGTATAAAACGACATAAACGTCACCTGTGCACATTTTTAGCGCGTCAAGAAGGCTTATAGTAAAAGACATTTAAAGAAAAAGACATTTAAAGAAAACGTATAAAAATTTGAACGCAGCGGGATTCGAACCCGCGCCTCCTGAATACCGTTCAGGCGCTCTCACCACTGAGCCATGCGTTCTACTAGCCGCTGCGTCGAAATTCTTATACGCTTTATTACAACTTATTTATGTTGTTAGCATCTCTGTAGAGAGACTTTTACAAATTTCTGCTACCCAAAGATTATTCTACGAACAATCATTTGACAAGAGAGAATGCTATTTATTAAATACTTTTAAACATTTTTAAAGTGTTATTCCACACTTAGGAAAATTGAAAAAATGTTTAAAAGGCTTATAGTAGTATATTTTTTACCTTCACGCTGTATCCCGCATACAGAAGAATAGGCAGAGAAATTTAAAAATGATTGTTTTGGGTTCTAACACATTGATAATGCCCCCAATATCTTTTTCTCCTATATCTTCTACTAGCAGCCCGCTCGCGGTTTCTCCGCGTGAACTATTTCGTTATTTTTGAAAAAATAAGTAGCATATGATGAAAAATAAGTAGACTTTCGCATTTACAATATAAGTATGGATGTACAGACAGTCAAATGCATTATTATTATACACATAGACAAATTAAGTCTCGCAATATTTTGATTTCCGGTGGAAAGTGGAGAACAGAGTGTTTTGACACTAGTTAAGTACGCTATATTATATCTTGTTTTATCGTAATACTAGCGGCCTGCTCACGGCTTGGCGGCGTGAACTACAACTGTTTTGTTATGGTGCAACCCTCGTGGGTGGATTTTTGAAAAATAGAGTAGCCTATGCTTAACATTCGGTTATATGTATGCCAAAATTCTTTAGAATAGGTCAAGCGGTTTAGATTTTTCATACAAACTTTCACTCCTTATTTCCCTATCCCTTTAGAGGTAGATTTTTGAATAAATAAGTAGCCTATGTTTGACCCTGGATTATTTACTACTTTGATTCTAAATTTCATCCAAATCGGACCGGTAGATTAGCCGTGAAAGCGTGACAGACAAACAGACAGACTTTTGCATTTTCAATATAAGTATGGATTGTACTTATCATAAGTTTTTGTACCTACTGTATTTTGAAATTTTTTTGTGGTTGGAAATAAAATATATATATATATTATTTTATCATTATTAATTTTCTACGTTTTTACAATATTTCAGTACAATTACGCACTTTTGAAAGGCAGACCCCTTTTAAACGCAAGTGCTTGTACCGACGTGCGACGGCGACGTATCGTCTGAGAGCTGGTATAATAGCGACGCACTTTCCACTTTCGTAGCTTTCTTTAAAGTAACTAAAAAGCCTTCTTTTATTTGACAGGTAGTGGGTTCAAATATAGTGTCAAAATATCATATTATGATACTTTAACGATTTTCTATCCATAATCCATACTTATATTATAAATGCGAAAGTCTGTGTGTTTGTCTGTCACGCTTTCACGCCTAATCTACCGGTCCGATTTGGATGAAATTTAGAATGAAAGTAGTAAAAGTGACTGGGTCTAACATAGGCTACTTAATTTTTCAAAAATCAACCTCTAAAGGGTTGAAATAGGGGATGAAAGTTTATATGAAAAATCTAAACCGCTTGACCAATTGTAATGAATTTTGGCATAAATATAGTTTATAATCTAAGCTTAAACATAGGCTACTTTATTTTTTAAAAATTCGCCTCTGAGGGTTGCAATATAACGAAAGAGTTCACGCGGCGAAGCCGCGAGCGGGCCGCTAGTAGTATTATAAGTTAAGATCTGATTTGTGATGAAATAATTCAAATTCAAATCGAAATTCAAAATATATTTATTCAAATAGACTTTTGTAAGCACTTTCGAATCGTCAAAAGTACATAATCTACTACCGACTGGGTAGGCAGTTCTGTTGAGAGGAGCTGGCCAGAAACTCAGTAGTTGCTCTTTTCAAATATAAAAATTACAATTTTATTATTTGATAGAATGGTTAGCTAAACGGGCGTATCCTGCACACAGCAGGGTAGGCAGAGGGAACCTATTGTTAAGACACTCTGTTCCCACTTTCTCACTCCAAAATTCGGAGGCATTGCGTGTTAAGTGGCGGTACTATATGCCGTGCTTTATCTCTTTAACAGAGCGAAGAATAATATACTAAATATTTCTACTCCTCGAGTGGGATCGAACCCATAATCATTCGTTTGAAGTCACCACTGCCACTACACCACGACTGGCGAAAAATTATGAAGACGAAAAAAATTAATACTAAGGAAAAAATAATTATCCGCCTCTTAGAGTGAGGTCAATACATTTTATATTGGGACAATATAATTAAAGGGGTTCAATGACCTTTATCACTTTGAGCTTCGAAATTTACATTAAAGGAAATTTTGTGAAAGCAATTAAGATTATGAGGACGTTAATTTAACTTGAAAGGAATCTTTATACATAAAGTGAAGTCAATTTTTAGAAGTGACAGGATGTAGGGAAATGACAAATACTTTTATTTTTTATATTGTTTTTATTGTTTTGTAAATATAAGTATATGACCCTTTAGGTCTACACTTGGGACGGAAGTCTATCGCTCTGCCCGAGCTCTTCCCTTTGCAATGCGATGGGTAACTGCATAGTAAATCGAAAATTAATGTACGAAACGGGACAAAAATAATATTTTTCAGCCATTTCTACATAACATAGAAATGGTATAATTCAAAAGTAGGTATAAAGACAATTATTTATTCCACATAACATAGATTCAGATAACTCTCATGACTCATGCTGCAGTTTTATGAAGAGGGAAATCTGAAATTCTTCATATACGAGTATATTACCTGAGGAATATAGAGAAATGCTCAGAAAGAATTTCCTGCAATACCAGAAAAAGAACAGAAGGTAGAAAAGGTAAAAATAAACACCTTTAACTATATTCATAAAGTAAAGTTGTCGTAGACAGCTTCATGACTCATAAGTCTTACTACAAGTAGTAGAACAAGTGTCGAATCCTGTATAGAACACGATAATTCGATTTGAAATTCCACTCAAAAAAACGCATACATAATATATTACCATATCAGTATGTCTGTATGACTAATTAATGAGGCAGCAAATTACTTACGGGCCTATATGATAAGCAATATCTCTGAATTCGCCATGGGGCCAGTCGTGGTGCAGTGGCATAAAGTGTAACTGTAAAGCGACTGGTTGTGGGTTCGATTCTCACTCGAGGAGTGGAAATATTTAATATTTCCATTTTCTTCGCTCTGGTGTCGAGGCAAAAGCGCGGCGTTACGTTCCACGGAGGCATTGTGTGTTACGTGCCACTTAACACGCAATGCCTCCGAATTCGGCGGAAAGTGGGGAACGGAGTGTCTTAACACTAGGTCCCCTCTGTCTACCCTGATGCACGCGGGATACAGCGTGAAGCTAAAAATATCTCTAAATTCGCCACGTTTCTTAGCATTTCTATAATTACACTACAAAATGCAGAGAATAAGTAAAGAAAAACGCATATAATTTTAATGTCAGTTAATGGGCAACGTGGCGCAGTAGAACAATGTCTGACTGTAAACACGATGGCTGTCAGTTAGATTTCCACTCGCAAGAACGATTGTATTTAACTTATTTTCATGTCTGCGCTCTAGTGACATGATAAAGCGTGGTGTTAAGTTCCGCCGCTAAGGCGGAAAATAGAGAACGGAGTGTCTCAACACTAGGTTATCTCTAGCTGCTATGTGGGGAAAAAAGTAACACTAAAAAAAATAATAAATGTTATTAGATTTACGACGCGGGCGCTAACAAAGGAGACCTTTGGACTGAACACGTGAGGATGATAAATTGTTAATGCATACATACTTGTACTACGTATGCGGGTACACGCTTTATGTTTAAAATATTCCGTCAACTGACATGTAACTAACTATAAGATGTCGTTTAACACTGTACTTGTATGTCAAAGGTCGTGGGTTCAATTACACAATGTTGGTATTTTGGGTAGTTGAAGCAATTTAAATGATATCACAATTGTTTTATTTTGAATGAAGAAAAGACAATGATATGTAGATTTAGGATAGCAGGAATCATCAATATTTATTTTTTTTATTTTGTTTTTGCTTCACTCTGTGTCACACTTGCGGGGGGTAGAGAGCTGAGCGCCAAAGGCTACGGTACCTGCACACTTCTTTCACCTCGTCCACTGTCGTCAACCTCTTCATACACGCCCTCCGAGGGGGTCCTCATCCGCCTCACGTAACCTTCCTCCATTATCGATACTGTGTTTTTGAAGGTCAATCGAGGTCTCCCAATGCCTCTCTTACGACTTTTATTTTTCATTTTTTATATGTACATATAATAGATATTAAAGAAAAAGTAACGATGTTTCTATACATACACACACTTCACTCGACATCAACTTCACTACACATCAACTTCATATTTTTGAGTTTCAAATTCACTTTTAAATTTCAACCGTATGTTTAGCCTCTCAAATTTATGTTATTTAATTTAAAATTTATGTTATTTAATTGATGAATTTATACCTGTGCAAATGAATGAAATGATGAACTGAATTAGAATTTTATAAACAGGATTTTGTTTAAAACAACAAGTGGCAAAGTTCAAAATGCACATTATAATAAACAAGTTTGATGCCGTCGTGGAGCAGAGGAACAGCGTGTGATTGCAAAGCGATGCTTGTCGGTTCCATTCCCCATAAGGGAATGATTAAGTTTAAATGTTTATTTCTTCGCTCTGGTAGCCAAGACAAAGGGCGGCGTTGAGTTCCGCCACTCAATACGCAATGTCTCGATTTCGGACGGAAAGTAGGAGAAATGCCTTAACACTAGGTCCTTAATAGGTCTGACTACCCCACTATGCGTATAACTTACAAATTGCTGAATGGAGTGTTTTGACACCAGGTTCTTACTGCTGGTAAAACGTAAGATTTTTTTCTTTGCTGAAATAATAAAAAACATAATATATATTATAAATTTTATCATTATATAACATTAAATACAATGCAATATAACTGACACACTTTAATTCCGAAGTTACGACGAAGTTTATAGCAGAAGTGTCACTGCGTCTACTTCCTTCATACTCTCAAGTTTTGTAATAAAACTGTCTTGCAGCTTTATAAAGTTTTAAACCCGGCTGCAAAATATACCACTGTATGGAGGTTTCTAAGTTCAAATTTCAAAGTTTAAAGTTCAAAGTTCAAAATTAGTTATTTTGGTATTCGAAGTCATTTTAAAAGACAGGCAGACTCGAACTCCAATCTACCTGACTATGGAATACTGTAAAGTATAAGAAACGTCGAGATTCATTTAAAAAAAAGGACTCCTTTAAAAAAGAAAGATTTCTTTAAATAAGTTCCACCGAACTTTTACAATTCATTTCTTATTGGTTTATTTTTTTTACTTTTTCAAAACAAGAAGGAAATTGTTGCCGGTTTTTAACATTATGAAAATATTTTTAGAAAACGTTTAAAATATGTTAAACACCTGTAGTTTCTTCTAAAGATGTCTTTCATATCCTTAGTATATGAATAATGCTTTAAAAATGTTACGATATTCAATAAATAGACATTTTGGTAAACGAATATTAGAATTGTGGCCAGTCGTGGCTCAGTGGCACAAGCGTGTGACTGTAAACGATTGGTTGTGGGTTCGATTCCCACTCGAGGAGTGGAAATATTTAATATTTCAATTTTCTTCGCTCTGGTGTCGAGGTAAAGCGCGGCGTCAAGTTCCGCCACTTAACACGCAATGCCTCCGAATTCGGTCGAAAGTGGGGAACAGAGTGTCTTAATACTAGGTTCCCTCTGCCTACCCTGCTGTGCTACGTACTACGCGCACCCGCGACTCTTGGTCACCGTCAACGCTCTGACCACTAAGCCATGTTTTCATGTTTTCTCGCGGCATCCAGTGATTTTAAAAGTCTTCGACGCTTCTTACACTTCATTTTGGTTGTTAGCATCTCTGTTATAAAAATTCTGGATATCTGCTATCCACAGGTTATTTCTAATATTCGGTTTTTTAGCTTTACGCTGTATCCCTTGCGGGGTAGTCAGATAGAACGGAGCGCCAAATGCTACGGTCACTGCATACTTCTTTCGCCTCCTCCATTGTCATCTACCTCTTCATACACGCCCTCCGGGGGATTCCTCCATTATCATCGATACTGTGTTTTCGAAGGTCAACCGAGGTCTCCCCCTGCCTCTCTTACCAATTACCTTTGCTTCATAAATCCAATAAACATTTTTTTATTTTTTTATTTTCTTATTTTATGTTGACCCTGACCACCTGGAAAAAGCGGAACACTGCTTTTATAAATATGTAACAAAACATGTCTTTTTTTTCTCACCCCTCTACTACGTTTCTTACCTGAAAATCCTAATTACAGTAAAATCCTCATGTTATTCATTAGAACCAAACCGTAAGCAACTGTCTGTCTGTTTAAGAATTAATATATTTTAATACAGTATCATTTGTATACATTTGCTTCAATTTCGTTTTATGCAAACGTTCTTAAGGAAATGTTGACAAGGGTAGGTGTAGATCCTCACAAAGCAAAAGAAATCTTATTTTATATAAAATAAAGTCGTTTTTTCAAAAACAATATGTAAAGAAAAAGATCATCAAGTTTGAAATATTCATTTAGCGGGAACCTTCGCTTCTTTATACAAGTAAATACGAGTACAAAACCACGTTATTGCGTTACGTAAAATGGAATTAAATGTTTGAAATATATTATTATATAATATGTTTTCAAGCTTTTTATTTTGCAATTTGTTTTTGCAGAATTTAGAATTGGCAGAGAGACGGAGAATTAAGATACTTAGTTTTCGACTTTCCGCGAGAATTTAAGACGTTATGTCTTGAGTAGCGAGGTAAAAAGCCGTCTTGCCACTAAAGGAAAAAATAGAAAATCGTTTGAATATAGTAATTTACGTGAGCTTTTCCATAGAAAAGAAGCTAAAAGAAGCTTCAGCTTCAGTGTCGATATATGAGACGCTGAAGCTTTTTTTGCAGCTATATATTTCTTTCCAGCAGGATAGCAACAGAAGAATCAGACAATCGGTCAAGGCAAAATCTAACGATGTTCTTTCTTAACAGAGAAAGCAAATGAAAATAATTTAATTACAATCACTCCGCCGGATGTTGTTCCAATTCACAATCGCCGCTGTAAAGGCAAACAATGTTTTTTATGCCACCTGTGTAAATTAAAATTTCAGCCAAATTAATGCAACACATATCATATAGCAATTTTATTAAGCAATATTTTTATATTCTTGGATTTTTAGGGTTTTTGACCCAAACGACGATTGACGATTTAAATAATATAAAAACAAAATGTTAAGAGATTAAATAATATAATAGTCAAATTTGCATTAAAATCGCTTAAGCCGTTTCAGAGGTTAGTGTGCACAAGCGCACCAACGAGGAGAAAAGAAATTTAAAAATCATTGTTTTGTATCCTACTACATTGATAAACGCCCCAAATAATATGTTTCCTCATACATATATCTTCCATAAACAGACAGCGATCAATTACATTTTTATTATATGCATTTTTTACTCTAGCTAGCTTCACGCTATATCCCGCACATAGCAGGGTAGGCAGAGGGAATCTAGTGTTAAGACACTCCGTTCCCCATTTTCCGCCGAATCCGAGACATTGCGTCTTAAATGGCTAAACGCCGCGTTTCGCCTTGCCTTGACACCAGAGCGAAGACAATGATGATGATAACAAACTTCTCGATTGAGAATCGAACCCACAACCAGTCGCTTTACAGCCATACTTTATGCCTACGCCACGTCTGGACCAATATGTATAAATTATTAAAACTCAGTTCTTAGGTTATGACATTACATACCTATCTCGAATGAGCCTCGGTGTCGTTGTACTTCATAATTAATGTCAACGACATGTCAGACTTCTCTGATGGAAATAGTCACGTTTGCCGAATAGAAACGTATTGCCCTAATCATTTTAAATTACATCAAGTTGATATGTTATTATATCTATGTATGTATTTTTGCATATTTTTTTTAGCTTCACGCGGTATCCCGCACTCAGCAGGGTAGGCAGAGGGAACCTAGTGTTAAGACACTCCGTTCTCCACTTTCCGCCGAATTGGGAGGCTTGCGTGTTAAGTGGCGAAACTTAACGCCGCGCTTTACCTCGAAACCAGAGCGGAGAAAATGGAAATATAATTTCCAGTCCTCGAGTGGGAATCGAACCCACAACCAGTCGTTTACAGTCACACGCTTGTGCCACTGGGCCACGACTGGCCAAATTTTTGCATATTATTGTTGCAAAAAAAGTTAAAGTTGTAATTCTAATATTATTATTATTCTTACTGATCAAAAGTGTGTATCGTTGTGATTTAACTCTTCCTGGGCTATTTGTAGTAGACCTCTAAAATTTGGCAGTGATATCGAGCACATTGTCTTGTATGCTCTGAAGTTTTTTGGGGACAATATCAATTGTAGTTTTTGTATAAATGGTCAAAAGTGCCCATATACCTAGGCTGTGGAACGTTAAGTGTTATGTTAGTGTTAAGTGTTTGCTTTTCAAACTTTTTTAACATGTAATAACATTAAATATGTACTTCGCTCAACTCTTCCCACCATGCAGAGCAAAGAGGCGGTTCCTAGTATTCTTTATACTGTTAACTTTATCAAAGCCCAGTTTAAATGGTTATAATAGAATAACCATATTTTCCTACTTTGGGTTCAAATATCGTTTGGCAATTATTATTTCCCGAATAGAAGCCAGTAGTTCGAAAGAACGTAGTGTCAACCCTCTCTGCTATCCACTACAGCTTGAAAGCTTATATTTCTGTGGTTACTACTCTATATGGAGAAAATGATTATGTTTAAATTATTCTCTCCCTTCTACGCTCTGGTTAAACCAGGCGTTGAGCTGTGCCTCGGATTCGGGAAGAAAGCTGAGAGTGGAGTATCTTGACATTAAGTTCTCTTGGACGAACTGTATATAAGCATTCATTGGAATGGGATCCCTCAACAGATCGTTTTCAAGTCTGTCTCACTGCACTACAATGACCTTAAGGATTATTATATTTTTTTTATTTAAAACGAAGATATTTTGTAGATTTAGTTGGTGATGATATGCAGCGTCGAGTTCCTGAACCCGCCAAATTTTTGGTAAGAACACAGAAAATATTTGTCTTCAAATATAGAAAATCATATATCTAAAATCTAGCATATCGGGTAATACTCCCTAACGCTTTTAGCTAACAGTAAGTGACTACTTACTATATTATAGTAATATACTCCAAACCGATATACACATTGTTAACAATAAATTAAAGCAATTGAAGTTCATTAGTTTGTTTAACATTACTTGTCGGCAATCAGACCAATTGTCCTCATCGAGGTCGGTCTTATCATCATACTTTACTTAATAAGTCTCTTCTTTTAGTTTCACGTCTTTTTTTATAAGAAAGTATCTAGAAAGAACCCAGTGTTAGAACACTCCGTTCTCCAACTTTTTTCTGTAACTTCACGCTGGATCCCACGCACAGCAGGGTATGCAGAGTGACCCTAGTGTTAATACCCTCAAACTTAACGAGATACGCGGCGAAACTTAACGCAGCGCTTGGCCTCGACACCAGAGCAAAGAAAATGGAAATATTAAATATTTAATATATTCATCGAGTGGGAATCGAGCCTACAACCAGTCGCGTTTACAGTCCACTTATGTGCCCACGAGCCACTACTGGTATAGGATAGTCCACCTATACCAGTAGTGGCTCGTGGTAGGTGGAAAGTCCACCTCAAATATCTGATCTCCGGATATCTGTAAATTAATCATTTCATTGAAAACGTAGTAAGCATATTATTATTGCCTATGTACTAAATAGTTAATCGTTGTTTCGTCACATTTCTACCGAATTACAGTTTTATTAGGACATTAACACAAATTGCCAAACTGAACACATGTGGCTTCTTGTTCATTATCTGCTTATGTAATACTCACTGCTGGAATACTATTATACTAAATTTAATTTTAGTTTTTTTAGCTTCACGCTGTATCCCGCACACAGCAGGGTAGGCAGAGGGAACCTAGTGTTAAGACACTCCATTCCCCACTTTCCGCCGAATTCGGAGGCATTGCGTGTTAAATGACGGAACTTAACGCCGCGCCTTGCCTCGACACCAGGGCGAAGAAAATGGAAATATTAAATATTTCCACTCCTCGAGTGTTAATCGAACCCACAACTACAGTCACACGCTTGTGCCACTGCGCCACGACTGCCCCTAATGTAAATTTTTCCCGCACGTATTCGTAGCAGTATAGGTAGAGAGAACTTAATGTTTGAACATTAAATTCTCCTCCATATTTTCACCATTTGCGTGTTGGATGACGAAGCCAAAAACCCATTTTTAAATAATACTTTTTTTAACGTTACACTTTTTTCCCCGCATGGCAGACATGTTGAGAATCTAGTTTCAAGATTTCCGGGGGAATTTGAGACATTTCAGTGCGAGTAACGGCACTAAACGCCGCGTTTACGCCTCGATCGCCTCGACGCAACGCAACAATAGTATTTAATTTTAAAAATATACTAAAATTTAAGTGGCCAGTCGTGGCCCAGTGGCACAAGCGTGTAACTGTAAACGACTGGTTGTAGGTTCGATTCCCACTCGAGGAGTGGAAATTATATTTCCATTTTCCTCGCTCTGGTGTCGAGGTAAAGCGCGGCGTTAAGTTCCGCCACTTAAAACGCAAGCCTCCGAATTCGGCGGAAAGTGGGGAACGGAGTGTCTTAACACTAGGTTCCCTCTGCCGGGTAGGCAGCTGTGTGCGGGATACGGTAGGTAAAAAAAAAAAAAAATTAAATACCACCGAATTCTAATCACAAAAACGAATAAAACAAAAATCTTTATTTATTCAACTTCAACAAATTTCATTCACTAATGTTTATACGTTACGTAGTCTACTTGGCTAGCTTCGAGCTTATATTATGAATAATTTCACACTTTTGTTAAAAGTGTAGTCGTTCAATGACGAGTATTGATCTGTCTGGTGGCGGAGAATCCCTTGGTAATAAGCTATGCAGGTAAATTAAAACCGCTTAGTTTCCTTTCAATCTTCATTATGCTTGGACAATTTTAAATATTAAATTATTAGTTATATTGTTAGAGTTATTGTGGCACAGTGGTAAATGTTAGATGTGGGTTCAATTCCCGATCGAGGAATGGAAATATTTAATATTTCCATTTTAATAGCTCTGGGGCAGTCTTTATATACAACATACAGTGTCAAATCTTAAAAGATATAAAAATATAACTATCTCGGTACCAGAGCGAAGTAAATGGAAATGTTAAATATTTCCACTTCTCGAGTGCTCTTATTTCCTATTTATTCAATTTTTTTAGCTCTGTAGTAGAGGCAAAGCGCGGCGTTAAAATCCGCCACATAACACGCAATGCCTCCCGAATACAGCAGTATGGGAGGAACGGAGTGTCTTAACACTAGGTTTCCTCTGCCTACCCTTCCGTGCGCCGGATACAGCGTGAAGCTAATAAAAAAAAAAATATTCCTATACTATTCATCCATATTCCTTTTATTTCCACAGAATTCGCATAAAACGAGTCACGATACAAACATTCTATACAGCGAGCGGTACTAAATGAAAGGCACTGCGAGTGCATTTTAAGTGCATGCACCGGTGCCTTGCCCTAATTAGTTCAGCTTAGCATTCATGAGTAATTAAAATAAATTATGATATTATATAGAGGAGAGAGATAGTGGTGCAGTGGGAAAGCGTTTGAATGTATGTAAGATGGTTGTGGGGTCGATATGCTATTTTTACCTCAATTTAAAACACTGAGTTGTCTTAAATGCGGATGGAAAATGAAGAACGGAGTGTCAAGACACTCCGTTCTTCATTTTCAGTGTCAAGACACTAGGTTTTCTCTTCTTACCTCTGTGGAATTAAGTGTGAAGCTATAAGTAATATTCGGTTAATTAAGCTTAATGTCTTATAAGGATATTTTTTATAATGTCTTATAAGGATATTTTTTATATTTCTGACTATAAACACAATTGGTTGTGGGTTCAATTTCTACTCGAGGTAATGTTAAAAAGAGGGCATTTCACGTCAAGCTAACTGCAAAAAAATTGTGACATTTTGAGTTTCGTTTATAATTATTTTTTTAAAGAAATAAAGTGGCCAGTCGTGGCCCAGTGGCACAAGCGTGTGACTGTAAACGACTGGTTGTCGGTTCGATTCCCACTCGAGGAGTGGAAATATTTAATATTTCCATTTTCTTCGCTCTGGTGTCGAGGTAAAGCGCGGCGTTAAGTTCCGCCACTTAACACGCAATGCCTCCGAATTCGGCGGAAAGTGGGGAACGGAGTGTCTTAACACTAGGTTCCCTCTGCCTACTCTGCTGTGTGAGAGATACAGCGTGAAGCTAAAAAAAATAAAAATACATATTAAAATTCGCTAAAGAAGAACATAATAACAATTTATATCAAAACCCATATAAATAATATGACAAATAATTAAATACACACAAATTAATCATCCAACGCGAACAAATGTTAGCAAACGATAACGGATGTGAACAGATTCATTCAGAACAAAGCCTTTGAGTGCAATCTGAGTGCATCTGCACTGAAATCCACGCACTATGATTAAGCGAAAGTATCGTTACTCAAGCGATGTTGAAAAACAGTAATAATATTACTTGGGTAATATTATTTTTTTCATTTTTAATATGTTTGTTTTATTATGTTATTAAAATGATATTCAGTATTTAGGAAATATGAAAAAGATGTTTTTAGCCATGCGTAGCGTAGCCATGCGTTAAGTCCATGGCTTCCGGCGGTTTCAAGGAGGTGCAGCTTCGAATCCTGCTGCGTCCAAATTTTCGTACGTTTTCTAAGAATTATTTTTTAACTTCAGTGTTACTGGTTACAGGTTGGGTAGGTGGAGGTATAAGGGTACCTCGAACTCTTCGTCTAATTTTAAAACTGTCTATATTAAGTAGCGGAATTAAAAACGATATTTTAGCATAATATGAGATTTGAGATGTTTTGATGAGTTTTTTATGTGAATTATGTGGAAATAAAAGGAATATGGACGTATAGTGAAGGAATATATATTTTTTATTATCTTCACGCCTGTATCCTGCACAAAGAAGGGTAGGCAGAAGAAAATATGTATGCATATATTACGAGATATATGTATCATAATCCAATATTAGACTACTTTCGAAAGGTGCGTCTTTGTCCATCTTATTGGCTGGCAACGTGCATTTAGCTTCCTTAGTCTTATATGCAATCGTGGACGACCTTTTCACCATAATTCTGTCATCATTTCCGAACCAATCCCAAACTCTCGTTTGACTTGTCCTTAATTTAAAAAAACATTAAGTAGTCCGCCATTTTGTTGCGACATCCATTTTGAATTAACAACACTAATGACACTAATACAATAATAGTGATTTCAGTGAAGAAGGATTTCAAATTTCGGTTCAACCGGTCACTGGGAAGTGGGCCAAATTTGAATTTCAAATCTTGGGGGAAACCCATATTGGCTAACACAGCAATTTAAATAAAAGCTTTAAGTCTTTTTGTTACTTCGGATTTTCGGTTTAATTTTTACTTGAAGAATATCCATGCTTATTTACAACTTTTTTAAAGTGTTAATATATAATGTTAACACTTGGTATATAACAACATTTTTTCTAGAAAACTTATCAAAATATGTAATAAAACGTACCTATAAGAATTTCGATGAAGCCAAATAAATAACGTATAGCTTAGCGGTTAAGACAGCTTTGCTTACTCATAAGAGGCACGTGTTCGAGTCCGCAGAGATCAATTATTATAGCCTTTCTTAGACTAAAAATGGATGGTAATATACTAATACTCTACTTCGGGACGTCTATTAAATACATTCTGGTTATGAACACAAATGGACAATAAAGGATAGTTTTTGTCATTCAAAAACATATAAGCCAAAGTGGCGCATTAGACGTCTAACTGTAAATTCAATGGTTGTGGGTTCGATCCCCGCACGTAGGAATGATTATGCTTCAATTTGTTCTCATATCATCGCTCTGGTACTTACGACCAAGCGCAGCGTTAAGTTACGTCGCTCAACACGTAATGTGTTGATGTTAGGCAGTAAGCGGAAATCGGAATTTCTTTACACTACATGCTTTCTGTTCTGCCAAAAGTAAAATACGTCTAATTTAAACCGGAAATGAAACACAACTTGTATAATTATACAAAGTAACTGTATGAATCATATATACTTTACATTTTGCTGTATATAAAATACATGTTTTATTAAAAACAGGATTATTTTTATAGATTAATATAGATTTCCTGCTACACGTTCTTGTTCTCACAGACCTTCATTTGCATTCGATATGGGCTTCCAGCAATATTGCTTTTACTTACATCATATAAAAACTATATGTATGAATTATGCACAAATATCAAATATTTTTCTCGCTTTTGTTCCGTTTAACAAGATTGGCAGAGAGAAACTAGTGTCAAGACACTCCATCAGAAATCAAACTATTTATAGATGAATGGAGGAACTCAAAGGTATACTTTTCTTAACAGAACTGGGGAAATAATAACTAAGTAGGGATCGAACTCATAAGCACTTACATTTTTAATTCTTCAGTGGGTTAAAATACTTCTCAACTACTTGACCCACAATAATGTATTAGTAAATTAGTGATTTTGCTTTCAGCTTCACGTTTTTATCCGCTTAACAGAGTAGTCAAAGGAAATTTAGTGTCTAGACACTCCGTTTGCTGCTTTCCGCCCAAAATAAAGACATTATTGAGTGACCGAACTCATTTTCGCACTTAAAATGAAATATTTAATAATATAAGTATAATCGTGGCCAGTCGTGGCGCAGTGGCACAAGCGTGTGACTGTAAACGACTGGTTGTGGGTTCGATTCCCAATCGAGGAGTGGAAATATTTAATATTTTCATTTTCTTCGCTCTGGTGTTGAAGTAAAGCGCGGCGTTAAGTTCCGCCACTTAACACGCAATGCGTCCGAATTCGGCGGAAAGTGGGGAATTAAGTGTCTTCACAGTAGGTTCCCTCTGCCTACCCTGCTGTGTGCTGAATAGCGGAGCGTGAAGCTAAAAAAAAAATAACTATTATCATTCCCCCGAGTTAAAATCGAACCCAGCCTATCACATTTACAGTTGTCCCACTGCGCCACGACGTACTCAACTATATTACAAACAATTTACGCTTTAACGATAAGCTAATCTTATTTACTACAGCGATCTACTAATTATTCTATTAGTGTTCATTTCGTGTGACCTGGAACGTCAGTCTTTACGTCACTGCGTTTGACCCACCCATTGATAGAAGGAAAAAATATTATGTAGAGGCTTGTTTACTATTAATATGATATCATATGAAAATATATGTACGTCACGAGTGAGCTCGTCTGCGTAAACAACTTTTTATATAAATTTTCATCCCTTATTTTAATCTTTTAGGGGTTGATTTTTGAAATAATAAGTTTAACCCTGGGTCTTGTATCTATTTTTTTTCCCGATTCCATTAAAATCGAGCCAGTAAAGTAGCTGTGAAAACGTAACAGACATAAAGATAGACTTTCCCATTGACAATATTAGTATGGATGTTATGATAATATACGTCATTGAGACGCTTTTATTATTAACTTGTGTGTATCTAGATGTCAATCGATCAATCTTGCAACGCTATTTTGATTCGATTTTGAAAATACTGAGTCTACCTGTGACTTACTACTACTTTATAGCAGTAAAGTGTTCTAAAAGTAAAGTTTTCCAAAATGTATTTTTGAATACCAAAAATATACGTGATTAATTCGGTTAAAAGAGTTTTATTTCAAAACAAAAGATCTTATTGATATGATTTACTTCAAAACTTGCATACGTGTCCGAATCCCATGACAGTATATTCGGGATAACAAAAAAAAATGAAATGTGCTATAATTTTCACTTAATTATATGTTTTATCGAGAGGGAATGCAGAGAGAATCAGTGATTAATTATTTCATTCTAAAATGTTATTGTAATATATGGGTACTCAACTCCGTATTTTTATTCGATACGACCTACATATATTAAAAACATTAATGTCTAATGTCGTAAATATATGCATTAAGTGCATATTTTTTTATAGAAAAAGAAAAAATTGTAATAACACAATTTATTATATAGCTATTCTTCAAAGAATTTTTTTTTGAGATTCAATGTTTTATTTTTGATTTAGCGAATAAATTTAATTTCATCTTGCAATGCAAGCTGTCAACAGATCAAGGTAAACAGGTGCTAAAACGCTACAATTAAAATAACACGATCTATAAGCAATCAAAAATAAAACATACTGAACGTCGTGCTTTGTCTTACATAAACGGAAAAGTGAAAACAATTAAAATATAATTCCCTTGAGTGGGACTCGAACCCGCAACAAACCACAGCTTACAGTCGAACGCTGTCTTTCCACTCTGTCACAAAAGCCTTTATAATAATAATCGCTCAAAGACTAAAAAAATCTTTATTATGCAAAAAATCTTCAATACATTTCTTGTTAAGTAAGTAGTCTTCACAAAAAAATGTTATTTACAACACCATAGGTGTTTGTATGAAGAAATTCCATAAGAAACTACGGCTTAAAAAAAATTCTAAAGATAGATATAATATTACCCAATGTTAGTAGTTGGGGCGAGTACGCGTGCACCGAACGCACTCACATCGACCCGTTCTTGGGTGTGTGGTGCAAGGTAAGGATGAAAGCGTTTAATTTTGTTTAAAATAATATTAAATTTATTTAATAATAGGTTAGTGAAGATAAACTAGTGTCGAGACACTCCGCTCTCCGTTTTCTACTCGAAATTGACATGTTACGCGTTGTTATGAGAGCAAAGAAATGAATATAACTTAAATAATTTAACAAAGGAGCTTCACGCTGTATCCCTTGCGGAGTAGTCAGACAGAACGGAGCGTCAAACGCCCTCATGATTTTTACGTGATCTTCCTCCAGTTTTCAAAGGTCAACCGAGGTCTCGCCCTGCCTCTCTTACCACTCACCTTTACTGCATATATCTTTCTTACCATTCTTCCATCACTCATCCTCTCGATGTGCCCAAACCACCAGGGCACGCCCTTCTTCATTCTTACTATGACGTTCTCGCTAATACCTGCCGTTCTGTGTATCTCTATGATGATCTCTATGATCTTGCATTTCGTTCTTTCTTCGTCTCTTTCAAACACCAGAATCTTAGTTTTAATTGCATTCACGCTAACAAAGTTGGAATTGAACTAATAAAAATCTCTTTTACAGTAATAAATATTCGGTGTTTTTGTCATTTGGTGACGTTATTTACTGGAGGAGAATGCACTGAACGCACTTAAATCAACCCACTAATTTAAAGTTTAAGTTAAAGAAAATAAGCATTTTCTTTCGCTTCACTGTGTTTGTCTATTAGAGAGATTACACAAAGAGGGAAATGAGAGGTCTTTATATTTTGTGTACTTATACTTCATAAACGCTTGCTTTGATCAATAAGCGGTATGTCTTGTTATTTGCGAGTTAAGTAGAGAAAACTTACGAAAATAATCCGCTCTTCACTTTACATAAATCTACCACAGTTTGCACACATGTTTTTATTGATTTCGTACAATTGCAGCAATATAACAGTAGTTTTGAATATATTTTTTTATTTTGTAACAAAATGAGACGGAATTCGAAGTGTCTTGATAGACTAGTTTCTCTCTACTTACATTCCCAAACATATACATACATTCTGAGTGCTTATAATGTACAGGAGAGTAAAAAAATAAAAAGAAAGAAAAATTAACCCGCCTATAAAATGCATCTCACAGTGACTCAGTTCCATTGTGAAGCGCTGGTTGGATATATACATCCGCTACGCTATACGATTATAAAATTTTGCATTTCATATTGTCAACCATTGAATTCGAAATTATACCTAATTAGCTACTTATTGCCCTTTTATAATAATAGTATTATATTGATATAAATAGTAAATTAAAATAAGTAAAGATAAGGAGCTCCCAGTGTTAAGACACTCTGTTCATTTTTTAGACACTATCCGGCCGCAGTATTCAACGCTGTACATTTTATAAGAATAAGACAAGGGACATTTATAAGGAACAAATATTTGCGCCATGTTTCTAGGTTCTCTCCGATTACTCTGCTATACAGTAAAAAACGTCAAGCTGTATAATTTTATTTAAGTAAATGATGTCATATAAAAAGATAAATATAATTTAAACTCGTAAATATCTACAAATATACTTGTTAAAATAACTTGTTTTTTAATTCCCAATACTACTTTTATTTCCTACTTTGGTACAAGGGCGATTGGTTTATTAATTGTAAAGTTATTTTTACTTATATAAAGTTCGTAAATCAGATTTAATAAAAAGTAATATGATAAATAATACGATAAATATTTCAATTGCTCCAGTGAGAATCGAACCCACAACCAGTCGCTTTTACAGGCATACTTTTTTATTATTTTAATAACGTTATGTACTTATTGCCGAAACTACTGGGCGTAGAAAGCTGAAACTTAGCATGTAAGCTCCTTGGAGAGTGAAAAAAGTTTCTTAATAGAAAGGATTTCTTGAAATGGGAAAGGGAAGAAACGGGCTATTACGTTTTATATTCAAACTAAAAAAGTCTGCAGATGGCAACTAGTCCATACTTTGTTATAAATGCGAAAGTCTGTGTGTTTGTCTGTCACGCTTTCGCGGCTAATCTACCGGTCCGATTTGGATGAAATTTAGAATAGAAGTAGTAAAAGTGACTGGGTCTAATAGTGGCTATTTATTTTTTCAAAAATCAACCTCTAAAGGGTTGAAAGTTTATATGAATTTTAGCATAAATATAGTTGATAATCTAAGCTTAAACATAGGCTACTTTATTTTTTAAAATGCACCCACGAGGCTTATAATAGTTCACGCGGCGAAGCCGCGAGCGGGCCGCTAGTGTCTTATAATATATTTATTTTAATGTTATGTTAAAATATATACCGCCTTTGTCTCATCGAAGACATTACGTAGCGATTCAGAGTTAACAAAACATGTTTTTTTCACACATGTCACATTTTATCATTACCATTTGTTTTATAAATTCTTTCACGCTTTAATAAAACTTATGAAGACACAAAGTTCGGCGTTTAGTTCTGCCTCTGAATTTATTATTGACAGTGTCTATTGTGATCTCACTGCAAAAGTGTATCTACTCGAATACTTGTAAAGGTTGTGGGTTCGATCCATACTGGGGGGAAAAAATTATGTATAAATTATTTTATTTCATCAATTTCTTCAACGCAATGTAGTTTGGGTGTAAAGTAAAGAACGGAGTGTCTCGGAGCAAAGAAATATACAAAGCTCTGTCTGCGGATGATGAGAGATTTTTTATTTTTTTTATCTATTCGCATTTTCCGCATAAAGACAGGCCTCCCTGTCTCATATAGAACATAGTGTTAAGACATCCCGTTATCTGTTTATTGCTTATTTTTTATACAGTGACGTTTTTTATACAGTATATATAGTGACGAAACAACACCATGTTTTTATATTCGTCATCCATTTAAAATTTAAATTTGAAATTCAACTTTTAGGTATAGCATTGTTATTGTAATTATAACTTGTGTACTTGTTTAACAAACCGTGGAAAAATAACTGTCTGTCAGAACGCTAGAAATGAGAACGTAGGAAATTTTGTAATTAAAAGGAAAAATGATGAATGGACAAAATTTGGTAAATAATGTTATTTGTACTGCTCAAGCTTTAATTTTGTTCTTATTAAGTTAACAGTTATGTATTTACGAAGCGATTTCTGCTTTATTAACACAGTTGAAGCGTCATGACTAAGGAACTGATTTTTTTTACTCAAGTAACACAAAGAGCGGTGAAATGTTTCACTATTCAAGATTTAATGCCTGTACAATACGATAATGATGAAGAAATAGCTAAAAATGCTAAAAAATAATAGATATCAATAACATGGTAATAACTTCAGAGTACACAGTATTTACCAACAAAGAGAACAAGAGGCCATGGAGTAACCAAATCCTATATAAAAGTTTCACATATGAGAGGTATCAGTAATAGATTCTTTAAAAAGTACTTTCATCTGGGGCGAAATTAATATGAAAGTAATAGATATTTCTCTAATATTATACTAGCGGCCCACTCGCGGCTTCGCCGCGTGTACTGCCTAATTATTTCGTTATGTTGCAACCTTTGGGGGTGGATTTTTGAAAAATAAAGTAGCCTATGTTTGAGCTTCGAGCATCAACTATATTTATTCCAAAATTCATTACAATCGGTCTAGCGGTTTAGTTTTTTCATATAAATTTTCATCCCCTATTTCAACCCTTTAGCGGTTAATTTTCGAAAACGTAACTCGCCTATGTTAGACCCACGGTTATTTACTACTTACATTCTAAATTTCATCCAAATCGGACCGGTAATCGGACACGGCTAACCAGCCGTGAAAGCGTAACAGACAAACACACAGACTTTCGCATTTATAATATAAGTAAGTATGGATTAGTGCCCAATAATAAAAAAAAAATATATAATCAAAAATATAATATAATTCAAAAATAAAATTTCCGTAACCGAAATTGCCTGAAATTAACGGATTCTGGATTAATTTTATATAGTAACACATACCTATAGTATTCTTCCTGTATTTTTATCCAAATATGAAATGGAGAACGGAGTGTGGATACTAAGTTCTTTCTGACTGCCCTGCTACGCGGAAAAAGAAGTGAAACTAAAGTGTGAGGATCTTAAATCGTATGACGGTCAATAATTAGTTTTTCTACTCCGCATTATGTGTGGCATCAAATATTCATACATCGTAAAATCCACTGATTGATTTTTTTTAGCTTCACGCTGTATCCCGCACTCAGCAGCAGGCACAGGGAACCTAGTGTTAAGACACTCCGTTCCCCACTTTCCGCCGAATTCGGATTGCGTGCTAAGTGTTAAGTGGAGTAACTCAACGCTGCGCTTTGCCTTAACAGCAGAGCGTAGAAAATGGAAATATTAAATATTTCCACTCCTCGAGTGGGAATCGAACCCACAATCTTTTACCATACTCACACTTTGTACCAATTGAAAAATAACTAATTAAACTTCTTTTTATTGTTATTTTAGCTTCACCCAACTGTCACATAATAGACTAAAAAACGTAGTGTTAAGACACTCAATTTTTTGCTTTACTTTTATTCATTTTCTATAAAATATGTTTCTACAAGTAAAGAAAAAAACAACTTACCTTACTTATAATGGTATAACCATAAGTTACTTAAACTAATGAGAACTAGTTACGATTATCCAGATTATGGTGTCAAGGGCGCGAATGGTTGGCGTGAAGAATCTTTAAAAATGAAGCGCTGTGTAAATATTATTTTATAATGCCGTATGTAATATTTGTTCAGTTAAAACAGATGTTTTATTGAATAATTAAAATAAATAATTTATAATTTACATGACATTTTGTTTTTTCTATATGATTGGGGAAAAGGTGGTGTTGAATTCCGCCATTAAGCTCAAAATGTCTCTAAAATCTTAATAGACAATTAATGATATATCTATTACGAAATGTTCTCTGCCTACTCAGCAAGATATATGTTTAAATGAACGAGAAAAAAAGTATATTACTTATTATTTCAAATTAAAAATTAATTATACATTTTTGATATATGAAATACGAAACATATAATTCATTTATTATTCACACTTAACTTATAATTTGAAAAGAAAATCTTCTGAGTTCAGAATAGTGACAACGCACATTATTACTTAAGCTAAAAAAGATTTACTTGTTTTTTTTTCGTTAATTATGTTTAATATAATAATAAAATATTATAATATATTTGGTTTAAGTTTTTAACATTTTAAATATGTCTTAAATATATAAAATATTTTAATACTTGATCGACCATTGAATTTCAGCTGTCTTCATAAATGCTCAATGCAACATTTGTTGTGTTGGCAAAATACTTTATGGTAGCACTGTATTAGTGTTGCCATATTACTAAATTTACCCTGTTTTATGTATTAAATAGCCGGTTACAAAAAATAAGAGCAGCTTTAAGTTTATAACCTATATTCTATAAAATAAAAAATACTTTTTACAACGTATTGACGTAACGCAATAATCCATTCAAATGGATGGATTATTTACTTTTTAATATTTAAAAGAATATTAGCTTTTACTTTTTCGGCACAGATTTTCTAACAGGAATTGATCATTCCTAATTCGAATTCAATCATGTAAAGTAAATATAATTGCTTAATTGCAGTCTACATAATACTTATTATTTAATTATTAGTATAGTAATATTCATAGTACTCTGTATGCTATTTAATTCTAATTGATTTTATTAATGATCAATTTCAATAGGTAAGTGGGTTGAAAATACTTTTTGTCACTAAAACAGTATTTTTTTTTGTTTTATTACACAAAGAGTAAGTGTATTTAATTTTAAGAAAATAAAAAATATATAATTAAACTTATTAAATGTATTCTTACTATAATATTGTTTTTTTCGTAATAGAAATAATCATATATGCATAATAGAAACGATAAAATTAATCATTACATTTTTAAAAGACATCAAACAAATTAAAAATAATAAAAAACAAAATTTCTAATACTGTTTTCATAAATACTCTTAATATAAATAAAAGAGGAAAAGAGGAATATTTTTTAAAGATTTAGTACAAACAACAGCCACATTGTGGCAACATTTTAAAAAGAAAGTGAAGTGAAAGAAATGAATTTACGAGAATAGGTCGCGAGTCGCATAGATTTTTGGTTGATTTCCTTTTCACTTTACGTTAATTATTTCTATAATATCTAATAAACTCGCATTTATTTGTGTTTCTGCTTACTTTTTGATTCAACGGACTCCATTCTTTACCACCTAGGACGGGATAAGTACCAGAGTGAACAGCATCTTATTGATTTTCTTGCCTTGCATATGCTTTCAACCAACGCCAGCTGAAGTTCATATAACGTGTGAGAAATCTGTCTCAGAACTCAGATTTCTCACTTTAAAACCTCTCAACACAACTCTAGTGATTTTATACAAGTTAATCAAAAGAAAAAACCGTAAAAATGATGGGAAATCCGCTCGATGCCGTAAACGCGAATCAGCCTACGCAAAATGGTAGTAAAGTACAACCATGTAATAATGAATCCAAAACTAATCTAATAGTTAATTATTTGCCACAAACAATGACTCAAGAGGAGATAAGATCGCTGTTCTCGAGTGTGGGTGAAGTTGAGAGTTGCAAGTTAATTAGAGATAAGGTGACCGTCTTCCCTGATCACATTCTGAACGGGCAAAGCCTCGGATACGCCTTCGTCAACTACCACAAGGCTGAGGACGCCGAAAAAGCAGTCAACACATTAAACGGTCTCAGATTACAAAATAAAATTATAAAAGTGTCTTACGCCCGTCCTAGTTCCGATGCCATTAAAGGTGCAAACCTCTACGTGTCTGGACTCCCGAAGCACATGACGCAGCAGGACTTGGAGAAGCTGTTCAGTCCGTACGGAACTATAATAAGCTCAAGAATTTTACACGAAAATGTGAATGTCAGCCATTTGTTACAAGGCAGCATGGATGATGGTGGTCTGCAGGGGCCTTCGCGAGGAGTGGCTTTCATTAGATACGATCAGAGAATCGAAGCTGAGACAGCTATACGTGAACTGAATGGCACTATACCACCCGGGGGCACGGGGCCTATGACAGTGAAGTGTGCAAATAACCCCAGTAACCAGAACAAGGCGCTCGCTCCTTTAGCCACATATTTAGCTCCACCAACAGTCCGTCGATTCCTCGGTCCAGCTGGTAAGGCACTTCTAGCTATTAACAAAGGTCTTCAACGGTACTCCCCACTGGCTGATCCCCTCGTCCAAGGCAATGCACTAGGCGGCTCAGGTTGGTGCATCTTTGTGTATAACATAGGTGCTGATACTGAGGAAAGTGTACTTTGGCAGCTCTTTGGCCCCTTCGGAGCGGTTCAGAGTGTTAAAATCATAAGAGATCCTACGACTAACAAGTGTAAAGGCTACGGCTTTGTCACTATGACTAATTATGATGAGGCTGTCGTTGCCATACAATCCCTGAATGGCTACTCCCTAAATGGACAGGTATTGCAGGTCAGCTTCAAAACCAACAAAAGTAAATCCTAAGCTCATGAAAATCTAGTCAATAAATTGTAGTTAATGCAAAATGTTGATCTTAAACTCTGTCGTGGTTTGACATCAGTTTGATTAATTATAGGAATAGTGATGCAAATTACGACATGACACCAATGGGTATTTGACAATTATTTTAATTTAAATTTAAAGTTTTTTTAGTAATATATGATAATAATATTAATAATAATAGCAAATTGTAATGTCTTTTGAATTTGTAAAGAGTTTGAGACATTCTTGTATATTTAACTACTTTTTTTTTCATTTAATTTAGTATTTTATGCCATATATTAATATAACTTGCAACCCTTTAAGTCAAATACCCTATCTGAACCAGTGTTCATAATGAAAGTACAAACTGTCACAGTTAAGCAACATCACACAGTATTTAAGAAAATTATTTAAATATTAACAAACATACTCAAAATATTTAACGACAAATTCCTAAAACAAAGCTGGTTTTATAATTATTTCTAAGCTTACCAAGTGAACTGAAAATATATGACTCTTAACACTGAAAATCAGAATCAGAATTTTTTTTTAATTAATTGACTACTATTTGACATTATAATACAATTTAATTAAATTTATGAATGTAATTGAACATAAACCCTTTTTTGATTTTAATTATTGACTAGAAATTAAAAAAAAAAACTAAATGATCTGATTCTGATAATAAACTTTACTAACAGATATACAAACATAAGATACACTGTCCATATATTTAATTTAAAATTTGGCATAAAAATGAAAAAGAATATTTGATAAAATAATAATAATATATAAATCACATCACTACAACAAAAGAAAAGTTTATTTATACACATACCAGTGCAATATAAAAATTTTTACTATAAGTAAAAGAAAAATATATATATTATTATAAAAGCAGTGCAATTATATACATCTATTTATACAAGGAAATAGTATTTCAAGCAATAACTAAATATATAAAAGAAAATGTACACCTAATGTGTTTAGTCTACCAAAGATGTCGAAAATGACTGATTTAATCATTAGATTAATCATGAATACCGTATTTAACTTCCATAGAAGCTTCTATATTTTTTAATTAAAAAGTAAGGATCTATCATTATAATGACGATTAATGATAATCAGGAGCTTGACGCATGCACAAAATCATACAGCCACAGCGATTGCAGATTTTATATTGGTTATTTTTTTTTTACTTAATTGGAATTGTATCTCCAACGTCCTATTAAAAAGCCATTAAAAATCTGCAACGCACCGTGGTGTTTAGAATTATTGAATTCTTAATATTTAAAATAATTATCATAGCCATATAAAGTTATGTAATTTAAAAAAAAATATTGACGTTTGCCCTTCTATGGATAGAAAAAAAATGAATGTTTGCTTTTGACAATTCAATTGAATTCTCATAAAAAATCGAAGTTATGAAGGACCATGACTTAAAATTTTAATTGATCAACATTTTATGGTACGAAATTTTGTAATCTTGAATATGACGCATTCTATTTGCACATTTGTATGTTTATATTAGGTGAAGTTTAATATATTTGGAGGAGACCATCTCGTATTTTTGCTTCAAGCAACATCTGGTAATCCTTTTAGTATAGTGTATTGTAAAGAGTCGGGCGATTCTGAGTGATACCGTGTCCAAATAATATTGTATTCTATTCTATTCTATTCTAGACATAGATATAAATTTGTTGTAAAATTAAATGTAACTTGGGCTCTAAACCATATATAATGATAATGTCACAAAACACGATTTTGTACTATAATTTAAGAATAATCGATTAAATTACCAATTCAGATTTCGATCTTGAAAACATCCGAGTAGATAGTACTCATGCATAATCGCTCGTCTCTAGTCTTAATTATAATTAGACATCGGTAAAGTTATACGACACAACTTAGTGATGTTTAAATGTAATTAGACATTTACTATAGCATAAGTGCAAGCAAACGCTATATATTATAGATTTTTGACCGCCATTTTGGGGTGTTTTTTATTAGACATAAATCTTGCCCGTAATATTTACAAATTAACCATCGATAAATATTATTTTTTGAGGTCTAAAATGTATAATATAAGCTTAAGTTGGCGCTGTATAATTATAACTTCGACTCGATATTGTCTCTCTAATTCATTTGATTGTATAATCGCTATTTATTATTACATTTAAGTAATGTATAATTAATAATTTATTATAGTAAATAGTACTATTATAGATTTCTTTTGATGTTATAATAATTAATATATCGTATTAGTGTAAGATTCAAAATTAGTTCAACATAAAGTAACCAAGTAATACAACCTTATTATATATTTGTCATTATTTATATAAATATTCATGTTTAGTAGACTTTTTTCGTAATAGCTAAATTATTTCTAGATTCTAACGCATATCAACGTGCTGCTGAGGACAGATTCTCATAATAAATGAATGGGGGCTTGTATTATGCATTTTGTATTAAGTTAATTTCTATGAAGCGCATCGTCCGCGTTGCCGGTCCGAGCTCAGCCGATCCAAGCCACTTACTATTTGGTACAATGGCTGATAGAATAATGTATGATGTCTTTTTTTTTTCTTAATTTTTTACCGAAAAACGGAATGGCAACGGGTCGGTGTCATTAGGTTTAATACTGTTAAGGATAAATGTTTCATTAAGTATAATTATTTATTGAACGTACTTAATTTTCATTGAACTAGTCAGTTATAATTTGCGCAACGTTAAATTTAAGTACCTTTAGTATTTGAATGACACTGTGTTCTGTAATTTAAATGTAGTTTAGGATTTGGTTTAAAATTATGTTAGTGTGGTGTTTTAAAATAAGTATTTATGCACACGACGACGATGATGTTAAACAACGGTGTGTACTGAACTAGTCACAGGTAATAAAAGGTAAAAATGTACCTCACAATGGTTCCGAATATTTTGGATGATTAATAAAATTTGTTTGTGTCTTCAATTGTATTGTTTAAATAACATATAAATAGTTTTCTATTCAGATGTTGTGTAACTTACACTTATTACTTATTAATTTCATAAAAGACGTTAATTAAGATTAATTAATATCTGAAATCTTTTAATAATTTTCAACAGCACGTTAAAATATGATCAACCAAAATATTTAGGAATGTGAAACTTTAAAACTATAGCATAGTTTTTGTTGTGTTGTCCATGACTGGAAAAAGCTTACAATTGTTTGAAGCACAGCGTTGTGATGAATGCTCACGCAACAGTTTTATCGCCATCTTGAAACAATATGTCACTTTGGCGGCAAGCGTGAAAACGCACCTGTCCTGTCATTAATTGATTTTTTTTTTCTTTTTTTGTGCTATTTATTTGTGTTTAGTGTAATCTCAGTTTGTGACTAACATTCAATTTTAAGTGTTTATTTATCCTAATAATAATAATTAAATTTTGTTTATTTTTTTTTCTTCTGGGCAGGTTTGGGTAACGTAAGGTTTGGCCTAGGACGTAGATAGACATGTAAGACAGAGTACAAATCGCCGACAATGTGTTGAAATGTTTGGCTTACATACATTAATCTTGAAATGTCAACGAATGTAATCTGAGTAGGGAATAATGATATAGGCATTAAATATCGACATTAGCAATAATGTACTAAAAAAATATTCTTTTATATTTATACCTTATTTTACCTTTAAAATTAATGATCTACACAAATAAAATAAATTGGAGTGTCTGTTTGTAGTATTAAAATAACTGAATGTTTAGGCTAATAGAAATTTTACTGGCAAATAGATGTAATAAGGTCTTAGGCTACTTTTATGATAGAATTATATATTTTTTTGTTAAATTATACACACAAAGTCACAGGCACAGCTTATACAAATTAAGACTAAAAGTCGAGACTTGTCATATTTAATGAACTTGGGAAGCATGCTTGTCACATGCAGTACTGAATATATTGTATGTAATAAAATGACTGTTCTTTAATTACATGTACGTACCTACAAAGCCGTGAGAAAGCGGTTAGAATTCTTAACAACCATTGAGTAAATTAACTGCCAGTCATAGTCTTAATTTACACTTATACGTTAAAACGTTATAAAGATGTTACTTTTTCAAGAAGTATTTTTTTGTTAAAATATTTGATATACAATTAGACGACTTTGTTTAAATGCATAATTTAAAAGTGCTGTAGATTTTGTAAAAGTATTTTTTACATGCACCTTTCAAATATTGTTTAATTTAAGTTCAATACTAGTTTTTCAGCTTTTTACGTCTTCCATATAGCAGAGTAAACAGAGAGAAGTTAGTGTTAAGACACTCCGTACTACACTTAATGCCCGCATCGGATACATTGCGTGTTGAGTGACGGAAATCAACGCCACGCCTTTTGTCTCGTCACCAGAATATATAAATATGTATATATAATACTAATATTTTTCTAACGCAAGCAAGAAGTTTTTAACTTGCCACATTTGTCCGTGTTATAAATATAGTTATTGATTCGTAGCAAACAACGGAACCAAAGAATAAGGGAGGATAGATTTGGCAGTCAATTTTTACGTTTCTATGTGGGGTTGTAGCCATGTCACCCTAAATCAAGTTCATTGAACCCGGCCTACGCCGCAATAGATAGGGGTTGTCCAAAATTGTAAATTTTAGTTACCCTTGCATCTGTACACCGATGTAGGTCAATTTTTGCATTAAAATATAGCAAGGATCAAATCATTTTGTTCGTGTTGTAGAAAGTAATAATAAAATCCTTTTAACGAAATGAAAATTCACCCCCCGTCTAAAAAACGGTCATATGGGTGTAATAAAAGCAGTTATTTATTTTTGCTTTCTTAGTTAACTGTTAATTTCTATTGGTTGGCCATCAGATTAAAAGATTGAAAGTCAAAATGCTTTTTATTTTATTTTATATAACAGGCAAAGATATATTGGAAAAGGTTTACAGAAATTATCCTTTGAATTTCCTTAGATGGCCACGTGTCTTAGTTTAGATAAACGAAATTGTAATAAGTAAGCAAATAATTTATAAAACCTAAATAAAATCTTAAACTAAGGTAACAAAAACGTAAGTTTGGAATAACGTGGATTTTTACGATTTATTTGGTTCATTCAGACACGTGGTCCTTTGTGTGGTGGTACAAAAGTACCTGTACGTATGAAAGTATTTTGTAGATAGCTAAAAAGCTGTCTATTGAATTATTATCATAGCCTTTTTTTGGCCGTATTTTTTTAATATTTGCATCTTCACTAAAGCTTGACTTACCTATATTACATACATACTACATAATATACCTACCCAGTCTGCATATTTTTTAAAGAGAGTCCATTATTTTATAATATTCTAATTAATTGATTTTTAGCGGTCAAGGTAGGTATTCAAATTGCTGACATGAAATATGTCTCCTTGAAATATTGAAACTCTTTTCGTATAACAAATAATGAATAGACATATTTTGTTTAACAAAATATCTCAACTAATATACAATTTCTAAAGAGACATGACTAACATAGGCACTATAGTTGTTAAGTAAATTGTTGTCATAACATGTACTTTAGTACAAGTATTGCAAACTATTACAACTCTTAAACGTTAGGTAAACGGACAATATTTTTATATATGTAGTATGATGAATGTTATTTTTCAAAACTCTTCTCCCCATCCGAGACTTAATTGATATGGATACGCATTGCTGATTTGTGGAGTTGTGCGTAAAATAATAATACTCCGGTAAAACACATTTGGTGGAATATTTTATAATCTGTTGATAAATTCTCAAAATACGAATGATATACATACGACCTTTAGTGTATGTGTGTCATTTATTTGTCTTTTTACGAGTCGCCGCAGCTTTGTTTATATATTTTTTACCCTGCTTCCCTGCAGTCATCGAGAAAACCGAATGCTAAATTCCAGTTTTCTACTCAACACCGAATAGTTTCATCTGTGCTTTGTTTAACATTTACTGTTTTTTTTTTCATGCGAAAAAGAGTTATTAAATTAAGTTTATGAGAATCGTTATCTTTTATTAAATCATGTATTGGTAATTTTGTCATATTTTAATTATAATAAATAATCTCCTCTGATTATTTAATGTAATTTTGGTTAGGTTGTCAAATTATTTTCCTTTGCCTTTAAATTTTCTTCTGTCAAACACCATAGATGATATGATACTGACATGTTGTCACTTTTGACAATTAATGTATTATGAAAGTGTTTTGTAGATTGTTTTGTCGCATAAAACATGAAAAAAATATAAATAAATAAGAATATTATATATTGGAAACTCTTGTTTTTTAATAACCTTTGTTATTTTCTTTCATAATATATTTTTACCACTTCATTATATAGATTTATCAAAAAATACTCGTAGTAGTTTACTGTGTTGATGAAAACAAGATTGTGATAGTTTTTAATTCAACACTATGGAGTCTCTATCAAAACAAGAATTAATTTCAACAATAACTAAGCAAGCCGATCAAATTAAGAGATACGAAGGGCGTCTTCGAGGTAAACATTCCAAATAACTTTTCTACAAATCCATTATTTAGAAACATATGGTTGCATATATTCTTCAAATATTTACATTATTAATTCTTTACTTACTATTGCTCATGCAATATATAATTATCGTTAATTTTAGCAAATTTGTGTACATTTTCAGATGTTGTTGCTGCATATAAGGGTCTTGTTAAAGAAAAAGAGGCTTTAGAGATAAGTTTAAAAGCATTGGCTAAAACTGACAGCAATGTAGAAGGTATGTTCAACTTGACTATCACATTTGTAATAGGGTAAGCCTAGAGATCTTAATGTTGATACTCCTAAATACTTCTGTTCTGTACTTAGTTTTTTTTGTTTATTTAAAAATTTGATTTTGAAGATATCTAAAAATAAAGTAAATAAAAACCTAAGCTATTGTCCCTTAAAAGGTAATCAACTTATTTAAATAGAATATTATCCTTAGTTTTAGATCAAAGTAAAAATTATTACTTAAAGTATTTTATATAAAAAAAATCTGATGTTTTCTTATAAATAAATCTGATGTTAAAAATTAAACAAAATATACCAGTGCAAATAATTCTTAGAAGTAGGTGAAACAATCTTTAAGAGTGATCTATAATTACCAGAAAAGGCTCAGGAAGAATTATAAGTCATCTTCCCATCTTTCAATTATTCTCTAATTACAACTTTGATTCTGGCCAGTCGTGGCCCAGTGGCACAAGTGTGTGACTGTACTTAACTGGTTGTGGGTTTGATTCCCACTCGAGGAGTGGAAATATTTAATATTAACATTTTCTTCACTAAGTTCCACCACTTAACATGCAATGCCTCCAAATTTCGGCGGAAAGTAGGGAGCGGAGTATCTTAATACTAGGTTCCCTCTGCCTACCCTGCTGTGTGCGAGATACAGCGTGAAGCTAAAAAAGCTTTGATTCTTTAGACTGCCCTTAGTGTACCAGAATATCATCATTTTACTCCATTTATCTTCTTGTTTACAAGCATATGTCTTGTCCATCTCTATTTCAATTGGTTAATATGTGTAAGGTTATTTATTATTTTAGTTTTACATATTTTATCTGTACTTCTAAATTTGCTGGTCTAATAAGGTTGCTTATTAGTCTCTTACTGGTCAAGAGTGTGTTTCATAGATATGGATATACACCTAAACTATAAGAAGTAGAAAGATTTAATTGGGAAAGAGAATGGGCAGTAATAAAATTTGTTTTATGTTTGAAATTGTAGTTTTAATTATCACTACCAAATGGTATGGTAACATTCAAAGCATTATATTTTGATGGCTTAACATTGTACAATATTCAGTAAGAAGATAAACATCACAAAATTTTCAATTATTTGCATCAAAGGTTAAAAATGAAAGTGTTTCTGTCAAACATTATTTTATATGTGGAATAATATATATGAATGGCAAGACACTCTTTTCACCACATACATAAATTCATTATTTATAATATTATTTTTTTATTCAATTTCAGCTTCAAGGGACTCAGTTGCAGCTCTAACTTTGTCGCTATCAACTTTATCAGAGGAGAAGGCTCGCATGGAAGAAGCTTATCAGGCTGATAAAAAAGTTACCAGAGAAAAAGTATGTTTTTTCTTAGAGATTTTTTAGGTTGATGCTGTATCCCGCAAACAGTAGGGTAGGCACAGGGATCCTAGTGTTAAGACACTCTGTTCGCCACTTTTCGCCGTATTCTGGAGACATTACATGTTAAGTAGCGAAATTTAACGCTGCGCTTTACCTCTACACCAGAGCGAAGGAAATGATATATTAAATAAACTAAAATATCATGTCTATAATTCCTTAGTCAAATCTCACCTCAGTTACCTGATTGAAATTTGGGGAAATGTGTCAAAGTTTAAACTACTTGAAATACAAATTAAACAAAATGAATTAATAAAAATGCTATTCAACTATCACTATCTTTTTTTTTTATATTTCCATTTTCTTCGCTCCGGTGTCGAGGTAAATCGCGGCCTTAAGTTTCGCCACTTAACACGCAAGCCTCCGAATTCGGCGGAAATTAGGGAACGGAGTGTCTTAGCACTAGGTTCCCTCTGCCTACCCTACTGTGTGCGGGATACAGCGTGAAGCTAAAAAAAAAACATTTAGTAATTGAATAAAAATTTGAACCCGCGCCTCTTGGAAACCGTCCAAGCGTTTTGAACGCTAAACCATGCTTTCTACTACCCGCTGCGTTGAAATTCTTATACGCTTATTACAACTTATTTACGTTGTTAGCATCTCTGTAGAGAGATTCTTAAAAATTTATGCTATTCAAAAATTATCCTATGAACAATTGTTTTTAATTTTTCAAAATGTGTGTCATAACACTATAAAATGTTAAAAACATATATTTTATTAAAACAATTCAATTTTCTGTAATGTAGGGATAGTGTCAAGACACTCTTCTCCGTTGTGTATCTCGACAGAGCTTTTGTTTACCATAATGGAAATAATTTAAATATAATCGTTCCCCCCAAAAGAATTGAACCCACAACCACTCGCGTTTACAGTCAAACACTCAGTCTCAGATATTGTTTTAATAAAGTGTATTTAAAGGAGGCTTTTACTGAAAAGGTATATTAACTTTGAAAAATAATTAAAATAAACACTTCTTTTTTAAGGAGAAAATACTAACACAACTAATACTACACTACACTTTACTAGGGGCCAGTCATGGTACAGAGGCACGAAGTGTGACTGTAAAGCGACTGGTTGTGGGTTCGATTCCCACTCGAGGAGTGGAAATATTTAATGGTAAAGTTCCGCCACTTAACACACAATGCCTCCAGAATTCGGAGGTGAGTGGGGAACGGAGTGTCTTAACTCTAGGTTCCCTCTGCCTATCCTGCTGTGAGCGGGATACAGCGTGAAGCTAAAAAAACACTAACACTAACAAGAATATTTTTTCTCTTTTAACATTTTTTATAGAGGAAATAATAAAGCTTTATTATTATTATTGTGGCCAGTCGTGGCCCAGTGGCACAAGCGTGTAGACGAGCACAAGAACTGTAAACGACTGGTTGTGGGTTCTATTCCCACTCCGGGAGTGGAAATATTTAATATTTCCATTTTCTTCGCTCTGGTGCCGAGGGTAAAGCGCGGCGTTAAGTTCCGCCACTTAACACGCAATGCCTCCGAATTCGGCGGAAAGTGGGGAACGGAGTGTCTTAATACTAGGTTCCCTCTGTCTACCCTGCTGTGTGCGGGATACAGCGTGAAGCTAAAAATAAAAATAATAGTAATTATTATTTAAATTTCAGTATGAAAACCTGTTAGCTTCGGTGCGAGAAGAAACTAAGACAATAATTCAACAGCATGTAGCAGAAGTGGCCAATTTGAAAGCCAAGATAGCATATGAAATACAGGAGAGGGAAAAGGAAAGAGCAAATCACGTAGCTATGCTTAAGTGAGATTATTATTATTTTATTATTTTTACCTATATAGAAGTAGTGAAAGAGGTTTTAGTGTTAAGACACTCTGTTCTCTTCTTTTCGCTTAAAATTGAGACCGTGTGTGATGAGTGATGAATCACTTTTTATCTTTTTTTAAATATAATCTTTACTGATAACAGGAATTGAACCCACACACATTGTGCTTACAATCAAATATCTTACTATGATGACTTCAACAGCACAAGTAAGAATACGTATTCTTAATATCTCACCAAAAAAAGAAATGGTTGTGGGTATGATCCCCACTCATTCATTTTTTCAATATATAAGTAACTAGCGGCTCGTGAACTACATGGATGGCTGTTTCGTTATATTGCAACCCTCGATGGTGGATTTTTGAAAAGTAATGTAGCCTATGCTTAACTTTAGATTATCAACTATATATGCCAAAATTTAATTACAATCGGTCAAACGGTGTAACTTTTTCATATTAACTTTCATCCCCTATTTCAACCATTTAGAGGTTGATTTTTGAAATAATAAGTAGCCTATATTTGACCCAGTAATTTTTACTACTTTCATTCTAAATTTCATCCAAATCGAACCAGTAGATTAGCCGTGAAAGCGTGACAGACAAACAGACAGACATTTGCTTTTATAATATAAATATGAATTAAATTCTTTCCCTGATTGAGAATCGAATCCACAATCAATTGTTTTTTGGGCCAGATGCTGTCACATTCTAGCATAGTGGCTTATATGTAAATGTAAATTTTGGAATGTAATAAATATAGATATGAAAATAAGTTTTTTATAAATCTTCCAGAGAATTGCATGTAAAATTGAATTCTGAAAGGAAGACAAAAGAGAAGTTGGAAGATAAAGTTGTTAACAGCAGTGAAGCACAAGGTATGATATTATAAACATACTTTTCCAATAACTAAGGCCTTATCCCGATAAAATATGTTTTTTAGAAAAATAATAAATAAAATAGGTATTTGCTTATAAAATTGAATGTTTTCCATATATTAGTTTGATCTCTAAAATTTATTATTGGTAAAGACATTTAAAGAAAACGTATAAAAATTTGAACGCAGCGGGATTCGAACCCGCGCCTCCTGAATACCGTTCAGGCGCTCTCACCACTGAGCCATGCGTTCTAGGAGGCGCGGGTTCAAATCCCTCTGCGTTCAAACTTTTATACGTTTTCTTTAAATGTCTTTTTCAATTTTCCTAAGTGTGGAATAACACTTTAAAAATGTTTAAAAAAGTATTTAATAAATAGCATTCTCTCTTGCCAAATGATTGTTCGTAGAATAACACAAGTCAACAAAAAAACTTTTTTTTCGAGTCTGTTATTTAGTGATTATTTTCTGATTATATAAATCGAAAAGTAAACAGGAACTCCCATTATAGTAAATAAAGTTTGCTTTTGTACTTAATATAATGAAAACTAAATATACGGTAATTTTACACATTTTTTTAAAAGTTGTTGCATTTATGATCCAAGAGAGGGGCGAGGGACGGGTGAGGGGGACTGTGGGTGTGAAGTGGGAGGTAACAGAGTCAAACTGCTCAAAGAAAATTACGAAAGCGTTAAAATGGTTCTTCAAGTTTTAAAATATGAACAGTATGCCTGGCCCGTCATAGGGGATTTCAAAATGGTTGGTTTTCTGGTGGGAATGCAAGGGGGATACACTAAATATCCGCGTTACCTTTGCTTATTGGACAGTAGAGCCGATACACTTCACTACCAGCAGCATTTATGGCCTCAACGGAGCGAGTTTCAAATCGGACAACATAATGTAAAAAATAAACCAATTGTAGAGCCTGATCGTATTTTAATGCCTCCACTACACATAAAATTAGGACTCATGAAGCAATTCGTAAAGGCTCTTCGTCAAGACTCCGAAGCCTTTCAATATTTAAAATCATTTTTCCCAAAACTGTCAGAGGCTAAAATTAAAGCTGGTATTTTCGTCGGCCCACAAATAAAGAAAATAATGGCGAGTGAACATTTTCTTCAGCTCCTGAGTACGCATGAAAAACAAGCGTGGCTTAAAGCAGTCATTCATGGCTTCCTTGGTAACAAGAAGGCCGAGAATTATGAAGAGCTTATTTCTAATATGCTTGACAGTTTCAAAGTCATGGGTTGCAGAATGTCACTCAAAGTGCACATGCTACATGCGCACTTAGATAAATTCAAAGATAACTTGGGTGAATATTCAGAAGAGCAAGGGGTTCCCCTTGCTTCCATCAGGATATAATGAGCTTTGAACAAAGATATCAAGGACAATATAATGAGAACATGATGGGTGACTACATTTGGGTGCTCATACAAGAAAGCTCTGACGATTATACTAGAAAGACTAAAAGTATTCATTTTTAAAGCTTTTTTTGCATATTTGTGCTGTCTTTTATAATAAAAATTAATTAAAATATATAATTCACAACTTGTTTTAATTTTAAATATGATTGAGATTGAAAAATAGAGCTTTTCCATAAATGTTGAAATTTCGTTCTGGTATCTACAAAAGCAAACTTTATTAGATAAAAATATTTTTTCTTTCTTTAGTTTGGCATAAGTAATCAGAATCAGAGGTACAGAACTCAGACTCAAAAATCGTGTTGACCTGTGTTATCTTTGGGTAGTAGAAATTTGTAAAAATCTCTCTACAGAGACGCTAACAACATAAATAAGTTGTAATAAAGCGTATAAGAATTTCGACGCAGCGGATAGTAGAACCAACATATGGTGACCCCAAAAAGTTTATGACAAACATATGATAGTGTGTGTAATTTTTATTTTATAAGTTCAATATTTTCCTAAAACATAGTGCTTATAAAATAAAACATTTTGGCTTTCTGCACTTTTATGTCATATAAACTTTAACTATATCAAATTTGTCCTCCCTTCTATTTAAAGTGTTTTCACGAATTATTAATGTAGAGATATTATGTATTATCTATCAGACTATCAGTATATCTACTTCTCAGCAGAACTGTCTTACGAGCGGCTTTTATTCGAAGATTCAAAAGAGCTTACAAAAGTCTATTAGAATAAAGATATTTTGAATTTGTATTTATATTATTTTTTTAAAGAGATATACTTATAAAAAAATTGACACTTTTTCCCCTACTTGAGACAAGTATGTAACCCTGCATTCTATCTTGTTACCAGAGCAAAGAAATGAAATTAATTTGAATATTCCTCAGAGTGGAAATCGAATCCACGATCACCGCCTAAACAGTCAGATATTTATGTTGTGCATTAATGGCCTCAGTTGACGAATGGCATTAATATATTTTGCGAATAATTAACAACCAATTGACAACCGGTCAATATATCAATCATTATCAATTATCAGATCACTTCCAAATAAGGCCGCCTTTACACTAATTTCTTTTAAATAAAATTGTCAATCTTTCTTTCATTTTTGTACAACTAAGAGTTGTAATATTGTTAATATCAATGAATCAACGAGGTCATTGTGGCGCAGTTAGACAGCATCTGGCTGTAAACGCTACTTTGTGGGTTCGATTCCCACTTAGTGAAATAAAATTCTTTAGGAATAGCATTAAAATTATTTTAATTTATGTTCTGGTTTAAGATAAAGTTTAATATTAAATTCCACCATTAAAACTAAACAAACAATTTCTCCATTATGAATGGTACGTGGAGAACAGTGTCTTGACACTATGTTCTCTCTTACCACACTACTATATAAAAAGCCTAAACCAATTTTTTTTTCTTATTATCAATCAATCAATCAATCAATCAACCGTTCATTCTAAAGCATCACAAGCGGAACTAGAGAAACGCGTGCGCGATCTGAACAGCTCCCTCGAAGCGTCACAAAGGAAGCTACAACGCGCCGAGTCGCGCAGCGTCGAGACGCCCGCACTCCTCGTGCGCCTCCAGCAGAAGCTGGCGCTGCTCGAGCAGTCGCACTCCGTCGCCATACGGGAGGTGAGTGCTCGCGCGTGTGTGTGTGCGTGTGTGTGTGTGTGTGTGTGTGTGTGTGTGCGTGAGCGTGTGTGTGCGTGTGTGTGTGCGTGTGTGTGTGTGTGTGCGTGTGTGTGTGTGTGTGTGTGTGCGCGTGTGCGTGTGTGTGCGTGTGTGTGTGTGCGTCTGTACGTGTGCGTGTGTGCATGTGTGCATGTGTGTGTGCGTATGTGTGTTGTTTTTTGGCTGTGTGTTGGTGTAATTTGTATTATTATGTGGATGTAACGGTGTAGTTGTACAGTTATGTTTGTGTTGTTGTGTGTCTTGTTGTGTATGTGTTTATGTGGTTATATAGTGATGTTGTTATGTGATCACAGTGTGTGGTGGTTGTATTATTGTGTGTCGGGTGTGTTTGTGTCGTTGTGTGGTGATTATGTGGTTGTGTTTGTGTGGTTATGTTGTTTTGTGGTTGTGTTTGTGTTGTTGTGTGGTTAATGATGGTGTGGTCTTAGTATAAGTTTGTAGTACTTTATCTGGCGTTGAGATCTATTCCTCAACACACATTGTCTAATATTCGAGTGAATAATGAAAAACAGAGTGTTCTGAGTCTTGGTTATTGCTGCTTTTACTACTATTTGAAAAAAAAAGTATCATATGCTGTAATGATGTTGTAGTTATTGTTTAGTAGTATCGTTGTTTATTACTTAAGGGATACTTGCTTACTTATATTTATAGTGACATTATCTTACTTTAAATATTTATTCATTCTACATTATTTCTAAAGACTTTGGTTATATTATAGGTGCGGGTTCGAGTCTGATGTGTTAAATATTTTATTGTCTTTTATTTTTTTTCCTATGGCTATATGAAAAAAAATGTGAAGATGAAAAAGAATATAAAAATAATGACGTTTTTGTCGGAAATCACCTGGTATCAAAACAATTACCCGAATCCGAGACACTAGAATTTGAATGGCGAAACTTAACACCGCACAATGTCTTGTTACCAAAGTAGATAGATGAAAATAATTCAAATTATAATCATTACTTCGAATGAAAATCGAACCTACATTTATCGCATACTGTCGACAATAATCTTCGCTACAATAATGTTCAATGTTTTTATATGATATTTAATTTAAATTACAGGAACAAATAAAAGCTAAAAGAGCAGAAGAAACAGCTCGTAAAATATGCGCGCGTCAAGAAGAGAGAGTCGCTCTTCTAGAAGGGAAGTTAGCGGAATTATCTCAAACAATAGGAGAATACGACGTGAGGAGACGAAAAGATCAGCAAATTATACAGCAGTTGAGAGAGAGTTTGAACGGAGGGATTTTAGAGAAGATGGCGGTTGGTGGGAGTGGTAAGAGATACTGTTTTTTTTAAGGTCTAAACATTTTTTTTTCTGATAGCAGGGTATTTGTTATGAGGGGAAATCGTGAATTATAAAATATATTTTTTTTAGCTTCACGCTGTATCACGCACGTAGCAGGGTAGGCAGAGGGAACCTAATATTAAGATACTACGTTCTCCATTTTCCGCCGAATTCTGAGGCATTGCGTGTTAAGTGGCGGAACCTAACGCCGCGCTTTACCTCGACACCAGAGCGAAGAAAATAGAAATATTAAATATTTCCACACCTCGGGTGGGAATCAAACCCACAACCAGTCGCTTTACAGTCACACTTCGTGTTATTGCGCCACGACTGCCTCCAATTATAAAATATATTTTTTTATAACAAAAAAATTCCTGAATTTATTAATTTTATTTTGAATTAGCGGCCCGCTCGCGGCTTCGCCACGTGAACTACAGGACTGTTTCGTTATATTGAAACCATCAGGGATGGATTTTGAAAAATATAGTAGCCTATGTTTAAGCTATATAAATATATTTATCAACTATATTTATTCCAAAATTTATTACAATTTAGATTTTTCTTATAAACTTTCATCCCCAATTGCAAGCCTTTAGAGGTTGATTTTTAATAGACAAACAGACTTTCGCACTTATAATATAAGTATGGATTCAGAATTTAAAATCAATTATTAAACATGCCATTTTTCATATTTTACCCAAAATGCATATAATACGTGTTTAATAACGGATTTCGTCGTCGCGCTTCGTGTTGTTTACAAGAGCGGAGAAATGAAAATAATTAAATTATAACTACTCCAAAGGGGATTAAACCCACAACCATTCATAATTAAACTGCCACATAATTACCATAGATTATATTTCAATGAATTTGAAATCAGCCACTTTAACATGCAATGTCTTGATTTTGGGCGGAGTGTCTCGACTCTACCAATAAACACCTTCAGGTAAAAGTCCAAAAACGTGATACGATATATCAACTTCATTTATATTTATTTTCAGTTATTTTTGTTTTTTCTTTTCTTAGTTCCACGCTGTATCCTGCACATAACAGGGTATATAGAGGAAACCTAGTGTTAAAACACTCCGTTCCCCATGCACCGCTGAATTTTAGAGGCATTGCAAATTAAGGCGGAACTTAACGCCACGCTTTGCCTTAACAAGCAGAGCAAAGAACATGGAAATATTAAATATTTCCATTCCTCGAGTGGGAATCGAACCCACAATCGGTCGCGTTTACAGTCGCAGTAGTACCTATATGCCATGACTGGCCTCATTATTATTTTTTACTTAAAAACCATATTTATTTTTCAGAAGAAACACAAATAAGCGAAACGGACAACGAAAAACTTGCGGACAGCGAATATCTACAAACTCTTATAGACAAAATGCACATTTTGAAAAAAGAACTAATTGCGGAAAACGAAAAACTAGGAAATCCCATAGATGTTGCGGAAATTTTCAAATTCCACGGTTACGAAAACACACACAAGAAATGTACGGCGGAATTTGAAAATTTGAAAATGGAATTCGATTTGTTCAAAAATAGTGTTAAAGTTAAGGAGAGTGGGGAAAGTGTGGAGGATTTGAAAAGAGAATTGGATATTGTTGCGGAGAAATTGGAAAATTACAAGTTTTTATTGGCTGAGGAGAAACAGGATAAGGTTGATACGTTGAAATTGTATGAAGAGGTATTCTTTGCATATTTATGCTTCACGCTGTATTCCGCACACATCAGGGTAGGTAGAGGGAACCAAGTGTTAAGACACTCCGTTTCCCCCCGTTGCGCGTTAAGTGGCGGAACTTAACGCCGCGCTTTGCCTCGACACCAGAGCGAGGAATATGGAAATAGTAAATGTTTCCACTCCTCGAGTGGGAATCGAACCCACAAAAAGGTGTTTACAGTCACACGCTTGTCCCTCTGGGCCACGACTGGCCCCTATTTACTTGAAATGTTATTAATTGCTTTCTTATTTTAAAATAGTACAAATATATTTATAAAATGCACATATTTAGAGACGGTTATGGTACAGTACCGTAACAGTAGGTTCGATTCCCACTCAAGTGAATGATTATCCGTTAAATTTGAAATTATTGGTCGTAGAAAATGTGTGGATTAAGAAATTAGAATTAAGGAAAATTTACAAACTACAGAAGATAGATATAGTATAGAAAAGGCAAACAAATTAGCGGGTTACAAATAATATTTAAATTGTTCTTATTTCTTGGCTCTGTTAAGACAAGTTCTCTAGTTAACAACCAATAACTAAAATTACCTACAAGTGGACAACGAAATGTCTCAAAAGTAGATTTTGTCGATTTAAAAGTATATATTTTTTTATTTTTCAGCTACACGCTTTCGTCAGTCAGAGAGAACCTAGTGCCAAAACACTCCATTCACCACTTTCCTCACGAAACCGAGACATTATGTGTTGAGTAGCGGAACTTAACGCCGCGCTTTGTCTTTGCTACCAAAGCGAATAAACAGAAAAATAAATATAATCATAAAGACTTTTAGAAAACGTATAAAAGTTTGAACGCCCGTTGCGTTCACGAGAACGCATGGCTCAGTGGTGACAGCGCCTGAATGGTATTCAGGAGGCGCGGTTTCGAATCCCGCTGCAAATTTTTATACGTTTTCTAAATATATTTTTTAATTTTCCTAAGTGTATGTAATAATACTTTAAAAATGTTTAAAAAATAAATATAATCATTCCCTCAAATGTGAATCGAACCCAAAACCACCGTGATTACAGTCAGACACTGTTCTTTCTCTCGAAAAATATTTTTTTAATACATATTTTTTTATACATTTACAGAAACTAAAATCCGAAAAGGAATACAATAAAGATATTATAACAGATCTCAAAACAAGAATACAAATACTAGAGAAACAAATACAAACGCAAAGAGATAGATATTCGACGCTACTAGAAGAGACCGACAGCTATATAAGATCGAGGAACGACAGGTCGAGGAAAGTCAGCGTGGAAGATGGGAATTGGAAGGAGAATGGTGTATTGAATGTAAGTAATTTATTGTTGAATTACTATTATTATTGAGAAGTGCCAGTCGTGGCGCAGTGGCACAAACGTGTGACTGTAAACGACTGGTTGTCGGTTCGATTTACACTCGAGGAGTGGAAATATTTAATACTAGCGGCCCGCTTGCGGCTTCGCCGCGTGAATTATTTCGTTATATAACAACCCTCGGTGGCGCGTTTTTACAAAATAAAGTAGTCTATGTTTAAGCTTAGATTATCAACTATATTTATGCCAAAATTCATTATAATTGGTCAAGTGTTTTTTCATATAAACTTTCATCCCCTATTTCAACCCTTTAGAGGTTGATTTTTGAAAAAATAAGTAGCCTATGTTAAACCCAGTCACTTTTACTACTTTCATTCTAAATTTCATCCAAATCGGACCGGTAGAGTAGCCGTGAAAGCGTGACAGACAAACACACAGATTTCGCATTTATAATATACTAGCGGCCCGCTCGCGGCTTCGCCGCGTGATCTACGTGGTTGTTTCGGTATATTGCAACCCTCGGTGGTGGATTTTTGAAAAATAAGGTAGCCTATGTTTAACCTCGGATTATCAACTATATATATGCCAAGATTCGTTACAATCGGTCAAGCGGTGTAGATTTTTCATATAAACTTTCATCCCCTATTTCAACCCTTTAGAGGTTGATTTTTGAAAAACTAAGTAGCCTATGTTAGACCTAGTCATTTTTACTACTTTCATTCTAAATTTCATCCAAATCGGACCAGTAGATTAGCCGTGAAAGCGTGACAGACAAACACACAGACATTCGCATTTATAATATAAGTATGGAAGTATGGATTCCATTTTCTTCGCTCTGGTGTCGAGGTAAAGCGCGGCGTTAAGTTCCAGTGCGTGGGGAACGGAGTGTTTAACACCAGGTTCCCACTGCCTACCCTTCTATGTGCGGGATACAGGGTGAAGCTAAAAACGTATTTATTTTAAGGTTAATAAAAAGATGTTTAAAAAAATGGTTTTATCACTTATCATTAACATGAATATAAGTTTATATTAACATTTATTCAGGATAGTTCCGCTCCACCCCACATGTTGCACTACGCTCACGAATTGGCAAGAAAAGATCTAGACATAACTCAATTGAGGCGAGAGAAACATATTCTGGAAGGACTGTTGAGGTAAGAATTGTTTTTTTAGGCACTACCTTTTTGATTTTCCACTTTCTGTCAGAAATCTAGACTTTTTGAGTGACGGAACTCACCGCCGCGTTTTGTCTTATCACTAGAGAACTATGTTATTATTTTTTGTATGTATATATTTATCAGTATATATTTATAATAAATATTTTAGTTTATTATTGTATCGATAAGTTTATGTATTTGTTCTATAACTATTGTATATATGCACTATTTTGCGCTATTTCCCACTCCTCTATATAATTAGTCCTTTCTTCACCAAAGGTTGTCTGTAAGAGATTGCTTGAAGCAATAAGACCGCCTTTGCATACGTCTTATATTTGTAAAAAATTTTATTGTATATTTTAATTTATGTTGTGTGCAATAAAGTCTATTCTATTCTATTCTAGAGCGAAGTAATCGGCCGGGGACGCTCTCCTTTCTTCCCATTTCTCCTGATTTCTTGGAAGTCTCTGTGATCTAGTTCTACAGAGAAATGTTTATTTATAAAGTTGACTACGGTTTTTCTCCTTGATTGTGGGTTATATTTTTACTATAATAAAAAGAGTTATGATTATTTCAGTATTGTTTTGGTGCTAGTGGTGCCCTCTGTTGGCCAGTTTAGGTACTAGGAAACAAAACAACCAAAAATTACGATGTTCCTCTGTTTTGATTGCCTTTCTAAGAAGTGTAGCCTTTTTTTCTTGATTCTCCAGCTTTTCTTTGAAATTTTCGTATTTAATATCTAATGCATTAAATTTATCCTCCAATGTCTATTTATATTTTGCGTAGCTTGTTCCATGTACTTTATCGGCTGATTGTACAATTGTTGTCTTATTGTTCGTTAACCTCATTTTGTATTTTTCTGAGCATATTCATTACTTACTCCATGATTGTGGGTTATATTTTTATAATAATAAATAGTTATGATTATTTCAGTATTGTTTTGGTGATAGTTGTGCCCTCTGTTGGCCAGTTTAGGTACTAGCAATCAAAACAACTGTTTGTTCTGTATAAGATTTGCGAAATTCCTCTAGATGACGCTGCTTAATTGAACAAAATTGCTAGATCATGAAGGAATGTTATTAACTTTTTATCTTTATTATAGTTTTTGCACTCAAATTATATATTATAGATTTTTTTTCTTTATTTGTAACCACTATTATCACTTCATTGCCGGAAATGTTGTTAACATTGGGGCCAGTCGTGGCGCAGTGGCACGGACGTGTGACCTAAAACGACTGGTTGTGGGTTCGATTCCCACTCGAGGCAAAGCGCGGCGTTAAGTTCCGCCACTTAACATGCAACGCCTCCGAATTCGGCGGAAAGTGGGGAACGGAGTGTCTTAGCACTAGGTTCCCTCTGCCTACCCTGCTGTGTGCGGGATACAGCGTGAAAGTAAAAAAAATCCAATGCATTAAACATTTCCTTCAATGTGTTATTTATATTTCGCGTAACTTGTTCCGTGACTTTATCGGCTGATTGTACAATTGTTGCTTTTTGCTCGTTAAGCTCATTTTGTATTTTTCTGAGCATATTCATCACTAGTTATCATTATTTCGGTATTTTTTGGTACTAGTGGTGCCCTCTGTTGGCCGGTTTAAGTACTAGCAAACTAGACAACCGCTTCTTGTGTATCAGTTTTGCGAAATTCCTTTAGATGGCGCTGCTTTATCGTAGAAAATCGCTAGATCATGCAGTAATGTTATTATTCTTTTTTTATGTTTTTGTAATTCTTGCACTCAAATTATATATATTATAGTTTTTTTTTTTCTTTATACATATATTTGTGACCACTATTATCACTTCATTGCCGGAAATGTTGTTAACATTGGGGCCAGTCGTGGCGCAGTGGCACGGACGTGTGACCTAAAACGATTGGTTGTGCGTTCGATTCCCACTCGAGGAGTGGATATATTTAAGATTTCCATTTTCTTCGCTCTGGTGTCGAGTCTGTCTGTCTGGTGTTAAGTTCCGCCACTTACCACGCAATGCCTAAGAATTCGGCGGAAAGCGGGGAACAGAGTGTATTAACACTAGGTTCCCTCTGCCTACCCTGCTGTGTGTGGGATATAGCGTGAAGCTAAAAAAAATGTTGTTAATATTAAGAAGTTTTGAGGTCTATCTTCACTTAACTATATAACACGTGCAATGGTTAGTTATTTGCTGTTTTTGCACTTTGCCCACAATGTATTTCGATAGTCTCTTGATTATGTTTATACTGAGCCAATTTATAGTTTTAAAAACACTTGTTGATATTTTTACCACTCATCTTTGCTTCACAAATCTTTCTTACCACAAGAGAAGAAGAAAGGTGAGTGGCAAGAGAGGCAGAGGGAGACCTCGGTTGACCTTCGAAAACATAGTATCGACGATACTAGAGAAAGGTCACGTAAGGCGCATGAGGACCCCGGAGGGCGTGTATGAAGAGGTTGATGACAGTGGACGAGGCGAAAGAAGTATGCAGAGACCGTAGCGTTTGACGCTCCGTTCTCTCTGACTACCCCGTAAGGGATACAGCGTGAAGATAAAAAAAAACAATATTTTAGTATTGATTTTAATACGGAGCCGATGCTTATTGTATCGCACTAGCGCCCTCTCTCTTGGCTTCAAATACTAAATTGCAATTTGATTTAAAATATTATTTAGATTTTTTATTTAAATTGCTTCAGACTTTATAGATTTTTTTATTGTGGTAAGATTTGAAATATGAGATGTCTTTTTATTATTTTTAATCTACATGTATAAATTGCAAGAATTAAACTTAGTGTCTCAAATTAATATAAGTTTCACTTCTTCCAATGTATTCGAATTGATGCCTTCTATGAATGTTATATTTTAAGTATTTTTATTCCTTTACCTTGGTAAGACAAGGCACGGCGTTGATATCCGATACTAACACACAATGTCAAATTATAGTGGAAACTGGAGAACGGAGTATTTTGACACTAGGTTTCCTCTGACTGAAAAAAAGCTAACAACTTTTTGAAATTAATTTCTCGTATAGCTTAATTGTTAAGATATTTTGGATGATTTGCAAGTGGTGCGGGTTCGAATGTATTCTACTGTATTCAAATTTGATACAATTTGATTTTAATATTTTTTAAATACTTTTCACACACTGAGGATTTATATGCTTATTTCAGTTTTATTTTTATCATGTCTGTAGAGAGATTTTAGCTAACAACAAAGATTAGATTTTTTAAAATTTTTGATATAACGTAGTGGTAATAGATCCCCAAGCGCGGGTTCGAATTCCGCTTCGATCAAAATTTTATACCGATAAAATTTTCCAAAAATGCTATTTATTTATTATATTTTTTTGTATGTTTTTTTTCCTTTCAGAGATTGCCAACGTGAAGCGACGATTGATAAAGAACGATTCAAAGAGATCATAAAAACATTAAAGGAAGAAACTGATAGGTAATTTTTTATATGTACCTAAATATGTTAATATTATTAATTGAAAAGTACTATATTTTCAATATGAATATATTTATATAATCTATTAAAATAGAAAAAAAAAATTCGATAGAGTATATCGAAATTACCAATATAATGAGATCGAGTGAGAATTAAACCCACAATCATCGTGTTTACACTAAGAGACGCAGAGTGCTGCGCAATGACGGATTCGTCTAACATCCATACTTATATTATAAATGCGAATGTCTGTCTGTTTGTCTGTCACGCTTTCACGGCTAATCTACTGGTCCGATTTGGATGAAATTTAGAATGAAAGTAGTAAATAATACAGGGTGAAACATAGGCTACTTATTTTTTCATAAATCAACCTCTAAAGGGTTGAAATAAGGGATGAAAGTTTATATGAAAAATCTACACCGCTTGACCGATTGTAATAAATTTTGGCATAAGTATAGTTGGTAATCCAAGGTTAAACATAGGCTATTTTATTTTTTAAAAAGCCAGTCTTTGACTGTAAACAAGAAGGTTGCGGGTTCAATCCTCACTCGTGGAAAAAGTAATATTTAAATAATAAGATCTTTGGTACATAAATAAGTTGTAATAAAGCGTATAAGAATTTCGACGCAGCGGCTAGTAGAACGCATGGCTCAGTGGTGAGAGCGCCTGAACGGTATTCAGGAGGCGCGGGTTCGAATCCCGCTGCGTTCAAATTTTTATACGTTTTCTTTAAATGTCTTTTTCAATTTTCCTAAGTGTGGAATAACACTTTAAAAATGTTAAATATTTAGATCTTTTGTATTCGCGATTATTACACATTTTGAAAAGAAACTATTTTTGACCGAACTAATCGCATATATTTTTCGTATCCCTCTACGTTAAAAATTTAATACACTTAATATTTTTTCCCATTTCCCAAGTGTGTTACTAACACTTTTAAAGTGTAATCATCTTCTTTGCAGATTCCGCAGAATACAATCCCGGGAAGGAGCAAATTTGGAATATTTGAAAAACGTTGTAATGGCCTACATTACTTCACAGGATTACGATAGCAGAAAACATATGTTGAACGCAATAGCTACTGTGTTGCATTTTACACAAAATGAAAAGAAAATTGCTTTTAGTAACATTTAGATATATTATTTTTTTAAATTTTTTTCTATAGCTTCACGCTGTATCCCGCACAGAGTAGGGTAGGCAGAGGGAACCTAGTGTTAAGACACTCCATTTCCCACATTCCGCCAAATTCGGAGGCATTGTGTGTTAAGTGGCGGAACTTAACGCCGCGCTTTACTTCGACTCCAGAGCGAAGAAAATGGCAATATTAAATATTTCCACTACTCGAGTGTGAATCGAATCCACAACCAGTCGATTTACAGTCACACTTTGTGCCACTGCGCCACAACTGGCTCCTTGTTTTAATCGCGGTGTTAAGTTACGCGATTCAATGTCTCATTTATAGTAGAAAGTGGGAATGAAGTGTCTAAGACATTAAGTTCTTTAATAATTTTGGGGGTTGATCTTAGTTTATTTATTTTTGTTTATTCGTTTTAGTGATGAAGATAAAGCGCGGCGTTAAGTTACATCACTTAATATGTAATTACATAGATTTTATTGGGAAAGTGGAGGGTGGAGTGTTTTGACACTTAGTTATCTCTTACTTCTCTGGTATGAGGAAAAAGTCTTAAATGTTAAAAAATATATTATATTTAATTACATATTATATTTCTGTATATTAAATAATTTAGTATAATATATCATTTATTAAATCATTTGATAGATATATGGTTGTGGATTCGATTTATATATGTTTCAAAGTGAATACTTTATTTTTAAACTGAGAACAAAGTGTTTGGTCACTAATTAGTTTTATTTTTTAAAATAAAACGGTATAATTAAATTAAAATAGTTAAATCAGACTATTTTCTTTTAAGCGTCACTATTTTGATTTTAGGCGGAAAGTGGAGGACGGAGTGCCTCGACACTAGGTTCTCTCTGCTTTGCGGGAATAAGCGTAAAGCTATTTATTTTTAGTTATTGTTTCCATTGATTGAATTGTATTGAAATGATTATATGTATATTTAGTTTGGAGTTCGATTTCTGAGTAAATAAAAAACTTAGTATGATAATATAAAGGACTTTGTGGCGTAGTGGAGCAAGGTTGTTTTTAAATGCTATTCCTCCAATGCTCCATCAAATGGTTGTGGGTTCGATTCCCATTTGACGGAATCTTCATAATTATTTTTTGTTGGCTGTTGTGAAGATAAAATGGGAGGTTGAATTTCGTCACGTCATATGAAATGTTTGGATTTCAGACGGAAAGTGGAAAATATAGTGTTTTGACACTAGTTTCCCTCTGCATACCCTGCTGTGTGCGGGATACAGCGTGAAGATAAAAAAAAATATGCATTTCTCCACTTTAAATAATTTGACGTATTGAGACAGTGTTTGACTGTAATAGTGAGGTTGCGGGTTTGATTCCAATTTGGGGAAATGTATGATACATTTAGGTTATTTTCATTTCTCCTAGGCAATTGTATAAGACGTTTAGAAAACGTTTAAAAATTTGAAAGCCGTTCAGGCGATCTGACCACGTGCGCCATGCGTTCTACTACCAGCTGCGTCGAAATTCTTATAAGTCTTATTACAATTTCTTTTTGTTTTTAGTTTTACGGTTGCAGGAGGTTTGGGTTCGAATCCCGCTGCGTTCAAATTTTTATACGTTTTCTTAATATATTTTCTTCTTTAAAAATAATATTTTAAAATATTTTAAATATTATAATAATTTAAAAGTGTTAAAAGTATTAATGTCTTCTCTCTGGTGAACAACACAAAGCGCGGCGTTTAGTTCCGCTTCGAAAAATGAATAATACATTCTCAACGTAAGGTTCTTTGAAAAAATATACCTTAATTTTTGTGTATTAAATTATTAAAAACTATATACATTAATTTCTGTATATTAAATAATTAGATGATATATGGTTGTGGATTCGATTAAATTTAGAAAAACTTAAAAGTACTTTTTATTATTTTATTTATATTTGTGTCTTTTTTTTCAACTATGAACAAAGTGTTTCTTCTCTACTTTTTTTTTAAAAGTAGACGTATTATAAGAAATATTATAGATATATTAATTATTGTTTATTATTATTTCTGTATCTTAAATAACTTATTAATTAGAACATATCTCAAAAAATATATAGATTTCAAATAACTTAGATGTGTAATATTATATTTAAATATATTGTACAAAGTTATTATAATTATTATAAAGTAAATGCTATGAGTATGGGTTCGATACCCATTTGGGGGGATTAATAATAAAAAAGTAATTTAGAAAACGTATAAAAAATTGAACGCAGCGGGTTTCGAACCCGCGCTTCCTGAATACCGTCCAGGCGCTCTCACCACTGAGCCATGCGTTCTAATATCCGCTGCGTTGAAATTCTTATACGCTTTATTACAACTTATTTTTGTTGTTAGCATCTCTGTAGAGAGATTTTTACAAATTTCTGCTACCCAAAGATTATTCTACGAACAATCATTTGGCAAGAGGAGGCAAGGGATTAATTATATTCAGATTAATTTCATTTCCTACTCTAATAAGAAATGTCAAAAAATCGATATAGAATGTTTGAATTCGGTTAGAAAATGGAGAACGGAGAGTGTTGACACTTAGTTCTCTATAAAAAAGATACTAAAATACTTGTATTATTACTAAATATTGTTTAAAAAAATTATTAATGTTTATTTTAAGTTATTTTTAAGTATATTAAATTTTAACTAAACATTCCTATTGTATTTTTTTTAAATAAAAAATATTTTTAGTAGTGTAGTACTTTTATTTTACTCTTTTATTGAAAAAACCTATGGTAACAACGTGGGCATGCAACTGTAAACGGTTAGTTCTGGGTTCGATTCCCACTTGTGTGATTATATTTAAATTATGTCCATTATATATTAAATATTAAGACACACATAATATTTTGGACTTAGGCTTTTCTCTGTATCTATTCTACTATATGGGATAAAGCAAAGCTGAAAATACTTTAATGAGATTATAAGAATAGCGTAATTTATTGCCAATTTGACTGATTGTGGGTTCGATTCTCGTTAGATTGGAATACTATTTCATTTTCTTCGCTCTGGTGTCGAGACAAAGTGCGGCGTTAAGTTCCGCTACTTAACACGCAATGCCTTCCAGAATTGCGCCTCCCGTGGGGAACAGAGTGTCTTAACACAAGTGCGGGGTACAGCGTGAAGGAAAAAAAGAAACTTTATCTTTTGGCTACTGGTACGCGTCGTACTCATGTATAACGTGAGACATCATACATACATAATAAAGAACTTATCAATTATTCCCATTAACTAAGCGAACGAAGCCGCGGGTAACAGCTAGTTTGCTATAAAAAGTCACTCTTTGATATATACCCACGACGGTTTAATTGTAATTGAAAAAGGATAAAATAACTAGAAATCCCCCGCCTAAAAGAATATATGTAACGAGATGTTGGGGACGACTTCGTCGGAGCTGCCATTACTTTAAGTTTGCTAACTTCTCCTAGGTTTTCATGCTGTTAAAACAGGTTTAGGAAAAAATTAAAATATTAATATGAATTTACAGTTTTGATAACTGGTATTCCTTTTAAAAACTTTAAGAACGAAATCTATACTGTTAGCTACTATATTTAAAATAGAGGTTGCAACTGGCAGCCCCCGACGAAGTTGTCCCCATCATCTCGTTACATATATTCTTTTAGGCGGGGGATTTCTAGTTATTTTATCCTTTTTCAATTACAATTAAACCGTCGTGGGTATTTTCAAAATTTTTAATTTTGTTTTTTATTTTAAACTTTTTAAAGTGTATAGATACACATTATATATTATTACATAATTTCGAAATACTTTATATTAATCTCCATGCAAATCCAAAAAAAAAATTATAAGCCCAATGCTTTCTGGTTATCAAATGCCTATTGCAGCGCCTGGCAGATTGTCACCGCAACATTTTTAGGAAACTTAAGTTTAACCAAATCAGTGAAAATCACAAAACCCAATAGTAGTTTTGATTTGGAACAAATTAATTTATACTGGAGCGCCCCGTGGTAGTTTGTGATATGGCATATAAAAACACGCAACAATTAAACCTGAACCTATCACAGAAAACCGCATCTAAATAGGTTTCACACAAAAATACAAGCAAATGCTTACTACAGCGCCCCCTGGTGAGGTGTCACCACGACACATAAATACATATAAATTTAAAAACATGTACTAAACAAAGCGGAATCTAATACTGAAAACTCTTTCCAATCGTACTAGTCGTTTTTGTTATACACAAAAAATGGAAGCAGCTACTTACTGCAGCGCCCCCTAGAGAGTTGACACATACTTGAAAATATGCACTAAGTAAACATACATGACACATATATGAAAATATGCACTAAGTAAACTTGAATCTATCATTGAAAACTGCATTCAAATCGGACTCGTAGTTTTAGTTTTGCACAAACAAATGTACTTACTGCAGCGCCCCCTGGTGAGTCATCACCGTAACACATATATGAAAAGATGCACCAATTAAACCTGAACCTATCGTTGAAAGTTTCATCGAAATCGGACTAGTAGTTTTTACTCTACATAAACAAATGTTTACTGCAGCGCCCCCTGGTGAATTTTCACCGTAACGTAAAAACAAAAATTTTAAAATATGTACGAAGTAAAGCTTAATCTAGTTCTGAAAACTCTAGCCAATCGGATAAGTAATTTCGGTTTTAGACAAATAAATATAAGAAAAATTTTGGTTTTACACAAAAAAACTCAAACAAGTGCTTATTACAGCGCCCCCTGATGAGTGGTCACCATAACACATATATTGAAAGACGCACCAATTAAGCCTGAACCCATCCTTGAAAGTTTCATCTAAATTGGACTAGTAGTTTTTGCTCTGCATAAACAAATGTTTAGTGCAGCGCCCCCTGGTAAGTTTTCCCCGTAACAAAAAAAGAAAAATCTTAAAATATGCACCAAGCAAAGATAAATCTTTTTATGAAAACTCTTTTTAATTGGAGCAGTAGTTTCGGTTTTAGACAAATAAATACAAAAAAAGTACAAACAAATGCTTACTGCAGCGCCCCCTGGTGGTTTGACACGATAAAACATATCCAAGAACATTCACCAATTAAACCTGAATCTACCACTGAAAATCTATTGAAATCAAACTATTATTTTTTGAGATAATTGAAAACATTCGTTTTCACGTAAAATGCTTACTGCAGCGCCCCCTGGTGAGTTAAGGCAATAAGACATACATAAGAACATACGCCAATTGAACCTTAACCTATCATAGAAAACCGTATCAAAATCGGACTTATAGTTTTGGAAATAATTGACATAGTAATTTGCACAAACACACAAACAAACAAACAAACAAACAAACAACAAACAAACAAACAAACAAACAACCTCTCACCCCAAACACATATACAGTCGCCGTTCCGTCGCGGGTAAAAAAGTCACTCTTCGATTAATAATAGTAAAGATTTTTTGAAAACGGATGCAATAAGGTGGAAAATGTATCTACCGACTCCTTTTGTAAAGCAGATGAAGTCACGTGGGTCGGTTTGTATTCATATAAAACGAACGGATCGTAAAAAACTTAAAGTAAATATTTAAATTACTAATTTAAATTTTTATTGAAAAAGTAAATAGTTATTATTTATTTTTTCATTCTGTTCATCAAATATTCACATTAGGCTTGGGTGGTATAAAAAAAAATGAAATTCACCATATTGTTGCGGCTGCCATATTGGATTTACATTGACGTTTATTATACGTGTTATGTAGGTATTCTTAATAATAAAAAATACGATATATTCTCTTGTTAATAATTACGAATATATAATAAGTTTGGGGCCAGTCGTGTCGCAGTGGTACAAGTGTGTACACGGCTGGTTGTGGGTTTGATTCCCACTTGAAGAGTAGAAATATTTTATATTACCATTTTCTTAGCTCTGGTGTCGAGGCAAAGAGCGGCGTTAAAATCCGTCACTTAACACGCAATGCCTACGAATTTGGGGGAAAGCGGGGAACGGAGTTAACACTAGGTTCCCTCTGTCTACCCTGCTGTGTGCGGGATACAGCGTGAAGCTAAAAAAATATTAATATAATAAGTTCTAATAATAACGACACGTTACAACAATAAATTGACACACCAATAGAGATGTGCCTATACTAATGTCCAAATCGATTATTACCAATCAAAAACTTGACGCCGTCGTGGCACAATGGTATAGCGTCTGACTGTAAACCGATGATTGTAGTTTCGATTACCATTTAGCGAATATATTTAAATTTTAATTATATAAATATATTATATTTAAACTTTTATTTCTTCGCCCAAAGACAGGGATTTCATTTTTTCGCTCTGGTACCTATAACGAAGCGATTCCAATTCTTCGCTCGGGGGTAACTAAAGGAAAGCGAAGCATCATCTTGATTTCAGACGGAAAATGCTAGACAGGTGGATTCTTGACACAAGCTCCTCTCTAAAAAAATATGAATTTTACCTAAAATATATAAAAAAAAACATAAAACAACAAACTTGCCAATTCTCACACGAAGCTATAAATAATATATTAAAACAAATACGTTGTTATCGTGTCGTTGTCGCATCGATCGTGCTCAGGTGAGGCGTAAAGTTTTTACGGCTCACGTTATGACGCCGGTAAGATCCTGCCTTACATTGACGGGTAATGACTATTCGAAGTATGGATAGATATATTCGTGTGGTATACTTTGAATTTAAAATGTGTTACTTAATAAGATTACAAAGATAATTTATCTACCTTACTATAATAAAACAGTTAAAACGGAATGTTTGTATGCGCATATTTTCAGAACTGCTTGTCAGATTTGAATGAAGCTTTTCTAATTGTATAACGTTTAAGTTTAGACTTAGACTTGGCTATGACTGGTTTATATTTGGTTATGCGATGGCTTGCGGCTTTGCCTGCGTCACTACTTTTTATTTAAACTTTCCCCATATATTTCAATCTTATAGAGATTGAGTTTTGAAAATCAAAGTGCCCTGGGTCTTCAATTATTTTCATTCCAATTTCAGCTAAATCAGAATGGTAGATTAGCCGTGAAAGCGTATCACACAGACAGACAGATAGACAGGCGGATAGGCGGACTAACTTTCGTTTTTATAATGTTAGTATGGATGGATACCGTTACGGCAGGAAAAAAATGGGAGTTACTTCAAGATGGAAAAGTTAAGCGTATTAAAATTCCAAAAACATTTTTTTTTAAAATAAAGTAGCTTTACGAAACATGCATGCAGCTTTAACTTAAGTTCCGCCACTTAACAATGTTTTAAATTTGAGAGGAAAATGAAGGAAGGAATATCTAAATAGGAAGTTTTTTCTGACTGACCCTACTATGAGAGAAAAGCGTAAAGCTGAGTCACTAATATCCCCTTATCCAAATATAACCGAATAAACATAAGTATACATACTTCTATCTAACAAATACCGATTTAACAACTTCTAATGACTTACACAGCAGAACATCGTTCCAACAGTGTCTCAGTAAATAGGTGGCCTGTATTAAATTTAAGTTTGCCATTGATACTGGCATCCCGACGATGTCTCAGACGCGGAGTCTCATCTATCATTTGAAAATGACGCTTTTGTAGGGATACCATGCTTTAGGGAATGAAACATATTACATTAAGTCAAAAATTTAATTTAGGCCATCTTGGTGCAGTGGTGATAACATTTGATTGTAAACATGATATCTAATCATGTTCATTGTGGGTTCGATTCTTCTAACATATTTTCAACTTTGAAACTCCACAAGAAATTTTATGTATGAGCGGAACGTGGAAAACGAATGATCTTGACATTCGATTTCTCTGACTACTATAAATGTGATAAAAAGGACTAATTTAATGTGCTTCAAATGTTATTTAATTTAAACAATTTTCTTCAAATCTTATACTTCATGAAGTCTATAGATAAAATTCATAACATTTCCAAGAATAGACACGCACGCACACATATTTCACGCTAAATCCTTATTAAAATAGACTTTCTATTGAAAAGTATACAAAGAAGCTGGCATTTAACATACTCTCCGTATGTTATAGTCAGTCCAGTGTTACAACTCTATGGTCTATTGTCTATCACACATGGTCCATTTAGATATTCTCACACATAACCTGAAAAACATTATTTTAAAACCTATAAAAATTTGAAAGAAACTTGTTGAAGAAACTATTTGAGTTCTTTTTTATACGTTTTATAAAATGTCCTTACAAAAAATTATCTTGAGTGGAAGTAACTTCACACCAATACGTTCCATATTATTAGAATTAAAAAAAACAATACTTTAAAATATTAGTCAATTCTTCGGCAAAAAATATATACGAGAAAACAATAATTTAATATTTTCCAATAAACATAGTGTATGGTCACCCTACTCAAGTCAGCTGAAGCATTTCGCGGTACGCGACCATATTGATTGTCTCAACTCTTTGTTGTGTTAATGGAGTACTTGATTAATGTCGTTAGACTTACTTACTTCATTATAAAACATAATTTTCTTAAAGTCATCGCTATATATTGGGACAGCGTCTGACTGTCTGCTCGTTGGTTCTGGGTTCGATATCCACTCGGGGGATTGATAAAAAAAATAGCTAATAGAGAATAGAGAACGTTAGTGTTAAGACACTCCATCCTCCTTATATATCTCCATTGTGATAATGATTATATTTAAAATACCTTAATTTCCGCACTGCTAAGGCGCTGGGTTACGTCACTCAATATTAGATGTATCGCTTTCTAAAAGTCTTGATTCTTTCTGCCTATTTAGTTACAATAATCTCTAAGTTCAATTAAATATTCACCTAAGAGAGAAATGTAGTAGAATGGTTATTTTGATATTAAGTTACAAAGTGTGACTGTAAAACGACTGGTTGCGGGTTTGATTCCCACTCGAGGAGTGAGAATATTTTATATTTCCATTTTACTTCTCTTTAGTGTCGAGGCAAAGCGCGGCGTTAAGTTCTGGCACTTAACACGCAATGCCTCCGAATTCGGCGGTGCGTGGGGAACGGAGTGTCCTAACACTTGGTTCTTTATGCATACCTGCTGTGTGCAGGATACTGCGTGAAGCTATTACTAAATATATCTATTTCTCAACAAAAATAAAACAAAAATCTAAAAACACCTTAAGCATATGACAATGTAAACACAGATAGCTTTTCACATTATAACAACAAGAATACCTTGCATTATACAAATTTTATATTCCTCTCTCGTGCCAGAATACGTCGGGACAATAGTTAGATGAATGTACTGGGCTCCTGAGAAATGGTGCTTCACGCCCTCTCCTCTCCTAGAGGTTTTACTAAAGATTCACTTTTGTGTGATTGTTTGGATATTTTTCGGTGTATCTGCCAAATATACACGTGTAAATGTTTCTTTTTTAAGCTTCACGTTGTATTAATTATGTTCACAGTAACCCTGCTGTTACATAGCGCGGCGTTAAGTTGCGCAACTCAAAATGTTAAGTGTCGCTTTCTAGAAGAAAGTCTTTATTCTGTCTGCCTACCCAGGCAGAGGAAATCTAGTGTTAAGTTCCGTTCTCCATTTTCCGCTGAATTCTGAAGGCATTGTGTGTTAAGTGGCGTAAATAAACGCCGCGTTTTGTGTCGACACCAGAGCAAAGAAATTGGAAATAATAACTATTTCCACCCCTCGAGTGGGAATCGGACCTTCAACCAGTCACGTTTACAGTCACACATATATGTATTGTTTTTAAGTGGTAAGAGTGATTCTTGGGTTCTTAATTTATATTTATTCTACATTCCATATAATATTAATAAATTGAATAATGCCGTCGTGGCTCATTGGTAATCGTTTAATTATTAACACGATTGGTTGTGAGTTCGATTCCTACTTGGGGCAATGATTATACTTAAATCATAATATTTTGCTAGCTCTACTCTGGTAAAATAAAATGTAACGTCAGGTTTCACCATGCAATGTATCGATTTCGGCGGAAGGTGGAAGACGGAGAGTCTTGACACTATGTTCTCTCCGACTACCCTGCTATGCGGGAAAAAGCGTGAAGCGGAGTATTACAGTACAAGATTTTCTTGACCTTTAACTTGTTCGATATAAGATTATTTTATTTTATTATTATTTTATTTTATTTTAATCTTTATAAATGAAATAAATATTTTTTTTGTTCTATAAAATAAATAAATAATAAAATTAAATTTCAAATAAATTTAAAAAAAACTTTTCAACTTCCTACTTATTTTAGAGACATTTCGCATTGATTAAAACGGAGATATCACGGAGAAATCTAATATTTATCAAAAACACACAGAATTTACTAAAATAACAATACAAATATAATAGAATAGAATAGAAGTAGCATTTATTTATTAGAGTTCCGTATTTTCAACAAGCGCTTACGTGTAGCAAACACCTGCCGGTGACAGCCCGCCGCTAGACAAAAGAATACGCCGGCTCTCTCACGGTATTTATTTGAAATTAAATTATATTAAATGTATCGCTTGTTTTGTCACAACAACTTTATTTATTTCTGTAATGGGGTTTACTGGAAATATCCGATATTAATAATTTTAAGTCCAGTTGTGGCCCAGAGGCGTAAAGTGTGACTGTAAAGCAAATGGTTGTGAGTTCGAATCCTATTCGAGGAGTGAAAATATTTAATATTTCCATTTTTTGCTCTGGTGTCGAAGTAAGTTGCGACTTTAAGTTCCGCCATTTAAAACGCAATGCCTTCAGTATTCGGCATAAAGTGGGGAACAGAGCGTCTTGACACTAGGTTCCTTCTGCGTTTGAATAGATACATAAAATTTTCTCATCTTCAACATAAATCTTAAATATAGCATATTTAATAGTATCGTATCATTATTTATTTGGTTATTTTGGTAAATAGGAACCCAAACATTTTCTTAGAATAACATATGGATATAGATAAAGTGCGTCGTAGAGTTCCGCCACGCGATGTCCCATATTCGGGCCAAAACTCGAGAGCGGAGTGTCTTGACCCTAGGTTCTCTCTGACTACCCTTTTAAGCGTGGAGAAGCGCGAATCTGAAAAAATAACAGAAACATTTATTTAAATTATTATATAATGAGATACACATAGACAGACTTACATATATTTACTACTATATTTCACCTGTATCAAGAAAATAGAAGCGTATTAAAAATACGCTGTGCTCAACATTTTAACTAACTAACTAACTAACTAACTTTAATTAAAATAAAAATCAACAATTAACAAATAAACAAACAAAATCCGCGTATTCTTCGCAATTACAGTAACAATTTGATAATTTTTTTCCTAGTACCAGTTACCAGTTACCAGCTACCAGCTAGCAGCAAGTAGTATCGTGTGCCAAAACTGCCACAGGATGTTTGTGGTACGTAGAGGACCGTAATTAAATAGCAGCTTGCCAACTATACACATGTTGCTAGTTGTACTGAGTCAGCGGACGTGAAAAAAACTATTAATAACATGGTATGTGGGGCCAGTGGCGCAGTGGCATAAGCGTGTGACTGTAAACGACTGGTTGTGGGCTCGATTTCCTATCGAGGAGTGGAAATATTTAATATTTCTTTTTACTTCGCTTTGGTGCCGAGGTAAAGCGGCGTTAAGTTCCGCCACTTAACGCGCAATGCCTCCGAATTGTGACTTGGACGGAGTGTCTTAACACTAGGTCCTTTCTGATCCCCCCGTTATGCGGGAAAAGCGGTAAGCTACAAAATAAAGTTATCTATCTATATTTTTATTTAAACTCTATTATGATATAGGGGAAAAATGAGTTTGTATGATGGCTGTGGCTTCGATATCTGTAAGTAATCGTTATCTTTTTTTAAAACATAGGTGATGTTTTTCTTCAAACTTTTTGATCTTGTAAAACCAAAGGTCACGTTGGATTACTTAGGACGATATCATTGTATTGGCCAGTCGTGGCCCAGTGGCACAAGCGTGTGACTGTAAAATACTGGTTGTGGCTTCGATTCCCACTCGAGGAGTGTAAATTATATTTCCATTTTCTTCGCTCTGGTATCTAGGTAAAGCGCGGCGTTAAGGTCCGCCACTTAACACGCAAACCTCCGAATTCGGCGGAAAGTGGGGAACGGAGTGTCTTAACACTAGGTTCCCTCTGCCTACCCTGCTGTGTGCGGGATAAAGTGTGAAGCTAAAAAAAAAAAATATTATTGTAGCTTTTCAAGTCTACAAACGTTTCTATCTGTATTGAGTAAACGGAAGTGTAAAAAAAGTATTAATAAATTAATATATATGTATATTTTAATTTAAGCTCTCTTATGACGTTTATGATTCCCATTCCTGTTAGAGATATTTGTTTTAAATAATGTACAGGTGATGAGTTGCTTAGCTATTTTTGGAATGGTAAAACAAGATTATATTTATATCACCAAAAGACCCCCCTTTTTTTAGAGTTATTTTAGGCATTGAACCTATAACCATCACATTAACAGTCAAACGCTGTCCCACTGCAGCACAAAGGTTTTATCTTAACTTACCTAAGTATTTAGTATTTCCACCCCAACGTTCATTCACACTTTTTTCCACGTAAAAGCTTTGCAAATCTAAAGAACATTTCTATTTAGGTTTCCAACGACTTGTACAGATTGAAAATCTTCTGTTCTCTTAAATAAGTGCAATTATAGCTAATTTAGTTACTAACTAAACTGTCTTGGAGTTAATTTCTAAGTGTAGTGTTTCGCTAATTGAAGAGTAGGCAGGTATGTGAAAGTTGCAATTTATTTGGTAATTATATAATAGATAAAAAAGAGTGGGAAACGGAATGTCTTAACACTAGGTTCCCTCTGCCTACCCTGCTGTGTGCGGGATACAGTGTGAAGCGGAAAAAAAACGGAGAAAAAAGGGTAGTCAGAGAGAAGTAGTAGGGTAGTCAGAGAGAAGCAGTTGGGTAGTCAGAAAGTAGTGTCATAACACTGTTTTCTCCATTTTCGAGTGACTTTAGAGAGTTGACTAATATAGTTAGTAGTTTATAAAAAGCTTCACGATTTTTCCCGCATAAGAGAGTCAGAAGGAACCTAGCGTTAAGACACTCCCGTCTTCTACTTCCCACCAGGTATCTAGACATTGTGTGTTAAGTAGCGGAACATAATACAATTAATACTTCTATAGAATTAACAATTATTAATTAATAATTTCATTCTAACTACTTTTTCAGGAAATAACGATCTTTTTTAAATTTTTTTTACTTAACGCCATTTTGTCATTTCTAACAATTATAAACTCAAAAATAAACTGGATTTTATTATGTGGCGTATAATAGAAAATAAAAGATATAACATGAAAGGGACGCAGATTGAAATACTGTTATGATAGAAATAATATAGATGTCGGAGTGAACAAGGCCATAGCTATGTTATGAAGGAGTGACATCACTACAGCTGACGTCACTCGTATGATTTTGATAATCGTGGACGATGAAAGGACTAAAATAAAACTGCTTAATATTATTGAAAGCCTAGTTTATTATTTAGGCACCGTAATATTATCACAGAGAGGTCTGCACTGTCCGAAGACTGACGCGAGACCCCCGAGTATAGAAAATGCCGGCGTATTTATACTGCAAATAGCAAGTCAAAACTACCTACTACTTTTTATTATTATTTTTGCATTGGCTTTATGATAAAATCTGACTATTTTACAAATTATTATCAAAAGTCGTTTTAAATCGATTAATCTAACTTATAATAATTTAAACTGTCGTTGCGCCGACATATACAATTTGAAAAATCCTTAAAAATCCTCCATACACTATGGTTTTATACAGTACCATCATTTTTCTTCTATGACAAGGTAGTTAGAGAGAATCTAAAGTCAGACAATTTATTCTCTGGATTAGCGATACTTAACACCACGTTTTATTTTACCGAACTATAAAAAAACAAAAATAATTGAAATATAGTCATAGCCATATGAAGAGATCGAAGACAGAACCTTCAAAATCCCAATCAGATTCACTCACTGCGTTAAGTCCGTTTCAAGCAAGTAACATCAGTTAAACTAAATTCAAAATTTAAGTATCCATTTACATTTCACATGCAATGCTACTTCTATACTATACTAGAAGACATACTACTACAGTATACTATAGAGAAACCAGGCACTCTGGATGCAAAACGCTCCAGCATCCTAATATAAGACGGCTGACGGCAAGACACGTTTATATCGTAGGTTTAAATTTTTATTTAGCTAAGCTTACCCTTACCATGCTGCTATTTATCGTCGAGTCAATATCGATTTTTCAAATAATTTTCTAGTAGTTGATTCTAGCTTTTGCTTATCGATTCGATTGGAAGCGATATTTATTTAGTGAGGAATCGATATATTTAAGTCTTTCTGTAGTTAATATATGTTTGCTTGCATATTAACGATTTTATCGTGGTGCAGTGGTACAGTGACTACATACACGATGGTTCTGGATATAATTCCCGCTTGAGGTATGATTACGTCTTATCTTTTAATGCATTTTGAATTTTTCTTCAGGTTTTTGTTTCCTTTTTTTTTAAATACTTAAACACTACAGACACTCGGTCTCGTATCCTTTTTTTCCTTAAAATGATTTCATAACAATTCTTAAATTACATTGACATGCAACTAAAATGATGTTTTAAATTACCAGGTTTTTGTTTGTCTTTCATCTTTTCGTATTATTAGTGTTTGATCTATATAAATAAATAATCTATTTTTACTGTCTCTTAATATTCTTCCAGTCTATAAATGTTCTTACAATCCTGCTAAGATTGGAGGAAAGAATATTTAGTTTAAATACAGAGTATGAAGTGTTTCTGAACTAGATTCTATTCAAATATTCTATTAGAAGTTTCTTGCTTTTATACTTTCTTTAAAAAATATGGAAATTAAAATAAAAGAAAGCTATTTAAATACACATTAAGTGCCATTTAAATCGCAATGACTCGATCTTAGGCAAAAAATGGATCCTAGGCCGAAAACGGAGTGTCTTGAAACTATACTTTCCTTTGCTACCTTGCCGTACAAATGTAAGTTTTGACGTATAGCTGTATTTTCAAACACAAAATAGATTAGCTACCGCTCTAGAACTTGCAAAGCCAATAGTTAAATATTCATGGGAACAAGACATCATTATAACTAATGATGATCCCTTACAAGTCCTTCAGTGAAGTTTGCTTCAAAACATCTTAATTTACTTGTTCCGAACTTGTACTAAGATAACGTCCATAATGTTTTCTTGGGGCGGAGAAAATATTGATAGCAATTTGCTTTTGAGGCCATCGGGGTGCAGTGTGACATATCTGGTGGTAAATGCAATGGTTTTGGGTTCGATTTCCACTATGGGAAGTGAATTAACTTTCATATCCCCGTTCTTCTAAGACAATGTACGTTTTTATGATCATATAATATAATAGTGCCTGTAGAGGGAGTTTGAAACCTTGCGTGTTGAGTTGCAGAACTTAACGCTGCGCTTTGTTTCATTCGCCAGAGCCGAGAATTGAAAATAATTAAGTAATGATTACCTTGAGTGGGAATCGAACCCAAAAACAAAACCAAAAGCAATTACAAACGCTGTCCCACTACCACTAGATGACGTTACTTAACAAGTAATGACTTCTAAATGGTCAAACTAATTCCTGAATAATTTTCTATACCTAGTTCTTACAAAATGTATTGTTAGACGTAACTATATTTTAGCTCAAACCTCTTAATATTTTTAGCTTCTTTATTTTTCCTGCAAAACTGGGTAGACAGAGAGATCCTACTATCTCTCTCTCTCTCCATTTTCTCATTCCACACTTACAAATGCCATAAAAGGCAGTGATTTCAAATTTTGGCAAACAATCTGCGATTGAAAAAAATCTGGTGGTAATTAAAACGGTCCTTGCCAAGAAACTGTCAATACTGTCGTCTCTACAACTGACTGCCTATTACGAGTTGGCAGGTGACCAGTCGCCTAAAGCCTGTTTAATGTTCATATCATTGCAACGTTCTTTGTAAATGCTACTTTATGAAGTTTTCTTACGAAGTTTATTTCTTTGTAAATGCTGTTTTAAACTTTAAATTGTGTGTGTAATGTAATGTACACGGGATTTTTATTTATTGAAGTGTACGTCTGTGGCCAGTCGTGGCCCAGTGGCACAAGCGTGTGACTGTAAACGACTGGTTGTGGGTTCGATTCCCACTCCAGGAGTGGAAATATTTAATTTTTTCCATTTTCTCCGCCCTGGTGTCGAGATAAAGCGCGGCGTTAAGTTCCGCCACTTAACACGCAAGGCCTCCGAATTCGGCGGAAAGTGGGGAACGGAGTGTCTTTACACTAGGTTCCCTCTGCCTACTCTGCTGTGTGCGGGATACAGCGTGAAGCTAAAAGAAAAAAAATAAATATGTCTGTAGGTAATAAATCTTTCAATAGCACGTTTAATATAAAGTATATTTTTCCTACTTGCATATCTTCGCGGTTTCACAGCGTCTGTGACTGTTTACACGTTGGTTGTGTGTTCGGTTTATGTAATATTTTCATTTCTTCATTCATTCATTCGACAAGACAAAGGGCAGCGTTGATTTCTCTGACACTCACATTCAAAATATCATTGTAACAAAATGAGAAAAACATATTTACTTCTTTATCAACTTTTCGTATAAGTCAGAGAAATTGCATATTATAATAATGATAACTAATTTACCAGACATAAAAAGTCACCAGATTTTTGTAAGATATAATATTACCCCAAGTGAAGGTCAAACCTCCAAAGGTAATCAAATATATAATTGTTATTTATTTACATAAAATTGTTATAGAAGCCACCATGGTGCAGTGGGAGAATGTCTGAGCATAAAAGCGATTAGTTAGACTTCGATTCCCACTCGGTAAAATGGCACGATTCTTATTTCTCCGCTCTAGAGGAAGGGCAGCATCGACTTCCAGTACTTAACACGCTATGCAATTGATGTGCAGAGTGTATAGACACTATGTTTTTTCAGCTATAGGGAAAAAGTGTGAAGCTGATAAGAACTACATAACAATGTAAACTAACACAAGATAAACCAATAATAAATACTTAACCACAAACAGACCATCCTTAGCAAATAACAAGTTATATTATATAGCAGTTATAAATCGCATGCGGTCTTAAAACCCCTGTAGAGGCAACGTTGTCAATCCACTACATTTGGTCGCGTTAATTCCGAAACCTACAGGACGGGAACTGAACGCCACTCGATGAAATCTAACCAACTATTTATATACGATGGTTTATAAGTAAAGTGGGTATAAGTAGACTTTTTGATATAATTTTTGGGAATTATTGCACTACAGTCAGTATTCTTGGGGCTAGTGGTGGCGCAGTGGCACAAAGTTTGACTGTAAAGCAGACTGTTTGTGGTTCGACTCCCACTCGAGGCGTGGAAATATTTAATATTTTTATTTTCTTCGCTCTGGTGCCGAGGCAAAGCGCGGCGGACAGTTCCGCCACTTAATTCGCAATGCCTCCGAATTGGGCCGAAAGTAGTGAAGCTAAAAAAAAAACATTGTCCTACAAGTACAAAGGGCTTGGTGGCATAACGTATGACTGATGATAGGTTGTGGGTTCGGTTTTAGTGGAATGACAATAAAATTCTTAAAATTTACATTACATTTACATTACACATAACGAAAAAATTGTTGTTGTACGTATATGATGTACATATAGATATTTTAAGTTATATATGTATGTATATTGCAGCTATTTTTAAAACTTCAAAAATATTTTAGCAATTTCAAGTTTATTAGAAGTTACAGACACTCAAGTGCAATAAGATATATTATTTGTATTTTCTTTATCTTAAGAAGAAACGTCTATTTTTTTGTTAAGTCTAAATAATATGGAAAATCACTAATAGCCACAAAACTTGCTATTCGAAAGGTGTGCATAGTTTAATCCATTTTCTCATGTAATAGAGATAATACAGTGTCAAAACACTCCTAAAAGCAATAATAATAATTTCCTTACTTATACCACTTCTATTCATATCGCAATATCGATATATCGAGAGGTATCGATACGCAGCGGGATACGCTGATTAGCTCATTTAATCAGCCAGTGATGTATTGCCTAATGTTCTAGTTCGTGTAATGTTTTGTTTTGTACGGAGAATTTGATTTCCTTTTGCGTTAAACGCTTTTAAACTATTTTTTTTCGGTTTTGGAGCAAAAAGCACGTGAAATGTTGTTTGAACTCGAGGAGTGGAGATATTTAATATTTACATTTTCTTCGCTCTGGTGTCGAGGTAAAGTGCGGCGTTAAGTTCCGCCACTTAACACGCAATGCCTCCGAATTCGGCGGAAAGTGGGGAACGGAGTGTCTTAACACTAGGTTCCCTCTGCCTACCCTGCTGTGTGCGCGATACAGCGTGAAGCTAAAAAATAAAAAAAATAAATATGTTATACATTCTCTTTAAAAGTTATAATAACAATGTACTGATGTATGTATATTAAGATAGATTTGTGAATTTTAGTAAACTCTTAAAAATGTTATTGTAGCTTATAGCAAGAAGAAACCATATGTTACCTACTATAAAAAATATATGTTTGATAGACAGATCAGTATTAACTATCAAAATAATTAGTTGTCTTACGAAATTGGGAAATACAACAGGGCCAGCCGGTCCGAATCTCGCTGCGTTATAATTTCTACCAATTTATCCATTAAAATAAAATCCATTTAATCCATTAAAAGTGTTAATTTGTTAAATTTGTAAAAATATTTAAAAATAAATATAATACAATACAATCATTACCCCAAGTCTAATTCAAATCCACGACTATCCCCATTCACAACCACTATTCCACTGCGCCACGACAACCATTTATAACTCCTTACACCAATAAAAAGTATGAACTTTCATCAGAGAAAACAAACTTATAAGCTTTTATTGTAAAAAGAATAGCTTTTCCTAGAATGCTAGATTGGAGGAATTTCCTTTGAACTAAAGTTAAAAGTATTAAATCATTCCGTCCGCAATCAATCAAGGCGGCAAAACCTTAAACGACTCTTTCATCGTGCCGGAGGATGGAAGAAAAATAAAACATTTTGTTAAGAATGAAACGTGTATTGTGAATTGGTTCAGTTGTATTATATTTTTTTTTATTCATATGGAAAAACTTGTTATTTTTTTGCGCCGGTATAGAATTCCGCCACTAAATATTTATTGAGTGAATGGAAAGTAAAGAATGAAGTGTCTTGCCACTACGTTCTCTCTGAGTGCGGTGCTGTATGGGAAAATTCGTGAAACTGAAAAATAAAGCAAAAGAGTGAAATTATATTGAGATTTTATTAAATAAGGTAGTAAATGAGTTCTAAATACAATTACCATATGTTATATCATATTTTTGACTATTGAAGAAAACCACGTACTATTTTTTAACGAGTTTTAAAAGTAACATATAAACTTTTGGGAGTAATTCAAAGATATTATATTATTAACTAATCTTTCCTCTTTCTTTCTTTGTAATACGCATATCTCTACTAAGAACGCGCGAAAGAGACGCTACTAACTAAGAAAATTATAATTACATTAAAATCAACTCAAATCAAAACTTCCTTAACTTTCTAAAAACTAAATTTACTCGCTACCTGAAAAACACATTGTCTTCCACTTTCCCCTCGTAATCAAGACATTGCTTATAAAGTTACAGAATTCAACGCTGCATTTTGTTTACCCATATACATATATCCAGCGCAAACAAATAAAAATAATTTACATATATTCATTCCCCAAAGTAGGAATCGTAACCACGACCAATCACATCTACAGTTAGACATTCCACTGGGCCACAACCTCACTTAGTTTCCACATACATAAAATATAAGGAAAAACAATATAAATATAACAATATAAGAAAAAACAATATTCGGCGGAAAGTGGGGAACGGAGTGTCTTCACACTAGGTTCCCTCTCCCTACCCTGCTGTGTGCGGGATACAGCGTGAAGCTAAAAAAAAAAAAAAAAAACAATATAAACCTGGACCAAAGAACCCAAAAACCGCTGAAAACTTTTGGAAGATCGCCACACGGACAATATTACGATTTACAACCGCCCCGTGACCGGCGAGGTGAGATTTAAATGTTGAACACATGACGCGCTATCTGTACAGATATGATGTATTATGACTACTTGAAAATTATTGTAATGTTACTTTTAACATTTTTTAAAGTGTTATTCCACACTTAGGAAAATTTTAAAAGTATTTAATAAATAGCATTCTCTCTTGCCAAACGTAGAATAATCTTTGGGTAGCAGAAATTTAAAATAAAAATCTCTCTATAGAGATGCTGACAACAAAAATAAGTTGTAACAAAGCGTATAAGAATTTCGACGCAGCGGATAGTAGAACGCATGGCTCAGTGTTGAGAGCGCCTGAACGGTATTCAGGAGGCGCGGGTTCGAATCCCGCTGCGTTCAAATTTTTATACGTTTTCTAAATGTCTAGTTGTAATGTTGTTTTTGTTTACCATTTTGTTTTTCTTTTACCATTTGTAAAAGGATAAGTTAACCATTTGAAGCCATTATTGCGGAGTGGGACAGCGTAGGATAATAAACGTGATTAGTTGTGGATTCGATTCCTACTCGGGGGATGGTTATGTTTTTAAATATTTTCATTGCCCTAGTAAAAAGGCTAAGCGAGGCATTGAGTTTGTGACTTAACCGGCAGTGTCTCAATTTTGAACAGAAAGTGAGGAATCTCTTGGCAGTAATTTTTTTATGACTGAAAAAGGCGTGAAAAAGTGTGAAGCGACAAAACAATCTATTTAAGAAATATGCGTCAATTACCTTCGGAATGTCAAGATTCTCCGTTTTTCACTTACCACCTAAATTCCAGATATTACTTGTTGAGTGGCGAATTACTCCACACTTTCTACTTTGCAAATAATAAAAAAGCAAAAAGCAGCTTTACACTTTTTTCCATATAGCGAGATAGTCCGAAGGGACCTAGTGCCAAGACACTGCTTCCTCCGAAATCGAGACATTGCGTATTGAGTGGAGGAACTTAACGCCTATAATAATCCCCGAGTGGAATCCAACCCGGAACCATCGCTTTACAGCCAGACGCGACCTCACTGTGCTTCAACGGTCTCAATGTTGCAATTAAAACTCAATTTTAATTTTTTTTGGCCTCACATATGTGCTGGATACAGCTATCCCGCACACAGCAGGGTAGACAGAGGGAGGTCTAGTGTTAAGACACTCCGTTCCCCATTTTTCGCCGAATTTCGGAGGCATTGCGAAAAGTGCCTTGATACCAAAGCGAAGAAAATGGTTATATTAAGATTTCCACTCTTCGAGTAGGAATCGAACCCACAACCAGTCGTTAACAGTCACACGTTTGTGCCACTGCGCCACGACTGGCCCCAGTACTCCATATAATATATTATTAATGTGCTAAAATTTTTTAACGATTACGATGTCGAGTATAGGGAGATTACTACGCCCTCGAACCTTTAATCTAAAAAGCGCATAAAATTTGACCATCCATAGAATTTATTCCTATGAATTTGTGAAATATCTCAACAAATATATTAGAAATGCGATTTTCTTATTATAATTAAGAGCGTTTACTTAAAAAGTTAATGTTGTAAATAATTTATCAATGATTTGTATAATTTTTTTGTCGATGTTGTTTATAATATTGTTAGTATCACGTATGTTATAGGGCCTAAACAGCCTCTGAGGGCAATATTTATGTGCAAGAGATTTTTTCCTGTAGAAACGAATGTAAGATCGAAATAAAACTTCAGGCTGTCCTGGCGCAGTGGCACAGTATCTGAGTGTAGCCGTGATAATTTATGGGTTCGTCTTCCACTCAAAATAGTATTCATAATTCAATAATCAACAAAAGACAAAGCGCGGCGTTGAGATCAGCCACTCAACACGCAAAAATGCTTATTTTCATTACGAAACACTGAGACCAGAGTCGTTTAATATCAGTTTATGATATGCCCCGCACTGCTATGCGGAAGAAACTTAAAGCTGACAAAATAAACCTGTTTAAAATATAACCATTAAAATTTACAGAAAATCTAATATATTTAAAGGAAACGCTTATAAGTTTCGAGCCAAAAATAATCGGCGGGCACCTGAAAGCATCGCAATTCACCTCTTGGCACGATTTCTTAAACTGTCCCAAGTGAGATCGTAATGTATATACGTTACAGAGCTTTTATGTGAAGAGAAACTTTTCTTTATTCGCTTAAAAAGTATTTAAAGTGGAAATTTAATTGTTAATTCCTTCATGGTTCATTAAATAGTCCGACTGTAAACGTTATTGGTTACTGATTCGATACTCATTCGTGGGAATGATTATAATTACAATATTTTTATTTCTCCGCTCTGATACTTCAGACAAGGCGCGGCGTTGACTTCTGCCATACAAAACGCAATGTCTAAACTTTAGACGCAAAGAAATGAACGGAGTGTCTTGATGTTAGGTTCTATCTGCACGTACCTTGCTATGTGAAAAACTATTAAAATGTTAACTTTCTGATGACTTTTGTGAACTTTTTGGAAAACTGAAAAATAACTTAAGTCATATAGTGCTAGATATAATTTAATTAATGTATTACCTTTAGCTCATTTAGCAGTATAGCTGATTGGAATTTTACCTATTATCAAAATTTGGTATAGTTTTTGATGTAGTATGGTAAATTTATATGGAGAAGGAGTAACACAACTAAAATCAATGAAGTCAAACGCTGAAATTTGGCAATAGATACCTTGAAAAATATATTAAAACACTATGACATATTTTTTAAAAAATTTTACAGGAACGAAGAAACGAGAATTTATTTTTAATAGCTCATACCACCATTCATACAAGTTGCGAAACGATGTTTTACAAGCATTTGAAGCAAAAGCGGTTACTCTCTTAAATTTCATACTATGTTCCATCTGCTTTCCCTGTTATACGAGAAATCAACTGGGAAAATTGAGGACTACCAACATAAACACTAAAAGAGGATATTTCTAAATTCCTACGAGAACAGCAAGAACTCAAGCGAAGTTGCGGTATACAAGTTTAGCAAACGTGTTACTCTTTCAAGTTTATTCTTTCTCCGCGGTAACTATAACGCAACGCGATCTACCGGCCAACTTTAACTAAACATAGAACGGCGTAGAAAGGATTCTTTTGACACTAGGTTCCCTCTGCCAACCCTGATGTTTTAGATAAAGCGTGAACCTGATAGAAATGTATATAAGATAATTTATATTATACAAAAATCATAAAGTTACTAGGTGACAGACGGACAACGCACAATCAAAACAAACGCATAGAAAGCCAATACCTTGTAGGTATATATGCGGTTTGAAGAGTGTAGTTGACCACTAATAAATTTCCCAGAGTTTCCATAGGAACTGAACAAACTGTTTTACGTTTCTTGAAAAATTGAAGAATTTAGATCTAGACTTTACGATTAATACTACGCAAACGAGGCTGCAGTATACAAGTAGTATTTCACAAACGTCTGAGGCAAACGGGTTACTCTTTCAAATTTATTCTTTCTCCGCGGTAACTATCGCGCAACGCGATCTACCGGCCAACTTTAATTAAATATAGCTATTAAAAATATTTATAACGCCGCCGTCGGCTTTTGCATTTTTATGGGGTTGCCAGATAGCGGACTACCCCTGAATGAGAATCAGTGTTATTAAATGCTTGCTCTTAAATTATGAACGTTAAGTAAGCCATATAATTTATTATAATTTCATACTTTTCGTTTAACTTATGGGAATAGGTAAGGTGGAAAGTATTTTGTGATTGGACACTCCGTTCTACGTCCCTTGTAAGAATATGTCGTCTGTTGCGATGCATAACTCAACGTTGTACTTCAAAAAATGAAGCTATTACGTACAGAACAATAATAGTATTATAAACTTCCAAGTAATAATACGTTAATTTTTCTATTTTCGTTTTCTCCGTTTTATCACGAAATGTAATGGCAATTATTATAATAATAATTCCATTTACATAGCTTTAGCTATATGAAAGATAACCTGTAGTACAATAACGTTTATTTATTTATTTTACCAATATAGCAAAATATTCATAGAATTTAAAATTATTCTATTCTCCACTTCTATCCATAATAAAAAAAATTTTTATTCGAATAGATATCGAACTTATAACCATTTCATGAACAATCCAACACTGTAACACTACGCCTCAATAGCGCATATTTTTCTAAAAATGGATTCAAAGTATACTTTTAATGTACATAAAAAGAACACTTACTAGCGACCTGCTCGCAGCTATGCCCGCGTTAATAATTATAATTTTCTCTTATGTTAGACCTTAAGTAGATGATTTTTTGAAAAAAAGATAGTACTTTCCGTGTAGGGGTTGATATCTGAAAAAAAAAGCTGCCAATGTTTGACCCTAGGTTTTTAACTATTTATAATTCGAATTTCATCCATTTGGATGAGGCTCCAAATCGGGTCAGTAGATTAGTCGTGAAACCGTAACAGACAGACAAACATACTTTCGTATTTATAATATTAATATGAATTCTATATTTTATAACAATTGTCACTTACATACCTATGTATGAGGGGAAGCACGTCACTATATACGCGTGCGTTCGAACATAAAAACATTTTACTAGCGAAGTTATTAAACCAGATATTGGCCGTAAAGTTCCGGCTACAAAGCTTATTTTACAGCTTATATACTCACGGATTAAATTGTATTAAAATCTGTATCTTATCTTACTATATAGGAAGAAGATCGAAGTGAGGGGAAATTTCTTGTTATGATATTTAAATATTGTAGTAACTTCACACTGTATCCTGCACACAGTAGGGTAGGCAGGGAACCTAGTGTTAAAACACTCCGTTCCCCACTTTCCGCCAAATTCGGAGGCATTGCGGGAGTGTTAAGTAGCTTAACTTAGTGCCGCGCTTTGCCTCTGATATCAGAGCGAAGGAAATGGAAATATTAAATATTTGCACTCTTCGAGTGGGAGTCTAACCCACACCCAGTCGTTTACAGTCACATGGTCGTACCACTGTGCCACAACTGGCCCCAAATTAGATATAGACAATTATAGAATATTGTATTAGATTCCTTTAATTTTACAGCTTTAGACATTCTCAGGGTGGTCAGGGAGAAACTAGTGTCAAAACACTCCATTCTCAACATTTTCAGCAAATTCAATAAGTGATCAAAGTCAACATTTTGTCTTACCAAAGCGGAAATTAAAATAGTTTACATATAATATCCCACGATTGGGAATCGAATCCATACCCAAACGTACTTAATATTAGATTGTCTCACTACATCACGAGAGTCTTAATTTTTGCACTTTAGATACTTCTGTACCTTAGTTTGTTTATAGTAATGAGATATACATATATTTTACAGAGCTTGATCCTACTTACACGATTACATTGGCTTCCATTTTGATATACATTTTTGATTTTACAACAAGCCACATTGTTAGCTTCGCACACTACCCCTGTAAAGGAGGGGAGGTAAAGAAATTAAAAAGTTTATATACTCCATTCTCCACGTTCCACTACGTAGCTTAACACCGCGCAAAATTAAAAAATGTTTGAATTGTCAAATAATATCTATTTTTTCATATATAAATTTCAACTTAAATTCGTTAGTTCATCGGCTAACATACTTAGTTGCTCTGAAAACGAAAACTTTAATAACTTATATGGAAAGTTTGACAAAATACCACCACTACATACATTCGTGTAAGATAAATTGTAGAAATGTAGGATTACGGTCCGACTGTAAAATACTTGTATATTTTATAGCCCAATAAAAAGGCTTTACTTACAAAGTAAATTTCAAGCTTTTTGTCGCAGAAGGGTCTCAAGAAACCTAATGTTAAGACACTCCGTTCTCCGTTCTGCGCTTGGTTTTTTGTACTAAAACGGAGAAATGGAAATAATTAAATTATTAAATTGCTCCAAGTTCCTACATGGAATCGAACCTATAACCAAACGTGATTATATTCAAACGTTTACTCACTTTACTGGAACAGCTTTATGTAAAAGTTAATTTTTAATTTATTTATATTACGTATTTAAGACATTATTCAAAGAAAACATTAAGACACTCCATTTTCCACTTTTTTCAAACTAAAATCGAATCTACAACTATCTCGAATACGGACAAACTGTCCCACTGCGTCATAATATCGTATATTTTATAGCGTAATAAAAACGTTGTCTCTCAATGTATGCTTATGTCAGTTGTAAACGCGTTAGGAATGTTATTTGGTGGATTACTGTATGTGTGGAGGTGTATGTATTAAACATATGTAGTATATCATATATGGTTTCTTATAATTTCAGGCTTATAGAGAACCATACTAGGTTCTTAGGCAACAAGTTTCCCAGTTTTCGTGAATTTCGAGATATTGCATGTTGATTGACGGAACGGATTGAACATAACGCCGAGGTGTTTTTAGAAATGTGTATTTATAAAGTATTTATTTATTTAGAAATACGAAAATATTATATAATGGTCCATATTTATGTTATAAATGCGAAAGTCTGTCTGCTCGTCTGTCACGCTTCACGGCTAATCTACTGGTCCGATTTGGATGAAATTTAGAATGAAAGTAGTAACAAATCCAGGCTATTTATTTTTTCAAAAACCAACCTCAAAAGGATTGAAATAGGGGATGAAAGTTTATATGGTAAATCTAAACCGCTTAACCTATTGCAATGATTTTAATGATAAATAACAGGCATTTTTATTTTTCAAAAATCCACCCCCCCGAGTTTTTTAATATATCGAAACAGTTATATAGTTCAGTCAGTTCGAGCTGCTAGTATAAATATAAAATATTGTTTCCATTTCAAGAAATATTTGTAAATAAAAATAGAATTTCCTAATCTACACACATCATACAATACAAAACGTAACTTATATATCTTCAAAATTGAATGACAATGGAAAGCAGAGTGACCTGTCACTACTCTCTCCCCTAAAAAGCAACATAACTCCACAAAACCCCTAGAAAAAATATTAAACAATATTATAATACAATTTCTTATCCTTTTAACGCGAAACGAATTGGTAATCGCATGGAGTGAGCGATAAACAACAATATGTGTGGTTCCGTACATTTTTATTTGCTACCCCCATGTGTCATAATACCATTGAACTGTTAAATATTTCACAGTAAGCCAACTTGTCGGCTTAGCGAGCTTTTGTTTTAAAAGGGAAAGCTTTTATACGTTCTTGGGCTTATATGTATTTTTTATTGTATTTGTGTGTTTCAAAATAGAGAGGATCTAGTGTCAAGACACTTCGTTCTCCATTTCTCAACCGAAATTGAGACATTGCGTGTTAAGTGGAGGAATTTACAGTAAATTTTCACACAGAAAAGTTGGTATTTTTAAAAAAATATACTTTATCAGTCTAGTTGAATATGTGCAGCGTTAGGTCCAGTATAGAGTATGAAATACCAACTATTTAATAAACAATTATTCATAGTTTTAAGCATTTATTTCAATTTTTGTTCAGGTAAAAATGGTAAGGTATAAAATCACATCGTATTCCGTAACACTTAACTTTTTGACGTTAGGTAGATGACGAAAAACGGAGTGTCTTAACACTAATTTCTACTAATCTACATCGCTGGAGGTACACGAAACTAATAAGTCGGAAACAAAAATAAAAACAGTCTCACGCTTTTCCCACATAGAAGGAACCTAGTGTCAAGTGCCAACACATTATCTAATAATAAGGCCAGTGGCCCAGTCGTGGCCCAGTGGCACAAGCGAGTGACTGTAATCGACTGGTTGTGGGTTCGATTCCCACTCGAGGATTGGAAATTATATTTCCATTTTCTTCACTCTGGTGTCGAGGTAAAGCGCGGCGTTAAGTACCGCCACTTAACACGCAAGCCTCCGAATTCGGCGGAAAGTGGGGAACGGAGTGTCTTAACACTAGGTCCCCTTTGCCTACTCTGCTGTGTGCGGGACACAGCACGAAACTCGAAACATTGCATATTGACTGGCGAAACTTAACGCCGTACAACAAAAATTAATACCAAAAAAAAGCCAAAATCTTAACAAAATCGCAGCTACTTAACACAATCACCAACAATCGCAAGACGAATTGGTCCTAACAAAATTAGCGTACCCATAATGGAGGCGAATCACTTTTCAACTCGCGTGTACATTGAGCCGCTGTGGAAATCTAGATATTATTCAAAGCCTGGCTTAGCTGTCACAACAACAAAACGCTTGGAGTTGGCAAACGCCAGTTCAAACAATTAATTAATGTGTATAAATAAACATGCCAGTGGAACGTTGCGTGACTCTAACTAAAGGCTACTTAGAAATTAGCCTTTGGAAATATAATATAATGTGATGTAGTAGCTTTAAGTATTTGTTTGTATGTTTGTGTTGGGTTAGAAGTTTTGGTTGGGTTTTGATGGTGGTGTAGAAATTTTAGTGTTAAGACACTCTGTTTTTCATTGTTTGCAGTATTAGAACTTAATTCTTTACTTTATGCAATAACATTTCATCCTCTGCACTCGAAGTCCAAATCGAGTTATTGGGAGTTTAGTGGTGGAACCCAATGCCATAGATTGTCTTAGATTCGGGTGTCTCTGAAGCGAAAATATTTAAAATTAAATTTTATGATAATATATTCTCACGAGTGGGAATCGAACCCACAACCAATCGTGCTTACAGTCAGAAACCGTTCCACTGCGCCAAGATGGCCTCAACCATTGCAATAATTTTAAGATTGGTAAAAATAAAAGATCAAGAACTTTCCTTAATAATATTTTTATGACAGGACATGAAATTCCTCAACTTTCATTTTGACGATGTCTTTCGTGACGAAGCTTTCTATACAAGTCTCTCAGCTCCCGATCACAATGTGTTTGCTGTATGCTATGTTTGAAGAATAGTACTGATATTGCATCATTTAAAACCTACCTTTCTCCCTACCTTATTAAGAAAAACCATGAAAACACAACATCGTCGCTACATAAAACCTTCGTATGTCAAAGTACCTTACAATAAAATACTTCTAAACTTTAAATTTACAACTTACAACACATTTCGAAGTACCTTTACAATAAAAGCTTAAACATTTTGTAAGCCACACCCACATTGAAACGAAAATCGTCCAATTTTGGCAAGTACATACAAAACGATGGCAATTTAATAGAATGCATTTAAGTTGGCCCATTCAAAATACTAGCAAATCTAAAAGGAAACGCCGCTCATAAGTTGATCGGGAGCCAAAAATAATAATCTCTACCTGAAAGCTTCACAATTCACCTCTTTTGGCACGAATTCTTGAACTTTTCCTACGTCCTGTTAAATACTGACTGTGACTGTGGCCTGAGATTCTGATGTGGAAAGCTCACTATTTTATTCTTATATTTGTCCATTTATTTGAAAAAATATTTATAAATATGTGTTGTGATACAATTGTAGTGTATTGTAGTGTCTTTTTGGGTTCGACTCTCATTGAGTGATATTTTCACGCTATTTTTCGCTTAGTACGTTAACCAGAGAAAGTAAGTCAATTTGCAAAATACTTTTTGCATTAAAAATGTTCTGTGGTCTCCATTATTATGAAATTTTAAATTAGATTTTTATTTATTACAATTTTGGATCTCGTAAAACAAAAATCGATGATTTACCAAGTTTGATTTTGCTATTCAGCAAACATTATCGCAAAAATCAAAGAACACAGTGTCTAAACACTAATTCTCTCTGCCTTCCTAACTACATGCAAAAACAGGATAAAACTGAAGGAATAAGAAAACACCCTAACCAAATACAATGTTAGTATATATCCCTGAAATATATCGTTCAATGGTCCAATTATGATATATAGAGCGACCCCAAATGAAAATTTATACCACTTTACATTGTTGTTTATAGCGCACTCGTCGCGATTACAGATCCGCGCAGGATGTAACGCGGTGGGGATATCAAATAATTTTGTTATATATTTGCAATGAAGTCACATAAGGTTTTTAGTGGCTAAATAATTAGGGCGGAGAGAATATAATAAAGTTTAACTGGCAGTTTATATAAGACAAGAAAGTGAGTTAAGTTTATTTTTTAGTTTCCCGTTTTTAAAAAAATCTAGTGGCAAAACATTCCGTTCACTTAAGCTTCCGTCTGAAATCGATGGTTGTTATACATTTAATATATTAATAACTGACATTATTATGTGGCCAGTCGTGGTCCAGTGGCACAAGGTTGTGAGTTCGATTCCCACTCGAGGAGTGGAAATATTTAATATTTCCATTTTCTTCGCTCTGGTGCCGAGGTAAAGCGCGGCGTTAAGTCCCGCCACTTAACACGCAAGCCTCCGAATTCGGCGGAAAGTGGGAAGCGGAGTGTCTCAACACTAGGTTCCCTCTGCCTACCCTGCTGTGTGCGGGATACAGCGTGAAGCTAAAAAAAAATAATATATAATTATTATAGCGTATTGTAGCAGCTTTGAATTGATCTCCCACTTGGATAATAATTATTTTTAAATAATTTTCATTTTTCCTCTTTAGTAACGAAACAAAGCGCGGCGTTGAGTTCCGCAACTCAACACATAATATTTAGGATTCGAGAGAAAGTGAAGAACGGAGTGTGTTGGTACTAGGTTCTCTCTGCCTATTTTGTAAAGTGAGAAAAACGTGAAGCTGATAAAATAATTATGATGAAAACAATGGGAACCTAAAGACGAATAATTTTAATATTTAAGAAATATTACATAAGAAAATATTAAATGAAAAATGCTCTGAGCCTTCCTTTATAAGACGCGAATTGAAAAACGTAACCAATTCAAAAGCGAAATGTATTCAAAGGTAGGAAAAGGCAGAAATTTTTAATAAAGAGCAAGAATAATCGTTTTCCGCGGCTTACACCTCTATGGGAGCCCAGAAGTATATTTAAACATTGAAATAATCAATTGAGGTACAAAATTTAAGTCGTTTTGTTATTTGATATTATTTTAATAATTTTAAAATTTGAAATCGAAATTAAAAACTTTATTCCAGCTTTATTTCGCACAGAGAGATCAGAGGACCTAGTGTCAAGACACTCCGTTTTCAGCTAAATTTATATTGTAGCCTGTTGGATAAAGCTATCATAGCTGTGAAACTAATATAATAATTATTGTTATATACATATAACATACTGATTTTGAAACAATTTTTAACCGGATTAATCTCGTAATTTTTTTTTGCACGGAAGACTGTAAAGTGTTCGAAACGTCGGGTTTCTAAAAATGTATTTTCAAATACCAAAAATATACGCGATTAATCCGGTTAAAAATAGTTTCATTTCAAAATGTGTAGTAATCGCGAAAACAAAAGATTTGACTGATTTTTATAAAGAAACGTGTATATATGTATGTACGAAACGTGTATTAACGTGTATAACGTGTGTGTATAGCTTTAAGAAACATACAATATATAATGTTTCTTAAAGCTTCATGCTTTATTCTGTATGGCAAGGTATATAGAGAAAATCTAGTGCCAAGACACTCTGTTTTCCGTAATTGTATTGTAATTGTAATCTTTGTATAGGAAAACGCTGCACTTTTTCTGAATTTAATATAACAATTATTTTTAAATATATAACATACTGAATATTACAGATATATGTATTTATATGTTTTTAAGCTTCACGATTTATCCCGCACAGCAGCAGAATAGGCAGAGAGAACCTAGTGTCCATTCACTCCGGTCTCTATTCTCTTGAATTGGCACTTTATAATTTTTAAAGTAAATTTTATGTACATATGTTTTTAAGTAAATTGTATGTGTAAAGTTATGCATTCAGGAGTGTTTAAGAGCGCTTTATATAATTTTTCGACCACGCACGAGTAGATAATTCATTATGTTTTAATGAGGCCGGCGTAATGTGATAGCCATTAAGGTTTCTCTTAATAATTCCGCTTCGGGTAAATAAATATTATGGTAATAATTATTCTTTGTTATATATTTTTTTAAATTAAATTGTTCAATTTATTATTGTGGTATGTACAATTATAAACTTTCTTTTTGCGTGCGTATTGAGTGGCGAAACTTAATAACTTTTGTCTTAGCTTCACGCTGTATCCCGCACACAGCAGGGTAGGCAGAGGGAACCTAGTGTTAAGACACTTCGTTCCCCACTTTCATTATATTCATAACATTGCGTGTTAAGTGGCAGAACTTAACACCGCGCTTTGTCTCTGATACCAAAGCGAAGAAAATAGAAATATTAAATATTTCCACTCCTCGAGTGGGAATCGAACCCACGACCAGTCGTTCACAGTCACACGTTCGTGCCACTGCGCCACAACTGGCCCCTTACCAGACTGGTCTTATTTGCCAGAACGGAGAATAAAAAATAAAAAAATATTATTATGTCTCCAAATGGAATTCGAAGCCGGAACCATTTACGATTATAGTCAGGCACAGTACCACTGCACCACAACACCCTCATGGAATTTTAGTGTTATTAGTATCTATAACAACCAAATATATTTTATGTAAAAATGTATCTAAATATGTAAAGAACTGATACTAGAAAGGTTATGTTCTTGATTTTAATAATCTTATAACTGAAAATTCCTAAGCCGGTTGTGATGATGTTTTTACAAACAGATTTGTATGTTTTGCAGCTTATCATACAACTATTTGTTATGGAGAGACTCGAACTTAAGACCTTAATTTAGAAGTCTGTGAACATTACCAGTTAAATTATTTTTTTATAAAAAATATGAGTTAATTAAATTGTTTCCCTTTTTGTGATTTTTACGCATTTTGTAATGTTACTATTTTAACTGTGATTTCATTGATTTCAGAAAACCAAAAATAAACTGCGTATATTATTGGTTTACTAAAATCAATTTTCGAATACCAAAAGTATACGCGATTACTCCGCTTCCAATAGTCCATTCTTTCCACTTTATAATAACAACCATCTTGTAAATATATTTTAAATATAAGAAAAGATTTTGTTCGTGTAATAAATGTTATGTCCATAAATTTCGACCTCGCAGTCAAGTTTCTGTATAAATAAGTATTTATTTAGAGGAGAGACATTAATGAGCTTTTACGTTAGTGAGACTTTTAAGTAAGCTGTAGTAGTAGCTTAATAATAAAGTTTTATATAACATGTAAATTTATTACAGTATTCAGGCACGTGACCATACTACTGTTAGGGTTATTTATTATTACATTGTATAATTATAGCTAATTTATCAGAATAATTTAATTAAAAATATGTGAATTAAGTTAAGATTGGTTGTCCAATTAACTTTTTTTTATAGCTTCACAGGGTAAGCAGAAGGGAACCTAGTGTTAAGACACTCCGTTCCCCACTTTCCGCCAAATTCGGAGGCCTTGGGTGTTTAGTGGTGGAACTTAACTTGCCTCGATACCAGAGCGAAGGAAATAGAAATATTTAATTATTCCACTCTTCGATTGGGAATCGAACCCACAACCAGTCATTTTTTCAGCCACTCGCTTGTGCCACTGCGCCACGACTGGCCCCTTCCTTCCTTAATTAACTTCCTTCGATAAATAATAGCTAACTAGTAAAATAAACTCAAATAAAATCATTGCTTGGTGTGTAAATTTTATTTGTAATATTTAAATATTTTTAGAATATGTGATTAAGTTGTAGTATATTAGTTTGATTTTTAACGATTAATTACCACACGAATATCAGATTTAGATCTTTGACCCATAAAATGTCAAAATCGAACGTGACGTCATTCGTTGGGTAGATCGCAGAGAGTTAACATACCTTCAGAGTTCTGAAGATTGAATTGTGGAAAGTAAATATATACAAAAAATATATACAAAAAATATTAAAATTTTGAGGAATTTTGTCGTTTGAACTTTGGCTAACCCAAAACTAAGAATACTTAAAAAGTTATTTTCACTCTTTTTCCTTGCATAACAGGGTCGTCAGAGAGAACCTTGTCTCAAGACACTCCGTCCTTCTTTTTTGTCTGAAATCGACACGTTATATGGTAAGTGGAGGAGTATAACACCGCGTTTTGTTTGAGATAAGTAGGGAGAGAGAGAGAGAGAAATAATAATTACTTTTAAACATTTTTAAAGTGTTACTCCACACTTAGGAAAATTGAAAAAGACATTACAATATTCAGGCACGTGATCACACTACTGTTATACTTTAAAAATGTTAAAAAGTATTTAATAAATAACATTCTCTTTTGCCGAACGATTCGTTCGATTCGTAGAATAATCTTTGGGGAGCAGAAATTTGTAAATATCTCTCTATAGAGATGCTAACAACAAAAATAAGTTGTAATAAAGCGTATAAGAATTTCAACGCAGTGGATAGAATAACGCATGGCTCAGTGGTGAGAGCGCCTAGGCGGTATTCGGGAGGCGCGGGTTCAAATCCCGCTGCGTTCAAATTTTATACGTTTTCTTTAAATGTCTTTTCTAAATAATAATTATTTAAATATAATGATTTGGTTGAGCATTTGTTTCTCTCTCGGCGAAATGATTTTGTTGTACTCTTTAGTACAATAGACAATGCGCAGCGTTGGGTTCTGCCACTCCACACACTATATCACAATTTTAGGCGCTAAGTGGATAACAGAATGTTTTAATACTAGGCTCTCTGATTACCTTGATATGCGAGAAAAACACAGGGGACAGCCAATCTTACATTTTTTTCGCGAGATATAGCACAACGTTAAATTTTGCTATTGAACACGCAGTGTTTTGACTCCTAACAGAAAGTAGAGAAAAACAAACGTAAACCTGCAAGAAAAACTATAAAATTAATCCACTTTCAACCAAATTCACACACATTTATAATATAGAAAGCTTAATCTTTTCACAAAACGTGTCCCGACACAGCGGCCGGAACGTTTTGGCAGACCGGATAACGGCCAATCTCGCGATACTATTACGCGACGCGACGCAACGCGGTGTGCATGAGCCAAACTGCAAACTGAATTAAACGACTGTTTTGAATGTAGTATACACAAATTTTGTTGTTTTCGGAAGTTTTCTACTAACATATTACTGGGTGCGTGGGTTGAATAGATGTATGTTGAATATTTATATGTTTTCGCCCTGTCTTTCCTCGAGTGTTTTTATAGATGTATACCTACATAGTAGATAAATAATCTAGTGTTAATATTCTCCAGTTGTAGTTTATATTTATAATCAAATCACAGTTCTTTTTATTGTTTTTACAATTTTAAAGTAAGTTAATACACTCCCTATTTTACAATCAAGCAATTATGAAACAATATAATATTAACAATTGATTATTTTTTTTTTATAAATTTAGTAACAGCCTTGTATTGGGATATAGAAAACGAAAGCTTAAATGTAAAACGCTGTATTTTCTTCAATTACTCGTGTTTTCCTGTATTACTAAGCAGGAAATTTCGTAAAGGTGAAGAAAGTTAAAGTTTTATATAGTTTTATGGTTGAAAGCTTCTGCTAGCGGTTTCGAATCAATGAGTATAAAAATGTCACCATTGTCAGTTCTAAAGTATGCTACCATTGCGCTAGCTAGACATTAAATTATTTTTAAAAGGCATAAAAGTTACACTGTCTTTATTAATATAAGTAAAAATATACTATTAGTAGAAGTCATTGACGTAGCATGGCATTAAGTTCGGCAAGTCGCAGTATGTTATGTATTCAGGTGAAAAGTTAAAAACAGAGAGTTTTGCCACTGCGCCCTTTTTGCTCCCTTTTTAGGTGGTTAAAAGCGTTAAGCTGTAAAGAAACATTTTTTATTGTCACCAAAAGCAATTGATAAGAAAACGGCATTCCACTGAATCGTCGACTTGTCATAATGCCACTAGTTCGAGTAAAAAGTGCCACTTTACAGCAATTCCGCTAATAGCAGTTTAAACTTCGACAAAGAGTTCGTAGCATTAGGTTGTAGGTGGCGTGTATTTTGTAAGTGTACGATAGTTTAATTATAGTTTTTATTTTTCGATATTTCAAAACAGGTAAAATTGAAAGGAAAATGTAAAATTGTTTTTAGGTACTAGTAATTATGACAATTATAGGTATACATTTTATGTTTTATGTAGCTTTTATACCTAAGTATTTTGACAGTAGATAGCTGCTTTCGATTATGTGTTAAGCCTTTTTTATTGTATGTACGTATGTGTCTATTATATTAGCTTCAAATTATAAATGAAATTCATATACATTTATAACATGGACAGCTTAATTTTATTTAAAAGAATAAAGCATTGTATAGTGAAACATTTATTTTCAATCATTGTTTAATGGACTAAAATAAAAAAAATAAAAAAAAAATTACATAAATTTTATCTTTGCACATTACATATTTACTGGGAAGTTTAGTCTCTAAATGCTTCTTTACCCTATTTTAGATCTAGATACATATTATCAAAAATTTAGAAATTCACACCAAAAGTACAATAATAAATATTTTTCGGCAACGCATTAACGGTTCCTCTGGTGCTGAAAATGTTCATGGGCGGTAGTCGTTTAACATCAGGTCACCCGCTAGCTCGTTTGCCTGGAATATTTTAAATATAAAAAAACATATCGCATAACAACATAATAGTATCACACCACGTTCCGGAATGCTTGCCTCACAAAAGTTACGTACAAAGTTTTTGTGACAAGCCAACTCGGTAACAGCGAGCAAAGCGACAGGCGACTCTTGTAACGCGTTCAAATGCAGCCGCGTTTATTATTAACACGAGTTAGCGGCTTTACGCTTACTAAGGCTTTGAGCTTGCAAGTTTGAATGTTAATGTTAATTTTGTAAATTAAGTGGTTGATATTATTTTTTTTATTAGTATTTTAGGTTTATTGGTTGTGGGTTTGATTCTCTATTGTAGAAATTTGTAGAAATTATATTTTTTTTTACTTTCACGTTATCGACCTGCAAGCAGAGTGAACCTAATGTTAAGGACTATTCGTTCCCCATTTCCTGCTGAATTCTGAAGGTATATAAAGAAATTATTATAATTTAATTATTTTTGTTCTTTTTCACTACTAGAATGAAAACCCGATAAGATATATTTTTTCAATACAGTGCTCTATAACATATTTATATATTATCGAAAAAATGAATTAGAAAAGAAATGGTTCCAAACTATATCACAAAGATTATTTTATTAGAAGAGTACGAAATTTGATATTACAGACAGAAGACATGCAGAAAGTCAATATTTAGTAAATATTTTTCATAATTATACATTAAAAATAGCTTAAATTATTAAATACTACTCAAACCTCCATACGTTGGTCAATTTAAAGTGGTGTTGAAATAACATTAAGCAATAATATTTAACGGATCCGTTGGAATTAGTATCTTTAAGAAATGAGATATCAATACCACTGAGATAATAAAAAAACACCTTTACACTTTTTCTCATATAACAGGATATGCAGAGAGAACCTAGTGTCAAAACACTCAGTTTTAAAAGAGACATTTTAGAAACCCACTCGAGGAGAGGCAATTTTATTTCCATTTTCTTCGCTCTGGTGTCGAGGTAAAGCGCGGCGTTAAGTTTCGCCACTTAACACGCAATGCCTTCGAATTCGGCGGAAAGTGGGAAACGGAGTGTCTTTACACTAGGTTCCCTCTACCTACCCTGCTGTGTGCGGGATACAGCGTGAAGCTAAAAAAAAACACTTAGTTATGTATATAATATATATATAACACTTAACTAAATTTAGAATATCCCTAAAGAATTTTTTGCCTCACAAAAATATATTCCGGAACAGTCACTCATTTATTCAAGAGCGCGAAACATCGATAAAGCGTAGCACAATTTGAATATCTAAATTGGTCACCCGAAGTTCGATCATTACTTACCTGTTAATTTTTTCACCGTAATACTTTGTAATTTATCGACTATGCGTGACTCGACGCCCGAGATGTGCAAGTAAGGTGCAAGCTATTAGCTTTTAAGAGTTTTTTTTTATTTAGATATCTTTTAGATAGATACTCGTAGGTGTGAGATTTTAGTGACTAATTACTCTCTTCTCTGGTGTTGAGGTATAGCGCGGCGTTAAGTTCCGCCGCGTAACTCGCAATGCCTCTGAATTTCGGCGGAATGTGGGAAACGAAGTGTCTTAACACTAGGTTCCCTCTACCTACTTTGTGCGGAATACAGCGTGAAGCTAATAAAATGACTTAGATAAATAGGTGTGACAGATTTCTGTGACTAATTATTCCTTTCTTCGTATTTTCAAAATACAGACTGCGTGCTTGGTAGATAATATTTCTTTTTAGGGTGAAAAATCGATTGAAAACGGAGTGTCGTACCACTAGGTTATCGTATGCTGCCTTGTTGAGAAGAACTTGAACTAGGTTGATTTCACCCTAATTAATGACGTTGCATCATACGCATCATCCAGTCAATACTGGCTGATTTCAACGCCGCGTTTTGTCTTTTACCAGAGCGCAAATATAATCATTTTCCGTAGCGAAAATCAAACTCATAGCCACTTCCTCATATACAACCATAGTTGAGTTTTCATATTATGTATATCTTTAGTTGTCAATTATAACCCTTAGTTGTCTAATAAAAGTAATTTTTAACTCCTTTTGCAATATATACGATTTCATACATGCATGACCATTTAGGCAAAAAGGTAAGGCGTTAGTGGTATGTCATTCCGTTCACAAGTTTCCACTTATTTTATAAATATATACTATTGCGCGAAACCCAACAATTACTCAAAAAAACACAACTCAAAAAAATATCAGATCGAAGAAAGCAAAACAATAAAAATGTAAACATTTTTCCATATGAAAATCGAACTCACAACTTTCGCTTTCAGCAAACTATTCCACTACGCCGCGTTGCCTTTAACTATATATTATATAAGGCATAAATTTCTCTATATAAACTAAGTCTTACATGATACAAGTACGAAAACAGGTAGGCACTTACATTTATCGACCCGTGAGATTCTTGCTAACACGTGCAAAGTGCAAAGCTGCTAAAACTCTTAAAGGGCTTTCTTGCATATGAACGTTGTAACAGGTTCAAATTTAAAATTTAGAAACATTTATATACTACTACTACTTGTTGTTCATTACTTTTTATGTTTAAAATATAAGAATAGTATATGAGGTGATAATGGCACAGTGGGACACAATCTAACTGTAAACGTTATTACCTGTGCGTTCGGTTCACTATCAATACGGGAAAATGGCCCTAATTTAATTATTTTAATTATTTGCTCTAGTACTAATAAGAAAAAGCAAAAAAATATGCTATTTTTTTTGAAAAAAAGGGTAAGCGTGCGAATTCTGATGCGAGTATTTACACTTGTATATATTTGTGTATTGTGTGTTTGTTGTTTTTTTAGCTTCACGCTATATCCCGCACACAGCAGGGTAGGCAGAGAGAACCTAGTGTTAAGACACTCCGTTCCCCACTTTCCGCTGAATTCAGCATTGCGTGTTAAGTGGCTGAACTTAACGCCGCGCTTTGCCTCGACACCAGACCAGAGTGAAGAAAATGGAAATTCTAAATATTTCCACACCTCGAGTGGAAGTCGAACCCACAACCAGTCGCTTTACAGTCACACTCTGTGCCTCTACGCCACAACTGGCCCCAAGAATCATAAGCATGAAATAATTAAATAATAAAAAAAAAATCACTTAACATCAGAGAGTTTCTTTGATTTGTGGCCAATCACCTTATAGACAACAGCAGTGTTAAGTTACGCCAGTTAACACGTAATGTTCGACTAAGCTGTGGAAAAAAGAGTGTCTCGACATTAGATTCTCTTCGACTACTTTATTATGTGGTAAAAAGCGTAAAATTGCTTTGATTTTAAAAAATATATAATGTATTATAAGATAAGCATAAGTATCTATATATGAGCATTCTTACGATCAATTTCCACTCGAGATTTTCTTAATTAGACGAAGTGGGGTTTTAGGTTCCGTTACCTTTCTTCGTTAAGTGCTGTGATACTTGAGAATTTTTGCTTTTATCTTTATATATTGGCCTATGGCCTGGTGCTAAAGAGAATTTAGTGACACAACACTCCCTTTTCCATTTTTTTATTACATAAAGGAACATATTTTTGGATGGGGCCATCGTGGCGCAGTGAGACAATGTCAAAATTTAATCGCGATTAGTTGTAGGTTTTTTGTTTAGCTTCACGCTGTATCCCGCACACAGCAGGGTAGGCAGAGGAAACTTAGTGTTGGACACTCCGTTCCCCACTTTCCACCGAATTCGGAGGTATTGCGTGTTAGGTGGCGGAACTTAACGCCGCGCTTTACCTGGGCACCAGAGCGATGAAAATGGCCACGACTGGCCACGGCCACTTTAAATTATCTTTACTTCTCCGCTCTGATATCATAGACAAAGTGCGGCGTTGAGTTCCAGTCAACATAAAATGTCACTATTTGAGACGAATAGTGAAAAATAGAGTGAAGGTTCTCTCTGGCTAACGAAGATACTAAAGATAAATTCTAATTATTATATTCAAACGTATAAAAATTTCGACATAACTAGAAAAGAACGAATGTATTAATTTACTATAGCGCTTAGATATTTGCCAATAGGTGTGAGTTCGAATCCTGCGCGATTCGATATTTTATACTCCGTAACATAATGAAACAGCGTCTGAATTTAAACTTGATTGCTTGTTAAAATGATTCTCATTTGGGGAAATGTATATAAAATTTTAATTATTTTCAGTTCTCCACTCTAGTGTTAATTCACAAAGTGCGATGTTAAGTTTTGTAAGTCAACACGTAATCTTTTTAAATATTTTTAAAGTGTTATTCCACACTTAAGAAATTGAAAAAAGGCATTTAGAAAACGTATAAAAATTTGAACGCAGCGGGATTCGAACCGCCTGGACGGTATTCAGAAGGTGCGGGTTCGAATCCCGCTGCGTTCAAATTTTTATACGTTTTCTAAATGCCCTTTTCAACACGTAATGTGTTGGATTCGGTTGGCAAGTGTAGAATAAAATGTTCTGACAATAAATTTTTGATTATCTTGCTAAGCGGGAAAAAAGAAATATCAAATATATGTCGGCGCAAGGCGTAGCGCCTCTCTGTTATTCTATAATCCCGTCTATGACTCAACTTGTCAGGTGTCAGATGGTCGGTATGACTAATGCGTAAAGGCAGAAACTTGTTAATAAGAAAAGGTATAAAGCAGTCGTTGGACTGGCTGTTGCATAGTTGACGTTGAGCCGCGGTAGTGTTAGTTACTAGGCGGGACGCCCTGTCCCTGTGTGTTTCTAATATAACGTGATTAAGTGTTAGTTAGGTGGTGAGAGGAACTCGGGCAGTGGAGGTGAGTGTTTATCGATTATAAAGGGTACCCTTAAGCCTGCACTTGGGTCACAAGCCCCAGGCACTGCTTTAGAGTTCCTCTCCCTATAGTCGCGAGGGGTTCGGTGCCCCGTAGTCTCTATTACGTATCAATATGCGTTCGTGTAGTGTGTAATGTTATAATACGCTCCTGGCCCGTTGCCTACGCCCAAGAACCATTCCTGACGTTTATCAATCTACATACGTATTTGTGACATGAGATGTAATTCCTATATGTGTTACTTATATCATAACTGAGCTATATCATCATTCCTTTAGATATTCTACATCAGAAGTGAGATATATTATTACCATTTTTATCATTAAATCTTTAATATTTATAATATTAAATTAACAATATTGTCTTAACACTAGGTTCCCTCTGCCTACCCTGCTATGTGCGGGATACAGCGTGAAGCTAAAAAAAAAAACTATAAACATTATACAAGAAACAACTTCTAACATCAAACCAACATAACTTCAACATACAAATTATGCAATTAATTGGTAACAAATGGTATAATTTTACAACTGGCGTTATGGGGAACAGTTTTATTCACGTTTTACGACTGCGCTGCTCCTCGACGACTTCATCGCAGTAACGGCTATTTGCATTCATGTTTCAATGTTTAGAGTCATTTGAGGAATGTTATTTTGCGCTCTGATATTGTAAATCGTGGTGCTGTGGGTTTGTATGATTGTGAATGTAAAGGTTGTGGATTCGATTCTTGGTCAGGTTAATTATTATGTTTGATATGTTTGATATGTTTTGTGAAGTTCCACCTCTATTTATATAATATATTTTCTAATATTGGTGAAGTGTAGAGACGAAGTACCTTTCTTTGTAATTTGTAAAATAGAAGTAATTGATAATTTACCTCAATGTACTCAGAGAGCCTAGTGTCTAAACCTGTTATAAATATTAACGTTGAAAAAATTGAAATTAAATAAAAAAATATTGGTATATCACCTTTTCATTAAATTAGGTTGTAATTTAAAAATATTTTGTCATACATAGTAACACATTTGTGTTATCCCTTATAGAGATACAGAACCCATCCAGTCTAAGCAGGAACTATAGGCTGGTGGTATCTGCTTGAGAGGAGGATAATGACCCACCAACCACCGGATCTGACTCTGAGAACTCTCACAGTCTCTCTATTACATAATCAAATGAAATAAGCTGTACGAAATACAAAACACGTGTGACTGAGTGTACTCACGCGTTAAAATGAATTAAAAAAAATCACAAACAGAAAAAGAAAAAAATATGCAGAAAAGTACACGGTACTCGAGTCTGCGGCGTTTAACAAAAATAAAGAGAAAAAGACACATTTGTGTAGAAATACAACCTCTAACCAGTCTCAAGTTAAATTGGTCAACTTAACGTCATATAGGTGAAATTAACACGAAACTTAAATATATTGGTTTCTTAGTAAAGCTTAAGTTATCGTATATAGATTCAATTTCTACTAAGTAAAATCAAGTAGATTGTATATCAATTTAGCTATATGTGTATGTACTAAAAATTAAATATCTTCATGTTTTCCTCACATAGCAGAGTAATCAGAGAAAGCCTAGTGTCAAGACACTCCGTTAATCTACTCTCCGACTCAAATTGAAACAACGAGTATTGATAAAAAATTAAATACGTACTACTGCCTAAGATTCTGTTGTAATTTATAAATATTTTATTTTGTCATACAAAGTACGTTTTTTTACCTTTACGCTGTATCCCGCACACAGCATGGTAGGCAGAGGGAATCTAGTGTTAAGACACTCCTTTCCCCACTTTCCGCCGAATTCGGACGCATTGCGTGTAAATGGCGGAAATTAACGCCGCGCTTGTTCCTATGATACCAGAGCGAAGAAAATGGAAATATTAAATATTTCCACTCCTCGAGTGGGAATCAAACCCACAACCAGTCATTTTCAGTCACACGTTCGTGCTACTGCACCACGACTGGCCTCAAGTAAAATATAACAATAGAAATAGAATCGAATCGAGTTAGTAAACTAAATTTCATATATGTAATATAACATATAGAGGAAACCAATCCAAAACTGTTACATTATATAATATTAATTAGCTAGATTCACAAAGACACGCTCGTGTTTACAATCTACGGTAGCAAATATCGCTCTATACAAATATAATGCTGAAAATACATGTAAAATACATGAAAATATTACTGTATGTTAGAATAAAAAATGTTTTTAATTGCATAAGGTGGTTCTAGGTTCGAATTCTGCTTAAAAGAGTTCGTATTCAAAGTATGTGAATAGAACAAAATGTAGAAAAAAATTGTTGACTTTTTATTGGACCACGAATGGGTCAGTAATATATCAATAAGTAACATTATTTTTAATTTAGAAAAATGAGTGGTATGGAGTGGTACAGCGTTTGACTGTAAGCTGTGTGGGCTACCACGCAGGGGCATGACTAAGTCAGTCTTGAAAACGACTCGAAAGATGAAGATTATTCGTTAAGATATTGTTATAATTCTCCACTTCACGTCTTATTTACGTTGCGAAGCAATGTGTGTTGATTAGCAAAACTTAATACCGCGCTTCATCTTACCAGAGCTAAGAAATGAAAATAACTTACATATAGGGGCTAGTCGTGGCGCAGTGGCACAAGAGTGTGACTGTAAACGGCTGGTTATGGGTTCGATTCCCACTCGAGGAGTGGAAATTATATTTCCATTTTTTTCGCTCTGGTGTTGAGATAAAGCGCGGCGTTAAGTTCCGCCACTTAACACGCAAGCCTCCGAATTTGATGGAAAGTGGGGAACGGAGTGTCTTAACACTACGTTCCCGTTTGCTTCACGCTGTGTGCAGGATACAGCGTGAAGCAAAAAAAAGAAAAAAATACATATAATCATTACTTCAATTGACAATCGTACTTACCGATCGCGATTTCAATCAGTCTATCCCACTGTCTTTCTAACATAAAAACCTATACATTTCCACTATAAATATCAAAATAAACAGCTTACTGAACAAGAACTGAAGGCACCCATAAAATTACTTTATAAGCAATAGTATAATCTTCTTTACGTTACCGCAGTATCCGATGTGCGTGTTTCAAGTAATACCATGTAAAAACAACTCCGCGATAACTTTCAAGGGAAATCTATCGATTATAGATCGGTTATTACAATAAATATAACACGTTTTGTACTAAATGGATATAATTTGTAAGGTTTTATTGCTGGTAGAACTGGAACTGGTACGGTTCAGTTATTTTTGGGCTTAGTATTTAAGATTTTGGCGTGATAAGCTTTTTTGAGGTTAAGGTTAAAGATATATTCAGCTTCACGTTTATTCCCACGTAGTAGGTAATCAGAGAGATCTAGTGTCAAGACATTCCTTTCTCAAATTTCGGCCCGAAATCGAAATATTATGTGTAGAGTGGAAACTTAAGGTTACTTACTGTTTGAGGTCAGGTCAGGCGCAGGGGATGACTTATTAACTGTAAGCTCTATTGGTTGGTTGGTGTGTTCTATACCCACTCGAAGATACTTAAATTATATGCTCTGGTTACAAAAATTACGGTGTTATTTATGCTAATCAATGTGCAATGTACGCGAGCGAAAACTGGAGAAAAAAATAACTTCTTTCTGACAAAAATGCTTTCGTAAAGCTAGTTGTTTTTTATATATATAATACTAGGTGGTAATCGAATCCCCAACTTGATTTATGTTTTTTTTTAGCTTCATGCTGTATTCCGCACACAGCAGGGTACGCAGAGGGAACCTAGTGTTAAGACACTTCGTTCCCCACTTTGCGCCTAATTCGGAGGCATTGCGTGTTAAGTGGCGACACTTAACGCCGCGCTTTACCTCGGCACCAGAGCGAAGAAAATGGAAATATTAAATTCCACTCCTCGAGTGACAATCGAACCCACAACCAGTCGTTTACAGTCACACGTTTTGCCACTGTGCCACGACTGGCGCCAACTTATGTGTGTATGAAATCGAGCTATTCTTATAGAATTAAATTTATTTAAATATTAAAATGTATTTACACTTGAACAAGGTCAGGATAAATCGCTAGTGTAATACAGGCCTACTTTATTACTTATCCTACTAAGTTCACGATGATAGATGCTCTGTAAACAATTTCATTGAAATATATTACGTATTATCTCATAAGACGATATCGTTTAGGTGTAATTTAAATCTATTTGGCTAATATTAGGGGACAATCGTGGCCTCGTGACCCAGTGGTACGGCGACTGTCTGAAATCACTTGAAAATGTCTTTTTTAGAGTTATATAATTGGGCTACAGCAGCTAAGTTGCCCATATTATATTAATACATCAGTGTTGGGCAAAATTTAATTGCAATTAACAATTAGTTCATTGTTAACTGTAGCGTAAACATTAATAACTAATTAATTTTCAACTAAATGTGATTTTTCCAAAAACTATTTTTTTGTGATATTATCATGCGATAATATCTAATAAACTGTCAGCTTATTGCCTGTGTTTGTAAATTTCTCTTCAAACAAATAATTAATTGCAATTAATGTTTACCCAAAACTATAAAACATACATATAATATAAAAAAACACTGTATATTTAAGGTTTGTCTCGATTTCAGGCGGAAAGTGGGGAATTCAATGTCTTAACAGGCTCCCTTTGTCTACCTTGCTAAACGTAAATATGTATGAAATGGACGAATTTAAAGAGGCGCAGGTTCGATTATTTCTAGTAACGATCAATTTTTTTACTCTTTTTGAAGACGGCGACAATAGATAATAAATAATTATATTTAAGTGGCTTAACTTTCACATCAATACACAGATTTTTATATTACTATAATAGTTGTCGCTATTAGATCTTCTAAAACAGACAGAAAGGTCCCAAAACCTTTGAAGCAAATGAAGACAAAGTCTGTTAATTTCCAAAAATTAAAAGGCTTTGTCTTCATTTGTTATTACAGTTGCTACATTAACGCTTACTATGTGTATTATTTTATAAAAAATATATTTACAGCACAATATGTGCTTAATTAATTTGTTTGTAATATTTATTTCATTAATAGCTATAAAATATTTCGTATTTATCCGTCCCTATATATATTGACATTTTTTTCCTCAACATTAGGTCTAAAAATTTGATTACTTGATTTGATTAAATAATAATTCTACATAATTATTTTATATAGGTCAGTCGCAGGTACACAAAGGTTGACTGTAAACACGACAGGTTGTGGGTTCGATTCACACTCGAGGAACTGGAATATTTAATATTACCAACTTCTGCGCTCTGGTGTCGAGTCAAAGTGCGGCGTTAAGTTCCGCCACACTCGAAAATTTGGCGGAGTGTCTTTAACACTAGGTTCCCACTGCCTACCCTACTGTGTTCGCATACATCACAACGCTAAAAAAAATATTTATTAAATTACAATAAAAAAATAATTTAATTTATATATAAAATATAATAGATATGAAGGCATATCAAATGCCTTTTGGCTAATGGGGCACCAACTTCCTGGGGCCGGCGTCACAAAATTTGGCAGTGAGTCACGATTTACTTTGGCTTATAAAACGTATTCCAACTACAGTCACTGACTAATGGATTTTGAGTTTAACATTAAAACGAGATCGTAAAAACTGAGCTTTTATTTCTATTTTAATTCGTTTTAAGTAATTATGTTGAATTTCTTAACTAACTAACTAACTTACTTTATGGTGTCGTAGGACGGTATTGTATTATAAAAGAAATTCTTCTGGGTTTGCTCACCATTTGAGAAAATTATTATATTATTGTTATTTTCATGTCGTTGATCTGATAAAAACAAAGAACGGCGTTAAGCTACGCATCTAGACAACGTAATATCTCAAAATTGGGTGAACAATTGAGGAAGAGAATATCTTTACACTACATTTTTTGGGCACAGGGGCCAGTCGTGGCGCGGTGGCACAAAATGTGACTGTAAAGCGACTGGTTGTGGGTTTGACTCCCACTCGAGGAGTGAAAAAATATAATATTTCCATTTTCTTAGCAACACCTAACACCAGATTTTGAGGCAAAGCGCGGCGTTAAGTTCCGCCACTTAACACGCAATGCCTCTGCAATGCGACGGAAAGTGGGGAACGGAGTGTCTTAACACTAGGTTCCCTCTGCCTACCCTGCTGCATGAGGGATCAAGAGTGTAGCTAAAAAAAGAAATTATTTCCTTAAATGATCGGGGAAGTATTAGTAAATTAAATAATTTCATAGTTCTATATTAAATTGAGTTAATAAAGGGATCAACAGGGTCTAAGCCTTGAGTTTCGCCATCCAACAGGCGTCTTGATTTCAAACGGCGTGTGGAGAACGGACAGTCTTGACACTAGGCTCTCTCTGACTATATTACATGTGAAAAATTATGAAGCTTATAACGGAGTAAAACTAATTTAGTCATATGACATAGCAATATTATATGAATGTACCTTCATAATGAACTTCAATTCCGTTTTTTACGAAGGTCGTGGTCTGTCATAGAGCAGGGATACAATGTATGACTAGAAACGTGAACAGTTTAGGTTCGATTCCCACTCGAGGAATTCGAATATTTAATATTTCCACTTTCTTCGTTAAATAAACCTTGCTTTCATTTGCTATATTTTAACTCTTCGGATCTTTAAAAGGTAATTATTATTAAGATTAATTAATAACAGAAAAATAACTATGAAATTCTAACCATATATGATTTGTCTAACCATATACATATATATTCTATAAACATATGTATATGAAAAATTTGGTACTGACAGCTCTTATGAATCCAGCGTATCTCGAACGACATGAGCTGGCGGCGATAAAATAAAATTTTGAATTTAATAAAATGCAAATAGCGTGTCTTGCTTACTTTATGGTGGAAGAATTTCGTCTCTATGATGTACTACGTCGTCATTTTCAAATTTTAATCTCAAAATATGCATTTGAAGCTCAAAATATGAAGAAAAACGCTTAGGTATTATAATATTTTTATATATAATAATAATATTTCTTAAATATTTATGCTTTAGCAGACAATATAAATAGATCGGAGAACGGAGTGTCTTGACACCAAATTCACTCTGACTATTTAAAAAAATACTAGCTAAATTTAAAATAAATAGGGGTTCCCCCCATGTAGGAAAACGTATGAAGCTGGTAAGAGAGGGCCTATTTTGACATTCCCTCCATTAATTACCGCCCGAAATAAGACATTTTTTTTAAAGTGGTGAAACTCAAAGGGTCCTTTATCTAAAGTATTGGAACTTAAAAATGAAAATTTAAATATTCTTTGAGCGGGAATCGAACCCACAATGCACCAGGACGGCCTCACTATTATGTTATGCAAAAAAGTGTGAAGGTGAAATAATAACAGTGTCCTCAGAAATGGAATCTAAATACGATTTGTAAAATAATCAATAACGTGTGGGCAAACGTGTTGTCTCAATAGATTCTCTTTTCCTATATTAAATTAAAATTCTTAACGTGATGGCCCTTTTCCATTGACATATAAGAATTAAACATGTGAAGAATAATTTGGTGAAGAAACGTAGTTGACCATTTGAGCATTTACTCGTAGATATTTTTCGTTAACTAATAAAAGTCATTAAATATTACAACACTCCGGCGCAGTTAGATAGCGTCTGAACCAAACGATTTGATTATGGGTTTAAATTCTCTTCGATGGTACGGGTATGTTTTAGTTTTCATTTTATCTCCAGTAAGACTAAATGGGGTGTTGAATCCTGGTATTCAATCGGTCTTAAAGAGACCAAGCCATTATAATTTTTACTCTTTACCTATACTTGGTGTAGTATTTTATGTGAAATTAAAAAAAGATATGTAGGAGTTAAATTTTATTTATAACAATAAATTTGTATTTTAATACAATATACTTAAAATCTTTCATTGATTGTTAAACATTCGTAACATTGCGTAGAAGAGCTACGATTTCGTAGCTGTAGGCTACGAATGTGCTACGATCAATGAATTTGAAAACAAAACAATATCATACTTTTTCTCGGAGAGCAGGGTAGCCAAAAAGAATTTAGTGTTAAAACACTACATTCTCCGCTTTCCTTACGAATTCAACAAAATTCGTGTTAAACGCCGTGCTTTATCTTAATGGAGCGTGTAAAAGAAAATAATTTACGTAAACAATCTCACGAGAAGAAAATGAATCCACAAACAACGAGTTGATAGCTGTCTAGCTTATGATTAAATAATTGTTTGAATTTGAATTTATGCATCTTCCGGATACAGAAGAAAAGAGGCAAAGAGAAGCCACCATTTTCATCAGTTTCCGCCTAAGCTTAAAACAATACGTATTTCATAGCGGAACTCAACGCCGTGTATCAAATAATATATTTAAGAATCAATTCTTTACAATATTATAGATCATATAGGTGTGACACTAAAAGGTTAGTCATAGCAATACTTTAGGCACGAAGAAAACAATCGTGACTCAAAACACGATGTACGACGAATCGTTGGCATCTCTCCATTACTTCTGCGAACTTTCATACTTTCGTGTGTTATGATATGTAATTGTCCAAACTGTTAGTGACGTTTTTCGACTATGGCTAATGTATAGGCATAAAGTTTTTATATTATATGGAATATCAATAAACAAGAAATATTAAGGTTATCGCGACGCAGTGGGACGGCGTCTAATTGTAAGAAAGATTGGTTGAGTTCGATTTTCATTATTGTATTAAGGGCATTAATTGTGGCCAGTCGTAGCTCAGTGGCACAAGCGTGTGACTGTAAACGATTGATTGTGGGTTCGATTCCCACTCGAGGAGTGGAAATATTTAATGTTTCCATTTTCTTCGCTTTGGTGTCGAGGTAAAGCGCGGCGTTTAGTTCCGCCACTTAACAAGCAATGCCTTCGAATTCGGCGGAAAGTGGGGAACGGAGTGTCTTAACACTAGTTTCCCTCTGCCTACCCTGCTGTGTGCGGGATACAGCGTGAAGCTTTAAAAAAAAAGATATTTTTATGTTCTGGCACCCAGGATAATGCGCAGCGTTAAGTTCCATCCCTGAACGCGCAATATATTACTTTTCGGTGGATTATAGTATCTTGACACTAGGTTCGCTCTGACCATGTCTTGTCTTGACTATGTTACGTGGAAAAAACGTGAAACTGTAAAAGGAAACTAAAAGCGATGTTTTTAATGCTTATATTCGCTTATATCACGAAGATTCGAAATTCGGGTTGATTTTTTGTTAAATACAATAGTTGACATGAAGTAGTTAGATTACGATGGACTTTTAAGATCTTGCTTAGCGTATTATGGTTATTTCTCCGAGTGGGAATCGAACCCATAACCAGTCGCAGTTTAATGCTGTCTTAATACGCCATGATGGCTTCCTAGAATTTTAAATAATATAAAACTTATATAAACAATAGGAATAATAAAAAGTATTTCAATGAGACAAACTTTCCTAACATTTCCAGTTCAAAGAAAGCCAATAACTCATCTACTTTAAACCGTATACATCTGTTCGCGGGGCAATAGAATATGCATTTGTCATGCCGACGCGTCCAATCGATATGTTTCAAACTACCTACAAAATGGCCATTCTTTTATATTATTTTTAAAAATTTTAAAGTTTTATACTTAAGTTTAAAAATATTTAATAATAAAAATAAGTATAAAAGTCTATATTAATAAATTGAGGATTTTTAGACATTTGAATATTCATCTCTTGTTCAAAAGAAGAAGCAAAAAGCAAGCCCTAAGAAGCTTAAAGATTTGAATCGTTTTTAAGCTTGATATAATATACGTTGTGTAACTTAATACTAGCAAATGTTACTATCTTGAAACATAACGTGGTTGACGCATACTTACTTTCCTTCTTCATCATGTTAAAATCAGTTAGTAGTATTTATATTAATAATATTAATATTTAGTCAAGGACATTTCAATTTTTTATAGTAGCTGTTTTTAACAAGCGTTGTAGCCAAAAAATTAAGAATTGTATTTGCCTTATAATATATTATTGTCCAACATAACTTAATGTAAAGTAAATTAAGTTATTTGTGCAGTAAGTAAGGCAATATAGATGTTTTAATATGAAAAAGTCAATTAAACTTTACACGGTTGAGGAAATATTATACAAATATAATATGCCCACCATACATTATCAAAAAATAACTAAAAAACGGAGTGACCTGACACTAGACTCTCTCTACCTGTTTTACGTTAAAAAATATGAAGCTGAAAGTCAATCGTCGGATGGTTATCTGAAAGCAAATTCTTTCTCAAACAATAACTAATTTACTTCAAAATTAAGTTTTTACTACTGAAATTATAAATTACACAGATAAATTAAAACGCTCTTCGGTTAATACGATTACTAGCCATCGCCATAGCGTGCAGAAACAATACTGGGTTGGAGCTTCCCGCAATATCGGTCACGCTGTCGATTCACGGTTTTAGGGATCACTGCTATATTAAAAGTTAAATAAATTATTATACAATATTTTTTTTATTTTTTTTATTAGGCAGAATTTAATGTTAAGATACGCTTTACGTCAAGAAATTTTCTATTTTCCATCAATTTTAGATACATTAAGGTTTGATAATCTCTTGCTCAAAGCTGCGCTATGTCTAATCATTGTGTATAAAATATCTATAAAATTATATAATAATTTTAAAAAAAACTTTTTTCTTGTCATCGTCTATTCTTAATTTCATGATACCTAAGATAAAGCACAGCGTTGAGTTCTATATATCTGACATGTCTGAGACATTGCCTTTGCAGATTGTAGTGGAAAGCAGAGAACGGAGTGTTTTATACTAAAATCACTCTGTCTATCTAATATTTACAAATATCCTTATATGAGAATATATTTTACTAAATATGCGAGGCAATAAGTAAAAAACGAGTAAAAATTAAAGAAACTTGAAACCGGATGAAAAATATGACAAAAAAACAAAGAAAATATTCATATTAGAACTATTGAATAAGAAAATATATACAGAACCACTGCTATATGGAACAGTTCAAGCAAAAGTAGTTTTTAAAACAGCGTACAAGGTAATTAAGGTTCTCTGTCACTATCAAGTAGTGTCCGACCGAAACTGAATTTTCTGCCGAAACAGAAACCGAAACCGAACCTTCGGTTCTGACTTTAGTTTCGGCCGAAACCGAAACCGAAACCGAAACTGCTGATGACGTCATAAAATTTGCATAATAAGTAAAAAAATGTACATTTTTTACGATTTTAAAATTAAATGTGCAATTGAATTATTGTGATTACGTTGATTTTATTATACTCGTATTATGATTTTTTTCATTTTAATTCATTATATGTACATTTTTAAAGCTTCAGACCAGTTTTGCCGCATAGCGAATAGTCGGAGAGAGCCTAGTGCTAAGACACTTCGTTCGTCACTTTCTGCCTGAAATGGAGACGGTGCGTGTTGAATAGTGGAACTCAACGCTTTGTTTCAAGTGGGAGTGCGGAGAAATGAAATAATCATTCTCCCAAGTGGGGATTGAAAACACCACCATCGCGTTAACAGTTAGAGAAGCTGTCCCACGCTGCGCCACGAAGGCCTATAAACACGATTGGTTGTAGTATTTTTCAAGTTCGCTATTAGCTAGGGTTTATATCTTTTTACATTCGCCGGTTTGGTAGTAGTATTTTTTTAATTGATTAAGGGGGGGCAAACAGATGGGGATGGTAGGAATAGGGAAAGAGCTGGCTTACATGCCATCGAACCGGAACACATCATCAGATGTTTGGTGGTTCGTCTTTGACATGATACGCCGCGAGCCAGTTGGAGAGCGCATCTCCTACCACCAAGCTACTGGGCTACCTGCCTTTTACGGAACGCTGCCCAGCGACGGAGGGGATTTGTATTCTAACACGTCCCCCCACGGGTAAAAAGTAGTAGTTTAAGTTTTACTTAATAAACTTTTCTATTGTCTTCACGTTATTGTCTTCACCAGATTATCATCATGTAGAATTACAATGTCTACAGGAACAACACGGCGCAATAAAAGGGTTTATTAATACTATATCAGATGAGTTGCCAACTGTGATAATAGACCAATCCCCCAAAATGCAAGGCACAGATATTTTCAGGACCGGGAATAATACTTTGCCTTTGTCCCCTAATTCCATGTCCCGAAATGCCGTATCCAAGACTATTTTTTAATATCTATAATCTAATCTAATCTATAAGCTAGTTGTTTGTGTCTATTCAAAGGACTCGCAACCACTATCACGTCAAAAATTAAACGCCAAACATCTGAAAATGTGTTCCGGTTCATGTCATTGAACTGGAACACATCCTTCTCCCTTCTTCATTTTCAAGGTCGGTAATGCTTCCACAACTCCTCTAATGTTGTAGATGTCCATGAGCGACGATAAACGATTACCATCAGACAGTCCTTCTGTTAGTGTTTTGCCCCCTTTTAGAATGTTTTTTTTGGAAATAATAAAAAAGTAGTAAGTACTAGAGACCTACGCCAGTTCTCTTTGCCCAAGGCTCCTAGCGATTTACATAAAGGCTTTTCGAGCTGTAGCCCAGGGACCTGTGGGTTATCAGTCAACACTTGGTAAATATATATTTTTTTACGAAAATGAAAACCGTTTATTTAACTGTGCATTTCTTGCAGGGAAATTTAGATGCTTTTTTATGATATGATTTACATTGGATATATATTTATATTAACTTATACTATGTTACATTTATAAAGAAAACGGTTATATTTAAATAATAATTAATAAGGCAAGCCTTCAATATAGTATATTTACCGGGTTATTGCCCGGGGTTCGCAAAATTCATAGGTATTCGACCCCTGAAAGAAGCCACACTTACGCGGACAGACACACAGTTTCCTTACAGGCTAACAGGGATAGTTCATTTAATCTATCGTCAGCAGTTCATTTAGTATTCTCATCATTAATTTATAATTTATATATTAAAATCGTTTACTTATATCTTAAGATTAGGTTCACAGGCTATCAAAACACTCAAAAGTATCTAAACGACGTAAAAATTCATGAGTAGGTACACATGTGTGAGTAGTTTCGGCATTGCCGAAGGTTCGGCAGCTTTTTTGCCGAAACCGAAACTACGGCCGAAACTACATTTTCTTGCCGAAACCGAAACCGAAACCGAACCTTCGGTCGGACACTACTATCAAGTAATGCTAATTAACGCATTGTGATATATTAAAACCACGCTCTCATCCTGTGGGAAGTTTACTTCATTACATTATAAACCCTTTTTTATAATACTGTATAATTTTAATTTTATAATATAATTTTTTTATTTCGTTACAAAAGCGGAAAAATAGACATAATAATCCATACTTATATTATAAATGCGAAAGTCTGTGTGTTTGTCTGTCACGCTTTCACGGCTAATCTACCGGTCCGATTTGGATGAAATTTAGAATAGAAGTACTAAATAATCATGGATCTAACATAGGCGATTGTAATGAATTTTAGAATAATCATCGTATACAGCAGGGTAAACAGAGACAACCTATGTTAAGACACTCCGTTCCCTAATTTCCGGAGAATTCAGGAAGCATTACGTATTAAGTGGCGGGACTCAACGCCATACTTTTGCCTCGACACCAGAACGAAGAAAATGAAAATATGAAATATTTCAATTCCTCGAGGAATTTTCCACTCGAGTGGAAATCGAACCCACAACCAGTCGCGTTTACAGTCATACTTTGTGCCCTCAGGCCACGACTGGCCTCAATAACTACTTAAGTTTAAAATATGCAGTAAACCCAAAGACAACTTTATTAAAGACTTACCAACATTCAAAAAGTTTTTATAAAAATCGTCTTTATAATTGCTCGGAGACTTAAAGACGTGGCAGATCGTTACTTATTCAAATGCAATTTTTTAAGTTTAATTAAAAAATGCCAACTTTCATATTTTAACTTTTAAAGTACCGAATCCCTTGACTGTTAGTTAGACTTAAGGGATCTATGTATAAAAGATTAGGGGTCTATTTTTAAGTTTTTTAATTTTACTTTTAGGTTCACGCTTTTTTTTAAATAGATTAGTCAAAGAACTTAGTGACAATACACTCCGTTTTTAGTCAACATGCAATGTCTTGATTTTGCGAGAGAAAACAAAGCGGAGAGAAAAGTGGAAAAAGGTAGTTTTAAAAGGGAAGGTAGGTAAGGTATTTTTGAAATTAAAATATTAAATATCCCATTACTTACTTTAATCAAAAATGGGGCCTGTCGTGGCGTACTGGCAAGAACGTGTGACTGCGAACGACTGGTTGTGGGTTCGAATCCTACTCAAGGAGTGAAAATATTTAATATTTAAATTTCCTTCGCTCTAGTATCAGAGGCAAATCGCGGTGTTAAGTTCCGCCACTTAACACGCAATTCGGTAGAAAGGGGGAACGGAGTGTCTTAACACTAGGTTCCCTCTGCCTACCCTGCTGTGTGCGGCATACAGCGTGAAGGTAAAAAAAAAACTTATTTTAACATTGAAGCTTGTTTTAATTAGTTACTTTATTGTGGCGTAATGAAGGTAAAATATGAAGGTAACGGCTGTAGATTCATATTCTGTTATAAATACTTATATTTTTTTGGTTTTATATTTTAGAAAAAACTAGGTGTTAAGACATTTAAATGGACCACTGAGTGTCTTGATTTAATGATATTTTGGTATATTTCGAGATTGTGATGTATTTTGGCTTGAAAATGTCGTTGCTTTTGAGCAAAAATTAAATTGAAAATTCAATGTATTATAATAAGTAAGCTTACTTTGATTACCATTATGGATGAAATGCAATGACATAATTATGGATGAAATGAATGCAAAGAATGTGAGAATTGTTTTTACTTTTTTTAATGTTTCTTCTTATTTATTGTATTCTTTATTGTATTCTTTATTGCATTTAAAAAATAGTTTACAGAAAAGTAAAACAGAAATTGATGGTTTACAACGGTGGACTTATCTCTAGAAGAGATCTCTTCCAGTCAACCTGTGTAGGTTATGGATAAGTGCAAACAACAAGCGGGATGCAATGCAAAAAAATAAATAATATATATAAAGAGAACAAAAAAGAACGTATGAAAAATCACTATCAATAATCACATATAAAATTAAAACGTAAACTAATATATACATATTATATATAGTAAATAAGTATATATATACATATACACTTATTTACTACTTTATTACACTAATATTACTTTAAAACTTTGTCCGGCTGCGGTGAAGTAGTATCTAACTGTAAGCACGAGTAATTGTGGATTCGATTCCCACTCGAAGAACAATACTTTTCAAATTTTCATTTTTTCGCTCTTGTCTTGAATTCAGTCTTGACACTTTTTCTTATTCTTTTCTATTCTACTATATAGGTAAAAACGTAAAGCCTAAAAAATAAAATAAAAAGACCATCATGGCCCAGTGGCACGTCTGACAGTAAATGCGAATGGTTATGAATTCGATTCCCACTTAAGGATTAATGATAATTCACCTTCTACCAAGACAATACCACCCACCTTGAACCACGAACCCATTACCACCACTTAAACTTAAAACATTATAGGTAAAACCTAAATAAATCACGATAATCTAACCACTAACTCATTTTCCATCTAAAATAATCGTATTATAGAGGAAGTCATTATCGGATTCGCTTTTAATGGCTGCATTAGGTTATAATGGAAAGTGAAATTAGGTATGAATTTATTGGGCTTAATAGACTTGCTTAGTGATCAGCATTAGTTATGGCATTACTTGCGCTTCAGCGAATGCCGTAAAATGTTGAAGATAGCGTAAACGCTGTTGGGTGACTGGAATGTATTAAAATTTGAAAAAATATTTAGCTTTTTTATTTTTTTTAAAGAATTATTTAAATATTTATAATATGGAAAAATATTTTAAAAAATCATATAAAAATTTGAACGTAGCGGGATTTGAACCCGTGGCTCTTGGCAATCGCTTCCAGAAATATATAGTAATCTCTCTGCTGAAATAGTAACAAAAGAAATAAGTTTTAATGTGGTGTGGTTTGTGGTAATATTAACATGGTGGGATATAGAACATATAGCTTAGTGGTCAGGATATTTGGACGGTAAACAAGAGGTAGCGGGTTTGAGTCCCGACGTGTTCAATTTTTTTTTGGTTTCTTTCTTAAATATGAGGTAAACTAATACTTTTTCAAATATTTTCTTTTACAATTAGGTAAATAAGAATCGGATTATATAATCATTAACATTATTTCCGCTTCTACCTTTTATAGCTTCGTTAAATAATATCTAACATCAGTTGTACCGTAGTAATATCGGGAAACCGACGTGGTTGTGGCACAGTGACATGGCGTTTGTTTGTAAACGTAATGGTTGGGGTTCGAATCCCACTCGGAGTAACGCTTATACTAAAATAATTTTATTTGTGGCGTCTAAGACAAAGTTCGGCATTTAATTCTACCACTCAACAATTAATATATCTCGATTTGGAATGAAAATCGGAGACCGGAGTGTCTGAACACGATGGTTATTTCTATCTTGCTGTATGCAAGAAAAGTCTGAAAGCAAATAAAACAACAATAGATATTTAAGCAGCTTTACACTTTTTCCCGCATAACGGAGTAGTCTCAGAGAACCTAGTGTCAAGACACTCCGTTCTCCACCTTCCACCCAAAATCGAGACATTGCCTGTTGAGTGACTAAACTCAACGCTGTGTTTTGTCTCGATACTAGAGCGAAGAATCGAAGTTTTTAGGGATAATCTTACCCCCGAATGGGAATAGAACCCACAATCGTTAGGCTACATTCAAATTCTGTCCCACTGCGCCACAACCACCTCAATAGGTATTTCTACAGCTTATATTATCTAACCTACCATACCATAGTTTATGTATTTCATGCATTTCAGGTCGCGGGAAGCCAAAGCCGGAACAATCTTGAGCCAAGTTTTGATGTTAACTAATTACTAAATTCATCCTACGTGTAGTGTTTGAAGAACTGATGGTTCCTTAGTTAGTACTTTGGAGTGCAAAGTTTGTTATGTTTTCGAAGAAGCTTGCTATTTATTTATTGAAATTTTTAATACGCTTTTATTATTCTCACCTATATTTAATATTATATTTAAATTATTATTATAATTATATGGTTATAATTTAATTTCGTCGCTGTGGTTAGAAGGTAAAACGCAGCGTTAAGTTCCGCCATTAAAATCGCTATGTTGCAAGTATTTGTAAATCCTAATTTCAAACATAATGTAAAATGACTAATACATAACGTGCTAAAAGGTCAAAGCCTTTTATTACATTATTTATTAGAAGAAGAAATTAAAGAATATTGCTTTAAACAACTATTTTTTTTTATATATATAAAGAAAGCGTTTTTTAACATTGGATGTAATAAAACCGTTAAAAAAGAAAATCAAAGAGAATATGTTCTTCTCTCTGTTTTCTTTATATATCAAAATACTTGTATTCAATATTGTTCAATTTCTCTACTGTGGTGGGGAAATAAAACTAAGTAAAAATGGTGAATTCCACCACTAAAATCGCAATATCTCAAATTCACAACATTAGGTTGTCTCTGACTATACTTTTCTTCTTTTCGTTTTATGACTTTCGAATGGTAATCGAACGCGGTACCATGGTGTGTAGAAGAATTCCCTTACTACACTACGATACGATAATTCAGTATTCTGAGTTTTCTGATAAAAATATGTCAATAAAGTTATATTCCTTTTTTTATCCTCAAGTTTTTTCCGCATACCGGGGAACAGGTCAGAGAGATCCCAGTGTCAAGATACTCCGTCAAGACAGTAAGTGTTGAGTGGCGGCAATCAACGCCGATTTTGTGTTTAATACCAGAATGAACAAATGAAAATAAATATAATCATCCCCCAAGTAGGAATCGAATCCATAACCATGACTTTACAGTCCGACGCTGTTCCACTGCGCCACGATGGCATCAAATAATTATTAAAGTGTGAAAACAAGTTAAGAAACGTGCCTAGTGTGTATTTTACGATCTCGTGTGGCAAAACCATAGACTAGAAAGTAAACGTTTAGCCCTAGAAAACTAAAAATACAGCAAAAATTTCCAACCATACCTACAATAAGGGGAAACATTGTGATATTTACGCATAAATGTTGCCATTTGCATAAATTTACGTTTTGTTTCATTTATTTTTTTGGATTTTTTTCGTGATTTTGTTACTTTGGACTATAATTATTAATCTTATCGAACTTCTGCTGTATATTTCAGGTAGGTCAGGTTCATATTGTCGCTAGTGGAGTTTTAAGAATTGTTCCTATGTTATGTAAGCAATGTCAATTTGGTTGTCACTTCAATTCCGACACCAGCGAGAATCAAACCCACTACCAGTCGCTTTACAGTCACACTTTCTGCCTCTGCGTCACGAACGGCCCTTTGGTTCACTTCAATTCTTATTTTTTATTTTTCTTTTTGCAGCTACACGCTCAGACTCCATTCTTCACATCCAGATGTTGCGTGTTGAGTGGCAGAACTGAATACCGCTTAGTCTTAGGTATCAGAGCATAGAAATGATAATAATTTAATGCAATCATTCCCTCGAGTAGGAATCGAACCTACAACCAATTGTGTTGCACCATGATGTTCTCTTTTCCTTAAATTCATTTTAAGGTCATCATTTACCTTATTGAAGCGTAGTTGAAAAATATAAGAGTGTACACATGATGATTGTAGGTTCCCCTTATGGTACTATATTTTTTGGAACATAGCAGAGCAGGAAGAGAAAATCTAACGCCCATATCTTAAGGAACTTATAAAATCTATTTATATAGTTATATACTTTGAAAAGATAACGTAAAATAAATAATGTATAGACAACAACCCCACAGAGAATGCAATAAAAACAACAAGAAATAATTTAAAAAACATAAGGTTCTCTCTGCTTTCCTCTAAAACGCGTAAAAAAAAAAAGTTTTATAGTGCCATATTTTTTAAATGTTAACCTTCAAATGAAACAGTAGGCTATAAGTCTCTTTACTCTACACGTGTTGGCACCGCTTTGTGTAAAGCGTTTAGCATTTAAATTTTTTAACCTTGTGTTAAAAATTGTTTTGTAAAATTCTTTTATTGTTACATCCTAAATTGCTTCTTATGGTGACATCTAATTTACTGTTTTCTATTTATTTGTTTATTTTTTAACTTTACGCTGTGTCCAGCACTCTGGTGTTGATGCGAAGCGCGACGTTAAGTTCCGCCACTTAACATGCAGTGCCTCCAAATTTGGCTTAAAGTGGGGAACGGAGAGTCTTAACGGAATGAAATGCTCGCTCCAGACTATTTCAAAAGCATCACTGTCAGCAATAAATCTGTATATAACAATTACTTTAAAAAAAAGAAGTACCGCTGAGTTTCTTGCGCCGGTCCTTCTCAGGTCTGAGGCATTAAAAGTGAACCTAATGAAAAATGAAAATAAATAAATTATCATCATTCTACCTAATAAGAATTGCACCTATGATCAATTGCAATTACAGTCAGCCGTTGTCTCTTTGGCCGCATCGTCCATTTCGCTGCGCAACGATGGCTTCAGATAAAGAAAAAAATAAAGTGACGCAGAATCATTACGTTCTCCCATATCAAAAAAAGTTTAAAATAAAATATAAATAATATAAAAATAAGAATAAAATATATTTTTTATTGTCAAGCAACATAGGCTCATAGTTGGTTAGTATAAAAGAATTACGTAAGAACTATGTTAGTAAAAACAAAACATAAACAAAAAAATAAGATATAATACAAAAATAAAAAGAAAAAAAAGAAAAAGATAAATAAAAAATAAATTTAGAAAAAAATACCTTAAAAATTATACCTTAAATAACAAAATTTAATTTAAACTACCATAACAGCTAGATATCAATACCATCGTTCCGGTCGAGCGCAGCCTCGCCGGCAGTTATTGGGGGAGCTTGCCAAGAAATCGGCCTAAACGCTATCTCGGGACACCTCTGTTGGAATTATTCAAACCGGATTACGTATTGAAATAGATTTTATCTAGTCATGTGTATTTGAGTTAGCTGCAAAGTGTTTAGTTTGCTATTTTTTTTTAAATTTACTAATATGGCTAGTCGTGGCCCAGTGGCACAAGCGTGTGATTGTAAACGACTGGTTGTGGGTTCGATTCGCACTCGAGGAGTGGAAATTATATTTCCATTTTCTTCGCTCTGGTGTCGAAGTAAAGCGCGGTGTTAAGTTCCGCCACTTAACACGCAAGCCTCCGAATTCGGCGGAAAGTGGCGTACGGAGTGTCATAACACTAGGTTCCCTCTGCCTACTAAAAAAAAAAGAAAAACTAATGTGGGTCTTAGTTTCTGACTTTATATATGGATAGTGGGTCAGTTCGTTTCTTTATTTATGGCGTTTCGAACGCAAAGTTGAGTACTTATCACTTTGCTAATATCAAATTGTATGGAAAATATATAAAGAAGATTGATCGGTAGAAACCGGTAAAGTTTATTTTAGTTTATGATTTGACAGTAGATTCAGTAATAATATAGCCACCTCATCTATAACAAAACGGAGAGATATTTACAGTTATATATAGTAGGGTAGGTAATAATGTTGTTTACAGCTTTATACTTTTTCCTGCATAGTGCCCTACTATGTCAGTCAGAGAGAAACTACTATTACTTACTTTCTATCCTCCACTTTCCGCCTGAAAGCGAGAATGCGAAGATACCCGAAATCGCGGATGGATTGTCGGAATTCATTCTTTGCGCTTTGTCTTTGGTACCAGAGCGACGAAAGGAAAACTTAATATAATCAATTCAACGAGTGGGAATCGAACACATAACCATACCTTTACAGAGAGCACTTCGACGACCTGGTAATAATTATAAGAAATAATTTTTGTAATATAATTGAATTACCTTGATTATACAAATCGCGGTGTTAAATTACGAAATTCGTTAATTTCTCAATAGGTAGAACGGAAAATGACTTTAGACCTACACGTTTTTCACTGCCTAAGGCAAAAATCCCATATACTTGCGTAAATAAAAACTTAAAATCAAAAAAAAAAATACACCATCATATTGAAAATGCATTGTCTTCCAAAGTAGAAACTGCAGATGAATTCCCAAATACGAATTTGCAATAAATGAGCGTCTCGGGCTCTCCACTTAATCTCGGTGGAATTATTCATGGCCGCCATAGCGGGTGACACTCTAATAGCTTCGTCTAGGATACTTCACGCCTTCACGAATTGAGTGATAGTTTTGGTTGCTATCGATCATTGAAAGCTGTTATGTTTTGGTTATGATAAGTATTTCTTTGAATATTTTTGATGATTATTATATTTTGTGCTTGAGAGTCTAGTCACTCTGTCTTTTCTGGTCTGGTCTGGTAAATCTCGATGTTGGACCTAGATTGAGAGGATCACCTAGATTCGAACCCTCTCGAATTCTATGTATATTTAAAATTAGAATAAAACCTTAAAACTTTTCTTTACTATAATGTTTATTTACATTTTAAACATATTTTTCTAATAAATAATACAGGTTTTTTATACATATTGCGGGAAAAATTAGCTATCCAAATACTTCGAACCTGAAACAATGTGAATTAATATTATTTATGCAGCAGATTTACTCTTCCTGCATAGCAAAGTAGTCAGTGAGAATCTAGTATAAAAACACTCTGTTCTCCGTTATTTACGTCCTATGCGCATAATACGGTTCGCCATTGTTGACAACGTCTCTTTTTGCGTATTATACAGTATCATGTCGTTGTCATTTCTATTACTTAAACCTACAATTATCACTAGAAATCTAACAATTTTAATATTCCACATAACAAACCTTGCTTGTGCCACACAAATAATTTACCTGCACGTTAGTCTTACGTATTGAAAACATCTAATCTATGCTAAAATATTTGAGGTAGAACTGTTCTGGTCTACATTTCAAGTACTAAAATCACGTAAATCCCATTCGTCTGAGACCCAAAAAACGTATGTATCACACATATGGCGTGTGCCCTAGAAATATCAATTGATAAAATTCAGGCTCAAATGGCTTGAATTTAGATCTGAAATCTAGCAACGATGCAAGTTAGGTCCTAAATATATTTGTGACCTATTTATTATTTTGAGACGAAAATTATATTATATTTTTTAGGATGTCATTGTGTGAAAATGCAAAAAGTCATTGGCTGTAGATTTCATTAATACTTAGAGAAATGATCATAACTTAGTTATTGTCATTGCTTCGTTCTGTTGAATAAGACAATTCGCTGCTGTATTCTCCGGTATTTTACATATCATTACTTAATTTCGGCTTGAAAATGGAAGACGGAATATTTTGACATTGTTTTTTATGTCTTACTATTGCTGTGGGAAAAACGTGTAAATGTACGAAGAGTCAAGAGTGAAGTGACTTTTGATATCAGCAGACTTTGTCTCCTAATTCTGTAAAATGAAAAAAAACTGTCTATTAAAACAGACTGTAAAATACAGTGAAAAAATGAAAAAAAAGACCTACCTATAAAGCTGACAACATTATCAACAAAGTTACATTTTTACCATTGATCAAATACCGCTGCGTATACAAATATATTGTTTAAAGATGTTTTCTTACATCTTATGTGTGTGAATAACTCTTTAAATCAGATACATGTGGCGCAGTAGGACAGTGATTGACGTCGTCGATAATGAAATTCGTCCATTTAGGGAAATAATTTGTTTTAATTATAAATAAAAATAAATAAATAAATAAAATATATTTTTAATTATTTTTCATATTCTGATTGGGCAACACCCAGCGCTTGGTTTCTACATTCAAAAGAAAACGGAAGGAAAAGATTTTTTTTGTCATTGTCGTTGTCTGGATAATCTGGACCTCTGCGTTTATTCTGTACAAGCAAGCTTCACGCTGTACCTCGCACTTACCCTGCGGTAGGCAGAGGGATCCTAGTATTAAGACATTCCGTTCCCAATTTCCGCCCAACTTTGGAGGCATTGCATGCTAAGTGGAGGAACTTAACGCCGCCCTTTGCCTCAGTACCAGAGCGAAGAAAACGGAATTAAGTATTTCCACTCCTCAAGTGGGATTCGAATTCACAACCAGTCGTTTAAAGTCAAACATCTGTGCCACTGCGCCACGACTGTCCTGATAAAAACTATATATGTGCATATATAGTATATAACAAAACGTATTTTGCTTTGTTGAAATTCTACCAGTGTCTATCAGATAAACAGCAGCCAGTAAATTAAATTCCGAAATCAAGCTGGACTTAAACCACGATCCGTAAGTTGTAGCCACTCTTACGACATTGTTTCGCTACGATCTCTTATGGTCAGTGTAGACTTTAGATAGTTTTAGTATTTTTTTTTAATTTTAGTTCCAAGCAAGTTGTTCTCTGCTTTTAACCAGAATTAGAAAACACAACGGAACCCAACGTTTTTTGGTTCACACCGAAGAAATGAATATTATTTGCATATCATAAATCATATATCATAAATCATAAATCTCTGAGTGAAAGTTGAACTACTAACCAATCACGTTTACAGTCAGATTCTGCCTCTACTAATTAAAATAAAAAAAGTAGGTACATGAGTAAGTTTAGAACTCCATGTGTTGTAAATGGAATTAATGATATCCTATAACGTCGATATTATTATTTTTTTTTTTTTTTAAAGCTTCACGCTATATCCCGCACACAGCAGGGTAGGCAGAGGGAACCTAGTGTTAAGACACTCCGTTCCCCACTTTCCGCCGAATTCGGAGGCTTGCGTGTTAAGTGGCGGAACTTAACGCCGCGCTTTACCTCGACACCAGAGCGAAGAAAATGGAAATATAATTTCCACTCCTCGAGTGGGAATCGAACCCACAACCAGTCGTTTACAGTCACACTCTTGTGCCACTGGGCCACGACTGGCCACATGGCCTGGACTGCCCTGGTCGATATTATATTATCATGAATACAGCTTTTATTGTATAATCAATTTTATTACTAAATATTTTTTTATTTAAATACTTAAACATGTGTCTGTAGCACATGGTGTCTAATCTTTTTCGTTTCATTTGAACTGTTAAATTACTTTGACATGTATGCTACTCATAACTAAAATTAAACGACGTTTTAAATTAAGCTAAACAAGTTATAGTTTTGCTTATTTCTACAATTAAATTAGCACTTATTAAATAAAGACAATGATTATGAAATATTACGATTTTTTATTTTGATACTTAACTTAACAATTTTGTTCAAATATCAAAGATAAATATACCCATTATAAACAGAAAGAAAACAAAATAATGTTGCGACATTTTTAACTTACGTCTACAGCAACCGTTAGTGGGGGCCTTTGCCAAAATTTCTGCCTAGCTATCTAGGCGGGCCACTCGCCGCGATTTATAACGAAACTTACAAGCCTACCTAAATTCAACCTGCACATATTACCGTATATCGTGTTTAAGTGATATAAAAAGCTGTTTTAACTCCATTTCATATGAGTCTATTAATTTTTGCAGCGATTTCATTGCATATTTTTATTTAAAATCATGATTATTTCAAGAATTTCGTTTTTTAAAGTAATTGTAACTAAATTATTATTGTTATTGGTATATATATGGTCATAGACTTTTTATTATTAGATTTTTGTCTACTTCTAATATTTTTATTGTGTAAGTGTTTTGACGCTAGTTTCTCTAAGTATATACTTCCATTCACGATAAATAGAGAAACTGAAAAAAATAACTCAGTAGTTTTAATGTCAGTACAACGATCAATATTTGTGTTTTTGCAGTTTTAATAATGGATTAGAATAAAAGACACTATTGGACACACAAAAATACACAAGAAACATAAAAAAAAATCATAATTATATTACTATAAAATGTACTCGTATACAAAGACGGTTCTTTATTTTCTCCACTTTCCGCCGGAAATCGAGACATTGTGTGTTGAGTGACCGAATTTAACACCGCACTTTGTCGACTTCAATAGACCGGCGAAATAAAAATAATAATAAATATAATTATGTAAAATATATCCCGCACACGGCAGACAGAGGGAACCTAGTGTTAAGACACTCCGTTCACCACTTTCCACAGAATTTTGGAGGCATTGCGTGTTAAGTGGACCTTAACGCCGCGCTTTGCCTCTGACACCCGAGCGAAGGAAAATGGAAATATTAAATATTTCAACTCCTCCTCTGGGAATCGAACCCACAACCAGTTGTTTACAGTCACACGTTCGTGCCACTGCTCCACGATTGGCCCCAAAATAATAATGAAAATAAATATAATTATATTCCATAGTGGAGATCAAACCTACCACCAATATTGTTTACAGTTAGACACTGTTCCACTACACTACTATGAACTTCTTAATTCTCATGTTTTAATAAACAATGCGTTATGTTAAGTTATTTTAAAAGTGTAAATTATTAAATAAGTGATGAAGTAAATAGAAAGTGACATATTTAAGGAGTTCCATACATAACTGAGTTATCTCATTCGTGTGTTCTCCATACAACATCATATTGGCAAAGTGATAAGTGCTCTTGCACGTTCGAAGCACTATAATTAAATAACTAAACTAGTTTTATGACATTATTAATATTTATTTATTAGCCCCAATTTATTAAATTATTAAATTAAATTGGGGCTAGTCGTAGCGCAGTGGCATAAAGTGTGACTGTAAAGCGAATGATTGTGGGTTCGACTTTCACTCGAGGAGTGGAAAAATTTAATATTTCCATTTTAAAAATTCTATTTGAAGCAAGTGCGGCGTTAAGTTCCGCCACTTAACATGCAATGCCTCCGAATTCAGCGGAAAGTGGGGAACGGAGTGTCTTAACACTAGGTTCCCCCTGCCTATCCTGCTGTGTGCGGGATACAGCGTGAAGATAAAAAAAAGACAACATGGCAGACGCTTACATTTAACTATTATTACACGGCAATAACAATATTTAAGATATAAGTTATGAAATGGAGGAAGGAAAAATGTACCACAATAGTAAAATGTATAAGAAAATAACTTATTTCATACATTTTCTAAAACAATTTTTCAACTTTTTTATCATTTTCATTAGAGATTTGCTTCCTTAATTCGAATTTTGCGATAAAAGCCAAAAAAATAGGTATATTTTAGTGCCATTTTCCGAAACATGGTAACTTGGAAATTCCTTTGACACATGAACGCTGGAAACTGACTCAACTTTATTGAGTTCGCCAGTCACATACTTCCCGTAAGTTCGTTCCGATAGTTAGGCCTAAATGTGTTTGTGTAGAGCTCATATAACAGAGGAGACGTAAAACTGTTTTTTCTTCTTTTGTAAGATAAAAAAGTAAATACTTTTTTTGCTTTGTTATTGTGATTATTCTTGTCCATGTTTGTTTTTATTTAATATCGTATTGGGATATTTATAAATAACAAATTGTTTTAACATGAAGCGCGGCGTTGAGTTCCGTCATTCAACAAACTATGTCTCGATTTTGGCCTGAAAGTGGAGGACGGAGTATTTTTATAGGTCTAGGTGATTACCCCGGTATGCGGGAAAGAACGTCAAGTGATTTTAAAAAATAATTTACCGTCAGACGCAGATTTACTAAAGTTAATGGTTTACCTCAAACGTTAGAAGTAACGACGCATGAACCTCGCTATAAGTAATCAAATTTACGTGTAAAAATCTGTAAGCATTGTACGCTAAATTTTAACATTCATTACTTAATGACAAAGACGATCAACATAGAAGCATAAAAATAGCTTCACGCTATATCCCGCACACAGCAGGGTAGGCAGAGGGAACCTAGTGTTAAGACACTCCGTTCCCCACTTTCCGCCGAATTCGGAGGCATTGCGTGTTAAGTGGCGGAACTTAACGCCGCGCTTTACCTCGACACCAGAGCGAAGAAAATGGAAATATTTAAATATTTCCACTCCTTGAGTGGGAATCGAACCCACAACCAGTGGTTTACAATCACACGTTTGTGCCACTGGGCCACGACTGGCCACAATATAGGAAGCATAAAACCTTTTATAAGCTTACAGTCAGTGAAGAACGTAACTAAACTCCGATTTTTCCATTTTAACGTAACTTAATAAGAAAGAGAAAAGAACAAAAGATCATTTGACCTTGGCTTATGCTACTTGATCTCGATGTGGCTTGCCTAGAGGGACTATACAAGATAAGCAAAGAAGCATAACGTAGCATATAAGATTAAATCAGCGAAAAAACTTGGCCGTGGCGCAGTGGCACGAACGTGTGACTGTAAACGACTGGTTATGGGTTCGATTCCCACTGAAGGAGAGGAAATTAATATTTCCATTTTCTTCGCTCTGGTGTCGAGACAAAGCGCGGCGTTAAGTTCTGCCAATTAACACGCAATGCCTCCAAATTCGGTGGAAAGCAGGGAACGGAGTGTCTTAACACTAGGTTCCCTCTGTCTACCCTGATGCGTGCGGGATACAGCGTGAAGCTAAAAAAAAAACTCCGATCTTTTCTTTTTATCTTAACTTAATAAAAGAGAATAAAATAGTATAATTTAAGAAAAGAAAAACAGGTTGACCTTGGTCTATCATATTAAAAGAAGTCTACAAGACTACCAAAGCATAATTACTATAATATAGAATTTAAAATCAACGAATTACGTAACTTAACTCCGTTTTTTTCCACTCAATAAATGAAAAGAATAAATCCCCGTAATCTAGAACCCAAAGCATACCGCCAGTATAAGTATAAAGGTACGTCAGTAACTGTCGTACATAAACAGCCGGCGCCAGTCTTTACGAGATGCGTGGCGCCGACGGGTATTTAATAATTGGATTTGTTTAATTGCTTACTGTAATGCTTGAACACGCCACGTCCTGCCAAGATCTTTCATTTCATTTTCATTACCATAAATTTTAACATGTTATTGTAGTAGGCTAGCTCATAACGATCAAAGTTCTAGAATTAATTTAATTTCTAGATCTTTTGCTTAAAATTGTGCTTTTTTTGGTAAGGTTATTTTACAGGAAAAGATCAATTTTGGACCATTTTTGGTAAAATGAGAAGGAAGAGACAGAAGATCTTTCGGAAGGTGTACCAAAAGGCTATCTTTCTTCTTGGTTGAAGTGTGGTTAAGTTCGTAATTCAACATGAAACCTCAATTACTGTGTATGTGGACAGAGTGTCTTGACACTACTCTCTACTACTACTCACTACCAGTGGAGAACAGAGTGTCTTGTCATTAGGTTCTCTCTGATTACCCTGATTTACAGTAAAAATTGTGAAACTAAGCGTTTAATACAAAAGCATGGACCAATCAAAATAAATAAACCTTTTAAAACATTGTGTGAATATGAAATAAACTAGTTTTGCTTTAAATTACAATTATATATTTTACTTCAATAAGGGTTGTAAGTTGGGAAAACCTAATTCATTTAGAAATTTTGAGCCATATACAAAGCCATAGTGAACAAGAATATTTGTAATTGCATTCTACTTTTTATCGTTATTTTTCGTTTTAAAGGAAGAAGGTAGAAGGTAAGAATGTAGAGGAGGAGAGAGAAAGTAATGCTAAACTGTCAAATCTTTTTCCATACATCTAAAGTTATAGTTATTTGTAAATAATGACCATAGTGTTTTAGTAAGCCAGCTCTCCCTATTCCCACTTTTCCCATCCTTCCTCCCTCCTTCTGTACTACATCCCCAAGGCTGGCAACGCATCCACACTTAACGTTGTGGGTGTCTATGGGCGAAGGTAACCGCTTAACACCAGGTGGACCTTCTGCTCGTTTGCCTCCTTTATTCCATAAAAAAAAGGTAATTATAGCACAGTAGTACAGCATTTAACTATAGTCGCGATTGGTTGTGGGTTCTTTTCCTACTCGGAATAATGCAGAGAAATCAGAGCGGAGAAATGAAAATAATTTAATTAATTTAAGGTTAACAAAATTTGTCTTGTCACGCTTTGGCGTGACGTTGAGTTCTACTACTCAGTCAAGTTGCCTCAAGGTTCTATGTGACTAGCGTTATACTTAGAAAAAAAGTTATGATAAACTTGAAAAGATACTAATACTGAAAAATAAGTAATTTTTTAATATTAGATACATTTTATAAAACATGTTACAAAAGTTTCAAAGTAAAAATACATAACAACCGTCCCTTTTCAGAGCAACTTCTAAACCTAAGGCAAAAGTAAAGTTTTAGGGGTTGACTGACAGTTTTTGTAATATGTTATGAATAAATAATATCGCTGTAACGCAGTTGAAATTAGTTTAGCCTTCAGCTTTCGTCTATTTATGCGATGATTTAGGGATACAATCTTAGTCAAAAAAATATTTTAAAAGTTCTTATTATTACCATAATTAGCCTAATTTCATAATTAATCTACAGTACGGATTTTTCTTACGTATTTTTCTTTTAGCTTCACACTGTATCCCGCACACAGCAGGGTAGGCAGAGGGAACCTAGTGTTAAGACACTCCGGTCCCCACTTTCCGCCGAATTCGGAAGCTTGCGTGTTAAGTGGCGGAACTTAACGCCGCGCTTTACCTCGACACCAGAGCGAAGAAAATGGAAATATAATTTCCACTCCTCGAGTGGGAATCGAACCCACAACCAGTCGTTTACAGTCACACGCTTGTGCCACTGAGCCACGACTGGCCACTGTACGTAATTTGTCAAACAGTATTTAGTGGTAAGACATTCCGTTCTGGAACGTATCAAGTGTTTTTTGAAAAAATAATTTATATTCATAAAATTTATATTTCGACATAAAATTTCTAAGTGCTATTTAAAGTTATTTCTATAACTAATATCATAATCATTAATTTAGTTGAAAGATATTATTTGACAAGCTGACAAGAGTTAGTTAATATAATTGCCTCATTAAAAAGCTAAATTTTATTAAAAAAGTATTATCGTACTAGAAAAAGCGAAGAACGTCAGAGTAGTCTCTTTAGAATCTCTTGGCATAATCTTAAGTAAGAAGCCTTCCTCTTATTAGAGATAAAATATCGAAAAGTGAAGCTAAAATCTTGCTTAAGAAAAATATTAAAGAGCAACAAAAAATTAAGTAACAAAATTCGAACCTACGTCTTTTGGGAATCGTCCAAGTGTTTTTTCTAATAAAGCTATACGTTGTTATCAAGCTACCTGGACAATATTTAAATTATAATTACATGTTTTTTTTTTAGTTTCACGCTGTATCCCGCACACACCAGGGTAGGCAGATGGAACCTAGGATTAAGACACTCCGTTCCCCACTTTTCGCCGAATACGGAGGCATTGCGTGATAAGTGCCGGAAGTTAACGCCGCGCTTTACCTCTAATACCAGAGCGAAGAAAATGGAAATATTAAACATTTCCACTCCTCGAGTGGAAATCGAACCCACAATCAGTCCTTTACAGTCAACACGTTCGTGCCCAATTGTTTTTTATAACTTTTCTAAAGCATTTTTCCCACTTCATATTTTTATGTGTTCATTGTATGTATTTAACACAATAAAATATTAAACTATAAGCTCTATTATAAAGAGACAGTAAAGTTAAAACACTCCATTCTTTATTTTCCAGGTAGATGAAAAATGCATTTTTTTAGAAAACATATAAATTTCCTAAGTTTCTGAATAACTTTTAAGCATTTTTAAAGTGTTATTCCACATTTAGGAAAATTGAAAAATACATTTAAAGAAAACGTTTAAAAATTTATAAAAATTTGAACGCAGCGGGATTCGAACTCGCGCCTCCTGAATACCGTCCAGGCGCTCTCACCACTGAGCACTGAATTTTTATACGTTTTCTTAATAAGTGTTCTACAGAATAAGTCTTTAAAAGTTTTAATAGTAACATGTATTAAATGTAAAATAGGAATTGAACCCCGAACCATCGCTTGTAAAGTCAGACACTTGCCATGCCAATATCCCGTCAATCGGACTTCTTCAGCGCATTATCGGACTCCTATTTACAATCTTGCTCGAGTACGTGCCGCGCTGTTACGGTTTACATTTACTGATATTGTTCAAGTTATAAGCGATTTATTTAAAAATAAACATTTATTTTTGTAGATTATTTTTTTAAATATTTTTTTTAATTAGTTTTTATGAATTGTTTTCACTTAACCATCCTTGGGAGCGAAATAAAGTGTGGTGTTAGTGTCCGTCTTAAATAAAGGCGGAAAGTGAAGATCGTGAGTTTCTCTGAGTATTCTGTTAAGAAACTTGTTATAATTTAGTGCGCAGAAGTTCGCAAGAAAATATCCATTCACTCTTCATCTTAGATTTTTTTAAATTAAATTTTAATGTGCTATTATTAATAGCATTAATGGAACTTAAGATAAAATAAATATTAAACACGAACTCATTTTTAAAGTAACGTTATGTTAAAATAAGCATATAATTATATAACTTAATAGATAGTTAAATGACAAAGCTAAAAGACATTTAAAACATTTAATAGCCCTATTAGCATTTTTTTTCTACCGTCATCCATCTTCGTTTTCCACTTTCTAATATTATCTTGGACATTGCTGGTGTGCTAAGTGGAAAAACTTTATATCATGATTTTCAACCAAATCAAAGCCAAAAATCTAAATAATTGATATTAGCCACTCCCTCTTATGGAAATCGAAGCCACAAGCATCCCTATACAATTAAATATCCCACTACGATGCCTTTTGGCTTTTCTATATACAAAAATACCCAATGATATGCATACCAATGGGGTACAAAGTGTAAACACGACTGGATGTGGTTCATATTTAATTTTTACATTTTCATCGTTCTGGTTTCAAACAAAGATCGGCGTTGTCTCGCTACTTAACACGCCTCCAGAATTCGGTGGAAAATGGGGAACGGAGTGTCATAACACTAGGTTCCCTTACCCTGCTGTCTGCGGGATACAGCGTGAGGCTAAAAAAGAAAAAAATATCGCTATTGCTTTTGCCTTACACCACAGCATTGCATCTATCGCGGAGATTGGCCGGGGACGTATTCAATTTTGCACCGTGCCCTATCTGCCGGCTCTATTAGCCAAGCATTTTTCGTTCATACCAATCGTGTTAGATTTGCCCTTTTTCGTGTTATTGTAGATATCTGATGGAAAGCAAATACTCGTGTGTGTGTGTGTGTGCTTAACTGAATTGCGTTTCGACTTTTGATTTTCGTATTTTTAATTTGGATTTTATAGGCTGTTATTGGGAAAATGTCTGTTTTTATATTGAAATTGACAAGATTTGGACAGAAAAAGGCTTGTAAAAAGAAAAGCCTGGCCTTGAGTTCCGCCACTCATGCAAGATCTCGATATGAGGGCTGAAAGTTGAGAACGGAGTGTCATGACACTAGGTTCTCTCTAGAGTACCGGCTAAGTGGGAAAAGTTGTGAAGACGCTTTTTTATAAAGAAGATGTTTCAATACGAGTAGTTTAATGTAAATATGGGTTTACAGACAGGTTGCAATGTAAGCATAAATATTATAGCGTAGGGGTATGAAAAAGAACAATATAAATTTCTAAATTATCTAAAGTGAGTAGCACTCTCTGTTTAGTCGTTTTTATTTTTATCATCATAACATTATAACATCAACATTTATCATGCATAGTTGATACCTAATTAATTACACCAATCGTAGCATGGATTCAATTTTTACTAGATGAAGTGATCAAAATTTAATTACTATTATTTTACAGTTTTTTTGAATTAGACTAAGTGCGACGTAAAGTTCCAAAGGTGAAAAGTGAACAACGAAGAGTCAAGACACTACTTTGCTATGTGAAAAAAAAAGAGTGAATCTAAGAAAATATTCTAAATAACGTGGAAATTTTCTAAAAAAAACAAGCCGTGCAAAAACGAAACTTCTTAACATTGCACTTAGGCATTTCATAGGCATTAAAAAACATCAAAAATACGTATTTCTGTTACACAAAATCGCTCAAAAGAGCTCCATGGCCAGCCAACTGTACGTAATTCTTTTATCGTTCCCCCCCGATACTCCAAACTCTAGTCTTTTGCAAAACAAAACTCGTGTAAAACTTCCCCGGGTGGCTTATGCCTCATTTGGCACAGGATGAGTTTCCAAGTCTATTTAAATTTAGAGCATGTCTGTACATAACTCTTATTTATTGGTCGGAGGCAACTTAAAGTTTAATTTCTTATGTAAGCAAAGTTTATCCGCACTTTTTGGTCAATGTAGTAATGAAGGGTTGATACTCTATATTTTGTGTCTCGATTTCAGGTGGAAAGTGGAGAACGGAGTGTTCTGACACTAAGTTGCTTACACTCTTTGAACACCCTGTATGTGCTGAAAAGAATAACATATTAGTAGTATATATATATATATATATATATATATATATATATATATATATATTATATAGATATATATATATATATATATATATATATATATATATATATATATATATATATATATATATATATATATATATATATATATATAATATATATATATATATATATATATATATATATATATGAAATAATTTCATTATATTTTGTAAGTTCAGACGTTTTTGCGGAATAGGCCTGGAGAACCTAGCAAGAAGACACTTGGTTCTTTAATTTTTACTTATTTTAGAGATATTCGTGTACACTAAAATTACACGGGCCTTACATATTTCTTTCAAAACAGACTATCTTTGTATCAACCACAAAATGTTTAAATATCATAGGTAAAATATATTCAGCACCTTCAATACTAATAATTATGCTTCATGTGTTTCCCTGCACAGCAGGGTATTTGAGAATCTCCTCATGGTGTAATGGGACAGCGTCTGACTGTAACGCAATATTTATGGATTCAATTTCCGCTCAGAGGAATTATTATATAAGACTTCTTCGCCCTGGTACCTTAAACAATGCGCGGCGTTGGGTTTCGCCATTCAACACGTAATGTCTCAATTTTAGGTTCTCTCCAGCTACTCTGCCATGCGGGTTAAGGCGTGAAGCCGCAACTTAAAGTCAACTTTCTTACATAACCAAAGTTCATCCGCACTTTTTGTCAATTTAGCAATGAAGGCTTAAATCGTTTTTACGCAAGCTTTCTGCGGAAGCTCCTTTTTTTCTTAAAGTTTCTTCATAATTTTTAATATTACAGTATTTTTTCATTAAGCCGTAAGTAATTATTCTTGTTGGAATTTTTCAACGTTGTATTTCACCCTTCTACTAAGTAAGGATATTATAAGAAGTCGTTTACAGACCTCACCTTTTAACTGAAACATATAACTTTGTAGCTTTTTTAGCTTCACGCTGTATCCCGCACACAGCAGGGTAGACAGAGGGAACTTAGTATTAAGATACTTCGTTCCCCACTTTCCGCCGAATTCGGAGGCATTGCGTGTTAAGTGGCGGAACTTAACGACGCGCTTTACCTCGACACCAGAGCGAAGAAAATGGAAATATTAAATATTTCCACTCCTCGAGTGGGAATCGAACCCACAACCTGTCGTTTACAGTCACACGCTTGTGCCACTGGCCACATATAACTTTGTAGCTTTAGTGCTTTAAAAGCTTAGCTTTCATATATGTCTTTATCATTTACCATTTTGTAAGAAAGACAAAGAAAACATAATATTATGACACTCCGTTCGTTATTTAGCGTTCTTTAGTTATCCTTAATTCTTTGATCTAGAATCTTTTATTTAATCACTACAAAAAAAGTCTCATTGAATGTTTTCAGGCTTGAGGCATTAACTATAATGAATCGGTAACACGTGCAAATAATTATTTTGGACAGAATTATTTCAATTTTGATAAAGATTTTTGATGTTAGCTATAACCCAAAAAACATAATTCGCAAAACAGAATTCAATTGAACATTCGCTGAACAGAATTGAATTGAATTGAAACATCGCGTATACAGTCAAATACCTTTCAAACCACAAAGTCACCTAAATTCCTTTTCTCATAATCCCCTAGAAAAAGGCCAAACATTTAATATAAATCTTACACCAACCGTCGGCCAGGCCTTGTAATTAATTCACACTTTATTATAACGTCACGCTACTGATTTGTGTCTTCCACGCCTAGTTAGCGAGCGCTTGTTATGCGTTATTCTGATTATATACTACTTATACAGTATACAAGGTGTTTGCTGTGACTTTGTTCGCTAAGAAATTACCATTTCTTTGCCAAATTTTAAGCAAAAAATGATGCAAATTTATTTAAACTTGTGAAGAGTATGGGATCTTCAGTCCTGTTATAAAAAAACCTTTATAAATAAACTATATTTCTGCCAAATTTCACCGTTTTTTTATATTTTGTGATGAGTGACCTTCCGCTATTATTTGTTGCACCGTGTATTGTTGCCGTGTTGAGCTCCTATAGTCAAAACGTTATGTCTCTACGAAACGATTTCAATTGTTACCTTTTTTTTGTTTTTTAGCTTCACGCTGTATCCCACACATAGCAGGATAGGCAGAGGGAACCTAGTGTTAAGACACTCCATTCCCCACTTTTTAAAATTTTATTTCATTTGCTGTATGGCTTAATTCAATACCTATACCCTCTATATATAAACTATGTTTCTGCTAAATTTCAGAATACTACGTTTAAGATTTAAGCGCATCAAGCATATTGATAGTGTCAATATAATATAAATAATTGAATCAAAAATAAATGTAGTTAGTATCACATGATATACGCATTTCCACATGATATACCAGTTCCTTCACTCTAGAATGAAGATATTCCGTTTCACTCTTTCCACCAGTTACGAAAAATTATGTGTTAACTAGCGGAAATCAACGCCTCGCTAGGTAGGGAATGAAAAAATTATTTAAATATAATCATTCTTTTGATTTTTTTTAGCAGTGCAATACTTTATCTAATCCATCGTTTGAGATTTAAGCATATGGTATGCTTAAAACTCAAACGATTTTACGCATATTGATAGTTTTTTTAGCTTCACGCTGTATCCCACACACAGCAGGGCAGACACAGGAAGCCTTAGTTCTTTAGTTCTTAGACTCCTCAGTTTCCGCCGAGCTCTGAAGACATTACATGCTAACTGACAGAACTTAACGCCGCGTTCCACCTCGACACTAGAGCGAAAGAAATGGAAATATTAAATATTTCCTCTCCTCGAGCGGGAATCGAACTCACAACCAGTCGCTCTACAGTCACACTTTGTGCCTGCGCCACGACTGGCCTCAACACTGATAGTGGCGATATTAAACATAACATAAATAATTTACCTCATCAAAACCGAATGTAATCAGTATTACATACATATACACCAGTCCCTTACCAACGCGTAATGCCGTTTGAATAATTCATCTCGCACCAAAAGATAACTTCCCAATCAAGGGAAATCGTTCTGGATATTATCGTAATAACAGGTTTAAGTCAGACCTTTGACCTTCCTCGTTAATGTTAGCAGAAAGTTGGTTTGTTTATCACTTCTTTCTTACTTTGTTATTAAAGCTGAATTAGTATATTATTACTTTTTTATTACAACTTAAGTAAGCCCTCAAAAGAATGATAAACTTTTTAGGTTTCACCTTTTCCACGCATATGTCAAAGAGAACGAGAAGTCTCGAGACATTCCACTCTCCATTATTATTTAGTAAGAAAATTCGTAGTTGAAAGTAATTAACATTGATTTGAAATTCTACTAGAAGTAGGAGAGAGTGATTTTCACAACACTTTATATATATTTTTGATAAAAACATATACATATATTGGATAAAAATTATTAAGCCACATTTATTTTAAGGCCAACCTTTCAAAACTAGAGGAAAAATAATAGACATCGCCAGCGGTTTAAGCTTCATATTTTTTAAAAAGAAAATATATACCATATTTTTGCAAAACCAACAAAAATCACATATTTGCATTCATTTTGAAACCAACTATTCAAACGCAGGAAAAATAACAAATCAAGTTGTACATTCTGTTACGGTGTAAACCCTATCAATTACGGAGCAGCTCGATAAATCGTGGCTTTGTGTGGTAACAAACCACTGCCTCTATCGTTAGTTGGTCAGTCGTGATCTATAGTTAGGGTGGCCATGGTGATAGTGTCCTGGAGATTGAGAGATGCTCAATTTTTTTTTTCTAATTTTATGTACTACCTGTCGATAAAATATGTGAGAAAAAAAAAGCAGACAGAACCTATAAAATATTGCCTTTTTAAGTTTATTTTATTTTGGATTTAAAGTATTGTCCTAGTATATATGTAACTCAAGTCTGTAGACATTATCATTTCTTTTACCGTCTTGTACGCTACCGGAAGTAGTATCACCACCTAGATGTTTGGTTTAAGTCAAAAACCCGGTTTGCCAGATTACTTTTTCCACTGATTTGGAAACTATGGTTTCCAATCACCATATGTCCTCTTATAGTTATCATATTGACCTCTTCGTTGCACATCAAGAAACTTCTTAAAATACGGCAACGCATTGAAGTGAAGTTTAAATTGAAAGAGGAAATGGTAATTACTTTTTTGGTCCATATGGCTAAATGTGTTAATATATGAAGCTGACAAAATAAATTAATCAACAATTCCAATATGTTACTAACATAATGCTCACCCTACAAGCTGATATCTCACAGTATTGTCCATCTGTCTGAGCGGCCGTTATCGGTATCGAGTTCGGCTTGCTTCGGATTTACCTAATTCGTTATTATTTGTATATTTTCCCCAGATTTATGATGGTCATATTCTGAATCATGTAATATTAGAACATAAATTACAGACATTTTCCAGTTTTCGCATGAAATGCTGTGAAATACAATGGTATGTGTCTTAGTCAAGAGTTATCTATTGAGTTGAATTCAATACGTGATTGGTTGAATCTATACTGTACAAGTATATGTTTTGATTAACTTACATATTTAAGCGGGGAATTGTATATAAAAATATGTACAAAGATGAGGAGGAGGTGAATATCATAAAGATTTGACAGACAAACCACGTGGTGACTTCCGCCACTGGACGTCTCGATTTTGGGTCGAAAGTGTAAAGCGGAATGTCTTGACGTCGGGCTCTCTTTAACAACCTATGTACACTTAAAAAAATGTCAAGCATAAAAAAACTATTCCCTTCACAAGGTGATAAACAGAAAGCTGAAACTTTTTCTAGTAAGGTTTCTTAGGAAGTGGCGAGAAACATTGTCAAATCTTTTTCTGAAATTCATTCAGGAGTTAAGAGTTTAAACTATTATAGATAGAATAAAAAGTTCTTTTAATGAAACAACTGATTTCAAGAGAATAAAAAAATACTTTCTTAAGATTTCAGCAAAGGAGATAAATTTTCAATTAAGCATTTTTTACGTATTCAAAAATATTTTCTTAATAAATTATAATATAATCTTCTTTGAGTTCTTTCATGATATTAAGGAGTTTATAAATAAATTACTTTTCTATTTCACTATTTAAGTTGCTTAATTCTTTAATAAATTCTTTCAACTAGGCTAGGTAGGCCACTTGCCTAGAAGTGTTAGAATACAAGTGTTAGAACACTCCGTTCTCCGTTACCAACCAATGAATTTTAAAAACATTACACTAATAGGTTTAGAATCTAACACCGTATAGAACGCGTTATCTCTCAAAACGGGAAAATTTAAAAAAAAAACAATTATACATTCAAATTGAAAAAATCTTTTCATTTACTATTTCATTTCATTACTATTATTTTTTTATATATTTCATATATAAAGTGTGTAATTAAAACTTAAAAAATATTAAAATATCACATACACAAATAATAATTATGATCAAAGGAACAAAAACTAACCCCAGCCCAGTCACTTATACGCACACCCAATATTAATTATCACAACATAAAACCCACTTAGCTTCCACGCAGCGTAGAACTCATAATAATTTCATATTGCCCCCAATTTTCGCCTCCAGACCAAATCACAAATTGTTTGCGACTCGATCTCATGATCGAGGCGACTATAATAATATATCGCATGCCTTTCCTTTCTCTTTGAGAATATTCCATCGCTAATGAAAAATACGCACGCCTTGGAATTCCTACGCCGCTGACGCATCTTCGACGTTACGTGACTTGTGGGTTGTCTGTCACACCGTAGTCTATGTTCGGTTTTTTTTTTTTTTTTTTTTTATCTTCACGCTGTATCCCGCGCACAACAGGGTAGGCAGAGGGAACGTAGTGTTAAGACACTCCGTTCCCCACGCACCGCCGAATTCGAAGGCATTGCGTGTTAAGTGGCGGAACTCAACGCCGCGTTTTGCCTCGACACCAGAACGAAGAAAATGGATATATTAAATATTTTCACTCCTCGAGTGAAAATCGAACCCACAACCAGTCGTTTATAGTCTTTTGTGCCACTGCGCCACGACTGGCCCCATTATTCGTTTAATATGTATTTATATATGTTTTTAATTTGGTATATTTTTAATAGAAATTGTTATTAAATTTTGAAAGGGAAATTTTAGTATTTTTCTGCTTTTAACATATGAAAAGTATTTTAGATTATAAATGTCATTGACACTCTATTTTATGATTATACGTATTCAAAAAGACATTGTTGTCAGGAGGAGTAAAAGATGTATTATTATTTAAAATCCGTATAAAAATGATATTAAAATGTTATTTCCACTTCTACCCTCTTGTGATAAGACATAGCTTGTCATTATCACCACCACTCCATGAAGCATGTCAAAATTCACACGGAAAGTGCGCAATAGAGTATATTCCCACTAGATTCAATCTCTAGGGTAGCCAGACAGTCCATCTTGCTAGAAAAGGTAAAGTTGAAAAAAATATTTAAATATGTATACTTTAAATTTGGGGTACTCATCGCCTGTTAGGTAGGTTCCATAATATATATCTCAATATACATTAAAAGTGAAGTTTTATCCTAAATTAACCTAAAAAATAGCTTCCAGCTTGCCCTAAGTGGCGCTGTAGGTATTGAGAACCTATCTTTTTTTTTATTGAATAAAGGAGGCAAACGAGTTGAAGGCCCACCTGGTATCAAGTGGTTACATTCGTCCATAGACATCCACAACATTCAAGTTATGGATGCGTTGCCAGCCTTGGGAATGTAGGACAAAAGAAGGGAGGAAGGATGGGAATGGTGAAATAGGGAGAGCTGGCTTACATGCCATCGAATCGGAACACATCATAAGATATTTGGCGGTTCGTCTTTGACATGATAGTGGTCGCGAGCCAGTCGGAGAACGAATCTCCTACCACCAAGCTACTGGGTTACCCACCTTTTACGGGACGCTACCCAGCGGCGGGGGGAATTATATTCTTAACCCGTCCCCCCACGGGAAAAAATATCTAAAAACTATTAGACAATTAGTTCTGTACTTTCCGCCAGAGTTCTACATATTATAGATTAAACAGCGAATATCAACGCCGTAGTTAATTAATTAGAAGTGTAGTAATAAAAATAATATATCAAAACATAATCCCTATTACAAATCGGTGTAAAATATGCCCTACTTAAGCTTAGCATGCCGCCGGTGGCTCAGAATATTGGAACAATTTATGTGAAGACCTTTGTAATTTAGAGGATATCTCAAATTGAAGGTATAGTTGACACCTCGCCCTCGTTTACTGAATTTTGATGACTCAAGTACACCCCCAAGGTATCTATCTATCTTTCATTCAAAATGACGTGGCAAGGGAAATACGAATATTAAAATTCTTTAAGAATTTTTTATGTTATCGTGTTAGGTGATTATCGCTTTTTTGGTGTAATATGGCAACTTTTTGTAAGGGAGTAAAAAAAGTATACTAGCTTTACGTTTTTTCCCACGTAGCAGGATAGTTAGAGGAAATCTAGTGTTAAAGACACTTCGTTCTGCATTTTCTTTTTTGTTTTAGTTTTTTTTTTTTTATGTTTATAATACCAGGCAAACGAGCTAGCGGGTCACCTGATGTTAAGCGACTACCGCTGCCCATAAACATTTTCAGCACCAGAGGAACCGTTAATGCGTTGCCGGCTTTTTAGGAATTTGTTGATCCGCCCCTTAAATAGACCAACATTAAAACTGTGTGGGAACACGTCTGGTGGAAGATCGTTCCACAGTTTGCATGTTCTAGGTAAAAATGATCTGGCAAACCGGGTGGTAGTGGTGTGCCAGGCACCCAGGTGGTGGGGGTGATACCGCTTCCGGTGGCGTGCAGATCGGTAAAAGAATTCGGATGGAGGGATACGGTCGAATAGTTCTCCTGAACATTCTCCATTATAAAGTCGATAGAAGACGCAGAGTGAGCTGACGTCTCTGCGATGTTCTAAGCGATCTAAGCTGTCGGTAAGTCTCGGATTGGCCACAAGACGAACTGCCCTCTTTTGTATCCGGTCAAATGGAAGAAGCTGGTAATGAGGTCCCAAAGATGAGAGCAATATTCCATGTGTGGGCGAACTTGTGCTTTATATAATAGAAGCATATGCTCAGACGTAAAGTATCGCTTCGCTCTGTTTAACACACCTAGTTTTTTTGAAGCCAATTTAGCTTTGTTCTCCAAATGATGACGGAACTGGACTTCGTTCGAAATATGGACACCGAGGATACTGATTTTGTCGGTAGGAGTTAACAGGGTGTTCTGAAAGGAGATCGGTGTGGTAAATGGGGTCTTTTTTGCAGAGAATGCACAAACCTGTGTTTTCGATGCATTAAATTCAACAAGATTTTGTAGGCCCCAGTTCGAGACCTGCACCAGAGAAGTTTCGATGTCTGCGACCAGTTTCAACCTACGTTCCTCCAGCATGGTCCGGGAAAGCTGAGCATTACCTTTATAAGATCCATCAACAGTGCTGTCGTCGGCGTAGCAGTGAATGAAATTGTTAAGCAACAAGTCATTTATATGCAAAATGAATAGTGTAGGTGACAAGATGGACCCTTGAGGGACGCCAGCGTTGATGGGCTTGGGTTCTGAGCTGCAACCGTCGACGGCGACTTTAATGCTACGCCCGTCAATCGTCGTCATCGAGCGTAGAATTAGCAGCGAAAAGTGTGCCAAGAATTTCGGCTTTCTCTCTAGCTGTATAGGCCAGTGTGTCGTCTGTTTTGCGTAATGGTGGGAGAGTGGAGCGACAAAAGTTACCCTGAATAGCCTTGGAGAGAGACCAGAAAGCGCGTGAACCAGAGGGCAACGCAGACAACTTAAGCCCGATTCTCTCGATGTGCTGGAACTTAGCCCTAGCCAGAGCGTGCTTATAGGATCTTGAAGCGGCGTTGAAGGCTTTTTTTTTCAAGCTGACGTGATCGGCGTTTCCGTTTTGCCGTGCTAAGGCCCAGGCTTGGTATGAAGACAGCTTATAATGAGCAGCCTTGTTACACATGCCATCGAACCATTTCTGTGTACGTTCGCCGACGGGTATAATTGAATAGGGGACAAAGCATTCCATACCCTGGAGGATAACATCAGCCACGTTTTCGGCGCATTCGTTAGAGTCGGTCGCTGAGAAGCAAAGTTCCCTCCACGGATACGAGGCGTAAAATTCACGGAGGCCATCCCAATCCGCAGATTTATAGTGCCAAACCCTACGTCTACCACTTACTTGCGTGCGGACATTAGGTGGGAGTTGCACCGAAGTACGAATCAGGCAGTGATCTGACGTCCCTAGAGGAGCATTTACAGTGACTTGGTAACCACTAGGGTGAGTTGTAAGGAAAAGGTCTAGTAGTGATGGAGTATGGTTCACTATATCGGGGATTCTTGTAGGCTCGGATACTAGTTGAACAAAATCGTATGCCAGAACAAAGTTCTGAGCACACCTTCCAGCGTGATCGGTGACACGTGATCCTAACCATTCTACATGATGGGCGTTGAAGTCCCCCAAGATCACAACCTCTGCGAAGGGAATGTTCTCCAGCACAAAGTCAACGGAAGTTTGGACATGGTTGTAAAGTCGGTCCGTTTCTAAATTGCCGTGATGAGATCTGTACAAGCAGGCGTACACTCTGGTTTGACTTCCATAATCCACTCGAAGCCATATCAATGAAAGATCCGCAACCTCGAGCATCTGTAAGCGTTGGCTACAGATGTCGCTCCTTATATACACACATACACCGGCGCGCGGAAGAAAGAGGTGTTCCAGGCTATAATTCGGGAAGTTTAAGTATGCAATATCTTGGGGGGCTGATAACTGTGTCTCCGTGAGAAAAAGTAAAGCCGGCTTATCTGTCTCCAGGTGGTGGTGAACAGCATTTAGATTTGAATGCAGGCCTCTAATGTTACAGAAGTTCACATTTAGTTTGGAATGAGGTGCCGCTGTAAAACGCTTTTTACTTTTTCTTTTAAATTTCATAGTTGGTATTCGTTGAAATAAAGGGGGATCTGGGCAAATGGGACTGGAAAGTAATTCAGGACTGCGAGTACTAGGGCAAAGAAGCAGACTTAGCCGTTTCCATATAAGCAGGTGGGGTGAGTTACTGGCGCGGGGGACGGAAGGGCCCCCGATCCGATCTGCTGAGCAACCGGCGGGTTCCAATCCGGTCTCCCTTTCCGGCACTCCGGTTGCTCACCAGACTTTTTTCGTCGGCGGCGGGACAGCCTCCTAGGATGGGATATCCCAGGTTCGGGTCCCCTACAACCAACGGGCGGCCAGCGGACAACCGTTTCATCGGGTCTCCCTGGACCCCGTGCCAATACATCACGTCTACAAATACTGGAAGGGTTTAAAATAAGCGACGGACCCAATAATCGCAGGGCCTGGACCACTCACAAGGATGGGGATGTGAGGGGAGGGGAGTCAACTGGCTCCCCAGCTCGCAGCCGGAACGCAGAGAATGCTTTGCGACTGATTACGACTGGGGTGTGGTCGCAAGCCAGGCGGATTCGGAGAGAATCCTACCACTACGCAGTGATTCCTTAGAGATTACGTCATGCGGTATCAATCACGACAACCCATAAAGGGGAACTGTGAGCGTCAGAGCCTCGTTCGTCGAACAGCAGGGTGCACCACGGGCAGGTGAGGTTGACTTAGGCCACAGGATGGAGTTTAGGCCTCTTACACCCCATTTCTGCCGAAATGGAGATATTGTGTGTTGGATGGTGCTCAACGCCACGCTTTGTATCTGTTACCAGAGTGGACAAATGAAAAATATATAATTAATTTTATATAATTTGAAATATATTTAAATATTAATGACGTACTGCTATTTATATCATAAGCTATGAATTCATTACTAAAAACTCTTAAAACTGTATAGATTTCAAGTATTAAATAAACATTCTATTTAATACTTGAAATCTATACAGTTTAATACTTTTATAATACAGTATAAAAAAAAATATTTGGATGAAAAGAATGATTTCAATTTGTAATGACTTTTCAACACACCTAATTAGTACCTATTTACTTCAATTGAGCAGAGAGCACAGTCACGTTAGGTTTACTCTGGTTCGATTGGTAGTGGATTCGATTCCCGCTCGGTGAACGTTTATAGCCAAATTAGTTTCATTTTTCTACTCTGATAATATAAAGCGCAGCGTTAAGTACCGTTACTCAATACACAATATGGATGGTAAATAGAAAACGGAGTGTCTTAGCACTAGGTTACCTACTTTCTCTACCTATTCTGCTGCGCGGAATAGAACAAAGTTATCAATTTTAATATGAGATTTTAAAGCTATTCTAAACATAACAGCAATGTTATATATAACAAAAGCACCAAAAATTTTGTATGTCATTTGTTTCAATGATTAAATATACTTTTGGGCTCCCATAGAGGTGTAAGCCGCGGAAAACGATTATTCTTGCTCTTTATTAAAAACTTCTGCCTTTTCCTACCTTTGAATACATTTCGCTTTTGAATTGGTTACGTTTTTCAATTCGCGTCTTATAAAGGAAGGCTCAGAGCATTTTTCATTTAATGTTTCTTCTTACTTCTTAAATGTAACATTTATTTTTACTTTACCTTTGTTTTATAATAATTTTGGTTGTTTGTCATTATTCTGTTTTTCATTTTCAGTTGAAATTAGAGACATTAGGGATTGAGGAGGCTAAACTCAAGGACACACTTTGTCTTGTCACGAGAGCGGAGAAATTAAAATGTTTTAAAACTTCCACTGAGCGGGAATGGAATCCGCAACTACATTCATTTACAGGCAAATGCTGCAATACTGCGCCTCGATTTTTCAGTGTATTTTCAAAATTACAGAGGCAAAGCCACAAGTGGTCGCTAGTCCATATATTATAATTGCGAAAGTGTGTGTGTGCTATCGGTCTGATTTGGATGAAATTTAAAATGAAAGTAGTAAAAGTTACTGGGTCTAATATAGGCTTCTTATTTTTTCAAAAATCATCCGCTAAAAAGTTGAAATAGGGGATGAAAGTTTATATGAAAAATCTAAACTGCTTAACCGATTATAATAAATTTTGGCATAAATATAGCTCATAATCTAAGCTTAAGCATAGCCTCCTTTATTTTTCAAAAACCTACCCCCGAGGGTTGCAATATAACGAAGCAGATACCTAGTTCACGAGGCGAAACCGCGAGCGGACAGCTAGTAACAGTAGAAAAATGTAAAAATAACACAAAATTGTAAATATTCTGTTGGTATTTCTATAATTTCATAACAGAAATATTAAATTGGCGGTATTTTTCAATAACATTGCAATTGTGACTTTATTTAGAATTTAGCTCCACCCTATTACGTGAACAATAAATAAATGTAAGACAAAGGTCCCGGATATTTCAGACGAGTCGCTTTTACAACTGCATTCAATCATTTCGAGTCCAATTTCGTTTTTAGTTACACAGAAGTGATGGGAAAACGCGATTTTATGTTGGAAAAGTTAAAATAATTCAAAAAAGTATGTCTTTTTCCAAAAAATGTAGTAAAATAAATCGTTCTATTTTAAATTGTAATGCATTTATGATCCAACAATATGTATTGTATAATATGTCTAAGCATTTGCTTTTCCAAAATCATTCTTATATATAAATTATTTCATTTGTTATATAATTATGTATAAGATAAATCAAAACTACCATTCAATGTGCTAACTTGAATGATTACTAATAGGCCCGTTAGCGTAACATAACTGTTACCTTAGCTACGTGTCCTTCTCATATTTTTATATTATATGCAATACATACTCGTAAAATAATATGAAGCATTTACAAAGCGATGGTTGTGGATACGATTCCCATTTCTTCCTTCATATTTAAAAAAAATCTTTCCCGACACCTAATACAAACTATTTAGTTCCACTGCTCTTCGTGTTGAGACTGTGATGTCTCGATTTCGGCTAGAAACGGAGAAAGGAGAGTCCTACCACTAGATTCTCTCTGACTACCCTGTTATATAAAAAAAATCGAGTAACTTATAAAAAATATCCTTATAAAAAACTCCCACATCGTATAACTTGGACAGAATCAGAAGCAAGCGTTCGTCTCCCAAAGGACTGCTATCACAGGCTACCGGGTGGCTTAATCTAACGAATGTTACACTAACACAACTCCAGAAATGGAATTCGATTCTCGATTTAACTAAGTACTTTTATAGAAAATGATTCCCCATTTCAACATAAAGGATGAGCTATTAGTTGAGTTTGAACAGTGTTCTCTTACATTTCTCTTATGATATGTGCCTATGTAAGAATGGATTGGTTGTAAGTGTATAGTTATATTAGAAATGGTTGTGGGTAAAGTAATTGTTTAGTTTTTTGTTTGTTGCATTCCTTTGTTGCTGCATGTTGAATGCATTTAACTCCTCGAGTGGGAATCGAGAAATTGAAGTATTTCCTTCGCTTTGGGATCGAGACAAAGCGTGGTTTTGAGCTCCACTACTTAACACGCCTGTCTCCAGAATTCGGCGGAAAGTAGGGAAGGGTGTGTTTTAATATTAGGTTCCCTCCGCCTAGCCTGCTGTGAGCGGGATACAGAGTGACGCATAAAAGCTAATAAAAGGGTGATAAAAATATTTTACAATTCTTTCTTATTTGCTCGGAGTAATTTTAGCGCAGTAGGGCAGCGTCTGAATAAAATCATATTTAGCTGTGGGTTCGATTCCCACCTGTCTGTGTCTTCTTTCCTTTTTTTTTTTTGAAGCTTCACGCTATATCCAGCACACAGCAGGGTAGGCAGAGGGAACCTAGTGTTATGACACTCCGTTGTCTATTTTCCGTCGATTATTGGAGGCATTGCGTGTTAAGTGGCGGAACTTAATGCCGCGTCTTGCCTTGATACAAGAGCGAAAAAAGTGGAAATATTAAATATTTCCGCTCCGCGTGTGGGAATCGAACCTACAACCAATCGTTTACAGTCATACGTATGTGCCACTGCGCCACGACTGGCCCCACTTAGTGTCATGACTGTAATTTAATCATTTTTCATTTCTTCGCTCTGATGAACAAAACAAAACGCGGTGTTAAGTCCCGCCAACGCAACATTGAACATTGATTACTAACGGAATTGTTTCAGGGTTCAATTCTAATTAGGGGAAATGTTTATATTTAAATTATTTTCGTTCCTCTCGCAAGTAATACACATGCTACCATAGTAAATCAAATCTCGGCGTTGAGTTCCGCCACTTAACTCATAATTCCTTCAACCAGAAAGCAGAGAATAGAGTGTCTTATTATAATGTTTCAAAATACATACATTCTATAAATTAATACGCAAATATGTTTTCGAATTAATTTTTACGAAAACTCTACTGATATACGTAGGTCTTCGTGGCGTAGTTGCTTACTGTAAGATAGTAAACGCGGTAGTTGTGGTTCGATTGTCACTCGGGGAAATCATTATATATTATTATCATTTCTCCGTAGCAAAGCGCGGCGTTAAGTTCCGTCACTTAACACGCAATACCTCCGAATTTGGCGGAAAGTTGGGAACGGAGTGTCTCAACACTAGGTTCCTTCTGCCTACCCCTGCTGTGTGCGGGATACAGCGTGAAGCTTAAAAAAAACTTTGTACCCATACATCGAAGACGAAGTGTTATATTGCGTTCCGCTACTCAGCACGCAATGTCTCGATTTCATGCGCAATTGGAGAATGGAGTGTTTTTTATTAATTAGTTTAGCGGATAAATATATTAAAAAAAATAATAAAAAATATATTTATTAACAATTATATCTTTAACAAATTTGGAACATCTGATGACCCCACAATAGATATTCCTGTATCGTGGGTGCCAATGTACCAGTTAACAGTTTAGAGCTACACTCGGTTTTCTGATAATTAAAGGATACTGAAAACATTACTAAAGATAAAAGTATTAACTGAGATAAAAAAATACATACATATATACGAATACAAACCAATCAATGAAGTAACAAAAGCAGTTGAAATTAATTACATGTAAAATGATAATAATTATAGACAAAGTCCATGTAAAAAACAGTAGCAGTCGCGGGACTGCCGATAGAAGTGAAAACGGAACTATTAAGTTGAGTGTAATTAAAACTATATGCAAAAATTATATGATTTTTTTTATGTTTTATTTATTAGTTACATATGATGGGTTAAACAAATCATGAACAAAATATAAATACAAAGTGGTTGAAAAAATAATTAATATACAATTATCTTAATTATACATAGTATTTATATTTACACGAATTTCAATACTATTATCATTAGCATGTCGGTGACGCGAACCGAGGATTTTACCCTCTACCAAAACGCTCAACGCGCCTAAAGAAGTTTTCACTTCAATAATACAAAAGAATATTAAAATAACAGTGTTTTTACTAACTATTATGCTCAACAAGGACATCAAAGATAAAAAGCAAATCGACTAATCCCCACAGCGCCCACTGTTAATACGATTCCGCATTAACCCTCGTCATGGCACGAGATAGTGTCAAATCAGATATAATCGATGAATTGTGGCGCTGAGACAAAATAGTAAACAAAATCGACCTAATATTATTGTGGCCAGTCGTGGCCCAGTGGCACAAGCGTGTGACTGTAAACGACTGGTTGTGGGTTCGATTCCCACTCGAGGAGTGGAAATATTTAATATTTCCATTTTCTTCGCTCTGGAGCCGAGGTAAAGCGCGGCGTTAAGTTCCGCCACTTAACACGCAACGCCTCTGAATTCGGCGGAAAGTGGGGAACGGAGTGTCTTTACACTAGGTTCCCTCTGCCTACCCTGCTGTGTGCGGGATACAGCGTGAAGCTAAAAAAAAAAAAAAAATATTTGGTAGCTTCACACTTTTCCTACACATAGCAAGGTAGACAGAAAAATTCTAGTGTTAAGTCACTCCGTTTTCTAATCGGAAATATAATTCGATAAAGAAGTGTCAAGACTCTACGTTCTCTATAATTTTATATTATTTTTTTATTTTATATACAGAGAAATCGTAGCCCTTTGACTAAAATACGTAAAATCTCATGATTTTCTATTACCGTCAGAAATTTCGATAAATCCTTTTGTATTGCCACCATACGCTGTTCAACGGGCCTGTACCAAAATTCAGCTTTCTACGCCCCTTAGTGAGGCCTTTGTGTCGTCTGTCAATTACTCAGTAACGCATGAGATCAATATACACACATAATATGTTCTTTCTATACTATAGTACCACAAATCAATATTACACTTTTTTAGAAGAAGGCCTAATGAAAGAAAAAAATGTTTTTTTGTTTAACGTTTTTTTAGCTTCACGCTGTATCCCGCACACAGGGTAGGCACATGAAAACTAGTGTTGAGACACTCTGTGTCCCACTTACCGATGAATTCGGAGGCATTACGCGCTAAGTGGCGGAACTTAACGCCACGCTTGCCTCGATACCAGAGCGAAGAAATTGGAAATATTAATTATTTCCACTCCTCGAGTGGGAATCGAACCCACAACCAGCCGTTTACAGTCACACGCTTGTGCCACTGCGCCACGACTGGCCCCATACACTTCCTTTATCTGATAATAAATGTATGTATATATTTTTTTATTCTAAACAAAAATTCAAAAGAAACGGTTGTGTTACTTATGTATTGTAAAATCCGAATAAATCGTTTTTTTTAAATATAAAAACATACTTATATTATAAATATGAAAGTCTGTCCGTATGTGTTTTATGATTTTGCAGCTGATATACTAAGCTTGATTTGTTCATGCTTGATATTGTCATGGTCATAAGTTAGTTTTTAAAAAATCTATCCTTAAAAGGTTGAAATAAGGGATCCCTTTCAGGCAGACGCATCGCTAGTTTAAATAAAAAAATATATGGGGTTAAATTTTGTATGACAACTTTAAAAAAAAAAGAAGTCCCGCTGAGTTTCTTGCGCCGGTTCTTCTCAGGTCTGAGGCATTAACTTTAGTGAACCGGTGATAAACTGTTTGACGTTCAAAAAATGAAGCATGTAACTTCTTATTGAATAAAATTATTTGACTTTGACTTTGATTAAAGGATTAATATTGTATAGCTAAGAGCTTAAATTTGTATTTTTACACTAAATACATTTTTTTTATATTCAGTACTTTTGCATTGAAGGTGCAATATATATATACATACATATATAAGATTAACGTGAGTTCCAAAAGTAATTGGTTAACCAAAGTGTATGTGTAAGTAATGGTCTGTCGTTTAACTGCAATTCGCAAAACAAGTGGAACTCTCAACTTACAAATTGTAAGATGTTCACGCTTGCCAAGTGTCTAACTGAGCGCGTGATGCTAATGTGCTTATTGTTTTTGAATTTGAATTTATTATACTAGAATGTCTCATTCAATTGTTGAATATAATAAGTAATTTATTTTTGCAATTATTACTCTTTTTGAAACAAAAATATTTTAAATTGGATTATTCGCGTATATTTTTGGTTTTTGGATATATGAATTTCAGGTAGTCAGTCTACCTGTGATCGGACTATGGTAAAGTGTTCGAAACGTAGGATTTTTCAAAAATATGTTTTACCTTTACCTACGCGAGACGTATCACAGTAATTTAATATTCAAAGAATAGTTAGAGAACAGTTAAAGTCTCAAATACAGGAAAAAGTTATTTGACAATAGAAATATATAGAAAAAAAGTATACTAAGAGGTAATCCCGGGAAGGAAATCCTAGAAAACGTTCGCTAATTTATATCGCGAAAAAAATTTGTGTTTAAGGTTCTTTACCTCATTAATGATTTTACACAAATACTTAGGTGTCTAACTCACGCCTTTTTTCCCACTGAGTTTCTAAAGCATAAACATTATAGTTTATAAATGCTGTTGTAATATTTTCATAACATAATATAAGTATGGTACTATCATTACCCAAATACTGAAGCAATAGAAGAAAAATATGTTTGCTTACTTTGCTATATCACTTTATCTTTACTATACAAACGTAGATTGTAAATTGAAATCGAAACACCCTTTGTGCTTAGTAAATTCCAATCACTTAACACTGTCCTCTACAGGGTCGTGGGTTCAATTTATTTAGATAATAACGTGATAATGACACATTTATTTTTTCTGCCATATTTAAATGATGACAAGCAAATAGGCATGTGAACGACGAAAATAATCTTGCTATAGTAGGTACCCTCAATTACATCAGTAAGTTCCCACTTTCAGTCTGCAAATTTGAGAGATAATACGCCTTACCAGAGTGGAAAAATTAAATTAATTACAGCAAACACTAAAGAGTGCAGTCAAAAACTCACACACTGTACAATAATGCTATCAAATATAATTAAAAATAATTCTAATATTTTTTTCCAAACTCACGTTCTTTCCCTCATAACAAACAAACAGAGAGAATCTAGTATCAAGAATCTCCATTCTCCAGGTTTTGGCCGAAATCTAAACATGATATGTTGCGGAACTTAACACCGCGGTTTGTCCTATGAATCATAGTAAAGAAAAATGAATATAATTAAATACAATTATTCCCAAAACGGCAATCTAATCCATAAATAATCGCAAATACAATGAAACACTCCCACTATACCACGATAACGATTATATAATTATTAATATAATAATAACTACTTATAATAAACATAAATAAATAAATAAACCTCCATATATTATAGCAAGAAAGCACGAGAGATGACCAAAAGAAACTTTTAACACGAGTGAGCTCGAACTAGCAAGTTTCAAGACTTATCTGACGCTTGCCAACTTACTGAGCGTGTGATGGTAATTGCAGTATTGATTTTGAGTTAGTCTAATTTGATTTGTGGGCCTTATGTTAGTTAACATATATAAGGCGGTTTAAGTTCATATGTGTATACATGCACATGTACTTCAAATATTTCGGCAATCGTGGTGCAGTGAAACAGCGTCTGATTGTAATCATCATTGGTTGTGGTTTTGATTTCCACAAGCAGAAATGATTATAATGTAGTCATTTTTATTTCTTCGCTGTGATAAATAAGACAAAGCGTGGTATTAAGGTCCACCAATCAACATAACGTACAATTGTCGCAAATGCGACTAGAAAATGGAGAACAGAGAAGAAGGAAAGGCAATCAAACGTGGGGTTGTGACTAGACTATACCAGTGTGACTAACTATGGTGTCAGACTGCACACGCAATAGTTATGGTTTCGATTCGCACTTACTTTCTTTGCTCTGGTATCGAGGCTAAGCGCGGCGTTAAGTTCCGCTACTTAACACGCAATGCCTCCGAATTTGGCGGAAAGTGAGGAATGGAGTGTCTTAACACTAGGTTCCCTATGCCTACCTTGCTGTGTGCCGGATACAGGGGAAAGCTAGAAAAAAGAAAAAAAAAGAAGAATATTCGTTTCTGCACTTTGGTACGACGTTAGGTTCCACCATACGGGGATAACTCGCTATATACTAAATTGAGAGAGAGCGTGAAGAATAGGAATATTTTAACACCAATTTATCTATCTACCCTACCAAAAAAAATATTATATTTATATATTTATCTACCATTTCGCAATTAAACACATCGTATTTTGTGAACAAAAATAAAAAAAAGCATCAAACACAAAGTAATATAAGAAACTAATAAGGCCGGAATGTATCTGATCGTTGCGAAACCACAGTACACGGTATACGGCGTCGGCTACAGAGTACAGATGCGAATAGATCGAAGGGCTGAGGGTAAAAAACGATAAGTTAATTTTATTGTTTCGTGTTTTATTACTACGAGGACAATGGTGGGATGGATGTGTTTCTGTTATTTTCTGAGGAAATAGGTAGTGTGAAATATTATTTTGTACGTTTTATGTTAGTTGCTAAGATTTTGTGTGATGAGTGGTGGGATTCAACGCTGTGATTTGCCTTTTCAAACTGTGGAATGGAAATTACTTAAATTTGTACATTTCGTTGAGTAAGTTATGTTCACAGTATGTCACAGAAAAAAACAGTGCTCTTTCTTGTTAATATTCAGTAAAATAATTACTCAAGATCAATTTACTTTAATTAATTATAAGGGGCCAGTGGCACAAAGTGTGATTGTAAAGCGACTAGTTGTAGGTTCGATTCGCACTCGAATTAGAAATATTTAATATTTCAATTTGTTTCGCTCTGGTGTCGAGGGAAAGCGCGGCGTTAAGTTCCGCCACTTAAGACGCAAGGCCTCCGAATTAGGCGGAAACAATGAAGTGTCTCAATACTAGGTTTCCTCTGCCTGTCCTGCAGGATACAACATGAAGCTACAAAAAAGTATAATATTATAAAAAATCACATATAATAAATAGAAGACATTATAACACCAAATCATTTTTTTTAGCCGTAGTGGGGTAGTCAGAGAGAATAGAGTAAAAAAAAATACGGTCCCTGCATACTTCATTCGCCTCGTCCACTATCATCATCATATACGTCAATCATCCATCAACCATCCAAAGGATCCTTAAGATTTTTACGTGCCCTTGCTTAATTTTATCATCGATACTGTAATCACTACGTAACAATTATAATTTACTTTAGTAAACAGTTACATAAAACAAAACACGGTGTTGAGTTCCATCGGCCACGCACCGGTGGAAAAAGAAGAAAATACAGAACGATTTGACACTAGGCTTTCTCTGACTATACTGCTATGCCGGAAAAAGCATAAGCTTTGTTTTTATTAATCATAAGCAGTCGCCTAGACTAAAAGCTCAACTATATAATTAAAGATATTCTCAGCCCAAAGGTTATGCTTCTTACGTGACCTTGCTCCAGTATCATCGTTAACGTGATCTCGTAGGTCAACCAATATTATTATATTTTATAATATTACTAATATCTATCAAATACCGCCTCCTAGACTACGATCTCAACATTAATAATTCAAGCTTCGTACCTTCGACAAATAGCGTTTCTGAATATTCATAACGGTTTTATTTTCTTCCCCACCTAATTACAAGACTTGGACGTTTTCCATTTTTCTCCGCAAACCTTTGATTCAGTATCGAAATATGGATTCCGGATTTAATTAACTTCGGTTGACGGTGGACCGTTGAATAAAATTGCCTTTAAAATTTCAACTTTTGCGTATGTACGTACATATATATGTATGTATGTATGTATGTACGTTGAGTTTTTTATTGGTGCGGTTTGTTCATTTTATGCTAGATATATTGTTCTGATACGTAACTGTGATTCTGACTGTGGACGGGGAAATGTTTATTGAAATTGATGAGGTTTTTTTGTATGGTTTGTAAAAGTTTTTACTTTGGACTTCGGTTAAATGAATTAAATTCAGTCATTCAGCTAGTGTTTTAAAGAATGTTTTTATTCTGTCTTTTTAGCGTTATTATTATTGTATATCATTCCCCATTTATAATATAAGTATGGACTTATATTATAAATGGGAATGTCTGTGTGTTTGTCTGTCACGCTTTCACGGCTAATCTACTGGTTCGATTTGGATGAAATTTAGAATGAAAGTAGTAAGAATGACTGGGTCTAACATAGGCTACTTAGTTTTTCAAAAATCAACCTCTAAAAGGTTGAAATAGGGGATGAAAGTTTATATGAAAAATCTACACCGCTGGACCGATTGTAACGAATTTTGGTATATGTATAGTTGATAATCCAAGGTTAAACATAGACTACTTTATTTTTCAAAAATCCACCACCGAGGGTTGCAATATAACGAAACAACTACGTAGATCTCGCGGCGAAGCCGCATGCGGGCCGCTAGTTGTATAATAATAATTAATGTAATTGCAAGCAAAGTACAGCTTGAGCATTGCTATCCATGCCATGTCTCGGGTTTGAGCGGAGTATGGAGGACAACGTGTCTAATATGGCGTAACTTAACGCCGCATATTGTCTTAGTTGCTAAAACAAATTATTTTTCTGAATAGGAATCGAACTCACTACCATCGCGATTAAAGTCAGACACTGCGCTACGACGGCCTCAATGATTACGTGATTAGGGTTAGAAAATAAAGAGTATTATTACTATTTTATGTTCCTTTCAATTTTACATATTCGAGACCATCTTATTATGGTTTTAAATGTTATAATAAAACTTTTAATTTAATTATTAGCTTTATAGAAGTAATGAGCCTTTTATATAAAAATATTTCACAAATTTTAGAACATTTAGTAAGATGTAAACTAAAATGTTCGTACAACTATTCAAAGGTCTAGGCGGCTGACGTCTTAAATCAGTTGTATTGTAAATTTTATATTTAACATAGAAAGAGAATATTATAATCATTTATTGCCTTTAACTAATAATAACGCTACAAATGCTTAATGATTAAAGAGTTTTTTTGTAGACTCACGCTGTATCCCACACACAGCAGGATAGGCAGAGGGAACCTAGTGTGAAGACACTCCGTTCCCCACTAATTGAAGAATAATAAAAATATATATTTATTTATGTTTACTTAACACATACTTATATTTAAATGCGAAAGTCTTCTTGTTTGTCTGTCCCGTTTACACGGTTAATCTACCAGTTCGATTTGGATGAGATTTAGAATAGTAAATAATACAGGGTCAAACATAGGCTACTTATTGTTTCAAAAATCAACCTCTAAAGGGCCAACTCTTCGTATGTTCTGTTTTTATATAAGAACACACTATATACTTAGGTTTAATAAATTATATATATTGTTACAGTAATTTTTCACTATAATATCAAATATATCATATTTGGTATTTCCATGCATGATCTTCATAATTTTAACAAAAAGGGGTCCAAAGTATTTCTTCCACGTTTTATTATTAAACGTGTAGACAAAATGATGAGATGAGGTAAAGCGCGGCGTTAAGTTCCGCCACTTAACACGCAAGCCTCTGAATTCGGCGGAAAGTGGGGAACGGAGTGTCTTAACACTAGGTTCCCTCTGCCTACCCTACTGCGTGCGGGATATAGCGTGAAGCTATTTAATTTATTATTAAACGTGTAGACAAAAGCAAAATCTCATTTTTCCAAACGCTGCTATAGCACACAGCGTAGAACAACCCCCGCTATATTACTTCACGCCTAAAAGACGAAGTGCTAAATTGCATAATTGGATCTTTCGCGTTGGAAAATTTTAATTATGACCGAAAATTCAAATTATATTACAAGCGCTAAGTCAGCTGGCAAGTTGAGGAAAGCGATGGTCGATATTGTAATATGTATGTGTGTAGATGGTTAGTTTAATACATTTTTTGCTTAGGTTGCTGTATGAGGTTTTTTCTGTTTGAGTTATGGTGCATTGAAAAATGTAGTTGTTTTTGATTTTTTGTGAATATTATTTAGTTTAATTTATAAATTACGTGACATTTTGTTAAACTACAATTTGAGTCTTTTAATTAATAATAAAAAGACTCTTATTTCTATTTAGTGTGAATGAGAGAAACTAGTGTTAAAATAAGATTGAGACGAGTTAAAAACACTAACACTCGTGGGTTATAGTTAATTTTTTTTCATTTCCCTGCTGAAGTAAAACGAAGCGTAGAGTTCAGTTCCGCCACTTAACACCCAATGTCACAATAAAAGCATCATGACACTTCCTACCTGCAATACTATTTGCAAAAATTATGCATAACTAGTTATTATTTGGGATGTGACGATGCACAGCATCTGTGAGAGAGCGTAGTATACTTCCCGTTCCGTTTCCAATGATATTTGACTTCCGGTTGTCTTTTCGACCAATCAGCGCTCTGCCTTAAGTCACGTGTGGTACCAGGTGGTGGGGCGCTTGTTGCAAAGGGCGCCAATACGCTTCTTACCTCATAGCGTCGTTATTTCCCATCCGAGTAACATTGTTTCTTTTAAAAAGAAAGTGAATTTTTTAAGTGAAATTAAAGTGTTAAAAATAAAAGTATAGTGAAATATAAGTGGTGATAATCAGTGCTACAGTGTCGTCTCGGTGATACGGAGGTAGGCTTGGCAAGGTCTGTCACAGTGCGAGCGCCGTTCTACATCGGTGTGCTCGAGTTCTTCGATCTCTGCGTCATCGGAACCAGAGGTAAAAGATGAAGAATGGGTAAGTCCTTTTAAGATTTTTTTTTAAAAAAAAAAAGTCTTGCTGGAGATCTATATGTTGAGTAATATTTTAATACAAAATATTATGTGTACCATAACTGTGACAACTCGTATTATAATATGAGAACCTTCACCGATACTGACGATGTTCTTAATTCTCGTTTAAAGCTAACTGGGGTTAACACAAATATCCTACCACATATTTTATTTTAAAATATATTTAAAACTTACAATGGTTTCTTTACGTGACGTGACGTAGCGTTGTTAAGTGTGTACGGTATATGGATGTTTTATTAAGCTTGCAGTTAAAGACTAGCTTAGGCAATTTGTCACGAGCGGGATCTTGTTTTGTGTTCGGGAAAAACCCTTGGCTGTTTTATGAAGTACACTGATGCCACAAATACAAGTTTATTTGTATATTAAATTAAAGTTTGCAACGATTCATTAACTGTTTCGCATGTTTTACGTTATCTCCCTCAAATATGTAACTATGATGAGATATCGGCATCATTTTACCCTCGTCTTGAAATTCATAAAATTCATAGGTTGTGGAAAGCGAGGAAAATACTTTGAAAATTGTCAGGAGCGTATCCAAGACAAGTTAGCAAACAAGAATCTATGTGAGGGTCTGCGTAAGTTTACTCCGGATTCAACTTGTAAGTTTGACAAAAGTGAATGTAAATTTTAGAGCACAGGTGGATTATGACAAGTGGGTTTGACTTTGCAGATAAACAGAAGTCAGACTTTCGATAATCTGAAGGCATCTGGCAGGTCCTTTTCGTCCAATGTACAGGGATAACTGTACCAGCCCTTTCATCAACCACTAGTACGTGTTTTATCAGTACATACACTAAAATTGGAACGATACAGATAAGATTGGCATGGCCCCTGGCAAGGACGCAAGGATGACACGAAAAATCATGTCCTTTTTCGATGACAGGCACAATGACTTCCTTTGTCAACTCTCTGATAAGTAGATGTATCGCAGATCTATTCAAACAATCATGACAAACGTCTTGCAAATCGGACATTGATATCTCTGGATCTACGGGGGCTGCCTCCGAGCGTATCGGAGGCAGTGGCAGATGGTCTGGGCTCCGAAGGCCCTTCTCAGTTTAATTACATGAGAATGCATCTGCCATTTACCTCCAAACCACAAGTGGTTGATCCAATGTTTTGAGATTGAGGCACCTCAAAATTCGATAGTAAAGAACCAACGTAATAAATAAACTAATAAATCATCAAATTCTATGGGGGCTGTCTCCGAGCGTATCGGAGGCAGTGGCAGATGGTCTGGGCTCCGTAGGCCCTTCTCAGTTTAATTACATGGGAATGCATCTGCCATTTACCTCCAAGCCTCTAATAATTCTTCCATCAAGAGGAATTTTAAAGCAGTTCGAGACTGCACTGTCATTGAATATGTCTGTTCGGATAGAGAAACTTTTTAAATAAGGCGTTTTGGATATTTTAAATGCAATAGAGATAGATTGAAGTGTTTTTTCGATAATATTGCTGACTAAATAGTAGTACTATTGCTACTACTACTAACTGATATTCAATCTAAGCATTTGAATCAATTTAGAGCTTCAGGATATCTTTCAGACTAAGCTCTTATTTTCAAGTTCCTCAACAGTTGCAAAAAGAGAATTGCATAATAATAATAATGAACTTCTAATCGGCGTACTGTCACGTAAGCGCCAGGAAAAGTCACTGTAAATATCTTGAGGCTGGTTTACGGTAAAACGGTCGTGAAAATGATATGCCTGTCCTTGAGTCTGTCTTGTGCATTCAAGGACGGTTTTCTGTGCTTACTATTTTTATAACACAGTTTTACAATTTTCACATCTTCGGTCCAAGAGCATTTGAGTAATGATTAGGTTGTCTTGATGTTTTTCTTATAATATGTATTGCACATATGTACAAAGAGCTATCAGAACAGAGTCTGGAATAGAAAGGTATCGTATGGTATACCATTGTACAAATGATTACCTACATATATTGCTTGGCACGTTGAACTTGACTCCTTCGTTTGTTCACAAGGACGTCACGTCATAAGGTGTCAGTCTAATTACTTCCAAGTCAACAGATGTGTTAATCACCTGTGAAGCCAGTAGATTTCCGAAGTGGAGATATCTGAAGGAAAAGATTTAGTTTGGTGGATTACAATGCTAAGCAGGTCGTTGGCCCGGAACACCTTATAAACTGACATACAATGTTGGTTGAGGGGCACGATTAAACAAACAAATGATATGGGACAGTTGAGAACAGAACCAGATAAATAGGTATGTATTCCAACTAAAAGGTTATGTTTGCAATAATAGCAGCTGTCAAAATGTTCAATCTGCAACTCGTGTTTGTAATTACATCATCCAATGAAATCAAATGTATGCACGATATATGAAAGGAAGAAAATGATCGATCTTTCGCATGACATATCACTTGTGTGAGACAAAGAATAGTCATGACGATACATAGTCATGACAGCAAAATATATACCACAGAAGTTAAATGTATTTCGAGTGTAAAGTAGTATGGGACGCCTTACTTTTTGGAATCAACAGTTGTGGAAAGGTATGTTACGATGATTATCGAGATCCATTAGTAGAACTCTGAAGTGTTTTCGCTCTTCCAGAGTGATATCGACTGGCGTGGATATTTCCACTTTCAAGCCTGATGTCACGGGTTTTTATACCATCTAAACGCGACTCGGGAACACACTTAGTGGTATCTCTAATGTGGAGGAGAGCTCATTAGTAGCCCTACCTACAACAACGGCCAACGAGCAGACGAATAAAGACCATTGATGATAAATATTGTTGTTCGTAGATCAGAGCATTGATCTTCCGTCCGATTCTTCCGTCGCTCCTTCAATATAGGGAATTACGTCTGGAAGTAAGTAGCTGGAGTGACAATACAAAATAATAATAATATAAAATTTGGTCAGAAGCAGAGAAATTACGTTTAGGATGGAGACTGGGGTGGAGAGAATCAGGTGTTAAAACTTAGGACCATTTTGGTAGCAGTGGTGAAAATTTTACAAAATGAATAATTTTAATGCAATTGTTCTAGTGGTACCGGTTTATCAAGGTGTTTAGGCGTCTCTTTATATATAGAGACTAGTTTATCAAACAATATTTTTTGTATAAATGTCAAAGTTTAAGAGCAATAAAAGTGTAAATTTTCTAGTAATCTCTTTTTAGGGCGTTAAGTCGCAAAACTGCGGAACCCAGATGACTCGACTGAGACTGCTGGCTTGGTTGCTAGATGTATCCTTTGTATGTAATAATGATAATTTAAACAAAATCTCTCGCAGGTGTGCTGTCCATTAGAATTGGCGTCCGGTATCATATGGTTCACGATCTCACTTTATCACATTGGTAATTGTGATATTATATATCGAGTATTTGGTTTCAAATTGATATTGAGATTCTAAGCTCTTTGGTCATCTAAGTGACGATGTGTCTAGTTGTTATTATATTGTAGTATAATATTGCCTAGGGATAGTGGTTTAGTAAGACAATTAGATACATACAACAGAGTTTAATTATTCTTTATTTTTATCATTTGAGGGGAGCCTAGGTAAAGTGACTCGCAAATAATTATCGGTATTTGAATAAAACTTTATTAAGGGACATTTCAACATCTCCGTGAAATTCCAACTTAGCTGTAACTTAATTAGTATGAGCACTTTCCCATAAATATATATAATTTAACATAAACTTAAAAATCGAGGTAATGGATAGATTTCAAATATTTTCGAAAGATTATATTATAATTAGGTAAGCCAATAGAAAGCGAATATTGTAGCAAATTAGAGGCAGTGAAATATAATCAATTTAAGAATGACTTGACTGAATAAATTGTTTTTATGAGTTTTCTTGTATTGGTGTGGTGTAATTAGCCAATGTTACTCATTATGTATTTCTTGTTATTCTTATACTTTTCCAGTATAATAATTCATATCACATAGCATCGTTGGTGGTCACCAGGAGTTATAAACACGTCTCTCACAGATGCTGTGCATCGTCACATCCCAAATAATAGTACAAGTTTTACTCAACAATAAAACTTGTATTATTGTGGAGAGACGATGCACAGCATCATTTTAAGTCCTCCTGGTGAGTGACTTCTATGAGGTAAGAAGCGTATTGGCGCCCTTTGCAACAAGCGCCCCACCACCTGGTACCACACGTGACTTAAGGCAGAGCGCTGATTGGTCGAAAAGACAACCGGAAGTCAAATATCATTGGAAACGGAACGGGAAGTATACAACGCTCTCTCACAGATGCTGTGCATCGTCTCTCCACAATAATACAAGTTTTATTGTTGGGTAAAACTTGTACTATTATGAATATGATTTAGTCTAACCAAAGACTGAAATCTGAGATCTTTTCTTTATCTAGCTCTAATTTTTGCCTTTTTTTAGCTTCACGTCGTATCCTGCACACAGCAGGGTAGGCGGAGGGAACGTAATCATAAGACACTCCGTTACCCATTTTCCGAATTCTGGAGATATTGCGCGTAAATAGCGGAACTTAACCCTTAGCGTTTCGTCTTAACACCAGAGCAAACAATATTAAATATTTCCACTCCTTGAATAGGAATCGAATTCACAACCAGTAGCGTTTACACTCATACTTTGTGCCCCTTTGCCACCACTGGCTTCGAATGTATGTACATTCATTATTCAACATTTTCTTATAAACACACATAAAAAAATATATTATATAATAAAATATGAACCAAAATTGCCTATTATAAATAATTTCTATAAGACCACGTGATGGTTTTCGCGTTAATTAATCTATAAATTAATTTTGTGAAGTGAACTAAAGTAATTGCAATGCCGCGTCCACAGTAATGAAACTTTACATCCCGCACGGTCGCCGCGAATTACACACGTTCTCGCTGTTTTTGCGTGTTTTACATATATATATTTATATTTTTTAGCTTCACGCTTTATCACGCAGAGCAGGATAGTATAACACTCCGTTCTCCACTTTCTGATCGATTTCGAGATATAGCGCGTTGTGTGGTGGAACTCAACGCCGCGTTGTTGTCTCAATGGAGAGAGGAAATAAAAATAACAGCAATAATACAGTGAATTCATGCACTTAACGTCAGGCACTGTCCCATTATTCCATGATAATCTTCGATTAAATTGTAAGAATAGGTATTATGAAAAATATGTAATGTACTTGTAGGTATATTTTAAAAAACCTACTGTTTAGACACCCTGTTCTCCATTTACTGGCTAAATTTATGCTTGACATTGTCATATATCAGGCATCAGGCAAGAAATCGATACATTGCGACACTATTGCTGATCATGAGAAATTAACACCGCACCTGTCTTAAGTATCATCCCCTCGAGTGGGAGTCGAACCTTGAACCAATTGTGTTTAAAGTCACGCTGTCCCACTGCGTCGCAATAGCTAAGCTAACCAACAATTTTTAATTATAATAAAAAGTCTGCAAAGAAACTCAGTCTACAAAACCTTTCTAGAAATCTAGACAACTTTGTCACTTTCTATTCCCAGCACAACCCGTCTTTCAGAATTTATACAAAAATATTCTTAGATATAAGGTAAGCTTCGTTTTAAAGTTCTCAGCGGCACCTCGTCGGTTCGTGTCGATCAATCAAAATTATATTACCAATAAATCTACGGAAACTCATGCTGTAGGCGAGCGTTTTACACTCTGCGATTTAATCGCGATATTAAAATCGTATCGTGATCTTGATAACAATAATATATGTATATATTTTTGTATGTAACAAAAATTTACTTTCAGTTTCATATTTTGAGTAGTCTTTGTTTGTGACTTTATTTTTATTAATGGGATTTTTCAATTTATAAACGAAAGTTACTGGAGTATTAGGCCAGATATGTTACAGGTTAATGGTCATAAATCATAACACGATACCTCATGTATCATCATGTCAATGTGATGATGATGGGTTCGATTTCTGTTCGGCAAATCTTTATCATATTCTGGTGGAAAAGAGGGAAAAGAGGGAAAGGAGTGTCTTAAAATTAATTATTATAAATACATTGGTATATGGGATAACGCATAAAATTAAGTAATAATAATAAGTCCATTTTGAAATCACACCGTTTTTATTCTTTACAATATCACAGTTAGATGATGAGATACATACAGGAGAACTGACGGGACAATAAAGTCAAAGTCAAATAATTTTATTCAAAATAAGAAGTTACAAGCTTCATTTTTTGAACGTCAAACAGTTTACCACCGGTTCACTAAATTGAATGCCTCAGACCTGAGAAGAACCGTCGCAAGAAATTCAGCGGGACTTCTTTTTTTTTAAGTGATTGTTATATAAAGATTTTTTTAGACAGATTTATTTAGACAAATTTCGACGTTTAGATATACGTCTTATGAAATATCCCCAAAACACACTTTTTGGCCACATAAAAAAGACAACTACATAAACAGACAAACACAACAACAAATATTAAACAATACTCATAAAAACCCACAATTATCACTCGCAAACAAAAAGATCTTATCGTATCCGTCACACATGGCTATAAAAGCGACCGTATCGTATGGAAACTTTTGCCATACACTGATTGCTTCATAATAATTTATAGACTGTAATCTGCGTGCCATCGAGCGTGGTATATTACTCATCGTCGGCCGACTCGATTCACGGCTCATGTGATCGCTATCGTGTATAATCTTGCTAATATTAAAAGGGATTGTCTTTTGTAATTGATGTAATTTTGTTTTGATGTGTTCGTTTTGATTGGGTTTTGTGGGTGGTGGAAATAGGAAATTGGGTTAAAGCTCTTAGGAATTTAGGTTTTTTGAATTGTTTGAATTATAGATATTTAGATTTACGATTTTTCTCGCATAGTAAGATACGCAGAGAGAACCTCGTATCAAGACCCCCACCTGAATTTAAGACGTTGCATGTTAAATGACGGATCTTAACGCTGTGGTTTGTCTTGTTTAAGAACACGAAGAGATAAAAATAATAAATCACATAATATTTTGCCTAGAAATAAAGATGCATTGATTAAATTATTTTTTGTTTGAGAATTTGTCTTTTGTCTGATATAAAATATATTGTAATAACAATATTTAGGTTAACAACACTCTAAAAAATAGACATTTCAATTTAACTTAATGAACTGTGGTAATCATGCATTGTGACATGTTAGTAAATTTTTTCTAATACGAGAAACATGTAAAGAAAATTTGCAAATAAAAATAACAATTTGACATGTGTGTGAAATTCTTATTACTTATTATATATTCTTATTATTTAACACTGTTGTGCTTGACTGTAGGTAATTCGTGATAATAGTAGGTTCGATCCCCGCTGAAGAATTGAGTTTATTAAATGAATTTCGCTTTGATGAAACAGGCCCAAGGGCTGGAAACTTAGTTTGGTAATACGCCGCGATTGGTATTTCCATGCATAAGGTAGATGTGACATACGTCAATTAAACACTGCGGTCGGTTGCTAACTACTTTATTGTACCATCTTGTCTTAATACCCCACAATAGTTTATATATCATACACTACACATCTCCCTCCTATAAAAAGCTGTTACAATCATTTTTTTTGATATATTAACTTAATAAATAGAAAATAAGCTGTTACAGATTACAAATATGGTAAATAACAATGTAAAAAGACATTTCTTATTCTAAGAGGAATACCTCTTTGTCCCTCCACCAAAAAAAAAAACAATAAATATAGACAGAATTCTCTGAACAATAAATGTTCTTTTATATAATAGGTGTAAGTATTTCAAGTTACATAAGTTCCTCGATTTTTATTTATACAATAATTTAACTGATATGTATGTAAATAGGCTTTTTATGTAATTATACCTACGATTTTTATTTCCCAATTGAAAACTTAATCTGTATATTTTTATTTACTATTTCTTTGATTCTAAAACTTTTTTACGACATTCTCTAATCAAAGCCCGTTTTGCCCTCCGATCCATACACTCTGTCAAAGAGTCTGGTACAGAATGCTGTGATCCTGCTACTTGTCTTTTGTCCTGTATTAGAGAAGATGGAGCCATCGTGGGTTCGCAAACTGAGGGCTCCACGATTTTCGTACTACGTTCCTGAGTAGGTGTTTCATCTGCATCCTCATAATCTGAAAGCGATTCTCGAAAATCATCTCTTCGTTTTCTAGGTCTCGTATTAACAAAATTGTCATTCGCCTGCTCCTCAGCAATTTCTGTATCTGATTCATTTCCTGTTTCCCAAGAAAAACGGCTATTTCTCTTCGGTAAAATTTGATCCGTGTGTCTACGAAAAATATGACCATCATTTGTGTCTATTTTGTACGATACTGGACCTGTTTGCTCAATTATTTTTCCTTCGACCCACTTATTACTGTTTGTTGAATAACCCCTTGTTAGAACTTTATCCCCAATTTTAAGATCCCTAACCACTCCCCCTGAATTCTCTATTTGCTTACTCTGTATCTCTTCTACAATCCTGGATGTACTCGGTCGCATAGCATCTAGCCTATTCCGCAAGCGACGTCCTAGTAAAGCTACAGCAGGTGCCACACCGGTAGTGGCATGTTGGCAATTTCGATACTGCAATAAAAATCTACATAAACTAGTATGTATGTCTTCGCCTTCTGTTACTGCTTTTTTAATGGTCTTCTTTATAATTTTTACAGAATTTTCTGCAGCTCCATTTCCTTGCGGTCTGTAAGGCGACGACGTAACATGTTTTATTATATTATTTTCGCAAAAATCTAAAAATTCTTTGCTTTGAAATGGTGGCCCGTTGTCCGTAACAAGTTTTTCCGGTAACCCAAATTTAGAAAATAAATTTCTAAAAAATTTTATTGTATGAAAAGCCGACGTGCTCCTTATTTCTTCAGCTTCTAACCATTTACTATATGCATCCACTACTATTATATAATATTTACCATATAACTGAGCAAAATCCGCATGAAGTCGTTTCCAGGGCGCCGTAGGGAACTCCCAAGGATGTAACGTGGTTCTAGGGGGAAGGTCACGCACGCCTTGACATGCGTTGCAATTTAACCCAACACTTTCGATGTCCTTATCTAAGGTAGGCCAATATACATAATTCCTCGCAATTGACTTCATTTTTACTACTCCTAAATGTCCTTCATGAATTTCCAATAAAACCTGCTTTCGCAATGTCACTGGAATTACTAATCTATACTTATACAATATACAACCATGATCTATATAAAGTTCAGAACGTCTGACATAAAACGGTTTTTCATCTTCTTTACATTCATCCGGCCATTCAAACATAACATAACCGTAAATTCTACACAATAAATTATCTTTTTGTGTTTCTGAGGCAATATCTTTATAACTAACCGGTAAAGTTTCATTTAAAAAAAGTAAATAGTGTTGCTCGGGTGCAACTTCCCCGACGCTCCTCTCGCCCTGCAGCGGCAACCGAGATAATGCGTCCGCGTTTCCATTACGTATTGATTTAACGTACTCAATATTAAAATCATATGCAGCCAGTTTAGCCGCCCACCGTTGTAAGCGACTCGCTGCCGTTTGTGGTATACCTCCCTTGGGTCCAAAAATGTATACCAAAGGCTTATGATCCGTTTTTAACGTGAACCTTCTGCCAAAAAGATATTGATGGTGTTTCTGCACTCCATACATTATTGCAAGGGCTTCTTTGTCTAACTGGCTATAATTTTTCTCCGCCTCTGTAAGTGTACGGGACGCACAGCTGATCGGCCGCTCTGACCCATCCGGGAACGCGTGTGCGAGAACCGCTCCTATTCCGTATGCACTACTGTCTACCGATAACACCAACGGTATTGAGGAGTCGTAATGACATAGCACCTTATCACTAGCTAAAATATTTTTAATATTTTTAAATGCGTTCTCGCATGAAATAGTCCAATTCCATATTTGATTTTTCTTTAAAAGTGTATATAAAGGATGGAGTAACGAGCTCAAATTAGGAACAAATTTGCCATAGTAATTAATTAGACCTAAAAAAGCTTTCAATTGGGTTACATTTACTGGTTTGGGGGCATTTATAATAGCCTCCACTTTTGCCATATCCGGATGTAGACCATGCTGATCAATAATAAACCCTAAGTAAGACACACTATTTTGTAAAAATTTACACTTATTTATTTTTACAGTAAGGCCCATTTCCGCTAATCTTTCGATTACAGCTCTCAGATTATTTTTATGTGTTTCTCTATCCGTTCCCGTAACACAAATATCGTCTAAAAAAACAACCGTATTTGGCAAGCCTCGAAGCGTCTCCTCCATAATTTTTTGAAATTTTTGAGGCACGCAACTCAGACCGTAAGGCGTTCTTTTAAAAGCAAAAGTACCTATGTGTGTTGAAATCGTAGTACAAGCTTGCGAATCAGGGTGGAGGGGAACTTGCATATACGCAGTTGTAAGGTCAATTTTTGAAAATTCTTTACCGCCGCTCAAAGTTGCGAACAATTCATCGATACGAGGCAATGGATAATGATCTAATTTTAATTTTGGATTAATAGTAGACTTATAGTCCCCACATATACGAATATCTCCGGATGACTTAATAACAGGAACAATCGGCGTCCCATAGTCGGAATGTTCTACCGAATAAATAGAACCTTCCATTTCTAATCGTTTTAATTCCCTTTCCACCGCACCTCGCAATGCTAATGGTACTGGCCGCGCGCGAACGAAAACCGGTTTGTTATCTGTGAGCTGTAAACGAATATGTTTTTTACATTCGCCAAGCCTATCTGTGAAAACAGAGGAATAATCACGCTTCAACTCGCTAATGAACCGATTCCGATACTCATCTTCGTTTAGTTGGATATTATGAATACATAATTCATTGATATTAAATTTCCGAATCCAACATCTGCCCAATAAAGGACGACCACCATTTTTAATAATATATAATTGCAAATTTTCGTGATAAATATCGTTAATTGACGCGTTTACTGTAATAAATCCGATCGGTTCAATTCGCGAGCCGGAATATGAACATAGCTTAATATCATCTTTAAAAATAAAATATTCAGAAAACATAGACTTATAACAAACTTCACTTATCGCCGAAATTTTACTACCCGTATCTAATTCACATCTTAGAATTTTATCTCCTATTTTAACATTAACAAAATAAGGCTTATCTCCACTAGAAAATGCCCTAATGTTGAACATTTCCGTTTCAGAGTCCTCATTTATAAAATTCTGCCTTTTTCCGATAGATTTATTACTGACCACTTTATTACACATCACTTTTAAATGACCTTTCACTTGGCACAGATCACAATTATAATTCTTAAAACGACACTTATCTGCTCGATGTGGTTTGCCACACCTCCAGCAATGCGCCGAATGCGCGGGGCCCGGCTTGCCTGGAGCCAGCCTACGCACCGCGAGCAGGCTCTCGCCGCCAGCTTCGCCACCGCATCCGCCGGATCCCCCTGCGCCACCTTCACCTCTCATGCTGCCGAAGCCACCGGAACATGCGCCGATCGTACTACTACGGCCACTCGCTCTTTCCACATGCTTCTCCGCAGCCTCCAAGCCCAGAGCTAGCTCCACCGCCTTCTTATACGTCAATTTGTTGTCAGATAGCAATCGAGATTTTATTTCTGCGCTCGATAATCCCGTGACAAATTGCTCACATAAATTTTCTTCTAAAGTTTGACCAAAATTGCAAGGTGATGATAAATGTTTTAGTTGTTGTAAAAAATCCGCTACAGATTCCCCCACTTTTTGTTTCCGTTCCCGAAATATTTCTCGCTCCGCGTATATCGAGCGCTGAGGTTCTAAATGATTTTTTACAATCTCAACCAATTCGGTGAAACTTTTATTTTCAGGTTTAGCCGGTGCACATAAATCACACATAAGGTTATACGTGCGGTCACCCACCAAGGTCACCAACGTGGCGACTTTATGAGTGTCTTTAATATCATTAAGAAAGATAAACTGTTCCACTCGACGCACGTATATTGACCACTGTCCCGAAAATAAATCAAAAGGTTCTACTTTCCCGAATGGCATTTTTTTAACACTAAATTAATCTTTACACGTGAGAAAACTAATTCGCCTCGTCGCCAGTGTGACATACGTCAATTAAACACTGCGGTCGGTTGCTAACTACTTTATTGTACCATCTTGTCTTAATACCCCACAATAGTTTATATATCATACACTACAGTAGATAATTATGAAACTTGACAGAAAATGGCAAATAGAGCATCTCAACACAAATTAGGCCCCAGGCGTCTTCTGCGCATTTTTTTATGTATAAAATGCTGCCCAGCATTAGAAGACTTGTGGATGCGGTACTGACCTTGGGGGTGAAGGAAGGAAAAGGATGTGTGAGAGAAATGGAGAACTGGCTTACACCATCATCATCTTACATCATCTTCATGGGACAGGAACACATCGTCATATACTTGGCGGTTTGTTTTTGATGCGATAGTGGTCGGGAGCCAGTCGGAGAACGAATCTCCTATCACCAAGATGCTAAGTTCGCCGCTTTATACGGAACACTACCCAGCAGGGGAGGAGAATTGTATCTTTAACCCGTTTAGAAAACATTTATATTGTGAAATGTTATTGTAATACAATTTTGGTTAAGCAATAAGCTTATTACAGTCTAGCTTTTATTTAAGCTTTAATAACGATTAATTATTTAACATAAACGTAAAGAATTTTACATAAATAATGAGTCTCATAATTAAAACGCTTAATGAGCGCTTTGGTTACATTCTGAAATATAATAAATGTGTTATTTTCTACAAGTGTAAAATAGCTTGTCCTGATTCTCTGACTGACTGATTCATCATCGCCGAGAGTAAACTATTGAACTTAGACGCATGATTTTTGATCAGTCGGGTTTTTATATTTAAAGGATTTTTTGAAATAAAATCTCTAAATGGGTGTAATAGAAATTGAAAATTTGTACGGAAATTGGTCAATTTTAAAGTCACACAGGTTTTTTATTAAACTTTAGCAAATACCTAATTCAGTGAACGTCTACACTCAAGGTGATGAAATAGAGATTGTAAGCTTTATGAAAATCCAATATTTTTAATGTTGACAATATGAAACGTCATTTTTTGTCTACCGATTAGAAATGGATAAATACAACATGTATTTTTTGTCGAGTGGTCGTAAAAATTACAAAATCTCTTGCATGGTATTTATACTAATAAAGTCTAAAGTATGAGTTGGAAGCCTATATTGAATTCCGGTAGAAATTCGCCTCTGGAGTGAGGAATATATAAATATAAACTTTATTTTTCAGATACTTTTTCGAAATAAGTAAATCGCTTGTGCAGCGTATATGCATGCAAATTTTACCACTGAGGGGGTAAAATAAGTTTTCAAATTGTATATAGAAGTCTGTATTTTTTAACTTAGAAACATGAATTTTCGTTTAGCTTTAGTAGAAAATCAGAAATAAATCTGGAACGCTCGTCTGCCGCATTTTAAAATTAGATAATTTATTTTTAGGCTCAAGCAGAATATTATAAAAAGTTACAGTGTTTCTCCAATTTTTTTTTTTTAGCTTCACACTATATCCCGCACACAGCAGGGTAGGCAGAGGGAACCTAGTGTTAAGACACTCCGTTCCCCACTTTCCGCCGAATTCGGAGGCATTGCGTGTTAAGAGGCGGAACTTAACGCCGCGCTTTACCTCGACACCAGAGCGAAGAAAATGGAAATATTAAATATTTCCACTCCTCGAGTGGGAATCGAACCTACAACCAGTCGTTTACAGTCACACGCTTGTGCCACTGGGCCACGACTGGCCACAATTTCAAGGTTAAAATTACCGTTTTGTGATTATTACTAGTAACATAATAAATGTTAAAGTAAAGCGGTCTGATGTAAAAGTGTTCTAAAATGATCATGACGAAAATATGTCATTCAATAGCTTGTTTTTTTGTATATACTAAGGTGTGCCAGTAAATGATAAAGGGAGTTCTACCCACTTACTAAATTGACCAACTGGTTTCGATATCTTTCAGATTTATTATAAGCTGCTTTGAGTCCTGCGATTAGTTATTTTTTTATCTCCAAGTTGTTTCAAGCAGGGCGGGATAATCAGAGAAAACTCAATGTTAAGACACTCTGTCCGCCAATTTCCGCCTGAAATCTAAACATTGAGTGTGAAGTAGTGGAAATGAACGTCACAACTTGGCTTAGGTACCAGAGCGAAGTTAGTCAGGGGAATAAATTAATGTATATTTTTCAATCAACAATTTATTTCAGTTATTATATATTATTTTCATTACATGTTGAGTAGCTAAGCTCAACGTCGCGCTTTGTCTCACGTAGCAGAGAGTAGAATTAAAAATATTATATAATCATATCCCCGAGTGAAAATCGAACCCACGACCATCCCACTTATAGTGAAACTGTCCCACTGCGCCACAATCAAATCAAATCTAAATATCAAAGCTATAACCAAAGGAAAATCAATAAATAAGCTAATAAATTTTTCCAATTTTTAACCTGACTTGAAACGTCGAGACATGATCTACGAGTATAAAGGTGTATCGCAATCACAGTAAGTGCTACCAATCGGGCGATCGTTAAAATTTGCAGTTAAGTAATTAAGTAAATGCACTGCCCCAATGAATCCGTGGACAATTAATTTTGAAGCGGTTATCCAATTTATTTTATAAAAAGTTTTGCTTCGCGTGTGTTGAAATATGGTGGAATTTCTTTATTATATTGTAATATGTTGTATTGGTTAGTGAATTTTTAATTTCATTCATTAGCTTAAAGTTAAGCTTATCCATAGTTGGGGAACTATGGATAAGCTTAACTTTAATTGAAAAGAAATTACTCTTTTTCTTTTCTATTTATGTCTTACAAGGTTAGACTCTGCGCAAAGAGACAGCGTCTGACTCTAAAATGCCCTTGGTTGCATATTTAACTGCCACTTGCAAATGATTATTTATTTATTTATTTCCTTTTAATTATTATGCTCTGGTATGACAGAGTGTGGCGTTAAGTTTCACGAATAAATATGTAATATTTCGATTTCGATTTCGGGCCGAAATTATGTAGATAACGAAGAGTTATAACACTAGGATCTCTCTTCTTACAGTGCTAAGTGAAATAAGCTTAAAGCTGTAAAACTTGTTATATATCAATTATTTTCACCGTACATCGTCGTATAAAATGATAAAAGACTAAAAACCTCTTGAAGGCTAACTAAAGAGTGTCGATGATCTCATCGAACGATATTATGCGACATTGCATACTTTCCGAAACGAAATTGAATAATCTACCAATACATATAAAAAGTTTTATTTTTGATATTAAACAGAACCTCGAATGGGAATCAAACTGACAACTGGGACATGAGATACAATTATTTTACCAAGCTACTACAACAAATCCACAAGCCACTTTAATTACAAAAAGAAATCCAATCTCCAAATCATTTTTCACAATTAAAGCATTATTTTTGGCTTAGCACATTTTAATATATTGTAGAAAATGCATCATTTCATATTCACCCGGCGAACGGCCAGAGGTTTAACGAGAGAATTAGAATTTTACATTGTAATAGGCAAAAGGCTGGGTGCAAAAAAGTCAGGATTAAAAACGAAAATTGAGCCGCGCTAAGCCTGTGCTGGAGGAAAATATTATGAGTTTCTGGAACAAAAGCTAATATAATTATGAGGGTTGCCGTTAGAGGTTATATTGGAGTAACTGTGTTATCATCATTATAGTTGGTCTTTGAGCAAGGTATTTCTTGTGAATGTTGGGGATTTGTTATAATACATTATATATTATGTGGGACGGAGTGTCTTGGCACTAGATTTTCTCTGATTTCCTTCTTATGAGGAGAGAAGCGTAAAATGTATTATTAAGACAGTTAAGTTCATTTTTCATTTGTATCTAGGAATATTTACATTACAAATAATGCATGTCAATTAGAGAGAACCAAGTATTGAAAAAGTTCATTCTCCGTTTTCCCTAAATTTAAGACATTGCGTGTAGAGTTGTCTTTTACGTCAGAATGACGAAATGAAAATAATTTAAGTTTGACTATTCCTACGATTGACAATGGAACCCATAGCTAATCGCAATTACAGACAGACTTTCTCACTCAGACTCACGATGCTCTCATCTGCTATACTTGACCTATGTATCAATTTAAAGAAAAATGATGTAATCTATCTATGAAGCAATCAATTTATGTGAAAAATTATGCAACGCTATATTAATCCACATTTTCGTCTGATTCACCAAAAAATTGTAAGTCTAATTTGATTTCAAAATCACCTAAAATACAACCGAGGTTGATGAATCAAAACTACTTAAATCTTAAAGAAAGAAGAAGTGACTGAAGTGAAGAGGCTTTTGAAGATTTTGCATTAAAAATAACTTTTAAGCATGGAGATAAGTTCTATATAGTCATTCAGTTATATGACTATATAGAACTTATCTCCATATTCTATATAGTATATAGTCATATAGTCATATATAGAACTTATCTCCAGCCCAGATTTTCAAAAAAAAAAAATGTTTTTCAAATATGTCTATCAAAATACAATAAAATATGTACGTTAAAATAAATTATGATTTAAATTAATAATATTATCTTAATTTTTTTTTGATAAAATTACCCGATGGATAACGGAAATCAATTATATCATAGGGACTGTAACCATTCTCCAAATTTAAGACTTAAATATTTCTAATAATATCTTAATTAAAATGAAATTATTTAAACTTCTCCGTTCTGGTAAGACATAGTACAGCGAAGAGTTACGCTAGTCAACACGCAATTTTTTTTTTAATTGATGAAAGGAAGGCAAACGAGGAGAAGGACCACCTGATGGTAAGTAGTACCTTCGTCCATGGACATGCACAACATTAGACAAGTTGTGGATGCGTTGCCGACCTTAAGAGGGGAGGGGGAAAGGAGGGAAGAAGGATGGGGATGGTGGGAATAGGGAGAGAGCTGGTTTATGTGCCATCGAACCGGAACACATCATCGGATGTTTGGCGGTTCGTCTTTGACACGATAGTGGTCGCGAGCCAGTCGGAGAATGAATCTCCTACCACCAAGCTACTGGTTTACCCGCCCTTTACGGGACGCTGCCCAGCGACGGAGGGGAATTGTATTCTAACCCGTCCCCCCACGGGCAAAGCTTACCTTGGAAAATATTATAAACAGAATGTCTTAACTTTTGCCTATCTTACGCAGTAAAGCTACGAGCATCAAAAGCTTGATCTAAACATTAAAATTTCACAAATTTATACCACAATCATCTAAATCACAACCTAAGTTAATAATCCAAAACCACTTCAATACAAAAGTGGGTGAACACAGATCGACCTATAGATTTTACATTATCCCACTCTCATGACAGCGTCATACGTATGAGTCTGTCTGTATGTATGTATGTATGTACGTATGTAGTACATGTTATGTCGCAATGTATGGCGTCGGTGTGTCGACTCACATCGCGCTGTCAGTCGTGTTAATTAAACGTTTTTACCGAGGATATAGATTTTCTGGATGTGGTTATTTTGTATGGGATTTTGTTTAATATTATGGGCCCATGAGCCCAGTGGGACATTGCTAGGCTGAAATAGTGGAGAAATGATTATGTATGTTTTTTGCGAGTATTTGACCCACAGGCTGCATGTGTAAAAAGTTGTACAGTAAGCTCTGAATAAAGTACTTTTTACGCTAGCTGAACAACGTGCAAATCTGCGAGCCAACATATTCGCCCTCACAGCCAACGCTCTTCGTTCTCTCTCAATATCTGCATCGTCCCTGAGACCAGGCGTTAATATATGCCCAAGATACTTGAATTGGAACACTATTTCAAGTGCAGTGCCATTCAATAAAAGAGACGGAATTTTGTCTGGTGTTTTGCCCCCAGCCTCAAAGACCATGAACACACTTTTCTTAGCATTATAAATAAGCCCATGCTTCACCGCATAAGCTTCACAACGTGCCATTAACTTACGAAGTCCACAGATGGAGGCACTCAGCAGCACCATATCATCAGCGTAGCTAATGTTATTACAACAAACTCCGTCAATGTAACAGCCAACTCTGGTGCCGCTGAGCTCCTCGAGCAACTCATTAATGTAGAAGTTGAAAAGTGCTTAAATTATTTGCATTTCTCTGGTCTGGTATCTAATATAGGACGAATTGTTGTCCTGCCACCGCAATATGTCGGTTTTGGACGGAAAATGGAGAACTGAGTGTTGTCATCCTAGATCAGATTGACTCTAAGATTGACAAATTGTAATATCTATATATGTAATGAAAGATACACTCGTCACTAAACTTAAATAATTGACGAACTGAAAGTCCGACCACCTGTGGCAATCAGTTATAATTTTGTTGACGGTGTGCTCACGTGCCCGCAATACACGCGAATCTTTGCTAAAAAAAAGCAAAATTAAAAATTTTGAAAAAACCCACGACGGTTTAATTGTAATTGAAAAAGGATAAAATAACTGTAAATTCCCCGCCTAAATGAATATATGTAACGAGATGATGGGGACGACTCCGTCGGGGGCTGTCATTACTTTAAGTTTGCACAAATCTTCTCATGGGTTTTCTTGCTGTTAAAACAGGTTCCCAAAAAATTAAAATATTAATATGAATTTACAGTTTTGATAACTGGTATTTTAAAAACTTTAAAACGAAATCTATACTGTTAGCTACTATATTTAAAATAGGGATTGCAACTGGCAGCCCCCGACGAAGTCGTCCCCATCATCTCGTTACATATATTCATTTAGGCGGGGAATTTACAGTTATTTTATCCTTTTTCAATTACAATTAAACCGTCGTGGGTTTTTTCAAAATTTTTAATTTTGCTTTTTATTTTAAACTTTTTAAAGTGAATAGATACACATTATATATTATTACATAATATCGAAATACTTTATATTAATCTTCATGCAAATCCAAAAGAAATTATAAACCCAATGCTTTCTGGTTATCAAATGCTTATTGCAGCGCCTGGCAGATTATCACTGTAACATTTCCACGAAACTTAAGTCTAACCAAATCAGTGAAAATCACAAAACCCAGTAGTAGTTTTGATTTTGAACAAACTAATTTATACTGGAGCTCCCCGTGGTAGTTTGTGATATGGCATATAAAAACACGCAGCAATTAAACCAGAACCTATCACAGAAAACTGCATCTAAATAGGTTTCACACAAAAAATAAAAGCGAATGCTTACTGCAGCGCCCCCTGGTGAGGTGTCCCCATGACACATATACGAGAACACGCACTAATTAAGCCTGATCCTATCTTTGATAACTGCATCCAAATTGGACTTGTAGTTTTAGCTTTGCATAATTAAATGTTTAATGCAGCACCCCCTGGCGTGTTCATAACGTAAAAAAAATACCTAAAAACTTACACCAAGTAAAGGTAACTCTAATACTAAAAACTCTGCGCAATCGGACTAGTAGTTGTAGCTTTGCATTAAATATTACAAACAAATGTTTACTGCAGCGCCCCCTGGTGAGTTAACACGATAAAACATATCCAAGAACATGCAGTAATTAAACTTGAACTTATCATTGACACTGCATCCAAATCAAATTCGTCATTTTATCTTTGCACAAACAATATTTTACTGCAGCGCCCCCTGGTGACTTGTCACTGTAATATAAATTTAAAAACATGCTATAAGCAAAGCGGAATCTAATACTGAAAACTCTTTTCAATCGTACTAGTCGTTTTGGTTTTACACAAAAAAATAGAAGCAGCTACTTAATGCAGCGCCCCCTAGAGAGTTAACACATACATGAAAATATGCACTAAGTAAACATACATGACACATATATGAAAATATGCACTAAGTAAACTTGAACCTATCATTGAAAACTGCATTCAAATCGGACTGGTAGTTTTAGTTTCGCACAAACAAGTGTACTTACTGCAGCGCCCCCTGGTGAGTAGTCACCGTAACGCATATATGAAAAGAAACACCAATTAAACCTGAACCTGTCGTTGGAAGTTTCATCTAAATCGGATTAGTAGTTTTTGCTCTGCATAAACAAATGTTTACTGCAGCGCCCCCTGGTGAATTTTCACCGTAACCAAAAAACAAAAATCTTAAAATATGCACAAAGCAAAGCTGAATCTAGTTCTGAAAACTCTATCTAATCGAATTAGTAATTTCGGTTTTAGACAAATAAATACAAGAAAAATTTTGGTTTTACACAAAAAAGTACAAACAAATGCTTACTGCAGCGCCCCCTGATGAGTGGTCACTGTAGCACATATATAAAAAGATGCATCAATTAAGCCTGAACCTATCCTTGAAAGTTACATGTAAATCGGACCAGTAGTTTTTGATTTGCATAAACAAATGTTTACTGCTGCGCCCCCTGGTGAGTTTTCCCCGTAACAAAAAAAGAAAAATCTTACAATATGCATCAAGCAAAGATGAATCTTTTTATGAAAACTCTTTTCAATCGGAGCAGTAGTTTCGGTTTTAGACAAATAAATACAAAAAAAGTACAAACAAATGCTTACTGCAGCGCCCCCTGGTGGTTTGACACGATAAAACATATCCAAGAACATCCACCAATTAAACCTGAATCTATCACTGAAAATCTATTGAAATCAGACTATTATTTTTTGAGATAATTGAAAACATTCGTTTTCACGTAAAATGCTTACTGCAGCGCCCCCTGGTGAGTTAAGGCAATAAGACATATCTAAGAACATACGCCAATTGAACCTTAACCTATCATAGAAGACCGTATCAAAATCGGACTTATAGTTTTGGAAATAATTGACATAGTAATTTGCACAAACACACAAACAAACAAACAAACAAACAACCTCTCACCCCAAACACATATACTGTCGCCGTTCCGTCACGGGTAAAAAGAGTGGCTACACAAACAACATTCGAGCGCACAGACGCAATCAGCTACAACGGAAATGATGTAGTCGCCGTGGCCGAAATCGGCTAGGAATAATCATAACCATCAAACTTAAATGAATAAATTTAAAAATTTTGCCCATTACAATAAATAGCTAAAAAGTAGGGCAAAGCATTGTTGCAAAAAAACATGTGTTTATGCAAAAGATGGTAAGGTATACATACTGTAGTATTTATGGTCATCGTGGTATAGTGGGAAAACATCGGAAAATTTCCCTCTTACTAAGCAATACGCAAATTAAAGTGGAAAGTAGGGAACGGAGTGTTTTGACACTAAGCTTTCCCTGATAACTATTATATACGAAAAAATAAAACAAAAGAAAAGAGAAGCAAAACAAAAATAAGATTGTTATGAAATTTATTTCTTTTATATATAAAGTCACATCTAGTAATCATAGTTCTATATACCCTCTCGTACACATCTACACAAGGGGACAATGCGTGGCTATATTTATGTTCAGTTTTTCCCATAATTGGTTTTCGATTTAAAGGCGGTCTACACAAATGAGAATAGTCGCTACTTACTAGACCATTCGTTTGTTATTGATATTATGGTTTATTTATAGCTTCATGCTTGTTCCATTTTACTATACACCCGTATAGTTAGAGAACATCAAGATAACACTTGGTGTTAAGACACTCCACTTTCCGTTTTTCAATTGAATTGTAAATATTGCGTGTTAGAGGAATTCAACGAAAAAAAAAATCAAATTCAAATTACCAGACGGGAGAAATAAAAATAATTTTAATATAATAATTTCCCTAAGTAGAAATCGAACCTACAATTAATCGTGGTAATAGTCACCACTGCAAAACAATGATTTGAATTTGTTATTTAAATATTTTTTTTTATTGTACGTCATTTATCTGAAAATCAAAAGAACCATTAAACTATGTTACTTGATGAAAACTTATCTCAAGATTTTTTCTTATTAAAAGCAATGAAAACTTTTTAATGTAGTCAATCCCTTAACAAGAAACCGAACACCAACTGTCGTGTATATAGTCAAACAAGTTCCCAGTATATATGTATACTTGCGACCTGCGACTACGTAACTGTTTCGTTATATTGCGCTAATCGGGGGTGAATTTTTGAAAAATAAAGAAGACTATGTTTAACCTTGGATTATCAACTATGCTTATGCTAAAATTCATATATACTTTTATCCTCTATTTCAACCATTTAAAGGTTGATTTCCGGAAAGAAAGTAGCCTATGTTTGACCCTGGACCCTTTTTACTACTTTCATTCCAAATTTAATCTAAATCGGACCAGCAAATTAGCCGTAAAAGCGTGACAGACAAACAGACAACCTTTCGCATATATAATATAACATTAACAATGTTACGTATATATGCCTACATATGTAATGAGTTATTGTAGTTTTTATAGCTTTTTATTTAATAAATTATCGAGAGTAGCCGTGGTTTATACAACTAAGCTTATAGAATTGAGTTTTCAATTGATTTTTAATTTGATTTTAAATTTCTGTCTTTATTTTTTTTTTTTTATGGAATAAAGGAGGCAAACAAGCTGAAGGCCCACCTGGTGTTAAGTGGTTACCTTCGCCCATAGACATCCACAACATTAAAGTTATGGATGCGTTGCCAGCCTTGGGAATGTAGGACAGAAGGAGGGAGGAAGGATGGGAATGAGGGGAATAGGGAGAGCTGGCTTACATGCCATTGAACCGGAACACATCATAAGATATTTGGCGGTTCGTCTTTGACATGATAGTGGTCGCGAGCCAGTCGGAGAACTAATCTCCTACCACCAAACTACTGGGTTACCCGCCTTTTACGGGACGCTACCCAGCGGCGGGGGGGAATTGTATTCTTAACCCGTCCCCCCACGAGGAAAAGGGAAAATTAAACATTACAAATTGTTCAAATTTAACACCAAACAACTTAGACACAATTTTGAAAGCGCAAATAACTTTGGAATTAACTTTCAAAGAATAGAAATATGTAAGTTCATTCGAATAAATCTCCGTATTGAAAGTGTATAAAATGAAGTCTCCGGTAAGTTTAAAGAGGACAGCGAAACGGCGTAGCGACGTACTACGACCTACGTATAGTACCCGGCAATAAATAATGCACATCGTTGCTTAGAATGAAACAGTGGGCCAGTTTCGGTTTCGTAGAGCGCTATCTTTGTCACTCATTTGGTATGTGACGTATTTCATTGTTATTATTTTAAGCGACGGAGACAACGCTCTACGAAGTCGAAGCTAACCGATTGTTTCATTCTAAGCATCGATGTGCATTATTTATTGCCGGGTACTATAAAAGCTTATGATTTAAAGAAAACATTAATTATTGTTTTCAATTATACGACTTGGGTTCAAACTTTAGAAGATAATTTAATTTGCAATACACATATGTATATGTGTAGTATTTAGTCACTATACAGACAAAAAGTGGGGTTGAGTAATATCTAATACAATAATAACGGTATTTAACACTACAGCGTTAAGCGAATAATATTGCTTAAAAACGGAAATATTCCTATTTTTTCCGATTCCGATTTTTGGAGCGTTAAGTACCGCCGCTTAACACGTGATACCTCTAGAATTCGGCGGAAAATGGAGAAGTTAGTGTCATAACATCGGGTTCCCTCTGCCTACCCTGTGTGCGGGACACCATGTGAAGCTTAAAAATGCACTTTGAAAAATATGCCAAATCGACTTTATTATAATATAATATGACAGCTATAGTTTCAAAACTTCTGGTTAGTGCGAAATGTCGTGAACAAAAAAGTTCTCTTTATTGAGTTTCATAATGTTACCTTATATTCTATAAGGCAGGGGTCACAGGTCATATTTGCGGCGGTTGGTTATGTGTTCAACTTCTACTCGGGAACTTCTTTTTTTCATTTAAAGTCAGTTCCTCACTCTCATAATATTTACACCACACACTACGTAATATCTCAAATTCGGGCGAAAAGTGGAGAAAGGAGAGTCTTGCCACTAAGATCTCTCTGATTACCTTCCTTAATATGATAAAGAACGAAACTAAACAAATGATACTTTAAATCCATATTTATAACTCAAGATATTTTCCTATATAAAAACGTCAACTAACTTGGACAAAGTTACGAATTCAGGACTATTTCTTTATAAGTCAAAAAACTAAGAGCTGACGTACCTAAAATTTGTTTCCATTCTGAAGTCAAATGCCATTAAAAGTTTTAATGAGTAGAGCATTCTTTTGGTAGTGTTCGAAGTAGTATTAATTAAAAAAGAGAGCCGGGATCAAGCGCTCGCTGGTTTCGAGTAAAACCCACCGCCTTGTGGACACACAGTGCTTTATTTTAAATCGTAAAATTATAATATTTTGCTATTTTTTTTTTTAAAATGATCATTTTTATTTCCGGTTTTGTAAAATAGAGTATACATGATATATTTTTTTAGGTTCACTTTTTTTTCTAGAGAGAACTTAGAGAACGGACCTATCAAGACACTCCGTTCTTCGTATTTCGCCCGAATCAGAGACTGCGTGTTGAGTGGCGGAACTGAACGCTTTGTCTTGTTAACAGAGTGGAGAATGAAAATAATCTTAAATATAAGTAAATAAAAATATATAACTAATTAAAAAATATATTAAAAAAAATAAAAGTTAATTGTCAGACGTTATCTTGGCCACTAAATGGAATATTAAAATATTAAAATAATTTTATAATAAACTCAATTTGCGATTAATCCCACAGATATAATATACTAAAAATATAAGATTTTCCAATGTGCGATAATATATTCTTCACGCTATATCCCGCACACAGCAGGGTAGGCAGAGGGAACCTAGTGTTAAGACACTCCGTTCCCCACGCACCGCCGAATTCGGATGCTTGCATGTTAAGTGGCGGAACTTAACGCCGCGCTTTACCTCGACACCAGAGCAAAGAAAATGGAAATATAATTTCCACTCCTCGAGTGGGAATTGAACCCACAACCAGTCGCTTACAGTCACACGCTTGTGCCATTGGGCCACCACTGGCTCTCAATATTTTCTATACACGTAATAAAAAAATAACTGATTTAAATGCAGTTTTGACTATTGCATTTTGGTAAACTTCCCCCAAAAAACGTTTATTATCTTACAATCAGTTAAATAAAAATATCAATTATCTATAACAATTAAAATAATATCGCAGTCGCGTGAAAACTGAAAATAGAATTACTATAGTTATTTAATTTACACAGGTGAAGTCGTTATAAAATAAGTAGTTATAAAATATATATTAGCCTCATGGCGTAGGGGTACGAAAGTGTGACTGTAAACGCGACTGGTTGTGGGTTCGATTGCCGCTCCAGGGATGCAAGTACCTATTTAATATTTCCATTTTATTCGCTCTGGTGTCAAGGCAAAGCGCTACGTTAAGTTCCACCACTTACAACGCAATACCTCCTAACTTTGGTGGTAAATGGGGAACGGAGTGTCTTAACACTAGGCCTCTGCTATCATGCTGTGTGCGGGATACAGCGTGAAGCTAAAACAATATATATAAATCTAAAGTATTTTAAATTTCAAAATCTATTCCACGTATCCGTATGTCAGCATCCTTTTAGAGGTGTCTTTAGACAGGCTGGAAAAACTTATTTCAACTTAATTCTCTTTGAAGTGTGTTATTTAAGTAAATTCTCTTACTACTTGAGTGATTATAATCCTCAATTATATTAAGTATATAACTTCACGTACTTAATTAATTGCTTAGCTTAATTGCTTATGAATATTCTTAAAGAAAGTTTTTATTTTTTCTTTAAGCGTTTCTTTTTCAGTTTTTATTCGTTTTATAGAATTTGTAGGTTTAATGGCGTAACGTTGCGCTTTGATATCAACCGTTAAAATAAAAATAATTTTGACATAATTATCGCCTCCCATAGGAATCAAACCTGCAACCAAAGGTTTTACGGACAGACAATTCTATTGGGTTAATGGTATCACAGATTAAATTTAGTTATTTATTTTGACCACTCTATTATTTGTATGGTTACTTCCTTAGCGGCCATTCGTCGTGAAGGGGCACGAAGTGTGACTGTAAACACGATTGGTTGTGGGTTCGATTCCTACTTGAGGTATTGAAACATTTATATGTCATTTTATTACCCGCGACGGAACGGCGACTGTATATGTGTTTGGGGTGAGAGGTTGTTTGTTTGTTTGTTTGTTTGTGTGTTTGTGCAAATTACTATGTCAATTATTTCCAAAACTATAAGTCCGATTTTGATACGGTTTTCTATGATAGTTAAGGTTCAATTGGCGTATGTTCTTATGTATGTCTTATTGCCTTAACTCACCAGGGGGCGCTGCAGTAAGCATTTTACGTGAAAACGAATGTTTTCAATTATCTCAAAAAATAATAGTCTGATTTCAATAGATTTTCAGTGGTAGATTCAAGTTTAATTGGTGGATGTTCTTGGATATGTTTTATCGTGTCAAACCACCAGGGGGCGCTGCAGTAAGCATTTGTTTGTACTTTTTTTGTATTTATTTGTCTAAAACCGAAACTACTGCTCCGATTAAAAAGAGTTTTCATAAAAAGATTTATCTTTGCTTGATGCATATTTTAAGATTTTTCTTTTTTTGTTACGGGGAAAACTCACCAGGGGGCGCTGCACTAAACATTTGTTTATGCAGAGCAAAAACTACTAGTCCAATTTAGATGAAACTTTCAAGGATGGGTTCAAGCTTAATTGGTGCGTCTTTCCATATATGTGTTATGGTGACCACTCATCAGGGGGCGCTGTAATAAGCATTTGTTTGAGTTTTTTTGTGTAAAACCAAAATTTTTCTTATATTTATTTGTCTAAAACCGAAATTACTTATCCGATTGGCTAGAGTTTTCAGAACTAGATTAAGCTTTACTTCGTACATATTTTAAAATTTTTGTTTTTACGTTACGGTGAAAATTCACCAGGGGGCGCTGCAGTAAACATTTGATTATGTAGAGTAAAAACTACTAGTCCGATTCAGATGAAACTTTCAACGATAGGTTCAGGTTTAATTGGTGCATCTTTTCATATATGTGTTACGGTGATGACTCACCAGGGGGCGCCGCAGTAAGTACATTTGTTTGTGCAAAACTAAAACTACGAGTCCGATTTGAATGCAGTTTTCAATGATAGATTCAAGTTTACTTAGTGCATATTTTCATATATGTGTCATGTATGTTTACTTAGTGCATATTTTCAAGTATGTGTCAACTCTCTAGGGGGCGCTGCAGTAAGTAGCTGCTTCCATTTTTTGTGTATAACAAAAACGACTAGTACGATTGGAAAGAGTTTTCAGTATTAGATTCCGCTTTGTTTAGTACATGTTTTTAAATTTATATTACGGTGACAAGTCACCAGGGGGCGCTGCAGTAAAATATTGTTTGTGCAAAGCTAAAATGACGAATTTGATTTGGATGCAGTTTCAATAATAAGCTCAAGTTTAATTAGTGCATGTTCTTGGATATGCTTTATCGTGTTAACTCACCAGGGGGCGCTGCAGTAAACATTTGTTTGTAATATTTAATGTAAAACCACAACTACTAGTCCGATTGGACAGAGTTTTCAGTATTAGATTTACCTTTACTTGGTGTATGTTTTTAGTTTTTTTTTACGTTAAGAACTCACCAGGGGGCGCTTCATTAAACATTTGATGGTGCAAAGTTAAAACTACGAGTCTGAATTTGATGCAGTTTTCAACGATAGGATCAGGCTCAATTAGCGCGTGTTCTCGTATATGTGTCGTGGTGACACCTCACCAGGGGGCGATGTAGTAAGCATTTGCTTGTATTTTTGTGTGAAACCTATTTAGATGCGGTTTTCTGTGATAGGTTCAGGTTTAATTGTTGCGTGTTTTTATATGCCATATCACAAACTACCACGGGGCGCTCCAGTATAAATTAATTTGTTCCAAATCAAAACTACTAGTGGGTTTTGTGATTTTCACTGATTTGGTTAAACTTAAGTTTCCTAAAAATGTTGCGGTGACAATCTGCCAGGCGCTGCAATAGGCATTTGATAACCAGAAAGCATTGGGCTTATAATTTTTTTTAGATTTGCATGAAGATTAATATAAAGTATTTCGAAATTATGTAATAATATATAATGTGTATCTATTCACTTTAAAAAGTTTAAAATAAAAAACAAAATTAAAAATTTTGAAAATACCCACGACGGTTTAATTGCAATTGAAAAAGGATAAAATAACTAGAAATCCCCCGCCTAAAAGAATATATGTAACGAGATGATGGGGACAACTTCGTCGGGGGCTGCCAGTTGCAACCTCTATTTTAAATATAGTAGCTAACAGTTTCAGATTTCTTTAAGATTTCATTCTTAAAGTTTTTAAAAGGAATACCAGTTATCAAAACTGTAAATTCATATTAATATTTTAATTTTTTCCTAAACCTGTTTTAACAGCATGAAAACCTAGGAGAAGTTAGCAAACTTAAAGTAATGGCAGCTCCGACGAAGTCGTCCCCATCATCTCGTTACATATATTCTTTTAGGCGGGGGATTTATAGTTATTTTATCCTTTTACAATTACAATTAAGCCGTCGTGGGTTTTTTCAAAATTTTTAATTTTGTTTTTTATATATTTATCAAATACGGCGTTGAGTTCTACCACTTAACAAGTAATGCCTTCAGAATTTGGCGAAAGCGGCTAACGGAGAATCTTTTCACTAGTTTCTCCTTGACTACCCTGCTATGCAGGAAAAAACGTGATGCTACAAGTTACTTTCTTAAAGAAAACTCATATTAAATATACATATAAACTTTTTGTCTGCCTACTTTACAATACTGTTATTAGGCTATAAAAGAACTCCGCGACGTGCCTTGCTGCTCCCGCCTCCCACCAAGATTGGTGTACCTGTGGCCCCGGATTGTGGCGGTCGGGGAGAAGCACCGTGAGGTTTAAGTGGGTATACGGGCGACTCAGTCTGGAGTACCACATAACCACGTCCGAGTCCCCAATCGGGCTGGTATCCGAAATGGATTTCTTCACGTAAAAAAAACACTATTAAAGAAAGGAAAGTTATTTAAAAAAATATTTTATTATATAAAAGAACTCTGTTACAAGTCAATTTTTTATATACAAAAAAAAAGAAAATTGGTAGCCTCAGTTTCTATGCCGAAATAGTATACAAAATTTTATTTGTATATTCTATTCTATGGGAATATGTCAAAACTTTGTTTTTGACAAAGGACGTCATTCAGATCTCGCAGCAAAAGCGAAACATAAAAACAATAGGTACGTACATTGAAAAGTATTGAATTCTCAATATTATATTGTAAAACCGTTGGTTTTTCTAAATTTTTTTTACCTCTTTTTTTATAGAAAATTGAATAGATATATAACAATTGTGGCTAGCACGGTAGTCCATGACTGCAAACGAAATTCTATCTGGGTTTGATTCTCAATCGAGTCAATATTAAGCCTTTGCGCTGTATCCCGCACACAACAGGGTAGGCAGAGGGAACCTAGTGTTAAGACACTCCTTTCCCCACTTTTCGTCTAATTCGGAGGCATTGCGTGCTATGTAGCGGAACTTAACGCCGCGCTTTGCCTCGACACCAGAGTGAAAAAAAGGAAAATATTAACTATTTTAACTCCTCGAGTGGGAATCGAACTCACAACCAGTCGTTTCAAGTCACACGTCTGTACCACTGCGCCACGAATGGCCCCAATATTTCAATATTTATATTATTTTTATTTCTCCGCAGTAATAAGACACAAGGCAGTGTTAAGCACCGCCATTCAACATACAAAGACTAGATTTTGGGGAAAGAGTAGAGAAAAGGCTACCTGCAAATTAAGTTATTTCTAATGATGACCCCGATATCCAGAAGAAGATATGCTACAAAAAATCGATTTCTCAGTATAGTGATTAGCAAACACGGCGTCCGCAATTGTCAAGTAAAACTTGAGAAAGCCAAATTAAATGGAAACGAATACTTATCGTAACTTAACATTTTGCTGTTAATAAATAATTTTCTTACTATTTTAAGATAAAGCACGGCGTTGAGTTCCGCAATTGTCAAATAGAAACTTAAGACCGTAATATTAAAAGGAAATGAATACTTATCATATCCAATGGCCAGTCGTGGCCCAGTGGCACAAGTGTGTGACTGTAAACGACTGGTTGTGGGTTCGATTCCCACTCGAGGAGTGGAAATATTTAATATTTCCATTTTCTTCGCTCTGGTGCCGTAGTAAAGCGCGGCGTTAAGTTCCGACACTAACACGCAATGCCTCCGAATTCGGCGGAAAGTGGGAAACAGAGTGTCTAAACATTAGGTTTCCTCTGCCTACCCTGCTGTTTGCGGGATAAAGCGTGAAGCTAAAAAAAAAAATCATATCGTAACATCCTTTCGAAGCGATACCTACTGTAGGTACTATAATTAAGTTTTCTGTACAGTTCCTTCGCGCAATAAACGCCCTACATGGCTTACAAGGGTGGAAGATTGTTTGTTTAGGCTTTCTTAAGAGGTGAGAGGGTTTAGTAAGATATATATTATTGCTATTAATCCGAGGTGTTATATATGTATTATGTATATAAATATATATGAAAAAAAAAACATTATGGTGTAGTCGGCTGCGTCTAACGCAAACGCGACGGTTGTAGGTTTGATCTCACTCGAGGAAGTGATTAAATTCGAATTATTTTCATTTCATATTTGCCTTTTCTTGAAGCAGGAATTGAACCTACATACGAACTAACATTACATAATAAGATACGAACTTAATGTCGCATTTTGTCCTACTAGAGAGTAGGACAAAACGTATTGCAATGTTCATATGTAGACAATGTCTGAATGTAGCTGCAATTGGTTATGGGTTGGATTCTTGCTTGCAGGAATGAATCACATATTTAATTATTTACATTTCTTCGATTTGGTGAATAAGACGGAGCGAGGCGTTGAATTCCACTACTGAACAAGTAATTTCATAAATTCGGTCCAAATGTGAAAACGGAGTGTCTTAACACTAGATTCCCTCTAAATCCTACAGCTGAATAGCATCTTTATCATTTTGTAAGGCAAATCAAAAAGTATAAGTAAAACGTTGAATTGCCTTACAAGCAGGAATCGAAGCCATATCCATTTGCAGTTACATTCAGACATTGTCTAAATACACCACGCCTTAACGACAAAAGCTCCCATAAGTAAAAATGAAATAGAAACAGTAAATATTACACGACAGAACGCAGTTGGCAACAATCAGAACATTACATTGTTAACAAAGTCTACAGTGTAAACAAACTGGCAAATTTAATTCGGCGGATAATTTCATCTAAACTTGGTAGTTTCGTTCCATACGCTTTTCGTATGTTGGCATTATACTAATTTCTTATAACTGTATTGAAATTTCAATTGGAGTTTGAATTGAAATGTTTTTTTTTTAAGAAATCTTAAATAGGTTAAATTGTAACACACGTTTTTTTTAACTTCACGCTTTTCCCGCACACAGCAGGGTAGGCAGAGGGAACCTAGTGTTAAAGTACTCCGTTCCCCACTTTCTGCCGAATCTGGAGGCATTGTTAAATGGCGGAACTTAACGCCGCGCTGTGCCTCGACACCAGAGCGAAGAAAATGGAAATATCAAATATTTCCACCCTGTGAGTGGGAATTGAACCCACAACCAGTCTCACTTTTGTGCCACTGCGCCATGTATTTCTTTAGATTTTTTGCAGAGTTGATAAAAAAACTAGTTATTTTTTCGACAATGGCGACTTTTTTAATAAGCTATGATTTTATACTCAGCCTTTTAACTTTTTAAGTACTTAACACTTTTTTTTCTAAACTCTTGAAATGTTATAAGATAAATTTCAATTATTTTTAGGTAAAGAGAGTTGGGATAATGTAAGCGTAAATACATTTTAAAAAGACTCGTCTTTAAAGGTTACTTTATCCATAATCCATAAAATACTAAAGAATTTCGTGACCCCGTTTTTATCTCTCCTCTCTACAGATCCTCCAGCAGAAGAGGCAGAGAAAATGTAGTTTTAAAACACAACTTCCAACTTCCAACATTCCCGCCCGAGGAGTGTAATTATTTCATGTTTCCATTTTCTTCGCTCTGGTGTCGAGGCAAAGCACGGTGTTAAGTTCCGCCACTTAGCACGCAATGCCTCCGAATTCGGCATGGGGAACGGAGTGAACGAAGTGGGGAATGGAGTGTCATAACACTAGATTCCCTCTGCCTACCCTGCTGTGTGTGGAATACAGAGTGAAGCTATAAAATGAAGTACTTTTAGTATTTTTCCATTTCCACTTTTGTTAAATAAAAAAAATTGTACAATGAAGGTTACATAAATAAATTAATAAACTAAAGAAAAAAGCTTAGATATTAAACAATTAAATCAGTTGGAGTAGTGTCAAAATACTCTAATATTCGCCACGGGGCCAAATAAAAAGTAATTAAAGTCCCCGGCCTCGGCGGGTACTGTTGGCGCGCGGCGGTTTCAACGGAAATGGGAACGATCGAGAATTTATTCTGGAAATTTTTATATATTTTTCATTCTTCAAAATTTTACTTGTGGACCGTTTTTGTCGTGAAAGTGTATATTTTTGAAGTAATTTTTGTAATAATACATTTTCAAATTATTGTCGATGGTTCTAGATTTGACTCCTATCGGAGGAATGTATACGCCAATTTGAAGATGTAAGAGTATAAGTTAAGGAAGTTTTAAATATTTTAACGTAACAGAGTTTGACGCAGTAAGAAGAGGGGAGATTCGAATTGAAGGGCATAGTAGCGCCTAACGTTAAACGCGATCTTCATATTTTTCAAAAACGCTTGAAAAAAATGTTGTACAGCCGAAGATCGAGATATTGCGTGTTAATGGTACTCAAAAAATCGGATAAAAAAAAATATTCGTTTCCCCAAGTGGGAATCAAACCACAACTATTGCGTTTACAGTCAGCCATTTTGCTACTGTGCCTCGACGGCCTCGATATTACAAAAAGGATAATATTTTAAATAAAACGTAAAGTCAGCAAGGCAAAATCCTTTTTAACAACGTATATATAGATTCGATGACTGTAATCCTTTTCTACAATATACGAACTAATCTGAGTTTTTCATATAACAAACATAATCGGATTGTTCGGAGTCTAACGGTGAAAGCGTTAAGGGAAAAGAGTATACAAATATTTTTCGTTATTCATAGTTTTTTGTTATTTTCTATTAAGGAGCTTCATGTTTTTTCCTGCACAGCAGGTTAAGTAGCAAAAATCTAGTGTCATTGCACTCTGTTTTCCACTTTAAGTCCTTAATTGAAACATTATGTACATATATACTGGTGTTGGTAAGGCAAACCGAGGTGTTGTCGCCTCTCACCACTTCCTTATTTTGTGTTACCATACAAAAAAATTGTGGAAAGCGAGTGGGAATCAAACCTACTTCCATTATACGTTATTTCTTATCAACGTGGTCTTTCTGAAAAGTATATCACGCTCGTGATCTCTAAATATTGTAATGTGTTTAAATTTAGTCATTTTACACATTTGTAATCAAATCAGACGGCATGAAGTGGATCAAAATAGATTTGGTAAGATTTTTTTTATATAAATTAATAAATACATAGATATGACAAAGTTAATGAAATTAGTAAATGATATAGTATAGTTAATTAAAACCTAGTGTCAAGATATTACGTTCTCCACTTTCCACCCGCAATTAGCACGCGCTTGATCTTACATACCAGAGTGGATATACGAAAATAGCTTCAATGTAATCGTTGAAATTCAAATCCACAAGTATTTTTTTTATCTTCTCGCCGTATCCCGCACGCGGCAGGGTAGGCAGAGGGAACTTAATGTCAAAACATTCCAATCCCAACTTTCCGCCGAATTAGGAGGCATTGCGTGTTAAGTGGCGGAACTTAACGCCGCGCTTTACCTCGACACTAGAACGAATAAAATGGAAATATTAAATATTTCCACCCCTCAAGTGGAAATCAAACCCACAACCAGTCACTTTACAGTCAAACTTGGTGTCTCTGCGCCACGATTGGCCCCAAATCCAAAACTAATAGTGTTTTTAGTCAGACACTGCCCCATTAGTGACCTGTCACTAAACTCAGTAGAAAATGTTTAAAAATGAAACAAAAACAGCAATTCCATATTTTAATTAAAACAATACAACTCAGATTTTGTGTGGCACAAAACAAAAAAAAACAACATTTATCTAAAGCTTAGGGATATTTCAGATGCTAAAAACGCAGAATCTGCGTGAGGTCGGTCGTAAAGAGAGCGTGTATTTGCATATTTACGAATTAAATAACATAATTATAAAAAGGTCCGGCTGTCAAGGTTGGGGTATGACTTTTGAGTGATTTTTTTCTTTGCCCTCTTTTGTATGAGTGTGTATGTGGAGATTATTTTTTGATGATTTCTGCACGTACGAGAATTAGAGGTTGTTTTAATTTTTTTTTATTACAATCTGGGTTAAATATAAAAAAATAAATATAATGTGGGTTAAATAAGATAGCATATGTAAATGAAATGGTTTTGACTTCGTTCCTGAACTTACAGAATTGATATTTGAATAATTTTCGTTTCCTAGCTTGTGAAACCAAAACACGGTTTTAAGTTTCGCCATTTAATACACAAGGCCGCATTGAAAATGAAGAACTGAGGTTCTTGCCTCTAGATTCTCTCTGCTATCCTTTCGTTTTTTTTTAGCTTCACACTGTATCCCGCACACAGCAGGGTAGGCAGAGGGAACCTACTGTTAAGACAATCCGTTCCCCGCTTTCCGCCGAATTCGGAGGCATTGCGTGTTTAATACTTACCCTTCGATAAAGCGTGAATATTTATTTAAATCCATCAGTGATATAAAAACCTATTTTAGCTTCTTATTATGAAACATTCATTTTTAAAAAGGACATGGAAATTAATATGAAAAATGGCAACGAAACTGTCATTTTCTTCAACTACATCTTTCTTTGTCTTCTTTTTAGAGTGGAGTAATGAAAATATAGACAATCATTCCACTGGGCGGGGAAGTGAACCCACATTCAATCGCGTTTACACTCAGACACTGTCTAACTGCGCCATGATAGCCACAAATGATACAATGGTAATTAATTATAATACATTTCAAGGTGAATATGAATAATGATGTAAAATAGTAGCCTTATAGCTTAGTAACAAGAAAACTAATCTGTACATTGTTAGTAGGTTCAAATTAGTATTAGGTATGTATATTTTTAAAATACCATTCCTGCCTAGCATACTTTACTTATAACAGACAGATAAAGAAGCAAAGTGATTGTTCATTACATCTCTCTAGTAGTAAAATATTCTAGAAACTATTCTATTCTATTCTATTCTAGTCAATATCAAGTGATAGAAGATAGAATTCCTATTAGCATAATAATTACCCCATCACTGTCGTTAACTGGCTTATCTAATTAATTGTCATTTTGAATAATTAACTACTAACAATTGAAGCGTATTATTAGTTGTCTAAAATGTATAGAGACATAATTTACGCAGCATAACTTATTTGTACACATAGCTGTGTAGTTGGGTAGTTTTTAAGTCTACAGTGGTTCGGGTTTCGATTTTAGTTCGAGGGAAACCAATCATATGGAAAATATATACCATAACGATCGTATGTTGTTTGATATTTTTTATTTTCCTGGTAATTATTGAATTTATATACCATCGTACATAGTCACTGTTATTATTTGATGATATAACGTTGAGTTCCGCCTGTCATTATGCAGTGTCTCAAAAACGGATAGAAAGTTTAATAAATAACGCAGTGTCTTAATTAGATTCTTGTGTCTATTCAACTTAATGAATATCGCATAAAATAAAATACGAAGCATTTTTAATATTTAATAATTTATATATTTAGTTGTTTTTTAAATCCAATCCGTAACCAGTATTAAATTGACAAGCAACACAAAGACAAATCGCTTTTGTACCTTAAGTAAGAAACTGGATAAAAATCAAATGCATAGTTAATTTGAAATACTTGTACTTTTTAGAAAGTGGGGAACGGAGTGTCTTAACACTAGGTTCCCTCTGCCTACCCTGCTGTGTGCGGGATATAGCGTGAAGCTATTTATTTATTTTTTTAACTTTTTTGAAACTAAGTGTCAACATAATTTGAGATTATACATGTTCATATACAGCTTTCTATTTTTTTTTCATTTTCTATATCTCAATTTCTTCTTCTACCAAATGCTATTATTAACATTAGGTCGTGGTGGTGGAGCGGGACAGTATCGGACTGTAAGCACGATTGGTTGTGGATACGAATCCCACTCAGATGAATGATTATACATCATTTTAAATTCTCCGCTCTCGTGTCTAAGATCAAGCGTAGCGTTAAGTTCTCCTAATCAACATGCAACGTTCCTATTTCGGGTGAATAACGGATAACGGAGTGTCTTGACCCTAGGCTTGATTTCTCTCTGAGTAGTCTAACACGGGGAAAAGTATTTCTTTTTTTCAATTTAAATCCAGTCTACGTTCCAATTTTTTAAAGACTTTCCATATAAATACTTCTACTACGGGAAATTCTACAAATATTAGGACACCTATACATTTTTCATATAAAACGTGTAATTTAAACGAAAACGGCTCACTTGCTAAATAAGTTGGTCGACTTCACTCTAAAGAACTCGCAAGTACCTAGCGGTCTCTTTAAGCCCTTTTTGTTTCGGTTACAACGCTTATGATGTACTGCTGCTACCTGTTAGTAGTCGTAATGTTCGTAAAAAACTCGCGCTTTTATTTACTTGCCAAGTGTTGGGAACGGTTTGAATGACGAAAAATTTTTTGTGTGAAAAAATACGTTTTTTTTATCATTCTGTCTGTCTTTTATAAATATTCACCCCGTGAGGGGACGGGATAAGAATACATTTCCCCCCCGACGCTGGGTAGCGTCCCGTAAAAAGCGGGTAACCAAATTAGCTTGGTGGTAGGAGATTCTTTCTCCGACTGGCTCGCGACCACTATCGTGTCAAAGACGAACCGTCAAATATCTGATGATGTGTTCCGGTTCGATGGCATGTAAGCCAGCTCTCCCTATTCCTACCATTCCCATCTATCCTCCCTCCTTTTGTCCTACATCCCCGAGGCTGGCAATGCATCCATAACACTAATGTTGTGGATGTCTATGGGCGAAGGCAACCACATATCACCAGTTGCTCTTGCAGTTGCCTTCTGCTCGTTTGCCGCCTTTATTCTATAAAAAAAAATATACCGGAGAAAACAGAAAGAGTATAGTACTTAGGTATTCAATTCTTAATCTTGTGCATATTTTTATAACAAATGCATTTTAGATAATACATAACAGCAGCCTCTGGTTGATCAACCGCATGACTGTATCACACTTAACTAAAAAAAATGAAATAAGTTAAAATTAAGGAATTGGGTTATACGAGCGATATGTAGTTCTTTTTCACTATAATAATATAATTTGCGAGACTTTTTAGCTATCTACTGGCACTATGCTGAGCTATTTACGATTTATATGACAGTTAATGAGTGATCCAATCTAATTTTTAATTTTGTTTTTTTATAGCTTCACGCTGTATCCCGCACACAGCAGGGTAGGCAGAGGGAACCTAGTGTTAAGACACTCCGTTCCCCACTTTCCGCCGAATTCGGAGGCATTGCGTGTTAAGTGGCGGAACTTAACGCCGCGCTTTACCTCGACACCAGAGCGAAGAAAATGGAAATATTAAATATTTCCACTCCTCGAGTGGGAATTAACCCCACAACTAGTCGTTTACAGTTACACGCTTGTGCCACTGGGCCAAGACTGGCCACAACATTCTGGCTAGTCATTTAATGTGGTAGATATTATATTGGTCATACATTTTATCTCGTTACTTCATTTCAGATTTACTTAGAAGTATCACGTAACAGTCAACGTTCATCAGTAACACGGAAACAGTTCAGCAGAGAATTCAGAGAGAATCTGTTATCAGACTCTCTTCTCCACTTTACGCCCAAATACCAGACATTGCGTTAACCACGGAACTTAACACCTCACTATGACTTAGCTACCACAATTCATGTGAGAATCGTACCCAAAACCGATTCTATTTACTGTCAGATGCTGTACCACTGCGCTTAGATGGCGCCTCGTTATGTAATTTCAATGAAAAGGTATTAAGTTCTACAAGAACCGTCCACATACGTTAGTCTACAGCTATACTACAGTAATATGTTCTACGTACGAGTATATAAAATTAACAATTCTTATCACTGTCGCCGATCGTAAAAACCTGACTCGTGTGTGAGTTCGTATAACTAGTTGAGGTTACTCTTGTAACTAGAAAGAAAGTCGGTGTAAATAAAAATTAAACGGAGAGTTTTTTTGTTTAGGAGTATTCATAGCGATTTACTACAAGTTTTTTTGTTAGATCTTGTATGTCAAGGAGGTGTGATTTTTTAAGAACGTCTTTATGAAATGCCTATGATTTACATTAGGCGTTTTTACACACATCTATGTCATCTAAGTACACTGTAACTTTGTATAATATATTTTTTAACATATATATAATGTTTATGATGTACAAGTAATTTCAAATATAATTTAAAAAATAACAATTTTTAAGAGAGATGAAAAGGAAATAATAAAAGTTAATGGCAGAATTTATCCAGTCCATCATCATCAAACATACTAGCAGAAACAAGGTCTTTAACATAGCATACTTCAGCATTCATGCGATTATGTAATAAGATTAACTAAAATAAGAATAAATTAAATTGCAAGAAGAAACGGAAGGAAGGAAGAAACGCTATAAAAACGGATGCTAGTCAGAAACTGAAAAAAAATGTCAATTTTGAGAAAACAATCATAACAGGAGAAATCACCAACGTATTCGATTTTGCTACGACGATTACAACGACGACATATATTATATATATATATATATATAATATATTATATATATATATATATATATATTATAATATATAATATATCTATATATATATATATATATATATAGATATATATCATAAATATATAGTCATAGCTATATTATCTATATCATCTATCTCATCTCTCTATCTCTCTCTCTCTACTCTCTCTCTCTCTCTACTCTCTCTCTCTTCTCTCTCTCTCTCTCCTCTCTTCCTCTCTCTATCTTCTCTCTCTCTACTCTCTCTCTCTCTCTCTCTCTCTCTCTCTCTCTGCTGGGCGTCTCTCTCTCATCCTCATCTCTCTCTCTCTCTCTCTCTATCTCTCTTCTAGATATAATATATATATTTATATGTCGGCGCAAGGCGTAGTGCCTCTCTGTTATTCTATAATCCCGTCTATGACTCAACTTGTCAGGTGTCAGCTGGCCGATATGACTAATGCGTAGTGACATAAACTTGTTAGTAAGAAAAGGTATAAAGCAGTCGTTGGACTGACTGTTGCATAGTTTACGTTGAGCCGCGGTAGTGCTAGTTACTAGGCGGGACGCCCTGTCCCTGTGTGCTTATAATATAACGTGATTAAGTGTAAGTTCGGTGGTGAGAGGAACTCGGGCAGTGGAGGTGAGTGTTTATGCATTATAAAGGGATCCCTTAAGCCTGCACTTGGGTCACAAGCCCCAGGCACTGCTTTAGAGTTCCTCTCCCTGTAATCGCGAGGGGTTCGGTACCCCGTAGTCTATATTACGTGTCGTAGTTAATATGCGTTCGTGTAGTGTGTAATGTTATAATACGCTCCTGGCCCGTTGCCTACGCCCAAGAACCATTCCTGACGTTTATCAATCTACATACGTATTCGTTATGTGTTACTTATATCATAAGTGAGATATCATCATTCCTTTAGATATTCTACATCAGAAGTGAGATATATTATTATTATCATTTTTATCCTCTTTCACATCTTACATCAGAAGTGGGATCGAAGGGCCTAAAAGTTGTGTAATATATCGTGTAAAGTTTAAAATATCGCGGAGTGTTAAGTGTTGTAATCAGTAGAAGGTTTATTGAAGCTGAAGTGATAGTCCACATCACGTTTTGCACTCGACCGATGGAAATACTGCGGGAAGTATAATCATCATCGGGTGAGCTCGTTCTATTTTTTGTTAACTATTCACGTTAGTTTGAAAGAATTTGTGCTATAGAAGGTAGATAAAGAAACTTAACGGTTTACCAGTAGAAATTGATTATTTAAGCGGCAACATGGAGTGTAGAAATCGGTCACTTTTCCCCGTAAGGTTGATATCTTAGTATTAGTTGTACGAGTATAGTAAAAAGATGATCTTTTGTTTTATAAGATTGTAAAAAAAAGGGTATTAGTGAAAAGGGTATTATTAATAAGTCTAACGCGGCGATAGTTGTTCAAATAGGTAGTTGCGTAGCAGTATAAAAGCGTATTTTGAAAAAGTAGAAGCTCATAAGTGTAAGAAAGTAGAAAGATGTGTGTGCTTTGGTTTTATAGAATTTTAAAAGTAAAAAACGGGTAGTGTTGAAATAAATGTAATGCAATGATAATTGTTGAAATAAATAGATGTGTAATGATATAAGTGCCGTAAGTGTAATAAAAGGCGTAATAGAATTAAGTAAAGAAAAAAAAAGTAGTACACGTATTATAAAAGGTTTAAACGTAAGAATCATTGATACCTTCATTTTTATGAAACTACTGCCACTGTTTAAAAATTAAGTTTTACGTTTTGTTAAAGGTTAAATTTCAACAAGTTTTGATGTACTCTCGAGTTCTTTATTTTACCCATGTTGCGTACAATAGTTCTTTTGCAGAGTTAATGCTTGATGCGACGTTTGTTTTAGTAAGGATGGGATCTTACCTCGAGATTACTTCAAATTATGTAGTGGTTAGTGGCTGACCGTGTCGGCGGGTATCTTTGATACAGCTACAGTGGGTTATAGAGAGCAAAAGAAAATAATAAAAGAAAAAAAAAAGCAAAAAGAAAAAAAAAGAAGGAAAAAGAAAAATATTAAAAAAGCTACTATAAGAAAAAAAATGTAGGAAACAGTCATTGAAGGGAATCTGGTCCAATGACTTGCTTAAGGGATTTCCGGTCTAGAAGCGTCATTGAAGGGAGTCGTCCGGTCCAATGACTCGGCTAAAGGGATTTCCAGTCTAGCTGAAGGGTTTACCGGACCAGTGAATTGTTGTGTTACGCTGAAGGGTTTACCGGACCAGTAAATTGTTGTGTCACGCTGAAGGGTTTACCGGGCCAGTTAACTATTGTGTTACGCTGAAGGGTTTACTGGACCAGCAAATTATTGTGATGTGCAGAAGGGCTTTGCCGGGCCAGCAGATGATTGTGATATGCTGAAGGGTTTTGCCGGACCTGCAGACGATTGTGATATGCTGAAGGTTTAGCCGGACCAGCGGATCATTGTAAGGTTATAAAAAAAACACCAGTTATAGATTTATGAGTATCAGGATGATCGAACGGGTTGTTACCGTGTTCCTTGAAGCTCGGAAGACGCTCGAGGACGAGCGTACGTCAGCATGGCCGTGTCGGCGCAAGGCGTAGTGCCTCTCTGTTATTCTATAATCCCGTCTATGACTCAACTTGTCAGGTGTCAGCTGGCCGATATGACTAATGCGTAGTGACATAAACTTGTTAGTAAGAAAAGGTATAAAGCAGTCGTTGGACTGACTGTTGCATAGTTTACGTTGAGCCGCGGTAGTGCTAGTTACTAGGCGGGACGCCCTGTCCCTGTGTGCTTATAATATAACGTGATTAAGTGTAAGTTCGGTGGTGAGAGGAACTCGGGCAGTGGAGGTGAGTGTTTATGCATTATAAAGGGATCCCTTAAACGGCACGGCACTGCGTTAGAGTTCCTCTCCCTGTAATCGTGTTGGGTTCGGTGCCCCGTAGTCTCTATTACGTATCGTAATTAATATGCGTTCGTGTAGTGTGTAATGTTATAATACGCTCCTGGCCCGTTGCCTACGCCCAAGAACCATTCCTGACGTTTATCAATCTACATACGTATTCGTTATATCTTACTTATATCATAAGTGAGATATCATCATTCCTTTAGATATTCTACATCAGAAGTGAGATATATTATAATATCATTTTTATCTCTTTTACATCTTACATATTTTTATATTTATTTATATATATATATATATATATATATATATATATATATATATATATATATATATATATATATATATATCTACCTACCTACCTACCTACGATGCAGAAAATACTATAAAACTGAAAAAAAAACAATATTTACCGCTAAGCCAAACATTAGTAAGAGCTCGCAGTAAAATCTTATAGTTGCGAGACTTGTGAAAAAAGCACTTTGACAGCCGTGAAGTTGAAATAAAAAAGTCATCCAACATCCAAGCTTCCAACTTTCAACGGTGGATACATAAAAAACGCTGCACTTCCACTACACAGTAAGTAGTAAGAAGTCTAGGAAAATTGGGTTCTCTTAGGGATTACGTAGAGCTAAAATATATGCTTCTTATAGTCCTGGTTATAAAAATAAGCTGTAAATGAAAAATCTAAATGTATGTAAAGTTAATAAAATCGTAAATTTTGTAATATAAACAAGTCATTTGGATACTCTTAAGAATGTTTTACTTATCAGCTTCATGTATTTTCTTCAGTAAGTTAGTGCCAAAATACTCTGACTTCTATTTTCTGTCCAAATTAGAAATATTATGTGTTGAGTGGCGGAACTCGCGATGAGTCTCAGCATTTTACATTCTGTCTTATCACCAAAGCAGTGCAATAAAATAATTTATACATTATGATGTGCATTATCAAGGACCATGTCAATAAAAAATAAATAAAAAGACACTAAGAATAGTTCAAAATGCTCGCAAAAGTATTTTACTTATCAGTTTCACCGTTTTTCCCCGCATACTATGATAGTCTATAAGAAGCTAGTGCTAAGACACTCCGTTCTCCATATCCCACCTGGATTTGAAATACTGTAAGTTAAGTGGCGGAATTCAACGCCGCTCCGTATCTTGTTACCTGAGTGAAGAAATATAAATAACTCGAATACAAAAGCTCCTAAGTTGGAATCGTACTCACTACCATTTCGTTTACAGTCACATTTTTTTTATTTACTTGTTAAAAGCATATAGCTTATTTACAGAACACTTATTTATCTGTATTTAATTGTAATAAAAAAAGGATTCTTTCAGTTGTTACGAAATTCACTAACACTCAACATCTCTAAAAGGAACTTTAATTAAAAGCAGTATATCTTAGCACTATATACTCGTAAATATCAATAAATATATATAAAAATAAATAAATAGGCATAAAATCGAGCTTTCAATATAACCTAGTGGGTTTGACATATCTGAAGTGCCATCGTCTTCACCCCAATGCCTCTCTACGAGCACGTTCTAATCGATTGACCAGAGTGTTATTACCGTTTAGCGTATATAGCTTGATTATTATGTAATTAAAGAGGTCATGGTAGGGTAGTGGATAGTGGCAGGTTGTAAATGCGGTTGATCGTGGATTCGTTTCCTTTTCGAAGCAATGATTTGATTGTATTCATAACATGATATGGGGTTCTGTTAAGCTAAAACTTGGAATTAAGTTCCGTCAATCAGATCAAACACACAATTTTATGATTTCAGGCGGAAAGTGGAGAACGAAGTGTTTTAACACTACGTTCCTTTTGCCCATCTGAGGAAATGATTGTATTTAAATTATTGATTGAGTTTGAGTTCCGCCAATCAACACTTAAAATTTATTAGATGTCGGTATTTTTCACAGTTTATTGTTTGAGCCTAGTTCTGTAGTGGCTAAAATGCTGTATATACTCGTATTTAAGTATAAATAGTATTCTTAGAATTAAGTTAAATGTTATGTTTGTGTGTTTTAAATTTGGTTTAGTTAACGATGGGGCTGACATTTTTGTATATTACTTAAAAAGTCGCTAAATAAAAATAGATTAAAAAAAAATACTTATCGTTTTAAAATTGGCTAAATTCTGTCTACATCGTCTTCTACACCTACATATAACTGCTGTGGTGTCACACGGTGTCGTGGGTAGCGATTATCTCCTACTATCAAGTGATTTGACCGCTCGTTTGCCTTATAGTAAGCTATAAAAAATATTAACATCAGAGTATATTTATATTTCATTTTTTTCTACTTACCGGTCAATGTGAGAAAGATTCTTAATATTTAATGTTAACGATTATATTGGGGCTAGTCGTGGCGCAGTGGTACAAAGTGTGACTGTTAACTGGCTGTGGGTTCGATTTCCACTCGAAGGGTGGAAATATTTAATATTTCCATTTTCCTCGCTCTGGTGCCGATGCAAAGCGCGGCGTTAAGTTCTGCCACTTAACACGCAATGCCTCCGAATTCGACGGAAAGTGGGGAACGGAGTGTCTCAACACTAGGTTCCTTCTGCCTACCCTGCTATATGCAGAATACAGCGTAAAGACAAAGTGAAACAAAAAGAATCGATTGTGTCCTTTTTTTATAATTTCTGTAAATAAATAGATTAGTAGTGAGGTGCATATAGCACCTTCAGATGCTGTTCCACTGCACAACCATAGTCTAAACAAATCAAATAATTATAATGCAAATACAATCACCCATTAAACAACGAAAACCGTCATTAAAAAGTCGAAACGGCACTATGCGAATATATACTTAGCAGAGAAACCTGACATAAAGTTAAGATTTAATCAGCATTTGAGATGTAGAAATAAAGTGAGTAACTTTTGATGTGTAGAGTGAGTAGATCTGAAAGCTCGTAGTAAGCTATAAAAAGACATTAAGTTCAGAATATATTTATATTTCATTTTTTTCTGTTTACCGTTCACAGTGTGAAAGATGCTTAATATTTAATGTTCACGATTATTTATTTGTTTTATAATTGATGTAAACAGGTTGTTTATGTGCACCAAAATGTATATACTTAATCAAAGTAATAAGGTATAAGTTGTTAAATTATATTTTCGATGAAAAAGAACTTAGTGACACTCTACTTTCTGCCCAAATTCAGTACACAATGCGTTGAGTGAGGGAGCTTTATTAAAAAAAAAGTTTAAATATAATCAATTCTTCAAGTTGGAATCAAACCGATAACCAATCGACTTCACATTCAGATGCTATTCCACTACACAACCATAGTCTAAACAAATCAAATAATTATAATGCAAATACAATCACCCATAAAACAACGAAAACCGTCATTAAAAAGTCGAAACAGCACTATCCGAATATATACTTAGCAGAGAAACCTGACATAAAGTTAAGATTTAATCAGCATTTGAGATGTAGAAATAAAGTGAGTAACTTTTGATGTGTAGAGTGAGTAGATCTGAAAGCTCGTAGTAAGCTATAAAAAGACATTAAGTTCAGAATATATTTATATTTCGTTTTTTTCTGTTTACTGTTAAATGTGTGAAAGATACTTAATATTTAATGTTCACGATTATTTATTTGTTTTATAATTGATGTAAATAGGTTATTTATTTGCACGTTACTACAAAATATACATAATCAAAGTAATATATGTGGTTTAAGTTGTTACATTTTATTTTTCCATGAAAAAAAAATATAATGACTCTCGAATTCTGCCCAAATTCAGTACATTGTACGTTGAGTGAGGGAGCTTAATTTAAAAAAAAAAAAACTTTTAATATTATCAATACCTCGACTTGGAATCAAACCGATAACCAATCGACTTCACATTCAGATGCTATTCCACTACACAACCATAGTCTAAACAAATCAAATAATTATAATGCAAATACAATCACCCATAAAACAACGAAAACCGTCATTAAAAAGTCGAAACAGCACTATCCGAATATATACATAGCAGAGAAACCTGACATAAAGTTAAGATTTAATCAGCATTTGAGATGTAGAAATAAAGTGAGTAACTTTTGTCAAGGGGACAGGGACGGGCCAAAGTTTATAAGTCCTGACGCTTTTACGACTGGTACAAAATACGTCATTGTTAGCGAAATTACCTTGCCAAGTTTGCATTTAAACGACTCTGCCATTGTTAAGCATTGTCTAGAGCTTTAAGTCTATTTATAATACCTAATTAAGGAATATCATTATGAACGCTTAAATTTTGGTGATATTTTTTTTTGTGAAATGACACTCTTTAAATAAAGGTGTAGTTGAGGTTTTTCGATAGAATTTCTTGAAAGATATACTTTGCCTTGAAGTTTTATTAATATTGTGTGTTTATTGGTGTTACTTAATGCGATTGTTTGTTTAAATTATGAAATTTCTATATATGTGAGCGTTTACTGGACTTAAGTGGTGTCTTTTAACATTATGCTAAGCTTCTTTTATAATATCTATGGAAAGAATTTTTCTCGTATATATATTATGTTTAAAATTATATTTGAATTGTGTGTTTATTGCTGTATTCCAATGAATTTGTTTGTTTAAACGAAGAAATTTTTACGCGCTCTGTGAGCTTTGTCTAGAGCCTATTTATGAGTCTTGAGTCTATTTATAATACGTAATTATAGAGTATCAGTGTGGACGATTAAATGTAGGTGGTATTTTTATTTATTTATGACACTTTTTTTCTGTTTATATAAAGTTTCTGTTGAGATTATATTTTAATTAGTGCAGCTTTTTAATGTTAATGGAAAAACTTCGTTATTTATTTTTTAGTCATATGTAAAGAGAAGTCATCCCTAAGTAAAGAAAGTTAAAATTATAATTTTTGCAGTTCATGTGGGCAAAGCGTTTTATATTTGTATATGCTAGTGGGTCACTAGCATGTGCAAATATAAAAATGAAGGGATCCTCCTCAGGAAATATCGAAAATCATTCAACGTAAAAACGTGTTAAGAAAAGTAGTTTAAAGTTTTTAGATGTACATCTAATACAACGAATTTTGTGACAGGGGCATACTAAGAAGATCAAGACTCTTGCAAGTTTGTATGGAATTCCTTATTTTTTTCTCTTTGAGGCCGCACGCGGACAAAATCACGAGAAACAGCATATATAGATATATTAGTAAACATTGACGGCACTTGTGGCGCAGAAGCGCAACGTGTGACTGTAAACGCGGCTGGCTTTTGGTTCGATTCTCACTCGAGGAATTAAAATATTCTTGAAGAAGAAATTAGATACTTCAATTATTGTTATAGCGTCGGGCAAAGGACGGCGTTGATCTCCGCCTATCAACACGCAATGCCTGCAGAATTCAGTGGAAAGTGGGGAACGTAGTGTCTTAACACTAGGTTCCCTCTGCCTACCCTACTGTGAGGGGAATGTAGAGTGAAGCTAAAGAAAATTCTAAACAAAAGCCAAATTAATTCTCGTCATTGCATAATTATTCAAAATTTAATATCAACTTAATTTAAAATTGTTAAGCGAAAACTATCAATAGCCTGCCATTATACCCAAACATATTGTATAATAGATAACTGATATAGGTTTTAGTGCCAGGAAGAACCAACAAATATTTGTTTTACAGCAAATTGTGGATCAGTTTAGAAACTTTGGACACCTTGATCGTTGGAAAGTTGGAAAACTGTGAGTTGTCATAACACAGGGTCGCATCGGCCAACTTTGCCGGCGGTAATAATCGACAGACTTATTCTATATATCAGCTTGTTGTCAGTTTATTTATTTATTTATTTATGTATTTTTTGGCTTCACGCTGTATCCTGCACATTGCACGGTAGGCAGAGGGAACCTAGTGTTAGAACACCCCGTACCCCACGTGCATTGCGTGTTAAGCTGCGGAACTTATTACCCTGCTGTGTGCGGGATACAGTGTAAAGCTAAAAAAAGGATTAATAAAATATTGCAACACCACACTTTGTCTCATTAAAACTAGAATTTACATAAGAATATAAGTGAGCGTGATTTGTATGATTGATTTCCACTGAATCATATAATATGTAAATATTTTGTAACATTTAACTTTTATCCTATTTTTACCATTCCATTTTATTTTTCCAATTTTTTTTTAATAATATACACATTTTTTTCAATGTCATTAAATGTTAGTTCTATTTGTTGTAGGTACATGAAAACATACAAATCAACGTGCCTAGTGGATTTAATTGCGACCGGAAATAAAAAACGGAGTGTCTTGACACTAGGTCCTTTCTGAAAATACGGAATAAGCCGTAAAGCTGCCCATTTACTTTTTCCCTATAAGCTTACATAGATTATCAGAAAGCCAAAGCAGAATAAGCTATCATAGCAATAGATAAAGCGCCCGCTAGCAAGAAGCCCGGATATTGGAGGCAAAACAATTGACACTTGTAACAAACTATTCTTCGGTACAGGAAGTAGGAATTTATGACTTTTGTTCCTCAGATAGTTCAGCGCCGTATAGATTTATGGTCAAATCGATTAGTTTTCAGGTAAATTTTATGGGGTGAAGTTCTAAATTTATCTAGAAATAAAAGAGCGGCCAGCCATGGCGCAGAAGCACAAAGTGTTACTGTAAACGCGACTGGTTGCCGGTTCGATTCCCACTCGAGTGGAAATATTTAATATTTCCACTTTCTTCGCTTTGATGTTGAGAGAAAGCACGGCGTTAAATTCCGCCACTTAACACGCAATACCTCCGAATTCACCGAAAAGTGCGGAACGGAGTGTCTTAACACTAGATTCAGAGGGAACCTATCCTGCTGTGTGCGGGATACAGCGGGACGCTACGAAAAAAAAGTGTTAAATACAGAGATCAAATCAGAATGTGTTAGCACTAATTTTCTCTACATTTATTCAACCATCTGTTTTTGAGTGTCAAGCCGAGCACTCCGTCCTTTAATTGTTGACTGCATTCTTGACATTGCGTGTTGAGTGGTAAACCTCAGCATCGTGCTGTGTTTTGTTCGCCAAAGTAAATAAATGAAAATAATTATATTATGGTCCACGAAGTGGGAATTGAACCCACAACAATCATATTTACAATCAGACGCTGTTCTACTACGTCATACCAGCCTCTAAAAAATAAATGGAGAGAAGTAAAAATAAAAATATACGTAAACAACTCGAGATATTTATATCATACTTTTGTTGTACTTGCAAGGAAAAAATTCTTAGTTTTTTTTTTCATACCCATGAGGTGGTCTGTATCGTACAGATTTGCATTTTTTTGTTCCATTGCTTGCTTGTGGCGTTTAATTTTGCGATGTTATTGTGATTTCGATTGCTTTATGAGTGTTCATGTAATATTATTACTTCCTTTTATTAGTATTGTCTTTAGATGTATAATTATTACATATTAATTAAGTTTCTCTTTCGTTTCGTTTCGTTTTAAATTTTATTGAAAAAAAACCATCACTGAGGTCTCTGGGTTAAACTCATATAGATATTGTGTTTTAAAAGGCTTGGAAATTCATGCAGCATTTTGTATTGTAAAAGTAAATATTTCATTTTTGTTTAAAATTTGGCTATATTTCTAATATTAAAATAGTAAACATTGGGGCCACTTGTGGTGCAGTGGCACAAGCTTATGACTGTAAACTGGTTGTGGGCTTGATTTCCACTCGAGGGTTCGATTCACACTCAATCCCTCTAAAATTCATCGGAATGCAGGGAACGCAGTGTCTTAACACTAGATCCCTCTGCCTACCCTGATGTGTGCGGGATTCAGCGTAAAGCTAAAAAATAGACATTCATAATATATTTTAACATATTATATTATTTAAATTGGCGAATAGCATACAATTCTACATATATTGTACAGCTCCATACTTTAACATGTGAATGAAATCCAAACCACTAGCCAAATAACAAAAAAGAAAGAGTTATATACATTATTCTATAATAACACTAATTCATCAAACATATTTAGTGTATAACCCCAAAAGATTTTAATCTAAATTTGCTAATAAATAGCAAATATATCAAAAAAAAAATCAGTCAATCAATCAGTATCCAAATATATAATAAATTTCTAGTACACTGATGAAAGTGCAAATACATAACTTTACAGGTTCTTTACCTTTACGGTACTATTTTTTTTTCATTTAAACATTTTAAAGGGTTATTCCACATTTAGGAAAATTGAAAAAGACATTTAGAAAACGTATAAAAATTTTAACGCAGCGGGATTCGAACCCGCACCTTCTGAATACTAACTACTTTTGTTATTGTTCAAAATACTAATTTTGTTATTATTCAAAGAAAACGATCAAATTTTCAGTATATATTAAAATTTATTTTATTAAGATTCTTGCTTAGCGCGAACCTGTGTCAGGACATTCCGTTCCCTATTTTTCACTTAAATTCGCAGTGAGTTAAAACTCACCAGAGTGGAAAAATTATAAATTAAATATTTCTCCAAATGGACATTGAACGTACAACCTATTACGTTTTCAGTCTAAATCTATGCCACTGTACCACTATAGTTCAAATACCTCTACAGCGCCTATTGGTTACAGAATAAAATTTTAATCTGAACGCGTTGCTCCAGTACGTATCCACACTCTTCACGGACCAACTTTCCACCAACAGAAAACAACATTTCAATGAAAATGAAAAGAATTTGCACGCCATTTTTAAGATTTCACTTGTTAAATTTTCGGCTTTTGCGAAAAATTTGCGAGGCGCGGGCGATAGAATAAAAAAGATTCGCTACTTCTTTTATTTCATAGTTGAGTTTTAGGAAATGTTCGCGTATATTTTTTTGGTATATTTACAGTTTCTGTACAGTTCGAATGGAGATTGAAGTGATGGTGGAAAAATATATATGTACATACCTACACAGTCGTACATTGATGTGTATTTATGAAGTATCGAGTTATTTTATTTTTAGCTTAGCTTATAGCTTTTTTCGTATACCGAGGAGGACAAAACGTAGTGTCAAAATACTCCGTTTCTCTACTTTCCATCTGAATTCGAGACGTTGTGTGATGACTAGCGGAATCTAACGCCGCAGTTTGTCTTCTTTGGCTTTCTATTTTTTTTTTTTCTTATGGGTATATTTTTTACAATTTGTAAATGAAAAAAAGAACATACAAATGTTATAAATAAAATTAAGATACCTCAACTGGAGGTTGGAGTTATTTATCTTAGACTATTTCTAGAAACAAAATACTTAAAGAGCTGCAAATATAAGACAAATATAGAAATTACTATTAAAAAAAACAATATAAACCCTTATTAACCTAACCACTAACAAAAACAGTCACATTAATCCACCTTAGTTCATGACGTACATACAAACATACAAACATACATACACATATATACATACATACCATCCACGTCATAAAGTAAGGGAGATTTACACCGCAGTATTCACGGGGCCGTAGCGATAAATAGCTTTGAGTGTGGAAATTAAAACTACTGTTCTTGATAGTCGATGCGTTAAGCATTGCAAGGAAGGAGAGAAATTACTCGCAAGATATTGTAGGAAAGGAAAAAGCTAAGTCTGAAATGTGGGTAAGGTTAGGTAAAGCGTTTGAAAGGAAAATTAACTGGCGACAGGTTAATTAGGAGTTTTGAAGTTAGGAGTATTGTTATTTTTTTGTTTGATATGGTTTTTAGTGTTAGTGTGCAGTTTTTAGATTTTTTTTTCAGGTTGACGCTGTCAAGGCAAGGTAGTCAGAGAGACAAATCTCTACTTTTCATTGAGTGGCGGAACTTAACACTGCGTTATGTCTTATATATGTACAAGAGCGGAGAAATGAAAATGTAAATAATTTAAGTTTATATATATTATATATACATTTTAATAAGTATTCTCCCCAAGTCGGAATTGAACTCACAATCAATCGTGCTTACAATTAGACTCTGTCCCACTGTGCATAAACTGAAAAGTATTTTCAAATAAATTATTTACTGATGAAACCGTTAGAAATTTTTTCAAGTGTAATTTTTAAAAGTAGCTATTATTTTAACAATTTCTTACTAAGCGAATAATACAATATTAAAACATTATTATTTTTAATCATAAGTTTCAAAAACAAAGACTTATTTTCTAGGTGTAGACCCATACGCAAAAAAAAATACAAAAAAAAACCTTTAAAAGCTATGTACAAATATAGTCTTAATTAAGAGTTAATTTAATTGTAAAAATAATATAACTCGCTTAGTTAATTTATAACGTCATTTTAGTTTTGAGTATCAAGTCAATGTAATTTAAGAATTGCAACCAAATCGTATAATCGCAAAAAAGATACGAGACCGGGTGTCTGTATTTTTTAGGTTTTTAAATAAAAAATAGAACATACGCCAAGAGTGTTAAGACAGTCTAACTCAAATATAAGACATTGCGTGCTGAGCGACGGAACTGACCATCGTGGTTTGTCTTACCAGAGAGAAGAAATAAAAACAATTTAAATACAATCACTCTCCTTAAGTTGGAAATCAAACCTACAACTAATCGTGTCAGAATCTATTCTCTTACATCATAAATCTCTCTAGTCTTGATAACTTCACGCTGTATCCCGCACACCGCTACATCCCGCTGGCAGGCACAGGGAATATAGTGTTAAAACACTCCTTTCTCCACTCTAGCCTTAATAAACATCAAAATAAAACCTCTTTAACATACAAACATAATTAAAAAAACTAAATTTCTATTAAACTTTCATAATAAAAAATCCACAGAGAACGAATGAAAATGGTACACCACATTTAAAGTTGAATCTGTAAAACGCAAACACTGTGTAAAAAATGTTATCCGTTTTAATTTCCTCTTGCTATGTGTTACTGGGTTTTATTGAACGTGTACCGCTATGGGTGGGCTGCGTTATGTTTTTGTAGGGCTTTATGACTTTTATTTAACAGAAATATTGTATTTATAAAGTTAAGTATTTGTTGGGGCCAGTCGTGGCGCAGTGGCACGAACGTGTGACTGTAAACGACTGGTTGTGGATTCGATTCCCATACGAGGAGTGGACATTTTAATGCTCCGGTTTCAGAGGTAAAGCGCGGCGTTAAGTTCCGCCACTTAACAAGAATGCCTACGAATTCGGCGGAAAGTGGGGAACGGAGTGTCTTTACACTAGGTTCCCTCTGCTACCCTGCTGTGTGCGGGACATACCGTGAAGCTAAAAAAGTATTTATTGTGAGGTTGAGATGTATTTTGGTTAAGAGAAGGTTATAGGTTTGAAGTCCGCTTGGGGGAGAATAGGGTTCTATTGTATGCATATAGGTGCATGTTGGTATGGCATGTTGGTGCATAGAAGATATGTTAAGTATAAAATGTGTATTAATCTATAATACAGATATATAAAAAAATAACAAATATATTGAAAAAATACTCTAATATTTTGAACTATAATGAAGAAGTTTAAATAAATGACACTAACTATGTCAGACTACTGAGTAAAGCCAAAATTATTAATATGATAGTAGTACCTTGAAATCACGTACAAGGAATGGAAACTGAATTGTATACAGGTTTTTGGGAATATATTTCCCATTTAAGAAGTGATATATTCCACGTAGCAGAAAAGTCAGAGAGAACCCAGACTCGTGACACTCAGTTCCTCTCTTCCAGAAACGATTGTTGCGTGACTTAACGCCATGCTTTGTCCTCTTATCAAAGTGGAATAATAGAGATAATTTAAATTTCATATAAACATTCCTCCAAGTGACAATTGAATCCACAACTGATCACGTTTACAGTTAAATTATACCTAACTAATAAAATATGAACAAATTTGAATACATTAATCTAATTTCATTTGAAAGTTTCGGTTAAAGCATATCAATATTTATATACGAGTATCACTAAGGAATCTAAAATGTATCCGAAATAATATTCCGCGTTCAGCAAAAGGATGCTTTTCAAATTCAAACGCTACGTCTAAACCACGTAATAAAATATATTGGAGTACCAAATCGTGTTGCATTTGCCTCTCGATGTAGGTTTTCTAAATATGTAAGTGCAAACATGTTGCTATGCATTTTTGGTTATTTATATGGAAAAAAGTAAATAAATAAATTTGCAAATTATTTTAATATTTTTTGTTTGTGTTCACGTAGTTGGCAAAAACAATGTTAAGGAATCAGCAAGATTCTAAACCATTGTCTTTTTGATTTCAAGCCAATTAAATTCTTATCGACCCATGTCGAAATGAATATAATTTTTAATATGATTGCAACTGGGATGGCATTTTCATTTCGTTATACTTACAAATAAATAATATTTCAGAGTTTATATGTTATGTTATTTACAAACTTAGTCTGTTCTTCTGTCTACTTGCTCGGTCTACCAACCTTTGCAATGGCTGCATTGATTTTGACTAGGTTTTAGACGTTTATTAGCTACTGACGTAAATAGGAGAAGCTTAATACGCGGACGAAATCTAGGTAATTTATTCGTTAATTTTATTGTGATATTTTAATAAGACAAAAATGGGCTGTTTAAATTTCTTAGAAATACTACAGGTTGTCAAAATTATAGAACAAATTAAACTATACATGAGAGTAAGCCTATTCTTTCCTTTTTTTTCATATTAAAAATCTTGTATTATTTATTTATATTTACAAAGAAAAATGAACAATAGGCCCTCTTATCGCTAAAAAGCATTCTCGTCCAGCAAACTTTATCATGTAGCAGATAATAGTGTATTGTGTGCAAAAGTTTTTAATACATACATTCACTATTGTAAATATTTTGAATATTTTAAGTGATTTTTTTTAGCTTCTCGCTATATCCCGCACACAGCAGGGTAGGCAGAGGGAACCTAGTGTTAAGACACTCCGTTACCCACTTTCCGCCGAATTCGGAGGCTTGCGTGTTAAGTGGCGGAACTAAACACTGCGCTTTGCCTCGACACTAGAGCGAAGAAAATGGAAATATAATTTCCCCTCCTCGAGTGGGAATCGAACCCACAACCAGTCGTTTACAGTCGCACGCATGTGCCAAGTGATTAAAAACAGTAATACAATAATTTTAGACATTTTTATATATATTACTTAAAAAAATAAGATGTATTAAAAAAAAAACAGAACATTTCACAAGAAATTAACAAAAAAATAAAGACTCGAGTCGTAATAAAACGCAACTTGAACGTCTTAATAGTTATTTGGCAAGCCTTGTTATTCCGCCGACCAGGATGCGAATCTGAGCTTGGTAATCTGCAACATACTGTCCTTTAATTGTGGTTCTAATTGCCCCCCTTCTCCCCTTCCCGTGTTATTGCGACATTTGGCGGTAACAACTGGCGGAGTAAGAAATATATTGTGGTCAAATTATATGGTGTTTTATTTGGTATGTTCCATGTTTTGTAGATTTGGAAGTGAATTTTGGGCAAGGTTGAAATTATTTCTCTATTTATTTATTAGATTAATTTTATTTTTGTTTCTCTCCTTTATTACCAAAACAAAGACGATTTCGGGCGAAAAGTAGAGAACGGAGTGTCTTGGCATTGGTTCTCTCTAACTATCTGAAAAAAACATAAAGCTAAAAAAAATGGCGAAGTAAAAATTATGCTGTCATAAAATTATGTGCCTTGCTTAGTTTAATTGTTCCATTATCCATACTTATTTATAAATGCGAAAGTCTGTCTGTTTGTCTGTCGCCCTTTCACGGCTAATCTACCGGTCTGATTTGGATAAAATTTGAATGAAAGTAGTAGAAAATTCACGGTCAAACATGAGTTACTTATTTTTCCAAAAGTCAACCTCTAAGGACTGTAAATAGGAGATGGAAGTATATATGAAAAATCTAAACCGCTTGACCGATTGTAATGAATTTTGGCATAAATATAGTTATTAATGGCCAGTCGTGGCGCAGTGGCACAAGCGTGTGACTGTAAACGGCTGGTTGGGGGCTCGATTCCCACTCGAGGAGTGGAAGTATTTAATATTTCCATTTTCTTCACTCTGGTGTCGAGGTAAAGCGCGGCGTTAAGTCCCGCCACTTAACACGCAATGCCTCCGAATTCGGCGGAAAGTGGGGAACGGAGTATCTTAATACTAGGTTCCTTCTGCCTACCCTGCTGTGTGCGGGATACAGCGTGAAGCTAAAAAAAAATCTAAGGTTAAAGATAGGTTTCTTTATTTTTCTAAAATCTACCCCCGATGGATAGAATATTACGAAACAGTCAAGTAATTCACGCGGTCAAGCCGTGAGCGGGCTGCTAGTTTGAAAATACCTATATTAGTAGTGATTCGGAGAAATTTGGACAATATTTAAATTTCAATTGGGAGTGTCAAATTATTTGTATGGTTTTGACGGTTGACGTTTTCTAACATTTAATATGACAGAGAAGTATTAAATTTTAAAGTTAATCAAATAGGGATTATTGATCTGAAATGTGGTTGTAAGATTCAAACGAAATGAAAGTGTTTGTAACAAGGGGCAACGTTATTTTTAATTTTTTTTATTTAATTTTAATTTTTCAACATTTTTTGTAATATAATTTCAAAAAAAAGCTTAGCCATAATAATAAACTATGTCTAAGATATCTTAAATATGTATGTTGTTTGTATGATATAAGGATTAAAATTACTTGTGGTTAATAATTTTAGTAAGTTCATTAAAAAATATTTAATAAGCAGACATTTCCTACTGCAGGACAAATCTGTCTATATAAAGATTCAGATCTTCGTACATAAAAAAACGGAATATACTTATTATATGTTATGCATTTAAAAAAAAATCATTTCTTTAAGTTAATATGGTAGATATTAACTTAAAGAAATGATTTTTTTAGCTTCACGCTGTATCCCGCATACAGCAGGGTAGGCAAAGGGAACCTAGTGTTAAGACACTCCGTTCCCCACTTTCCACCACATTCGGAGGCTTGTGTGTTAAGTGGCGCAACTTAACCGCTCTTATTAACTTAACCCTCTCTAATTTAGATTATAAATCTATCTCTCAAACAAATCCAAAACAACTACCACACTTATATATGCCCTAACTAATATTCAAGTAGAAATTTAACATAACCTTACAAAATTCCATTTAGTTGTAATATCTACTAAGAATAGGTATGTCTGTACGTGGTCAGTACGTGCCAACAGTTGGCTTCAGCTGCCAAGCTCTATGCATTCCCTTAATAGCGAGATTACAAATCGCGTAGCTTATTCCACCACTGTTATGTATACGGATTTAATTCTAAGTTTTGTTATTTTATGATAGTTTTGTCCTTAATATTTTTATTTGATATCTGTGGTAGTAGAAATATTGTGATTATTTTTTATTTTTTTTTTTTTTAAATTTATCTTAACATTTTTTCTCGCTTAACGAAGTAGTTAGAAAGAACATGAGTATCAAGATATTCTTTTTTTGTCCGAAATTAAGACTTTAGGTGGTGAGTGGCGGAACTCAACGCTGCAATTTATTTCACTATAGCAAAACATGATTTTTCTAGGTCTTACCATTCTAATGGGTGGGGTTTGCAGCCAGGCATTCTTACTTAGTTTCAATATCAAATTAACCGCCAGTATTTATAAGAATTTACTTTTAAAATATGTTCGCATGACATGTTCAGTATAAAAATGTTATAAAACTGTTTACTCATATTGAAAGGTAAGCAAACAAAACGAATTATTGAAGCATTCTATTTTCCACTTTATTTATATTGTTTTCTCCATTTCTATTTCCACTCATTATAGAGACTTTGCGTTTAGAGTTTCAGAACTTAACGCCGCGCTTCGTTTTACAAGAGTGAATACATATAAACATTTGACATTCGCTAATGGCAGTAAACCCATAACCATCACATCTAAAGTCTTCTTCATTGCTACGATGATTCAGCGGTTTCACATATTACTTGACAAATATCCACCAAAAATAAAATTCTCTCTCAAAATAAATGTGTAAATAAAACAACAATATAACATCATATCGTACCCAGGTGCAAGCGCTAAAGCAAACAAGTTATACCCACAATTTGTTCAATTGGTTGACAAACAGTGTTCTATATAAGTTAATCATATAGACCATATGGCACAGTGGGCAAGAGTCTGCCTGTTAAAAGGATGGTTGTGGGTTCGATTTTCACTTAGGGGAATTAATTATTTTTTTTTTGTTTTAGCTTCACGCTGTATCCCGCACACAGCAGGGTAGGCAGAGGGAACCTAGTGGTAAGACACTCCGTTACCCACTTTCCGCCGAATTCGGAGGCATTGCGTGTTAAGTGGCAGAACTTAACACCGCGCTTTGCCTCGATACGAGAGTGAAGAAAATGGAAATATTCAATATTTCCACTCCGAGTGAGAATCGAACCCACAACCAGTCGTTTTCAGTCACACGCTTGTGCCACTGCGCCACGACTGGTCCCAAAATGGAAATTTATTTAAATATATTATTATATTAAAATTATAATAATTTATTATATTTAAATATAATATATAATTCATTTTTATATTTAATTGTATTTAAATTTTCTGCACTCTAGTACCTAGGAAAAAGTGCGTCAAGTTCCGATAATTAATGCATTGTATACCTCTATATCGATTATTTATTTTTAATTCTTAACCAAAGTGGTTAACATGCTGAATGGTGGGCCTTAACGTTACGTTTTTTCATGCTTGCCAAATACCAAAAAAAAAAATAAAATAATTAACTTGATGATCATTTCACCGAGTGGGAATCGAATTCACAACTAATTATGTTTGCAATTAGTATATACTTGACTGTGCCAGGTTGGTCTCAGAAAGTTATTAAAATATCTAAGTAAAAACTTTATTTACCAGTTAATTTTGTCACGTTAGCATGAAGCTATAAACCTTGTGTCAAGATATGACTGACTGGCGTGATAAATGCGACTATAAATTTCTCTTGACATTCATTACTATGTTTTAGTTAAGGGATCGCTTAATAATATCATATAGTTTATATTTATATAATTATAGATAAATAAACAAAATACCTCTTATAATTTATATCTAAGTATTTTTTTAAATTTTATTTTGTTTATATAAAGCCAGTATTCAAAACATAATGTACTGGGCATGACGGCTTCACAAAGAAAAAAATCGTAATCAAATAATTAAATTGAGGCTATCATGGCACAGTGTTACAGCATCTGACTGTAATCATAGTTATAGGTTCGATTTCCACTAGGAGCAATTGTTATATTAAAATGATTTTAATTTCTTTACCATGGTACCTACGACAAAGTACGATAAGTTCCACTATTATTTAGCGGTTCATATCTCTTTATTTGGAGTGAAAAGTAGAGAACGAAGGGTCCTCACACGTTATTATCTGACTACTCTCTTATGCGGAAAATAAAACTAAACAGAAGTTCGGACTTTTTCAAATAAAGTTGATAATCTTAAGTTTTACCAAAAAAATTCTTTGAATTTTTACCGTAACACAGGCTTAACCACTGTAGATATAACTTCTACGCATAACACGAAACTATCCAAATCAGTTTTGATGTTTCAAACCGTATCTCAAAGAAAGATTCCATTGAATTCCGGAATCGGCTGCAATTTTGAAGCATTCCAAACGCGTGCCCGAACAAATCGGATAACGCCACGCCGAAACTTGCAGACTCAATTTCGGGGACACGATTACTCGTGAACAAGGCTAGAATCTTTTAGTACCTGTTCGATGAACTTGCATGGGGTATGAAGAAATGTTGTTGTTTTTACGTTTAAATATTTGTTTTAGAAGAGAATTATTTCTGCATATAGAAAGGTAGGCAGAGAGCGGTAGATTAAGATAATACATTGTCCTTTAGAAAGAAACCCAGAACAGAAAGAAACCCGAAACATTAAATGAAAAACAGAAAAAAATAGTGATAGAGAAGGATTTTATTTCAAAACCGTTAAATTATTTCTCGATCACTTAGCCATTCAATTATTACTTACTACTTACCAAAGCCTTCTATACGGTAAGTTTCGTAATAAGTTTCTTCACCCAAAGGGGTAGTATTTGATAGGAAATGTGATCAGCTGTGAATTCAATCCCTATAGAGAATAGTGATTAAATTATGTGGCTGACTCACACAAATAATAATTATAATATCATATATAAATAAATTATAGACAATATAAATATGGGTATCCCACAATTGTATCTATAAATTATTTCTATTTTTCAGCTCTGATAAGACAAAATGCTGAATTAAGCTCCTTTCAGGTTGCAATCGGGATTTTGGGTCAAAAGTACAGAACATAGTGTCTTAACACTATGTATGCGTTATAAAAGAAAAGAAAAGTCTCCAATTCAAACATTCCTTTTACAGAGAATCAAACCCTGACCCCTAAAAATATTTAACTTTGATTTCAATAAGAAAACAATAAACAGCGCAGGATTTCAGCGCGCAAAGGAACAAGCGTGTGGAATTGACACATAGCACTGTGGTTTGGGCAAAAGCCAAACAATGTGACATTCCGCTATTAGATTATTACTCATGCATTTTACATAAACTTCCTACTGTTGAAGAATGCGGGAATGCGGGAAATAATTTAAATTTAAAGCCTTGGGATGTCTTCGCTTTTGTAAATGGCTGTTTTTTTGAATCAAATATCAGTTATATGGTGGTATAATTTTGCTATTGAACTAAATACGTAGTGTTTTCTGGTTTTAAACTTATTTCTATTTCTACGTAAAAAATAGAAAAAAACTTAGTGATAAGACTGTTTTGAAGTTCATGGTTTATGGTATAACTAGCGGTCCGCTCTGGGCTTCGCCACGTGAATTTCGTTACATTGCAACCTTCGGGGGAGGATTTTTGAAAAATAAAATAGCCAATGTTTATCCTTGGATTATCAACTATGTATATATATTCCACAATTCATTACAATTGTGGGTTAAAGTTAATGTGGGTTAGATTTTTCGTATAATAATTTTCATCTCCTATTTCAACCCTTTAGAGAAAGATTTTTGAAAAAATAAGTAAACTATGTTTCACCCTGGATTACTTACTACTTTCATTCTAAATTTCATCTAAATCGGACCGGTAGATTAGCTGTGAAAACGTGACAGACAAACAGATAGATTTTCGCATTTATAAGTATGGACAAAATAAATCATTAGATGTACGGGACAGCAAAGGAAACCTAATGTCAAGACACATCGTTCTTTTTGCCCGGACTTCATAGTATAAGTAATAATATAAGTATAAGTAAATATACATAGTATAAGTAATTTCATAGTAAAAATTCAAATGTACACAATATTATGCCTATTTATTTAATCATTCCCTCTTATGTAATGGATCCTTTGGCTAAGCTTTATTTATTGACGCTGAAAAACGAAGATAACCCTTTTCAATAAGAATGTTAGAAATATTCAAGATATTTATTTCCAAACTAATTAGTTAAATAAAATTGTTTACTTAAACAGCCCAAAATAAGAAAATTGGGTAAACGAGGTAGTGGAGAAAGGATTTTTTTTACTTTATTTCACTGTACGTATTTTCACGCTTAACCTTGTTATGAATATAGAAAGAATCTCAAGTCAAAACTCGCTGTTCTAAAATTTCTACTGGAAATCGAGTGAAATATGGAGATGCGTAACTAAACGAAACAGAAGTGAAAAAACAACCTACTACCAAACGAATTGAACGCGACGCAGTTCCACTGGGCCATAACCTCTAAATGTTTTTTTTATCTTCACGCTGTAACCCACACACAGCAGGGTAGGCAGAGGGAACCTAGTGTTAAGACACTCCGTTCCCCACTTTCTGCTGAATCCGGAGGCATTGGTATTAAGTGGCGCGGAACTCACCGCGGCTCTTTACCTCTGATATCAGAGCGAGAGAAATGAAAACCATTAAATATTTTCACTCCTCGAATGAGAATCGAACCCACAACCAGTCGTTTACAGTCACACGTTCGTCACTGTGCCACGACTGGCCCTTCTAAATTTTTAATAGCTTGTAAGCGTATACAAATGTATATTATATCGTAACATTTGAAGTTCAGTTCAAAATTCAGTACATACTCGTAAGCTATTAAGAACGGCGAGGGGTTGCCGCCGGTCATTTGTGAACGACGGCATTACATCTTGTATGACTTATTTATGGGACCTACTCGTAAACTATATCGCCTATCATAAATGTGAATGTACAATTTTACCATATTTACTTATTTTAGGGTCAAATCAAGACCCTTGGAGAATGTAATATGTTTGGTTTGAGTTGTTATGCTAATGTGTAGGAATTTTGAATTGATTTTGATGTAATTTTAAAGATGGAAAAGTAAAAAAATGCATTTTATAGTTTATATTGTTTATTGTTAGCATTAGACACATATATTTGTAAAACTAGCGGCCCGCTCGCGGCTTCGCCGCGCGAACTACCGAACTGTTTCGTTATATTGCAACCCTCGAGGATGGATTTTTAAAAAATAAAGTAGCCTATGTTTAAGCTTAGATTATCAGCTATATATGTAACAAAATTTATTACAATTGGTCAAGCGGCTTAAATTTTTCATATTAACTTTCATCCCCTATTTCAACCCTTTAGAGGTTGATTTTTGAAAAACTAAGTAGCCCATGTTAGACACGGTCATTTTTACTACTTTTATTCTAAATTTCATCCAAATCGGACCAGTAGATTAGCCGTGAAAGCGTGACAGACAAACACACAGACATTCGGATTTATAATATAAGTATGGATGGATAAACTTTACACCACCCACAATGTATAGTACATTGTGGTTGACATGTCATTTGGAATAAAGTTACATAATTGTTACTTTATTTAATTTTTTACTAAAATGAAGGCAAAGCGTATAACAAAATTGACGCATATTTCTTTATTTTGTTATTTCTACCTAACCATAAAAAACTTTATATATTACGAGCGAGAGGGCGATCACTGTATATTTTCGATTTGCGGCTATTGTTCACTTAAAATTGTGACGTATTCTATCGGAATACTAGGACTTTTTAGAACTCTTGAATCAGGTAGCAATCACGCTGAGATATTACATTCGTATATAGGTATATATTTATGTATGTACTTATATATAGGATTACTATACGATATTGAGTAATTCCGCTACTCACCACGCAATGTCTCGAATTCAGGTGAAAAGTTGACAGTGGAGTGTCTTGATACTAAGTTTTTTCTGCATGTCCCACTGTGCCACGACCTTATGTTACCAAAATCTTTATTATTATTATAGTTTATTTTGTTCATTTTCCGTTCGAAATTAAAAGTGTGGTTTCATTAATATATTAGTAACAATATTAATTTAAATACAATTACTTACGCGAGTGGAAATCGAATCCACAACCAATCGAGTCCACTGTCAGATGCTTCCATATTACCTATACTGCTATAATAATATATGCAAAGTTACATGCACCGTATTAGGCATCTTTCACACTATTGATTGAATATTCAGGAGCTCCACGCCTCGCTCAATATGCCCCAATTGTCTAGCTCACGCCGTACACGTTTGCATGTGGGCGGTAAATATCTAACTAGTGCACTTGTAAATACCTCTTTTGTATTATTTTTTTGGTAAAAATATATTTTTTGTAAGACAATATTTTTAAAATATTATTTACACAATAAGATGATATGCTATTGCATTTTATTATTTTTATTATTACATATTACGAGAGAAAGACAGAAAGAAAGTGTGTTGTCGTACATCGTTTCAAGCCTTTACAGTAATGAACGAAACGTAACTCTCTGGCTTTCTATCTTCACTAACTTATGTCCATCTTTAGCTTCCGTTTACTTTATCCAATCACAGTTTTTATAACGCTTTCAAAGCTTACCTTCAATAATATATTAGGCAACGTATTAAACTTTAAATGAGTTATACCAGGCATATGAAAAAACTACCTTGCTTTATAAGGACGTATAACTTAATTGACTATAGTGCTTTGACCAAGATTTGGAATCTTGCTACTTTCAAATTTTTGAAAAGAAAAATTTACTTATAATATCTTGAATTTCAATATTCAAGATATTATAAGTAAATTTTTCTTGTTCAGTTAAATTTCAAAATTAACATTGTTATTTCAACGAATATTTGACTTCTATTATATGTATCTAATATGTTGATAATTTTAATGTTTTTTAATGAATTTAAAATAATTTAAAATTAAAAATAATCACAAAAATATATTACATTTTTCCATTTTGATAAGATTCGCATTATGGTACACACCACTAAAGAGGCAATGTCTTGTTTTCAGACTGAAGGTGGAGAAAAGAGTGTATATTTTATTAATATGGATATATACCCTCATTTAAATACCAAAACTTTTTCATTTTTTTTACATTTTTGCACGAGTTTTTTATTATTTATCACAATTTTATTACCACTCTCCTATAAAGCAAAATAATTAATCGTGTAAATAAGTGGCTTGGAGAGAATCAAAATGCAAATTACACCTATCGGCCTCAGTTCGTCCGTTAACCACGATATTGGTCCAACTTTCAGACTATGAATAAAACATCGCTCTGTCATTTGTAATTTTAAACAGGCGACGTCTTGAGATTTCAATATTACATGGCATAAGTTTCAATATTTAGTATGTTACAGCGTGGTGTGATCAGTCAGTCAGTCAGTCAGTCTGAAGGGTAGTGGGTTCGAGAAATATTATTTTTTAAGACTACCCACATATTACAGAAGAGAGCTGATTGTTTTAGAGGCATTACGTGTTAAGTTGCGGAACTTAACGCTGTACAGCCTTGTTTTAACTTTGTGAGATGAAAGTAGCCAGTCGTGGCCCAGTGGCACAAGAGTGTGACTGTAAACGACTGGTTGTGGGTTCGATTCCCACTCGAGGAGTGGAAATTATATTTCCATTTTCTTCGCTCTGGTGTCGAGGTAAAGCGCGGCGTTAAGTTCCGCCACTTAACACGCAAGCCTCCGAATTCGGCGGAAAGTGGGGAACGGAGTGTCTTAACACTAGGTTCCCTTTGCTGTGTGCGGGATATAGCGTGAAGCTATTTATTTATTTATTTTAAGTAGTTTAAATATAAACGAGAAAATATATAATCCATCTTATATACATAACGACTGAGCCTGCTACTTTGATTGCAGTCTCTTTTTCTCTTTGCATTACTGACAAATAAAATAAATACAAAAAAGCAGCATGTTATCCTTCTATTGTACTAGAATATAAGAATATCTTAAGCCATTAAATTCAGTAAAAGCAAAATTACCTAATGTACAACAATAACATCTTATTTTAATATAACTATACTATAAAAAGACATTTAGAACGCATATAAAAATGTTGAACGCACCGGGATTCGAACCCGCGCCTCCTGAATTTCAGTGGTGAGAGCACCTAAACGGTTCAGGAGGAATCTCGCTGCGTTTAAAAAATGTTATGTTCTTTCTAAATATCATTTTCAATTATCCTAAGTGTGGAATAACACTTTAAAAATATTTAAAAGTATATATTTACTCTAAAATATACAAAAATCTATTTAAAACGACTTATAAATAGCCGTACTTATAAGCCAACATTTTAAAGTGCATCCAAGTATCCCCAGTTGGCGACATTAAAGGAATATTAGAAAGAATGACCACTCTCTGAACATTTTAGATACATTGGGGATTTACTGAATATAGCAAGCAACAAATAAACTTACTTGGAACGTCCCTTTTAAGCAAAAGTTATTGAAATGTCAAAGATCTATAGCGAAACTGTTTAGTCTATAATGTACAACTATATTTAGCGTCTGACTGTAAAAGTGATGGTTGTCGGTTCGATTCTCACTCAGGGCATTATATTTAAGTTTTAACTTCCGAGCTCGTGTACCTAAGATAAAGTGTTGCGTTAATTTCTGCCACTTAACACGCACAATGTCTTGATTCCGGGTAGAAAGTGGAAGACGAAGAGTTTTGAGACTAGGTTCTCTCTAACTACCCCGCTATATAGGAAAAAGTATGAAGCTGAGAAAAAAGTATAAATAACTAATTTATAGTTAATGCTGGTTTTTCATAGAAATTCAACATTCAACTTCTGCTTTAGAAAATATTTTGATGATAAAATAATATTAAGATTTTCATATCAATCAGAATTTAATGCAAGCAAAAAGTAATGTGAATTATAATAAAATTTAAAGGTAATCATTCCCTCGAGCGGGAATCGAACCCAAAACCAAAACCCATAACCTTTATTGCAATCGTCTTACTATGCCACAATGGCTTAATTTTTATTATAACATTAAAAATGTTTTTATTTAATATATAACAAATTCTATTAAATATTTTGTACATTGCTTATAAGTATAATTCACTTCTGTTTCTCTCGCGAGGGCTCACAGCTGGTACTGAGACGTTCTTCTCTTTCAGAAGCGCTAAAAAGCGCATAAACCGGTATAGCCGATTGTTAAAATTGGTGCAAGTTATAAACAAAAGGCGAAAAGGGAAAAGAATCATCTTTTTTCCACAACATTAGAGTTGTGGATGCGTTGCCAGCCTTGGGGATGTAGGACAGAAGGAGGGAGGAAGGATGGGAATGGTGGGAATAGGGAGTGCTGGCTTACATGCCATCGAGCCGGAACACATCATAAGATATTTGGCGGTTCGTCTTTGACATGATAGTGATCGCGAGCCAGTCGGAGAACGAATCTCCTACCACCAAACTACTGGGTTACCCGCCTTTTACGGGACGCTACCCAGCGGCGGGGGGGAATTGTATTCTTAGCCCGTCCCCCCACGAGAAAAAAGGGTAAGTCAGAAGACGTAGGGACCATTCACTCCCATCTATTGTCTATTTTAGAGATAGAAAGCAAGTATTAAGCAATTACACTATGTTATGAAAAAGTATAACGAATTATTATATTAAATTAATGTGTATAAGGCTTCACGCTGTATCCCGCATACAGCAGGGTAGGTAGAGGGCACCTAGTGTTAAGACACTCCATCCCCACGCACCGCCGAATTCGGAGGCATGCGTGTTAAGTGGCGGAATTAACGCCGCGCTTAACCTCGACACCAGAGCGAAGAAAATGGAAATATTAAATATTTCCACTCCGTGGGTGGGAATCGAATCCACAACCATTCGTTTACAGTCACACGTTTGTGCCACTGGGCCACGACTGGTCACAACGACTGGTCGTTTTTTTCTTTCAGAATAAATTGAATATAATCTTATTCATTTAAGGAGGAATCGAATCCACAACCATTCGGATTTACAGTCGCTGTCTCGCTACGTCGCGATGGAACTCAGGGGAGTTAAAAATTAATATTTTTAAGTTTCATACACGTCGATATGAACATAATCCGCGTACCAGGCGTGAATAAATTGATAAATCGAAAATGAATACTTTTCAGCGCAGGTATTTAAAGTTAAAATTTTATTCATAAATTTAGTTATAAGTTTGTTGTGTGTGTTTTATGTTGTTTATATACTTAATGAAATAAAATTGGTAAAGACATTTAAGAAGACGTATAAAAATGTGAACGCAGCGGGATTCGAACCCGCGCCTCCTGAATACCGTCCAGGCCGTAAATTTTTATACGTTGTCTTAAATGTCTTTTCAATTTTCCTAAGTGTGAAATAACACTTTAAAAAAATGTTTAAAAATAAAATTGGTAGTTTCTTTAAAAAACATAATTTAAATAAATAAAATAAATTTTAAAAAATATCACGTTTAAATAAAACAAATCCTGATACTAATATAGTAAAAATGTTCATGTAATTATTATATTTACACCAGGTATGAATATATTAGTAACATACGAGCATACTCCTTAATACACACAGCTATCTGTCATTCGCAAAATGTGGCCAGTCGTGGCCCAGTGGCACAAGCATGTGACTGTAAACGACTGGTTGTGGGTTAGATTCCCACTTGAGGAGTGGAAATATTTAATATTTCCATTTTCTTCGCTCTGGTGTCGAGGTAAAGCGCGGCGTTAAGTTCCGCCACTTAACACGCAATGCCTCCGAATTCGGCGGAAAGTGGGGAACGGAGTGTCTTAACACTACGTTCCCTCTGCCTACCCTGCTGTGTGCGGGATACAGCGTGAAGCTAAAAAAAAAGTATACATACAAATATTCAGCTTGATGCTTTTTTCCTAATCCTATTATTCGTATGTAATCAGAGAGATCATAGTATTAAGACACTACGTTCTCCATATATATGCATTTAGTAGAATTTATTTCAATATTACAAACAGAAATTTCAATTTTATTTATTTCTATTTATATTTGTACCACACACAAAGTCGAGGACGGCGTAAGTGCTCTCCAGACAACCAGTGTATCGTAGATAGTTCACCAGATTTACGAGGTTCGATGCTCGGGCCACTCCATTCCGACTGATATTGTGTTATGCTCTAATCCGTTGAGATTTCGGTTTTAGTATAGGAAATGTGGAAATCTACCTTATGTTATGAGTTGACGCGTAATATACGTATGCGTTACCTTGGCAACACGAATGACACTTTATAGAAAAGTGTGTTTTAAATGTATATAAGTGTGTATAAGTGTAAGTGTGTGTAATATTTATTTATGATATTTTTAAGGCATTTTTATAAACAAAAATTACAACTTCTGCACTTTTTCTTCGAATATGCCAAATGTTCTTTTTTAAATATGCCAAATGTTCTTTGTTAATAATTTTGTTCTCACTTGTGACTCTCTACATTTTTAGTTATTTCTTCACCTTTTATAAAGCTTTAGTAGTTGCAGTTTATGCAATTGAAAAACCTTCCAACCAAGAAAACTATACTTCTGAATCAAATAATATGGTATAAAGGATTTTCTTCTAAATTACTCATTTTTGCAATTTACATATTTCCACCAAAAACCTTACATATTATAGCCGATATTAGTTTACATTCTACCGGTTTGATTTCATACAAAATTTCACACAATACTTCCTTATTTATTTAGCTTTACGCTATATCCCGCACACAACAGGGTAGGAAGAGGGAGCCTAGTGTTAAGACACTTCGTTCCTCAACTTTTGCCAAATTCGAAGGCATTGCGTGTGGCAAGGCGGAACTTAACGCTTTGTCTCGATAAAAGAATGAAGAAAATGGTAATATTAAATATTTCCACTCCTCGAGTGGGAATCGAAACCACAACCAGTCGTTTACAGTCACACTCTTGTGCCATTGGGCCACAACTGTCCCCAATACTTGTTCCTTTAGACAATACACAAAAACACTCAACAAAAAAATATTCAAAAAATATTTGAAACTTAAAAACAATGCGAAATAAACACTCATTTATTTCTCGCGCCATTTAAAATTATCCGAACTCGGTCGCTTCCGCGCGTTTGTTCTTCAAAGCCTTCCTTTCTGCCTTGAATTAATTGCAAGTTCGATTGCGAAGGGAACTAAGATATAATACGATATTATTTACGATGCAAATTGTAGGTACTTGGCTCGAAAGCTCTTGAAAATTTCTACTTTTGTGAATTAAATTGTACTAATTGTTAGAATTTGTAAATTGATAAATGTTTATAATATTTAGGTTTAGGTAATAAGTATTTAAATTATGCGTATTTAAAATTTGTGTAACAGTACCTGACTGTATACGTGATAGTCCTGGGTTCGATTCCCAATCGGTAGAATGAACATAACTTATTTTTTTAATTTCTTTGCAGTGGTGAAAAACGCGCGAGGTACGCCTGTCAAAACACAATATCTTCGTAATTCGAGTGGAAATCGGAGTGTCTTAACACTAGTTTCTCTCTGACTACTCACTATGCCGAAATAAGCTGAAGCTGTAAAAAGAAGGGAACTGACGAAAAACACGCATAAAAAGTTATCATTATACGCTAGATTTTACGTAAAATATTCTATCATTTCCATATCTTTTGTTCGTGCGAAAGCGGTAAATATTAAACTTTATATTTTAGGTGGAATATTGAAAAATCGTTTTGCTGCAAATAAGCCTGTCCCTCCCAGATCGTCATTTACGTGCAGAAAATTGGATATTTTGAACCATCAGCCGTTTCAGGTGTTTTAAAATGAAGAAAATTTTAAAATTGCATTTTTAGTTTTGTTTATTTTAAATTTTTATAGTCATAATTGGTATTTTTATTAGGATTTATGCTAAACGAGTTGCAGTCGGAATTTATTATAGGTGGACTACAAAAAGTATAATATCGTTCCGTTATCTAGGAACTTCGTGAAAACCCCTCTTAATGCTCACATCTTACCCACTTCAAGGATATGTAAAATTTTAGCTTTCTACGTGCAGCAGTCAATTATTCTGTTGCCTGTCAATTATGCCAGTGCACCTGTCAGTCAGCGAGTTTGTCAGTAAAGCTCTTTGTCTGTCAGTCAGAAACGTAAAAGTTTTGATACGTATAATATACACACAGATGATTTTTTTAATTTATAAAGAAACAATATATTATGGAAACATGCAATTCTTCACTATATATCTATTTTAGAGACACTGTATGGACTACTGTATTTGTCAGAAATCGAACCTACAACCAATTGTATTAATAGCCAGATAATCCACTGCGCCACGATAGTTTCAACTAACTTTAAACACGTTAAAATGCAAAATATTTTATTAAAATACGTAGAAATTATGCACATTTATTAATATGTACTGAAAATTAAATGTGTTAAAGCTGCTGTAATATAATATTGAATCATCAGCTATTTACTGAACATCAAAGGATATTCCTTTGACACAAACATTGTTGACTTTATCATTTTAAATCTTTACTGTTTGACATACGATTTATTTAATATTAATATTAAATAAAAAGGTCATTGTGGCTTAGTGGAACAACGTTGAAGTGTAAATGCGGTTGGTTGTGGGTTCGGTTTCCAATCAGTGGAATGATTGTATTTATTAGCTTAGTGTGAAGTAGAAGTAGAAGAAAACCAGTTTGTGAGGAGTGGAAATAAAGCGCGGCGTTAAGTTCCGCCACTTAACAAGCAATGCCTCCGAATTCGGCGGAAAGTGGGGAACGGAGTGTCTTAACATTAGGTTCCCTCTGCCTACCCTGCTGTGTGCGGGATACAGCTTGAAGCTAAAAAAAAATGAAGTAGAAGAAGTAGAATTATTGCATTTATTAGATTATATAGCTTAGTATCCAGTAATCCCAATCTTTTTGCTCAAAATCGAGACATTGCGTGTTGAGTGGCAGAATTTTATGGTATGCTTTATCTTGTATCGAGTGCGAATTGACCCAGCTACCATTCTCGTTTTCATTCAGACACTTTGTTACTGTGCCACGATGGCCTCATACATTATTCTCTATAGTATAGTCATAGTAGAATAAAGAATAATTTGACACTGAGTCTAATGAAAAAATATCTACACATATTTCAAAAGAAGGCGGAATGGAGTATCTTAGCACTAGGTTCTATCTGCCTGCCCATGCAGGAAATAAATATTTTTATATTACTTCTAACATAAAACAGATATCATTCTTCTAATAAATATATATCCAACGTAACTGTCACGAGTATTAAGATTTACTAACGCCACAACTCCAACCGGCCACTATGCTTCAGGGATTTAGAATTGCACGCGTTGCCGGTCTATTTCAGATTTTTACACACCCTGCCCTTTAATTACTATTGAAAACCACTCTTAAAAACCACGTTTGACCAATTCTCTATAACATACATTGCGTATTTTGTTCATCTTGTCCAAATTTTCGATGACTAAAGCAAGCAACGTATAATGAATTCAGAGTTTATGGGTAAAATCGTTGTGTGGAGTAGGTATAGAGAATAAATGATCGCGCAGGCCGACGGCACACAAAACGAATCTCACGTAAACCTCACGCATTCAATTACTCTTCGCGCGTTTTTCCGATGGACATACTACTAGGTTACAGTAAGCAATTTGGGCTCGAAAAACGGAGTAAACAACGCTTTTGCTTTTGCTACTGCCGGTGCCTGTGTAGGATTTTGTATACAATTTTTTTTGGAGCTACAATTGTTTTTCCGCGTATTAGTAGGGTACACTCCGTTCTCCACTTTTCGACCAAAGTTGAGATATTCCGAGATGAGAGGCGGTGCACAACACCGCGTTTTGTCGTACGCTACCAGAGGAAGAAATTTTATTAAAATCTAAATCTAAATTCCTCTAAAATTTTATTATAATCATTTCCCCGAGTGAGAATTGCATCATTAACCACTATGTTAAAAAATCAGACGTTTTTCTACTGCACCAGGATGGCTGCAATGTGGGGATGTCTAATTTAGAAGGGATTATATGATCTAGGAATAAGCATATTACGCATTCGTTGCCTTAGCAACATGTCACGTTAAGTTTATGTCAAACATGTGAGTAATGAAGTAATATAGGTATAGGAGGTGTATACATATGTCTTTGCCAAAATAATATTTATTAGTCTTTTTATTTTAGCTTCACGCTGTATCCCGCACACAGCAGGGTAGGCAGAGGGAACCTAGTGTTAAGACACTCCGTTCCCCACTTTCCGTCGAATCCGGAGGCATTGCGTGTTAAGTGGCGGAACTTAACGCCGCGCTTTACCTCGACACCAGAGCAAAGAAAATGGAAATATTAAATATTTCCACCCCTCGAGTGGGAATCGAACTCACAACCAGTCGTTTACAGTCACACGCTTGTACCACTGCGCCACGACTGGCCACTATATTTATGAGTTCAAATTCTATTTTTAGAAATGTGAATAGTTTCCGTTACTGTAGTATTTGGCGTTCCGTTCCCTCTGACGACTCTGCTAGAGCAAAAGCGCGAAGTAAAAAAAATAATATAAATACATATATACCTTAGTTTGCACATTTTTGTAAGATTAGACATTTGTCCATTAGTATACAGAGAGTGGAGTACGGAGAGTTTTTTTTAAAATTTATTACTCAATTCTCTCTACTTCTTTTCTCGCTAGGAAATGGATTTTACGCAGATAAGTCATGTGCAAGACAGTTCAGGGATGAATCTGATCCTACCGGCTTAAACCCTAACCCAACCCAAAGATTTCATGACTACGACGCTTCGATAGATGACATCTTTAGGGAGCTTGGAGGTTTCTTCAATAGAACTCGCAAGCTCGAAGATTTGCAGGAGGATTATCATGACACTACCACATTTACTGCTTACTACATAATAAATTGTACATAATGTATGAGTATGCAGTAATGTATAACTACTCGTTGCCTTGGTAACTCGTATGTCAAGTTTGTTCGTTGTCAGTTATTTTTGTTACCTACATATATTGCACACAATGACGCCCGTAAATAATAGTAATAAGACCGTAAATTTACGTAAAAAGTACAAAAAAAGAAAAACTAATAACTAACCCCATAAACTCTTGTAAAAACCCATTTTATAAAACGCAAAATTTAACCCAGACTAGGCTACAGCATGAAAGTTTTAATATAGGCATTATCCAAGATAAACAGCGCGTATAAAAGTCACATGTAACAGAGTACGGGGGGAGGGGCGACGTTTTCAGTTTCAGTTTCAGTTTTTTCCCATGTACGTACTAAAACCGGCGTTTTATTGTTTCCTCGGCAAGAGTTAAGAGATTATCGCGGAAGCCTATAACTGTGCCCGTAAAATGTCTCTCGTACATATTTATATACATTTTTTCACTTGGCTTTTTGGTATGCTTTTCCATTTGAAAAGATACGTTTATTCATTTATTCGGGTACATCAGTCTGGCAGCTTTATGTGTTCCGTCCGCGAGCTGAACAAAAGGTTTCAAATGCTTGTGTCGCGAATTACGACTGGATGTACTCGTAGCTTTACTTTTGTACTTTTTAGTTTTTTACCAAGAACTTTGCATTTGGTTGGGATTTTTTTGCTGATTTTGTTGTTTGGCTCGGACTTCGTTACCTCCGCTATCTGAGCTTTTGTTGTTCACCGTGTTAAATGCAGTGGCTGTTCGGGACTGTTTGATAATTTTATGATGAATGTTTCATGTGATTTAGGTTGGCTCCGTAACTTTAAATGTTATGTTTTAAAGGTACAGTTACATATATTGTATACAGCGATCTATTTGAATGAAAGAAAATATTGATTTATGTTAAACTTCAACAACAATGTAGAAAACATTGCTAGTATTGAACCAACAGCCTTCGCGTTTACGGTCAGAGGTTGTTCACTGAAGCACGACTATGATACTTCAATTTGTCGTATGTAGTAACAATTCATCTTCATTTTCCTGCATGATTTCGAGATATTATCTATTAAAAGACAGAATTCAACGCTGAACTTTGTCCCATAATAGGGAAAAACCAAAAATTACTTAAATATAAACATTATCCCGAACGGAGTTTGAACCCGCGATAAATCGCGTTTACAGTCAAGCTTTGTTTCACTACACCCTATTGATTTCATTCTCTTATACACACTATATTTTATACGAATATGTAATTAGGCTTAAATTGACATAGCTATGTATATAAAATGTTCATTGTTAAAAGTTTTCCATCTTTTCTCATTTCCAGCACAATTGATGCAACCAAAGAAGCTTCTCAAAGTAAAGCGTAACGACTGTATCATCCTGTCCGCAATGCAGGTGGAGTTAGCAACTGTCAGTAGATGTAAACTTGTAATTAGTAGATAATGAAACGAAATACTTATAAATTATTACTATATTTCACTTTATTTTAATAAGTGTGAGACTGTACGAGTGTAGGAGTGTTTTAAAACTATTTTTGACTTTCCACTTAATTCAACACGTTGTCTGCTGAGCTTAATGCTACACTTTGTCTGAACCGAGTCGAAAAATTAGACATATTTCTCAGTAGGCAGCGACAACCAAGGGTTAAGATATCTTGCCTTCTTCACTTTTTAGCGTATCTAGAAAAAATGATATATCTTGTCTACTCTGCTAATATAAATCGTGAAGCTAATAAGATTTTTTTATCTATACTATAATAAATCTGTAAAAAAGTTGTGTCTGTACATTGAATATTTTTACGAAAAACCAACTCAGGGGGGTTTAAAAATAGTAATAGAATACAAATCTATCATTTTTGAAATTTTTGTCTGTCTGTTTGTCTGTTTGTCTGTTTGTCTGTTTGTCTGTTTGTACGCGCACATCTTTTGATCTACTGGACAGATTTGAATGAAACTTTTTTTGTTCTATAGCTGTCATCCCTGAGCAGGTTATAGGCTATTTTTAATTTCGAAGAATGGAACACCTGACGTAGAATCATAACAGACCTGCCTAAATATAATATATACGGAGAAGCCGCCATAACAAAATTTGTTCAACGTGATGTGCATTTTGCAATGACATATTTTTTTTTGGATTTGGAACACCTGATGAAGAACTATAACAGTCCAACTAAAATATGAGATATACGGAGAAGCCGCCATAACAAAATTTGTTCAACGTGATGAGCATTTTGCAATGAAATATTTTTTTTTTCGGATTTGGAACACCTGATGAAGAACTATAACAGTCCAGCTAAAATATGAGATATACGGAGAAGCCGTCTTCACAAATTTTTTTCAACGTGATGTGTATTTTGCGATGACGTAACTTTTTCTTGGATTTGGAACACCTGATGAAGAACTATAATAGTCCAGCTTAAATATGAAATATACGGATGTGCATTTTTCAATGCCATAATTTGTTTTGGATTTGGAACAACTGATGAAGAACTATAACAGTCCAGCTAAAATATGAAATATATGGAGAAGCAGTCTTAAAAAACTGTTCCATGTGATGTGCATTTTGCGATGACGTATTTTTTCGGATTTGGAACACCTGATGAAGAACTATAACAGTCCAGATAAAATATGAAATATACGGAGAAGCTGCCATAGCAAAGTTTGTTCAACGTGATGTGCATTTTGCAATGACATAATTTTTTTTTTGAAAACCTTTTGACCTTAATAGGCATTTTCCATTGAAATAGATAAAAACGACGACGACGAAAATTTAATTAATAACCGCGATTGATCAGCTGCACTATAAAAAATGAGTAAATGCCGCATTAATAAAATTGTACATACGAGAGGCAGTTTTAATGGTTAAAAGAAATAATCAAATATTGAGGTAATTGTGGCGAAATGATAGGGCAAGACAGGCTGGGACAGCGTCTATTGTGAATTCGATTTCTACGATTTTCTACGATATTGAAATAAGTATATTTAAACGATTATTATAGTTTTACTCTAGAAAAACACAGCGGAGCGTTTAGTATCCGCATACGTACGTTACGCATATGTACGTTATATCGAATTGGGGTATAAACGAGAATGAAATTTTATTAGTCTTCAAAAACGTTAAGTTGGATTATCGTTATATTATGGGTATATCTGATAATGTCTTAGAGAAAGAAAATTATCACTTCAATTATAATTTTGAGCTTAAGTTTCAATGTGAATATAGTATCAGAAATCAGTAAGCACGATGGTTGTGGGATCGATTCCCACTCGGGGGAAAGATTTTATTTTAATTTTCATTACTTCGCCCTGGTAATAAAGACAAAGCGAGGTATTTAGTTACTCTACTCAACATGCAATGTCTCAATTTAGGGTGTAAAGTGGAAGTCGGATTGTCTTGACACTAGGTCGCCCCTGAGAAGGCGTGAAGCTAAAAAAAATACTCTCCTATAATAAAATTGTAATAAATTGTATCTTTACTAAGTGTAGCTGTTATAACTTTGGGCTCAACTTTCAATGTCAACGTAGTATATGGAAGTAGTATGATATACAAAGTCATGAGGTCCACGCTACTGTTTCCGTGGACCTCATAACTTTCCGTGGACATCATACTACTTCCATGTTGAAGCTCTGTAGCTTCAGCATAAGTCTTTTCAATATGTATAAGGATGAATAATTAAAAAAATAAAGTATACAAAGTTAATGTTAGTCACAGTGGCGCAATTGCGAAGTGTCTAAAATAAGGTTATAGGTGTTATTCTAAGTATTGTTTATATTTTGAGAAATATTTGAATACGTACTTGAAGCTGCCATCGCGCACTGGAATAGTGTCTGACTGCAATACAATGGTTATGGGTTCGATTCCCATTCTGGGGAATAATAATATTTTAATTTCATTTCCTCAGATAGCGTCTGAATAAATTGTTTTGATTATTGAGTTTTTTCTTCGATATGGCTATATTTGGCTATATTTGAACCTTTATTTTCTGCCTAAAAGACTGAATGGGCCGTTGAATTCCAGCATGCAATATGCAGTGTCTCGAATTCGGTCTTAAAGGGACACGCCTACCTATTATAATTTTGACCCCAAATTTCAATGTAAGACAGCGATAGAAAAGTAGTAGGTATATTATAGTCATAAAGGCCACGCAAACGAAGTTGCGAGTAGTTGCTAGTCCTTAATAAATCCCCGAAATGCGAATCGAACCCAAAAAAAAACCTCTTATAATTGAAAACTATTCTACAACTCTACAATATTCCAAATTTATAAAGAACTTTCTTATACATAGCGAAATAGTATGAAAATTTCATGTTTCCTTCCAACAGTTTTAAATTATTTCAAATACAGTCTCTTTAACTTGAACTCAGTGAAATTTATACAAACACAAATACACCATTTCTTTTGGAAATATATGTACGATGTCGATTGAGCGTAACCAGACGGAATGTCAATTTAGAATATCTGTATCTATCCGTTTCGACGTTCGACGGAAATGCAGTTTTAGAATCTGTTATATACGTATCTATGAAATATTTGCTTAGTGTTCAAAAAAATATATTTTGCTCATAAATGTCAAAATTTTAAAGTTATTTTCTTATTGAATATAATTTAATTATAATTACTGCTATCGTTGAAATTATTGATCATAATAAAATTAATTCTTCTTAAAAGTTAAAGTTAAATTTTATACAAAAGAAGAAGTAACATATTTAATTTTTTTAAACTCAAACAATTTACCACTAAAGTTTGGTATGAAAATAATTTTACACTTGAACATCCCTATGTCATGCACTAAACAGGTGTATTCTTAGAAGAACTGAAGAAGTGTGGTCTGAAGAAGTGAGATGTGTAAAATATGACATTATTGCTGTGCACCAAAACTTTTGAAAAAAAATAAGCAAGCTCCTGTGAGTGAGCTTTAAACCCACTTCCAATTGCATTTACAGTCAGACGCTCTTCTATTACACCAGGATTGCTTCAAGTACAAAATAATTTGTTTTTCATGTCATTATATTTCTCATCATGTTCCGCCACTTAACACGCAATGCCTCCTGAATTTGGCGGAAAGTGGGTAACGGAGTGTCTTAACACTAGGTTCCCTCTGCTTACCCTACTGTGAGCAGGATACAGCGTGAAGGTAAAAAAAACCATGTAACAGATAGAAAAATCTAGTATTATATCACTTTAGTCTTCACATTTACAATCACATGTTGTCCCTACCAATCACAAAAATCACCATATACTAAATTACCAATGCATATAAATATTATAATTACAACTATAGAAACAATATAATCTCATACAAAAAATAAGCATCTTTTTAAGTTTTGCACGTATAATAAAAAGTCAGAAGGAACCTAATATCAAATTAATTCATCCTACACTTTACGTCTGAAATCGAAACATTGCCACGTTATGTGCTATTGGAACGGAAAAATGAAAATAATTTCAATATAATCATTCCCTCAGGTGGTGATCGAACTCGCGACTAAGTTGGTGGGAATCAAATCATCAAATCAATCATATTTATAAAATAAGAAAAAAAGCGGAAAACCAATAAATTTTATCGCCAAATTCTTTTCAATCACCATTTCAATAATAACATATTAATTATACAAATTCTTCAATAACACCGCGCACTGATCGTTTTTGTTTGTTTACAATTAACGTGACATAAATATAAATATTTAATGAATACAACTCGACCGCAGCGTTCACCGAATGCACCTACATTCATACATACATACATACATACATACATGTGTACATTTGTCATCGCGTAAGCGGATGTGACCGCGGAAATAAATAGCTAATTAAGTTTTTAATAGCCTTACTTATGTTTACATAAATAATTGTATAGTTATGTTTCTAACAGATTCACTTTTTTATTGCATATTAGGACAGTCAGAGAGAACGACGTTTCAAGGCACTCTGTTTTCCCATTTTCCGCCCGAATTGGAGATATTCAACGACTCATTTTGTCTTACTAGAGATGCGTAATGAACATATTTTGATTATAATTTTTGCGTAAAATAGTGTGATGATGATGACTGGTTTTTTGCTACCAATTTATAAATATTTGGTGCTAGCATTATACAATAAAACAGTTCCTTATTTTATACGACGTCGCTAAAGGTTCGATCCCTCGATTTTTATTTAGAGAATATGGGAAACCAATGTTAATAAATCCACCCTGTATTAATTTATCTATGCTTTTGTGTTTAGCATAAAAATATATTAAGCTTCAGGTGTAAATTGTAAAATATCTTCTTATCAATAATTTTAAAGATCGCATTAATTAAATTATGCTGCTGTTTAACATTAAGTTAAATCTATCCATAATAATGTAAAATGATATCTTCAACATATTAGGAAAAAAAAAATGTTTTATTAATATTAATTGTTCAATGGAGTGGAAATATTTCTATTTTCTCCGCTCTGGTGCCGAGACAAAGCGCGGCGTTAAGTTCCGCCACTTAACACGCAACACCTCCGAATTCGGCGCAAAGTGGGGAACGGAGTGTCTTAACGCTAGTTTCCCTCTCTACCCTACCCTACCTACCCTGCTGTGTGCGGGATACAGCGTGAAGCTAAAAAAAACCTTCAACATTTGCAATCAAAATATTTTTTCGAACACTCAGCAAATTTTTCGTAGGTACATCTATAATATCACAGATTCTAAAACTGCATTTCCGTCGAACGTCGAAACGGATAGAAACCTATATTCTAAATTGACATTCCGTCTGGTTACGCTCAATCGACATCGTACGTATGTATATTTCCAAAAGAAATGGTGTATTTGTGTTTGTATAAATTTCACTGAGTTCAAGTTAAAGAGACTGTATTTGAAATAATTTAAAACTGTTGGAAGAAAATATGAAATTTTCATACTATTTCGCTGTGTAGAAGAAAGTTCTTTATAAATTTGAAATATTGTAGAGTTGTAGAACAGTTTTCAATCATAAGAGGTATTGATTGTGGGTTCGATTCACATTTGGTGAGATTATTAAGAAGCATAAGGATAAAAAAAAATCTTATTGGCTTCACGCTTTATATTAGCAGAGTAGTCAGGATATAAAATGTTTTTCGAGATAGGCCAAAAAGTGAAGAAGGCAGGATATCTAAACCCTGGTTGTCTCTGCCTATTGAGAAATATGCCTAATTTTCCGACTCGGGTAATACAAAGTGTAGCATTAAGTTCCGATATTCAGTACATAATGTGTCGAATTAAGTGGAAAGTCAAAAACAGCCTTAAAAGACTGCGCTCTCTCTCCTTACACGTTTATAGGCTCGAAATATCTAACATAAAAAATATAGTAATAATTTATAAATATATACATATATACTTTATTGCTTTTTGTAAAACAAAACATATCAATACAAAATTAACAATATTGTTGGCAAAGGTGAACTTATCTCTGATAGAGATTTCTTCCAGTCAACCTATGGGTATGAAAGAAAGTAATAGTTTAAATACCCTTATTAGCTACTAATTACAAGTTTACATCTATTGATAGTTGCTAACTCCACCTGCATTGCGGACAGGATGATACAGTCGTTACGCTTTACTTTGAGAAGCTCCTTCGGTTTCATCGATTGTGCTGCAAATGAGAAAAGATGAAAAAGTTTTAAAAATGAAAAACTTTATGCAGTTATATGATTTTGAAGTTTTTTTTTTAGCTTCACGCTGTATCCCTCACATAGCAGGGTAGGCAGAGGGAACCTAGTGTTAAGACACGCCGTTCCCCACGCACCGCCGAATTCGGAGCCATTGCGTGTTAAGTGGCGGAACTTAACGCCGCGCTTTGCCTCTAATATCACAGCGAAGAAAACGAAAATATTAAATATTATCACTCCTCGAGTGGGTATCGAACCCACAACGAGTCGTTTACAGTCACACGTTCGTGCCACTCCGCACACATGTATATATTGCACACATATGTATATATTTTAATATGAGGTGACCGAGCTTTGCTCTGCATTTATTCACAAATCGTTATTTTAAAATCACAATTATAACAAAAACAATAGATAGCATTAAATATGGATTTGTTTATATTGCATTTAATTAAATAGGATTCCGTTACAAAATATCCCTACACATTATTTAAAACTATGAAGCCAACCTAAATCACATGAAACATTCATAATAAAATTATCAAACAGTCCAGAACACCCACTGCATTTAACACGGTGAATAACAAAAGCTCAGATAGCGGAGGTAACGAAGTCCGAGCCAAACAACAAAAAACAGCAAAAAAATTCCAACCAAATGCAAAGTTCTTGGCAAAAAACTAAAAAGTACAAAAGTAAAGCTACGAGTACATCCAGTCGTAATTCGCGACACAAGCATTTGAAACCTTTTGTTCAGCTCGCGGACGGAACACATAAAGCTGCCAGACTGATGTACCCGAATAAATGAATAAACGTATCTTTTCAAATGGAAAAGCATACCAAAAAGCCAAGTGAAAAAATGTATATAAATATATGCGAGAGACATTTTACGGCCACAGTTATAGGCTTCCGCGATAATCTCTTAACTCTTGCCGAGGAAACAATAAAACGCCGGTTTTAGTACGTACATGGGAAAAAACTGAAACTGAAACTGAAAACGTCGCCCCTCCCCCCGTACTCTGTTACATGTGACTTTTATACGCGCTGTTTATCTTGGATAATGCCTATATTAAAACTTTCATACTGTAGCCTAGTCTGGGTTAAATTTTGCGTTTTATAAAATGGATTTTTACAAGAGTTTATGGGGTTAGTTATTAGTTATTGTTTTTTTTTTTGTACTTTGTTTGTTATTTTATAGGTTTAAGCTTTTTCTCACATAGCAGAGTAAAGAGTCTTCAATTTTTGCCCGCAATCGAAATATCACGTGTTAAGTGGCGAAACTTAATGTCGTGCGTTGTCTTTTTATCAGAGTGGAGATGTAAAAATAGTTAAAATATGATCGTCCTTTCATAATGGAATTTAAACTTTTAATGACCATCGGCGTCATACTATGTCCCACTGCACCACAACAGCCTTTAACTGAAAATATAAATTCGTAAAGTAAGACACAAGTAATTTTAGCAATATTCCTTACTTATTTTCTTTAACTGTACTGATCAATCCCTCTATTGTTTATATATACGTAAAATAATTTACATTAGGTTAAATTTAATTTTAAAGAGGTTGGAATAATATTGAAATTTAAATAATAAAAATAAAACTGGACTCTTTTAGAGTATATTTTGTAAATGAAATTAAAAAAATAAAAGATCCCTTACCCGGACATACTGTTTATTGAGATAGTGTGGCATATGGGTAACAAAAAGAGTTTAAGTTAGTTAGTTTAGTTAAATATTTCCACTCCTCGAGTGGGAATCGAACCCACAATTAAAGTACATACATTTATATAATCATAAGTAAGGCTATTAAAAAGTTAATTAGCTATTTATTTCCGCGGTCACATCCGCTTACGCGATGACAAATGTACACATGTATGTATGTACACATGTATGTATGTATGTAGGTGCATTCGGTGAACGCTGCGGTCGAGTTGTATTCATTAAATATTTATATTTATGTCACGTTAATTGTAAACAAACAAAAACGATCAGTGCGCGGTGTTATTGAAGAATTTGTATAATTAATATGTTATTATTGAAAGTATTATGGTTATTGATTATTGACATTTTTTGTCATATTGTACATTTTATGTGGGACTAGTCGTGGTGCAGTGGCACAAGGTGTGCCTGTAAGGCGACTGGTTGTGGCTTCGATTCCCACTTGAGGAGTGGAAGTTTTTAATATTTCCACTTTCTCACTTTCTTCGCTCTGGTACCGAGGCAAAGCGCAGCTTTAAGTTCCGCAACTTAACACGAAATGCCTCCGAATTGGGCGGAAAGTAGGCAATGGAGTTTCTTAATACTAGGTTCCCTCTGCCTACCCTACTGTATGCGTATTATACATTATATTTTTTTTGATAATTGGCAGCATTGGGTTTTACCATTTTAAAATGTTTTCAATGTCTTAATAATATGCAAAAAAACAAACTAATATCTTAACTTTACGTTGTATGTACCTACCCTGTTACCTACTTGCCTACCGTGTACAGGTTATATTTTCATATTTGAAGACTGCGTGTGGAATGGCCGTACTTAACACCACATTTCATCTAACATTTTAATATATTTCCCATTGTAAAAATGTAAATATTTACAATGGGAAATATATTAAAATCCTCCTTAAAGAGAAACAAACATACTTAAAAATTGCAACTCTTACTTTATTTTAAAACAAAATCCAAACCAAATCTAGGATAATATATTTTAATCGCTCCACATACTTAGTAGTTCCTCTTTAACTTTTGTAATTAATATTTTTCCCTCACATAGGAAGAAAGGCAGGAAGAACCTGATGGTCAATTTTGTTATTTACTTTACGCCTAAATTCAGACATTACGTGTTAGTGGTTAACACAATTCCGCGCTTTTTCTTATCACCAAACAGAAAACAAATGGATATATTATGGTTTGTCCGAATGGGAATCAAACCCGTGCTAACGTGCTTACAGTGAGACACTGACTGTTATATATATTTAGAAGACAAGAAATAAAATTACTCAAAAATAACCAAACAATTGCAACCGTTACTTTATTTTAAAAACAAAGTTAAAATAATACTTCTAGTACAATATATTTTAATCGCTCCACATCTCTTGTAGTTCCTCTTTAACTTTTGTGATTAATATGTTACGGTCCGAGATAGTAGTTAAAGTGTTTTCTGTATTTAGTTTCGTATAGTTTTTACGCGATAAGGAGCGGGACGCTTGTGAAAACAATTTCCTTTACTTTGCCCTGCCCTGAATAAACTGAATTATATAAGATCGTTTCGAGAGAATTAAGATATAAGAGATAAAAAAGAAAGAGAGGTAAGTAAATAAAAACGCAAAGGCGTCGGTGCTGCAGAAGGAAAATGACTGAATGTTAACGTGATGGTTGCGGGTTTGATTCTAATGGTGGTAAGATTATTTTGTGACTCGAACGTAATAGAAAAAAATCTTGGAGTATTTTGACACTAGGTTCTATTTATTACTACACTAGGTAATTTTTGTTTAAATTTTAAATAATGATACTGTGCATGTGTATATTTGTATGTGGGCCAGGATGTGGCGCAATGGCACAGACTTGTGACTTCAAACGACTGGTTGTGGGTTCGATTCCCACTCGTGGAGTGGAAATATTTAATATTTCCATTTTCTTCGCTCTGGTACAGAGGCAAAGCGCGGCTTTAAGTTAAGTTGCGCCTTTTAAAATGCAATGCCAATTTGGCGGCAGGTGGGGAACGTAGTGTCTTAACACTAGGTTCCCTCTGCCTATCCTGCTGTATGTGGGATACAGCGTGAAGCGTCACACGCTTGTGCCACTGTGCCACGACTGGCCCCAAAGATACTTTACTCTTCCATTTTATACCTACATACTTGCTTTATATACATAACACATATTCTAGACCTTGAATAAACTATCAGATTTACAAACAGCTCTTAACTTATTATATTTAACTATATTTAGATTAAAGTATTATAAAATAATGTATGTATAATTGTAGCACAATTCAAATCTCAAAAATTGTTAATAATCTCTAAGCACCATGCCTTCTACATTTGACTACGTCGAAATTATTATACGTTTATTACAAGTTATCTTTGTTGTTAGCATATCTATAGAGAAGCTTCAACTTAATTTTAAAATATATAATAAAATTATTAATTTATATATATACTTTTTTCTTTTTGGTCTTTTTTTTTAGCTTCACGCTGTACCCTGCACACAGCAGGGTAGGCAGAGGGAACCTAGTGTTAAGACACTCCGTTCCCCACTTTCCGCCGAATTCGGAGGCATTGCGTGTTAAGTGGCGGAACTTAACGCCGCGCTTTACCTCGACACGCGAGCGAAGACGATTGAAATACTAAATATTTCCACTCCTCGAGTGGGAATCGAACCCACAACCAGTCGTTTACAGTCACACGCTTGTGCCACTGCGCCACGACTGGCCATTAATTTATATAAAATAAAAATAATAATATTAAACAACATTAACAAGGTTAATTCGTACTACCATCCAGATTTATAACATGCATTAAATCACCTCTTGGCTGTCTGTCACGAGACACACTTCCCAAATAGTTTGTGCAAGATAATCTCAGGTACGTACTACGTACTCGTACGTCTTGTAAATAACAACAGTTTATATGTGAATTGTTTGAATGCCAACTTGTGAAAGATATAGGAATATGCTGTGAGTTGTTATTGGTAGGAATTGAGGTGACGGTTGTGGATTCGATTTCTATAATTAAAACGAAAAAAAATATTACCAAATTAGTTCAATATTACAAAATAGGTGTATATGTTTATTAATTTTTAATGTCTTATTTACAAGCTAAGGAAATTGAAAAAACATTTTTAAGATTTTTCAGAAAACGTACAAAAATTTCGAGGTTCGAAAACAAGTAGAAATCCCGTTGCGTTCATTTTCTACGTTTTCTCAAAAATATATGTACTTATATACTAATAATATTACTTTTTTTTTTTGCTTCACGCTGTAGCCCGCATATAGCAGGGTAGGCAGAAGGAACCTAGTGTTAAGACACTCCGTTCCCCACTTTCCGCCGAATTCGGAGGCATTGCGCGTTAATAATATTACTAGATTTACTATTTACACATATACTCAATAAAACGATAGAAGCAAACAAATGTGGCGTATACATAGTTCCAATTGTAAGTAAACAACGAAAAATAGAAAAATATTATAAATACACCTTGATATGTATAGTGTATTTGAGGCTGAAACTAAAACAAAAAAATTCGCTAGCCTTAGTTCTAAGTAAAAATTTCTTTCTTTATTAGTTTTTTCAGGTTCACCCTTTTTCCTGCATAGCAAAAACAGAGAGAAATCAGAGAGAACCTAGTGTCAGGACACTCTGCTCTTCACTTTCCGCCATTCTAGCCATTATATTGGACATATTAAGCGTATTGAGTGGTGGAACTTAACGCTGCGTTTTGTCTTAGGTATCAACCATAATAAAACGAAAACAATTTAAATATAGTGGGGAACGGAGTGTCTTAACACTAGGTTCCCTCTCCTTACCCTGCTGTATAGCGTGAAGCTAAAAAAATAAATAAATATAATCGCTTCCCCCGAATGGAATTTAAACCTACAATCAACCACGTATTTAAACATAATCATTTCCTCTATTAGGAATCGAGCCCGCTACCGATCGTGTTTAAAGCTACTCTTGTCCACTACGTCACAAAGGTCTCACAACATAATATTTTTCTTTTGTAGCTTCACGCTGTATCCCGCACACAGCAGGGTAGGCAGAGGGTGGCCCGAGTTGGCGTGCGCAGGTTGCTTCCGCGCGCTACTCAGAGCAGGCCGTCGAGGGTGCCCTACCCTTGACTTCGCGACGTGCCTTGCTGCTGCCGCCTCCGGGGTACGCGGAAGATTCAAGTACCTGTGGCCCCGGATTGTGGCGGTCGAGGAGGAGTACCGTGATGTTTTAGTGGATATACGGACGGCTCAGTCTGGAGTCCCACATAACCACGCCCGAGTCAATCGGGCTGGTATCCGTAACGGATTCCCTCACGTAAAAAAAAAAGAAAATGGTACGCAGAGGGAAAGCAGTGTTAAGACACTCCGTTCCCCACTTTATGCCGAATTTTTGGAGGGAATGCGTCTTAAATGGCGGAACTTAACGCCGCGCTTTACCGGCGATATCAGGCGAAGAAAATGGAAATATTAAATATTTCCACCCCTTGAGTGGGAATCGAACCCACAACTAGTTGTTTACAGTCACACGCTTGTGCCACTGGGCCACGACTGGCCCACAACATAATATCATGATACAAATCGAAATGAAACCCCCGTTTAACAATTAACAAGCAAAGGTGCGTTTTTCATTTGTTATACACATTTTAACTTGTAATTAAGCATGTAAAGCACGCGTTGCCTGTTCCATTTTACAATATAAATTAATCTTTATTCATATACGAGTATATGAGGCTATAGTCGCAGTGGCATAACGTTTGTAGGTAAAGGTGATTGGTTATTGGTATAATGCTTTTGTTTAGGGGCTAGTCGTGGCGCATTGGCACAAAGTGTCACTGGGAAACGACTGGTTGCAGGTTCGATTCCCACTTGAGCAGTGGAAATATTTAATATTTCCATTTTCTTCGCTCTGGTGTCGAGGCAAAGCGCAGCGTTAAGTGCTGCCACTTAACACTCAATGCCTCCGAATTCGGCGTAAAGTAGGGAACGGAGTGTCCTAACGCTAGGTTCCCTCTGCCTACCCTGCTGTGTGCGGGATACAGCGTGAAGCTATAAAAAAAAATGTTTAAAGTGTTTTCATTTTTCCCCTTTGTTGCGTCATGACGATGAACTTATTGTTTAACTATTACTAAAATTTAAAAAAAAATGCTTGAGGTCATTGTAGCACAGTGATGCAAAATCTTAATTTTAACGTTTGGTTGTAACTGCGATTTTTACGTGGGGAAATGATTATATTTAAGTTATCTTCATTTTTTCACTCTGGTGCCTATGTTAATCTTTGTCACTTTACACACAATTTTTATTTTTAAATAAAGAACGCAAGTGAACAGAAGGAGCACCTGATGATAAGATTACCTTCGACAATAGACATCCACTACATTAGAGGAAAGGCGAGAGGAAGGATAGGGATGGTGGGAATAGGGAGTGTAACCTACCTTTCGAGCTGAAAGTGGAAAAATAGAGTATCACCATTACTAGTCATGACACTAGGTTAGCCTATCTTACTATTCTAAAAACAAGCGTAAAGATGAAAAAGCTTATTTTTTTTCTCTCCTAGCAACAATGTACTTTAATATACTTTCCACAATTATAACATAAATTACAATTTACAATACAACATTCAAACAACAAGGTAACACATTGATATGCAAGTCAGAAATTATCTGTAAGTTAACACGAAGTATGTCAGGTGACTGCAACTAATTTAATGCAATAAATTTCATCTTAGCCGCAGCCACATGCTATGAATAACCTACAAACCTCGTTTATGTTAGTATTAGATATATAATATATTATAGAGGCTATCGTGATTCAGTGTGACAACGGTGACTGTTTACTCGACGGTTGTAGGTTCAATTCCCATTGGGAATAATTTTGATTTCTTGACATACTGACAAGACAAAGTGCGGCGTTAAGTTCCACTATTCAATATAGAATGTGGTGAATCGAGTGTTTTTTCACTAGGTTGTCCCTGTCTACTCTGTTATGTGGTAAATGTAACTACACTAACGCAAAAGTAGCACAGAAAAGGCTTTACTAATCACATAGTTAATCGGCACATATTTAATCGAAATAGAACCTGTTATTAATTGATCGATAGATTAATAAACATACACACACAAATAAATAAACGGTAATAAAATAAAGGATGGAGAAATTCTCCATTCTAACAGTTTTTTTTAGCTTCACGTTGTATCCCGCACATAGCAGGGTAGGCAAAGGGAATTAGTGTTAAGAAACTCCGCTTCCCATGTTCTACCGAAGTAACACGCAACGCATTAGTTTGTAATTTCATGCTTTTCCCGCGTATCAGTGTAATCAGAGAGAACCATTGGCAAAGGTTGGAGAGGTTAAGGCATGAGGCGGAAAGTGGGAAACTTAGTTCCACTTTCATTCCGAATATGAGACATTGCGTGCTATAAGGCGGAACTAAACACCGCGCTTTATCTAACCAAAACAAAGAAATGAAAATAATTTAAATGTAGTCATTTCTTTAAGTAGGGAATCGAACTCACAACTAACCACGTTTACAGGCATTCTGTCCCACTGCACCACAACAGCCTACTGCTTTTCCACAACATATAGCATATATATATATATATACGTGTAAATAGAGAAAATAATACAAATTAAACGCATTAGAATTCAAAGCACGGTAAACAAAGGTAATGAACGGACGAGCGGGTTATTTGGAGAACGTGTATCAGCTACGTGAAATGTACGACATAATTATTTTTAACCGAACTACGTGGAACATACACTTTGTGAGTTAAATAAGTTTTTTTTTGTAGTATATATAAGCATATGTATTTTTTGGCGTGGCCAGTCGTGGCCCAGTGGCACAAGTGTGTGACTAAACGACTGGTTGTGGGTTCGATTCCCACTCGAGGAGTGGAAATATTTAATATTTCCATTTTCTTCGCTCTGGTGCCGTAGTAAAGCGCGGCGTTAAGTTCCGCCACTTAACACGCAATTCCTCCGAATTCGGCAGAAAGTGGGGAACGGAGTGTCTTTACACTAGGTTCCCTCTGCCTTCCCTGCTGTGTGCGGGATACGGCGTAAAGATAAAAAAATAAATAATAATAATAATAATATCTACACTGCTGATGTAGGGGTTTTGAGTTTTGTTTAAATATTAGTCTTTATTTCGTAAATTACATTTTTTTCATCTATTTCAATTCAATTCAACTTCAAATTGCTTAAAATTGAGGCTTGTAAGATAAATCGGTTTACCTTCGTTCTTCAATGCCGATGATCATAAGATGATCACGTAAAAAGCATCAGGACTTCCCAGAAGACGTGTAATATATAGAGAGGTTATTGACACTAAACGCAGCGAAAGAGGTATGCAATGGTCATAGCGTTTGGCGTTCTTTTCTCCCTGACTATTAAATAAAATTAATTAATTATTATTCGTACACCATCATGACCCAATAGTTGTGGATTCTATTCCAACGTAAGGAAATAATTACATTTAGATTACATTCCTCTATTGAGTTGGTAGGACAAAACACTGCGTTCAGTTCCGCCACTCGATACACAATATCAAAATTTCATTAACTAATAAACAAAACACATAAATAATGTTTCTACTACACCATAAGTTTCTCTATTGAAAAGTGCATTACACCTGCATTAAGTTAAAAAAAAAAATCAATTCACCATTACAAAAGTACTATTAAAACTAACTTGCAATGACTTAAATTGGCACAATTCATTTCAAAACTTCGATTTCCGTGTGAAATACTCTTTGTGGAAAGAGAATAATACTGTTTTCATTGCTTTCAAATTATAAACTTTAATACTTGCAAATAAGGCTTAAAATTGTATGTTTAATACCTTTGCAGACCATAGCCAGCGCCAAAATGTTTAGAACAAATATTCATTGTATGCAAATCCGGTCGATTGGGATTAGACACGTTATTGGGATAAATTCTTTAATATTTACTGAATCAGTTTGTATGTACTATGGTATTGATTATGAGTTCGATTCCTGGTTTGGGGGGAAATACTTGTGCTTCTAGTTTGCGTGTTAGTATAGGTGCGTAGTGAGATAGTATCTAACTGTAAACGTGATGGTTAATAGGTTTGATTCCAATTAGTTTTATGAATAAATTATTTTAATTTTCTCAGTCTGGTAGGATAAAGCGCGGCGTTAAGTTGCGTTATTCCACAGCCAATGTATTATGGTTTTAGTTTGTTTACCTTTGCTTACATTGTTAATATAATGTTTGTTGTAGATGAGATTCCCTTACATTGGTTTGCACACACAAATATGTCAATCTTTTTATAGTTCGATATTCGTTTTCTTCAACTAAATATTATCAGCGTGGTTTGAGTTAACTAGAGATGCTGAAGGAAACAGTCTGGCAGAGAGAGAGGTAGAATGACTAACAGGTGATGACTAATTGAAGAATCCAGATATATAAAAATTCTATACTTTCACTAACATTGCAACTGATAGGGGCCAATAGAGAATGCCATTAGTTTCAGCACCACATCCTACCACGATCTTCAGACACTAAGGACCCACCATAGAACGCGTGAACCTAAACCACAATTATAACAAGCGAATAAAAGAGCAAACGGCCATATTATAAATGGAAAGTTATAAAAAAACATTTAGAAATAAAGTAAAAATTTGCATAAAACACGGCCCATAAATTATGTTACAATCTAGATTTAAGTTCATGCCTTCCACGCTAATGACATGCATGCACTGAAAAAAAAAACAAGAAGTACCTGTTTTAATAACGGCTTTGATTATAAAATTATATTAGATATTAATGTGTGTGGCCAGTCGTGGCCCAGTGGCACAAGCGTGTGACTGTAAACGACTGGTTGTGGGTTCGATTCCCACTCGAGGAGTGGAAATATTTAATATTTCCATTTTCTTCGCTCTGGTGCCGAGGTAAAACGCGGCGTTAAGTTCCGCCACTTAACACGCAATGCCTCCGAATTCGGCGGAAAGTAGGGAACGGAGTGTCTTAACACTAGGTTCCCTCTGCCTACCCTGATGTGTGCGGGATACAGCGTGAAGATAAATAAAAAAAGTTTAAAGTTTATATATTTTTTTAGCTTGACCCTTTTTTCTTTTAGCTGCATATCAGAGAAGGCAGAGAAACGTCAGACAAGACTCTCTCTTATCCTCGTTCCACTTGAATTTGCGATATTGCGATTGTGAAACTTAACGCCGTGGTTAAATTTATCCTAGCAGTGAAATTAAATAATTATTATTTAAAACATTGTCATTCTGCCGAGTCTGATTTGATATCAAAACTTTAGCGTTTTGCGAAAGTGGAAACTTCATACTCGACTTTACACCCAAATTAGAAACATTGCCTATTGAATGGTGGAACTCAACGCAATGCTTTTTTTTTTCACCAGAGCAGGTAAATTACGATAATAATAAAGGTACGAAGTAACGTTAAAAATACATAAGATCTACAACAAAATTAAATAATTTCACTTTAAGTATGACTTTAAAATGAAAATAAGTGATTTATTTTCATGCATTCATCATTTTAGTGAGTTGTATAAAAATCTTAGCATCTAAAAACTTTTTGGAACTTTGTAATTTGGACGAAATTTTTGTAAAAAATATTTATAAGAGCAAATGTAACGCAATGGGACAAGGTCTGGCTGTAAATACAATTGGTCATGGATTCGATTCCCAATAGAGGAAGCAATTGTATTTAAATTGTAAGCAAAACAAACAAAAGGGTCGTAGCGCAGTAACACAAAGTATCACTGCGAGTAAAGCGACTGGTTGTGGGTTCAAATCCACTCGAGGAGTGGAAATATTTCTTCGCTCTGGTGGCCAGAGGTAAAGCGCGGCGTTAAGTTCCGCCACTAAAATACGCAATGCCTCCTGAATTCGGTGGAGAGTGAGAAATGGAGTGTCTAAAAAAAAACTAATGCGATATTGAGTTAAGCCACTCAACAAACAATGTTAAGAATTTAAATAAGTCACTAAATTAAAAAAAAATCAAGCAAAATAACCAAAAATATTAAAAAAAACGAAGAACGGAGTGTCTTCTCACTTACATTCATGTCAATTTCTTTCCACGTAACGTATCAATTGCGAACCAAAATACCCACAATGAAACTATTTCTATTCAGTAACGCAATTTAATTTGCAAATTTGGCCCTCATCTTCTAAACATACAATGTTTGTTTTCAATTTATCGTAGTTCGGGATCATAGCAAACAAACTGCTGTATACGAACTGATTAACATGTACCAGCTAAGGTCTATTTTGCCACCATAATTAAACCTTTGTGGATTAGTGGCATATATGTGGATTGGGAGTTACAGATTCGAATCATTTTAGATGAAAATTTAGCTTTGTTAAGATTATTTGACGTCTAGTTTTATGTGGCAAATCGTGCCACAGTGGCACAAGCGTGTGACTGTAAACGAGTGGTTGTGGGTTCGATTCCTACTCGAGGAGTGGAAATATTTAATGTTTCCATTTTCTTTGCTCTGGTGCCGAGGTAAAGCGCGGCGTTAAGTTCTGCCACTTAACACGCAATGCCTCCAAATTCGGCGGAAAGTGGAGAACAGAGTGTCTTAACACTAGGTTCCCTCTGCCTACCCTGCTGTGTGCGGGATACAGCGTGAAGCTAGTTTTATGTAATGTGGTTTTCTAAGTTAAAACGTAAGTTTTTACTTTGTATAATGTATACCACATTACATATTAACAATGACAAGTGAAAGTAACATTCAAATATAATTATAATTTGTCATTTTAGAGGATATTTTGGTGCTGTGGTACAGTGTCTGACTGACATCGTAATTCGCTGTGAGCTCTCTATTGCAATACTAACACTAACACGCAATGTCCCGATCTCATGCAAAAAGTGGAGAACGTAGTATTTCGACTAGGTCATCTTCGACTATTTTCCTGCGGGAAAAAAACGCAAAGATGCGTAAAAATATTTACTTAAATAAAGCTATTGAAATAATTTCCACATCATAGCGTTTAGTTTAAGCGCAAGCGATACAGCGTGAAGCTAAAATAAAAATAATAATTAAAAAAAAAACTTCATATATTTGGAGTAATTAGGAAAAAAGTATCGAATATATATAAAAAAATATCAAACATTTTAATTCCTCCTACATCAACTTAAAGAAAAAAAATTAACATTTTAGACTGTAACATTAGAAGTTAACAAAACGGTCTTAATGCCTATTTATGTACCATAAACATTCTACCAAAACACTGTAGCCATAATCATCAAGCTCATTCAGACATAACTCATTTGCATCACCAAATCCAAAGATAAGAAATGAATCCTAAACTATAACTTGTAGGACTTGTAGCACATTGTGAAAATTCAGCTTTTTCAGCAAGGCAGAGAAAACTTAGTGTCAATACACTCCGTTCTCCACTTTCCACTAGAATCCGAGACACTAGCAAGCTAAGTGTAGAAAATCAACGCGTCACTCTGTCTCATCGCAATTAATTTAAAATTTTCAATTACAAATTCTAGGCTTTAACTTAGGTACATATAGAATTTCCATTAAAGCTAACAAGCCGTGTTATTAGAAGCTGGGATGCGGTCGATGTCCGAACAACATATGTTCAGGACTTTTTTATGGTGTTCGTTTGAACTAAGGCTTTGTGCTCACTATTAACTTGTTATTATTTTTTTTGCTTCACGCCTTTATGCAGGGAAAAGCTAGAGAGAATACTGTTTCTTCGACTTCTTGCCATAATGATAATCATTATGTGTCGTAACTTAACTCCGCGGCTTGTGTAACCAAACAAGAGAAATCATGATCATTTTTTATATGTTGAGGTCGCCTGAGGCCAGTCGTGGCCCAGTGGCACAAGCGTGTGACTGTAAACGACTGGTTGTGGGTTCGATTCCCATTCGAGGAGTGGAAATTATATTTTCATTTTCTTCGCTCTGGTATCGAGGTAAAACGCAGCGTTAAGGTCCGCCACTTAACACGCAAGCCTCCGAATTCGGCAGAAAGTGGGGAACGGAGTGTCTTAACACTAGATTCCCTCTACCTACCCTGCTGTATGCGGGATACAGCGTGAGGCCTAGGATTTAAACTGCTAACTATCGTTTGTGAACACTTGAACCTGAACTGTGTTTGACTGATATAGGTTTAAATTCCACTTCACAAAAACTAATACACAAATACGGAACGTTTATGAGGTCGATTTCCATTAAGGGAAATGATTATACTCCATTTTTTTCATTTCAGGTAAAAACGAAAAGCCGTGTTGAGTTTTGCCACTAAACACTTAATTGTTCACTGGAGAAACGGAGAATAGAGACTTAATTCTATAAAAGAGAGATTATTATGTGAATAAAAGTGAAACTGATGAATAATGTAACATTGAATTTCGTTAAATACAGAATTTATAATTTTAAGTAACCTCTGCTTTTTAAAACAGATATACTAAATATAATTTATTATATATATATTTTTAAAAAAAAACCTTCCATTCTATCACATAACGTGCAAAACGCCCCTTCTGTCAACAGCCTTTCGAACATATGCTATTAATATCGGTGGAAATTTTCTGAACTTTTAATTCAACAGCACTTTTTGTTTTGCCGCCTCACTATTTATTGTCGATTGTTTTGATATTGTTCGTGTATTGTGAGCTTATTGTGCTTTTTACGATTTACTTTTCGAGCTTTTATCGTTAGAATTGTTTAGTTTGATTACATTATGTGTAGCTTTTCTGTAACTTTTTTCATATAATATGTTTAACTTATTTAACTACAAAGTGGAGTATAGTATTAAAACGTTTAAGTTTTTCTCAATTTCGCGCTTTTTAGCAGTTTCCCGTCAATTAATACGCACACAACGCCCAAAAATAGGTGGAAAATTGGGATCGGAGTGTCATAACACTAATTTCCCTTTGCCCACCCTGCTGTGTGAGGAATACAATTATTTTTCACTGTTTTTCTGATATAGTATAAGGCTATAAATTTCAATATTTATAAAATCAGAAAGAAAGTAACAAAGAAAATATATAGGTATATCTATTAATGTTTCTCCACTCTGATAAAGATGACAAATCCCAGCGTTTCCCAGTTTGAAATAAACCAATTAACATGTACTGACCTATGTACATTCTGGTAGTTGGTCTATCTTAATAATGGCTCTCTCCGACAACGGAGAAAACGTAAAGTTGAAAAAATACAAAAACAAACAAAAAATCTCTCTCTCTCTTTACCTCTTAAAATATATTTATTAATATAATAATATTTAGCTTATACAAAGACCACAGCATTCTTCCCACAATGTATGGAACACTATAGGTTAGTGGGTGTCGCCGTGGCTCCGCAATCGCGGTACACAGAAGGGGACGCGCCCAGATGTCGGCAGAATTATTTACTACCATTCCTTACCATCTGCGATATTTCGAATACGTATTTAATGCGTTTGTTTATTTCTATATTTCAATTTTAATATTATTTATTGTGTGATTTTTGATATATTTTAATATTAAATAGTTAAAGATTTTTAGTATTACTTGTCTTTTTCATTTCACCTTTTTATTTAGTTTCAGGACCTAATGTCAAGACACCTACTTTACGTTCTCTACTTTTCGGCCGAATTCGACATATTGCATATTGCATGGTAGAACGCCGCACACCACAGTATAGAATAATATTTTCTTTCTTCACGCTGTATCCCGCACACAGCAGGGTAGGCAGAGGGAACCTAGTGTTAAGACACTCCGTTCTCTACTTTCCGCCGAATAATATATTTTTTATTATTAATCATTAGTCTGAGGAGGGGGGAATCGAAGTCACAACTGTGTGTGAAAGTCACATGTGTATGATCAAGCTTTGTCTTACGAGGTCACGATGTCGTTTTCATTTTTGGCTCTCGATAAATTATTGTAAATAAAGTGGGGAACGGAGTGTCTTAACACTAGGTTCCCTCTGTCTACCCTGCTGTGTGCGGGATATAGCGTGAAGCTATATATATATATATATATATATATATACATATATATATATATATATATATATATATATATATATATATATATATATATATATATATATATATATATATATATATATATATATATATATATATATATATATATATATATATCTATATATATATATATATATATATATATTATAAATTATTGTATTCTGAAAATTTAACTTTTCAATAGTTAGTCACTGATAGACTGAAGCAGCATTCGTCTGTCAGTTGATTAAATTATTATATGAAAATAATAAAGAAGAGAAAATTAAGGTCACGACACTCCGTTTTTCAGCCGAATTTGAAATTAACTAAAAATGATATTATTACTCCATTTAAAATAGTTTAATTAAAAAAAATAATCTTTAATAACAGGGTAATTAAATTTTGTATTATGACTTTTCATTCATGTTAGAATGTATTATAATTTTTTGTTATATTTTTAGAAAAATAGAGAACCTCGAAAAAAAAAGAAAGCGACAACATACATTGTAGCATAAGGGCATAAGAATTTCGACGTAGTCGTATGTAGAACGCATGGCTTAGTGATAGCTACACTTCTCGATATACAAGAGGTTCATTTCCCGCTACTTACAAATTTGTGTAAATAACAATGAAAACATAAAAATATTATATTTTTTTATAAAATATGCTTATACTCCCACATTCCGTTGATATCAGAGATATTACGCTTGGCGAAGCCAAAACACCAATTTATGGTGCACTATTTTTTTTTTTTTCAATATAATAGTTCAACTGTCTTCCGATTGAACCTACGATTATCACTAACAATAATTTATATCACAACTGCTCCAATATGGTTTAAATTTAGTATATCTCCTATTATTATAATAGAGAAAATTTTAAAAATCTAGTACAGTTGAAAATGCTAGTTCTATGCAGAATATTCAGTTGTAGAAATTTCACGGTACAGTGATGGAGTAAATGCTCGCTGGAAACTCACGCCGTGAGGAAGTCGGATTTGGCTAATTTCTACTTTCTTGGATATTTTCTAGACGCGATGTGGTTCTTTTCTAGACAAAACTACTTAGTTTCAAGGAAGAAATGTAAAAAAAAAATTAGGCTTTTTTGTCACATGGTTACTGAATATAAGCACGATTAGTTGTGGGTTCGATTTCTAATAAAGGAAAGAGTGATTTTTTTGAATACGTGAAGCAAGCTGAATTTGTTGAAGTTTAAAGTTGACCTCGTAACGATCGTGATTACAAGAATGTTTGAGTACGGTTTGATCTTCACGCGGCAAGCTAGTGTTATTTGTGTAGTGTAGTCTTTCTGACTATTCTGAATTATTTGTAAGGCTGTTGCAATTGTAATACAAAAATCCTGTTCAATATTATTACGTTCGATAAGCTTGTTGGTCATATTTTCTAAATTGAGCACTTCTATTCGAGATTGCAGCATATCAAAACATCATTCAGACATTTTTTTAATTTTCAATATATAATTTTCAAATTAAACATTCAATTATAATTCGCCTTTTTGAATTGTTGTAAAATTAATCGTAGAAATAGAATTCAAATGAGTTTTAAATTTAATGATACGACCTTTTACGGAACTACGTCTTACGTATAGATCCTTCAACTCCTTTGCATTAACTGTTGAGATACTACTGGTTTCATTCATTGTAGTAATTTAATTTTATAAACTATCAAAAAAATAATATAAATATTTAAATAAAGTGAAGAAATTGTGAATAAATATTTAAATGCAAAGAAATTAATAGGCAAATAGAAAATGAATTAAGTAGGTAAATGTTATTGTCTCACGTACCTGAATTCAACAGCTCAGCGCTCGTAAACAAGCACAATGTCAGTTCTGCCGGCGCCCAGCGTACGCGCAGCGTTGCAAAAATCCTGAAATATTCGGCGAATAAATTAATATGATTTCCCGCTAATGTAAATACGTAATTTGTGTGTGTGTTTTTTTTTAATACTTAATCGTATTCTTTTTTTCCTTAATATGATTTGATTATAATTCTTAAATTACTTTGACATGCTACTCAAAACTATAATGACGTTTTAAATTTACTATTGGGACCAGTCGTGGCGCAGTGGCACACACGTGTGACTGTAAACGACTGGTTATGGGTTCGATTTCCACTCGAGAATTGGAAATATTTATTGTTTCCATTTTCTTCGCTCTAGTATCGAGGCAAAGCTAGGCGTTAAGTTCCGCCACTTAACACGCAATTCCACCGTATTCGGCGGAAAGTGGGGAACGGAGTGTCTTAACACTATGTTGGATCTGCCTATCCTGCTGTGTGCGGGATACAGCGTGAAGCTAAAAAAATGCATGCCCAATAGACTTATAAAAAATGTAAAATGTATTTAAGGCTTTTGTGGCACAGGGCAACAGCGTCTGACTATAAACAGGATTAGTTGTGGGTTCGATTTCTACTCAAGAGAAGATTTCTTTTGTAAAATGAGTGAAGTAAGCTGAATTTGCGGAAGTTTAAAGTTGACCTCGTAACGATGTTCTAGTACAGTTTGAAATTCGCGCGGCAAGCTAATGTTATTTGTGTCTTTCTGACTGTTCGGAATTATTTGTAAGGCTATTACAATTATAATGCAAAACTCCTGTTCATTATTATCATGTCAGATAAGCTCGCTGGTCATATTTTTGATATTGAACATTTTTATACGACATTGCAGCATATCAAAATCTAACATTTTTCGCCTATTTCAAGTGGTGTCAAATTAATCGAAGAAATAAAATTCAAATGAGTTTTAAACTTAGTGATACGCCCGTTTACGGAACTACGTCTTACGCATATATGCTTCAACTATTTAGCATTAACTGTTGAGATACTGTTGGCTTCAGTCATTATTGTAATTTAATTTTATGAACTATCAAAAAAATAATATAAATATTCAAATAATGTAAAGAAATTGTGAATAAATATCTAAATGCAAAGAAGTTAATAGGCAAATATAAAATGAATTAAGTAGGTAAATATTATTGTCTCACGCTCCTCAATCCGCCGCCGCTCAGGACTCCGCATTCGCACCGCTCAGCGTTCGTAAACAAGGTCAATGTCAGGTCTGCCGGCCGCCAGCGTACGCGCAGCGTTGCAAAAATCCTGAAATATTCAGCGAATGAATTAATATGATTTCCCGCTAATACATGTATTATAAACGAAGTGCGTGACACTTCATTGAGCATTCAGTTTAAATTTATCGTATAATAACTTTTATGTATAATCTGTGAAACTCTGGAGCTAACTATGACATTAACGTGATACGTTACAATAGAAAGGAATATTAAAGTTTAAAAACAAGGGAGAATTACATATTTTAGTATTTAATTAATAACTCTAAGCTAAAAAAAAAAGAAAAAAAATAATAATAATAATAACTGGTGAAACAATGGCTTTAAATGTTGTTTCTCTTTTCAGGTAAGTTTGTAATTGATTATTATTAAGGAATGTGTCTAAGCGTGTAAACATTTGCTTATGTATTTTTTTTAGCTTCACGCTGTATCACGCTGTATCCCGCACACAGCAGGCAGAGGGAACCTAGTGTTAAGACACTCCGTTCTCCACTTTCCGCCAAATTCGAGGGCATTGCGTGTTAAGAGGCAGAACTTAACGCCGCGCTTTGCCTCGACACCAGAGCAAAGAAAATGGAAATATTAAATATTTCCTCTCCTCAAGTGGGTATCGAACTCACAGCCAGTCGTTTCCAGTCTCACGCTTGTGCCACTGCGCCACGACTGTTATGCCTACTGTTTATGTAATAAATGTCTTTTCAGAGCAACTCACTCTAGTTCTAGTTTTTTTATAGTTATAGTTTCACTGTTCACCCTATTATCCAGGGATAGTTATAAAGCACATTAGATACAATTACGATTATTTATGATTAAAAAAGCCTATCTGGGTAATGCCCTAATATAAATAAATGGATTTCGGAGATATTTACTATAAATAATAACTAGATTATTCAATTCGCAACACTATGTAATAAAATAATAAGCACAAAATAACTGTTATATTGTTATTATACTAGAGTTGTTATACTTTCATTGACTCATAAATTAAAAAAAAATACAAAATAATACTAATCCTAAGCACGTTACTTACCGCAATTCAAAAGGTTAAGTTTGCTTTATTGAATAATTCTTTGTTTGCTTTTTTTATTTCTATTTTTAGCTTCACGCTGTATCCCGCACACAGCAGGGTAGGCAGAGGGAACCTAGTGTTAAGACACTCCGTTCCCCAGTTTCCGCCGAATTCGGAGCCATTGCGTGTTAAGAGGTGGAACTTAACGCCGCGTTTTGTCTTGACACCAGAGCAAAGATAATGGAAATATTAAATATTTCCACTTCTCGAGTGGGTATTGAACCCACAACCAGTCGCTTTACAGGCACACTTTGCGCCATTGCGTCACGACTGGCCCCTTCTTGAATTCTTTGTTAGTTTTATTAAATAATTAAACATTTAACGTCTAAAAATGTTGCTTCATAATTGTGATGAATGAGATTAGTATGGAATAAGGAGATATAACTTTTAACAAAATGAATGTAGGTAAGCAATGCACGTGCTTCGTAAATGACTAATACGTACAATTTGTGTATCTAAGTTACACAAGCGAAGCTAGAATTGGATGGAAAGAGGATGATAGAATGGGTACAACGATTATAAGGAGTTCAGAACACTTATCTTTGTAGACTGCGTGGTCCACGATGGCTTCTGCGCGCCAACCCAAGCCGCTCCCTCCGTCTTTCTCTCCAAGTACGATTGCCCTTCTCGTAAGTCTGAATGGACTGCTACCACGGGATTAGGCCTTCAGTTCTTCGTTACTACGTATACGATATAATTATCTTGAATCTTGATATTAAATATTGCGAATTTTTAAAAATTCTTCTTGATTTATTATTTTCTCCTTGCAGATTCGTATTAAACGGTCACCAAAATGTGTGTGTTAATATGATTAATGCATTTTATTTAGAATTAAACAAAGTTTTCTGAATATTTTAATAAAACACAGTTTACGTTTCAATGTTATAATGACAAATGTAATAATGGCGGTAAGTATAAAAATCAACATAACAAACTTCAAACTATAGTCGCGATGACTAAGCGGCAAAGCGCCTATACAATTCAAGAAGCAATAAAACTTATAACTACGTATTTGCTATAGCCTGAACACCATACGTTGCCTCGATACCAGAGCGAAGAAAATGAAATACTTATATTTAAAAATGCGAAAGTCTGTGTGTTTGTCTGTCACGCTTTCACTGCTAATGTACCAGTCCGATTTGGGTGAAATTTAGAATCAATGTAGTAAAAGTGACTGGGTCTAACATAGGCTACTTATTTTTCAAAAATCAACCTCTAAAGGGTTTAAATAGGGTATGAAAGTTTATATGAAAAGTCTAAACCGCTTGACCAATTGTAATGATTTTTTGCATAAATATAGTTGGTAATCTAAGCTTCAACATAAGCTATTTTTTTTTAAAAAATGCATCCCCGAGGGTTGCAATATAACGAAATAGTTCACGCGGCGAAGCCGCGAGAGGGCCGCTAGTATTAAATATTTGAATTCTTCGAGTGGGAATCGAATCCTATGACCAATCATATTTATAATCAAATATTTATCTACAATACCACTATAGCCATTTTATTTAAACAACAAATATTTGCTAGTATTCGTATACGTGATGTAATACTATAGCGGGCCTTGACCCATAGCTCCCGAGAGGATCCTTTGAGGCTACGCAATACGACCCAAAGATATACTGATACTAAATGTGAGATTGTGCGAGTACGTAATGTAGGCGATAAGAACTACGAGTTTTTGTATGTATATCTATATATAGGATGTGTAGGCAAGTTTTATGTTTATTAGTAAGCTATTAGATATTTTGTTATTTTAATAAATATGTTTAGAAAATAAAATGATTATTAGTGATTTTTATTATTTTTTGTAAGTAGAGTCGTCTTTTTTTGTCGGGATTTGTATCTTGAATGTCAAATGGTAGAACTCATCTCTGTACTTTGCCTTATCAGAGCAGTGGTAATATGAAAAAATAACCATATATAATTAAAATATGATCATTTTCTCAGGTAAGAATTGAACCAACAACCATCGCGTTTACCGCTTTAACGTGCCACAATGACCTCAACTACCACTTAAAACAGACTTACGACATATACAGCTTCAAATCTTTTTTCCGGCATACCAAGGTAGTCAGAGAGAATCAAGTGTTAAGACACTCCATTCTCCACTTTCCATCCGAATTCAAGACATTACTAGTTGTATGGCGGAATTCAACGCAGCTTGCCACATATATTTCGATCGACCTTCATTCACAAATTTTCACAAAGCCCAAAGGGCAGTCATTAATCTACATTTATTGCCAAGCATTTGATCAAGATGAATTTACACAAAAGTGTTTATGCGAGGTCGAAGATGACTCCGCTGTATTGGGATTGATAGTCGGAAAATTTGCGGATTGACTAAATACTTATGGCCGTATAGTGATAAGTGAAGACAATCTTATATGCTCTTTAACTTTATGCCGCAGAGAAATCCTAGTGTTAAGACACTACGTTCTTCGCCTTTTGTTTAATTTAAAGAGTGTAATAATCACTTTTGCCATAACTTAGCGCCGTGCGTTACTTTAACATTTGATTTTTGGTACCCTTAATTCGATTTGATGGTTGACTTATTAATACATTAATAAACATTGGCGTGGCCAGTCGTGGCCCAGTGGCACAAGCGTATGACTGTAAACGACTGGTTGTGGGTTCGATTCCCACTCGGGGAGTGGAAATATTTAATATTTCCATTTTCTTCGCTCTGGTGTCGAGGTAAAGCGCGGCGTTAAGTTCCGCCACTTAACACGCAATGCCTCCGATTCGGCGGAAAGTGGGGAACGGAGTATCTTAATACTAGGTTCCCTCTGCCTACCCTGCTGTGTGCGGGATACTGCGTGAAGCTGAAAAAAAAAATATAATTAATAAACATTGCTACTTACGTAGCTATACACGTTTTTTAAAGAAGCGGCACATGAAAACAGATAACAGTAAAGTACGTTTATATATCACAATATATATACTAAACATTTAATGTCCTTTCTGCATATGATTTTTTGAAATTAAAAATTAAAAAATTAAATAGCTTCACGCTATATCCCGCACACAGCAGGGTAGGCAGAGGGAACCTAGTGTTAAGACACTCCGTTCCCCACTTTCCGCCGAATTTGGAGGCTTGCGTGTTAAGTGGCGGAACTTAACGCCGCGCTTTACCTCGACACCAGAGCGAAGAAAATGGAAATATAATTTCCACTCCTCGAGTGGGAATCGAACCCACAACCAGTCGTTTACAGTCACACTCTTGTGCCACTGGGCCACGACTGGCCACAATTATTTGTGATATAATTAGAAAATGTCTAGCCTATGTGATCTTTATAGATGCCCCTAAGCGTGGAATACAGAGTAACTGTTATTTCGTGTGGTTGTAGATTCGATTCCCACTCGGAGGAAGAATTATAATTTTCAATTTTCCGAACAGCGTTGAGATCTGACTAACAATACGCAAAAAATATGTTTTAATTAAGAAAATATACCCACAATAGATATAACATACACACAAAACATCTTCGAACTAATAACAACCTAAAATCTAAGTACAAAAAGGGCTGTAATTTTGCCTATCGATTCAAAAGTGCCATGCCATCCTTGCCTTGCCTTCTTGCCTTTCAGAAATAAATCAATGCCTACACTCAAGTCGCCGATATTCACACATCAGTAACTTTTCTTATCTTTACATGGTATATGTGGGGATCGGCGGAAAAACTTTATCTTAGGTTGCTCCTTGATTTGGAGATTAGGAAGCGTTGAAGGAAGGAAGGTTGATGTTATTTTGTCTAAAATTATGAATATTTAAATTGTTTATGACGAAACGCGGCGTTGAGCTCCTTAGCGCAATATGTTCTTCACAATAATATATTTTTTTAATATCGAATCAAAAAAAGAAAAAAATGTCAAAAGACATACGAGTATTTGCCTTTTGTTTTTCCCTTAATAGTAGGATAGTTAGAGAATCCAATATCAAGACACTCCGTTGTCTACTTCCCGCTTAACAGCACTGATACATTGATTAAATAAGATTATATAAAGCTCGTTTCTTGTAAAAAAGGAAAATATTTAAAAAAAGACATTTAGAAAACGTAAAACAACAAAGCCATGCGTTTCGCAAGTATGAGAATAACACTTTAAAAATGTTAAAAGTAACATATATTTATATCAACTCAAAGAGGAGAAAAATCTAAGTTATTTTGTAATGTTAGATAGCAAAGTAGTCAAAAACGAACTAATGACAAGACTCTCTGTTCCCCACTTTCCACCAAACATCAAAGCCCATTAAGCGACGGAACTTAACACCGCATCAATTCACTACTTAAACAAAATTTACTAATTTACCAAACTTATCTGTGAATCACACCACCTATTTAAAGTGACTAACTAAATTGCTAGTCATTCCTTCTAAAATATAGCTCAAAGCGTTATGCACTATGAACATTTATAATAGTGCACCTTTACGATGGCGCGATAACGTCATGCACGGTAAAAGCCAAACAAACTGCACTTTTAGAGGTAGGTAGGTACCTACATAGAACAAGCGTTGTGTTTTATATGCACTTTTTGTTATGCATTTTCTGCAATCTGTATTCATCTATTGGGTTTTTGGGGAGTGGAGAGAGGAAATAGTGTTGAGACACTCTGTCTTTTTGTTATTGAAGAGTGTATAGTGCGATGTTAAGTTCCGCCACTGTTGAATCGCGGAAAGCATAGTTTTATTTAGTTGACGAAACTTCTCTTTTGCCTAACAGACTGACAGACGAAGGTCTGTCTCTCGAATTAGGTTTAAAATAGAAATCGGAGTGTCTTAAACAAACGATGTCTTTTATATACACTTTTTATTATGCATTTTCTTTTATTTGTACCTATCTATTGGGGTTCATGGAGTGGAGAGAGAAATTAATGTTGAGGCGCCCTTTTTTTTTTCTTATGGAACGGAGCATCTTAACAATATGTGGCCAGTCGTGGCCCAGTGGCACAAGAGTGTGACTGTAAACGACTGGTTGTGGGTTCGATTCCCACTCGAGGAGTGGAAATTATATTTCCATTTTCTTCGCTCTGGTGTCGAGGTAAAGCGCGGCGTTAAGTTCCGCCACTTAACACGCAAGCCTCCGAATTCGGCGGAAAGTGGGGAACGGAGTGTCTTAACACTAGGTTCCCTCTGCCTACCCTGCTGTGTGCGGGATACAGCGTGAAGCTAAAAAAAAAAAAATCTTAACAATACATTCTGAACGAAACAGAAACGCTGCATTTAGGATAAATAAAAATCTATTCATTCCCACAAGTGGAAATCGAACACACCACCATCGCGTTTACAGTCAGATACTCACACTAAGTTACGAAGACCTTATCTTACTTCTCAGCATAAGTTACTTAACTTAAGAAAAAAATGACGCCAGTCGTGGCGCAGAAGCACAAAGTGCGACTGTAAAGCGACTGGTTTGAATTCGATTCCCACTCGAAAAGCGGAAATATTTAATGCTTCCATTTTCTTCGCTCTGGTGTAAAGGCAAAGCGCAGCGTTAATTTCCGCTACTTAACACGTAACGCCTCCAGAATTCGGCGGAAAGTGGGAAACCGAGTGTCATAACACTAGGTTGTCATAACAGAGTGTCATAACACCTTGCCCAGTGCGGGATACAAGTTAAAAAAACAAGAATAAAAGTGGAGAAATTGGTCAATAAAACTCTTAACCCATTTCCAGGTAAGTGAACCAACATAATCTATTCCACTAGAAAAACCTTCAGAATCTCTTACGGGCAACAAAGTAGGCAACAGTACTACTTTTCCCTCTGACAATGTGATTCTCTTCATGCATAGTCTTAGGGGACTATTCGAACTTTTAAACTACTTAATTATTTAGTTTGCCTAACTTTTTTGTTCGTTTGGTAACATTCTTACGTGGATTGGGGTGCTTTTTGTAAAGTTTATTTATAGACTTGTTTATTGTATGTGTGTACTTTCTTATTTAAAGCTGTCTCGATTACGGACGGAGAGTTGAGAACGGAGAAAAGAGAGGAGGAGGAGAGAATCGTATTGATATTACGTTCTCTTTGGCTACTGTAGTATGTGGAAAATAACGTTAATAGCTTTTATGTTCAGAAGATGTCATATAAAACGTATTTCTCTATTCTACTAATAACTTCTAGGATCTTACATTGTAAATTAACGCTTAAGTAAGCGTTTAGACATAAGCGCTTAAATGAGTAACGGCAATCTAGAATTAACGATTCTCTATATTCCTAACTAGCGACCCGCTCGCGGCTTCGCCACGTGAACTACCACTTTCATCCTCTATTGCCTCTTTGGGATTGCTTTTTTTTATAAAAGGAGGGTAGTCTATATTTGACTTTAGTCACTAATTATGTTCATGAGAAAATCATCGATACATTTAGTGCAATGTCTATATTATTTGATAACATATAGCGAAACTGCTCTAGTAAGAAAACGTACGAAATCTACTATCATATGATAGTAGATTTCGTACATATATATCATCTGGTATATAGTATTATAAACCGGTCATAATATCTTAAATAAACTTTACGCTTTTTATTTTACAATTGTGTTACTTATTGATATTAAAAAATAGCTTTACTTGCAAATAATCAATGCAATTTGATTTTGCCAGTTTTTTACTTTTCTGCGGGAACTGTTTTGAATACCAGGGTAATTTTAAAAAAAATAGAGATAGCCTATGTTTGACCTTGCCTCATTAACTATTTTCCTGAGAAAATTCATTCATTTCAGTCAAGGAGTTTAGATCTTTCATTCTCACTATATACTAAACATACATAAGTTTCATCCACTGTTTCAACCTCCTAGGGTTTGATTTTTTATAAAGTAGCCTATATAACCCTGCATCTTCAACAATCTTCTTTACTAATTCCCGTCAAAACATAACAAATAGAAGAGATACAGATTTTTGCATTTTTATAATAATAATTTTAATGAGTGCGGATATGTCTAATACAATGTCAACTATATAATAACAAATGGCGCTACCCGTTGCAGAAAACGTAGTGACATCTGTTGTCATATAGATTATATAAATATATAGATTATATAAAGTTTATAGACCGGTCAAATGTATATTTAATAAATGTTATGCTTATTTTATTTTATAATTATTTTAATTAGTGATATTGAAACAAATTTAGCTTCACTCGTGAACTATCGACATAATTTGAATGTTTTTTTTTAAATTTTATTTTTCTGCGGGAGTTATGTTGAATACCGGGATGAAAACTATCCCATATGTTGCTCTAACCTCTAAGCTAACTCCATACAAAAATTCATTAATTTCTACCCGGTAGATACCGATATACAAATGATTTACTTATATCGGTTTTTTATTTTTTCCAAAAAAACTACATAGGATACCGGGATAAAAACTATCCTATATGTACCTTTGGACTATAAGCTATCACCATACTAAAATTCATTCATTTCTATCCAGTACTTTTTGCGTGATTGACGAACAAATTAACAGACAGACAGACAGACAGACAGACAGACAGACAGACAGACAGACAAAAATTGTACTGAGTGGATTTTTGGCCTCTGTTATCGATATATTAACGCACCCAATTTAAATTTTTCTGAAATTTTTCATGTACAGAATTGACTTTTCTACTCTTTTATTATATATAGAGATTTCTAGTCATTGTGTGTTCAGTGAAAAAAGTTGTCTTGGGGTTTTGCCATATTAGAGCAAATAATCAAAATAAACTAAATTCATATATTTATCACGTACATATACACTCGGGCTTTGTCTTAATACACTATAATATCTAGTTAGGTAGCTACTTTTATTTACTTTCACCTTTTTTCATGTATAGCAGGGTAGGCAGAGATAACTTAGTGTAATGTAACAAAATACTGTGTTCTGCACTATCCGCTTCAACCTGATATTACCTACTAAGTTCCAGAGCTCAACGCCGCTCTTTGTCTTATCATTAAAGCAAAAAGGAAAAAAATATATATTTAATTATAATCATTTCCTCAACTAGTAATCAAATTCACAACCATCACATTCACGGTTAGACCCTGTCACTATATATTATTATTTTTATTAGCTTCACACTGTATCCTGCACACAGCAGGGTAGGCAGAGGGAACCTAGTGTTAAGACACTCCGTTTCCCACTTTCCGCCGAATTCGGAGGCTTGCGTGTTAAGTGGCGGAACTTAACGACACCAGAGCGAAGAAAATAGAAATATAATTTCCACTCCTCAAGTGGGAATCGAACCCACAACCAGTAGTTTACAGTCATACGCTTGTGCCACTGGGCCACGACTGGTCACTATCCCATACATACTCCTATATAAAACTTTCCATCATATTTTCGTATGCCCGTCTAATAAAACCCAAAACATCTTAGTTGCATTTCTACTCCAGCAATAAACGATAAGGCCGACAATACTGAACCCTTGCCTCACTTTTATTGCCCTCAAGAGGCGGTAACGTAGAGACGATGTTTAAGAGAATCCACTTTATGACCTAACTATTTTATATGATATGTATCACTTTGTGATAAAATTGACGATTTTGTAATGTTGAATTTAAATTTTAAGTACTTTTTGGTTTACATAATATGATCTTTTGTTTTCGCGATTACTACACATTTTGAAATGAAAGTAGTCAGGTAGTCCGTCTACCTGTGACCACGGACTACTGTAAAGTGTTCGAAACGTCGGGTTTCTAAAAATGTATTTTCGAATACCAAAAATATACGCGATTAATCCGGTTAAAAATAGTTTCATTTCAACACATTTTGGTATAGTTTTTATGTATCTTATCATTATTAAAAGGTTTTGTTTGACATGATCAAACAAACACTTTTAATCAATTATCCTTTTTGTAGGGACAGCGTCTAACTGCAAGCATAAGTGGTATTGAGTTCGAACCCCAGTCGTAGGAATTATATGTCGGCGCGAGTGATAATTTAAATAACTCACAGTGTCGCCATCTATGAATTAGAATCGTAAATAGTAGCGTTGCTGAAAACTACAGATTATATCGACGACAAGCACAATTGGAGTATTGTCACAGCGTCGCCCTCTAGAGGTTGAAGTCGAAAAACGGTGGCAGCAGTCAATTGATTTTTATTAATATCATGAGTGAGGAGAATATGCAAGATATGTGTGAAGACGATACCAGTGGGACCTCATCTCCCATCTTACAACCTCGCACTGTAAACTCCGATATCAGAAGTGGGATACGCCAGCAACAAAGCTCAACCTGCGACCCGCTTGCTGGAACATCTACTAATCTTGTAAGCGCACCTGTTTCTAACAATGATACATTAGCTGCCATAGCAATTATCTTGGACGGTCTTTCCAAGCAGCAACAAGAAAATATTAAGATTAATAATGAATTTCTCACAAATTTATTTACAAAAAATGACAATCCCGTTACAAAGCCCAGGCTGGCTGATGTTTACATTGCTTGTTTTGATCCTGATGAGGATATATCAGTTCGAGACTGGTGTGAGCATGTAGATCGAGCAAAAGATCACTGGAAGCTCACAGATTATGAAATATGCACCAAGATTGCTAGTTTACTAAGGGGTAGAGCGAAGTCACTTGGTGATGCTTGGCTGGTGAAATCACCAGTGTGGGCCGATATGAAGACCGCATTAATACAGACATTTGAACCAGAAGCCCGTTATTCTAATGATGTACTTAAATTTAGAAATTTCAAGTTCGATATTTCCAATCCTGTTGATTCCGTTACTAAAGCTTGGAATATGTGGAAAAGAATGATGAGTAGTGATATTGAAAGAGATGCTGTAGAGGCAGTGATAGGATGTATAGACAATGAATATTTACGTTTGCGTTTATTAGCTAGCAAATGCTCCAGTGTACCTGAACTGATTTCAGTTATGTCGACTATGAAGTGTAGAGAGGCACGATCCGGTGAACCACCAATGAAGCGTTCCCGAAGAGGATATACAAAAGAAGACAGAATCACCTGTTACAGTTGTGGAAAAGCAGGGCATACTCAAGCGAATTGCATCATAAATAAAGTAGGAGAACCTAGACCATTATTCACTAGAGGCGAATTAACATCTGAGCCAAGGACAGATAAAAAACACCTTAAATGTACTTATTGTGATAAACCTGGACATACAGATGCATCTTGCTATAAGCGAATGAATGACGAAGCAAATAAAATAAATTTGATTGATTCCCAAAATCATATTGTCACTCCAATGACAGTTAAAATAGGCCAATTTAAAATAATAGCTTTATTTGATAGTGGTGCAGATCGTTCTCTTATACGGAAAACATTAAGTACTACACTACCCGGTAAGCATAATAACACAGTGCTTTCATTTAAAGGACTTGGTTCTGGAGTACCCATTACGTCCTATCAGAGTATCACAATGACTTGTGATATTAATGACGTTTATGTTGAAATAGTGTTTTATGTTGTTGAAGATCATCAAATACCATGTGATCTTATGGTAGGTTCTGATGTTTTAAATATTCCTGGTATCTCTATTAACATAACAAAGGAAGGTGCCACACTAAAAAGAACTATGAATATTATGTTAACTACTATGAATAATGATTTTACAAATATTGATAATGATTTAACAAACGAACATGATATATTGAATTTAAGACTCCTTTTGGAAAAGCACAAGAACGTATTTACTACCGGGGTCCCTAAAACAAAAGTAACTACTGGTAAGTTAGAAATAAATTTAAAAGATCCGACTAAAATTGTTTCACGTAGACCCTATCGAATGGCACCGGTTGAGAGGCAAAAAGTAAAAAGTATTATTGAAGAACTAATATTAAATGGAATAGTCCGCGAAAGTACATCAAATTTTGCCAGTCCTGTCATTCTCGTGAAGAAGAAAAATGGTGACGATCGAATGTGCATTGATTATAGAGAATTAAATAGAAACACTATTCCTATTAAATTCCCTTTGCCTATTATATCGGATCAAATTGACAAATTAGCTAATTCTTCATATTTTATAAGCCTAGATATGGCACAAGGATTTCACCAAATTCCAATAGACGAAAATTCCATACATAAAACAGCTTTTATAACACCGGATGGTTTGTATGAATATACTATGATGCCTTTCGGTCTGATGAATGCACCTGCCGTATACCAGAAAGCTATTACTGTTGCATTGCGGCCTATATTAGATAAGATTTTAGTTTACATTGACGATATTTTAATTAAATGTTCGGATTTTTCGGAAGGTCTAGAAATTCTTGATAAAGTATTAACTGCTCTTTATGATTCTGGTTTTGCAGTTAATTACAATAAATGTAAATTTTTCAAAACATCTATAGAATATCTGGGAAATGTTGTTTCTAATGGCACAGTTAAGCCTAGTCCTAGAAAAGTCGAGGCGTTAGTAAAAGCCCCTGTCCCTAGAACGACTAAGCAAGTTCGACAATTTTGTGGATTGGCTAGCTATTTTCGGCGTTTTATTCCTTCATTTTCAGAACGAATGATTCCTTTATATAAACTTACAAAAAAAGATGTTAAGTTTCAGTGGACAGCGGAATGTGAGAATACCAGACTGGATATTATAAGGCGTTTAACAGCCTCCCCCATTCTTACAATATTCCAAGAGGGGTTCCCTATTGAACTTCATACAGACGCAAGTGCCACAGGATTAGGTGCAATACTTATCCAATTAAAAGAAGGTCGCCAGTATGTAATAGCCTACATGAGTATGAGGACAACCGAGCCCGAAAGTCATTACCACTCGTATGAGTTGGAGGCCCTTGCGATTGTGAGAGCTGTCAAACACTTTAGGCACTACCTTTACGGACGTAAATTTGTTATAGTCACTGATTGTAATGCTATAAAAGCATCAATGACAAAGCATGAGCTTCTCCCAAGAATACACAGGTGGTGTTCATATTTACAAAATTTTGATTTCGAAATTCAATACAGACAAGGAGCCCGAATGAAACATGCGGATTTTTTTAGTCGCAATCCTATAATGTGTGTTAATTTGGCTAGTACAACCGATTCGTGGCTTAAAGTGGAACAAAGAAGAGATAAAGATTTATTTGCAATAATAACTAAATTAGAGCATGGTGAAAACTGTTCGGAATATCGATTAAAAGATTTCATCCTATATAGAAAAGCAGGTGATCCTACACCGTGTAACATTATATGGAAGAAAGTTGTTCCTAGTTCATATCAGTGGAGCATAATCAATGCTTATCATTCTGCTTTAAAACACTTCGGATGGGAGAAGACTTTGGACAAAATTAAAGAAGAATACTGGTTCCCTAACATGTCCACTTTGGTGAGACAATTTATAAATTACACAGTTATTTATAGAACTAGTAAAGGGCCCTCTGGTGCAAAACAATGTCAAATGTACCCCATACAAAAGGAACCTGTACCTTTTCATACTGTACACATAGATATGACTGGAAAACTATCTGCTCGCAATGTGAAATACGAATATGTAGTTGTCATTATAGATGGCTACACAAAATTTACATAATTAAGTTATGTAACAGATAAAACTTCTACATCTATGCTTCAACCACTTAGAAAGGTTGTGTCTCTTTTTGGGGCACCTAAACAGATAATAAGTGATCAAGATACAGCCTTTAAAGCTGGATTTGGCGAATTTTGTAAACAGAATGGTATTCATCAACATTTTATTGCACCTGGGATTAGTAGGACTAATGGACAAGTAGAACGTGTGATGGCGGTTATTAAAAATGGGTTAACAATAATCCGCAATTATGAAAATAAAAACTGGCAAAAAGGTTTGGAAGCATTACAATTAGCAATAAATTGTACAAAAAATAAAACTACTAATATCAGTCCTTTAAAAGCCTTAACAGGCAGACAATGTGCAGTACCACTGGAACTTATTTCATTGGTAAATGACTCTGATTATTCAATAAATAAAGATAAACTTAACGAATATATTCAAAAAAGAATAATTGATAAAGGTTTGGTGGACAAACAAAGATTCGATAACGGTAAAGCTCAGGTCCGACCATTTCATAAGGGTGATATAGTTCTTTTCAAAGTGAATCCTAGACTTCAAACAAGTCTTGACCTAAAGTATCCTGATGCATATGAAATATGGAAATGTCTGCCCAATGATCGTTATTTAATAAAAAAAGTTATTGGTAGAGGTAGACCAAAGAAAGCTGCTCATGACCAGCTTCGTCTAGCGCCGAATCCTGGTATAGGACCGTGTCGGCGTACAGTAATAAAGATGTGATTTTATGGTGAGTTTACAATTTGGTAACAAATTATGTGTTGTGTTATGTGTGGTGGATTCATAAGAGGTGTGCAGTGTCGACTGAACCCTCTAGAGTGATGTAAACAAAGGTGTGCAGCGAGGGCTGAACCCTTTGTGTTATTTGTGGTTTCCACTAGAGGTGTGCAGTGTTGGCTGAACCCTCTGAGTGATGTAAACAAAGGTGTGCAGCGAGGGCTGAACCCTTTGTCAGTTGTGTGGCTCCCACTAGGGGTGTGCAGTGTTGGCTGAACCCTCTGAGTGGTAAGAGCAAAAGGTGTGCAGCGAGGGCTGAACCCTTTGTATGTTGTATGGCTCCCACTAGAGGTGTGCAGTGATGGCTGAACCCTCTGAGTGGTTAACAAAAGGTGTGCAGCGAGGGCTGAACCCTTTGAGCATGAGTGTATGTGTGTGTGCAGTGTTCGTTGCACTCTCTGTCTTTTAGACAACATAATGTCCTGTGCATTATGTTCATAATATTTATTTCTTTTCACATGTCGAGGACGACCTGCTGCAGAATGGCCGTGTCGGCGCGAGTGATAATTTAAATAACTCACAGTGTCGCCATCTATGAATTAGAATCGTAAATAGTAGCGTTGCTGAAAACTACAGATTATATCGACGACAAGCACAATTGGAGTATTGTCACAGCGTCGCCCTCTAGAGGTTGAAGTCGAAAAACGGTGGCAGCAGTCAATTGATTTTTATTAATATCATGAGTGAGGAGAATATGCAAGATATGTGTGAAGACGATACCAGTGGGACCTCATCTCCCATCTTACAACCTCGCACTGTAAACTCCGATATATATGAATAATAATATACTTTTTTTTAGCTTCACGCTGTATCCCGCACACAGCAGAGCAGGCAGAGGGAACTTAATATTAAGATACTCCGTTCCCCACTTTCCACCGAATTTGGAGGCGTTGCGTGTTAAGTGGTGAAACTTAACGCCGCGCTTTAGCTCAACACCAGAGCGAAGCAAATGGAAATATTAAATATTTCCACTCCTCGAGTGGGAATCGAACCCACAACCAGTAGTTTAGAGTCACACGCTTGTGCCACTGGGCCACGACTGGCCACTAATTATATTTATTTTCATTTTTTCGATCTGGTAAGGTAAGACTACTCGTCATTATACAACATCACTGTATCTCGGATACGTATTCCAATTTAAAAGTATGTTAAGCTTAAAAATATGTAACATGTTCTTGAAAAAGACATTTAAAGAAAACGTATAAAAATTTGAACGCAGCGGGATTCGAACCCGCGCCTCCTGAATACCGTTCAGGCGCTCTCACCACTGAGCCATGCGTTCGTTCGTTAGGTTTTCTTTAAATGTCTTTTTCAATTTTCCTAAGTGTGGAATAACACTTTAAAAATGTTTAAAAGTAACATGTTCTTATTAAGTGCATTTGTACTAATATAAGAAAATTTTGGAACCTCATTAAAAAGAACACTTACATTTTGTCGTTCAATTTGCTTGAAAAGTTGTGCGGTTCGTTTAGTAAGAGCCTAATGTTAATTTCTATAATTTCTAATTTAACATATTTCATGTTGAGGGGTGAAGCTCGACACCGCATTTTGTACTTATTTGTTCCTCTAGAACAGAGAATGTTTATAATTTAAATATAATCAATATATTTAAATTATAAACATTTCTTTAAGTAAGAATCGAACCAGCAACCAATAGCAAATCCAATCACACACTGGGCTTCAGCGGCTTCACATATTGTAATACACCAATCCATCCTCCCATCTATAATATTAGACAATTCTTCAAGAGGTGACGACAAAGAAATTGCGGTACAAATGAAATATTCGTGTAAATGTTCGATCACAACGCTATCGCAAAGGGGATCTATTATAAGAGAACGACGCAGCTAAATAAATTGGCTTTTAGATGATATTTTTTTTGTGTTTTCTTTCATATCTATATGTTTTATCTTTTTTTTCATTTTAAAGCTGTCATCTATATGTCAAGAGATTTTTGTGGCACTGTTGTACAGTGTTTGACTGTGACTTGGTTTGATTGTAGGTTCGATTTCGACGTTGATCATAATGTATTTTTTTTGTTTTTTTTTAGCTTCACGCTGTATCCCGCACACAGCAGGGTAGTCAGAGGAAATCTAGTGTTAAGACACTCCGTTCCCCATAATATATATATTTTTTCATTTTCACTCTCAGGTGAATAAGACAAAGCGCCTCATTGAAATTCGCCACACAAAGTTTCAAGTTTAAAATGGAGTATCTTAACGGTATTTTTTCCTATACTACGCTGTACAACGAAGCGAATAATATAATAGCGTGTTACAAAAAAGCTATCAGGAAAACATCTAAAGATAATAAAATTGCTAAGTCCTTTGTGATTACAACAAAAAATAACTTGAGTTGGCAACATTATTCAAATTTAATTGCATGATGAGTAAAGCGCGGCGTTGGGTTACGTAACCCATGTTGGGTACGTAACTCAACGAAGAGTGGAAGACAATGTCTTAATATTGGACTAATTAACTACCAACTAACTTCTTTGCCTTCTCTCTTATATATGAGTATAACACATACCCTACATAAGCTGTATTAAAACGTGAAGAAAAAACTTTAGGGCCCTTATTACAAAAATAATGTCGAGGGAAAAGTCGTTTTAATTTGATGTATTCAATATTTATATGGGAACAAACGTGAAGAAAGCGATTTTTATAATAAGATATTAGAAATACATTAGGTAAGTAACTTAAAAATATATGTTATTATATATTATATACTTAACCAGTTGTGGCCCAGTGGCACAATCGTGTGGCTGTAAACGACTGGTTGTGGGTGCGATTCCCACTCGAGGAGTGGAAATATTTAATATTTCCATTTTCTTCGCTCTGGTGTCGAGGTAAAGCGCGAAGTTAAGTTCCGCCGGGAAACGGATTATCTTACTACTAGGTTCCCTCTGCCTATCCTGCTGTGTGCGGGATATAGTGTTAAGGTAAAAAAAAAAAACATTATATATTCGAAATATACTTATGAATACCTACATGTGACTGACATACATGTTGCTATAGCAACGTATATATTACACACCAACGGACCTACAAATTTCCATCCCACACACAACGACAAATCCCTTTAAAACCCCAAACAAAAAAAAAAGCAAAAAAATATTATTTTCAACAAAAATTTAGAATTATTATTACCTAATAAGTTTGTGAACATGCATAAAATATGAGAGAGCCACTCAGCTCTTTCTTTTGGCAGAAAAGTGCCCTCAGGTTTCGTGTCAAGATGTTATTTTTACGGAATAATAAATTATGGTTATCTCTCCCGCCAACAATTATTTCAGGCTCGGCCCATCTTTAACAATTTGTTGAGGGAACGACAAAGGAAATGCTATTCATATTTTTTTTTCTGGGATTTACCGTTTGTGTTAGTGTCGTAAGCGTTTTTTTTTTGTATAGTGAAATAATCTTGCGTTCAGTTTGGTTATTTTTAGGTACAGAGAGAATAGTGTTGGGATTCTCCTTTTACTTTTTATTTATAAACAATGGCGGAACTTAACGCTGTGCTTTGTCTTACAAGTCGAATTCGGACCATAATTATTATGACTATAGTCTTTCATATTGTTCCCAGTGTGCTACAATGACCATTAAAGTTGAGTTGTTGTTTATTTGTTAATATTTAGCGAATCATTTTATTTATATTATTTCTATTTTCATTCTCTGGGAGACAAGACACGGCGTTGAATTCCGTCATTTAACGGAAAGCCATGACACTTAATTCTCTCTGCCTACTACATACATTTTAAATATTTTTTAAGTGTTATTCCACACTAAGGAAAATTGAAAAAGATATTTAGAAAACGTATACAAATTTCGCGAGATTTGAACCCGCTCCGTTCAAATTTTTATATATTTTCAAAATATTTTACCACACACATTTTGAAGTTAATTTGACATTTTTTTTAGTAAAATCATTAGATTATCATAATAATGGTATCGCATTTAGGTTTAAGCTAACCGCAACTGGTTTAGCTAATATTTCAATATTGTTAAATATCACGAGGCTATCTCGGTTAATTAGTCATAATTAAATTTATATCAGACATCGCGTCGTGCTGATGAGTTATAGCTGGCATATGAATGAACGATGGTTATGGGTTCGATTAGTTATAATTTGGAGAAATTTACATTATTTATAGGTGTAAGTTTGTTTTAAATGTTATTTTTTAGCTTCACGCTGTATCCCGCACACAGCAGGGTAGGCAGAGGATACCTAGTGTTAAGACACTCCGTTCCCCACTTTCCGCCGAATTCGGAGCCTTGCGTGTTAAGTGGCGGAACTTAACGCCGCGCTTTACCTCGACACCAGAGCGAAGAAAATGGAAATTTAATTTCCACTCCTCAAGTGGGAATCGAACACACAACCAGTCGTTTACAGTCACACGTTCGTGCCACTGTGCCACGACTGGCCACGACTGTTTTAAGTGAAATTATTGTGGGCTTAATTCCCAATCGGGGGAATAATTATTTTTAAAATATTTTTATTCTTTCTCAGGTAAAACAGAGGATGCACCTTGTAGTTTTGAATTTGAAATGTGTAATTTCATTTTAAGTGTTTTTAAAGAGTTTCAGAAAACCCCCTTTTGGTATTATATTTTCTACACTACTTAAAAACTTTACATGACAAATGTCATCTTTCCTTCTCCAGTAACTTCGCCTGAGTGTTATCTGTCAGCCACTAGGTGAGTAACAGAAATATGAAGTACTATCGGTTGTAATGTTTTTTTTTTTCAGAATCGAACTCACAACCAGTCGTTTACAGTGACACGTTCGTGCCACTGCTCCACGACTGGCCCCACGATTGTAAAGTGTATGTTATTATTTTTTTGCAGTGTTCCTCTTTTAGAGTTAGAGTTCCTCTATTATGAAATATTTTTAATTTAATTTATTATTAATTTAATTATTATTTCAATGTATAGTAGTATATGTTATTACATTTTTTTATTAAATGAAGTAAGCAATAACTGGTATAAACAAAACATCGTGATGTGCGAGGTACGCGTAATCTAAAGGAAATCAATATTGTGAGTCCGAGTTGGGCGCCCTTCGTCGATTTTGGCAAACGCCTAAAAACTGTAGAGACTCCTATATATTAGTCGTAAAAAATTTTTTTACGGTCAATCCACTAAAAGTTTATAAAATATATGATAAAAAGGCATCTTCATACTTTTTTCCGCGTAGCCGTAGCAAGCCAGTAGTCAGAAAAAACGACTATGTTCACTGAAATAAAATTAATAGAATAAAATAAGTACTCTCTTTAACAAATATTTGACAAAACATATTTAACGAAAACAGAACGGTGGGAACGGAGTGTCTTAACACTAAGTTCCTTCTGCCTACCCCGCTGTGTGCGGGATACAGCGTGAAGCTAGAAAATAAAAATAATTAAGTTTTATTGTTTTATGATACAGTCGTAAATAAATCATCAAATACAATTTCAATTTTCACTCTTAATAACTATATGAAGCCGTCTAGGTGGAGTGTGAAACCATTTTAGAGTAAATACAGTGATAGTCCATTCGATTCCCACTCAGTGAATAATTGATTATACATATTTAAATGATTTTCAATTCTACACTCTAGTAAAACAAGCGTGGCGTTTATATCCACCACTTAATATTAAATGCCTCGTTTTTGGTAAAGAACAAAGCGGAGGGTGATGACACTAGAATCTTCCTGAGTATATAAAAAAATAAAGAAGTAGTAAAAAAAATTAAAAGAATAACTTATCCACAACATATCTTCTCCACTTAACATTCTAGTCTTGAAATATTTTCGCTTTTAAATACACCGGGGGATCCGATAACGTAAGCTTGACAACGAAACCATACATACATACGTACATACATATAAACAAGCTTTTTATCATGATTGATGATGGCATGACATTATGAGCTTTATGTTTTTTTTTGTTTTTTTTCCTATAACAAGTTAGGAAGAGAAGACCTAGTGTTAAGACACTCTGTTCATTACTTTTCGCTCGTATCTAAGATATTGCGTGTTGAGTGGTGGAACTTAACGCCGCGCTTTTTCTCTAATGAGAGCAGAAAAATTAAAATAATTTAATTTGATCATTTCCCGGTCACCAAACAAATCATTGACATCAATTAAGTTAATTCAAGCCTTATGTATTGTATGTATTTTTTCTTGTGTTTTATTATTCTTAGGTGGAGAGAATTTAGTGTTAAAACTCTCCGTTCTATTTTGCTCTCTGATTTTAAAATTTATGTGTTACATACTGAACAAAACTTTGATTAACTAACCAAACCCTGGAAACCAAAATATTTAAAAACACGCTATTAACTGTTTTCCCGGTCAAATGACATTTCACACTGTCTCAATGTAAACGTGATTGAGTTCGATTCCCATTTGGGCGAATGATTTTATTTTTTAAACATTTTTAAAGTGGACACACTTAGGAAAATTAAAAATTTGAACGCAGCGGGATTCGAACACGCGCCTCCTGAATACCGTCCAGGCGCTCTCACCACTGAGCCAGGCGTTCTACTACCAGCTGCGTCAAAATTCTTATACGCTTTATTACAACTTATTTTTCGATTGGTATGATAAAGGACGTAAAGGACGGCACTAAGTTTCGTCACTCAACACTTTATGTCGATTTCTGGCGGAGTGTCTTGACACTAATGTTGCAATAAATAAATAAATCAAAAGCAATAACAATTATAACTAAAATAAATAAATCAAAAGCAAGATCAACATTTTTTACAACTTGTTCAATCATTACACACGAGGACCAGGACGAGGACGAGTGTAACAAAGTAAAATTTTAGGGTTGTATCTAAAGTTCGCCCTTCGGACAGTCACCCCATTTCGTTAGATTGAAGGTTATTCAACCGGAGGGAAGATTCCGTAGGGTTACAATTTATTTGGTTACGCTTCTCGTTTCTCTATGTGTTAATTTTGTGGTCGAAATTTTTTGCACTTATTGCTATTTTATTATTTAATGGTTCTTTTTGATGTTTTCGGTTTTGTTTTGTGTTAGAAGATTTGTTTACTTGTTTTTTTTTGAATAATGTGTTAGCTTTTTGTCAGTTATCTTGTTTAGGTTTATATTCCTCTTTTTTTTTTTCGTCTTCATGCTGTATCCCGCACACAGCAGGGTAGGCAGAGGGAACCTAGCGTTAAGACACTCTGTTCCCCACTTCCCGCCGAATCCGGAGGTATAGCGTGTTAAGTAGCGGAACTTAACGCCGCAATGGCGAGCGTTTAAATTCTTTCAACATTTAAGAGTGTTATTGAAATTCTTAGTATATTGAAAAAGACATTTAATTTTTTTATTATAGAAAACGTATAAACGTTTAAAATCCTGCCGCGATCATTTTTTTATAATATATTGGTGGTTATATTGTTTTTTAAGTAGTTTTTTTCTTCGCAAAATGAATTAAAATTAATACCAAGATTATATTTGTTGATTGTCATTTCTCTGGTGTTTTTACCCTAGACCCTCTCCCTCCTTATTTTGTGGCTCATTTTCATGCTGTATGCCGCACACTGCAGGATAGGCAGAGGGAATCTAGTGTTTTGACACTCCGTTCCTCATTTTCCACCGAATTATAGCATTTTGTGTTAAATGGCGGAACTTAACGCCGCGCTTTGCCTCAATAAGGTTTATAAATTTCAATGGCTTTACACACTTTTTTATTATGTCAAAAATATTTTTATGTCAAAAATAATATAAAATAAAAATTAAACCCACTACAACCGTTCACAGTTAAGACCCAAACTAAATAGAACAAGACATACGACAATAAAAATAACAATGCAAAACAATAATTTATAAAAGCAATTACATAAAAGAAATAAAAATTACCATTATAATAATGGTTTCCCGTATGTACCTTCCCGTAATTGAAACTCAGTCGTTCTTGTTATGATTATTTCAAACAGGTTGGAAGAGGTCCAATCAAAGAATTTTGTATAGAATTTTAGATATCGTTATTTATATAAGGATTTGCTGATATTAGAATTTTAATTTTTCATATATGTGGCCAGTCGTGGCCCAGTGGCACAAGCGTGTGACTGTAAACGACTGGTTGTGGGTTCGATTCGCACTCGAGGAGTGGAAATTATATTTCCATTTTCTTCGCTCTGGTGTCGAGGTAAAGCGCGGCGTTAAGTTCCGCCACTTAACACGCAGCCTCCGAATTCGGCGGAAAGTGGGGAACGGAGTGTCCTTAACACTAGGTTCCCTCTATCTACCCTGCTGTGTGCGGAATACAGCGTGAAGCTAGAAAAAAAAAAAAAAGAGATATAGATATATATATATATTATATATATATAGATATATATATATATATATATATATATATATATATATATTATAGATATATATATATATATATATATATATATATATATAGATATCTATATATATATATATTATATACTATATATATATATATATATATATTATATATATATATATATATATATATATGTATAGGTTGAAGCTATCAGTTCAGTGTGATGATGTCTGACAAGGTAATTGGGAGTTCGATTTCTATTCGGGAAAATGATCATATTTGGCTTTTGGCTTTGTGAAAGGAAAAGTGCGGCGTTGAGTTCCGCCACTCAGCGCGCAATGTCTCGATGGAGTATCTTGACACTAGGTTCTATGCATCTAGGCTCTATGTATCTGGCTTGGGAAAAAACGTATATTTATGTAAACATTTTAAATCGAGCTTATGTATAGAATAGACTTTATTGTAATTATATACTGTTTCGCAAGATTTGATACTACTACATTTTTATCATCTGATACTCTATTTTCCACTTTTCACATATAGTTAAGTTGACATTGCGTGTTGAATGGTGTTATCTAACGCTGCACTTTTTGTTATTAGAAAAGCGAAATGAAAATACCTCTAATCGGGAATAAACTAATCGTTCCTCTTCGTGGGGAACAAACCCACGACCAATTACGTTTTCTGTCATACGTTATCCCACTATGCCACGGCGACCTTATTTACTATGTTATTATATATGTTTATTTCTTAACTAGGGATATAAAAAGTTTGGACTTAGATTTTGTAACTCAACTCGCAATTTTACTAAATTTGAGATAACTGAAGTTTCTAACATTAAGTTCTTAGTTTACTTTGAGCTTTAGCAAGTGAAAGACATTGTTGTGACATTTTCAAGTAAACAAAATACATAACATTATTTAAAAAAAAAACATATATTTCTGCTTAGCATTTTGCTCAAATTAAAATATAAGAAGAATTTTGATAAACACAATAACATTGTGTTAAATAATTTAAATAAAGAAGAAATATTTTATTTAAATAAAAAAAGAAACATATACTTCCGTTTACCATTCCGCCCAAATATAAAGAAACATAAATAACAATAAACACATAAATCAATACCCCCACAATCATTACAATCCCTAATCTGACAATCCAAATACGTATCCCAAAAGAAATTCGGCCGCGACAACGATCGCTATTGCAACTGTACCTACGAGTACGTTGTAATTAGCATTTTTTATTGTCGACCGTCACGAAGGGTTGACACTGGGCGTAATTGGGCCATTACTCGGAAATTCGGATACACGTGTTACTATTAACATAATTGTGGAGAACTCCGTGTCGACAGCGCGATCTTTAGTACGGTTTTTTGATTTCGGAAAGTGCCTTGTTGTTTATGTTTTTTTTCGATTTTTGCTGGTTTCTGGTTGTTTTTGAAGTATTGGAGTATTGTATTGATGTGTTTTGTAAATTGGATGAAAAATAGGATATTTTTTTGTAGCTTCACACTATATTCCGCACCCAGCAGGTTAGGCAGAGGAAACCTAATGTTAAGATATTGCGTTCCCCAATTTCTGTTGAATTTTGGAGGTAGTGCGTATTGAGTGGTGGAACTCAACGCCACGCTTTGTCTCAAGTATTTCCAGTATATGGGTCATCACTCGAAAATTCGGATACACGTGTTACTATTAACATAATTGTGGGGAACTCCGTGTCGACAGCGCGATCTTTAGTACGGTTTTTTGATTTCATAAAGTGCTTGTTGCTTATTATGTTTTTTTTTGTGATTTTTGATGGATGTCCTGGTTTTTGGTGGTTTTTTTGATGTGTTTTGTAAATTGGATGAAAGGAATAAAGCCATCCAATTATTTTAATATTTTCATTTTCGCTACTCTGGTGTCGGGGCAAAGCGCGGCGTTAAATTCCGACAATTGACATGTGTGCAAGAATTCGGTGTGAAGTAGGGAACAGAGTGTCTTAACAGATTTCCTTTGCCTACCCTGATGTGTGCGGAATATAGTGTGAATCTAAAAAAAGAGAATATTAATCTACAGCCAAAAAGCATTGTAACAGGTCTCTGTTACAATACAACAACTGCACGTTTTTAATTTAAACTTGAAATATTGCCCACACAAAAAGAAAACTTAGTGACAAAACACTCCACTTTTCACATTCTCAAGATAATATTTAATATCAATGTACTAGTAACTGAAATTCTACTAATACCACGGTTTGCTGTCTAACCGAAACAAGGCATATTCTGAAATGGAAATTGAATCCACAATCACGTGTAGTTGGAAACATGCCACAATATCATCTAGCTTTATAATATCCCTGTTAGAGAATATTATTAATACTCTCATACGTTTTAAAGCTTTATTTTAACATAATTTTTCACTATAAAGCTTCACGCTTTTTCTACATGTCATTGTAGTAGGGAGGACCTAGTGTCAAGGTACTCCGTCGTCCACTTTCGGTTAAGTGTCGGAACTTAACGCCGCGCTTCGTCTTAGTTATTAGAATGAAGAAATAAAAATGTTAATATAATCTTTCTCCCAAGTGGGAAACGAACCCAGAACCATCGCATTTACTATCACACACTGTCTCACTGCGGCACAACGGCCTCGACAAGTTCTGCCCAGTTACTCAGTTATATTTAAAAAGAGCAATTGTTGAGTTTCTTGCTGGCTCTTCTTAGAAGAATTGCACTGGTTGTTGGTAGTAACCTCCTATAGGATTGACTTGTAATATGCTATTTGAATGTAACATCTTCCGCAATCAAGCATACAAGCCCTTGAATTCGCGTAAGAAGTGGGGAACATTAGCTTCTCTCAACGTATCCTACTAAAAAGCTTGGAGCCTTTAAACTTATAAGCTTACTTAATAAAATCAACACACCAACGACCAGCTAAGTCAACACAATCGCCAGTACAAACTATGACAGTAAATAGGCAAAGTTTCGAAATCAACCCGTAGCCTCGGCTATCTTTTAAACGTTTTCAATATAGACATCAGACGAAGTAACGGGGAAGCTTCCAATCGAAATTTACCTGCCCACTGCAAAGTTTCGCATCGGTTTATAAACTTTCCTATTAAACCGCTTAGTAACTATACTTTAGAAACTAGGTTCGTATATATTTTCCACTTTTACGCTATTTTACTAGAGTAGTCTAGGAAATAGTGTTAAGACACTCCGTTTTCCATTTTCCGCGTCAAGTCGATTCACGTATTAAGTGGTAGAACTTAACGCTGCATTTTTCCTTACCGAATATATGAAATTACTTAAAAATAATTTCTCTAATAAATCGAACCCAATATCATTTGCATTTACAAGCAGATGCTATCCCACTGCGATAGAATGGCCTCTTCTATTTTTTATATTATGCAATGATTTCTCCACTCTCCGCTTAATTTCGTTCGAAGTGTCTTAACACTAAGTTATCCTAAGTTACTTAGATTTTTAATATTACTAATACTACATAGAACATAATGTATTAGTCATAGCCCTACAAGTATATGTTTACATTCATCGTGATAACATTATGATGACTAATACAAGCGATAGTCGTGAATGACTGATTTGCCATTAAACTGTTTGTCAGATTACGATTTTCTATTCTTTTAGGGTGGAAGGAACGTGATATGTCTTTGTAAACATTACAGCCATTATAAGTTATTATGGGTTGAATAGTAATATTATTAAGTTAAACTATGAAAATTTATATGAAAGCATTCTGGTATAGCGGGACAATGCCTGAATGTAAATATAATTGATGAGAGTGTGGATTCCATACCCATTTCGGGTAATGATTATATTTAAAATTATTAACTTTAATTCTTCGCTTAATAAAAAGTGTGGTGTTAAGTTCCGTCACTCAACACGGACAACATCGTTTTCACCCGTAGGGGGATGGGTTAAGAATACAATTCCCCTCCACAGCTGGGCAGAGTCCCGCAAAAGGTGAGATTCATTCTCCGACTGGCTCACGACCACTATAATGTCAAAGATGAACCGCTAAACATCTAATGATGTGCTCCGGTTCGATGGCATCTAAGCCAGCTCTCTTCCTAACCCCCTCCATCACTCTCTCTCTCTCTCTCCATCTCTCTCTCTCCCTCTCTCTCAAGGCCGGCAAAGTATCCACAACTTCACCACTTTGTGAATGTCCATTGGAGAAGGTAACCACTTACCATCAGGTGGTCTTCCTGCTCGTTTGCATCCCTTACGCAATAAAGACAACAACGTGGGGGTCGAACCCACAACAATTGCATTTACAGTCAGACACCATCTCATTGTACTTCGCCACAACCCAACAATAATATGAATAATAATCATTAATCTTTTTATTATGAAATGGTAAGGATTAAGGAAATATAAAATAATTTTATCCAGTCTTTTTCCTTACTCAAATTATGAATTTCTATGCCATAGCCAAATTTTATAGCAACGACCGACCGATATCATTTAAATTTATATTAAGATACAGTCATTATGATAATTAAAAATAATAAAGACTTCGCAAAAATATGCAAATTAGTAGAAATTTGTGAAAATAACGCAAGCACCATAAGAGTTAACGTTATGTGTTCATACTAAGTACAAATATTTACATATTTGCTATTTTAAGCTTTTATATTACCGAATTAGAAAAGTAATACGAAATTCAGGCTATCGTGGCTTAGGTTAGATTACATTATTTTTGTTTTTAGACTAATGAGGTAAAATATAGAAAAAAATTATATTATATCATCATGATGTATGAATTAAAGAGATTGATTGTGGGTTCGATTCTCGCTCGAAGGAATGAATATATAAATATTTTTTTATAAAAAAAATTTAAAAAAATCTATACGAAATACAAAACGTGTGACCGAGTGTACTCACTCGCTAAAATAAATTTAAAAAGAATAATCACATACAGAAAAAAGAAAAAGTTAAAAAATGGGCGGAACTCAAGTCTGTGAGCTTTTAGAAAATGAAGAGAAAATAAAATAAATACAATATTTAAATTATATTTATTTTTCCACTCCTCGAGAATGAATGAAAATACTTTTAATATACGAGAATATAATAAATTGTCACCAGCTTCTCTCTGTATGTACCGTAGCCGGCTCTGCTACGCAAAACACCTTATTTCAATTGGCCGGTAAATGTAAAACGGAGTATTTTAGTATGAAACTCTTTTTCTTACCTAGTTTATGTAAGCGAAGCATGACTTAAAAAATCATTCTATAAATATGACAACAATAATAAATTATTTACTACTACCACTCCTACTCCATTTAATAATTTCAAAGAAAACTTTTAAACGACTGGTTGTGGGTTCGATTCCCACTCGAGGAGTGGAAATTATATTTCCATTTTCTTCGCTCTGGTGTCGAGGTAAAGTGCGGCGTTAAGTTCCGCCACTTAACACGCAAGCCTCCGAATTCAGCGGAAAGTGGGGAACGGAGTGTCTTAACACTAGGTTCCCTCTGCCTACCCTGCTGTGTGCGGGATATAGCGTGAAGCTATTTATTTTACTTTTAAACATTTTTTTAGCTTCAGGCACTGTATCCCGCACACAGCAAGGTAAGCAGAGGGAACTTAGTATTACACTCCGTTCCTCACTTTCCGCCAAATTCGGAGGAATTGCATGTTAACCACCAGACCTGACACCAGAGCAAAGAAAATGGAAAAAATAAATATTAATACTCCTCGAGTGGGAATCGAACCCACAACCTGTCGTTTACAGAGTCACACGCTTGTGCCATTGCGCCACGACTATCCCCTATATTTTTAACCATCATTAAAAATATTTAACTGACAACTTTAAAAGTTGGCATCTGTCTATATATCTGGGACTGTTAACTACCCACATTTACTAGTAAATTATGAATCCCACCGCTATAGCTTAGCTGTGTGGGTCACTCGCTAATGTAGCATGCTAATATCGCATTGTCTTTTATGTGTGTATATATTTCTGCTTCTTGGTAATTTTCCTAGTTCTTTATTATGCTGATGGTATTTTTGTGAAGAATGTTATGGTTCGTCTTGAAAGTATTAATGTCGTGGCGTTAAGTGTATTAAATAGTTATTTTTATTATTTTTTCGAATTGAATTGTTGTTGATTTTTTCTAGTTGTTGTTTACTGTGTTTACCACTTTATGATGTTTACGCTTTTTTGGTGGTCGTGGTGCAGTGGAACAGCGTCTGACTGTAAAGTGATAGTCGTGGGTTCAATTACCAGTCGAGGAATTGAAATATTTATTATTTACATTTTCTTCGCTCTGGTGTTGTGTTGAGATCCGCCACTTAACATGCAATGCTTTCAAAATTAGGCGGAACGGAGTGTCTTAACAATAAATGCCCGTTTTAGTTTTTCTAGTTATACTGTGTTTACCAGTTTATAAAATTTACGCTTGTATTGTTGTTGAGAGGAGCGTGATCAGTTTGCTTGGGGAATTGTGTTATTTTTGCTTTTGGTTTTATTTTATAGATTTTCCTTGGTTGCTGTAAACTATGATTTATTTATTAATAGCTTTTTGATATAATTTATGCCAAGCATTATTGACTTTTTTTAATACAATTCACGAAATAAGGTTATGATTTATTCCATTCAGCCAACCTTGGATGGTTGGATGGTTGGCTGAATGTAAACCATCATGGCATATTGTGAATATAACTATAATCTTTATATAGAAAACTCATACCCTTTTTTCTTTATTTATATTATAAAATATTTTTTGATAATATTATGTACATAAATACATAATATTATCAAAAATAACTTTGAATATACGCCTTACGGTAGCATGTTCGTAACGAAATATACAAGAACTTATTTAAATTACGCCGAGTATTTTAATTTAAAATTTAGAAGATTTGTATAAAGTATAGATATAGATCTCGCCCCAAAAAACGAGGGTTGAGTGTTTAAAAATATTTTAGGTTTCAGTGCTTTAAAACCTCACGCTTTTTCTCGGGTAGTTTCGAGACACTTTTTCCATTATTAAAATCGACATGTATTGTTTATTGAAAGACGAAACTCAACACTGTCATTGTTGTTCACTATAGTGAAAAAATGAAAATAATTTTAATATAATAATTCCTGAGGGGGAATCGAACCCACAACCGTCACTTTTACAGTCAAACGACTGCCATTGCACTACGATGAACTTCACGATCTACTTATCTAATTAGATTTCTATAACAGGGTTAACGGTGCCCTCGCTGCGTTGATGCGACGGCGGAACGTGAGCATAGCCGCACGTTTAGCTGTGCACAATGCAGTGCTGGTACCGACGCTGCTATACGGCAGCGAAACGTGGGTATTGCAGAAGAAGAATGAAAGAAAGATGAATGCTGTGGAGATGAGATCTCTTCGAAAGATGTGCGGAGTCAGCTTAGCTGACCGAATCCGCAATGAAGAGATACACAGAATGGCAGGTATTAGCGAGAACGTCATAGTAAGAATGAAGAAGGGCGTGCTCAGGTGGTTTGGGCACGTCGAGAGGATGAGTGATGGAAGAATGGTAAGAAAGATTTATGAAGCAAAGGTGAGTGGTAAGCGAGGCAGGGGGAGACCTCGGTTGACCTTCGAAAACACAGTATCGATGATACTGGAGGAAGGTCACGTAAAAAGCATGAGAACCCCCCGGAGGGCGTGTATGAAGAGGTTGATGACTGTGGACGAGGCGAAAGAAGTATGCAGGGACCGTAGCGTTTGGCGCTCCGTTCTCTCTGACTACCCCGCAAGGGATACAGCGTGAAGCTAAAAAAAAATATTTAATAAAAAATTTAAAAAACTTCTGTAAATAATAGTGTATCAACCCTCCGTTCTCTCCATCTCTTTTATATAATATAAATATATACAGATAAAACTCTACACAAAATCATCATCAAAACCTATTCAACTAATAATAAAATAACCATTAGCACAAATAAACTACTAACTAAGTGAATTAACACAATCTAATAACAAACCTCATTTGCGAAACATAAGACAAAACCTACGTTGAAACGTTCCACTATCCTTCAGGGAGAAGTCAGTCACGGGGAAATACAAAGGACAAAGGAAAGATTTGTACCAGTGATGTTGCCTAATAGATACTATTGGACGGTCGAGTATGGTAGAAATAATTTTGTTAAATGAATTTAGGTTTTATTTGTAGAGGGGTAAAGTCGATTTTAAGTTGATTTGTTCAGGTTTTGCGTGCGTCCCCATTATGTATTAGATACTAATGTTCTATTCTCTATTTTCACCTTTGGTGGGAGTATTTTTGGGCTAGTTATTTGAATTATAAATGGTAAATGTAGTGGCCAGTCGTGGCCCAGTGGCACAAGCGTGTGACTGTAAACGACTGGTTGTGGGTTCGATTCCCACTCGAGGAGTGGAAATTGTATTTCCATTTTCTTCGCTCTGGTGTCGAGGTAAAGCGCGGCGTTAGGTTCCGCCACTTAACACGCAAGCCTCCGAATTCGACGGAAAGTGGGGAACGGAGTGTCTTAACACTAGGTTCCCACTGTCTACCCGACTGTGTGCGGAATACAGCGTGAACCTAAAAAAAAAAATGTATGCTTAGTAGATTTTGAGCTGTAGAATAAAAGGGTTGAAGTAGGTGAAGGGTAGTTGTAAATAATATGGTTTTGTTAGTATTTTTTTTTATTTTTTTTATTTCATGTTCACTCTTTTTCCCGTACAGCAGGATAGTCAGAGAAGCGGAAAGTGGAGGACAGAGTGTCTTGACAATGAAACTGAGACTGTTGAGTTAGAGAATGTTGAGTGGCGTAACTCAACGCCGTGGTTTGTCTTAGAAATGAAAATTTAAGTATAATCTTTTCTCAAATGGGAATCGAACCCACAACCATCATCTTACAGACAGATACTGTCCCACCGTGCCACGAAGGTCTCATAATCGTATTTAACAACAATATACTAAATTCTAAATGCCAGACGCCTACATTATTTGAAAGGAGAAGCTTAAAAGAAGGTATACATAGAACTTAATAAATACATTCCTGACATATGATTTTTATGACTCTTTAACAGACGTAGTTGGGACGTGTATGAATGAACACAATGGTTGAAATAAATTATGAGTTTAAATGTGTCTTTTTTTTATTATTTTTTTAGCTTCACGCTGTATACCGCACACAGCAGCAGGATAGGCAGAGGGAACCTAGTGTTAAGACACTCCGTTATCCACTTTCCGCCGAATTCGGAGGCATTGCGTGTCAAGTGGCGGAACTTAACGCTACGCTTCGCCACGACACCAGAGCGAAAAATATGGAAATATTAAATATTTCCACCCCTCGAGTGGGAATCGAACCCACAACCGGTCGTTTACAGTCTGCGGTCTGCCTGGAATGTGTTTTATTGGAATATTTATATTTACTATGAATTTCTTAGATTAGTCAATAGCGTCTTTAAATGAATAAGTATATATGGAGTGTTATAGAACGTCAGTAATAATATTTTATCTATCAGTCTCGCAGGAAGCGAGAAAAATAAAAAAGAATTATAATATACTAACCTTGTTCTTTTATAGAATTGTTATATGCACATATTTAAATAAATATTTTTTTCAGAGAACCAAAGATAGCTCAGTGAGAGCAATATCCGCTCTCCACTTTCCGCCAGAATTCAATACGTTACGTGTTGAATGACGGAACTCATCGCATCACTTTGCCTTACCAGAGCGGCTAAATGATAATAATTAAAATATAACCATTCTTTCCAGTTATCGATTTTTTTAGCTTCACACTGTATCCCACGCATCGCAGGGTAGGCGAAGGAAACCTAGTGTTAAGACACTCCATTTCCCATTTTTCACCGAAATTTTGTGGCGAAGCTTAACGCTGCTCTTTGCCTCGCCGAAGAAAATGGAAATATTAAACATCACTTTTCCGAGGTATCGATTTTCAAATTATACCAAAATATAATAAAATAAACACATAAACATATACATAAAGATACATATTCCCCAAAAACTTGGCCAAAATTCATACAAAAAGGCACCGAGCATGTATAGCGGGGACAAATTTTAATATAACGAAGAGGGATAGAGCAATAGCTTTGCCACATACTGTGCCCTCAGTTCGCGCGAACGTTGAATTACCATACCCTAAAAATATTCTAAACGATATCCAACGATTCTATATAATATTCGGATGATAAAATTGTATATTTATATTGTTTTGTATTACTTGTTCGTATTTCGGTTGCTTTTTTTGTTGTTTCCTTTCTTTTTTTTTAGGATTTAAGCACATTTTTTGGATGGTAGTTGTAGAAAATAACATAGTGTTCAGTCACTCTGTTTTTTCCTTCGTCTTAATTCGAAATATTGCGTGTTGGATGGCGGTACTCAATGTTATGCTTTTTCGTTTTCTGTTATCAAAACGGAGAAGTGGCAATAATTTAAGATTATAGATTATTACGCCAAGTTGAACTCAACGATAGTTCAAGTTCATTTTTGAATATAAAAACTTTTAAACAATATAATTTTAGCTACGAATAATGGATTTTATATAAGCTTGTTTTCATCGTTTACGTTTGATTGTTATTACAGAAAGATTCAAGTGACAATATTTGTTTTTTTTCATATTTATGCTAGTCAGACAGAACTTAGTGTTAAAACACTCCGTATTCCATTTTTCGCTGGAAATCAAGACTGCGTGTAGAATAGCACAACATGTTAAGTTTTAGGTACGAGTAAAATCTCTTTTATTTTCTTTATTGAATTTTTAACAAATGAATCATACAGTTACACAGTTTTGTATTTCAACTTTATAATAACGATATAAAGAAACTTAGGCTCAAACAAAAATCGAATCTACATCTCATCCACTGATGCTGGACGGGACAATAATTTGTCTATGAAACTCATTTTTTCTAAACAGCCATTAAGGCGGGAGTCATCTGAACTGAGTGGCAAGTGGCAGGGGGGACCCCTACGTTCCCAGCCCCATTCTATTTTAGGCACTTGAGTTATCGTCCGGCAAAACATTGAAGACCTTTTTACGAAAATTCGCGTTCCGTTTTACGACTACCTACTAAGCATGCCCGGTAAATTATTCAATGAAAGTTTTCTGATACCCAACGTGGGAGCTTAAGATGTTCCTGTTTCTTATGTAAGCTGTAATCTGTATTAGTTGTTTTAAATTCTGCTTTGTTTTTTAGTGTTAATATTTATTTTTTTATATAAAACCAAAGTTATATATAATGGTTGTTATAGAGAAAGTATATTTTATTTGAAAATATAAATAAAAGAGGATTTACTTACTTACAAGATGTATATTTTAGAACATAAATAAGTTGTTATTCTAATAATAATATGTACATATGACAGCTTTACGCTT